>OX578272.1:53414103-55814103 GCA_951217065.1 Baccha elongata | reverse complement strand
TACCGATTCATTCGTACATTATACAAATCTATTCGTAAATTTTACGAATATATTCGTGCAATTTACCTTTTCATTCGTTAATGTTATATATGTAGTCCAATTTGAATATTATACAATATAATATACAATATATATATAATATATATACATATATACTACAGGTGTATGCAATATTCACATACAGAAATATATGTATATAATTATATATGTATACCTACATAAATGTTGTCTTTAATTAGGGGACATCAGGGGTATAATATTGTGGGTTATGATTTTTGAGCCTTAGATAAAGGTCTTCTCCTGAAAATGCAAAATAATTATAATGTTTAACTTATTATATTTTCTAATGAAGATAAAAAATAAGAATAAAAAATATAATTTTATTACTCACAGGAACCCAATGGTCTTATGCTACTTACTTTGGAAAATACATAACAAAACGTTCAGTCTACTAATATTGCGTATATTTTACGAACAATGCGTACGGTCAACCCACGAATAAAATTTTTCTACTAATACTAATTTTACTTCGTAAATAATACGAATTTATTAATAAATAATACGAATGCAATGGAAGTTATTCATAAGAAAAATTCACCAATGTTATTAGTAATATGTACACACAAATTCGTACAATGCACTCATAATATGGCTTAATTTTAGTTTAAGAATATAATCGGTATATAAATAACTAATTTATTAGTAAATACTACTATAGCAGAACGTAAAAATTCACGAATATATTCGTAAAAATATGATCTTACAATATTTCGTACAATTTACGAATATTCGTACAATGTACGAATATTTTTTTTACGAATATCGTTCGTAGCTAATTTACTAATACATTTTTTGAGTGGATAAACAGTTTTAATTTTATTTCAAACCGCCCTTAGTTAGGCCTTATTACCCGCCCCTACATACCTTACATACAAAAAAAAAATTAAAAAATGCGGTCGAAGAAGTAAGAGTCTGAACGCAACAATAATGGCGTATCAGAATAAATGACACAAAATCAACGCATACAAACTTTTCTAATGAAAAGTTAAATAATGTTCCACTTTTTAATAATAGTATAAAGCTGCAGTTTACATCAATACGCTTAAATACCTTTTAAGTGATTTTGAATGCAAAGCTATGATTGAAAAAAGGCATCAGAAAGGAAGAGATGAACTAAACTTGGAATGTAGAAAATGTATTGCGAACAAAAATATTAAGGAGGATGAATGGTAAAATATATTTTCTTCTGCAGTCGATTTTCTCTAAATTTTTAAAATCTTTATTCATTTTTGGCTCCTAAGTTTCTTAACTGGTTTTCATTCATTCGAAAAAATCCCAATTAAAACCTTACCAAAAAGTGCCTTTTATTCATTTAAAATTTAATTTTAAATAGCTTACTCACCAAGTAATAGGTATCAACATTAAAAATATAATAGTAGAAGAGCCAGCGGCCGATTTTGGGACAATATTTTGGCGCACCTGAATTTGTGTCCAGTTATTGATTCAAGGCCACTAATTAATGAATGACAATTATGGATACCGGAAATAGCCCTACAAAGTACAGAAAACTGTGGTAAGTAATTTTGCAGTTTGAAACTTTTAAAATAATAATGTATAACTGCTATAACATTATAAAGTCGGAAAAGAAGCAACTCAAAAAAATCAATAAATTTCTTTTTTAAGTGTTTATACCTACTGTTTTTGAGTTGCTCTGGCAACCCTTATCCGGCTGGGTAATGTTATTGCAGTTATAAATTATTATTTTAAACGTTTCAAACTACATTTAAGTTAACAAAAAATTGGTGCCAAAACTACTTACTATAGTTGGCCATTTCCGGTAGCCATAATAATTGTCATTCATTAATATGAGGCTTTGAAGCAACAACTGGACAAAAATTCAGGCACGCGAAAAAAATGTCCCAAAATCTGTCGCTATGTCTCGAACTATAACTAATATTTCCCTATTTTGTTAATTAGTTAGAAATTATAATCAAATCAACCTTCTCCAAAAGAACTATAGGCATTGAAGTTCCCACAAAAGTTGGTCACACAAAGTAAAATTGATTAGGGTGTCTATAGAGAAGTCAAGTCCGGAAAATTAATGAAAAAGGCCATATAACTTAAATATTTTTTTTCTTTAACACCCATCCCCCAAAAATGTATGAGCATTAAGACTTTGGGGTGGCGGAATTCGTTTGAATTAGAAAACATTTGGCCTTTCTTCACATCTCACAGTCTCGGGGGGAACCAAATGCTTATCCTTTGCATAGAATATAGTGCCCTAGGACACCAATTTCTTTTCCCAAATTCAACATCCCAATCGCGCGGCTGATGTATGGGGTGGAAAAATTTGTTTTTCTTTTTATACGCGATGACGCCTCCTTGTGGTCTGCAGGCGAAAAAAATATATAGAAACAATTCAATATCCTTATGGCCGTTCACACATTCATTCACCACAATACCGGGGGTATAGCTGTATAGTGATGTACAGCAAATTCAGATGCAAAACTTTCAACAAATGAATCCTTTGTCGGATGGGATTGGGATTTTTTGTCTTGCTACTTCTGTTAGCCGATTCTAGGAAACAGTCTGGGCTTTCCTGAAAAAAGTCCCTGCACTCTCAGGATATGCGATAATAGTGTTTGTGTAATTGCCAAGGAGGATGGTTAATTTAATGGATATTTCGTATATGCAATCAATGGTGGGCTACTGTACATTTCAGTTGCTTATTCTTTTTTTTTTTGTGTTTGTTGTTGTTGTTGCTGCTCCTTGTGATGATGGTGTTCTAAAGGGCGTTTGTACAGCAATTGACTAAACGAAGAACAACATACCTACTCCTCTCGGAAATTGCTTTTACAACGTTCTATGCTTGGAAGCTTGCGTCGTCGTCGTATATACCTATGGACAAAGTGATAACTACGAAAAGCCATTTGTGCAATTATTTGAGGTTGAATTGAAATTTATTGCACATAGTGGTGCGGATCTGGGGTGGCCTGTGGTTGGACTTGAAGTGATAAATAGGAAGCATAGGTCATTTGTTGGGTTGGTTTTGTTTAGAATAGATAGTAGTTTTTGGAGACAAACTTGTTTAAGATACCTTCATTATTTCTCTGTGGGTAAAGTATTTGACTCAAGTGCCCATTTAGCAAGCTTATCGTATAATAATTATCTGAAAAGGACAGAATACTTGTAAGAAATATTGGTCTCTAAATGTTAAGAAAATTCCATTAAAGAAATGATTAAAGATTAAAATTTCAAACGTCATGCTCTAAGTAAGAATTGAGAACTGCGCCATTGTAAATCCATCTCTGAGTACCTTAAATTTCTATGGGAATAGTATCTTCGTTTTAAATATACTGTTAATATTCATTTAAACAAATTCGATAAAACCATTATGTTATTATTTCTTTTTCATTTATTTTAAAAAAATTATTAAATTTAGTTTTATTAAATTTTATTTTATTTTCGTGGCAACACTTGCCTCAAGAACAAGTTCGTGCGACCCAGTCGTGCTCTTTATTTTACTTGCGATTATAGTGCGCTACAATGGGGCAATGTATGGAATGCGTTCTTGTTAACCCAGAGGTTGCCAGTTCAATTCTCACTCAGGTCCAAACATTTTTTTTTCTTTTCAGCCTCCCAGCTTATGCTAGACGTCGCCCATGAGGTATGCAATGAAAAAAAAATCAACTAGCTAGTGCCTTACAGGCACACAGTTAAATATTATAAAAAAAAAGTATTATTAATATAGGTGCCTAATACTAACGCAAGTTATGCATTCGTATAAAAAAAAGTTTTGAGATAACAATCAAATATGACATTACGATGATAGCGAAGTCGAAAAAGTGTCTGTTGTCAGTCCGGCTGTATCAGTAAACAGTAACTACAGCCTAAGCGCCTAAACCGATTTGCTTCAAAATTAGTATTTAGTATGTGTTAGTATTTCCTTCCATAGGAGAAATTGAATTTTTTTTTTAGTTCAAAAAATAACTGTACCTACCTGCCATATTCCATATAACCTTAATAAAGATGCTGAATTTCCTCGAAAATGGCTCCAACCCAAAAAAATTAAAGATGGTTTTTATCTGATTGCCTTTTGTTGAATTGAATAGAACCGTTATATCCTGAGCTATCTCGTGAACATCTTAATCGATCTTAACTCAAAACAGTTAATATTCTTTAACTGGATGAGTTAAGCATTCTTGCAGCCGCCCACTCATATTTTAACACTGGACTCAACCTAACAATTGACAATTTCTTCAAAATGGCAGAATGGCATTGGTGAGTTATATTCCAAATCCAAATAATAAACAATCCTTAATGGCTCAAGTAAAAGTAATTCAAATAAACTTAGGTGGACAAATTAAGAAGTCTTATTTTCCTTTATACGTATTGGGACACTTGGAATGGTACACTTCATATTCACAAACTATTATGATTCTTTCGTATAGTTATTTAAACCAACCCAACCACATATAAACAATATGTTTTCTTAAAACAATGTTTTTTTTTTTAAACAACCATATCCACAGAGATAACCAAATCAATGCCAAAAGAAACCGTGACAGGCATATCCATTAGCACCCGACTGGAGAAGGTCCTCTAAAAACGCAGCAATAACTGCAAGAACAGAAAAAAAAAACAACTGAACACTTTCAGAAACAAAAGCATAGTTCCAAACCATATCCTTAATGCACTCACTGCAGGCGTTGTCAACGTCTTGCTAGTTTGGTACATACTAGATACTCTGACAAATTTTCACTTGGCACCCTGCGGCCCTGATAATGCACCCAATGCGGATAGTCATAAATAATATGTCTCCAGAGAAAGGGACAAAAAGACAAAAATAGAAAAAAGAACTTTCGCACACTAAAAACCCGTTACGTTTATAATTATTACTGCATTAAGGACCAAAGCATCACCAGGAGAGTTTTTTTTTCCATTTGACCATGTTGAAGGATATTACCAGTACTCTGACAATAACAAAACTAAAAAAAAAATGGTGCGAAGAATTCCATTGTTTGATTTATGAAACACAGTAGGTACCAATGGACACCTATACACATGTGCGAATTTGTTCAACAGCTACTACAAGGAATCCCATTTGGATAATGGTTTAAATGGTACAAGAAAAATCCTCATCAAAATGATGACAAAGATAGAACAAGTGACTGGTGAAGACACCACAGGTGGTGCTAGTTTGACTTCTCAAAGAAAAATATAACAAATACCGATGATAATGCTTTAACAGTGCTTGTTCCACCATTTGACCTTCGGCAATACTTTCCTAGGACATTCCAACAATAAGTCTGTTCATATTGCTATTCTGTCAATCAGTATGCAATCCATCAAAAAATAAAATGTTAAAATTAACACAAACCGTGTCGAAAATTTACGACAACCGCATATCGATCCTATGAACGAGTAATTTACTATACGAAGATTTTATGACAGGACATTATAGCATGACATTATTATTCTATAATGTCCTTGTATTAACCGTCAATAATCACACATTTAACGGCAAAGTACCAAAATTTACACAAAGCTCGTCAGCACAGAGAGATCGTCTCTTATTGCTGCAGCCATATATAGCAGGACCAAAAGGATCTCAGCAAGGGCAATAAATTTGTTACGGTCACCCGAGTTTTTGGTTTACGATGTAACCATATAGCTGTCCGTTGAACAATACATAGCATTAGTGATGCAGCTAATCTATATGTGCATTCCCATAGAATTGATTGACAGTTGACAAGGGGTGGTCTGCGCGGGAAGAGTTAAAGGATGTTGATATATAATCGTTGTATGGGGGGAAAATTTCCATTTTTAACGAGCTAAAATTTTTAAAACCACCATTAAAATCATGTTTAGGTTATTTGGAATCTCGTTTTTATTGCTTATGTCAGTCAAAAGCGGAGAGAGAGTGTTGTTATGACATGTTCAAATGAGAGATCTGAAGACGAAAGAAAGGGGTATAAGCATTATTTGGACGACGACGATGTGACGTTGATGACGCCACCACTTAATAAGAGGAATGCACTTACAAAATGTATGATTGTTTGGATAAAATACTCTGATGCACTCACATGATATTTAACTTCTCTCTCTCTCTCTTGGGGATGATGATTTATATATACAAATATTTTGTAGTTATTTTTTTGGTGTTTTATTTGATTTCTTGAAATTTATAAATTGAATTGTATTATGGTATGTAAAATGTTTATAAGAGTTCTCAGGAGAGATTAATGATAGCAGATGAAAATCTTGACAGTTTTGTATTGCAAGATAAACAAACACGCTATATTCGAATAGTATTCTTATTACTATATTGTGTGACTGGAGGAACTTTATGAACTCAGATATCTTATCTTTTTCTATACTCAGATGTTAGTTAAAAGATGCTACTAATAATTGATGGATTGACGGCTGACAAGCAAATAGGTCAATGGGTGTATCAAGCTCAAGCATCAAGAATACTAAAATAAACCAAATGAACTGCCAATGTACATGTGCTTTAATCATGGTGTTAATTATTATGTTTACCAGAATTTTTTTAAATATTTAAATATTATTTAATTCCTATTCAAAATTAAAGCGTTTAGCGGCCTATATAGTCCATGAAAACATTGCGTTTCGCCCGAATTGGCCTTATTGCGAGTTTGGTTTAATTTCAATATAGAAATCGAAATTTCGTTTCCAAACAACAAGAACAAGGTATTTCAGGCTTTTGACGCTTAAACAGTGAGGTTGGTATGGGGGGGGCATGCTGCCCCCTGCAACCCTCCTCCCAAAGCTTTTTATAGGATTCGGCGTGGGTGCGAGTTTGGGTATATGCAGAGTTGTTTATTTAAAAACTTTGCATATACCCAAACTCGCACTCACCCCAAATCCTG
Source organism: Baccha elongata (assembly GCA_951217065.1). Lineage (NCBI taxonomy): Eukaryota > Metazoa > Arthropoda > Insecta > Diptera > Syrphidae > Baccha > Baccha elongata. Next base: position 55,807,210 of record OX578272.1, on the reverse strand, counting down.
AAGTAGACCCAAGCAGGGGGCCCAACTAACAATTAAACTTGTATTAGGTTCAACACAAGCTATTTTCAGACTGCTGTAGAAATAGTAAAAGGCTATATAACTCCTATAAGACTTTTGGTGGCAGGTGCTATATCAAAAAATAGCTTTTCAAGAAATGCAATTGGCTTGCCTCTGCCAGCCATTCTGTGACAGCTAACGCCAATAGCTTGCTTTGGATGTTATAAAACGGCTCTATACAACCCATTTAATGACAGGTATTTCGTTTTTAAAGACGAAATAAGACCAACATTGAAGTTTTGTTTTAATTATTTTGGCATTTTTAACGTCACCTTGAAGTATAGATTTGCGGTGCGATGGACGTTAGTGCTTGTGATGTTTAAACATCAGTATCCGTGAGGACTCTTGTGGATGGGATTTTTACTATGCTATCACTTAAATATGCGTGATCAGCGCCTCATTTGATCTACCAACATTTAGGTTGCAGGCACTTAACTATTACTTTGATTGCAGCCACAAAACTATATATAAAAATGTTTACGATTTAGGCCTGGTTATTTATTTATTTGTTTTATAACATTTTTGAACTACTATTTGTCTACCACTTTTTTTCCTAATAAAAATATAAAACCAACCCGAATTTTCAATACCACAGATTATATGCGACAAACACGCTTGAACCCCACGTAGGTATAAAGTCTATAAAAATATTCAATTATATTCTTGCACTGCAGATAGTATCTCCGGTATTTCAGATAAAAGAACCTTCCTTCCTTCTGCCATTGCATATTTGCCACTGCATTTACATTCGAGTTCTATTTTTTGTTTTAGCCACAAAAATACCACGAAACTAGGTCAATTGATTGTTGTATGTTCTCTTTCGGTAGATCTAGGTACATAGGATATAGTCGCTGAACCTGAACCGATTTAGCTCTACTCTAAGGCTAATCCCAATGCTCAGCTATACAAATTATCCTCTTTGCGCTTATTACTATGTGCAAGTAAACCTATGTAGTGCAGTGTGTCCTTGGATGTAATTCCCCCGCACATACTCTCTAATTGTAGGTGTTAATGTTGTGATAATTATTGCGGTATACCCTCCCATTATATTATATGCTATATATATATATGCTTTCGTATCCTTATGCAAATTGCATCCTAAGCACCATCATTAAAAAGGATATGCCTCGTTGTGTTCCCTGTTGTTATGACTGTGCATTTCCTTTTTGTATCGCATTTGGAAAATTTGTTACATTTTATTGCAACGAGGTGTTATTATTATTATTGCCGTCATTCGAGGTTTCTAAAAACCAACCAAACCAACTAACACCCTGTTTGCGGTACCAACAAACGAAATTCTTATTTAAACGCATATCCTTATGTGAACCTGATTATATTTAAATCCTCTTTGCTCTCTAGTATAGGTATTGTTTATCCTGCATGGATATGCAATTTGCATTTATTTCTCAGCACGAAGTGGAAAGAAATGAGACCAAAATACGCAAATAACAGGATCAAGGAAGTTGCAGTACTTTTGATGTAGGCGTACGGTTACGGCACAGCGCACAAAAAAGAAGATGTATATATTCCAAGGATGTGTTGTGTATCTTTTTTACTTTAAGTGCTGTCCCAATTTTTTTTTTGTTCGCATAATAATTTCGTTCGCACACATGAATGGTGATAAGAATATAATTATTATTGCACACACAATCCTTATGCGAACATCGAAATACAAGAGGGGGTGGTAATGTACTGTTATCCATCCTCATCCTGGCACTCACACTCCCACACTCACAATTTCTTTGTTCTCTTTAAAACTATTTGCATATTCTGGTTGATTGTCGCTTTTATGTTTGTAAATTGTATGAGAAATACCAACATATATGTATGTATATTATGGTGTGCATGGATTCTAGATTTGCATGCATTTCCGAAGTTTATTCGGCAAGGATTACAATCAGGATAAAGCCTGAGGACTTTTTGAGTTAGTGGCGCGCACGTATAATGACTGAAGGGAACTTGGCGGGTGTGGGGTGGGTGACTACTATATGTGTGTGCTTTTGTGCGACAACGTACGGTATGTGAATGTGATCGAGTGTCTACATGGAAATTTCATGTTATTCGCGAATAACTTCGTTTCACAGATGGAAATGAAAAGTGAGAGTATGTTGGCTCAATAGGGAATGAGGTTGAGAGATTCGACGACGGCGGCGGCAATGAAGGCGTATGTTTGTATTTCATAATCCCTTAGGGTTTTATTTTTGTTATTGGTTTGACAGTTTGGCGCTGGCAGCGGCAAAAAGGAAAACTTTTTAATAGGTTAAGAGTACATAATGGGTGAATAAAATTAATGTGATTTCAAAAGATTTCCGCAAAGACTTCAGAATAAAATTGGCTTAAGAATGTCTTTGAAAAACAGGAAATTGATAATTTTTGTAAAAAAAGCTGAAGAAGCTGAAAAAGTTTTAGGTAAAGAGCTTATATATACCTACAATATGTACCTACCGTACGATACCTACATATATCGTATGCCTATAGAGGAATTGTTGCAATCCTTACAAAGTGAAGAAATTTTCAAATATGTACCTACGATACTATTAGGTCGGGTGATGTGGCACCGCGGAAGTCTTTTCAAATGTTTTTGGTTAAAAAAAGAATATATTTATTTTATTACATAGGACAAAAGTATTGGTTTCGTGTAAGAAAATATTGAGCCTTTAATCAAACTTGACTTTAAAATGATAGAGCTAGAGAAGCCTAAAAAAGTATGTTCGATCATTGAGTCCGTTGTTCCTTCTGTATATGTGTGGTTGTCTATTCACCGAGCTAAGGCCTAAACAATCCTAAACGATTTGACGGACTTTCTTCAAATATCGTGTATATAGCACTTATTGATTGGCAGCCCTGGACTGTCCTTATAGACAATGGATGCAGCTGCCTAGGGCGACAGAAATGGGGGGGGGGACGCAAATTGTGGATTTGGTCCTTTTAACTTGTTCACGTTAAAAGGTTGATAATTGTACCTAATCAAACAAAAACAAACCAGTCAATATTTATTTGCAATTATTGTATAAAAGTCTCATCAAAACTGTGTGTAATGCACGTGATGACCTTGACTGCTTCGAAAAAAAACCATTTGATTTGTAAGTTTACCAAGTGAAACGTAGGAAAATATACGACAGTGGAATCCATTCAGACAAAATTTGGAGTATTCAATTGATGATGAACTTATCCATTTCAAAGTTTATCTTGATTTCGACAAAACAATTTAAAAGGGGTTAGCGGCAATTGAAACTTTTGAGTTTAAAAAAAAAATGGTCTTGGTACAGTGATTGCGATGATTTTATTCTTAGTTTTGCGTTTGGAAAAGCACGACGTAAGACAATGAAAATATGGTTTTCGTAACCATATAAGTATGATATAATTGTTGTTTATATCATAAAAGTAGGTACATATCAATAAATTGTAAAAACGATGGAAACAAAAATATATCGGAACGACTAAATAATGTTTTTAATTATTTTTTTAATCATAACTAACCTAAAATCTTATATCCGCTTGTTATGCACATTACCTATACTTACGGTAACAAAATTAGGTGAGTAAAATAAGCGGAAGGGACTGCAATTTACGACATGCCTAGGGCGGCAAAATATCTTAGTTCGGCCCTGCTTATTGGTTATTCCCTAAAAGAAGATTTTGAATTTTTGTTTTTGCTCGGTTATAATGTGGGTATCTATACCTTCTGTATAACGGTTTTAGTTTTTGCGAATTTTCTCGAAAACGGCTCTAAATGTTTTGATAAAACGTTTTGAACATTATACTTGCAGTGTTTTCTCATTATAGCTGCACTTTAGGGTTTGGCTTAAAAAAATGCACATTCTTGTCAACGGTTGTCTACCAATTTGTCTATAAATTCATAACGGCTTAACCGATTTCATTCAAACACATTATGACTCTTGAATTGAATTACTAGAACAAAACGACATTTTAATATTTTGGCTAAACTATAACTTTTAATGATAGCTATAAGCTACCATAGGTATCTACAACTTGATCTTAAGTTTTGTAGTCCCAAACAGTTTTCTACAAGAGAAAGTTTGTGCGACCCAGACGGGCTTTTTATTTTGTTTTTGAAGTGATATTTTCTATGCCTGTAAGCAATTTTTGAATAATTATTGAATTAAAAAATGGGTCCCATATATCCCGATTAAAAAACATATTTCTATTTTATTATTTTAGTATATTAAATATTAAATAAACATTTTTATAAAAAGCAGGTAAAATATGTTAAACAAAATGTTGACTTTCGTAGATGATTTTGCGGAACTAGCTGCATAGTAAAAACTGGCTAAGAGTTATGTGCCGATGAAGAAGATTGGAGACCATAAACTTAAACGGTGCTACAACCATAAACTTAATAACTCCATTTCCTGAAGTTTTAAATCACCTCTGGCTTTTTGAGACGCTATGGCGTTTATGAAAGAGGTTTTTGCTTTCTTTAAATCTTATCCAAGGCGAAAAGTCGTCCTACCAGACCAAGTGGGTACAACGGCATGCAGTTGTATTTTTATTTTCGATAGACCTATAGCAACTCACAAGCAATTTTTTGTAACAGACTGTTCATTGTGTCGGTATTGTGTTTAAGCGATGTAGTATCTCTAACACAATCTCTGAGCAAACTCCCGCTCATTGAAGGTTTAAAGAATACAATTAATGTTGTGATATGGATGGTTATACTATAGTTTTAACAATATTTGGCAGTGGGTATAAAATTTAGCTGGATTTTGAGTTTATATTTCTTCGAACCCCGGGTAGCGAAATTTATTGTTCCAACCCAACCATGAAATGAAGCTAGCTCAGGAATACTATGGTATCTTTAAATGCGTCCTTGCTGGACTTTACTCTCACAAAACTTTGAGAAAGATTTTAACCTAAAACCCTGGAGGTTTTTCAGTTAACAATATTCATAAAAGTATACCTGAAAATTTACTAAGGTCTGATGTATTCTCCTGATGAGTATGTTTCGGTTGTACCCCCTTGATCGCTTTGGACTTCTCTCAGACCAAGATGGAGATCTTCTCTTAAAGATTTTCAAAAAGTGGCAGCAAAAAAAGACAGTTTAAAATTAAACGGCTACCTATAGATATATACTTTTATGTGCGAGTGTGATCTTAAAATCTCTCGTTTTCCTAAGAAAGATGGTGAGTTGGTCGGAGAGAATGAAAAGAGGCCTATCGTGATGGTTAAGGGGTTATGAGTGTTGCTAACGCATAACGTGGAATCTCGCCATCGCCAGTTATACCCGAAAAAACTAAACATTATTATAGTTCATTACCACATTCGACTTAACCCAGGAAATCACAATAACACACCTTACAAAAATTGAAGTCCAAAGTAAATTTAATCATATATGCATTTAAGTTTCTGAATCGAAAAGTCTTGCATGAAATTGTATTTAAAAACAGAAATATTAATTTAAATATCCATTCGATTTAACAAAATCTTAGAAATGAAATGATTTACAGTTTCATACATATGTATAGGTACATACGTAAAACAGTCAACTCTGCATTTTTTTTTTCATTTTTATTAGTCTATATCTTTTAACAATACTTATGGCTAGCAGAAAATGATTAAATCTAGCTAACCTACCTAGGTATATAACTTAAAAAGCTAACTGACCCCAAACGGCCGGGTACTCTAAATTATACCTGATCTAATAAGCCTATACCTAATGTTCATTCCTTTCGACCGAAAACTATCTTATCGATATATTTAATATGTGTATCGAATAATAAGTGTTATTACTAAATTTAAACTTAGTTTCTTAATCGTTTAGGCCCGTTTGCTCATTCTCTTCATAAATTTACAACATAACTATAGGTTAAACTTAATCCTTATGTTCGACATAAATAATGTTACAAAAAAAATACTTATGTTCTACTTAGCTAATATGATTTAGTTTCATGGTAGAAATCTCAGTCAAAATGTCAATTTTGCACGAACAGTAAAATTTGTTTTACTATTTTCATTTGTTTCTCTTTACCTATTATTTGAAGTTTAACAAATTTAGTGTTCTTTTTTCTTATTTTAGTCAAATTTACCTTCTGGATGTGAAAAAAGCTTTCTTTTTCCTTCTGAATTCTTAATCTTAATTCACCCAAAAAGTGATGTTTTATTGTTTCGTTTTTGTGTTTTCGATTTTTATTGTGTGTGTTTAGTTTTTTTTTTTTTTGTGTGAATAAAATGTCGAGAAACCTACAAAATATTTTTATATTCGTTTTTGGACATGGAAATTAAAAAAAATATGGTACTTTTGAGTTTATTCAATGCAAAAATAATTCATTAAAAAAATTTTTAATGAATTGATTTTTTTTAAGGAAAAAATGTACCTCAAAAAATTCTAAGTAGAACTTAAGTCTTTATTCACTACTTTTTCTTCCCCTTACATTAAATTCAACCTAAGAAGATTTATGATTAACTTTGAAGTTCGTGCAAACCATAAGTGGAACTTTAAAATGTACATAAGTTGTATTTAAGGGCTTATGTCGAGTATGAGCAAACGGGTCTTAGCTTTTGTTTTTATATAAAATCTTAAAATTAACCTTAACAATACCTAAAGGTTAACTAGTTAGTTTTAGTTAGTTTTAATGACTTTTTATTAAACTTCATAATTATATTAAATAATACATTTTTTCTTAAGATATTTTTAAAACAAAGTCTTAGGATTTGGCGATAAGCCAAATATTTATTTAAAAATTAAATAAATATTGAAAAAAGATATAATTGCAAATAATAATAAACAATTAAAAAGTTAAATAAACGATATTTTTTCTAAAAATCGCCTTCTCTTATTCGGTTTCTATAGTTAAGTGCACTTTTAGTATATCTATACACCACTTCCCATCCACAATCGCCATTCAAAATTCTCTCCATTTCCTCCTTTACGAGTATTCCTTTTCCAAAATTTCGATCAACATAGGGCATACACATAAAAAGTGAAAAACGTCTTCTCTCTCCTTACGGTTGCATATATGGTACGTAATTCAAGTTTAATAGTTCACCTCTTATTATAAAGATGGTTCTTATCATCTCTGTACTATTGCTGTCCAACAAATAGGTATTGCCTTGAAGATTGTAGTTGATTTTACTGTAGTACATCCTATGTTGAGATGACTGAGCTTCGTTAACAAATTTCCAGTATAAAAAGGATCCTGTTTTTTTCCAAAACGGTATCGAATTTTTTTCTTAGTTCATTATTAAAACGGAAACTAACGTTGCTTTCGCAAAGATCTGCTAGATTTTGCTATTCTCTGACGCATGTGTGAATTGTTTTCCAGCATGTGTTCTAAGACAATTTTCTGGAGTCTTTCTCTAGTCATTCCCATGACTTATATTATGTAGTCGAAGTGTAGCTTCATAGTTTCGAGAAAAATTGGAGGGCATCCTGTTTCTAAATTAATCAGTTAGGAATATTGTTAGGTAATTTGAATATCCGTTTAACACAGTAACGTTGAAATTTTTCAACTTGATCGAAACTACCGAATCCCCATATGTTTGCACCATACAAAAGAATTGATACCTACTGCCGTAGCTCGGATGATTTTCTGTTTCGAGCTGTGAGTCACAAACTTTGGATGCATGTCTTCCATACTGAATAAAGGTTAACTAAACAACCTTACAAAAAAAAAAAATCTACTTCAATCTAGAACAGCCACGTGTACCTATTTTTTCCTGCCTATCTACCTATGCATTTTCTTTGCCTAGCAAAAAATAAACAAGGACTCTTTTTTTTCAGCCACGCATTTTAGTCTCTATTATGCAAAGGAAAATGCACAGTCGTTTTATGCCCCGACCATCGATGTGGATTAGCTATTTTGAGAATTTTTATCTGTTTTCAGCTTTCAACCACCAAAAACTGGTGGCTCGATCGTTCAGCGTCTCGTATATCCCGGTTTGAAAAGGCTTTACTGAACCGCAGACACTCTGATCCGCCTATTGTGGCAAAGTTTAAAAAATATAAGCGAATAACTGAAAAAAAAAACTCAGAAAGTTAGCACAGGGCCCTCGAGGTCAAAAACTTAGGGGGTTCTTTCTAGTATTACCCCACACAATCTGTGCAAGTTTCATTAAGTTCCGATTTTTTTCCAGGTAGCCACATTTTTTCCGACATATCATTTGAACTAAATAATGTTATAAAAAAAAGTGTTGTTAAGAACTTAAGAAATGCATTAAAATTGTTTCATAATAAAATATAAACACAATATTTTCACCCGTACGTGTTGTAATTAATTTTGTCGAATATAACCTTTTTTTATCCCTTTAAGTCAAAATTGAATTTAGTTATTAAAAAAAAAAATATATATGAGTTTTGCATTTTATGTGTTAGTAAGTATAATAAATACAATAGAATAAAGCAATGTCGGAATTTTCTGCGTACAGTGAAAATGTTTTGAAATATTACTTACATAACTAGTTACATATTTTAAATATTTGCAATCAGTACCAATCCATCGCGTTTTATTGGTACCTACCTACTAACATCCCTAAATGTTACTTGGTTTAGATATATGTAGGTATTTTCAAATTGGTAACATTTTTATTCATATTCAATTATCTTAACTTAAAATAAATAGCCAGAAAATGCACTCCAGGAATGTAATTATAACTTCATTATTTGTATTAAATATCATGAATAGTCATTTAATTGCATTGTGATATTTTTTTTCATTCTCCAAACAAGTTCATTTATCTGAATTAAAATTCTTTAATTTAATTTGTAGGAGTTTTATAAATATGTAGGTATATTAAAATCTTAACGACTTTATAATTAGATTTCGAATATGTATTCTATATTATGAGCCTATACAACTTTTTATGTGCCTTCAAATGTTTATTGCACGTGTAGTGGTGCAATAAACAAAGAATGCACCTATAATTACATCGATGACACGGTTTCTCAATTATCGTCGTCATCAATTCAGGGCCCACACAACACACAAAGTAATCTTCAGAAGTTCAGGAGGCGCTTGCAAGTGCAGGCAGATACCTACTCCCGTTTTCCGTACGGATGTGATAGCTGGCCTGGCCTGGCAGACAAAATCTTTTATTAAACGAATCCAATTCCGAAGTGAAACCTGAATGTAAACAATGTTGCTGTTCTTAAAACAAATCTGAAAAAAATAAACAAACAAAAATGTGATGCATCACGAATTCACGAACATGTTTGTATTCACAAGCGAAGCGAGGGTGTTGAAAGATTAGATACATGTATATGTTTTTAGCAACGCAACAGCAGATATAGCAACAGCAAGTTGAAGTGAACTCTCATGATAGGAAACAAAAAAGATACTTTTTAGGAAACATTTTTGGTTCTCAAATCTCAATCTCAATTTATCAACCTCTAGAAATGGCTATGCTATGAGTATGATGGAATGATATGGGAACGGGACACACACAGAATTGGATTGGGTTGGGATTTGGAAATTGGGTTTGGGTCGTTTGGGATCGGGATGACCAAGATTGGTAACGTAACGGGCGGGCACTCTTCACTGGTTTCTCACTCTCACCTTACGGTCTCATGTACTCATGTCATATTCTCATCGTCAGTTCGTCATCGTCATAGTCTGCATAATTAATCTCATATGCTTCTGCATGCTGCATGGCTGCATCTTATATTATCTTTTCATATAAACTCATTCTGAATTTATTCCCTTGGTTGGGAAATATATATGTATTTGTGAATTGTATTTGATACTGTGAGTGTTGCAAGTTGCAAGTTGCAAGAGAGATGATGAGAATGGACCAGAACCAGAACTGTAAACATTATTTTTGTTCTGCTTGCATTTTCTTTGCTAAGCAAATTTTGAAACTCTATGAACATTGCATTCGACGAAATTAATTTCATTTAAAAATATGCTATATCTTCATGCAAAGTAGAATGCTGATTTAAGTTTGTATAGTTAGTTTTTCTTGGGGAAGATAGCAAAATTCGTCATAGGTACCTACAAAATCTATTGGGTGCGATAGGTATTCGAAGCAACATCCCGTCTGCATCGTCCAATTGATTTTGCCTTTTATGTGACAGCAATTTACAATTAATTATGCTAATATCATCAGCCTTAAGTAGCTATGTACATACATTATAAACATTTAATCATTTATGTTGAAGTTTAACCGAATGAACTTTGAAAAAGTCAGTGAAAAATTCGGTACAAAACTAAGATACTTGGCTTATTAGTCGAAAAATTCAGTATTTTTTGATAATAAAATTTAGTTTTTAAAGCGCTAAATACCTAGCGTGAAATGACCTGAAATTAATAACAATTCCATATCTAAGTTTTGTTTTTACTTTTAACTGCTTTTCGACGAAGTATAAACTGGTGTAATTCCTCTTAAAGGGAAATTCTCACATCGTAAAACGTTAAAAGTACCCAACAATCAGAACCAATATTATCCTTTTAGCGCCAGGAATCTCGTCCCTCTGTAAAATTATTTTCTGTGTGTGAATTTACTCTCCTCATTATTACGGGACACGTCTTAATAAGAGCAACTTAGAAATAGTTGCAGACGAAATGTTGCTTTCTCTTCGCTTTTTGTACCTTCGATTCAAAAATTGCATTGAATAAACGAATCAAAGATGTTTAGATGCAAGGAAAAATAATGCAAGACAAAAAGACATTGACCTTGATTTCCTTTTCTGAATATGTTTAGAGACAAATAAATAATTATTATCGATTATTATAGGTAATCAAGAATATAATATTTGATAATTTATTCAGAAGTTATATTGTAGTGAACTTTTCAATACAATATAGATACCTATGATAGATTTTGTAGTTTGGAACAAAATTGCATTATGGATTTTTTTAGCAAGAATTTGTTTTTAATTATCAATAAAGATTGCGATATTGACTTACATTTAAAAAAAAAATAAAGATCTCTGATTAATAAAAAAAATCTGTATTTTTTTATTCAAAGAACCTAATAGTGATTGATTGTGATTAAATTTATCAAATATTTCCATTTTATAATTTCGTACTATGAAACTCTTTATTGAAAAAATTGATTAAAATATTTGTAGGTGTTAATAACTCAATAAATGATTCATATATCAATGATTCACGTATCAAACCAATAATGTGATATATGCAATGCAATCAAGCAGTATAGGTAGGTATACCTATAGCCGCTACCTATATGTATACATGTTCAACATGTTTTTATTTTAGTGTGAAGTAAAGAAAAACTGTTTTCCTTTAATAAATCACAGTAGGTAAAATATTACATAGTTGGTTGTTGGTGTCAATGTAAAATAACATCCAAAACCATTCTTACATAGTTTTAAGTTAATGTTTGTGCTGCTCAACATTTCTCCATAATATGTACACAAAATGTTTCGTGTATCTGCTGGAGCTGGAGCAACAAACTTAGAGATATTGCAATATATTGCAAAGACAAATTTGTTCCCAACATTCCATTTTTTATTTGGCATCGAGCATTTATGGGTTGTTTTGTGGAACGTATTCTCATAAGTCAAAAACATGTTTTGTTGCTAGGTGTTGCTTACAACAAATCGCTTTGATTTTCTAGTCTGAGTGCTGTGAGATACTGAGAAAAGTGCGAAGTTAAAATTTCTCTGAACCAATGCAACAATACAAACAACACTATAGGCATCGATAAGTTCCGGAAATCTACAGGCGGATGCGGATCCGGATGATCATGTCTTTATATATATATACAAGCAAATCAAAACAAAGGTTAGATGCCTCACAGTATATAACTCTAATCAGTTCACCTGCCTGCGTGTGAAGATATAAAATACTCAAACTGTATGCTTTTGGATCCACACGTCATCACACCCATTCTTTAGGTCAATTTATTTGAATCCAAAAGTCTGAAAAGTTTGAAAATCTTGGATTTATAATCAATTATTAGTCAGTAGTTTAAGATTTAAATTCAGATATAGATTATTCTTTATTTTTCGTTTATTTCCATATAAAATCTATACGTTTCCCATTCTTTTGTAATTTGTCTTTTGTAAGTAATATTTTTTGTGAGCGAACAATATAAAACTTGGCTAAGAAATGAGTAAAATGAACAATTCATACATGGATTTAATTTTACATCTGGATTTAGCGTGTGAATAATATGGCCGTTAGCGACCTCAACAGCTGAAACAAACACTATATTGACTGGAACAAATTGTAAAATCATTTGGATTGTTCTGAAATTCCTTAGTGATGTAGATATACCTAGATTATTAAATTGTATAGAGCTGATCAATTTTGGAAATTATTTTATTTAAAAAAGTTGTTTGGGCTTTTCATTTAAAAAATTAAATGCGATTAAAAACTAATCCATTAATGTTGTATTTCCGGCCGACGTTTCTTTGGCTATTCGCCAACATTTTCAATTGATTGGACATTTAATGAAATATGAATCTTATTTTAATTTTTTAAATTGTTATATAAAAATTAATAATCTTACCCTGATGAATTCATTGTCAATTTTTTATTTGTTATATAATTTAATTTTACGATTTTTTTTAAAGTTTGAAAACCATATCTTACGAAGATTTAAACCAAAATCAAAGTATGCAAAAAAATTTAATTTACTAAATGTGTGTTTAAGGAAAAAAAAATTCAAAATCGTTATACCAATTTTCGAAAAAATCGATTTTTTAAAAATATTTTTCTTGAATTGAATTTATTACATCTAAATTTCATAAAAATCCGTTGACTGGTTTTTGAAATATTGAATTCACAAAAACAGTTTTTCAAAAATTATTTAAAACTTAACAAAAACATTTATGAAAAATCATTTTATGCCATGTTACTTTAAATAGCTAGGACAATTTCAGTATTGAGTTTTATCAAAATCGCTGTAGTGGTTATCGAGATAGTCGTAATTTAAAAATACTGTTTTATGGCAGGTACCGTTGAACGAATTTTCATGAAATTCTTGAATCACTATTTTATAGATCTTCCACTCTTTATTTACATGTGAAATTTGGTTGAAATCGTTAGAGCCGTTTTCGAGAAAAATACAATTTTCGATAACCGTTATATGGCGGGTACCGTTATTTTTAGACTTACAGTGACCTACAAAAAAAAAATTCTGGGCATATTACCCTAAAAACCTCAAAACTTTTTTTCTGTACGAATTAAAGAATTGCCTTATAGTAGATACCTATAGAGCAAATAAAAATGTATTGTATCAACAGACTAAAAAAATTATTAAATGACAGCACTGTAGCTAGCGCTGATATTAGCTTTGTCCTTTTGAAAATTTGCTAAAGTATAAGTTTATTAAATTATTAGAATTAAAATGATGAACTTTTCATAATACATACATATATTAATAAAACGTGTATTGCGAGAAATTAAATGGTTTTATAAACACCGTTTCTTAATGTTTCGAACGATATTTTGTTATGGAAATCATATAACTTATGATTTGTATCCTTCTTAGTTTTAGAGCAAGTATTGCAGTTCATTAAATTATAAGAATTATTTTTTAGTACTTTGACTTCATATGAATAACTTCAACTAACAAAAAATTACGAGTGAATTTCGAAATCTTGCAAATAAGACTTGCACTTTTTCAAGTAGATAACTACGTTATACTTTTATTTTTTTAATTTTAAAAGTCTTTTATGTTCTTTGCATTCTTCAAGTCTTTCGAATGCAGTCTTTTTTTACAGCTTGAAATCGATTTTTTTTAAAGTCTTTTTACTGCTTGAAGTTATTTTTACAGCTTGAAGTCTTTTTACTACTAAGAACATTTGAATTTAGTAATGATTTCGATTCTTCGCCTTGAAACTCAAAAGTTCTTAGCAATGAAATGACTTCAAGCAGTAAAATAAAAGACTGCATCGCATTGAATGCAATCAATAGACGTAAAGACTGCATCATCATCATCAAGTCCTGTAACCCCGCTCGGGGCATAGGGCGCCAACAAAACGTCTCCATCCTTCACGGTCTGCAGCTAGACATCTTAACTGTGGCCACGTCTTTCTCTGGGAGTTAGCTTCTGCTACAACTGTTGACTTCCATGTTGTTCTTGGTCTTCCAACCCGACGTGAACCCTGAGGATTCCATTCAAAAGACTGCTTTGCAATATTATTGTTTGGTTTCCTAAGTGTGTGACCAATCCATTGCCATTTACGTTTTCTTATGTCGACTTCCAACCGCTCCTGACTTGTCCTGCGCCACAATTCCTGGTTTGAAATAGTTTGTAGCCAGCGAATCTTTAGAATGTGACGTAGACAGCGATTCACAAAAGCCTGCGATTTTCTCGAGATGGTGGCCGAGACTTTCCAGGTTTCACAAGCATATAATAGCACGGATTTAACGTTGGATTCGAAGAATCTCAACTTAGTGCGTAAGGATATTTGACTGGATCTCCAAATTTGAGACAGAGAACCAAAGGCAACGCGAGCTTTATTTATTCTGCTTTTTACGTCCAGATCCGTACCACCATTTTGCTGATACAGTACTTCCAAGGTAATTAAACTGTTCGACCTCTTCAACAGGCGTGTCATGCAGAATAATACGTTGTTGTTGTTGTTGTGAGGGGGGTCCTGTTAGCATTATTTTTGTCTTTTTGCCATTTATTCTAAGACCGCACGATTCTCCTTTCAATAGCAGAGATTGACACATCACGTTCAGCCCACTGATGTTATTTGCCATGAGACATATATCGTCGGCATAGTCTAAATGGCTAAGCCCTTCAAACGGTCTCCATTGAATGCCCTGCCTCTCCATTGTACCAACGCTGGCCGTCAAAACATCATCTATCGCCAGCAGAAAAAGAATTGGCGATAGAACATCCCCTTGTCTCACACCCTAACGCACTTCAAAAGAGTCGGATAGCTGCCCATTATGCAACACAAAACACCTCGCATTGTTGTAAGACTCCCTTATAATGGCGACAATTTTTGGGGGAATTCCTCTACCAAGAAGTGATCTAAATATACATTCACGGTTAACTCGGTCAAAGGCCTTCTCAAAATCTACGAACATGAGGTAAAGCGGTGTTTGAAATTCCGCAGACTGCTCAAGGACGATGCGCAGAGTGTTGACATGGTCGACGCACGAACGACCGCTGCGGAAGCCAGCTTGATGTCTCTTGAGTGTAGACTCTATTCTAGCCTTTATCCGTTCGAGGATTAAAGTTGTAAAGACTGTAAAGACTGCAAAGAGTGTAAAAGACTTTTAAACGAGTTCAAGGAAGTTAAAAGTACTGCATTCTTTTTACAAACAATCGTTTTACTAAAGTCTTCAAAAGTTCCTGGGATTTTTTTTAAAGTGAAAGTAGTGGAATAAAGAATGGGAATGGAATGGAAATACCTATAAGTTAAAAGAATGGAACCAACATACTGCATTCTTTTACAGCTCTGGTAGTGGTATATACCTACTTATGCAAAGACTTGGGTAGGAAATTTGACTGTTTCAATCTGCAGGAGAACTGCAAGCTGACCTGAATCTGGGTATGGAGGTGAAGTTGTTGTTTTCTTTTCTTTGTTTGTTGCAAGATCTATCTTTCGCATCATTTTCTAAATGTACACAGAAACCACCATATTATAAGTAATCAACCATTGGTATACTAAATCTAAAGATTTAGTTAGGTATAGGTAGGTATATTCGGAATTTGTACATTATCAGAAAATGATAATATACAAATTCAGAAAATGATAAAATACAAACTATTTTTTTTTTAAAGAAACAATACCATCACAGTTTACAGAATGAATGAATGCCCAAAAAAATTTACCAATCCCATATTAAACAAAGTATTGCACAAATTCCCTTTTACCTATCTAACATTAACATTTGTATTTACTCAATAAACCCGGCATATTTCCATATCTAAAGCGCAGGTTCATAAAAATGTTGATATAAATCCTGGCATCACATGCACATCACAATTATTCACAACTAAACTAACCACCAAAACCAATTCGTGTCTAACATTGTAAATTCTAACCATATTAAAATTCATCAATTTTATTTTTGTTTTTATATCAAAGGGAAAGGACATTTCCTAAAAAACCTAAGTATATATGACTAAAAAATTATCTGAAATATTGCATTACATATTTAAAAAAAACAAACTAAATTCCTGCTTGAACACAAGAACACAAAAAGCAAAATGTTGCAAAGTCCCACTAATACTTCGAAGATAGTTCACACAGATACTCTTCTTATTCAAATACATTCATATAACCGGATTTGGTCTGTCGATTATACAGAGATACATTCTCCCTGGCGAAACGACGAATAGTATCTGACTGAAAGTCGCCGAAGAAAGGTGTGTTATCTAGCCTCCTTAACGTCGGTTTTTATTTTAATTTTGTAATTGAAAATAATATCAGAAAAATGATAGTTCTTCTATTGAAATTGAATTTTACCGATACGAATTTTTGCAAAAGTGCGCGATATTAAAAATATTGGATTTTTATTTAAAGTTCGATCTATAAAAAAAATAAAAAAATTAAAAAAAATATCTTCGAGTGCGTGGAAAGTATCTATGGTACTTTAGTTTTGTGCAAAGAATAAAAAAAAATTGTGTGGGCAAAATAGTGAAAAGTGTTTAATCTATCAAAACAAAATAAAAAAGATTAATTTAAGAAAAAAAAAATACATTATGGATTAAAATCACATAGGTACAACAGCTTCTACCGGTCTATGGATAATTTATGTGAGTACCTGCCTGCATACCTATACCTATCTACATAAATTAAATATTCTCAAATTACCCACATAGATATACCTATACGAAACACACTGCAATTAATATTTAAATAACCCACCTCTTCATAGCCACTCGTTTGTACCTTAAATCCCATTTAACTCACTATTTAAACTTTCATCATTAAGACTAAAACAATGTGCAAACATCCTCATACTCATTATTGTGTGCTTAACCCAAAAAAAAAAGTACACTAAAGTCGTTCAAATAATACGAAAGATACGTATAAAGTATCTTGATGGTGCTCCGTCTGGTGTGTGGTACTGTGGGGACAAAAAGTAAACGCGAGATTAAATTAAAGACGACGAGGATATCTGACTTAAAGCTTTCGCCGCCCTTTTATCTCCCACTTTCAAAATAGCACGCACACACATCATAGATATACAGTTTTTGTTTGTTCTTCTTGTTCTGTCTGACTCTTAATTTACTTAAATTATTAAAAAATACAAAATAAAGGGTATAATACTGTCTGTTTATATATGGATGGTAATGGTAATCATCTTGTGTTTTTATTATCTTTTGAGTTGATAATTATCCAACAAACTTACGTTCAGTTTTTGGTGTTTTTTAAGCACATCCAAATATTCGAAACAATGGTGAATTGTCTTAATAAAAAAGTATCATTGTATTTCTATGCTCTGTTTGTCATGTCAGAGTCTGGCTCTGGAATTCTGGATAATGATGATTATTATGAGCGGCAAATATTACTTTTTATAATGAAAATAAAAATACTGTTTTTGTGTACATTCGAATAAAAAAATGTGCCTACACAAAAAGCGCCTTAATTTCAAAGCCGAAAGCATCTTATAAATGAGATGTTTAACGAAAAGAAGATAAATACTAAATTACTATATCTAATAGCCTATACCTACCTACTATGTTTAGGTGTATCTAAAGCAGGCCTTTATATTTCTTATCTCTTGAAGATGAAAAATCGGTCAGTTGTTGGCTTGTTTGAAAACGAAAATGATTTATAGCTCTCAATGAAGTAATGTAGTCCATAATCTGGTTGAAATTCATTCGTGTTTCTTATCGCGCCTTCAAAGAGATGTGGACCATTAACAACAAAACTATGACAAACTGTATAGGTACTTTGTCGTATTTTGTAGATACAGATATTTTTTTATTATAAATATTTTGAAAGATACTAATTGATAAGATATACAGTTGTTTTGGGTGGATTATTATCTTTTTTAAAAGAGTGTGTATTGAGTTATTATTTTCTCATCAATATTCTTTAGAAAAAATGAAAGCAACATGATCAGATTAAGATAAAAAAAGGGAACCCCTTTTCTTTTAATCTAATTGGATTAAGTTGTCAATTTATTTAAATATTCAAAGATACTGATACATAGTATTATGTCTATGTGATCCCATTTAATTCTTGAGAATATATTTAAGGGTTTAAAGATTTTGGAAAAGTAGGTATGTATTTTTGGTTTTTATTACATTAGGTATCTACATAATATGATACAGTACAAGTGCATGTAAGAACGATAAATCAAGATGTCTTTATAGGTATGTAGGTATAGAAATATGAATAATAAATGACTTTGCAAAACAATAAAATGTTTGCTTCTGTCACTTCAGTTTTTAGACAACGAAGTTCTTATAACTTCCACTAGGTATGGTTTTACTAGCTTTCATTAACGACTGATAATATTGCGACTGGTAATTTACAACAGAACATTTATTTGTATATTTGCTTTCTCTTTTTCTTACTGTGTATATAGCTAATGTCATGTCAAGAAATAATTTGCCAAAAATAAAAAATAAATTCAAGTTACTTAAATGCAGTCAAAAATAAAGTTTGCAATAAATATTTATGGTGGGGCCAGGTGGTTTAAACTGGAATCTACAGTAAAGCACAAGAATTATACGCTTAAACTTATAATTGCTGAACTCCAGGTCATTAATAATAATATCCTTTCATAACAGATATAGATATAGATATGTTTCAGTTGATCTCAATAAGGACTATCTACCAATCTACCTACTTATACCTATATTTAATTTTATTATTTAAATTCATTTCTACCTAAATATATAAACCATTAGGTGGTTATTGAGACCATTTATCTTCTTTTTACTTTATGATAGGTACCTACCTATACAGGGTGATTGGTTTAAGGTTCACCAAAAAGCTTGAGCGTGTAGGTAGGGTTAAGACAAGAAAAAAATCGTTTAGGAGGGGAGTCTATTTCCCCCCGTTTAGGCGGGAAGGGCAATTTTATAAAAAATTGACTTAAATCAGAAAAAAAATTATTATTTAAAAACAACGGTAAATGATACAAAACCTTGTTATATCCTTTTGGAAAGCCAGAAAACTTCTCTTTTATTTTATTTTAAAATTAAATTGTTTAAGTGAACAGTTTTAAAAAAAATAATTTTCAAACTCAAAATTAATAAATAATTTTCAAAATTTTATGTAATTAACCATTATTTTTATTTGCAAAATTCAATGCTCTTCTTAATTTTTAGTTAAAAAAAGAAAACCGGATGCCAAAATGTGTCTTAGTTTTTGAGAAATTAAGAAAATATTAAAAGCACTTTTTTTTTAAAAAAGGTGAAATCTGGTTAATCCAGTTAATTGTTTTTAACCAGATCAACCAAGTTTCACCTTTTTTTTTTTAAAAGTGCTTTTAGTATTTTCTTAATTTCTCAAAAACTAAGATAGATTTTGGCATCCGGTTTTCTGATTTTGAAATAGATCCCCCCTCCCATACGATGTTTTTCTTGTCTTAACCCCACCTACACGCTCAAGCTTTTTGGTGCACCTTAAACCAATCATCTATTTTTACTAAAGTAAAGTTCAAAATATCGGTAGGTATACCAACTTTTATTCGGATGTACCTACCTACTTTTAGAATATTCCTTTTTAAATCCCCTTAATAAAATAATTGAAAACTGTATGAATAGGTAAATACCTTATATGTATAGCAAAAATTACATTTGTTCAAATGCCTCCATTCTGTGATCTTATATGAAAATAATAGTCTACCATCATTTAATTATTTTAGGGTTATGAAATTTTCTCACATCTTCTTTTGGAAATTTTCTCAACAAACATCATAAATTAATCATCACCTATTTCCCTTGGCAAAAACAATTTAAATTTCAATAAAGTCCTTGGAAATTCAAACCATGAAAACAATAAGAAAATTCCCACAGAATCGTTTTACTTTTATCAATATTCTTCCTCTAGTTTTTACTTTACCAGGTATACTTTCTTCAGAATCCGTTTCTACCTGATGTTAAAGTAGGATAGTATCCCTTTAATATTCCTTAATTTTATTTTTTCACTTATAATGCATTGTGCGTATTTTACTTCTTCTGTCAAACCATTTAAATTGATATCCTCAAGATAGGAACCTTATTTCATTTAAAACATTTATAAATAGGTATATGTTACTGCATATACCTACATTACAATTGTTTTTCTAGTGGTTGGTGGAAACGTTTCTTACATTTTTAATTGGCGAAAACCTTAAAATACAAATTGAGTGGTTAAAATAATTTTATCAAGACAAAGACAGGCACAAGCGACACTCAGAGGCAGATGTAGGTATCTATTTAATTTATTTGTAGGTCCCTTACTTTAATATTATATGAAAAATACAAATTGAGATTGAAAATCAATATTTCAATTGAATGCTTTTAACTGAATTTTATATTGGAATTGAAAAAAGAAAATTGATAAAAATTTATATTAAAATAAGTATATGAAAACAGATGTTTGGCACTACAAAATAATAAATAAAAAACATCACTCATAGATCTCCATCTAGTTACATAATAACTTTTTATTTATTTGAAAAAAAAAAAAAAAAATGATTGGACATTTTCTTGTTTATTAAATATTAACATTAGTGGTCCACAAATTCAACCTTGTGGCTCCCCAGCAAACTTTTCCATTTCCAAATAAAATCTTTTCTTTGGAAATCTCTTACGTTGACCTAATTAAAATTCATTCAAATTGCCATTAAATACCACCAAAGTTTTTCCTTAAAAAAAAGTTCTTTCTCTCAACTAAAAATTTATCCTTTAAGTTTCGTCGTCCGCAACTAATTACCTACCTACCCAAACTCACCGTGTTCTTTTTATATATTCAAATTCAAAGCCGAGCAAATTGAAAGTGAAAAAAATTGTTAAAGAAGCAAAAATAAAAAAATATGACAAAAAGGAATAAAAGAAGGACCTGTAAGAAACGAGGTGGTTAGGTCTCTAACACACTATTTTACACTCTACCACTTCAATGCATTATCCTTTTTTTTTTTTTAATTTTTACTATGTGTTCTATGTATTGTGGTGCACCTCGTTAAAAAATCGTGCAAAATGAGCAGAAGCAAAAAAATAAAGAAGCAACAAAATCGTGGTTAAGGCAACAGAAAAAAAAAATTCTGAAAAAAGCCTTAAATGCACGAGTTATCCTGTGAACATTGTTCCAGCGCGAAAATTAGTTTCAGCCACTATAATATAGACTTTGCAATGGAGGTACTGTTTTTTTTTTGTTGGTCTGTCCGTTGCATAATTTCCTTTCATCCTTTTAATTTTTGTTCACCATAGTGTTTCTCAAGCTATAGCTGATGAAGAATGGGCACTTTTCCATTTAACTTGTGAATAATTTTAAGGATTTCTCTCGTGTTTGCTTTTTTTTTTTCGTGTATCTATCAAGATTATCCTGAAGATAAGGATGTTTTAAAGTTTTTCTTTTTCTTTTATTCTGACTTGTCAGTGTTTTTTTTTCATGATTCTAGTTAAATAGAGAAAGTGATGAAAGCAAAGTGAAGGGAAAAAAGGACGAACATTGAAGAAGGAAATTTTACTTGCAAGCCACTAAAGTTTGTTGTATCTTTCCTTAGTGTCCATGTCACAATATAAAAAAAAATGTACAAAAACTTCTTTTCGTCTTTCTTTAGCTGCTTGTGCTTATCAGTGATTTTATGAAAGGATATATTTTTTTATATCATCACGGCTATATTATGAAAGATGATGACAGATTGATGTTTTGTTGCCGCTAAGGTTATAGTTACATTTTGCTTTTAGATACAAAATCAACTTTTTATTAATCAGAAACCTTTTTTTCTGTCGAGAAAAGTTGATGAGCAAATTTTTCAGATCCAACTATGACTTTTGTGACGATTACTTAAGGATTATGCATATAACTTTGACCATTTCTTTTCTCTACTTTTTTTGGATTTTTGTGTCATAATTTATATTTTAAACTAACTATTCATAAGGATCTGCGTGAGATATCGTTGCAAAAGTTTTCTGCATTACAATTATATCCTTCGAGGAAAAAAGAAAGGATACCTAAGTCTGCTGATACGAAACAAAAGGAGAAGAGGAATTCTTGTGAGTTTCACCTGAGAAAAGAAATTACTTTGGTTGGGTATATAGTTATAGCCATGGACAAAAGTTATGTCCTTAAGTTGATACTCCCCAACAATTTTTCAAATAATAATAATTTACTCTTAAAACATCTCCAAAGTGATAAAAAAATGTTAATAAAAAAAAATATGTACATATAACTGAAGTATGTCATAAAATGACATTGACAAGCCAGAGAAATTATGCGTCTATTGGATCTAGAAACAGTTTTCATGTCGCACAAGATAGTGACAAAGGAAAATGTTATTTTGACATCGCGTCAAAAATCACATCGTTGTTCTAGGTACAATATCTAGAATGTTCCTTTCAAATACATTTTGTACTTTAATTATATTGTAATCATGACAGTGTTTTTGAAGTTTGGTGTGTAAGTAGAAATTATTTATGTCATGTCACTGTCAATTGTGTCAAAATATTTGTGCTTTTCTAATTCATACATACATAATATACATATTTGAACATACACACATTATTTGGTTGAACCAATTTACTAAAACGACAATATATCACTCACATATAAATACATATATATATATACATGTACATAACATACATACTTTTCAACCTTTTACTGTATTTTGAAAGAGAATCCAGGACACCAGGAGAAGAGTTTGTCCTTAATTTCCCATTATTCTCACTTCTCGGATGGGAAAAGAACATTTTTCTTCCTTCAGAGTATATTGGTGCATATATTAATAGGCAAATATGTTCTTTTTTTTCTTGGTTTGCATGTCGTACAGTCTAGTACAGCATCAGCCAGAGGATAACCAAATATAGCCTCTAGAGTGTAAAGAATATATTCACCTAGTTGGATGTGCTCCAAAAAAATGTATACCCATAAAAGATAACGGACTTGGGAAAGGACACTTAACATTAAATTAAAGGAAATTTCCATATGGGGGAAGCATGTAGATCTTAGATACGTAACATTTTCATATGCACTGGACAGCGGAGTTATTAAATATCAGCACCATAAGTGGTTTACTTGAGGAGAAGCAAAGATATGAGATGATTCTGACGCATATGGCCAGTTGTGTATCTACCTTATTAACATTTTGCCTCAAAATTAAAAAAAAAAAATCAATTAGGTTTTATAGATTCTATTTTTTGCTTAACTCTGTATTTATGTGGGTTTACAGTCTTTAAGGATTCTTTAAATTTAGATTGAGATGATAATTTTATAGTTTAGGCAACAAGACAAAATTGTACATACTATATATAACTGTATATGATAAGATATCAATCGCAACTAACAACTAAAAATTTTACTCGACACCGAATCCTTCTAAAGAACACATACATCACTCCTCAATACTATTTTCCATCTTTTTATCCCAACCCCATCATTAGTCAACTTGAAGTAATTTCTTCTTATTTCCATCTTCATGTTCTCTTAATTAACTTCAATGTTTGGTTTACATCTATTCATGGATTAAACAAATAAGAACTTCCCTCTTCCGTTGTCAGTTGGAATGGAAATTAATTAAATGTAAACATTTAATTTAATAGACTCCATGTGTGTAAGCCAAGACAAGTTTGTAAGGTCAATTTAATTTAGAGTAAAAAAGGACTTTACACACACATCACATATAGGTATAGGTCTATCTTTCTTTAACCCTTTAATCAAAAATAATTCTCAGATGTTTTTTTTTTTATCTTTTAGAGTGTTATAACATTATATTTTTCATCAAAACATGTTTACACAATAAATGTCCTTGTAATAATTTAACAAAATAAAAAGAATCCTTTTCATACATTTTCAAAAGAAAGAAATTTGGAAGATATTGAAATTTAGCGCGAAGAAAAGCGTAGATGGTACAAAATTTATACAAACCTATAATCTCTTGAGGATCAAAATAGAGATTTATAGCACACCATATTGTCTGGATGTTAACAATGGGAAGTCAACTGAATTAGGTTTTTATATATATAGAAAATCCCTAAAGATGTTGTGTTTAGTCGCATGTAAAGCTACTTGTCATTGTTCTTCATTTCGGAAAGAATACTACAACATTTCAAAAGAAGATGAGTATTTGCACAAATATAAATATATGATATCTACTTCTTCTACTTGGATGTATTAAAATAATCATTTCCTGTTAAAATGATTGTAAATACTTTTGTATAGGTATGATATGACCACAAAATATTTCATTGTCATTTTAATTATAAACAAGTGCCCTTCAGTGGTCAGCTATCTACCCGCAAAATAAGCAAGTCAAATAGGTATATTCGTGAACAACAAAAACCCAATTGGCTAAAGGTAACTACTGATTAAGAAAATTGAAGTTATCCACATTCAAGCAACAAATTGGTTGCTTGAATGTGCCCAGAAATTGTCAATTAATTTAGATAGACACCGCGTCGTGTGTCGGTCGTCAGTATATCTTTTTTGCATGCACTTAACCAACAAACCCCAGTTATCTTAAGTTACCTATAGATAAAGAATCATCTTAAAGAACTGCAATAAAAAAAAATATAAAAGAAACAAACTGAAAAAGAAAAAAAAAGATTCAATATTGAAAGGAAATCCCTTGCGATTTTTGTTGAAGTTTTTTTTTTATTCTTGTTCATTGGGATAGAAAATATCTTGAACAATTCAGATGATAAAAATCACTCCATCCAATTCAAATCCATCTACTTTAACACGCGTCATCCAGACGACAACGACGCACCATACATAAATTCGAAGTCAAAGAATGAAGATGTAGAATAATAAACTTTAGGTGTATTTTTTTCATTCTACAAAAAAAAAACAAAAAAGGATATAGAATTTGTATAATTTTGTGTGTGATTTCTCTCAATTCCATGATCAGATGGTATAATAAGGATGTGATTTGAATAATTATTAACAGCGGTATATTGTCTTATCATTTTGTAGTTTCGAGAAATCAAATATACATAGGTATTTCCCTATATAAAAAGATATTGATTGACTTAAAATGTTATAAGAAAAAGTGTTTGTGAAATGAATAATCACCTTATTTATTAAAAGGTAGAAAGAAGTAGATATATTCAATCAAACAAAT
Source organism: Baccha elongata (assembly GCA_951217065.1). NCBI lineage: Eukaryota > Metazoa > Arthropoda > Insecta > Diptera > Syrphidae > Baccha > Baccha elongata. The sequence goes on along the minus strand of OX578272.1, from coordinate 55,782,035 downwards.
ACATAATCGTAACTTATAGAGAAAAAACTCAATATTGATCAACAGAACTCTGAAAAACCCCGTTCAAAAAGTTCTAAATAAAAAAAAAAAAATAAGGAAATATGTTATAAAGCTTAATAGTTGCGGTCAAAGTTATTCCCTTGAGGTAGCTCATATATTTTGGTATGCCTATACTCGCTAATTTGTGAAAAAGCACTTAAATTATTTCAAAAGGTTAAGTTTCATAAATACCCTCTATTTATTGAGTTTAACGTACCAAAACATAATAAAACACTAGAAATTCCCAAATACAACTGAAAAAGTTTTTCAGCTGATTGATCTCTTTTCTCAGTCAATAGATATATCCTCAGAACACCATCTGAAGTACCTATCTATTAAAGTCGTATATTTTTGTATCTTTTTCATCCAAACATCGCAGGTAAATGATTCAAATGAATTGTCATCAATTGAATTATCGTTTTGTGCTTTTGAAATGAAAAGAGTCAATTAACTTACGATACATAGAGATTCAGATACAAAAGCAAAAAAAAAAAAAAACATCACATCACGTCGCCTTTCTGTCGTCGCGCAAAATTTCTATTCACACAAATCCTCTTTTACAGTTAGAAGAGAGACGAAGAGAGACATTCTTCTTGACTTTTCGATCCGATTAAAAATAAAGGTAGCAAGGTAGCAGCATCGAGCTTCTACTTTTATCTAAAAAGATAAATTTAATCGATTGAATGGATACGATTAGGATTCATTAAAGTGAAAAGCAAAAAAAAAAAACCAAACAAATCACATGGAACATGACACTGAATAGGTAAAGATACGAACTAAATGTATAGGTACATTTAAAATGAAAACGTAAAGACAGGATAGTATAACTTAAGATTTAAAAAAAAAAAAAGGATTGAAATGACAAAATAATTTTAATTACACGTTTGACATACATACATACATAATGTCTGAATCAGCAATCAAATGTACATAGCATGAATGAAAGATTCATTCTTTTATTCATGGGTATAGATAGTTAGGTACATAGCAAAAGTTGAACTAATAATGTCGGTTATGTAATTAAAATTAAGTTTATTTCTCTAATGCAATTTAATTATTTGAATTATCCATGTGCTATGGTATAAATCTATTTTCCCGGACATATGGCCAGTAAGAGGTCACAAATAAGTTTTATCTATGCCAAAGCAAAAATCATGTTATGAAGTCAGTATAAAGTTACTAAAAAAGAAAGATGTCGCAACGTATGTTATGCATTTTTGTAACCAGAAAACACAATCACAAAAATGACAATAAGCAATTCCCATTGCTATGAGGAGGGTGAAGAAGTTAAGTCCTTCTCTTTGTATTTGAGGGTGAATAAACGAGCAGCTAGCTCCATTATACCTACATATGGACTTCTGTATTTTTATATCTCATTTCGCATTGTCCATGAATATTCGAGGATTTCGTTTCTCTCTATCCTAGAAATGAAATAAAATAATAATTTTTACGCTTGAGTGGAAAAAGCAATTTTAAAAGAATTCCATATCCTCAACCTCATCACCTAATAACTGAGCATGCGTCGCATATTATAGTGATTTTCTACAGTTTTTCCACTTTGTATCTAATGTCATCTGTTGATAATCACCGAATTGTAGTTTGTCCTTATGTTTTTGAAAGAATATCTTCTGCTTCTATTCTACCAACTAAAGATACAAAAAAAAAAAACGTGACAGGAATTTTAATTTTGAGATAATTACTTTGGCCACACTTTGTCGTTTGTCACCAACCATAATACCTATGTGTTGCTGAATGCTGTGTGCATGTTAAAGAATATATCTTTTTATAATGTTTTATCTTTTGCAACACTACATTAGACTGTTTCTGAGTTGATTTATTTTGAAAACGTAATAAATTCACGTGGCAGATGTTTTATATTTCAGAACAAAATGTTCAGTAAAATTTTAAACGGGTTAAACAAGTTTTTATTCACCTGCAAATCAAACTTTTTAAATGAATTAGACTACCTGTCTTATAGGTACCTACTTTATTATTTAAGTACAGTTTCTGTTAAAATAAACTTGCAATTAATATAACAAATTCTTTTGGGCAAATCTAAATAGTTGAGGTTTAAGCTGACTTCCTTGATGTTCCTAATTTAGTAAACAAACAAAAATCTAAATTTTTTTTCTTTACTACAGGTATACCTTCTGATTTCATTTAATAATTGTTATTCTTTGTTCTCATTTCAGATACTATTTTTGGTTGATATAAACCTTCATTCTAAAAAATTGCCAAATTATACAAAAAAATAAAAATGTATCGAATTTGACACGATAAAGTTTTATAACTTTTTTATTTTTATTTTTTTATTTTCAATTATTTAACTTTAATTTTAATCAGTGTAACAATCGGTAGAACGAGTTAAAGATTTTTGTTTTTAATAAATTAAATAATTTTTAAATGTGGAAAATGTATGAAGATCATATTGAATGTGATGAGTGCGGTGGTCCAGGACCCCCACCAAAATTTATGATACCACCACCACCAAGACCACCATCATTGGATTATGGTTTAATAAGTAGTAATTGTAATGAAGAAGAAATGTCGCTGAAGGCAGCAGCAGCACAAAGCTGGGATAGTGATATGTGTGAAGCAATACCGGTAAGTTGAATAAAATATCATTTATTTTTAAGTTTGTGTTTTCGAAAATCTACCAATGCTTTTATTATATGTATCATCAATCATCAATGCATTTTAATATAATTTCAAGAAAAATAATAAAATAAAGAAAATAATTAAAAATACTTGTTAAACTACGGAACCTTGAGGAATTATCTATGTATGTTATATAGATAGGTATATCAAAAATTCGTATATACCCTTGTTCCAGATGTAACCGACATGTCTGTCATCTCTTACATTTAAATAATCCTCGCCCATCAATAATTCCATTTTAGATTTTTTTTTTTAATTTTCCATACCTAACTGTCAGCATTGCAGAAATCATCGCAATTACAACAACATGTGTGTATTCACAAAGGCATTCTAATCACTTTATGTTGCATTATTCATTACCAAGTGTTTGATTATTTTCTTTTATATTTTCAAATGTCATACTCCGTTTTTAAGTGTGTGTGAAAGTGTATTTAGGTGTAGGCACAGCCCAAATCATTATAGGTATGCATTGCATATGGTGACATATTTCGCACCCTAAGAAAAAAATGTTTTGTTAAAAGTTGCATTCAAATTGTTTGGTATACATATCTACATATGTAAATTAAGAGGGATGCACGAAAATATTATTTGAAGGAGGTTTTTTTTTTTGGTTATTCTATGTATAAATAGGCGCATATTATTCTAAGGATGCAGGTATGAATATTTTAGGTTTTCGATAAATTGGATCTCATTAACACAGAAAAATAAAACACTCAGGTCAGCATAAAAGTACTTTAGATATGAATGTATGATTTGCTTTTGAAGTTCAGCTGGAAAGTATTATACAGATTTTTTTTAATCATTTAGACTATAGAAATGTGCCAGTTTAAAAAAGCATTCAATTTGCAGGGCATTTAAACATTTTGAGGGTTTCTTTTAAATATAATAACAAACATTTTTATTGAAGTTAATATTTGAAGACCTATACATTTTATCCTGCTCTTTATTTATATTTTTATAAGAATTCGAATAATATATACCTACGTACAAATATCAATGAAAAAGGTTAAAAGTGCTATTGCGAGTGCAATCAAATTGGAAAAATGATATTTTGGAATATACAGGGTGATTGGTATAAGATGCACCAAAAAGCTTGAGCGTGTAGGAGGTGGAGTTAAGACAAAAAAAAATCGTATGGGAGGGGGGTCTATTTCTCCCCGTTTAGGCGGGAGGGGCAATTTTCTAAAACATTGACTTAAATCAGAAAAAAAATTATTTAAAAACAACGGCGGTGAATGATACAAAGCCTTGTTATATTTTTTTGGAAAGCCAGAAAACTACTCTTTTATTTAATTTTTAAATTAAGTTGTTTAAGTGAACAGTTTTAAAAAAATTAATTTTCAAACTCAAAATTTTGAAAAAAAACTAAAAAAAAAATTTTTAAACTAATTTTTTTCAAAATTTTATGTAGTTAACTATTATTTTTATTTTCAAAATTCAATGATGTTATTAATTTGTAGTCAAAAACAGAAAACCGGATGCCAAAATGTATCTTAGTTTTTGAAAAATTAGGAAAAACTAGAAGTATTTTTTTCCAAGAAAAACAATTTTTTTTTGGTTTTCCCAAATTTGACCTTCTCAGGTCAATTATTAATTAGGGAATTATCCCTTTTTTATTTTTTATTACATACCATCCGATTTTAATCAAATAATAAAAAAAACGAATTAACTTTTTACTTTACTTACTAGTTTTACTTTTAATTTTTTTTTTATTTCTCAAAAACTAAGATATAATATCTTTTTCTTTGTATTTTTGGCACAATAAAGTAGCAATTACTGCGATTTTTAAATTTATGCCGAAAATCATAGTATCATTGGAACAACTGAAGGAACGAATTGAAGTCGCTGGAGTCAAATTGCAGGAAAATTTGTCAAGCATAAACTTATGTGAAGCCATTACAAGGAGATATAATCTATGCCTTCTAAACAATGGAGATCATATCGAGAATTTTTTATAAGTACTTCCAATAAAAAACATAGTAAAAATAAAAGGAATAAAATAAACTAAAAAAACTAAGATTAATGCTTCTTAAATTGATTCGTTACAATAAAAATAAATGTTTTTCTTAGAAAAAGGTGGTTTTGGTTTTTTTTTAATTTCTTGAGAACGACATAAAATTTTTGCATCCGGTTTTCTTATTTAGACTTAAAATTAATAACAGCATTGAATTTTGAAATTAAAATTAGCACTTAATTACGTAAAATTTTGAAAAAAATGAATTTGAAATTTTTTTTTCAATTTTTTTTTTTTTCAAAATTTTGACTTTGAAAATTAATATTTCAAAAACTATTTCTTAGAATAGATTTATTTAAACACAGAATGAAAAAAAAAGTTATTGGCTTTTCAAAAACGTATCGCATAGCATTGTGAATGAAGCCGTTGATTTTAAATAATTTTTTTCCCATTTTAAATCAGTTTTTTTCGAAAATTGCCCCTCCCGGCTAAACGGAGGGGAATAGACCCCCCCTCCCATACGATTTTTTTCTTGTCTCAACGCAACCTACACGCCCTAGCATTTTGTCGCATTGCTCATGACTCACCCTGTATACTATTTCTATTACGATTTTGTTTAGTTTTGTGTGATTCTGCACATTCCTTTCTGCAATCTTTCAATGAGCTCCATCGAAAGGTCGATAGATTTCAAGAACTTCTATAATCATATCAGTTCTGTTTCATTGAATGACAGGACTTCTGAAACTAATTGATTTTTTCTGAGTTAAATGTTGGTGCAATAATTTTCTTTAATTATTATTTAAATGTTTTTTAGTAAAAGTTAATCAACGCCATATCTAAGCTTATAAAAACGTTCATAGAAGGGATTGTTAAATTCAAAAAAGTCAATTTGTTTATTTTTTTCCGACAACATTCTTTCTTTATCATACTTATACTTTTTCTTACCACTAAGCTACTTTTGACAGCTTCACCATTATGATAATTTTCTTCTACATACATTACTCATTCCATGTCATATAACCTTTTCCAATTTAGATGTCATTTATCATCAAAAAAATTACTTTTTATTTTTAAATCTAACCCCAAAAAAACACCTTAAAACAATCTTACACTTTCCTTCTTTCCTTCTTGTTTATAAAAAAATCCAGAAGTCATCATCTCACACAGATGCCAACTAAAGTTACAAATAAGGATTTCACAAAACAAAAACGCAACAGAGGGTAAAAAAAAGAAGTGACGCAACATATGGCCGTTTTGTCGTGTTTTTCCAAATTTATTTCCATTTTCTTTGACTTCTTCATCCCTTTATCTCCCTATTAGCCTTTAAAGGAAAAAAAGATATAGGTAAACTAAAAAATAAATCTCTCAGGGATGAAGTGCTTGATATAACCAAACAACAACGCCAAACTCAATATGAATGATGATGAGTGATGATCTAATATGTTTGTGTTGTTTCTGCTTAAACTCGATACGAGCACAGCAGAGCTTGAAAAATATACAAAGATACTATCGTAAACATCCCCTTTGCAACTTTTTTTTTTTTAATAGGATTGCAATCTGTGCAAAATAAAAATTATTATTATTTGATTTTTTATCACTTGCTTTCTTGTCCGTTTTATCATCTCATTATAACTGTTTATACACTGCCATATGACTGAAAGAAAAGTACTTCTCTAGTTCGAATTTTTTTTAACAGCTATCCTTTGCTTACTCTTGAAGATGATAGTGATAAATAGTTTCAACATTTCTTATAGGGTGGCATTGAAGCAAAACGAAGAGTAAATACAAAAACAAAAAAAAAAAAAACACACTCGAGTCGAGAGATATATCTTCCAAAGATGATGAAAATTTATTCATGGTCACTTAAGTACTCTCGAGAGTTTGGAGAAAAAAAAAGTATATAAAAATAAAAGATGGTACTCAAAACGAAACGAGTTGGTGAAGTTTGAAGATGACGATAATGAAGAAGTATATACTGATACAAAAACTGTATCTAATCCAAGTTGAATCGAGCTTTTTAAATATTTTTTGTGATTTACCCACTTAATCAATAAATTTATTGACAATCACATTCACATACCTACCTATTATAATAAGAGACTAACCTTCTTCAAAACATGATGTAATCAATTTGTTTGTTTCATTCAAGAGATATAGAGATGGAATATTTATTCTTCATAAAACCTCTATCTTACATAAATAACAGAGGACAAACTGATTTACTTAGAAATTAACAATTCCAATAATGTATCTCATATAGTAGATATTATGTCAAAGATACAAGTAAAACGAAAATAGCTAATCTGGGTATTCGAGCCGGATAAGATATTACATACGTAAAAGCAAATCAAAGACATTCAGTGGTTTATTTTATTTATTTAAATATCTCCAAGAAAAGTAGGTATTTATAAACCAAGCCAAAAAAAAGGACTCAGGGATTCTGTCTGGGAACCGATATTGTCAGAGAAAACTTTAACAATACAATAGCTCGGCTTGTTATTCAGTCTGGCTCTCACTCCATCTGCACACATAAAAAAAGTTTTTCTTCCTTTACTAAGTGAATGAAAAGGATACGCTTGATTTGGTATTTTTCTCTTCCCGCTCCACTCTATATTCATTCATTTGAATTCTAATTCAAGATTCAAATTCAATTTACCACCCTCAATATTATCAATCGATACACAAAGGTGCGGTGCGCCCAGCTCGCTATGTTCGCAATCATCTCTCCACATCGAAGGTAAACCATAGAAATCGTTTGGTTCATTGTTAAATTTATATACCTAGAGCTTTGAATTTTTGGTTTGAGTTTTGAGTGGAAGCCAAGCAAACGAGTAGGATTTGCCCAATGTGTAGGTGATAAATCTGTGTTTTTTTTTTTCTTTCCTCTCTTACATTTTATTTTTGTCTCCCTTAATCCTTTGTGGTATCTGTATCTAGTTTGTTCCATATTTTGTATCGATTTTTTCTTGATTACTGTCTAGCTTATGTATATTTTCCCTTGATGGAGGATTCAGGGTTTAAAATATCTTTTAAATTTTATACCTCCTGTTTTTTTCTTATTTTTGTATCTGTGGGACTTTCCAGAGAAACAGGAAAGTTAATAAAATGATAAAACCATAATAACATGGATGAATAAATAAAGTCTATATTATGGGTAGGGATTTAGATTCGATGAGATTTTAAAGGTTTTCGATCAAAAATGAATTTGTGTATGAAGGCGTTGTTCTTCCTTTTTTTAAGAAAGAATAATTGTTAGGTAGTGTGACAAAAATCAATAAAGTTGAAAAAAGTACGTGCGGAAACTCTTGACATATTGTTGTCACAAAACACTCACAAAGAAAGTATAGGTACGACTTTAAAGTTAAAAAAATTTAATTTTCCAAAAGATTTTCAATATTTTGACTGCTTTCACTTTCTGACAATTTTGTTTTCTCAAAACACTGAAATTTGTATTTAATATTTAAGTTATGTGAAATCTGCCTTGGAAGTTCTCGCTTCGAATGCTCGATTCTGATTTGTCTTTCACTTTAATGCCTTGGATAAAAAGATTTTTTGTTCAATATTTAAAAAAAATAACCAAAAACACTTTTTTTTAATTCACAGGCAAAATTGCTCAAATTTTGTGAAGTGAATAAAAAAGTATGAAGTTCTTAAAAAATACATTTTCTGGCAGAGAAATATATTATGTCCTTTAAGATTCTGAAGAGTCCCGAGCTTTACAAGGTGAGCTCGACACAACAACCCGGGTATTACTCTACTGCGCTTCCCCTGGTAGAACGGTACAGTTTGGTTGAACAATATCTGTTTGGGCCAGTTTTTTCACACACGTAAGTATGGCCAAGACAAGACAAAAATTGGACCCCCTCCTTTTGCCGGGAGGGCTGGTGGAGAGCGCAGTAGAGTTGTAGAGTCGAGCTCACCTTTTGAAACTCGGGACTCTTCAGAATCTTGAAAAGTATATATTTCTCTACCAGAATACGAATTTTCAGGCACTGATTTGCCAGGACTACATTATTTTTTTTTACTAATTGGTGTTTTTCTGAAATGAGTAGTATTCATTATTTCTTTTTAAAGATCAAAAGATAATCGAGGTTTGATCGGATAGAATTAATCATTTTGATTAACGATTTTCTTACTTCCTTTGCTTATATTTTTCACTAAAACCTAAGATATTCTAAATTTGTAAATAGCTCTTCCTGTGAGTTTTCTATTTGACCTAAAATGGTTCCCTGACCTATTTGAATAAATTTATTGTGTGAAACAAGTCAATTCCATGTGTCACCATATAAGACTTTTAAAAACAAATGTTTACCATAATTCAAGAGCTCCCGTATCCTTTCTAAAACCCTTCATTCGCTTGACAATATGTCAACAACTTCAACCAGCAATTTTAAGGATAACAAGAAAACTTATCTCATCTGCAGCCCAAAACTCAAAATAAAATGCAACTCGTAAATACAAAGAAATTCCAGTGAAATAGTAGAAAAAAAGTTTTTTTTTTGACAAAATATACATAAATGTATTTGAACATAATATGTCCTCTCATGGCCACTATTGCTGCTGTTTGGCATCACATTTGAATAAGTTATTCAGTAGAATTTTGAAATTTGTTTACATCTTTTTTTTAGTATTCTGAGAGATAAAAGGATCTCCTGACTATCTCTTAGAGGAGTTTATTATGATGAGTGTGTACACTGTGCACATATTTCTCAGATCTAAAACAAAAGACTTAGGTACCTATATTATTGAAGCCAACAAAAACTGATATTGACTTTCTGCAACACCAAAAATACTATATTATGTACATTTATTCCTCTGGAGGTACACTATACATATATATACACTTCTTTTCAAAGCAAAGAAGTAAAAACGTGAGTAATCAAGTCAAGAAATATTGTACATATATGACTCCCTTGAGATAGATCGTCTGGAGAGACAGGACTAGAAAGCTAGTTCGACAAGGAAATGGAATTTTTTGAGATATTGTTAGAAATAAAATGAATATATGAGTCTGGGGAATTTTTTTTTCTTTTTTTCCATTCCATTGCCCTAACGTGTAAATAACCCAACAGCCAACACTTGATATAGACAAGATTTTCTGTAAGAGACGTTCAAATGTAAACTTACTTTATTCCTTTTTTTTTATGAAAAGAACTTTTAGAATGGAAAAAGATTTTTATTTTTGGTTGGTTGAGTTATGCTGATTTGAAAATGTTTTGCAATTGTTATGCGAATGAATTCATTCGCAAAAGGAAGTTGGCATGTTAAGGCATTTTAGATTACAAAAGAATCATTTCTTGAACATGAAGTTCGTTTTGATGTTTGAATAAAAAAAAAAAAACATATAAAAGTGATGATGTTAAATTATCTGAAAAGAAAAACGTTTTGCCTTTTTAAAGCGTTAGTAGTAGGTATATATCCTACTAGTCGTGATGGGCATACATTTAAATTAAAAGGACTCTTAAAACCAATTAAAATTCAATTTGCAAATAATATCCTTTCGTGAAACTGCCTCCAGGTTTATATTTACTTTCCTTTGGAGGTTTATCATTGCACTTCCATTGGTCAAACATGCCTGGATTTCAATAATGGCGCACAACGCGGGGTACCTTGAAATTGCTTTATTAAAAAAAATAAAGTGCACGACTGGGTGGCACGAACTTGCTCTTGTGGTACATGACTGGGTCGCACGTACTAGTTCTTGTGGCAAGTTGCCACACGAAAATAAAATTAAATTTAATATTTTTTTTTTTTCAATATACCTAAGCAAAGGAAAAAAAGTCATATGAATTTTTCACAAAAGTGTTCAAACTTCTGTTTACAAAGATTAAAGCCAAAATCAAAGTATGCAGAAAATTTTGTTGCCTAAATATAAGTTTACCAAAAAAATTATTTCAAAATCGTTAGAGCGGTTTTTAAATAAATCGATGTTTACTTAATATTTTTTTATAAAAAGTTTTTTTTTACAAATTTGAAGAACGCCATTTTTAAGTGCTTAATTGTTTGCATTTTATGCACAAAAATAAAAAAAAAAATTTTAGCTGTTTTCCAAATTTTATAAATAAATTAAAAAATTAATTAAAACTAAAATAAGCTTTTTTTGCAATATATTGGTATTTTTTTTTTTAAACGATCGTTTTTTTTGCACGAATGCATAACTTGCCTTATAGTACCTATTATCGCAAGTAAAAAGGATTAGCCCAAATCTAATTTCACATATTTATATTGTCCAACAAAAACCTCCATAGTTGGTTTTGATGTATCGAAAGAGAACTCCTTAGAAAACTTAATGCAGACACTCTATAACGCTTTACTCTGTCTATAACGCTTTACTCGGTACTCAAAACAATAAAATGGAAAATATTCCAATAAATGATTGTAATTCTCTATAATAACTTGACTCTTGTTACTTTTAATCACAATATGATCTTGAACATCCCGATTTATTATTACATATTTTTGAAATTCTCATCTCAATGCTTTTGAACAAAACAATTTAGTTATTTTTTGATATAGGAATAGATTTCTGAATACAAATAAATCTTATTTAATCAGTTCCTTCAATATTTTTTGAAAATAAATGTTTCCCAATGCTTTATTTACAAATTTAAATCAAATAAAAGAAATATAGATACATTTTCCCATTCAAATCAACTTGCTTATCTTTTGACATTTCCACGTGCATTGGGTTATACCTACATATATAATAAATAAATTTAAGCCCAATCAGTCATACTTATACATACCAATACTACCAGAAATAAATATTAAACAAATATTCTCCAACCAATCAATTGTAATAAATAAATCCACGTTTTTCTCGATTATCAACAAACGGGAGGTTTCCCAAAAAAAAAAAAAATCCAAACTGATAAGAAAGGTTTATGACCACATCGGTCATTATACTCAACCACTGCGCGCAACCACTGATCCGCATTCAATTTTTTTTAATTACATATATGCCCTCCAAAACAAATGACTCCCCCAAATCAATAAAAATTCAAAAGTTATCACTTACACACGCAGCGTACCACCCAAAGTGCAACTCAAAACACTCATAATAAACAAGTTGAAATAGAGTATCTGTGTAAAGTATCTACCGCATATGTTTTCAATCTACAACTGCTGCTGCCGGCGGCGGCAGCTCGTAATCTACTTGATCCTTATGTTTAATTAAGATTAGGGTCACAGACTAACACAAGTCACATAGATCATAAGCGCACATTTAATGCAGCTAATGCTTATGCTATACACAGTAACAAAGGCGAGACAGCGAGACGCGTTTTAATTTCTAATTTATAAATATAGGTACATAATATACAAACAAAATACATTTATTCGATGATTAATGTTTTGTTTTTGTATATTTTTCATGTACTCGATGTGACACAATTTTTTCTTCTTATCATCAACATGAAAAATATTCATAGCGCTTAGATACTTTTTATGGTAACTGAAGCTTTTTTTATATAATTTCTGTAGATATAATATGTAAATAAGTTTCTCTGACGCCAGTGTTAATGGAATCTATGACACCCGCACAAATTGTATGTTTATTGAGAATGCAACTGCATATTCGTCTGCCACTTAAATAAATGTCTATTCAATAGAAAGATACAGTATCTATTGATGGATATATTATTCATTATCTGGTACTAGATGTGCGTTTGGTGTTTACGCAATTGAAATAGGTAGCTTTGAATAAATAAGTAAAAGGTACCTATCCTAAAGAAAAAAACCCATTAGATGGATACTCTACTCATAGATAGAAGAAAAGTTACCTTCTGAGTAAACATGATCCAAATACCATAAACGAAACAAAGTTCCTTGTGGAAAATAAAAATAAAAATTATCATAATTCAAACAATGCCAGAAGGTAAAATTGTTTGGTATCTATAATAATAAGGTAAACAACACTGATCAAGGAAAATCTATTTGATGGATTTATGGTATCGTTGATTTGTTTTATGTTAGGTATTTATTTGGAACTTACCAAAATATATATATGAAGAGAGGAGGCACAAGAAAATATACCTAACAAGAAACAGAAGTTATTTGGATATTGATTCGAGAATTAATAAACGTATATATGTGTTTTGTCAGGTGGTTTCAATTTGGGGGAATTAAGTTTTTATGATATGCAGGAAAGGGAAAATCACAAGGCTGAAATTTTGGTCTCCTAAAAATATATTTAATCTATTTAAAGATATATTTGTATAGGTAATGATTGTTAACTATTTCGTGTTTTTTTTTTTGCTATTTAAACATTTTTTTTATCGAGTCATATACATTTATTTTGTTTTAATCCTATAAAATGATTCAAGGTTGTCATACAAAAAAGTATTAAACAATGAAAAAACCCGTGTCGTAACCCCAATTTCTTGAATTCATCTTAAAATATATTTATCTTAATTGAAAGTCAACTCTTAAGTCCTTAAAAGAACATTGCTTCGCTTTTAATTTTCATTTCACTAATTCTGTATGGGTCACAATTAGTTTTTAAGTTAACACTGAAAGAAAAATTAAACCCAACTTAAAAAGAAAACACACAACTAAAAAAAAAAAAACCTTAAAACCACGAACACAGACGTCGCGAAAAAACCTCTGTTGCAATTTCTATTTTCTCTGAGTCTCCTAAATGTGCGGCAAAAGCCACTTGAACTGGGAATGGAGTCCTTAAAAAAATAGTAATAATAAAAAAAAAAGGAGAAACAAAATATGAAGAAAAAGTGCAGTTAGAAGACGAATTATTACCCTTAGTCTATTTTTCTTTTCTCATTTGCTCCCTCAATCGCAAAACTTATTGTAGATTTTTCTTTAATAATTCTTTCTGTCAGACTTTCTTTCTTTGTTGAAAATCTTTTCTGTCAGACTTATTACTTTTTTTTTTTTTGCTTACTTTGTCTTCATTTTTGTGGCTAAAGAATGCATATAATGACCCCTTAAAGTTAGGGATGCTGTTTATACTAGTAGGTACCGAGTACGACTAAAAAAAAAAATAACTTGGATATTTTGTAAAATTATTTTCTTTGTAATTATATTGTAGAAGTATAGTCCTTTAACGTGCCATGGCATGCATTTAATGTACACAGGCAGCGAACGAAAACGTACAAGTAATTGGGTTAGAAATAATGTTTTATAAGGACTATAGAAACAGAAAGAGAAGAAAGAGCCGACAAAATAAGATAAAACGACTTGGTTACTCTTTCATTGTAATACTATTGAGTGATGCGATGAAGAGTGCGGTGGGGTAGATTCATGCTTTTTTGCCACTCGACTTTTATTGGGTTTACTTTAGAAGTATTCTGGATGCTTGTCAGAGAAAAGTGAATGAATCTAAAAGGAAAATTTAATTTCTTTTGCTTTTGCCATAAAAAATGCAAATATTAATTTGTGGGCTTTCATCTTGTAAAAGGTTATTTTGATCTGCGAGGAAATGTTAATTTGTGAAAAGAGGTTTCTTTGAAAAGGAAGTGTTTAGTTTTGGTACACTGAAGTGGTACACTTGAAAGATGGAAATTTACTTAAAGTGGCCACTAAATTGTATTAAGCCTAAAGCAATAATAAAGTTGAAGAAATCGACTTCAAAAATAATATAAGCTTTTTGATCTTCTAAATTTCTTCGAATTCTTCATATTATTTTTGAATAATATATATTTTCTATGCTAATTTATTTTTTTAACTTTAATTATTATTTTAAGTCAATTTATTGCTTCTGGATTTTCATTAATTGCATTGCACTATATTAAAGACTCTTGAGATATATGATGGAGTAATTATTATATTAAACTCGTTTCTGAAATAAAACAAGTTTATCTATAGTTACTCTTGATCTTTTGAAATATTTATAGATATGTTTATGTACTTTAATAATATTCTCGATCTTATTTTAAAAAGATATTAACTTAATCTTAATCCTTCTAAATCACAGATCATTGCTATTTCTAAAAAGAAATTTGATGTAACAAACCAGTCTTCATATCATGTTGTCAACTTGAATTCGTTGAATCAGTCACTAATCTAGGTTTCAAAATAAATCGGAACCTTTCAGCCAACGATCATGTCAACTTATCCATCGGCCGAATTTATGGTGGTCTACGAAAGCTAAATCTTTACTCTGCCTTGACTCCTTTTGACACTTAACTGAGGCTTATTAAATCTTTGTTACTATCTATCATTGATTATGCTGCAGTGGTTTACTGTAGGCCTGATTCACACTCCCTGTGGAAACTAACTGTTGCTTTCAATGAAATGGTTAGGTATGTTTATGGATTGCGAAGATTCGACCACGTTTCTCATTATCATCAACTTGTCCTTGGATGAACCTTCAAGCAATTTCTTGATTCTAGATGTTGCTTGTTCTTACATAAGATTATTAATAGTAAAACACCACCATATTTGTTTGAAAAGCTCCGTTTTGCGCGATCTGCTCGAACTTTGAACCTCACAACAAACTCCTTTAATTATTTAAATTCTTCGAGACTTTTCTCTGTTTATGCCCCCAGACTATGGAACTCCCTGCCTATAATGGTAAGAATTATTGGAACAAGTTTAAAAAAGCATTATTTCTGAATTTTAATTAAAAAAAAAAAAAAAATCAAACAGCAAATAAATAAAATAAAAATATACAAATACACATTCGACTTTTTTCTTAGCTAAAAATTAAGTTATTATTACTAACTATAATGTCTTGAATTTGCTTATAATTATGTCATTTTTCTTAAATGTATCTAATTTTTCTGAAGTTTATTCTTTTATTTTAATTATAGTTTTAAATATTTTATAATTTTCTTTTTTCCGCAAAAAATTGTTTAAGCTTTGGTACTATAAAAGACTATGTCTTATTTGTACACCATTTTTAAATAAATAAATTGAAAATTGAAATTGAAACTTCCTGACAGTTTATATAAACATCAGATAGATAGCTATATACAGAAATTCAAGCATTCGACTGTTATTAAAATGGCAGGTACCTACAATGCAAAACCGAAAGACATGTAGACATTTTCTTAACACCTTACGTGTGGTCTTCCAACTTCCGTATAACAGCTAAGACCCAACTTCAAGGGTATCTTTTGATTACTATATTACAAACTCAACAACCTTAAAGGTGGTGTCTAGTCTGATCACACACATTGCAAAAAAAAAAATTATTTTTTTTGACTTTATGACAAAATCTATTCATTCAAAAAACCATGTCCTTATAAGAATTTTTTCAGAGAAATACATGGAAAACCACAGAAGAATAAAAATATCAATAGAAAAATCAGCATAATTCAAACATCAAAACAAAATGTTTGTCAAGATAAACAAATCAATTTTTTTTTGTTTCTCCCCCTTGTAAGTAAAATAGAAAAGAAAAACATCCTTCTCAAGGACAAACCAGGATAATATCACCAAACAAACAAAAATTATTTCAAAGAAAACGTGATATCTATACGTTGTCTTTAAGATTTTTTTGTCTATAACCACACAACGACACAACCGACACGCCACCGACGAGGACGCACGACGACGCGAAGAATAACAAAATTGCTAATAGCATAGATCAAATATTTAAGTTACAAGCAAAATGTGATGGGACGACAAAAAAAAAGGACATTTCAACACATGCCTGCCATTCCCGCCATCATAAAGTAAACGGAAAGTTTGTCTTTCTTTTTTTTTGTGTTTTCTTCGATGAGATAGAGATAGTAGAAAAGAATAATATTAATACCACTGACAGCTTTTGCAAAGACCTTCCTCTAGGTAGATATCATCTTTACTATCATCTTCATCGTTATCATCATTTATAGACAATGATCTTACAAATCTAACCAAGGGAAAAATTTGTTACCACTTTTTGGTGAAATTGTTTGGAAACACTTTTCATAAATTTTTTTTTCACTCTCTCTTCATATATGTGAATCCTTAGTCTCCTCTTTATCTATATTTTTTGTGTTTTGTCTTTTTCACAAAAAAAGTTCAAAGGACATAAAGTTCACATGGTATCCTATACCACACATTGACACACATGTGTGTAAACGAGGAAGAAAGTTGAACAAACAAAAAATTCCCTCCGACAGATATAATCTTTAGTGTCTGAAGATATTCAGACTTTAGATAAAAAAGCAGAGAAGCAATGGAAAGACACATGCGGAGGACAATCCTTGGTTACAGTGAAATGACGCAGAAGAAAACACAAAAGTTTATACAGCCCTTCCTCATATGCTCGAGTATAGGTACGTTACCTATCTACTTTAGAGAAATTGAAAGTAATTTTTTTTAAGTCGAGAAATGTAGTTGAGTTGGTTTGGTGGTACAAATAGAAATAATTCGATAATTCTAAATAGTAGGTATAGAAGATAAATACCTACTAATTATTACAAAATGTTGTGTTTTCTTTGGTTAAAGATTGGATCCCGGTGTAGAAAAATACATACAAATCGTATGTATTTTGATTACGATTGAATGAAAAAAAAAGCGAGACAATGATACCTGTAGTCCCTGAAATACACTTGTAAAAATAATTACAATAATGTAAAACAACCCACTTTTCATTTTATAAAGTTGAAAAATGTTAAAAATCCTTTTTAAATTAGATAGGTACGTGGTTTTTTTGAGAAACTTTTTCTTATATAATGTTGGTACACATACGAAACTTTTATTTTGCATGATTTGTTGGTATTCGTTTTAAATTTTACTTTTATTAAAATCGGAAATGTATCGACCTAAAAAAAACCTTAAACAATGTTCGACATTGCATTCATGAAGTTTTTGTTGCAAAAACATACAAAAAAAATATTTTAAATGAATCATGTGCAGTTATACTCAAGTATATCTGATTTCGGAGTTGATGTAAGCATTGATTTTCTCATCTACACTGTGCATGCATATATCCTTGAAAACTTTCGTCATCATTATCATCGACATCATCGACCGTAGAGAGAAGAGGTGGTTTTTAATCCAAAAGTTGAACACGAACATAATATAGAGATGACTTGTTTTGGGGTTTTCAAACTTCACAACGCACATATCTGGCCATACATATACTATTCAGAGTACCTTAGTACTGTTCTTTCTAATTAAGAGAGTAGTTTGTTATTCACTTCGTGCAATGTAGCAACGACAGACATGATTCATGAGGGTGCAGGGTACTTACCTATTATGCTAAATCTATCTTATTTTTTAAAATTCTTTATTTGGTTATACAATTTTCAACGTTTTTATTTATTTTCATTTCAGATTCTGGATGCTAGTCTATATAGCAGTCAATCGTTACAGACATCGGCGATAATTGCTGTGTTTTCATTATTATTAGTTCTAGTCGTTCTTATATCATCGCTGTTTGTATGGAAGTAAGTATACTTAGATTATTTTAATAAACAATTATAAAATAAAAAAAGTGACAAGAAAAATACACAAAGAACATCATATTTATATGAATCTGAATCTGGTGTGTTAAAGTTAAAGTTCAGCTCGAATTCTAAAATAAATATACCTTAACGTTCATATGAAAATTGTTTATGTTGTGACTATTGGAAAGAAATATTATCAGTGTTTGGATATTATTCTGGACATTCATTAGAAAAGACAATATTTTCAAAATGTTTTGAAAAGGGTTAATAGTACTTCAATATCATTTATCAAAGAAAGAAAAAAAAAAAAAAAAACAATTCAAGAGCATAAGCAAAAAATAAACTATTCCGGTCCACTGTTCGAACCTTCTGGCACTCCAATTTACTCTCACTTCTCGGAAAGATTGATCACTACATTTTCTCATTTAGCAATTTGCCTTCGAAACACCATCCTTTTCGCATCTATCACGTTTACAGTCTCTGGGCCAATCCATTTTTCCTTAATTTAACATTAAATGATATAGATATTCCTTAGGCAGGCAGGTTGCTTCTAGCCTCAACACGTCTGTCAAATAAGACAAATTACCCGTTGCCATCAAATGTCACAATTTTGCGTAAAGATGCAATTAAAACACCGCACAGAATAAAAAAAAAAAAACAGATTGAGTATTCCCGTGCCTATTTAAGCATCGCAATGCAGTATAGAGTAGAGATAATGAATTGCAGCTCCACACATTGGGTATGTTAAACATGTGTGAAGAGACCACATCTTCAGTTGTTTTTTTTCTCCTTTTTCTTAATTTTTTGTTTGTGTAGATATCTTCATCTTGCATGGCGCAGAGCATCGTTTTTCAGAAATAGCAATTATTTAGTCCCCCTCATGCTTCGCACGCAATGCAGTGCAGATAACTTCATCGTCTCCTGATGCTTTCGGTGAAATGACTCAATTAGATGCCGCCAAGAGTATCTGCTCTGCACACTATCCTTAAGATACAAAGATTGTGCGATAGTAAGATACTTGCTGATTGAGTCTTGTCTTGCACTCACTTTCCGCTGGCAAAAAAAATAATTGTGTGCGCAGAGGGCGTTCCACCACAAACGAAAAAATAAAATAAAAAAGGAATAAGGAAAAATAAATGCTTTTGCGGATATCAAGATATTTGTGTGTGGTTGGATGGAAGGAGGCGTGGTACGTCGCGCACTCTTTGCGATCTTTTGATATACGGCAAACATACACGCCAAGAGTTTTGTACTCGTATTATATATTATATGTACATGAACTGGGGGTAAACAGAAATTATATCCAAAGGCGTGCTTAAAATGTGTGTGGCTTTGATCAAATTTTTCTTTTTTGTTTCCTGTGATCAAATTTTATTTTATAAGCACACAAGCTCATCGTAGGCTTTCAACATGATAGATTTATTACACACTGCCTCTGCTTTCTGTCAGTAGTGTTATGTTTCTATCATAGCTATAGAAAGACCACCATCAAATTAAATAGATTTAAACAAGTTTTTAAAAATGAATACCTTACATACTGTTGATACAGCAAAATTTGATACCTAATTTGAAACGCCTCCATGGCCGACGTTTATATTTTGAAAGATCGTTTTTTAGATATCTGTTGAATATGAATATTTACACAAAAACTTATTTTGTTATGGTATAGGTATAGAAGGCACATTATACCTATATTAAGACCTATTTAAGGCACATTGCTAATAATGTTTTGAACATAATATCAACTATCGTATTGTATAGTCAAGGTTTTTTTCGACAAAAAAGATTTGGCATTATGATCTAAAACTTGGGTTAACAACATTCCAATCAACCAAAAATGCGCTCACATTAGCCCCAGGAAGTATTAAGATACCTACATAGGTATAGGTATGTAGATATAATAAAATAAAATATTCACTTCCACTAATTAAAAACTGTTGCTTTTAAACGCAACAGTATAAAACCTTCATTTTCTCTAAAAACCTTCGTACGTATATTTGTTCCATTGTGAAAACAACAATCTGAACTTTACCGGATAATTATGCATAGTGCCATTCACACTGAGTGTACCCCAAGCATGACTTGACAGTATAGAAGACAATGGCACAAAACTAGGTCACCTTATACATCCCCTCATACATTTTCACACACATACCGAGCTCATGCATGAATCCTTGCTATATAAACTTTTCTCATTCATTTAACGCCAATCTCTGCCAACCATCATTTATGTAAGAACTCAAGACCCATCTTCATCATCATAGTAATCGTCACTATAATAGTCGTTATCTTAAAAAAGGAGTATAAATATATCATTCTGGCGACCATTTTTGTTCTTATTTTTTCTCTTATTTGCTTTAGTTTTTTTTATATCCGACCTTATACGACTACAACTCTTACTCAACGTTACGCACGCATTTGCTTCAAGGATGAGTTACTACTATTCTAGTGTATCTATATAGTAAAAGGAGAATCCTACTGCATCATCATCAAACAAAGCAGACACGTATACACCTATTTATTCATCTCTAGGACTTACGTTGAAGGAACAAGAAGCACAAAACCAAAGAGTGAAAATATCCTTAGGAATATCTCATTCCTATTTTCAACTCTTGTATTATTGATTTTTATTAAAGCTGACTTAACTGTTCGCATGATATAGCTAGTATATTTTGTCTTGAAGAAATTGACGTTTTAAAGATGGTGGCATAGTTAGGTAGATATCTACTCTACATATCCCTTTTTTGTGAGAATGTGTTTTATTTTTTGTAGAAAATAGAAATGTTATTCGAACAAAAAATTCAATTGATGGGTTCTTGAGTTGTGGTTGGCATATTCGAAAAGAAAGAAATGTTCATTTATATTGAATTGAATTGAATGATAGAAAAATAGAAATAAAAATAGAGCTTCCCAAACAAAAGTTTAGCAGGTAAAAATAAGATGATATAATAAATAAGAAAAAAAAATAGATAAACATTGGAATGGGAAGTTTAAGTGTTAGATTCAGTCTTGTGGAAAATTGTTAAACGAACTATTTTTCTGTAGTAGCCCATGTGTCGTGTGTCGAACTATTACGCCGTTAGGTCTGTGTTCGAATCGAGCTTCGAGAATACCGAATGTTTTTTTTTTTCCTGTAGAACTAACAATGCACACAAAAGGATTGGTTTAGAGTTGAAAGTCACTAGGCCGTGGTTCTTCGGATCTGTCAGCCACTAAATTTATTTTATTTCTTAGAACTATCTTTCTAACATATTTCAAATTTATTTGCCCATATAATTTAAATCGACAAAGCTTAAACACATTATGTGAATCAAAAATCAAGAAAGCCTCCAATAATTTATTTTATCAAAGATCCAATGATCAGAGAGTTTGCCAAATAAAAGTATCATTTTATAAAAAATTATGTATTGATAATTTTTTCATATCATTTGAAAACGATCTTGTACATTGATTTCATTTATTGCCTTTGTATCAGCAGAAAACCCGGCTTAGACTGATTTCTACGCCAAGCTTAACATTAAGTTGTTCCAAAATCTTTTATTTCCAATATCAATAAGTATTTTGTTCATCTTGGAAGAATGTCTCCTATAAAATACATTATTTAACTTTTAAAAAATAAAAACATTAATTTTCCAATTTATTCCAACATTCTAAATTCAAGATTTCTTGAATTTAAAAAGTTGTTTGATCCAGGAATTCTTTTCGCTGGACTATTATATATACCTACTATGTCATGGTTCAAAGTAATTAAATAATCTAGATGTAATCGTTCATTTTATGAAAGTAATTTAAATTAACTTATCATATTACCGCATGCACATATTTGTTGATCCTTATAAAAACCAGAAAAGGTACATATTCAATGTGTCTGATAGCTTTCTTCTGATACTTACAATTTTTTGGATGTCGTGGATACAAGTGTGTGCGCATATTTTAAATGTCATTAATTTCAATAAGAATTTAATAAGTTTAGAAATACCGTAATCTGATTGTAGTGTTATTATTATATACCGGCTATATGGCTTCAACAATTAAAATAAATTCATCGTTTCTATTGATATATCCATTAAAACTTATATCAAATTTTGTCGCATGAACGTCCTCCACTGAAATCTTTACATTGAACATTTGTTCGTAAATAATTCCTTCACATCCTGATTGCCATTTAATATAATATTTAATATTGTATATCTAAATTAATGGGAATCACATCTGCAACCACATGGAATCCTGTTTTTCTTTTGGTTAATTTTTATTTTTCCTTCAGTGGATTTTTACCATATTTTCGGATTTTCAGTTTTAACCCACTTATGTATTTATGAAGGATACAAATTGCTAACATAACATTTTATTACTTTTTCTTTAATCTTTCAGTTATAATCAAAAATGATATTAAAAAAGATTTAACAAGTAAATTGTATCCCCCATTCAATCAGGGACTGACATCCTTTTATGAAACATTAATGAAAATGATTTTTAATATTATTAAATTTTTAAACTAATTTTATAAATATAGGTATTAAATCAAATCATTTTTTCTTACAAAAAACGAAAATCTTCTCAAACGAACCATATTAAATTATTGAGTTTTTATTAAAAAAAAATTACGAATGAAGAAGGATAAGGACTGAAACACTTTGCTACTTGTTACACAATTTTGGGGTAAATGTTTTTTTTTTATGTTTTGTATTTGTGGATAATATTTTCTTTGTTTCCTTTTTCTTTTTTGCATATTTTATTGGAGGAAAGGATTGTGCAAGGTATAAGAATAAATGTGTATATTTGATATTGAAATGTTCAGAAATCTATATCCTTTGAAGTTTTGTTTTAAATTATTTATTGGGCGTCGAATGAAAGTATGTTGGATTCCTCCTTTTTTACATATTATTTTTGGGAAACTTTCTTTTTCATCTGAGTGAAAAATTGTTCACTAAACTTTGAGTCCATAGATATTTGAACAGGAATATTATGATGATTCAATTTTAGATTTAAAGTTATTAAAGATTTTATTCAAATATAAACAGAGTGTTTCACTTTGGGCGCCACTTAAACTTGACATTTGTTCATTTGGCATAATTATATATATATAATATTATAACCTTATAATTGACAATGCTTTTTGAAATAAAACCTCTGAATGAATAAAATTTGAAAAACAGTCTGAGGTATTATAGCCTCGGAATTCATCACCCAATAGAAACACATAATTATGTAGTTACCTATAGCTAATTAAATAATTCTCTCATTTTTATTTGATTTTTATAACTTAATAATAAAGTAAACCATAATAATTAACCGACTATTTGAAAAAATTGTTGTTTTACATGAATAATTCAAACTTTCAACCACAACATGTATCGACATTTTGTATCTTTAATTTTATTTTATATTGAAGTTGAAAATACACCAAAAAAAATGTGCAATCATTTTGTCACATCTCTCACCTTGCAAACAGATGTTGCAACAGCGGGATGCAACAATTTTATTTTTAATCCTTATTTTTTGTAATAAAATATTAATTGCCAACTTTATTTACATAATTTCGTTTTAATTTGGAAACATTACAGATAAACCAATATAGGTATATTTATAAATATAGGTACATTATAATTCAAACTTCAGGCTATAAAATGTATCATGGAGGATGCGCTTTTTATAAGCTTGGTTAATATCGATTTAAATGGAGACACACTGTTATTATTAGTTAGATTAATTTTTTTTTCGTTTATATTTAAAAATTAATATTTGTGTTCCATTAATATGGGAGAGCTTTTAAAACTCGAAAGTGCTGAAAAAATATTGATGGCATTTACGTAAAAATAACACAGTTAAAATTTAATAGACAATTGAAAAAATGGGTTTAAGAAATATGAAATTACTTCATTATTTTTGAAAATATTTCAATATTTTAATTGATTAAGATTAGGTATGTGTTTTTCAATGATTTCAAATATACTTTTTTTTTCTTTTGAGGAATAAATAATTCTCTATGTATAGTAAATAATTCTCTAATGTAAATATGAGTATGACTGTATAGTGTATGACCCAAAAATTTAAGTTAAAATCCTTCAAACGTTCTACGCGCAACTATCGCACTCGAGTATTTCTCATTTCAACTTGAGTATAGTATTTAATCGCTTTTCATTGAGTTCGATTTGTTTTTCAGTTCTGTTTTTCTTTTCTTCTTCCGTGAATAAAGATAAAAACTTTGAAGTTTCTCGTGGAAAAATAAAATTCACACATTAACCTCGAAAGTCCTTTCAGAAGGATTTTTAAAGTTCAGAAGAAAAAGGAAAAAAAATACAGAACAAAAATAATTAAAGAAACTCATCCTAAAAAATCTACGAAAATAACGTCTAGACAAGGATCATCGTTCTAAATTCACCTGTTCCCATGTGATAGTAAACTGAATAAAAGAAATATAAAACCCAATTGCCAAACAAAAATGTATTCATAACCTGGCATTCAGTTCCTGATGTAAATAGAATTTCCAGCAAAAAAAAATACCCATAGTTCGATATGTATATTTGGAATTCTGCCATGTCCTGTGTCGTCCCTGCAATTGGATCAATATTTCCATACACATAAAGAGAGAACGCAGCTAAACAATAAAGGATGGAAAACAGTAGGAGAACCTACCTATACAAATCATATCTGACTGCTTATTGTTTGCAAAACGAAAGAGAACAAGGAGTCAGTCATTCACTCCAAATGTGACCCATATTTTGACTGAATCCTTTATGAGTTCTCTGCAAGGACATAAACCCCAATAATAAAAAAAAATTACAAACTGAATAATAATGATTTATTCATATTTTTGTCTGTCTCGACGATATGAGGATATTAAAATTTTCATTTTATAAACTTAATCCTTTAATAGAAATTGCTTGTGTATAATAAGTGAAGGCGAGATGCCCTAAAGACCTACTTGGAACAAGGATGGTATGTGATTGTGATGACTGCATTTTTATGCAGGATATATGACCCATTACAATCTATCTTTTTATTTCTCTCGAGCATCTGTTGTCATTACTATTATTTTTTTTATATATTTTATCTTCAGAATAAAAATATCATTTAATGTTTTTGTTTTTTTATTCTTTCATTTTAACGTGGAGACACTTTATTCAGGATGCAATATAATACGAATACGTTTTGAATATAATCATAATGTGATTACTTTTATGGAAATTATTTTTATTATTTTATTTTGATAAGAAAAACAAAACAAAATAATAAAGTAAGTATGTAAGTTGGTTTTATAACAGTTATTTATTGAACTTAATGAGATACAGTGAATTAATATTGTAGATTTATCCACAGCATCTTGCTCAAACAATAAGTTCTACGAAATTCACAATATTGAAATAAATCATAAAAAGGATTCCTTTTAAGGCAACAATAGGTACTCTAGAGAAAACATTTTATTCTTCTTGATTAATAATTTAAAATTACCAGCGTCAAACAAAAATTGAGAAGGCTCGTAAATAATTAGGTATACAATATCGTTTTTACATATTTTGAAGAATTAAGGCTCATTGATGGTGTACGCCCTGAAGTTGAAATAAGTACATACATCTTTTGTCAAAAAAAATCATTCTTCACTTCAACCTTAAATTTTAATTTTACCGGTCAATAGCTATATGTATGTTTCAATATTCATCAAATAATAATTTTAATTCTTTAATAAATAAACAATACGAAAATGTATATTAATACTTTAGCTTAACATAAGCTTGTATAATGAAATTAAATCATTAAACTATGAATAGTTTATTATTTAAATTTCTATTTTATACAAATTAAATATATATATGAAAAAATCGTATTTATCTAAGCCATTTAAAAAAGGTAATATAAAATTGAAACATGACAACTTGGGATTACCATAAATAAAAAAAAAAAATTCTATCACTTTGCATACCTAATTAAATTCCAACAAAGAGCAAACTACATACTTAATATATTTTCCGCATTAATTAAAATAAATTACATAGCTAAACAATTAATAAAAATTTTTTTAAATATTTTTACCAAATAAAAATAATAAAATCGCTATCTCCCTATCATTTATCAATGAATACCGCAATTATATCAAATCAGTTAAAAATCCCTCACTTAATCGTTATTATTTTTTTTTATTTTTTATTTATATATATATTTATTTGTCTCTATAATTTTACACCTAATAACACACGCACATTAATTGGAAATGTAAAACAATAATTGTCCAATCGAAGAATTCCCATCATAGATATAAGAGTACAAAACTAAAAAAAAAAAAAATAAAAAAATGCATCTAATTATCTATTCATGTGTATCTAAAGCAAATTAAATCCGATAAAGGTGCTTTCTGATTTTTGTTTTAATCTTCTTAGAAGCTTTAAAGGTTGAAAATGTTTCACAAGTTAGGTATCACGAAAGAGTTTAGCACGATATGTTAATTTGTATATTGGTATAAGCCCTTGAACGGTGTGGGCATTTATGTCTTACAAGTTTATGAAGAGAAAAAATCGTACCACTTCTTTTTTATATGCGTTTTTAATAAACCAGTGTATTGGTTTCAAATTGATTGTTTAACAAACAACGGAATAAGTCAATAAAAAATCGTAAAATCACCCTGACAATAATAAATCTTGTAACTTCTTGGCAAAGCGACACATACAACGATGATATAATTATTTAAATTGAATTATATTATAATGCTTATATACATACAAATCTGATTTTGTGTCATTGTTTTTTGTATTGACAAGCCCTCATGATGATTTCAACGACATGGGTAAATTGTCTCATTCACAAAAGTCATCGAATTTCAAAATTTAAAGATATTTCAATTATTGGAAAAAGCGAAAGTTATAAGCTTCTTTTGTTTCATCAATATAAAAAAGAATTATAAAATATCGATTTACATGGTATTTTAGGTGATAACATAGATTTTATTTAGTAAACTAAAATTTCGTCTATTAATTCTAAGATTCTCACTCAATAGATCATAGAAACCAATTCACCTGCTTTATACGTATTATTTTGTAAAGCTCAAAAGGCCAACTAATTAAAAATTTAAAACTATGCCCCCATCGATTAAAGTAAACTCATAAAATATAATCCGAATCATTAAAACCTTTTGTCGCATTTTAAAATTAATTTCATGGAGTTTCGTATTTCCTTTTTTTTTTTTGTAAAGACCTCACAAGTTGATTAATTTGAAACAAACTAGATGCAAATTTTGGAAATGAAATATGAATCAATAAAAAGAAAGTATGTACCTATGTCTACGAATCTTCATAATCTTTCCGAGCCATAAAACCCACTGCTGGCTTAATTCCTGATGTAAGCTTGATGTTGATGCAGAACTTGGTTGAAAGAAACCAATAGAGAAAATAGTTTTCTAGCATTCTAATGACCTGATGAAATTCTTATTCTTAAAAGATTAATATTTTTTGTCGAAGATGACAGTCAATCTAATGAAAAAAAAATATGTCTTATTAAAAATAGTAGATATGTTTAAAAAAAAAAAAATATGTTTAAAACAAAAAATCAGCAGTTATGACTTCAAACATATTAAATCTATCACAAAGTAAAAATTTCACAATTCTAAGATCAAAAGAAAGAAATATTTTTACAAATTTAATCATAAAAATGATTTTCTCGTCATCACATGAATTTTATTGTTTCCTCTAGATTTTGCAATTAAATTTGTCTTCCATCTCAAAATTTCTGTCATCATAAAATTAATATTCTTTTCATCTGCAAATTGTCTACCGAAATAAAAAAAATAAACATTGTATTAAACTTCAATAAAAAAAAAAACAATCTTCAAGAGATTGCCGACCCCAAAGTAATTGAGGTGGAATTCTTCACTCAGGTTCATCTTAACTCCCACAGCCACTGTCTTATTTTTTTTGTATTTGCTAAAAACAACAGTTTGTTAAAAAATATGAATAAAAATTCATCCTAAAATATACTTTGCCTCCATTTAACATAAGAACACAAGAACAAAAAACGACAAGAAAAAATACATAAAGCAAGGAATTGTCAAGGATAACGAGTAAAAAAAGTAAATGACACAGTGAATATTGCTTTCGAACTTTTAACCTTAATTTAAAAATAAATATACCTATCTACTTAACTTAACCAGGGTGAATTGCAAGGTTACAAAAACATAGTGAGAGTGTTTTTCTCAATAAGGATTTATGTATGAGTTTTTTTCAATCCTTTTTGTATTGTGCTTTGTTTCAAATGGGAGAGTTATTTCATTATTGCTTTGTGGATGTCCACAAAAAGTTTTTTTTCTAAAGTAATTTAATCTTTGGAAATTATTCAAGTGAAGCACAGCTAAAACAAAGGATTTACCTAGGTATCTACAAGAAACAAAAAACTTTGCAGGTTGAAAGGTATGGTTTAGGGAAAAGGTATTTTGGTATTGACAGTGTGTTAGAAAAAGTTTTGTAGCATGGTTTACTATATAATACTGAACCCTGAAAGGACACTTGTTTTTAACTTGTCTGTTTGAGGTTTTGAAGCGCTATTTTCTATCCATAAGTTAGGTTTTATTTAGAATTTTTAAAACTGACTAAACACATCAAGAGAAATAGGAAAGAGCTAATTTCTATAAGTTCTGATCATAACCTCATGGAAGGAAATTTATGTTAATGTCATGTATCAACGGAAAAATTGTGAAAATACCGGAAAGATTCGACCAATGATTTACTGTTTTTGTTTATAAAAAGGGTTTTAAAAATAGCTGGATAGAGCAACAAGTTCATGGCTTGTTATCGTGTAATTATATATAGTCTGCATTTGCTTGCTTCACAAATATAAAATTCCAATTTTGCTAGGTACATTCTACTACGAGTACATTGCTATTTTGGCTTACTTATTTCATTTTAAATCTTTTTTTAGGCAAATCATATTATCTTCGAATTTCAACAAATCCATTTCATGAATATCCCTTCTTTCATTCATCATATATTCCCAAAGGAATCCAATGTTCACTATCAGTTCACATTAAATTTGAAAAATAAACAAAAATCAATTCCCCTTCGTCAAACATCAATCACAAGTGATAACATCTCTTTACATATCAATAATGTTATCCTTCTTGTAGGTGATTTTTTTGTATTTTTATTACACCCTCAGGATAGAAAAAAAAAGACAGAAACTTAACATATAACCGTCAGAGAAAAAAGATGGCTATTAGATGCTTTTACTAGAAAAAAAAAATCATCTCTTTGAAGCCAAAGTAGACTATATGTATAGTATAGATGTCTATATACGAACAACCTTCCAGAAACTAACAACACAAATGAGTAAATGCTTCTTCTTCAGAAGCCTCATCTCATAAACCTCGTCTTATGTTATGCCCTTTAGGGGAATATCCTTCCTGCTTCCAATATAAGGCATAAAAAAGGATTTTCTGCTTTTGCATTTTTCTTTCCTTTTTTTTTTTTGTCTCGTGCAAGCTCCTTTTTCAATGTTCTTCTATAGGCATTACCGCACTCCATCCTCATTCCTGCCTCTTAAAAGGCATTCTTTTGTGTTGCCACTCTTATCGAATTAAGGACATACTCATTCGTGCGCCAGCCATCGAAACCCCTTAAGGGCTGAGAAATGAACACACAGGACGTTCAAAGGATTAAATTGTGCAAATATACGCAAAAGTATCTAAGAATCAAACGAGAAAAGGCAAACACTAACAATCGAAAGAAAAAAGGCATTCAAATTTTGATGATTCTTGGGAGATGATGAAAATCGATTATCCTTGATTTATCTTTCCATAATCGTCGTCCTGAGAAAATTTGAAAGGTATTTTTATAAATATTTTATATAAAATGATGGGATTTGTAGATCATTAATTTTTTCGCATCATGGTTTTATTTTCTTGATTCGAAGTGAAAATCGAATGTCCGTTTTTTTTTTTACTGGGACAAGGACTTTCTAAATTTTTAAAGTGCATACCATTTTTGTTCAAGATAAAAAATAACCTAAATAAAAATTCCTTAAATGTCTTGTCCTGAAAAAAAAATAAAAAATCATCAGAATGACCCCTGGAATATCCTTCGGAGTGTAATAAAAATGAATTTTATTGTTATTGTATACCTAACCTTTTTTTTGATGTTTCAAAAGTAGCTTGACACGTCCTGAATCGATTAGAAAGAAGGCAAATTTTTTATAGGCACAAGTTTATGAAACAAAAAATTCAAACAAAACCAGAGTTGGTATTTCTACATTTGTAACAATAAAGTCATGTGTTCTTTGACTTATGTTTGAGAGAGTTCATAATGTCCTTAACCCGTTTTATTGCTGAGCTATTCTAACGCAAATACATGAATGTGTACAACCGGAAATGTTACTCCCCGCCGTCATCGTCGTTGTTGGGGTTGACGCCTTGTGAATGCTTGAACAGAATGGAGCCTTAAAAAAAACCGCAGCCAACTAACATGGTGTACCGCATAATAGGTTTTTGGCTTCTTTTAGCAAGCTGGAGGGGCTATAGATGAGGAGTATGAATAGGGACCGGATCCCACAAGGAAAATGGTGCCGGCATAACGCGGCGTTGAATGCCTCGAGGACCATGTTACTTATATTATATTTTTTTTTTCTCTCTCTTCTGAAATACACATTCATTGTCTCAAACAATTTATGAACAATGTTGTCATAATTTTTCATACTTTCGTCTCTTGCAACCATTTAAACATGGTGTGGTGAGGGTACGAAGGCGAGGATCGTTTTTCATCTTCTTCCTCCTTGCTGGTCCTTGTGTAGTGTATATATCTAGATAGTCTTCCTACAGCTATTAAGTAACGTTCAATTATTGTCTTTGTATTTTAATATTTTGTAGCAGAAGCAGCAAAATGGGAAAAGGAAGTTATACCATCCTGTCATAGATTCTATATGTATATATAAATAGGGACGCGACTGGAGACTGACTTTAGAGCTGCGAGTTTGGTTTAATGAAAAAGCAGCAACTTATTCTTTGGGGAAAAAGTTTAAGTTGGAAAGGACGAAGATGTCTATTTTTGTAAAATAAAAGAACTCTCGACATATGCCCTTTAACAGCTTTTATAGAGTTCAACGGAGCAAGCAAAGATGGCTCTTCAAGAGTTCGGGATCCACTTGTCGGTTTTATTTTTGTTTGGTTGTAAGTGCAATGTAATGTTATGAAGTGTAATACGCTTTGTTATGATTAAAATAATGGCTGTGAGTTGATGAGTTTTTTTTTTTTTTATTTTGACGGAAAATTAATATGGGGATTTCCGTTGTAAGCTGATTTGGTCTACCACAAGACTCAGGTACCTACATATCTACTTTTGGGGGAGAAAAAGTTGATGGAATTTTGTTGTATAAGTAGTTGTTAGCAATTAAGTTGTTTTTTATGCGTCTAGTGGCTGATGAGAAGGTAGGGCAGGGGCTTTAAGTACATATTTATAATGTTTGCTATAAGAAGTGGTTTTTGATGGAAACTGAATTACCACACGATGATTCAGAGAGTGACTAGTGGACAAATTATGGAAGAAATTATTTTTGGAATTTATTTGAAAATGGACTTTCTGTATTAAGAAAAATAGACGGGAGACTAAGAGGCGAGAATATATATTCTATATTATGATATCGTGTTTCTGAATGTAAATTCAGTTAATGATGATCTACTTATACAAAAAAAATTAAAACCTTATTAATTATAAATCAATACGGACAAATACTCAAACCTTTCGCTTATATATTAAATTTATACATAGATACGTATATAAGTTTCTTTTTTAAGGGATAGGAACTTAAGTGTCTGTGGGTTTCAACTTTTTTTTCTTTTTTTTCTTTCTTAGGGGCACTGTTTTTTACAAAGAAGTTACAAATCTTTTGGAGGTATTATTTGTTTTAATAAAGTGCTTAGATGAAATCTAAGCTTTTGGGATTCAGCGGTGAATTGAAGGTCCTCCCTAGTCCTGCAGAACTAGTAACGAACTCGATAGAGTGTCCTTGGATCTCTTTATATGAAGCTGTCGAAGTAAAGAACTCATTCATTCAGTTCATATACTTGGCAGCTGTATAAGCTGGTATTGTTTAAGGATGAGGCTCTATATCAAATAATAAACAAAAAATTGCAATATAGTAAGAACTATTGATATCTATTATATTTCGTCAGTATACAATCAACATGATAACTGGCTCCGTTACCTTTGTATACATTTTAAGAAGGTAGAAGTTAACCTACTGTTTGTGGTTAACGGACAAGAGAACTCCAAACCCACTGATAATACTTATATGAAGAAGTTTCAAAATTATTGAAGAAATAGGTTCGCATATCTTCATTTTCAAATTAATTTGCAATTATTTTAACTCATTCTGAAAAAATCATCATAACTCATTCTGAAAAATTAACCAAAATCCAAATTAATAAAAACAATAACATCATAATTTAAGTGCTGCCATTCAAAATGTTCCCTGTTCAATTCCAATCTTCTTCACTACCATCATTTTTTTTTTTTTTTTTTTTTTTTTATAATGCACACGCGCTCAAGGGGTTTGTTATAGCCCTTTTAATGATAAGTCACAGCGCGAGCGATAGGAATTTAGGGAGGAAGGGAAAGGAGGTGTCGATGAACATTGATCTTGAATGTCTGCAGATCAAAATGGCAAGGAAAAATTGTGCCAGGCAATTCATTCCACATTCGTGTTGTACGGCTAAAGAAAGAATCTCTATATTTCACGGTACGACCGAAATTGGGCTCAAGTGTAAACTGATGAGCGTTCCTAGCAAGACGAGTGTTACGGGAGAAATGTTTAAGGGGTGGAACGCAGCTGGCTACCTCAAGTGAACATTTTTTATAAAAGAACCTGTAAAATAAAGAAAGACAAGAAACATTTCGACGATGTTCGAGTGATGGAAATGTTTCCTCAATGTTTCTCTCTCCTATCAATTTTAACGCCTTTTTCTGAACTCTGTCGAGCAGGTGAAGAAAAGTTTGAGAAGCACCTGCCCAGAGATGGGAATTATACTCGAGTTTAGGGCGTATAAACGCCTTGTAAATTGTAGCCAATTGTAAATTGTAGATCAGAAGGGGTGAAAAACTTCTTGCATCTATTGAGAAAGCCTAAGCATCTTGCAGCATTCTTAGCAATCTCAAGTATATGATCATTCCAACGAAGGTTGTCACTGATACACATACCGAGTACTGAAAGCTTTTCGGCCTCCTCGATGCAAGTACCATTCATGGATAATGGCATAGGGGGTATGTTTAACTTTAACGACAAAAGACAGCATTGAGTTTTCGACGCATTAAACTCCACACGATTTCTGATACCCCAATTCACAATGCTGTTTAAATCGGAGTTTAATGAGCTTATCATACGGTTTCGTTGTAATAACACGTCCGAAGGCGAAGGCCGTGAATTATCAAACGTATATGAAAAGCTGAGGGTTGAGTCGTCAGCAAAACAATTTAATGGATTAGAAGTCACAGACAAGAGATCATTTATAAAAATGAGAAAGAGAGTCGGAGACAGAACGGAGCCCTGGGGCACACCAGCATTTATTTTGTGGAGATCAGACTTGAAACCGTCTAATACAACTTGTATTGAACGGTCCAGAAGATAGCTTCTAATCCAACGAATAAGAGTATCATCGATACCAAATGCACGCATTTTCGATAAAAGAGCTTCATGCCAAACTCTATCAAATGCCTTTGAAATATCAAGCGCAATAATCTTGCTTTCGCCAAAGCGATGCACAGATTTGTTCCACTGTTTGGTGAGATATGCCATCAGGTCACCAGTGGAACGATTGCTACGAAAGCCGTATTGCCGGTCATTTAAAAGCTTCCGATCTTCGAGATATTTCTTGAGCTGACGATTTATCAGCGTTTCCATGACCTTGGAAAGAAGGGACGTAAGTGCAATTGGTCGGTAGGAGGAGGGGGAGGAGGAATCACCTTTTTTAGGGACGGGCTGGACAAATGCTGTTTTCCATTTACTAGGAAAGATACCTGAACGATAGGAGCTATGGAGAAGCTTACGCAATGGTTTTGCCAGCGATGAAGAACACCTCTTCAGAAGTATAGGGGGTATACCATCCGGGCCAGCGGATTTGTGTATATCAAGATCTTGAAGAACTCTTGCTACTGAACGAGTGCGGAAAAATACCTGTCCCATAGAAAAATTAACGTTCTCAAGTACAGGAGGGACATTGTTGCTTGCAGGCAACGTAGAACTTGCAGCAAAATGAGCTGCGAGCATATTTGCCTTCTCTGAAGAGCTGACTATTGGATTATTGTCGACGATGAGCGTTGGAACTGATGATGACGTTGAGTTCTTGACGTTTTTTACAAATGACCAGAAGTTTTTACTGCCTTTGGGACATTGCAGAATTTTTTGCCGTAATTTCTGGTCATGTAAAAATTTCGTTTTGTGTATAACGGAGTTGCACGAGTTCCTAACTTGTTTATGTTTCTTCCGATTTTCCTCAGATGGGTTGGCTTTATAGGATCGGAAGCTTACTTCTTTCAACCTGATAGCTTCTTTACACTCTTCGGTAAACCAAGACTTTTCTTTTGGTTTGATACATTTTGTTCTGTGAGGGACAAAAGTTCTCATTCCAAGAAAAATCACTTCTGTAATCATTTCAGCACTGGCATCAATGTCATTATCGAGGAAGCATAATGACCAGTTAAAGTTGCGAAAGAAATTATTCAGACCGTCCCAGTTGGCTTTCTCGTATTGCCAAACGGTCCTAGTGGGAATTTTTTCTTTAACTGGATGGTTGGAGATCGAGAAATTAGCTGAAATGACACAATGGTCCGAGGTGCCAAATGGAGAAGTTACTTTAATAGTATATTTATCAGGGTGGGAAGTAAGGAACAAGTCAAGAGTATGGGCGGAATGCCCATCAACATCCGGTATACGGGTAGGCTCATCGACAAGCTGAGTAAGATGGTTATACTCAGCAAAGATCTCGGTATACCTTCCTTCGAGTGTTGTCTGGCCAGAATAGCGGAGCCAACTTGAATTGTGTACATTGAAGTCGCCCGTAATCACGACTTCAGTGTGAGGACAATGGGAAACAATTCGGGAAATTGAATCTGACAGAACATCTAACTCATCACAAGTAGACATGCTGTCAAGATTCGGACTCCTGTAAATAAAACAGTAATGAATGATATGCTTGCGGACAGTGAATTTGAGCCACAGGAAATTAAAGTTCGTATTAGAACAATGCCCATATTGGGGAAGGCTCTGGCAAGCAATATCATTTCTAACATAAACGACAAGACCATGGTGGGAAAAAAGTAATGGCACTAAGTTATATCCAACCAAACAAAATTCTGATAAATCAGTATTCTGTCCAACCTGGGTTTCACTTAATGCCAAAACAGCTGGCCTGTATTGCACAGTATGGGCGTACACAGAAAAGAAATTCTTCCTAAGCCCACGAACATTTGAATAGACAACACAAAAATCACTTACCATTCTGAAAAACAAAACACAAAAAATCGACTTTGACGTACCTAAGTTCGACAGTGCAGTGTAGGCCCATATCAAATCAATGATAAACAAACTGTCCTAGGTGTTATGCCCATAAGACAGTTTGTACACGAAATTAATATATATAGGTATACACATTTTCAAAAGCAGCTCTTTATGTAAAATGTGATTTCAAATAACGATAACACAAGAATTCAAAAGTCTTCATTCTTCAAAAAGTTGTCTTAGCCAATTACTTATACCATCAACAATTTATCAACGTTATTCAGCAATGCGTAAGCTTGCTCTGAATAATAAAAATCGATTCTCCTTTTCAAAAGTCGTTAAACTTCCTGGGTGTATATTATATAAATTGTTAACCAAGGTGTACGTATACATTCATTCTTATTTTATCGCGCTCTAAAGAGTTCTTTAATTTAATAATTTATCCCACATGAATGCGAAATATTCAAATTCACTTATAAAATAATACCTTCATTCCCTGTAGGTTAGATATATACCACTTTATCTACATTCTTCAATGCCTTCCACACATTACCGAAAAAGTATCTCAAGCATTTTTAATTAAATCCACACTCGAAAATGAGTCTCCTTTTTCTCCTGAACCAAGAAAAAAACTTTGGGAACCTGCTATTCATAATAAATAAAGAAGGATAACTTTTCTTGGTGTATATACTTTATAAATACTATATATGACTCCTCTACATATAAGAATAACAAAAACACTGTCAGCTTCCAACAATTTCGGCGAGGTATAGTGTGTACAAAAAGTCATGCATTCTATGTGTTTAATATTCTCTGACACATTTTTGCCCGATACTCGTCCTTACACACCATCTCTAAGAAATTCTGAAAATCTTGAACATTGAGTATATGTTCTCTGTGCTCAGGAAATATTATGTGAAAACATGAACACGCGAGTAGGTTTTTCTTTTTTGTTCTTGCAAAATTTCTTGTTATAACTTAATACAATTTAAAATTCTCTTACTACCCGAATACACCGTTTCGTGCCTTCTTACTACTCCTTCACACAAAAACCACCGCATCGGTGAGAAAGGATGTCAAGAAGGATACATTGTATTTAAGAACAAAAAAAAAAAAAAAAAAAGCGGAAGGATAATAAATTGCATGTAGAACACGAACGACACGACGAAAAACTGAACAATTTCACTTACGAGTTAATTTTATATTCCATCGTCTATTATTATTTAATTTTGTTTCCAATGCTCCTGTCCTGCTGCTCCTTCATCTCATCTCACACAAGGGTACATTCACAAAATTGAAAATTAAGAATAGCACTTGTTTGCTTTTTTTTTGGGTGATTTATGGCTAAAAATGGAATTAAAATCTTCTGATTTTCTCCCATCGCATCGTGTGCTCCCCAGATGTATATTAGATGTTTCTAAGAAAGAGCCAAGGAGTCAGGGATATGCGAAAAAAAAAACAGAAGGAGATGATGTATCTCTATGGTGCCATTCAATATCGATTTATCTTACTTAGTGTATTCGATAGAGAGATTTAATAGGCACCAGAGAGTTCTCTATTTTATATGAAGCATAGAATAATTCCAGTGACCTTTGATTTATTAAAACAAATGAGTTTTGGTGAACTAATCTGTGAGTAAGTAAAACAACTGCTATGATGATGCTAATGCGTTACATTAAAATGGAGCCGGGTTATTGCAGAATGTTTGTTTCCTTAACTGAAATCAATTTGAAAACTTTTGTTCCATTCCTCCAAATTTTAGCAATTTAACTACAGCATTTAGATTCACTTAGAATCCACATGCAGCCTTTGGCACGAAAAATAACAAATAAAATGTGTGTTTCTGTCATATTCACCTGCTTTAAAAAGTTATCGTTAATAACCATGGTTGCCAGGGTTGAAGAACACATACGATCCACATGCATTTCACAATCCCTTACTTCGCTAATACTCAACATTTATCAATATCTTTAACTGTTTTGGACTGATCATTTATTCTTTTATACAAAACATATAAAACTCAATTTTAATAAGAAATTACAAGTCAACTATTGCGATACGTATTATAGTCGAGTTACAAAAAAGAAAACCATATTAAGAATTTATTAGAACCCACAACTTTTATTCACTGAATACGTAAAAAAAAAATCATCAAAATTGTCATGGCACTTCTCTCTTTATATATTTTTTGTACAAAAATATCATAAAGTTAATTTAAATAATTTCCTGGCTTCTCTTCAGAATGATTTTATTTCCATTTCGCCTCCTCGAAGTTATCACTTCTCATACAGCTCTGTGCAAGACAGGAGTTTTATTTGAAATCAACTTTAGTTGAAGAGGGTTGTGATTTTTGTCAATTTGACTGCTGCCATTGCTAATTTAAATATTTATTCACATTTAAAGATTGAATTTTAGACATTCAGCATATAGAATATCGTATCTGCACATTGTTGGTATTAATATGAACGTCAATATTTCGATGTAAGGATAATAATTTTCCATTTCAAATGCCAACAATGACATGCAAATTAAAAATGTATACAAAATGCCAACATCAGGGAGGGAAAATTCAATGTGTGTGTTTTTTTCATATACATTTATTACATAAATAATAGAGACACAATATACAAATAATAAAAACGACACGTGAATTTATTTGAAATTAAATTTCTAACAAAATTTATTAATTTTGTCTCCTTTCTATGTTTGACTTTTATTTTTTTTTGTCGGGATAGATATACATAAGTACATAATGTACATATATAATTTATAAAGTCACACTTAACAAAATTTCAATTTTATGAACTTTTTACAAAAGAAGTATGATTGAAAAATTTTATTTAATTTTATTTTTATTTTTTTTTTCGTTTGCAGAAATAAAAGAAAAGTTCAAAACTTTTTACCCTGTAAGACACCAACACGTGGTCCACATATGAATGGAGTACTACCGGGTGGGCACTCGGTGGCTTATGAAGATCCTGATGCACATTTAGGACACCGGCCGTTGGTTATGAGACATCATCATAACGTTGAGGTAAGATTTGATTTTTAAAATTTGTTTGTTTAAGGGTTTGTTTCACAATATCTGTAAGTAAGTTTTAATTAAGCTATTTAGAACATTTTTTTGAGAATTTTATTTAACCTTACTCAGAGACTTTGAAACAAGCCCTTAATAATATATGTATTAGAATTAAGTTTGACTGTGGATGTTATTCTCGATCTGAAAGTTGACATATAGGTATGTATATGCTCTGTAGCTCAGAAGTGCCTTAGAACTAATTTTTCACTATTTTTTTTAAAGAACAATGTTAAAGTCGGATAAAATGAGTTAACCCCTCTATAACTCGCATTGAGTTTGGATAATAATTTAAATACAACAAAGTATATCTTTTGAAATCAAATGCTGCTGGTATCTTTACGATAAAATGCCATCTCTATATTAATTATATTGAGATTGTTTCAAATTGCAAAACTGATTTTATCCTTTACATTCATTGCCGTCAATTGATGTTTTATCTTTTCAAATAATTTTCATAATAATTTGGTTTTCTCGAATTCAAACATCATACAAACCCAAAACTATTTTGGTTATGCAAACCAAATGAAAAGCCCAATCAAAATTGATATTATCATTTTGTTAAAATAATCTTTTGAGAAAACCTTGAAAATGACAATGCCAAACCGAAACTTAATCATCAAAATATCACAAAATCACAAATACATTTACATCATACAAGTTTAGGTTCAATTGTAAGAAATAAATATAACATCATGGAAACAAAAATATCCATATATATGTTAGGTATATACACCTAAAGGTTCCTTTCCAACATTCAAAGCTTGTAATCTCCTTTTTCCAAGAATCTAAAATAATATTCATGTTTTTGAATAAAACCATAACAACACTTTCAAACACATTCACAGTAAAAGTTGCATACCACAAGAGAATACCACAAGAATTTAATTGCAATTGTAATTATTAATCGAGTGTGTATAGGATGTTAGTTGGACTGGAAACGAGACGGACTAAGAGTATGCAACAACGTCCATGGTATTGGTATACAAAATATCTACTGAAAGGATAACTCTGGTTATCTTTGAATCTGTTATTGTTAGAAAGTTGCCAGAGGGATAATATCGAAGGAAACTGTGGTTAGTTTTATCTTCAAAAACATATCACAATCACAGAGACAACATTAGAGTATGAGAAAGATTTTCATAGATATAAGTTGATTTGTATATAAAGATTGGAATATCCTTTGGTTACAAAAAAAATGAGCACAAATTTCCGGTGTACCTACATTTAGTTTAATTGTTTAATCCAATAAAGTCTGAATGGATTCTCATTTTGTGATATTGAAATAACAATGAAAATCAAAACATTTAGGCGGGTCCTGTCAAAACACTTTTAATAATGGGTGTGTCATTGTCTATCTCTCAACAAAAAAAGAGTGTAGGTAATATGATATTTTATCCTTACACATTTCATTTCAAAGGAACAAATAATATAGAATTCATACAAGGTGATTACATGAAAGGAAAAGATGTACACATATCATTTCAATAGTCACGGATAAGTATACGTATTATTATTTCAAGATTATATTTTTATTATTATGGTTATTTTCGTCCTGGATCATTTTTTTTTTTTTCATTTAATATCCATTTGCTCTTATTTTGCTTTTTTTTTTTTTTTTTTTTTTGAAAATTCACAAGGATTCATATTTCTTTCCATCATTATTGTTGTGTGTTGTTCACTTTTATGAGGATGGATATTTGTTTTTATTTATATTTTTGTTATTTGTCAATGACTTTTTACGCGGATTCTCTTTTATACAGACAAGGGTATATATATCATTACATTGCTGGAAGTTGGCGGTGGAGGAGGTAAAAGATAAATAGTAAAACGAAGCCTTGTTATACTTATTTTTTTTTTATCATTCAATTCCTGTATTTTTTTTTTCTTTTTTTTTTGTAGAAATATGATATGAAATGCGAGACATTCAGGATTTAAGTATAAAGTTGTTTGACAATTTAACATAACCTATTATTGGTTCCGTGTTTGGCAAATGAAATGAGATTTGGAGTTTTGAGGGTAAAATAATTTTAAATTGTCATGGGGCAGGTGCGCAGAAAATAAATCAGGAAGTTTATGTTGAACTCTTTTTGTGATTGGGTTTCATTATTTCATTTATAATTCCCTTCAAATATTTTTAGAATTTTGTTGAAAGAATTTTCATTTTCCTACAAAATTGTACCTAATTGGATTTTTTCTTAATAGGTACCTATTAAAATATAAGATGCAACTTGAACTGAAATAAAAATAAAAATTAGCAACGGTTTTTTTTCTAATATGAAAATTTTCGTCTTTTTCTTTTCATTGTTATTCTTACATTGGAGGAAATCTTTATTCAAAAATAATGCGTTAAGCGGACTTTAGTCCAAAAAAAAAATAGCGTTTCGCTATTATACAAATTATGTGCACTTCGTATATGACAGCCTCCGCATATTTTTTAAGAAAGTATATCATCTTGTCTTTTATAAATAAAACAAAATCAATAAAAAGCTGATTCGAGCATATGTGCAATTTCTATTTGCTTACTTATGTCGAATTCCTTTCAAATAAAAAGCGGCTTTTTTTCGGAAAAAGATTGATCTGAGGGGAAAAAATCTCAAATAATCATGATCAAAGAAGTTGCTTTTTTTTCCCTTCAGATCAACTTTTCGGAGTTCGACATGAATCTCGATTTGTAGCAAGATTTACACATACTTAATAGAATTTATTTTTATTCTGTCAGATGAGCATTTTAATTGTGTAGTGTGGTTTATTTTAATAGGAATTTGCAGAATTAAAATGATTGAAAACAATATTGTGTGTGAATTTTGTTGTAAATTGTGCTCTTTGTCAATAAATTGAAGTATAGTTAATGATTAAAATCGCTACTACAGAAATATACACAATACAATCAAAGAAAAAAAAAACTTCTTTACTCAAGATCCATAGAAAGGAAAAAAGTCAACTTTTCCGATCAAAT
This sequence comes from Baccha elongata, assembly GCA_951217065.1. Classification (NCBI taxonomy): domain Eukaryota; kingdom Metazoa; phylum Arthropoda; class Insecta; order Diptera; family Syrphidae; genus Baccha; species Baccha elongata. The sequence goes on along the minus strand of OX578272.1, from coordinate 55,740,546 downwards.
CTGGAAAAATGAAAAAAATTCGACATTAGACGTCTAAAACTTGTGTGGTCAAATTGTCTTGATATTTAAAATTATTTAAATAAATCGCTTCCTAGTTGGACTGCTAATTGTCAAGGTTTGTATGTTTGAATTGAATACTATATAGAGGCACTCTACAGGTACCTACTCTCTTACCAGGATTTGCTCATGAGACATCCTGCCATCGGAAATGAAATCTTCCTCAAATATCAATATTGAACAGACTCATATTATGAAATCTGCAATTTTAATAAATTGCGTTAGGTTCTTGGTTGTCGAATTTTAGATATTTCTATAGATGAAATATTAGAGTATAAGTATAATTAATTATATAATTAATAAATTATAACAACAAAGACGTCAACTTAATCGATGTTTAAAATAGTCATATAAAATTTCATGAAGATTGATCAAGTAGTTTCCGGAAAGACAACATATACTAATAAATTGCTTTGGAATGAAAATATTGACGAGCTAACAAGTAATATGTCTCTTATCCACTTTCATAACAAAATTTTGCATAAATATTCTTCGCAATCTTAAAAAAATATTCAACGATTTTTCTTCGCAAGCTTTAAATAAAATTCCCCTACTTGAAATATTCTTAAATTCAATTGTAACTCAATATACATATAGTATAAGAACACATAAGCAAAAAAATTGAAAATTGTAATGCAGTATATCGACACATCTTTATACCTACTTTTTTTGTCAGAAATTTATCATATTTTTTCGCTTTTCGTGTTTGCTGCAAAATTGCACAAATCTCTTGAATACAAAAAAAAAAAACCAATGGAAATTGCACTTGATCCTTGCAGTAAAAAAAAATAACAAGAATCACTTATAGTTTTCTCCTTTGAAGGATTTTTTCAAGTGCGGGCGATAAAAATAAAATTAAAAAGGGAGAACGTTAAAAAAAAAAAATTATATCAGAACTTCTGTCATGTCAATTGAACATTTTAACACACATAGAGCGCAATGTAATAGTTGTCAAATAATATCCTTTATACAATTATTAATTTTTTTTTTGTTCAGCTCCTTCATTCGACTTGGCATTAATATTCCAAATTCGACAGTGATTGCATCCGACTGTTTTCAACTAAAAATTGCACTGACAGAAAAAACATGAAGAAAAAACTAAATCCAGGACATTCAATTAAATTGAATTTGACACAGCATTTTTTAATAATAAAAAGGATTGTTGATTGAATTTAAAATAATTTTTGTAGAGAGTCATTGTGATGTGTTCCTACACTTGGGGCAGATTAAATTAAAACGAGCGAATGAGAATAAAAGTAAACAAACCAACAAAAAAGGTATTAATACCGTGAAAGTTGTTAAGTACATGGGAAAAAGGATAAGAGTAACCTCGTTAATCATCCTTAATCACAAGCGTCGTTGTCGTGTGCTGTTGTACACACAACACAATATCGGTAGGACATTGTCGATTAATGCAATCGTAGTATTTATTTATACGAAGGTATACATTTTACAGTTTTTTTTTAATTTCTTTAACATCCGTTTATTTTTTATCATTAAAAGGGGGAAATAACAGAACATAAAGGGGTTGAAAATAAATGTCAACCCTTAGTTGTGTTTGTAATTCGCTGAACTGGTTAAAGAAAAGTTGAAATTTAAAACGACCTTATGTCCTTTTTTTTTTTGATTACATTGCGTTATCCTGCGTATATTGTTTTCTGATGGTTTTTAGGTTAAAGTGTGTTTGGAAATCGAAGTGCAAATAAATATATGGCCAGTTTCAATATCACGTCAATATTTACTATATAATCCGCACAAAACCAGGTTGAGTTCTCTTCTCTTGGTTTATTAATTTATTTTTCGACTCAATTTGTTTCACACTGTTTTTAATCAAATTTCTTACATTTAAATTTTTCAATTTGCTTGTGCGTTATTTTAATCTCATATGTGTATAAATTAATCGAAAAAATATTGTTTACATTAACAAAACACGATTTTCAGTTAAATAAAGGCTGATTATTCGAAAAATAAAATCGGAATATCCCTGTTTGATTGTAACATGAACAAATGTTTTTAAAGCTACCTATAACAATAGTTAAGGTTAAATTTCATATAATTAATTCGTCGAAGGTGTTTAGGAATTATTTTATACAAAAATTGATTAAAATTTCAAAACATACAACTAAAAATACTTCAAAACATTCCATTTAAGGTTGTTTCCTTAAAATTAAAATTGTATGACAAATCCATTCTAGAGTTCTCCAAATAACTTGGACAAAAATTTTCATTCTGAAAAATTTATTTATAAAGAAATTTGAATTTTATGCATCAAACAAAAATATCTTTCCTGTTTGTACCAATATCAATCACATTAGTGATGGGAAACAGGAGAGACAAAGGATAAACTTTAAAAATGAAAAAAGAAGAGAAAATTTATTAAAATCCCCTTTTTACCAAATCGCCCACAACAACTGGGTCCTCATTAATATTCAAAAGGCTATTCGTTGCAAATAAATATAAAAAAGGACCAACAAAAAAAAAAGCCTTGCTGGACATATTTTCCATTGAATAAAAAGACATAACAATGCAAATAAAGTGCGTCCTTTATTTCTTTTTTATTTGTATTTCTTGTTTTTTTTTTTTGTTTGACTATGTTATCTCAAAAGGACATTTTTACATAAATCTAATCCAAGGATTTGAAAAAAAAAATATATTTTCAACAATTAAAAATAAATAACGATGTCCCTTTTTATTCATTTGTCACTCTCGCTTCCTATGCACTGAAGGATAAAAGCTTTTCTTAAATTCCTACCTCCTTTTTGCTTAAAAATTACATCATTCATGTTCGCTCATGCAGATATAGGCGACTTGGCCTTATGTTGATACTTAACAGACACAAAAAAGGATTAACAGGATAAGAACAAAAAAAAGTGAGCACAGGTCTTCTATTTATTAGAAGGACAAGTCTTTCATTTGCATATAAAAATAACTGGTTGAAAAAGAGAAGTTCATGATGGTAGACTGGATTTATAATTTTTTTTTTACACGTGCAGCTAGGGTTATATTCAATGAAACAAAAGACTTTGGCTATGAAAGATAAAAATAACAAGAAATTAGTGTTTCAATTGAGGAAATGATGTGACAGTATAATTGAGTATGACATATGGGGTTTTCATATCTCGGAAATTCTTATGATGAACGTTAAGACCAGCGCATTTTTGTGATCATATAATTCTCTGTCGAAAGGGGATGATTCATAAATGAATATAATTAGTATTCGTTTTAATGTGAATTTAAAATTTTTGGAAATTCACACGTGTTGCACAAACTATTTTCAAGATTTGAAATCATTATCTTGATTTATTTCAAGCGGAAGATTTTTCCTTGAAGCATTATCAATAATGACTGAAGACAATTCCATAAATTTATTTAAAGAGATGATTATATTCAAAAACACAAACTTCAGGTTCCATATTCCATTATTTGTTGTTTCCTTCTATTTATCAACCTCAATTTTTTGTTGAGTAAAACTGCACCTCAAATAAAATATCGAAATTGGATGTGCTTGTACAGTTTTTGAAATTATTATAGAGAAACTGTCATTACAAATAGATTTCCAAGAATTAATTGTATTTCTTCATCAAAAATAAAAATAAAATTTAGTAATTTAACTCTTTTTGGTAGGCATTTTTTTTTAAACATCCAAAAATTATAAAACAAATTAAAATATCTTATATCATTTACTATTTTGAACAGAAAACTAATTTCCCGTATTTGTTTGTCTTACTTTCAGATGTTGCACCATTCCAAAGGAATTCACTATCCCAGTGGTTATCCTATGACCAGGTCACCTCCGTTTCTGGTCTCTTCATCGCCTGGACCCGATCCATATCGATCGAACGACAATGTCTACGAAGAACTCGGTCCTGGACGTGATTCTGATGCCGAATCCGAACCGCCACTTCATTCTGATGATGACTTTGCGGAAGATGAACTCTCACTGCCCGGTGAGAGATCCTTCAACAAATCGATCTCTGACACCGCATCTACAATACCCGTCTCAACAATCTATCACGAACGAATTAATGCATCCCAACCGAGCAACAACGGTCAAGAACGTAACTCGCTGCTCTCGTCGTCGTCTTCCTCTAATACGCAGCATGATACTACAACAGTTACATCCGCTACCACATCAACATCCTTATCTTCGACGAATAATAATGCCCCAAGCCGAACGGCTGGAATATTGTCGGGAGTCCTGCGACACACAACTGGACGACAGGGCAACAATAATCGCAAGAACCGGCATAAGCCACCAGCAGCCAGTTCGAGCATGGACGAATTTAATACCTCAGCGGGATCAGAACAGTTGGTCAGCGATATGATGGCCGTGCCAATGACACAGAATCATCTTTATGATAACAGGAATCACAATCTTATGTCGATGGCCTACAACAACAACAACTTCCATCATCATAGTCTGAACAATAACGTAAACAACAACAACAACCAAAATAACAATCGTGCCCAATACTACAATACGCTGGAGAACGAAGTCGAACGACGTAATCGCATTAACAATCAGCTGCATCATCCAGCTTCGGCGGTGGCAACAATATTCCGCGAACGGAATATAGTCAATCATCCAAATCGCTATCCCCAGCCATACTATGCTGCCAGTAACTTGTTGAGCTCAATGCGTTCCAGAACAAATCCACGAAGCATTGACCGTAGACGAATAGTTCCTCCAATGGATCCCATTGAACCGACCTACGGCTATGCGGAGCCTATGTTCCATGAAGGATACCTCTATGATACCTGTGGCCGACAACAGCAACAGCAGCCGAGTACAGTTGGACGCAATGCGACGACAATTGCTGGTCCACTACCATATCCCGAATATATTGCTCCGGACTACACAAGCTCTGCAGGAATCATGGGCTCCTACCGAACGAATGCACACCAGCATCATCATCATCATCATCATCATCCTGCTATTGGAACTGCACCAGGACACAATAATCATCAACACAACCATCAATTGTACTCAAGGGGTAGCACTGGTGGCGGTGGTGGTGATTCAAGTTTTGGCTCAGATTCAGGATACAGTCATCATCATAGCAGCACACCAGCTTCATCAATCGGACGGGGTGTGAGTGGTGGTGTCCGAGGAAGTGGTGGTAGTAGCAATGGAGGTCAAAACAAACTATCAGCAGCATTAAATTTTGGTTGGAATCGACGACAGTCAAAGCAGCAGCAACAGCAGCCACCATCATCCATCCAACAACTTCCTGCCCCACAAATATTCTCCTCATCATCATCGTCATCATCGTCGTCTGCATGTCCAAAGGACATGAATGTTGATCGTAGTCCGAATAATAACTCCGATTCAGCCCTACACCCATCTCCAACAACAACTTCGGCAACAATGACACCAGCCACAATAACAACAATCACTAGCTGCAATAGCACGGACGCAGTTAACTGTAATACAACAGCCAAGGCGTGAGAGAGCCGATCCAAATTGTAAATACAAAAATATATAATAAAAATAGACTTAAGGAAGGATTCGAAAAATAAGTAACAAGGACATTGTACATATTGCGATCCTGTAAATAAACAAAACAAAAAATTAAGTAAAACATGGCAAAAGTAAGCATTGCATGTTGTGTAGCCACAAACAGTCAAGAGTTCCTTCTTCGAATAATAAATGAGGAAACAAAGAAATAAATTAAAATTCCTTAGTGATTTTGTAAATAGCCTTTTTATTTTTTTTTTTCATTCCTGTTCTTCAATTCTTCCTTCTGTGTGTATATAGATTTTATATGTATGATTATGTGTACATAATGTGTGAACTTAAATGTAGTTTCTTTTTATAAAAAATCTAAATAATTTATTATCGTACCTTATTAATTTATATTTTCATTTTTGTAAATATTTAGTTTGTTGAATATCTTTTTTAGTTGTGAAAAACATGTGATGTATTAAATTTAAGAAAAAAAAAAACAAGTAAATAATTATTATTTCCTATTTAATAAATTTTAATAATAAATATGAAAAAAGACTTCTTATGTTTAAGGTTTTTTTTTCCAAATTTGTTTTAAAATTAAAACTGAGGACAGTTATACATATTATTTAATTAAATTTTGTTTGTTAATTTAATTTTTAAGAAGTAAAATAATTTAAAAAGAAGCCAATGGAGAATAAAACCGTTTTTTTAAAACATAATTATTTTGTTATTTTAATTTGATTGTTCGTAATTTTTTTTAATGTTGGTCTTCTTGAATTTTTTTTAAAACCATTTCATACGACTCTATTTGAATTAGGCATGTTTGAAAGTATTTTAATTTCCCTAAGTAAACGTAAAATAATTATTTTGACGAGAGTTATCTTGCTCATTTAGAATTGAATATTCTAATGACAACGAATTCTGTGTGTACAGTGTACATGTATACTAGGCGTGTTTAAGCCTTTATCAAAATTTTATATGGGATACGAAAAGTTGCGATAAATTGGTCAGCAATTAAAGTGACGATAAAATCTTGGAATGCCTCGAAATTTTTGGCGCGAAATATAATGTCAACACATTTTTTGCTTAAAGGTTGGTGGCACCTACGACAGCTTAAGACATGGACTCCATATACATTAATTAGTAATGGTTGTGTTCATTATGTTTTCCTTTAGGGCCACGTTTTGGGGAAGAAGTAAGAAGCTTTCAATCTACGAACGTTGTAAAAAGTTTTGATGATTTTAAACTTTTCGCTTAAAAACAAATAAAAATTGGTTAAAGAAGATTTTTTAAACAAAATTATATAATTTGGAATTTAATTTAATTTGGTAATATTCAAGCAGATTTTTTAAATAAAATTGTATTATTTGGAATTTAATTTGGTAATATTCCAGCTAAATAATAATTATTTATCCGGTTTTCATTTGTTTGTAGTGGATGGTGGGGTAAAAGTTGACCAACTCGGCATATACAAATATCCATACTATACAGACACATCCATAAAATTATTTGAAAACTTCGGCTTGGCATACAGTCAAGAATACCAACTTTGAAATAAAATAAAAAAGTGGATACAAAAGTGAATATAGCGTTTTATTGGTTCTTTCTAACCAAAAATTACCAACAAAACACGACTACTATCTATACATGATATACTAGAAAATCTACAATACGTTGTCCAAATTTAAGAAGCCAAAACGAGATGATGATGCAAATCCATTCTAAACAAACACTTTATAGTCCGTTCCCACGTTCGAACTGCGAATCGGAGGCAACGTTCTTAACCAATTGGATCACTGTGTTTGAAATTATTCGCAGCAGACAGTTAAGACAGCCATTTAGTTTTGAATCAATCTTACTTATATGCAACTCTTAAACAACATATTGCATTAATAAGTTGCAATATAGTTTCGAGTTCCAGGATATTTCCGCATTTGTAAAGACGCTTCATAACAATAAGAGCTCTATAGGATTTTTTACATTTTTTTTCGGAAATATACTTTGCCATACGTAACTGAGTCCCATAAAAAAACTTATGACACAATTGGTAAACAGTTTGCAAAATTGTATAAGAATTTAAGGCCAACAAAATTTAATAAATACGATTTTGTGATTTCTATCAAGTTGCTGAAACTTCCCAACTATAGTACCTACATAAAAGGTTCGAAAGTAAAAGTCTTTCATTCTCTTAATTTTTCCGACGATGTTATGATCTGGAATATACCTATCTATGTTCACCGAAGCAACAGAACTGCGTGTATATAGAAATATAAAGGTAGTTCAACTCTTGCATCTCTGTTGGAAGATATGGGACTGTCAGATTTCACAGATTTCAGCAATTGATTTTTTTTTGCAAGACGAACTTTTAAAGTTATGTAATAGCATCTAATCTAACTCATTACCTCGTCCTTTTTAATCTCAATTCCATAATTTCAAGCATTTCAAGCTTTTAGCTTAGCCGTTAAATTTGAAATTTCAACTGCTGCGTTCGAATGGGCATTATTTTTGAAAGAACAATTGTTCAATTATTTGTATTAGCATTGTGTATAAGCTATATTGCATAATTTTTGGATTGAAAACTTTTTCACACATTTTGCCTGAAAATATGCGGTGAAAAATAGTAGTAGTGACATTATATTTTGATTGCATACTTTTCAGAGAACTGAAATTAATGTTTGATTTAAGAATTTCACTGCATACTCGTAGGCTGATCAAATCGTGACTAAATATTACCGTTGAGTTTGTACACAGAGAAATCATTTGCAAGTTTCAAACTTTGCTCGTAGGATGTCCTTACTATCGACTTGTTTTTTGTTTACTCCTGTAACAATTATTCTTGAGTTAAAAGGCAAACAAAAATAAAGAAAAACAAATACAAATGTATGCAAAAGAATTAAGTTCGGTTCGGTTTGAGTGTTTTTGGTTACAGGGGATTATTGCAATAATAATTACTCGATATGTTCATTTAGCGACATCTACTTCGGTGAGTTTGAAACCATCTTGATTCCTCTATGTGTATAAACTCAATGATATCACGAATCCAAAATGTGTAAAGCGACCTTTACACGATCAGTCAGAGGACGTTAGCCATCTACACATATGTATAATCAGTCATCAGGCAAATTCAAAAGGGTTTTGATTTTTCGTCAAACAAATGCACGCATACAGATTTATTTTTACAAACACTATATTACAGATTGATGTCAAATGACTGACCGTGTAAAAGTGGCTTAAGCCACTGCCACCCAATAATCAGTATTTTATGCGTGCATTTTGACTGACGAAAAATCAAAACCCCTTTGATTTTACATGATGACATTAATATGTGTACGATGACTGACATCATTTGACTCACCGTGTAAGGTTCGCTATAATTGAAAAGGGAATTTGCTTAAAGATAATAGTGGAAAAAATCTGTAAACAAAAATGAATTAAAATACAAAGCAGTCATGAAAAAAAATTGTCAACTAGCTATCACAACTTTAAAATGCTGACATCAACATTTTTGAAAGATCTTTAATTTTGTCGTTCGGTTGTCAAAATCTTCTCTTAGTCAATGTAATTCATTGCGACAAAACATACCTGAGCAAGTGAATCCAGAGACTTTTAGGCTCAGTTTTTTGACAGCAAAAGTGATAAATTTTGCTGAAAAGTTGTGTTTCTATTTCTGAGCATACTAAGATCTCGGAAATCTGAGAAATATAAACTGGATACATTTAAACCAAAGACCACAAAATGGAATTCTCCAATTTTGATGTTTCATTCACATGGTATTTTTTTATTTGCTGCAAACGAGCACCGTCAACCACATCACGGTTGGAAAAGTCGATACAATTGTACTTTTTTCGATACAATTGAATGTGCTCAAGTACGCAAGTACACTTTCATGAAATTAAGTACAATTTTCTGCAGCCACTGAATTAATATGGTATTTTGATTAATAATTCCCATATAATAAAATTTTGTTTGACCATTTATTGCAGTGAACAAGTTTTGTCGTTATTTTATTGTCATTAGTCTTTCTCTATCATGCTTCGTGTTTAGCTTTTTCTTTCATTAATTATTGTGTTTATTATTTTGTGACTCTGTTTAAAGTTGTGTTATTGCAAATCTATTACAGCTATTGCGGCAGCAAATTTAAGAATTACTACCTGTTTTTCAGTGGGAGATTATTCCAGGGTTAGATTAACTTCGAGTGAAAGCTGATAGAAACACGGTCTTAAGTCAGTTTCACTTAGAATTAACTCACAAATTTACCACAGGTTACCACATATCAAAGCAAACAAAATAAAAAATGAGGTTAAGTTCGACGTAGTGGCTCACGAACAATTGATTCGTTCGTATGTGGATGGTATTTGGAATGTGAAAAGAGCTTGACAGTTCGTTGCAATCACCTTGTAGTTCGCGACGAAAAATTTGTTCCATCAAAATTTACTCATTTTGAAAGTTTTTATTTTAAAAACTTAATATATTTTAAAATTAATTCTCTTTCAATTGATGTTGTTTTAGTCAAGAAATTAATTGTAAAAATGTTTAAAATCTCATTTCTTCATCCATTCGTTCATTCGTTGGTCGCTTTCATATGAACACCCCTTTAAAATCGAAGTTGTTGGTCCAAATGATTACATGTCTATATGTCTAGTTACGATGACATGATCAGGTTGACTGCCTGAACACAATAGACTGCTGCAACTGTAATTGGAGCTGGAGATGGAACAGATGTCAAAATTGGTCGTACGTCTCGTTTTTTGCTTGCCCACAATGGGGCTGCACAGCTTTCTTACATTTCATATTATTTGTATCAGCTGATTAAAATTTGATTGAAAAATTATCAAAAGAAACGCAATTAAATTCACTTAAATTAACTTCTTTGCTTTTTAACACATTAAATAAAATATTTTTTCACAAAACACGTGGTCGCGGCAAGGTAAATTGTTTTCTTTTTATTTATTGTGAAACTTCAAAAGTGCTGTACGTCGAATGTTTTAAGTTGGTGAACTTGTGCAGCACCGTATGCAGCACCGCGTACGGTTGGCGTTGTGTTCGTAACATTGGATTTGCGTGTGTTCAACTTTGACAGCTATTCCGGTTGCAGCTCCAGTTCCAGCAACATCACTATTGTGTTCAGGCAGTGAAATGGTCATTTCATTTTTCGTTTCTATTACACTGATCTTTTTAATTTCAAAAATGCTTACTGATAAAAAAAATACACAAAAATCTGTGTTCAGATGGCAAAATGTTATAATATAAGTCACTTTTTGAAATTTTACGTGAGAGCACTTTTAAAAATTCAAAATTAAATGGAAAACGATAAAGTTATTTTCACAAATTAATTTTATATTTTTCTTTGTTTTCTAAACATTAGTAAGGCTTTAATTTGAGAAAACTATTTTTTGATTTGTTATAACGTCCTGACTTTTAAATAAGGTCTCACGTTAAATTTCTGAAAAGTGACTTATAACATTTTGCCATTTGACCACAGAAATAACTTAGTTCAGTGTGTTTCATTATTCATTCATCAAAATCTGAAAGAAAATTTACTGCGTTTTGGTGCAAATCAGGGGCAGAAAGTTATGTATTAACCATAAAACTTGATTAACATAATAAAAAAATATGTATGCACATTATCTTATGGCATCCATTCAAAAACATTAGTGCAACAATAAATATTTCTGAAATTGTTTTTTTATTTCCCACAAAAAGTAATAATTGCCCCCCTTTTGCTGCAAAATCTTCAATTGCTTATTGTTTGGACAAACATTTACAAACACACTCCGAATTGGCAAAATGGTCTTCTAATTTGTTGATACAAAAACAAAATTAATCATTTATTAATTGACTAGCTATTTCGTGCCCTATATTAAATATGTAATTTGTTTTAATACCTATAACACTTCATTTGAAAAGAATCCATTAAAATCAAATCTTCGGATTACTCGTGATTTTTTAATAAAATTCTCAGTAAAAAATATATTATATATCACTAATTAACATATCACTTAAATAAAATTCATATTTAAATCTTGACTTTCCTTCCTCTTTTCCTATAGTAGGTACCTATACCATCACAAACTTTTAGAAAAAACACTGTAAAAGATAAAAAAAAAAAATATGTATAAAAAAAATTGTTAAAGGCTTAATTAAAGACTGTTTTTTTATATTTTTATGATTAAAAATACGAAGAAATAGCGCATTTAAATAACCATACCCAATGAGAAATATAAAATTCAGATACAATTTCCTTTAATATTGAAACAAAAACAAAATTTTCAATTCATTAAAACGTTAATTCCTTTCGTTTAAATACATTGTGTAAGATAATTCAAATGGAATTTAATGCCCAAACTAAATCCTGACCACTTTTAGGTTGTGTACTATATAAATAAAAAAAAATAGTTGTATCTAATAAGAAAATATGTAAATTTACAATAAAAATATAAAACTGCTTAGATAAGAACAAAATTGATATAATAATAAAATGAGCACAAAAAATGTATCCTACTCTTTATCAGAGCGAAAAGAAGTTCGGTTTGTTATAATAAAATAATTCTGTTAAAAATGTTATTATTTTTGTTGTTTTTTTTTTTAATTTTCTCCGCATTTGTTTATTTTTCCCAAAAAAGTTTAAATACAAAAATTAAACATATAAATGGCCATATTGCAGTTAATCCATTAAAATAAAACAAAAAAAAAATATTCTAATTAATTGTCCGACAGCAGAACAATCATAAGAGTGCAGATATTGATAAACCAACTAATAAATAAATTATATACGATAACATAACAAATAATTAAAAACAAAAATAAAACAGGAACAAATATTTAAGTGTCTATGATAAAGAAAAGTTATAGGAAAAAAAAAATACAAAAAAATATATGTATGTAACTTATTTTCTCAGCTTTCATTTTTAAACAAAAATATAAATATATTTCATGTGCAGAAAAAAAAGCTTATACCAACTTACAGACAAATAAGAAAACCATATCAATTCAGAAAATTTATTTAAACAAAAATTATATAATATATGTATTTCTTTGTAGAACAGTTTTGTGTTAAAAAATAGCATATATACAATTTTTGATTTGATCAAACTATTTTATGAACAACATTTCGTTTTTGTGTTATTATGTTTAAGAAAGTATCTTCTTTTATAAATAGAGACATAAGCAATCTTAATTATAGGAACTATGAGTATAAAGAAGTAAGAGAAGTGAAAAAATTAGAAAATATATTAAAGAATTTTATTAAAAAACAAAACCGATAGTTTTTTTTTATAAAGCGATTTCTTAAATCTTTACTAAATATAGGTAAGTGGTTGTGTCTATATTATAGCGAAGAATTAAAACTGAATAAGCATGGACGTACAATTGTGTAAATATTGAAAGTTAGTGTTGAGCCATCTGAATTTAAATCAAGTGAAATGGTGCCGATGGCCAATCCGATTTCAGAAAGCTGAATCTTGTAAAAGTGAAGTGGTAATAAAAGTGAATTTTTAAACACAATATTTCTTTTAGGAATATCTTATATATAAAATTCTCCTGTCACGGTGTTTGTAATCTATCTCCTCCGAAACGGCTCGACCGATTTTCGTCATCCGAAGCATGCATATCGGCCAGGGTGGAGAATCGGACAACATCTATTTTTCATCCCCCTAAATGTTAAGGGTGGTCAAACCCCTAAATTTTTTTTTATTTTTTTGGACAAATTTTTTTTTTTAATTTTTTTATGATACAGCATACAAAAATACACACAACCCTTAATTTTCACCCCTCTACGATCAACCCCTATTTTTGGTTTGTCAACTAAAAACTTAAATTTATTTTGCAAGGATTTGTTTTTTATTTTGTCATGACTTAGAATGAAAAAAATGCATATTACTCAGATCAACCCAATTTAATTTGATCTCCCGCCCTCACCGGTCGACAACTGATCAATTATCAATCGATCAGTTTATCCCCGTCAGGTGTCACCACTCATTCCGCAAACATCACGGAGTAGGGATGAGGACGAAGTCGGTCTACTCTCTCACTCACTATACATTTTTCAGCCATTTCTTTTGGTTTTATTTGTGTATCTATCGTAGCAGTGTAATTTTTCTGTGCAACTCTGATGTTAATTTTACTATCATCGTAAATTTATCATTAATTTCCAGTGCAATAATTATTTATCTACAATTTATTAATCTGACAAAAAATAGTTTTAACTCTCAGTTAATTAATTGATCTCATGTAAATAAACACTGAGTAATAATTTTCTCTTAAGCGATGCACAGCTCGAAAACGGTTGAGACTTAAAAAAAAAAAAAAAAAAAATCAAATAACAAAATGTTGTAGTAAATTTTATGAGCTGTAATTTAATATAAGCTATAAGCGAAAGATAAAAAAAGGGCCCTTATGATCCTTCCCTTTTCACGGCTCACCTTCTAGACGTCGGACTTTTATAGTATGTTAACTCCTTCAGCAGCCTGGACAATATTTCGAAGGAACAACTTTTTTCTAACTCACGACCTTTCATTACAGTATGTATAGCTGAACGGCGCGATACGGTTTCCGCCCTCTATCTCAAAACAGTTGAGGGCATGAAAAAAAATATTTTTTACGAAATTTGTCGCAAATTGTAAGCTAAACAATGTTGATAATAGATGTCAGCATCACTTATTTGAGAGAAACCGAGATAATCGCGAAACGCGGTTATTGTTACTTTTGACATTGAATAACTAACTTTTCGTAGTTCTGGGTCCGAGCTCTGAGTACATCTAATGTTTTTTCAGGGGTCTTGCTTCGGCCTCTTGCGAGGAAGTGACAAATTTTCCAAAACTATAATTGTCATGAAAAGTGCATCTCATCTTAGTCGTTCGTTTCGACGAAATATTGTACTTCCCCTTCAATCTTTGTAGAACTAACAACGCACACAAAAGAATTGGGTGTATGTCACTAGGCCGTGGTTCTTCGGAGACGTCAGTGCCATTATCCTTTGCACACAACTTTTAATACGCCAATATGAAGCTGTATACGAGTTTCCAGGGTGACTCCTTATTTTGCCTTAAATCAGTAGGTACTATGTTAGCTTACTATGAAAATAATGTAAAAAGAACTACAAGTGTTTTAATTAAAATTAGGTATTTGCTCTTAATTTTTTGTGCGTTTATGGAAAAAGTTTGTCCTCTGTATGTGGCTTAGATTTGGGAACACCATGCTTTTCCCACGGACAACTATATGTGGCATGTTCTCGCATGGGGAAACCATCCAGTTTGTTTGTGTTGGCTAAAGACGGACTAACCAAGAATATTGTACACTCTATTGCACTGAGAGATTAATTTTTTTTCAACTGCCATAATTGATAGTAACAATGTAAATAATTATTTTTGATGTTTAGATAGTTATCAGAAATTATAATTCAAAATATAGTCGTTATTTTAATAAATATTAATTCATTTTTTTGCTTATAACGCTTTCGATTATAAGTACATCCTCACACACTTATAGTAGATAGTTATTTTTATTGAACTAAAAAAATGTTTCCTAGGAATAATATAAATGACGAAACAATGTTTGCCGAGTCAGCTTATTTTAATTTAAAATTTCAAAAAATAATGTTTTTTTTTAATTAAAAGCTTTGCGAAGTCAGAAGCACTAAAATTCACAAAATCGTATGCACTTAATGTCCAAAAATAGGGGGAAGTTGCAGGGATGGCCCGTCAAGTCGAATGTTTTCCAATTTTTTTTTAGTTATGAATAAATTTGAGTAAATAACGAAACATCTTAAACTTACATAGTGCAACCAGTAATCACAAATTAAAAGTTGTAAGTAACGAACTAGGTGATACGAAGTTCACCGGGTCAGCTAGTAATTTTATATTATCGTAATCCTAATTTTTGGAAGTTCAATATAGATGTCATGACTGAAATGATCAGCATTTTTCGATATAGAGAAAAATAGCAACGTAATTTTTAATGCACTCGCATTTAAATTTATGTTGCAGGCTACTTTGAAAAAATTACGAACGAAAAAAAGAACGAACGCGACCATGCAGAAGCATGGACACTTTCCCAATGGGATGAAAAATCATTTGGAGTTTTCGAGAGAAATGTTCTGCGTACGATTTATGGCCCTGTCTGCGTAAATATAGAAACGACGAACTTAACGTGGGTTATGTCGTGTACAGCGACATAAGCCTAGCAAAAAATTCAAATTCAATGACTAAGATGGCTGGGTTATGTAGAACGAATGGACATCAACGCTTCAGCTCTTCAACGACACACCAGAGGGAGTCAGAATCCAAGGTAGACCTCTTTTTCGATGGAGCGACCATAAGGTAGAAAAAGATCTCCAACTACTTAAAGTCCGAGATTAGAGACGGAAGGTTAGAGATCGAGCCGGCTCGAGGGACATATTAAATAAAACCTATGGGAACACCAATCTCTAGTTGAGCCAACATTATAGTAAGTAAGTAAAATACTTTTTGGGGCACGAGTACGATAACTTTGGCGCCAAGAATTGATAACGGTTTTTTGTAGAACAGT
The DNA here is from genome assembly GCA_951217065.1 of Baccha elongata. NCBI lineage: Eukaryota > Metazoa > Arthropoda > Insecta > Diptera > Syrphidae > Baccha > Baccha elongata. The sequence continues at coordinate 55,724,516 of OX578272.1, read as the reverse complement.
TTAATACAAGCATTTTTTACTATATGTGGGGGGTCTATCTCCCTCCGTTTGGGCGGGAGGGGCAATTTTATAAAAACAGTGCTAAAAATTTAAAACAAATATTAAAAATTAACGGTAATACTTACAACTAAGTTTTATATCTTTTTTTAAAGCCAATACTTTTTCCTATTAGATGTTTTTTAAAACAAGTGAAACCTATGTATAGTCTTTGAAAAAACGGACTTTAAACTCAAAAATTGCGAAAAAAAAGGTAAAAAAAAACTTTGAAGTGTGATTTTTCAAAACTGTAAAATAAAATACTCTTTTTTTTTATAAAATTCGTTGCTCATATTAATTTTAAATCATAAACTGAAAACAAAATGATTTTATGTTTTCTGGTTTTTGAGAAAATGGAAAATTACTAAAGTGTATAAACAGTGAGGTATGTAAGGGGGGGCATGCTGACCCCCTGCAACCCCCCTGCTTGGACACACTATAGGATTTGGGGTGGGTGCGAGGTGGGGTGGGTGCGAGGTTGGGTGTATGCAAAGTTTCTGTTGCATTTAAAGATGCCCAAGCATCATTACAAAAACGAACCTACCTACAACATTCACCGTATATCAAAAAAAAAAAAAAGAAAACTCTTATAAGAAAGTAGTTTTAGTAATTTTCCATTTTCTCAAAAACCAGAAAACATAAAATCATTTTGTTTTCAGTTTATGATTTAAAATTAATATGAGCAACGAATTTTATAAAAAAAGTAGTATTTTATTTTGCAGTTTTGAAAAATCACACTTCAAAGTTTTTTTTTACCTTTTTTTTCGCAATTTTTGAGTTTAAAGTCCGTTTTTTCAAAGACTATGCATAGGTTTCACTTGATTTAAAAAACATCTAATAGAAAAAAGTATTGGCTTAAAAAAAAGATATAAAACTTAGTTGTAAGTATTACCGTTATTTTTTAATATTTGTTTTAAATTTTTAGCACTGTTTTTATAAAATTGCCCTCCCGCCCAAACGAAGGGAGATAGACCCCCCCCACCCTTAGTAAAAAATGCTTGTATTGAACTGTTCTATGAAAAACCGTTATCAATTCTTGGCGCCAAAGTTATCGTACTCTCCCCCTTTTTGGAGGAATCTATAACCTAAGCACAATTTTTTAATCAACTTAGCACAATGTTAAAGTGAATTTACCATTTAGCTAGTGTAATTCATTGAGTTTGAAAATTTTAGTGCCAACTAGAACTGTGCGTACATTAAAAAAATCAATCCTATGTATTATTTTTTGTTTTAGCAAATTGCTAAAGTTTTTAGTATCATACAACATCTCTCAGAGAAAATAACCTTTCTCTCTTACAAAACCGAATTTGTGGAACGTATAACTACACAATATTGCTTATACCCAAAAAAGAATCAAAGAATGATGTAAACAATTACAGACCCATAAGCCTCATTTCTACATTTTATAAGCTCTTCTCAAAAATAATTATGTAGAAAAACAAAACAGACATTGAATGAAAAACAACCAGAGAACAAGCTGGATTTCGAAAACGGTATTCGACAACAGATCACCTGCAAACAATGGACCAGCTAATCCAAAAATTAAATAAGTAGCTATAGGTATAACATATTATGTATATGATGTGACCTTTGTTATATCAAATTTTTGAATTATTTAGTGGGCTTCAGGTCAAAAAATGAAACAAAGTTAATTTGTGTTCGACGTTTCGTCCATGAATATGGACATCATCAGGAAAGATGTGCAATCTATATTTTGTATACATAATTAAAAGTTACAATTCACAATATATATTTAACATAAAAAAGAAGAAGACTTACAAATATTACATTTATATTGCACTTTAAAATAAATATGTAAGCTGAACTTACAAGTAAAATCAAAACTTTATAATGAAATAAGAAATAAATAAAACACGTATTCTCCTTGATTGTAGTTGTTAGCGAGCTTTTTTCCCTCTTTTCTCTAACAGATGTTTGTATTGTGGGCTAACGTTTTCCATATCTGTATGTCTGTTGATTGTATTGTCGGCATTATTTGGGTTCTCTTCGCGGTGTAAAATTTTTGTGTCGTCGTAGCTTGGGGAATGGTTAAGTGTGATGCAGTGTGCTGCCAGTGCTGTCTTCTGTGGTGCGTTGTTTTTAATGTCAGATTTGTGTCCTGATAATCTTTTTTTAAGTTTTTGTTTAGTTGTCCCTATGTAAATTTGGTCGCAATTGTCGTTTTTTCCTCCTTTGCAGCTAATTTGGTATATTACATCAGAGTGTTCCATTCTATTCGTCTTTGCTTTTAGTCTTGTGTACAGTTGTGATGCGGTATTTGTCGATTTCATTGCCATTTTGTATTTTTCGGTGTCGAATAATTTGGCAGTTTTAAACCTGTCAGCAACTTGTTTTACGTAGGTAAACGATTTGTAAATTATATTTTGTTCTTGTGGTTGGCTGTTTCTGTTTGCATGTTGTCCTATTAATAATAAGGTATAACAAACCGCTCTATCTTCTATTCATAGATTGTATAGTAAAGCATTTGATACGGGTTGGGGTCAAAATTCTGCCGATATCAAAATTCTGCTTTCAAAAGCCCGCGCTTTTTAAAATTTTGTAAAACTTTTCTTTTCTTTATTATTTGCAGAATGTTTATAATCAGCGTGCTCCTACTTAAAATCTGATTTCCAATGTTGCGTTGGCATTAGCGCCGCGTACGTTACATTTAGCCAGCGTAACGGCAGCGTTGAGATGCCCATATCCAGAAAAGATATTTCGGAGAGGTATACTCTGGGTGAAAATAATCAAACAAGGTCAAAAGAATGATTGGATGGTTTCATTTCACTTCGTCTGTATTTGTATATCAACAATTGAGGCACTTTTGTGTTAAAAAAAATATTTTTACTTAAATAGAAAATATATCGGGTACAACTAACCCCAGTTTCCAACCCCGCAAAGTTACGGATCTTGTTCAACGCACCCAAAAGTTGAAATATTTCAACTTTTGCGTCGCACTCGCTTACGTTAAGTTGGTTTGTGTACCTGCTAGTGAATGTCAAATCGTAACGTATACGCTCAACGCGGCATTGTAAACACAATAGGGCTTTTTAGGTAACAACGATATATCTCTTTCTCGTTCTCACAGAATTGTCAAAAACAGCAGTATACAATATGAATTTTTTGTTATCATTGTTGACAAATTGATTGAAAACAAAAGCGCGAAAATTGTGAAAATTGTGTAGTAATTTTAAGAAATAAATATAAACATTGAGAGAATTTGTCTTTCCACTTATATTGGAAGAAAAAATGAAAGGAATAAAACTAAATTATCAATTGTTGGAAACAGGAGCCGATTACTTCAAGGAGAGTATTAAATTGGGAAAAAATGAAATTGAAAATATGCTAGATCCTTAAATCCATGTTGCAAAATTCGATATTTATCGAAAATTGAAAATATTGGAAGAGATCCATACCTGTTTTCGTATGAAAGTAAGATATTTCCAAAAAATGTAACATCTTATATTACCCACGGTATTTACTTTCAAATAAGTCAAACTGCACGGGAAAGGAGAACAAAAACAGCAACAGTGTTTGCAAAGCTGAAGGACTCATCGACGCAGGATGGCTGATGGAAATGGCTGGAACTTTCGTCACACGAGCCAATGTGTACATTGTGTTGGGGAAGGTACTTAAGTTTTCTATAAATAAATAGTCAAATTGCGTTTATCAGTTTTTTTGTGTCTACTCAGGTTTTGCATTCCCAGCGCCTAAATGAAAAACCTTTGGAGGCCTGGATCATCATTATGGAGAGTGGCAAGGTAGAATCTGCCTACTGCCAATGCAAAGCAGATCTATTTGAGACATGCACTCATGTGGCGATAATTTTGTACGCCCTTAATGGCAAACAAAGAGGATGTGCAACCTCAACAGAACCAGTAATCACAAACAAATGTTTTGGTGTCGAAATAATTTTAAAACAAATTCACTACACAATAATCGAATAGTTTTAGTAACAACCTTAACAATGTTTTTGTGTTGAATAGTTTTTAATGTTAATAATGTTTTTGTCACTATTTCGGCCACTTTTATATGTATATACAGATGTATTTGTTGGTTTTGCTAATTAAAATAAATTTTTAAGCCACGGAAATCACAAATTTCACACAAAAAAGAATACCGCATTTAAAAATTATTTCCAAATTGCTTTCTGTAAGATCTTGAGTTTGACAGTTTGAAAAAAGCGCGATACATATTTCAATCTGTCATCTGTATAGTGTGAGCTGTCATTTATTTTTTGACAATATGGTAAAAATCCCTATACATGAATTCCTATAGCTGAACTATTGCGTTGACATAAAATTACAACTTGACGCCCAACGCTGCATTGAAAATCAGACTTAAGAGTTTAATATGAGTTACCTTACTTCTTTTGTAATAAGAAATTTTGTTATAAAATACATAACTAAACTTATTTGATAATTTAATGACCATATAATTAAATGTTTGTTTTGTAAATAAAAGTATTGAATAAAAAACAAAAAGCAGAATTTTTAGCCAGAATTTTAAAAAGTAGAATTCTGTCAAACATAAGGAAAAATAAACAGAATTTTGAAAAGCAGAATTTCGACCCGCTCCTAATAGATACAGTGGAACATGAAAGCATATGGAAATCTCTGGAAAACCATAACATCAATCCAATCTACATCTACATGCAACCGCTCAACAAGTAGGATCCGATTTGGATCCTCTTTGATTTCGTCCAACTTCTAATTAAAACAAGACACACTGATTCCTTTTGATTAAATATATTTATTTTTACTGTATGAAGACAGGTTTAAAATATTTAATCGTGGATTACAAAACTCGTGACATTTGTGGGGGCTCTATTATTTTAATTTAACTTGACCTTACGGCTTTACAACTTCGTTCTTCGAATGCTTTACTTCAACTGACTGCTATATTCAAATAAAGGAAAAACAAAAGGATATTGAATAATGTAGAGGCCATGAGAGGTGCATCTTCTTATATTCTGTCTGTCCGTCGTATGTTTGTATGTATTGTTAGTATTGTATCGTTCTCGTCGTGTGTATCACTGACTTTTAACATAATACACGTACAAAGTATATTATGTTAATAGTCAGTGATGGTGTTGAAGAACAATCACCAGTATTGCCACATTCTACATAATATAGAAATAATACAGCTAGAATAAAAAGAAACAAACTAGGACGTGAAATTAAAATATTCCGCGGTGTACGCCAAGGAGACTAGATGTCACCACCTCTATATGCAAATAAAGGCTGAATTATTTGATGTCCATTTTCGTTAGTTGAATCCACCCTGTTAAAGTAGTGGCATTAGTTCTTTATGAAGATCTCGACATTCTTGCAGAGAGTTGTCGCATCTACATAGAATCCTTCTAGCAATAATTTGCTTGCTCGTGGATATTTATGTTTTTCGTCTTCAGCTAGCTTGCATAAGGTTTTAATTGCCAAAAACGGAGCGGATAATGTGCCGTATGTTACAGTTTTAAGAATGTATTCCTTGATTGGATCCTAGAAACTTTCTCTCCATAAAATGCGTAGTAAATTTAGATTTTCACGATTGACTAAAATCTGCCGATAGCTTTTTTCAACGTCTGCTGTGAAAACAATTTTATATGATCTCTATTTCAGTAATACTGAAAACAAATCCTTTTGGAGCGTAATGCTGTTTAGTGATTCTCCATTTGTATAGTTTTCGCGGATGCGTCAAATACTACTCTAAGTTTAGTGGTTGTGCTGTCATCTTTTATAACTGCATGATGTGGAAGATATTATGTATTTTCAGATGTGACTTCTGGTACCTCATCCATGTGTCCAAGATTGATATATTCCCGAATGAATTTTATGTATTCATTTTAAAGACCTTGGTTTCTTGCAAATCTTTTTTCTAATGTAAAAATTGTTTTAATGCTATGTTCATCTCTTATTGGTGTCAAGTGATAGTGGTTTTCACACATCTCATCTTCTGTGGATTTTATCTTTGTGATTGGCCTTACATACTTCTAGCTCCCAAAACTTCTTCAAGTCTTCATCTTCACTGCAAACACTTATAAATGATGTAAGTATGTTTGGTTTCGTCTGCTTTCACGGATTTGAAGAAGTTAGTACTGGTCCCGATAATATCCAGCCAAATCTTGAGTTTTGTGCCATTGGAGTATTCAGAGGTCCTTTCATTAGACAGTGTCTCAGGAACTGCGGGAAAACGTTTGAACCAGTGAGTAATTCAATTTCCTTTGGCTGTTCGAACCATGGGTCTGCTAATTTCAAACATAGAGTATGTGTCCAGTGATTGGTTGTTATTGGATGTGCTGGCAATCTCAATGTAATAACTGGCATTACGAGAGCTTCAACGTCTTAGTTTACTCTTTCATCGTTAATCAACTGAATGTTAAAATGGCATGCTGCAATGATTTCTGTAGTATGACCACTGATTCCTTTAATCTTTGATTCATAATTGATCATTGGAACCTTAAATTGAAGGGCTAATTTTTTTGAAACGAAGCAAGTTTCAGACCCTTGATCTGTTAGTGCTCTTAGCAATTTAGTTGATCCTCCAACACATATGTTAACCATATCTGTATCTAATAATACCATCCTATTGCTATGACAGGCGGTAGCAATTTTAGTTGATGTAGATGCTTCTTCTTTTGAGGTTGCACCCATTGCTGAACTTCGGGGGAAATGAAGTTAGGTTAGGTTAGGTTTGCGGGTTGCTGTAGGAGAGCCAATAGCTCAACCCCAGTGTAAATTCATTGTTATGCCCATTTGAGGGTTTACCAATTCCTCATCTTACCATACTCGTAGTCCATATATAGTTCCTTAGTATCATCCCGGGGTGTCCATTCCTCCGTTTCCTCTTGCGAATCTATATAGATTTGGCTTTGAACCATTTGGCTGTTCGAACCATGGGTCTGCTAATTTCAAACATAGAGTATGTGTCCAGTGATTGGTTGTTATTGGATGTGCTGGCAATCTCAATGTAATAACTGGCATTACGAGAGCTTCAACGTCTTAGTTTACTCTTTCATCGTTAATCAACTGAATGTTAAAATGGCATGCTGCAATGATTTCTGTAGTATGACCACTGATTCCTTTAATCTTTGATTCATAATTGATCATTGGAACCTTAAATTGAAGGGCTAATTTTTTTGAAACGAAGCAAGTTTCAGACCCTTGATCTGTTAGTGCTCTTAGCAATTTAGTTGATCCTCCAACACATATGTTAACCATATCTGTATCTAATAATACCATCCTATTGCTATGACAGGCGGTAGCAATTTTAGTTGATGTAGATGCTTCTTCTTTTGAGGTTGCACCCATTGCTGAACTTCGGGGGAAATGAAGTTAGGTTAGGTTAGGTTTGCGGGTTGCTGTAGGAGAGCCAATAGCTCAACCCCAGTGTAAATTCATTGTTATGCCCATTTGAGGGTTTACCAATTCCTCATCTTACCATACTCGTAGTCCATATATAGTTCCTTAGTATCATCCCGGGGTGTCCATTCCTCCGTTTCCTCTTGCGAATCTATATAGATTTGTTATTGGGCACTCTGGTAGTTCTTTGATGCTTTCGAAGAAATATTTTCCCAGAGTTTTATTTCTTAGGCGCCGGTTATAGCGATCAGTAAAACGCATCAGGAAAAATGTTCGAATGGATCTTTAATGTTGTTTTAAATCGATTTTAAACACAAATACTACACTAATCGACTACAAATAACTCAAAGAATTTTTTTGCTAATAAATTTTCCTATAGAATAATTATTTATTGTTTAAAATGTATTTCTTTATTTTCCTGACGAAAACTAATTTTTCGTTCCAGCTGATTGACATTTCAAAAAAAAAATGGAACAAATCGTTCCAATTATTTGAGTTCAATTTTCACTTGTTCCACTGACAGATTTCTGTCAGATAAAGTTTTTCGTGTGCATTTCAATCAGGAAAACAGCCTGTTACTGACACATTTTTCCTGATCGTTATAAACGCACATCAGGAAAAAATTCCTGTTCTCATTTGTTTCTACTTTTCCTGATCGCTATAACCGGCCCCTTAGATGACAGAGACTGGGGCAGTGACAGAGGTAGTGGGTTATATCCTCATGTTCTTCCTCGTCACTGCAACCTATACATCAGATCGTTTTCAGTTAGACGTAGTTTTTTGGCGTGATATCTAGCATGTTGTTACTACCCTTTGCGAAGGAATGAAGTTAGGTGTTGTGTTGTCGTGCGTATATTTTACAACCTCCCTTCGCCAAACATTCCCTTGTTGTGTGTCGGTCTCCCAGGCGGTTGATGCACAACTTTGATGTTTGCACTACGTTTATTCGGGTTTTCGGGCTCATGATCAAAAACTTGTTGCAATTGAATAACTGATGAGCCTCGCTGCATACAACGCATTGTGACCTTGTGATTGTGGTCAAATGGTTTTTTGAGATTGGTGCTCATGATATTTGAGAATGATGTTCGCGATTGACATCGCGACTGCTTTCCAAGCCCCGGAATCTGCTTTCGATGAAGTCAAAAAATGCACTCAGTTTTGGAATTGCTGTTGACGTTCCCTTTGATTGTTAATATAATTTCCTCGATTAAGGATCAAGTTTTGGGCATACTAATTGAATCACGAGTGGATCCCAAGAGTTCACGTCATTTCCTAAATTATTTATACCGTACAAAATCTCCCTCGATGTATCCAGGATTGTTTTCAAGTCGAACGCATTTTCATTTCGAACTGATTGCAAGGTAAGCAGCTTTTGGATTTACATATGTAGTTCATATGCTCCACGATCCTAAATGTTTCTGTGTAATTTTGTTTAATTTTGTCTTTATATGTTTTCATCTTTTTATGTGCAAGTGTTTTTGTTTTTGTTGCATTGTGCCTACTAACAACTAACACCTGCACTAAGTGATGAGCCAGTGGGACACATTTTATGTGTCGGCAAATCTTCTTTCATCTGCTGATGCTTGCTTTAAGCTCCATTTGAATAAGATCTGATAGTGTAAAAAAAAAAAAAAAAAAAAAAGTTGTTCACCAAAGCTGCTGGATTTTGAAATCGTTTTGTAACCTATTTGATGTAGGTGACAATTGGCTTATTTTAATGTAGGTGACAAGTGGTTTGTAATCCTTTTTGCTTTTCAATTCAGGTTGCCTTTGAAATACTGCATTCGTTCAACGTTTTTCCCAGAAACTTTTTTGTCCAGTCTTGATATTTTCCTGTAAATGAATGTATGTTTATGGTAGGAAGTTTTATTTAGTTTGAGGGCTGTGGAGTCACTGCCTCCGGGCTATGTTGAAGCTGTTCCGCTTCTTTGATTTGGATGTATGCGTGTTGATGTATTTTCTCCAACTCGATGAACTCGCTGTTGGAAACGTACTCCTGATTGTAATCACTTTCTTCTAATGATGGCATGATCTCGTCGTCAATTATTGTCACCAGCTTTCTCCAACATTCTTGAATTTGCTCAAGTTTAAACACGACAAATAGACTGCATTCTGATTTAGATCCAAGTTTCTCGTTATTCGTCTGAAGTTGCTAGATAAGATACAACCTTTTGAATCGTATTGTATTATCTTCTTGTGTGGGAGATGAATTTTTCTTTGGCTGCTGATTAAAGACTATCCCTGATCCTTGGGATGTTTCTTGTTGAGGGGCAATTGGTTGTGCCTTTTGTTGAACCTTTGGTCGTCCTTGTGGTAACTTTTCTCTCTAAATGTATTCCCAATTTCAATATATGTATTTTGTTTCGAATTGTTCGAAATATTTCTTTAAAAAAATATTCGTGCTGTGGATTGGTGTTGCGCAGCTTTTCCAAAAACCCGTTATTTCTTTGGAATTCTGTCCAATATTGCTTCAACTTCTCGAGCTTCTTTTTAAAATACTCTGCTGAGTATCTGGATTCTCGATCTTTCCGAAAGTTGGTCCAAAATCGTTGGACTTCTTCGGTTAAGAGAGTCTGGTTATATGCGATCTCGTTTATATCGCTCATGATGCTGATCTTCTCCTATTCTTATTGGACTGTATTGTTTCTCTATGGTCCCTGTAAGGAACTTCGCACGATTTTTCTCAGCTGTTGCACTGGATAGATCTTCTCTGAAGCGGTGTACTATTGAGTGGCTGCCTTAGCAGTTTGCGTTTTGTTTTATAAGTTGCTTAACATTTCCTCGCGTACACAATAATTGTAGATTTTATTTAGTTTGTTGATGATATCATCAACAATAAATGATTTATAAATAACGAAAGGTGTTCCCACCGAACTATTTCCTCTTTTAGTCTGACAGTTATGTATGTAGGTATGTATTGTAAGCTAATTCTTGGTACAAAAATAATTAAAACACGTCCGTTTCATCTGCTGGTTCACAATCGAATGTTTTATTTCACATCTCATCTCAATATCCCTACCTAACCGGCAGTCTCTTTCTGTATATAGTTCTTTTATTTCTTTAATATCCCTACCTAACCGGCAGTCTCTTTCTGTATATAGTTCTTTTATTTCTTTAAATTTTCTCTTTCGTTCTTCTTTTGGAAGTGTTGCCACAGTATGTCAATATTGTATCCTTTCAAAGCGTCATTATTTTTAAGTTTTGTCTTGAGACATTCCTGTAAAGATTGAAATAGCTTTTAATTATAAATAAATAATAAAAACACAAGAAAACTTACCGAGAACAATATTTTATTTTTTTTAGGGAACATTAAAATTAAATTTGTTTTGACAGCCTTTTGTTTTTTGTTTTTTGTTGCTGAATAAAGCGCTGAGTAACCGGTGGGAACATGGTTTAGCTCGAGTATATTTGATTCAGCTATGCTTTCGTTTTAATTTTTTTTAAAGTATGTACACACATTGACAGCCGTTTATCATAATAAGTTCGATTTCATGAAGTGATAAAATGAAAAGTCTATGTGAAAAGTGAAATGATAAGTTTATTATCACTTCACAGTTTCAGAGATCGGACTCCCCGACCTTTATCTGTTCTAGTTCTAAAAAAATAAAAAAAAAATAAATCGTATTTACATACTGGGCATCGCTTTAGAGCGCAAACATTTTTCCTTTCTTAGTAAAACTTGTGTCCTTCCCACGCGAATATACAAAACATATCCGATTGAGTGAAACTCACACGAGCTGCCCAAAATATAAAAAAAAACCTGACTACACACAATGTGTTAATAATATATCCTTCCCAAAAGCACTATTTCCTTGAAGAAAGGATTTCCTTCAGCTTTTTCTCAAACACATCACACTATTTTCCCTTTTTATTTTTCTATATTTATTATATTGCATGCTTGTGTGGAACAAGTTCTACATGTCCTCCTTTTATCCTGCCATTTACAGTTTCAAATATTTTGTAAATATGCAACACTGATGGGGATCAGGTGTGTTGTTATATGCATGCATATACGCTATACCTACTTACATACACCCATAATCACAAAACATAGTACAATGTGCATCCGCTTCTCTTTCGCAGCCCAAAAGAATACAAGAGAATGAAAAGGGTCGCCCTTTGTAAGGCCTTGAATCCTTCTAAAAATTCTTTACAAATATGAGGTATACTTTTGCACAGAGCACATATTCAGATAGGACAGCAATCCCTATATTTTTATCTACGTGCACGTTAGGAACCATGACGGTAAAGTTTTCTGAAGAATATAAGGATGCATCCTTTTCTCGAATGACAAGCATAGTTTCAGATTAAAATAGTTTGAAAGTTTTCTCAAGGAGTTTCGTCTATTTTGTGTTCCTGTGGTGCTATAGAAAAAAAGTTTTAAAAAAGGGGAGAACTGGCAAAAGGAAGACAATCGTAGGAGATCTGACTTGAAATTTCGTTGTGTTTCTAACAGTCAACTATGCACAATGCACATACATATTTGGGCTTGAATTGCGAAGTGTGCTGTATGTGTGGTAGACAATCGTAGGGCTGGTGACAGCAGCTGTTGCATAAAACTTATTTGTAGGTACTATAGGTATATTGTGCTGTTGATGATGATTACAATATGAATGTGCACTAAAAATGTTCAATTGTTTTCTAATGAGCCTACAAGTTATTTTCTGATGGTTCGCTATGAAATAAGAAAGAGTATCGCAAGCTCAAACATTAGCTGGAAGCCCAAACCAAACTATCAGTGGTATTAATTTTCAATGGAATATTTTCGAGAGTTTAATGGAATCTATTCTATTCTTTATTTGTTTTTGCCGAGAAGTTAAATTCCAACTAATTGGATAGTTAAGTCAAGTGGAAAAGTTCCGTCGCACTGTGAGAGCAGTTTTGTCTTAGTTGAGCAAGCTACAATACTCTACGCATACTTGAGTGGCAAAATGAAATAGGGAAACTTTTCATTTTGCTGCAAAAGGCTGCCAATATTTTTTGGAGAACAGCCACCATAAGATGGAGGAATAAATTTGAATGCTAACAGGCAATTATTTCTTATAAGATAAAATAAAAGAGGGTAGAAGAAGCAAACGTATCGCAGGGTTTATTGTTAAGTTTCATTAACTTCAATTAGAAAACAGATGAGATACAAGAAAAAGTTTCAGGGGAGAATGCTAAGGGTTGGGGTCCTCAAACACTTGTATTATCAGAGTTAATCGAAAAAATGTAGATATAGGACATACAGTTATACTAGACAGAATAAAGTGAAATATGTTAGGCTAATAGGAATTATAAATAAATTACATATAATTCTACCTCACAACAATTTTAAACAGACGAGTACATACCTAGTTGATTTGATTAAAGTCAATTTCCCTAAGTTTATTATTGCATATTTGTCTAGAACTATTCAGGCGAAAAACGGTACAAGTCCACTTTTTCCAAAACTAAACCAATGATTTCATCTTGTAACTTGTTATTTGTACTATTACTTTTTGAAAAAAGTATGTGAATCTAGCAAAAAATGAAATCAAAACATACCTACCATATATAAGGGAAAAGTCAACATTCACCGATAAATGCGAAAAAAAGAGACGATGAATTTCCACTGATAAACACATAACATATAGAAAAATTGTACAAGTCACATACTTTATTTATACCAAAAAAAAAAAATTTATTAAATGCATGGGTTGGGTACGCAATCCCGACTGCCAAAATCCCAACTGACTAATTACTTTTTTTGGTAAAGGCAATTTAAAACTAAATTTTTCAATATAAATTAATTCCAAAAATGTTTCATAATTTCATGTAGGTATCGATTTTCTCTTTTATTTTTCATGTATTTAACTTGTTAACTGGGGTAGCATTTATGTAATATTTTTTTGTCAAATTCCGCAAAGCTTTACTTAAAACGATATTATAAATTAGATTCTCAGATAGTATGCCTGATATCTTTATCGATAAAATCTTTAAGGACAAACGCTTTGTATGTTTTGATGGACTAGCAAACATATTTTGAAGCTTCCATATGCTTGTGACGTCAAATTACGCCATACCAAATAAGACCAAATTTCAATATTACTTATTTCGTCTTCAAAAACAAATTAACCCCAATTTGGCTTTATTTATAGTTGTGCAACGCCCTCTGTTGTGATTCATATAATGCGAAAATGGCCTTATTTCGATTTTTAAATTGAAACTAAGCCAAACTTCAAATTTGGTGTTATTTTGTTTTTGAAAACGCAATAAGGACAATTTGGTGTTATTTCATTTGGTCACTTGCATATCTTTGCGATTTAAACAGTGGAAAATCATGTTGCTGATTAGCACAATATAATTGTTATGTGATTCATATTCATTTGTATCTATATTTACATAATTATGTATTATAATTGGCTGTTTTTTTTAATAAAGCTTTTTGTCAGTCAAAATCTATAACCACTATAAACACAATAAATCCACACCACAACTGTTTTCGGTTAAAAAAAATGGCGCAAAATTATAGTCGAATAAAGTTCACTTTAAAATTATTTTAGGACGTCCTAAGGTCGAAACTAGTGTTTTGACTACTATAGTCGACATAAAACTGACTTTATAAATAGAGCCTGGTGACAAACTTAAAAACAGGAAAAGTATATTTTATCTTTTAGTCTAGAGTTTTACTGAGCCAAACCAGCTGTCAATAACGAAAGTCGATAAAATGTTTTCAAGTGGTATTTTTGAAGATTTCAATATATTTGAAGATTTTGAGCTTTTCCGAAAGCCAAAAATATATAAAAACCGAGCAAACCCTTTCGAAGAACTGGATGATGAACAATTTTATTCAAGATATAGATTTGACAAAATCACTACTCAGTTCTTGATTGAAAATCTCCATATAGAGGAACCAGTGACAAATCGTGGGCTTCCTGTACCTGTACCCTTACAAGTTCTTATTACTCTTCATTTCTTTGGAAGAAATGTTCATCAAGTTGATGTTGGTAAGTAAAATGTTCTCTAATTCAAAAGCAATTCATGATTTCTACACAATTTTAGGAGCATTGCATGGAATAGCGCAGTCAACAGTCGGAAAAATAATAAAAAATATATCGAAAAGAATAGCCTCATTATTACCTGATTTCATTCAGTTTCCTTCGTCAGTTGAAGAATATAATGAGACAAAGCAACAGTTTTTCAGAATTGCTAGGTTCCCCAAGGTTATAGGAGCTATTGATTGCACTCATGTCCATTTTAAACGACCAGCCAAAAGTGTAGGCCCTGTAATGGCTGGACATTATATTAATCGAAAAGGTAAATAAATAACTAGCTTTTTATGATCACATAACATATTTTTTTCTATTTATTTACATTAAGGTTACTATTCACTAAATGTGCAAATTGTAACTGATGCAAACTGCAAGATAATCGATATCGTTGCTAGGTCTCGTGGCTCACTTCATGACTCCAACATTTGGAACAATTGTCGCTTAAAAGGTATATTAGAATCGACTGTAAATATTCACCAGGGTATCTTACTTGGCGATGCAGGATATCCTTGTTCCAAAGTGTTATTAACACCAGTTAGAAATCCATCAAACCAAAAGGAAGAACGATACAATAATAGCCACACATCCACAAGAAGCCGCATCGAATGCCTTAACGGTCAGCTAAAGTCAAAATTTAGATCAGTTATGGAAAGATTACGTGTTGATTTGGATACGGCAAAAAATGTTATTGTTGCCGTAGCAGTGCTTCACAACATAGCTAAAGAAAGAAATATTTTGTTCTTTGAAGAAGATTCACAACCAATTCAAACGCAAGGGTTAGATATCATTGAAAACGCCAATGAACTTTCAGGAACAACTGGAAGAGCATTTAGAAACACATTCATCAATCAACATTTTTAATTTACCAAAAATAAAACACAAATTATCAATAAAATCGCAAAAACACACTTTATATGTTTTACTATGTACATATGTATTTAATTGTTTATTTTCTTACAAGAAATACAACTTAACAAAATAAATACAAAATAAAACTTCACATAGCAAACACTAAATAAAAAAATACGTAGGTAGTAAACTTCACAAACAAAAAAATAATCTACATAGTTCACATTGCTAAAATAAATAAAAAAAAAACGTTTTAAACTTCACAAAACAAAACAATAACTTAATAGTAGTAGTAATCAGGTAAGTACATATTTAGCTGATGTATATTATTATTATTCATTCATTTTTTTTATTCTCAGAACATGAACTTCCCGGGCTTGTGCAGAAGCTTCCTTGGCCTGCACAAGTAGCTCTTTTACAAGAGCCATTTTTTTTTTTTTTTTATACACTATCAGATCTTATTCAAATGGAGCTTAAAGCAAGCATCAGCAGATGAAAGAAGATTTGCCAACACATATAATGTGTCCCACTGGCTCATCACTTAGTGCAGGTGTTAGTTGTTAGTAAGCACAATGCAACAAAAACAAAAACACATGCACATAAAAACATGAAAACATATAAAGTCAAAATTAAACAAAATGACACAGAAACATTTAGGATCGTGGAGCACTGGTTCTGAAAATAGTTTTTAAATTACTTTTATTTAAATTAAAATCCAACACACAATTGTTCAAGTTATATAACTTACTCATCCGCGTGAGAGGCTCATGCATGCCATAATTGGTTCTGTGATGTTCGATATTAAAAAGCTCAGAACTTCGAAGGTGGTACGACCGTCCGCGGTAGTTAAAACCAATTAAGGCTAACAGTTCCGACGAATCAATTTGTCCAGAGATAAGTTGATGGAGAAAAATTAAGTCATTGTTTACTCTACGTTGATATAAAGATTGTATCTGCAAAAGCCTTATCCGATGCTCATATGGTGGCAGGTTATAAGGATCAGCCCATGGAAGGCCTTTAAGAGCAAAGCGAATAAAATTATGCTGGACTGATTCAATACGATTCTTATGGATTTCGCAACTCATGCAATTCATCAGAACGTGCAATTTCTTTTTTTATTTGAACCCGACGTTCAGCCATGACCTCACACTTGGTGGTTGGTTTTTTAGGAAGGTTTTTTAATGCGCCCAGCAAGTTTCTTGAAGATCGTGGAGCTACGGGTGTTGGCATTATTGATGGAGCTACGGGTGTAGACATCGATGGTTCAGGAGCCACAGAATTATCTGCAACTATTGCAGTATAACTACCAATGTCTGCTTCAGCTTGACTTATAACAGAAGTTGCTGATGGGCTATAACAAATAAGGTCGCTGAAGTTTTCATGAGGGCTTATCGGATGGGAAGCAGCAATTGGTCGGGTGTTCGAAGGCGCAGTGGTTGGCAAGGCACTATTGCTATCAATGAAGATAGAATCTTCTTCCAGCTGTTCAGCTATCATGCCTTGAACCAAAAGATCAATTGAATTCGTTTCTGTAACGTAAACGTTGTTGCCTGTTGCTGTTACTGCTTTTTTGTTAGCAGTTTTGGCTTTTTTAGCTGACACCTTCATTCTTATCCACTGCTTCCTTATTTTGTCAACACTTCTGTGGTACCATGCAGAGACCATTCCAAATCCGATTGCTTCCCAGGCCAACTTTTTCTTTTTTATCATTTTTAAATCGTTGCCCTTGTCCTCAACAACTAAAATATGATCTTGCACCAGTTGTCGCAGCATTTCTTTCTCGTCTCGGCCCCAATTCTGCTCTCGATCGCGCTTTATCTAAAAAAGTCAAATATTATAGTTACCTAATTAATATACAAAAGTTTTTTTTTAGTCGAATACCTTTTCTGCATCCATGATTATAAAATGTAATTGTTTTCGTGTTTAAATCAGTTCAAATAAAATTATAACTGTGTTTTTCCTCCTGTAAAATTCGTTCTTTTTTTTTTTATTGTACCACTCAAACTGTGCTGTATATCTCAAACTGTTAGTTTTTGGGTTTGTTTGACTTAAATTGATTGGGTGTAGGACTTAAGGCTGAGACTAGTTGTATGTAGGTTAAGAATTGTTTATAATATGAAAAAAAGTTATCACCTGGTGATAAAGTTAAGTTGGTGTTTGTTAGGGTTAACTTAACTGATTTAAAACCAGGCGACTATAGTTTTGCGCCAATAATTTTTATTCAGTAGGCTTAAAGCGCTCGCTCTCTCTCTCTCTCTCTCTCTATATATATATATAGAAAATCGTGTGTAAGTTTTAAATACTGATCGTTAGAATGTCGTTACAGTAGTGGAGACCATAGACAAAATATTTTGATATATATAAAAATGGAGCTTATATTTTGTGCGTTTACTTATTTATAACTCATGTATGTAGTTTTCAACAAATTTTTTTTTAACTATTCACAAAAAGAATGAGAAGGACATATGGCATGTTTAAAAAAAATTACTTTTTCATTCAAAAAAAAACTTCATGAAAAAAAAACATTTGAAATACATGGTACACAAAATCTTTGAGCGAATCTGCGAAAGGCAGCCAAAAGGAAAACATTGATATTTCGTCAGCTGTATGATTGTCAATTGATAGTACTTTAAAAATTATTTAATTTTTAATTTTTCACTGATAATTTTGATTTTCTTTCAATTCTCAAAAGTCAGATTTGTTTTAACCGAACTTTTCATAGTTTGAATAAAATATAGAATTTCAATTCATTCAAAAGTTAACAATTGTAATAGGAGTGTGAGTGTTAATTTGTAGCGATGTAAAAGTTAATTTTTTAATGTGATATTTTCTTCCGTTAGTTTTTCAATTCCGTTTACAATCAATTCCCTACTTCTTGATGCTGTTGCGTACTCTTAAGTCTTAGTCCAGTCAATAATTGTCAATTTTCGGGAAAAATTGTTGAAAAACTATAGTCAAAATAAGTGTGGTTGGGCTTATTGTTGCAAACTTTATTAGCTTTAAAAAAAAGTTTGCGTTTTGTTTGTCGAGAAAAGTCGCCAAATTTTACAGTTTTTCGCGCGGTGTCCAATTCTTCAAAGTTTTAAATTTGGATTAGTACTTTCAGATCTGATCAATACAATATATTAAAAAACAAGACCTACACCAAGCTTTTCGATTATAATGTCGAGTTTTATTGCGCTTTGAAAAAATACCTGTGGTTTTTCGTAAAAAGCTGATAACTGCATCAAAAATTTCAATTTGTTACTTAACATGGAGTTAGAACCTAAACGGATGGACCAATTTGCTTCAAATTTGGTACACATATGCATTGATTGTAATCAAATTTCTCTGTTATTCAAAATGGCTATTTTACAACATTTTATTACAAATTTCTATCATATATTATTTATTCGATTTTGTAGAAAATGAGCTTGGCTTCAATTTTGCAGAAGATTAGTTTTTGATTCGAGTAAAACTGTTTCTCTTAACTGCCGATAGATTTGTTTTATAAACTTTCATACAAAGAAACCAAACAAATACAATTTTTTCAAAGAAATTAAATAAGCTTTAGTTTTGTACAATATATTTTTTAATACCACAAACAGTTTCTAAGATTAATGATAAAAACCAAAACAACTGCATGTTTATCCTGACTACCGCGATGGTTTTTTCAAAAACGTTTGAATTTATCTACGGAAAGAATACACATTATATTTTATTAGGAAAATTAACTAAATTTTATTTTGAACATAATTTTTTGATTTGGTGAATAGTTTTCAAGATTAAACTGAAAAACCGAAAAAAACAACATGTTTCTCCTCACTGCCCTGCCAAGTCGGATTCTTGAGCCATTTTTGTTAGGTTATCATCAGATTGGATTATTTTAATTTGAAAACCTTTATTGACTGGACTACTCTATTCCATTTTATAATTGGATATGGTTGCATAGTTTTTTCAGGAGTACCTATTAAAAAAATAATGGCGGGATGGTGGGCCGTTGGGGGTTAGCGAAAGCAACCATATTGAATAACGTGTTGTCTAAAATTATTAAAGATTGGTTTATGGTTCAAACAAAATATTCAGAGCGTTTCAATAGAAAATGTGATGTTCTTTTTTTTTTGCTTTTAAGTTTGTTTAGTAAGTATAAAGACAGCATGAAAAGAAAATCCAGAAAAAGATAACCCATTTTTACTTTCGATTATATGTAGGTAGATACTATAAGGCAAGTCTTGGAATCGTCAAAAAAAAAAGTTTTGAGATAACAATCAAAAATGACATTACGATGATAGAGAAGACGAAAAAAGTGGGTCCGGCAATTCTGTCTGTCTGTCTGTCAGTCTGTTGGTGTGTCTGTCTGTCTCGGCACCTACAGATTAAACAGGTAGGCCAAATTACATCAAATTTGGTAGGTATGGTTTTTAGGGTTATACGCCCAGAGCTTTTTTTGTGGGTCACTGTAAGTCGAAAAAAACCTGTACCTGCCATATAACGGTTATCGAAAACCTCATTTTTATCGATAACGGCTCTAATGATTTCAACCAAATTTTCACATGTGTAACAAAGTGTAGAAGGTCTTTCAAAATAAGGAAATAAAACCTTCAAGAAAATTCTGCCATATAACAGTATTTTTAAATTTCGGTTATCTCGATAACGGCTGAAGCGATTTGAACTAAATTAAATACTGAAATTGTCGTAGCTATTCTAAACAGCATGGCATCAAATTTTTTTCAAATTTTCATTTGTTAAGTTTTAAATAATTTTTGAAAAACTGTTTTTGTGAATACAATATTTCAAAAACTAGTCGACGGATTTTTATGAAAATTAGTTTTAAGGTGTAATAAATTAAATTCAAAAAAATTTTGAAAAAATCGATTTTTTCGAAAACCGGGATAACGATTTTGAAATTTTTTTTTTATAAACTCACATTTATAAAATAAAATTGTTTGAATAAATTGATTTTGATTTGAATCACTGTAAGATTCAAACTTAAAAAGAAATTCATACGATTTTTTCGTATTATTCCGTTTATACTTTAAACTCTCAGGTAACTGGCCACGAGAACAAGTTTGTGCGACCCAGTCGTGCAGTTTATTTTCAATAATTTAAGAAATCTAGCTATTTACATTTTATTTCTTAACAAAACATATATTAATTATGTATGTACAAACCGTAACTACACCTTGGTTAACATTAACAACTTCGCAAACGTAAAAACGTTTTTTAATAGTTCACGTTACCGTGAGTCTGTAATTACTCGATATGCTAATTTAGCGACATCTACTTCGGTGAGTTTGAAACCATCTTGATTTATCTATGTGTATTATAAACTCAATGCTATTGATGGTTAGTTTTATACATCATCGAGGCAAAGTCGTCCGATGAAATCAAAATGAAGTTCAAAAGTCCGCAAGAGATCAAATCCATGCACTATCCGTATAAACATTATTCTTTAACGACGAGCCGCCGTTCGCGCGTTTAAATTTGAATCAATATCCGTGCTGGATGTCGGTATACAGAGGTCTAAAAGGTATCTAAAGAGACAATTTTCACCCGTCTCTGTTGAATAACCCTGTTAACTTTTGAAATTAAACTTTCATTTTCCATCACCCACCATCAGCAGGAACTTTTAAGTTGGAAATCTGTTACTATACCATTGCTGTAAGGATTGGGAATACTGAAAGCAAAACCATAGAGGAGGTCGTTGTTTTGAATGCATGCAATATTCAAATAGATGCAGTAGCACGATGCCTAGCACAGTATTTACATATCCTGTCCTGGCTGAAGTTAATGTTGATTCTTAGAGGGTAGAGTAAAGATATCATGAAATAAATTTCCATAGAATTTCCTGGTTTTTTGTTACTTCATAATATTGTTAAATAATATTTTCAAAATCGGAGTTGTTGATTTCAAGACATTTGAACTTGAAGTTGGCGTACCAAAAGTCGGAGAATTAGATTTTTTTTTCAAAACAAATGTTCTAAATCATTTGCGAACGACAATGGGTGATGACCGTTTAAATGCATTAATGCTGCTCTATTCTTCAAAAGATATAATGGACAACATTCATCTAAGTGAAGTCGTTAAAGAATGGTCCTTACTTAAACACCGCCGAATTAAAATCCGATATGGAGCAGTCTAATATAAAACAAGTTCCTGCAGCACTATGAGACCTTAAAATTTGTTCAGTTGGTTCATCTTATCGACATCATTCAGCCATGTCCATGTGGTAGCGATCGCCCCACTTTCCAACACTCAAAATGAGGCAGGGGAGTTGTGTTGAAAAACGAGAAACAATTCAAAGGCACACATAACGGATTGGAATCTAATATCCGAGCGTTTGTTGTTCCATTTACTGTGTAGGTATACCTACCACCCGAAGGATTTTCTCAGTTTTTCTCGGATTCAACTGTATGATATCCTGTTCCCTTTTTGCTTTCACACACAAACATTGACACGGTTATTGTGGGTGGAAAAGGGATTTTTGCTAAAATAAGAAGAAAAATACACACAATTTCCCACAACCGACCGTTTCAAATGTTTACTTGCATAAGGTCTACGTTTACATTGGACGCATCCTTTTTTGCTTAAATTATTTTTTTCATGCGATCTCAGAGACAGAGTTGGTTTTTGGTCCTTCAAAGGACATGCTTATATGAATTGAATACCTATGTGTTTTTTGTGCAAGAGATACGAAACACAAATCGAAATTGTAGTGTAGTAGCGAACATCAAAAATGAACAAGCAGTAGGTACTACAACAATAATAAAAGAGGAACAAAAAATAAAACAGTTGGAAGGATTCGATTGCCAAAGAAGAACCACTGAAAGGATAATCGAATTTTTTTTCGAGTGGTTCGCAACTTTGTTAACCATCATCGTCGTCATGGGTTGTAGGTATCAACTGTATCAAGGTATACCCTACGACATTCCTGCCCACCTCCTTGTGTTGTGTCTCGTCACATGTCCTTTTGTTATTTTCAATTGCGAACTTAAGATTCATTTTTGATGATGGTTGGTTGTGGGGTGGCGATGCTGGGTGTTTCTCTGTCTGCTGAAATGATCCTTGTTCAGTGGTGTTGCTATTCTTTGTTAAACGCTGTTCAACGCAAGCAAATGAAAGGTGGAGACTGGGCTTGGGTGTATCGGAGATGAATATTTGAAGGGCGGACGCCAACATGAAGTATTGAATGGCTAAGGAATGTCTGGGTTGATTTTCTAAAATTTTCAACAGTAACTTTGCTTATATATATTTTTTTTTTATTTTTAAGTCCAATCCAAAGTCAACTTCTGAGAGGGGAGACTACTTTTTGGGTTGATTTTGATTTGTGTGGGTATTTTTTTTTTTACACGATTTCATGGTCAGTGAACATAAGCAGAGGATCTGTTTGAAGAACTTTTAGATTTAATTGATTGTTTACTTTTGTTAGGGCTGGTAAATGTTTGTTTGATTTAAAGAATATTTGTTGTGTATGGAGGTTTAGGTAGGTACCCAACTACGTACCTACATATCTAAAGATTTTAGGTTCTTAGTTGTTGTGAATTAAAGTGGATATAGGAACCTATACCTATATAGATCAGAGATAAAAAATCAGTAGGTATACACTTTATTTTTCTTAATAAAAAAATAATTAAATGACAAAAGTTTTGAAAGAGTCCAAGAATGAATGCAGTTTTCGTTTTGTAGGGCTGATACGAGAGCCTAATTGCACGTTTATTAGTATTCGTATATACAGGTAAATAAATATGTACATACAATACAAACAAACAAGCTGTACAAACTTCTGTTTGACATGCTCCGATTTCTTTAAACAATAAAGACCAAATAAAAAAGTAAAAACAAAGGTTTGTTTGTTATAGGGCCAGTCTTTTCAGCTCTGGTTAAGTTTAATCATTGCATGATTATTTCAGCTGGTAACCATAGATTTTGTCTTTTTAACAAAATTTTAACCAGAGAATCTGTGGTTACCATTGATTACGTTAACCAGCTGATTTTCTTTGGTTAATGTCAATATTCCAGTCGGTTAACAGAGATTTGATCTTTTCAGCAAAAATTTAACCAGAGAATCTATGGTTAACAGAGATTTCGTTAACCAGTCAAATTTGCTTGGTTAACCACAGAAATTCTATGATTAGCTAATATATTTGTTGACATTTTTTATTTCAATTGTATTTTCTGGCTCGTAGTGAAGGAAAAATAGAAATCAAAAATTATTATTACGAAAAATGGAGTGAGTTTTTATTTAACAAAAAAAATTTCTAAAAAGTTTATATTTGATTAGTTCTTTTGGAAATTTTATTTGGGATTCATGGAGTGATAAAGATAGCGAAGAAGAACTTGTTGTTGAAAGGCGTCAGTACAACATGTACGAAAGAATTGACCATTTCAATAAATGGGATGATATTGATTTCTTTCGTCGTTTTCGGCTCCAAAAATCAACTGTGGCTAATTTATTAGTTCTGATACGAGACAAATTAGAAAATAAAAGCCAAAGGTGAAGTTTTCATAAGAACCATATTTCTCTATTTGTAACTAAAACCAAACCTACATTTTTCAGAAAGCGCAATATAACTCCAATGGCAAAATTACTATTACACTTCGCTTCTATGCATTAGGAACAATGCTTATTTCAGTCGGAGATTTTTCTGGTGTATCGAAAGCTGCCATTTCCAATGTGATAAGGCAAGTCTCTTTTGCGATCGCTTCTCTGCGCAAAGATTTTATAAAGCTAGTTACGCTTTCTATAAATTAGCTAAATTTCCCCGCACGATTGGAGCAATTGACTGCACGCACGGGAAAATTGAGTCTCCTGGTGAGTTACAACTTTAAAAAAATGAAAAAAAAACCCGTTAAAAGAAAAATATCAAAACTTGTTCTTCAGTATTTTAAGGCGCAAATAATGCAGAGCATTTAAGGAACAGAAAAGGATTCTTTTCACTTAACGTGCAAAGTGTAAGTTCAGCTAATTTGAAATTTTTGAACATAGTTGCACGTTGGCCTGGATCTTCGCATGATCAAACCGTCTTTAACAATTCGGCTCTAAAGATGCGGCTAGAGAGATGCGGCAAAGATTACCTTAAATCTGACTGAGAATAATTTTATTGGAACAATAAAATAGCTATTATTGTCTGTATCAAAGCAATTAGATTTTAAATTGTATCAGCGCTTACCTTATCCGAAGACGAATTAAAAATTTCGGCAATCTTCTCCCAAGCTGCATTTTTGGCTTTTTTTGATGTTGCATCTGTTTTTTTGTTTTCCAGTACGTTTTTGTATTTCAACGCCAAACTTATAAGTTTTTCCTCTTCACTTTTTGAGAAATTGGATGTACGCTTTGCTGCGAGCATTTTAAATCTGAAATATTATTATATATTATTATCTAAATGCATAAAATACCTAAATAAAATACTCACTGGCAAAATTATTGAAAGACGAAACACAAAACAACACCAACAATATCAACAAACTTTAACCGGAGATTCCGTTTGACATCTGGAATAACTGGAAAACTGGAACGATCTCTGGTTTGGTAACCAAAGTAAACAAAATGGTGAAAAGACGAACTACGGTTAACCAAGTTTCAAAATCACTGGTTATAATATATCTATGGTGACCAAACCAGAGATTTAACCAGAGCTGAAAAGATTGGCCCTAAGTGTCATTATTCCAGTCGGTTAACAGAGATTTGGTCTTTTCAGCATAATTTTAAATCTATGGCTCGGAGATTTCGTTAACCACAGAAATTCTATGGTTACCGATTATTTTTTCACATTTGTGTTGAATGATAAATAATATACTAGTAATAATCGATTATCACTACTAATTAAAGAATAAAATTAAAGAAAATGATGATCTACCATCTTAACAAATTCCACCCCTATATTTTATGTATACTTTTTTTGTTTCCTTTGTTCGTATGAATCAATTCAAGTTTATCCATGTGCATCAAAACGAGACAGGTTGTTATCAATTATTGACAAAATATTCTATCTCTTTCTCTCGCATTCAAAAAAGTATAAACATACTTAACCAGAGATTCCGTTTCAAAACTGGACCACTTGAAAACTGGAACTATCTCTGGTTTGGTAGCCAAAGTAGATAAAATGGTGAAAGGACGAACTGTTATTAACCGAGTTTCCAAACATAACTGGTTAAGAAAAGTCTATGGTGACCAAACCAGAGTTTTGACCAGAGCTGAAAAGATTGGCCCATAAAGTTGGCTACTATTTTTATGTTATGCGAAAAACAAAAATTTCCGCTACTCCAAATACTAAACAAGTATAAAATATTAATTTTTAGTTCCTTATAAATATTAAAATATCAAATATATATTAAGAAAGTCTTCTTCTTCTCCTTTTTCCGACGATGCTATATACGATCTCGAATGGGATCATATATTTCCCACTTCTCCACTTCACCTACTGATCTGTGTGTGGGGTTCGTCGGGTTGACCTCAGAAAATGTCGGCAAGCTTCCCGGTTATGGATTGTTCCATGTCTGAGGCCAACTGAATGCTGATGTCGCTGCATTTGTTTTTTCCAGGAATTTTTCGGCCTGCCTCTCTTCCGCGATTGTACTGGAATGTTGTATGAAAGTGCCTTTTGAACGGGATTCTCAGCGTCTCTTCTAAGTACGTGCCAGTACCAGCTGAGTTTGTCGTGCTGTATTTTATCGACGATGGTATCCTTAACGTGAAGACTTCTTCGGATCCTTTTACTTCGGATTCGATCTAGCTTTGTTACTCCTGCTGTCATGCGGAGCATCTTCATCTCAGTTGCCGTCAATTTGCTCTCATACTTTTTGTACATTGTCCAACATTGTGAACCATATGTAAGCGATGGACGGACTGCTGATGTGTAGAGTTTTCCTTTTAGCTTAGGGGGCATTTTTCGGTCACAGAAGATGGCAGAGTTCTCACGCCACTTCATCCACCCTACGCTTATGCGATGGTTGATGTCGTCATCACAGGATGCTTCGTTGTTGATCATAGATCCAAGATATTTAAACTTTTCGCACTTGGGAAGCACTGTTCCGTTCAAATAAATGTCCGGAATGGCCATGGTTGGATCAGAAAATGGACAGCATAGGTATTCTGTCTTTTTGGCGCTTATGCGGTATCCATTTCCCTCCAAAGCGTCCACCCACACATCGAGTGCTCGTTGCAAGGAAGAAGCATTTTCACTTATGATGGCTCCATCATCAGCAAAGAATAACTGAGTCACTTTAGGGTCTCTCACCTTATCTTCGAGTAAATAATCAAGGACTGTTATAAAGAGCAAAGGACTCAGAACGCTTCCTTGGTGTACACCAACTTCTATTCTGAAATTCTCGGTTACTCCTGCAGTGCATCTGACCTTTGTTTTGACATGCTCGTACATATCCATGATGATCCGCACGTAGATTTCTGGAACTCCACGTTGTCTAAGGGCCACCCATATCAGATCTCGTGGTTGTCGATCGAATGCTTTTTCAAAATCTACGAACACAGCATGCAAGTTACTTGAGGAATCGCGGTGTTTTTCCATTCTGATTCTTACACTCTGGATTGCATCCGTGGTTGATTTGCCCGAGACAAATCCACACTGGTCATTGGAAAGCCTTATTATTTTTCGCAAGCGGCCATCCAGTACACGCTCAACGATCTTCATAGTGTGTGACATCAGCTTGATTGAACGGTAATTATCGCAGTTTCGCGTATCACCCTTCCCCTTGTAAATTGGGAGAAGGTAACTTTCCCTCCATTGATTTGGCATTTGGCTACCGCTGATAAGTTTGGAGATGAGAACCGTGAGCCATCTTAGCCCGATGTTTCCCATCTTTTTCCAGAAATCAGACGGTAAACCGTCTGGCCCAATTGCTTTTCCCTTTTTGGAGTTTTTCACGGCCGCACTCACTTCTTCGACAGTGATGTCGGGCACTTCTTCGTAGTTTGGTTCGGCTGTTGGAAAGTATCGTCTGGGAAACTGTTCATTTAAAAGTCCTTCGCAGTACTCTCGCCATCTGTGAAGAATTTTATCATCATTCACAAGAAGTTGGCCTTGAGCATCGTTTATGAACTTTGGTGAGCAAATCTCCTGGGCATTTCTCCTTCTTTGTGCAGCAATTTTAAAGATAGTTGCGCCTTTGTTAATATTAGCATTTCGCAGTTCCTGAAGGGCCTGGTTTGCGTCAGCAGCCGGTGCAGATATTTCTTCCAACTCCCGATACATGCTCTCCGTACTCTCTGCTTTAAGTTGGGCGCACTTCTTCTTTGCTTCTTTCTTGAAACGTCTGTAGATTATTTCTAATCTTGCTTTTTCATCTATGCTATGAGAGGGGCACATTGACCAAGCTTTGAAAGCGGATTTTTTCCTAGCCATCACTGCTTTGGCTTCGTCGTTCCACCACCATGTTTCTTTGTCCCGTTGATGGTGGTGTCCTTTTGCGGTTCCTAGCAGTGATTTCGCTTTCTGAAGGCAAGTTCGTTGCAGAGAATCCCACATATTTTGTGCATTACACTCTTCACTTTCAGCTCTGTTGATGGTTTGGCACAGAACGTTCTTCATGCAAGAGATAAAAGTTTCTCCCTTAGCTTTGTCCAGATTGTACCACTTGATTCTTCCAGAGGACTCTGTTTGTTTCCTTATGCTCTTCGTCTCCATAAAAAATTCTGTCACTAGGAGACGGTGCTGCTGGGCAATCGCTTCTCCTAGTATCACCTTACAGTCTTTCACATTTGGTTTCAAGAAACTGTTAACCAAATGGAAGTCAATTTGAGTGTTATTGCCTCCACTGCTGTAGGTAACTAGGTGTCTGCTGTGTTTGATGAACATAGTGTTTAACACAATAAGACCGTATGACCTGCACATGTTAAGGATGTTTTCACCATCTGAATCCCTGGTGCCGTATCCCAGGCCACCATGGCAGTCCTCATAGTCCTCATTGGTCTCCCCGATATGTCCATTCAAGTCTCCGCCCACAAACAAAAGTTCTTCTTTCGAGATGTTCTTAAGGAGGTTGTGGAAATCGAGCCAAAACTTATCTTTTTCTACTTGCTCACACCCAGATTGGGGAGCATAGGCACTGACAATATTCCACACCTTTCCTTGCATCACCAGTTTAAGGGACATCAAACGGTCACTAGACTTTGAAATAGCCAAGACGCTTCCAAGTAATTCTTTTGCAAGGATGATACCTACACCGTTCTTCCGTTGTTCTTGTCCATAATAGAACATCTTATAATCTTTTGTTTTGACATCCAAGAAACGGGCCCTGTTTCCGGTGTTTCGCCATTTCGTTTCTTGGACACACAAGATGTCCAAACGCCTTCCCTTCATCATCTCTTCCAGCTCGAAGCTTCGTCCGTTCATACTTCCAACATTCCAACTCGCTACTCTCATATTTCGACTAATCTGTTGCATTACTTTGCTAGCCCCCGGAATCCGTCTAGCTCTGACCCGGTCATTTCTGCTCGGCCCAGGATCAGTACCTTGCAGAGCAGTGGTATTGCCTGGCGGGGTAGTGCCTGTTGTATTAGCAAGTACTTCCATAATGCTCGAAATTTTTCGAAATTTCGTATAACGTTTTTTCTCATTTTTATCGACACTGGCATGCGCTTATATTGTTTGATCGCCTTTTAATACGCCGGTGATCTCCAGTCGCGCAACCCTAGGACTCACGCATGCACGCTGTTGGGAAAGCTTTAAGGTGTTATTTGTGTCGTTAGGCTCTCTCAGGTGTTATTAGCCTATAGATGTTAATTATCTCTTTATCGCCTTTTACGACAAGCGGGACCCACTGCAGGGATATTCTGACCCGTCCTTGCACGGGGGTTTTTTAATAAAATTCGAAACCAGTAACCCACTATGGGGATATGAGCGCTGCCGTTGGCCCTTAAAGGGTTCATCCGCCACCATCTCTTTTTTAGCACCCTGGCAAGTACTAAAAATCCTTACTGACCTCAGCTCTAAATATTCCAGAGTAGCTCGTGTAAGGTTTCTGTCTTCAAGGCTGTTAGTGACACCGTTGATTCTCTAAGTTGAATTCATTCGCCGCCCACCATCCTTCTGAAAGGCTCATCCAATATTATAGCCTAATTATTCAGCCAGTCTTATCCAACAGAGCATTATAGTGTTGCTATTTTTCTCTTTTGCTAACACTCGCACTTATTTGTTTAGCAAGTCAAGTCCGGATGGACGAGACCAGTACCCGATGGTTACCACTTGGAGGTAAAATAAGCACAATTGGTGTGTAGTTTATGTTACATCACTGGGCATCGCCATGTTGATGCCACTCAGTGACTACCCGCTCTCTACAACACCCAACCATCAAATATATATTAAGAAAGTATATGAAAAAAGATGAGAAATTTGATTTTTTACAAATTTGTATTCAGCATTTTTTTTTTGTCAGATTAACGGTTTTCTATAAAACAATTTAATACCATTTTTAAAATGGCGCCCTTAAAACACGAATCTGAATTCCGAAAAAAATGTTTTCCTATTACTAGAAGTGATTGTTTTAATTTGATTTTTTTGTATGTTTTCGAAATAAGATTCCAACAAACCTAGATTTCGGTCCCGAAATTTGGACCGGAGCTAGAATTTATATTGGGAATTTAAGGGGTCAAAATTCTAAAATTTTTAGGTAAAATTCTGGAAATCAAGATTTTTAGACCCCTAACCAGAAAGCTTGGATTTGGCCTTGAGCCTTGAATTTTCCCTCAGCCCTATTAATAAAAAAAACGCTTTTTGCTTCAATATTCATGAGCTAGCTAACACAGAGATTCATATAATTTATCCGTTTAACAACTTTTCTTATTAATAAACAAATAATAATTTCTCGTTCCGTTTCCGTTTTTATTTTTATTTTCTCTCTCCTTATTTATTAAATCGTACTACTGTTTTGGTATGATGAGGAAGTTTCAACTCAATTTTGCTTTTTCAAGTGTTAAAGAAACGTCTTTTATTTGGGGTTCAACAAACACCTAAGACGAAACATCAGATCATCGGAGACTGTTTATCTTAAAAGTCGAATCGCTAAATTTTTCAATTATTGCACCAATCTGACTATTCTCCCTCAGCGTAATGTATCTCAGTGTCACTTTCATCTGAAGATGCAGATTCCATTCTATTTTTCTTCTGACGCAGACTTTTTTCATTTTTGTTTTGCTGCTCCTGTTGAATACGCTTCGATGGGAACTGTTATTTACGATAAAATATATTACTTTGGGGTACATTCAGCAGATGGCGAATGTGCCCCGTCATGCGTCGAATGTGCCCCTTTCACATATGATGGATGTACCCCGATGTCTCAAATTTATTTTTACACTTTGTTTCCCAAAAGGATATGAAACCTGCACAACTTTGTGTTGTTTAAATTAAAGACTAATAGCTACTTAAAAACACTACTCACAAAATATCTCTCTTATTTTCAAAACATAAATACTAAAAATTGGTTACTTACCTTAACACAAAAATTTCTGCCAGGAGCAAAAAAACAAACAATCACTTATAACTCTCCTTGGCAACTAACTACAACTGTCAAACTACAAACCATCATGTATGAATTTCAAGCAAGATGCGTTCAGCGTTGAAATAATGGGTTTAAACAATAGCGATCTTAGTGAAAACAGCAATGCCGAATGTGCCCCAAACAACGAATCTGCCTCGGTTTACCATCTAATATTTTTGTGTTTCAAAATAAAATCTTAAGTCGCGTTCTGATTACTTTTTGTGTCTCTAAACAGACGATATGCAGTTTTTTTTGACAGCAACAAAAAATTAACATTTCCTCAAGCTTATGCATCTATAAACGCCCAAGATTTTCTGAAGAGTATAGGTAAGGTTATACTTTAATCGTATATAGAATCAATTTACTCTGGCCATAATGGAAAAGTAGTGTCGTGCAATGCAGCTGAAAAAATCACTAGTGGGCTGTGTGGATTGCATTCGTCCAGTGGCCGAGTTTTTGAATCAGGTGTTACTAGGTAACTACTAGCGAGGTCCGCACCAGGCGCGGAAGTTCTACCAATCCGTCCGAAACATGACGCAGTACACACCACGCTGCACATACTGCAAGGACGGAGAGGGAAATCTGATCACCGATCCACAAAGCATACTGGAGCGATGGGAAGTGTACTTTAATGAATTGATAAATGGTCAACTCACTGCAGAAGTGGAGGCTCCACTGCTTCAAGGCGAATACCCTATGTTGCCGTCACCAAGCATAGAAGAGGTTGAGAAGGCTATAGACCGGCTAAAGAAAAACAAAGCCCCGGGAGCTGATGGTATACCAGCCGAATTATTTCAACACGGTGGGCCAGCTCTACGTCAGGCAATTCATGATATTATAGTGCACGTGTGGGAGCATGAAGAAATGCCAGAAGACTGGCGAAAAGGTATAATATGCCCCATACATAAGAAAGGAGATGTCACAACGTGCAGCAACTATAGAGGTATCACGTTGTTGAGTACCGCCTATAAGATACTCTCCTCTATCCTACAAGACCGGATAACCCCATACGCTAAAACCATCATCGGACAATATCAGTGTGGTTTCATTCCAGGCAAATCTTTATCCTTAGACAGGCGATGGAAAAATGTCTAGAATTTAACATCCCAACATACCACCTGTTTATAGACTTTAAGGCCGCCTATGATAGCATAGCCAGGGTAGAACTTTACAAAGCCATGAGAGAATTCGGCATCCCAAATAAATTGACACGACTATGTAGGTTGACCATGACCAACGTAACAAGCCAAGTAAAAATAGACGGATTGCTATCCAGACAATCAACATCTTTAATGGACTCCGACAAGGGGATGGTTTGGCCTGCCTCCTCTTCAACCTGGCGTTGGAGAAAGCAATCCGTGACTCTGGCACGGCAACAAGAGGGACCATCTTCAACAGGTCCAGCCAGATACTGGCTTACGCAGACAACATCGACATCATCGGAAGAACCGAACAAGCTGTACACGATTCCTTCATCCAGATCGAGCGGGCGGCACAAAATCTGGGGCTGCACATTAGTGAAGGTAAAACAAAGTACATGGTTGCGTCGAATGCGCTAGGAACAGTTGGTCAAACAATCAAAGTAGCGGAGCACGAATTTGAAGTGGTGAAATCCTTTAAATACCTTGGGTCAATAGTAGCAGCCGATAACAATATAGAAGAAGAAATACGCGGGCGGCTTCTCAAATCCAACAAAGCCTACTACAGTCTGTCAAAGCTCTTCAAATCCAGAAATCTCACCATAACTTCAAAACTACTGCTGTACAGGACCATGGTCCTGCCAGTACTCACATATGGATCCGAGACTTGGGTGCTTAACAAAAGGCATTCTGACCTCTTAGCCGCGTTCGAGAGAAAAGTCTTAAGGAGAATTGTTGGCCTGGCCCCATATGTGAGGAAGGACGATTCCGGAGACGGTACAATCATGAATTGTAAGCAATCTACCTTGAAGCAGATATCGTGACAAAAATTAGGCTCGGTAGACTTCGGTGGGCAGGGCACCTAGCTCGCATGAGCGAAGAGGAACCTGCTCGGAAAGTTCTTTGTGGTACATTCTATGGCAGACGACAGCGTGGTAGACCATGCTTGCGCTGGAGAGATGGCGTAGACCAGGACGCCCGGAGCCTTGGGGTGCGCAACTGGATGGCGTCGGCTCGAGACCGGGATAGGTGGAGAGACTTGTTGAAGGAGGCCAGGACCGGACCCCGGTTGTCGAGCCGATGATGATGATGATGTTACTAGGTAACTAATAAGTCAATGAACGAGTATTTGAAGAAAAATGCTATCATTCTCGGAGATGGAGATCCTATATATTGAATAACACTTTGTCCTTGTTAAGAGAAACTTCTTGAACCATTAAATAGTTGAACAACGTATATTAAAAAATATTCAAATGTGTTACAATGTTTTTATTATCTACTGGTTTTATATAATCGTATGGAAATGGGTTTTAATTTAATTTCCAGTTTTGGATCCTAGTCTCGTAAAAAAAAAGAGAGTTGACGCAAGCAATCTTTCTTACACAATCCATCTCCAAAAATATATCATGTTAACTAAAACAAGTAATTCTCTATTTGTATTGCATTTGAACATAATAACCTCGCTCTTATTCATTCAGCCAAATATTCCAGACATCCGTCAATTGGTTAAGTTAATTGTATTATAAAGCACTATTAATTAACTCGCATATTCCCTCCAGATTTCAAGATAAGACGAACAATTTTCTAAGAAAATTTACTTTACACATCGCAGCTTCAATCCTTTCCACGTCAAATATTCCGAATTCACTCTCTGGTAGAGGCTAATGAATAATTAACAACATTTTGTTGTTTATTAATTTGTAGCCTTCAGTACATATAGTACAGTCCTTTCCGCGGTAAATATCGATACAGATACTAAACAACACAACATCCTTCTCCGTAGGAATATGAGTAGATATGTGTTTTTGAATTTCTATGTGCGGTTTAGTATTTGTATATGATGTCCCAGGCTCAGATTACTTAACCCTGGAGGGTTATTCAATTTGAATGGAGGACTTTGATGAATCACCTGTGTTTGCGCCAGGATAGCTCTCACCACGCAAGCAATTCATCTTATCAAACAAAGGAATTTAATGAAAGCTTGAGTTTTTTTTTCACATGAAGGAAGCTTGCAACTTCTTTGTTCTTCCCGTTTCGAAGACTCCTTGAGGACATTCCTTAAAATACGGCGAGTTCGTGTGCTTATTAATTTTGCAATATATAAATGAAAAGGAAGTTGAATAATTTTTCGGAGGCAACTTTGAGTTCCATTTTTTTTTTTTATTTTTCGAACACCATCTGTTGTGTTTGTTTGTGTGCTGCTGATATGGCATTTCTTCATTTCAGGAAACTGGCGAAAAAAAAAGTTACATTATGCTGCAGAAAGAGAGTAATTTGATTTGAGCGAATCATCTATCGCACATCAGCCAACGACAAATGACAATAGGATCGCATTCGTGTATTGGCGAAAGCGGCTGAAGGGAAGATGGTTCATAGACAAACATGATAAAAATAAGAAAATGGTAGGTAGGAACATAAAATAAAATGCAAATTTAAATTGAATCGGAAACATCGGAAGAAGAATGATATAGCACTCTACATTTCCACAACGCAAGTACAATTTCTATCCTATAGATGGGCGCCGAAACCCCGCATTTCAGAATTTATTCCTGGACGAAACCCAATTTCATCTTTATTTCGCGGAGTTCTTGAGACTGTGAACTGTTTAGTTCAGTTTTATTATTTTTAAGAGTATCGATAGTCGATATGCATTCTCGGCGATGTAGATGTTAGTGTTATAGGGCCAACTTATGATTTCACAAAAAAAACATGAAATGTATCTCCTAAAACATAATTTAATTATTAGTCCAGTCAGCAGGTTGTTTTAGGTGAAAAAGGTAGAAGGTCAATGAAACTTTTAGTTTGGTTTGGTTGAAAATTTGCATTTTTTTTGTAATTGTCATATTTTTTGAATTTGAAGTGGCATATCTCGGCCACGACGTAAGATACAAACAAGCTTGGATATTCAATATTGTAGCAATTTTACCGCTCTAAATAACATGAACGTTTTTGCAGTAACGTAAGAAAAAAAAAAGTTATAAAGGAAAAACCGGAGTTCTGGGTTCAAGAGCCTAGCTTCAAGCTTCGATAACATCTAAAGTTTTTTTCAGAGGCACTGTCTCTTCAAAGGAAGTGACAAATCCTCCAAGAGTATCATTGTCATGAAAAGTGCTTCTCATCTTAAAGTCGTCCCGGATTCGACGTAAAATTGTAGGTCCCCTCCAATCCTGTAGAACTAACAACGCACACAAAAGGATTGGTTGAGAATTGTAAGTCACTAGGCCGTGGTTCTTCGGAGCTGTCAGTGTCACTAAATTATTTATATTTTTTTTATTAAGAAAACAAATAGCCCCAGTACAAGATAAAAGGCAAAAGGTCTCAAAAAATATAGCATTAAGTTTGACTTTGGGGTGGGGGGGGTAGGTTTGGAAAAACTGTATGTACTTTTCGGAATACGGTTTAAAATTCCTCAACTATGCATCCGTCCGGAATGGTTACTTCATCCATCTTTAACAACATTTAATTTGTGACAATTTGAGGCATACTTGAGCTCTCTATATGTATAATACAGTACCGAGATACAACCGTTCAAAAATATGCTATTTTTAACAAACAATTTCCCAAAGAAGAACTGTTCTGATCCCATACACAATGGTTTTATTGCTTGAAGCAAATTCAATTTGACTATTAATATACATATGTATGTAAAATGTGCATGCGAAAACAATTATGCGAATTATATATTTAAGCAAAACTTTGGTTAAATTCGAACCTTAATGTGCAAACTTAAAATTCAATTCCTGCACTTACACTTAACAGTGGCAAAAGAAATGGAGATGTTTGAGAGACAGATTTTGAGATTTTGCTGTGGGTTATTTAGAAGGCCAGATAAAAATGGTATTCCAACAAAACTATTTATAGAGCAACTGAGGTTACCGTACCGTTACACCTTTAATGAAATATCAAACAGAACTTATCTTTAAAAAAATGGAGCGAATTAGTTCTCATGAAAATCTCCTCGTGAGATCCTTAATAGACTCTAATATAAATAACTGCCTGCTTGATGAATACTACCTATCACCATTCAACATTTTCAATGAGAGGTCTGTTCCCTTATTAAGGCCAGATACGAACCACGAAATACAAGTGCCGTTCTATGAAAAAAACATCCCCCTTTAATTATAAGGGTTGATATTGGTCAAATATTTTTGAAAAAAATATAAAATTAAAGTATTTGTAACATATAGTATATATGTATGTATTACTAAGAATCTCTTAAGATCTGCAAATATTTTATGATTATGGATTTTATAGATATCATCGTTAAAAAGGATGATTTTGTAGTTGTAAGTTTATTTTTAGTTTTATTTTAAGTCCTAGTCATTAAGTTAAGAATGCCAAAAAAAAGAGCAAATTAAGAGAATTGGTCACCGGGAGCAATAGATCAAACTTAAAAGTATAATGTTATCTAAAATTGATTAGAAATTATGGTTTTATTTGAAATATTTTGAAATATTGTTAAAGTCAGACATATAATTAAGTCGACTTCAAAGATGTATGAAGTTTAAGATAAGAATGTAAAGATTTTA
Source organism: Baccha elongata (assembly GCA_951217065.1). NCBI lineage: Eukaryota > Metazoa > Arthropoda > Insecta > Diptera > Syrphidae > Baccha > Baccha elongata. The sequence continues at coordinate 55,688,121 of OX578272.1, read as the reverse complement.
TATGACTCAATAAAGTTAACTTGTAACTTGTAACTTACTTGCTACCTATAAATTAGTAAAATAATTATTTTTTTTATTAAACAAGAAAATGTTCCATGCGACTGTTATCGAGAACAACAAGCCTAACTTTAAGCCAAATAACTTAAATATTCTTTGTGCGAATTCGTACAACTTAGTTGTGCACTTTATCTCACAATAAAATAAAAAAATGCATTTTTATTCTCTCCTTTCTTGGAAAATATCTGGTTTTTGTTTTCCTCTACTTTGTATTTTTTGTCTACTTAATAAAAACAATATTTCGGAAAGGAATTTCAGGAATTTTATTTCGTTAGTCTTAAGAATCTTCGATGAGCAACGAAATTGATAGGAGAACAATATATAGACGTATGTTTTTCGTATTTAAACTGGCAAAGTTTATCCTTTACGAATTCTTATTACTGAAGAGAACTCGATGTATAAGTTAAACATCCGGCAGAAGTAGAGTATCTAATTTCTGTTGTAGCTGTGATATAATTAATTATGTTTCGATCTGCGACACGAAGTTCCAGAATCTATATCATAATCAAAACGAAAAATAAGAAATACATAGAGAAGGCATCACTCGATCGTATTTGTTTAGATTTGCATTTGCTACAGCATCAGCAGGTACATTTGTGGAAATAGTTTTTTTTTTCTTGTTCTTTGTCTACAAGTTCTAAACATATTTTACCTACAAATAATATTTGAGGCGCTTAGAAAAATGTTGAAGCTCCAAATGCGTTTGAAAAAACAAACAAACATAACATCTCGACCTGTGTCGTCAGTGGTCATAAGCGGTGGAATGCGTAGTGCATACGACTTCGAAGACTGAGTAAATCTGAAGGCGTGGGTTCAAATCTCACGAGGTGCATGTGAAAAAGTTTTTCATAATAAAATTGGATTAAAGCTCAATACCACTAAAAGGAGACTGATGAAAGGAATTGGCAATCCTTGAAATAGCTATATCTCCAGCCAAAGATAGAAAGAAACGAATAATAATATTCGTAAACGAGTAAATAAAATTCGTTTAAAAATTGGTGGTAGCGCCTTTAAGTTGTTGTTGTTGTTCAAACACATTCAATGAAAATTAACAGAATGGTCAGTAATAAACACTGACATTCTAGTACAAATAGTACAATATAACAACAATAATATTTCAATAGTTAATTATTTTACAGTTCACTTCAAACCGACATTCAAGTACCTTATTTCCAGTTTTTTATTGTCAGGGAGCTATGATCTAAAAACGTTTCACTAAATGCGATGCCTAAGCCTAACTCAATAGTTGACGAACTTGACTCGCCTATTACTTTGGTTGAACTGGAATTCGCGCTCTCCAAAATGAATAATAACAAAACCCCGGGGATTGATGGCATTCTTGCGGAATTTGCAATATCTGTATAATTACTTGTTCGAGAATTCTTACGTTCCTCAAAGTTATGACACCGTTATTATTTCCATTTTTAAAAAAGGGGATGCACGTTTGCCTGAGAATTACAGAGAGATATCAAAACTTAAGGATAGGTTAAGGTTTCATTCAAAAGCCAACTGCAACTTCATGTCAGGCATGGAAAATGAACCTTAGGAAGTGTATCGAAAGTTAAAAGAAAAGCGTATCGAATAGTACTTTTTCATTATCCAAAAACAGTTTTGTTCGTTCTTTATTTTCGAATTTTTATTTTTAAACAAATTTATAATTTGTAGAACTATTGAATTAATAACGCACACAAAAGGATTTGTTGAGAGTTGTAAGTCACTAGGCCGTGGTTCTTCGGAGCTGTCAGTGCCCCTAATTTTTTTTATTTTTTATTTATAATTTTTTATAATAGTTTGAACCTTGAAAATGCTTCTACGCGAAATCTGAAAAATTTACTTTTATCATTTTGCGATCTGACCACACAATTAAGAACTTCTTAGTAAAGGGCTAGTTCGAGTTCTGTGTGAAAAAAACAAACCAGAATTGACTCCATTATTCAAGAGGAAGGGGATAATTTTGAACATTTTGAACAAATTACTGTTTATGTAAAAACTATAACAACAGTTGCTTTTCTTAATTAAATTTTGTTTTAAATAAACGACGAGAAAGTCTCAATTTGTAGATGATTTGTACATTAAGGCCCAGTTTTTTAGTTCGAGATTATTCCAGGGTTATTTAAACCCCGAATTAACTGTGATGAAAACAGGGCATTTAGTTAGTTTTGAGGTCCGGAGTTAACTCAAAGTTAATCCAGCTGAATTAGTAAGTTATTTCTGAGTGAATTCGGAATCTCAAACTGCCTTAAAACTGTGTTTCCATCAGCGTAACCTCGAGGTTAATCTAACCCTGGAATAATCTTGCACTGAAAACAGGGCCTAAGTCCTACATTTGCTGCCACAAGAGCTCTAATAGATATTGTATTTTAGGTTTGAAATAAAACACGCTTATCTTTCTTCATTGCACAATTTATTACGAATGTCTTAATTCTAATTCTTAGGCCATGTGCGAACAGCGTTAAAATTTTATCCTCTGGCTAATTTTTGACGTTTGAGTTGAGGTGAATAAATGTTTAGATTTTTGGTGTGCGAACCGGATTAAATGGGATTTGTAACACTAATATATTTTTTTAAATTTCCCTACAAGAATTGAAAAATTTCCCCTTCTATTTCTTGGTACGGGGAAATGTAAAAAATTGTGTTGGAAAAAAACGAAAAAAAGAACGCAGCATTTAGGAAAGTTCTTAGCTGATTCTGGAATGGTAGCAACCATCCAATTCTGTTTAGTAGCTTAGAAGGTATGGCCCCATTTAGCATTTTCAACGTATACCTACATTTTTTAAATCCTATGAATTGTTTTTGATTTTGAACCAAATTGAACCAAAAAACTGACTATGCAGAAAGTAGCTCGGTTCAAATATGTGTCTGGAATTATATCAGAAATAATATTATATAAACCTTATTATAAACCTATTGGTTCAACATTTTGCCAAAAGCTTTCAAACTCATAATATAAGAGTTTTCGCAAAAGCGACCCCAGCCCCATTTATTGGGTTATTTGAAATAGCCTTAGTCATTTCTTAGAACATCAGCTATCCACCAGTTAAAGCCCCTTCAAAATCGGTACATCCGTTTTCAGTCGTAGAGTTCGTCAGTTGAAAAATAAAATTTTCCAAAGCGGCACCTAGGGGATAATTTGCATCATAAGTTACTTCCTATATTATCAGCCATCTGGCACTGAAGGTCCCTTCAAAATCGGTCCTGTAGATTCTGATCGGTTTATATTTACGAAAATGCAAAAAAAAATCGACATTATCTATCGGTCAGTGAAAGTCTCGTCAAAATCGGTCTAGCCGTTCTCGAGATTAGCCAGGACAAACAGACAGACAAACATTTTAAAAATGTATGTTTTGATATAAGGGCTGTGTATGCTCTCATATGCGTGTAGTAAAATACTGTTATTTTGACATTACAAACAGACACTCCATTTTTATTTATGTGTATAGATTTATTTTATTTTGTTAAAGAAAAAAAATGAACTACTTTGTAAAATAATTAAAATTATGGGAAGTTTTAACGCGGTACAGAACACTGGTTTGGCAGCTGAACTTTACAAAAAAATTTGTTTCACAATGAATATTAATGTACAAAAGAGTATATCAGTTAATTTTAGTAATTCTTCTTACGTAACGAAGTTAAATTAAACATAATTTACAAAAACACAAACGGAAAATTTGACATTAATGATTAATATAAAACAAACAAAAATAAATGCAAATAAACAAACACACTGCTCCGACTGTCTTTCTTACTCCTTTATCCACTCCTTTATCCACTGGCTAAAATTTTAGCCTGCTCCAGAGCAGGCTACATTTTTGAAGTTTATATTCACCACACTAGTGTCATTATTTAGCCAATGGATAAAATGTTAACGCTGTTCGCACACAGCCTTAACCTAAGTTCAAGTTAAATTCACCACACAGGATGTGGGTTGGTAAATTCGTTGAAGGAAATACACGAAATACAATCAGGGCTGTCTCTTATATTTATGAATATAACAATAGATAGGATATAAAATTATAAAACAAGAACACGCACCAGATTTTGATTTTGATTGCAATAACACAACGATAGAGAGAGTCACAAAATCTTGAAAACTATTAATGAAAGAAAGAGCAAAACACGAAGCACGATAGAGAAAAAAGTACAATTGTATCGACTTTTCCAACCGTGCTTCATATACATGAATTTGAATGTTTAGTAGAAGAATAATTTTCTCTTTTTTCAATCTCTTGAAAATTGAAATTCTCTTTTTTTCTTGTCGCACTCAGCGATGAGATATGTTGAGTGGTTGAGGAGGTTGAGTATGATGGTGATGATGCAGAGGGTAGGACGAAAAGGTTACATGATCATGAAACCAGATACACATTAGATCTTTTTTTGGGCATGGTGTCGTTATGATGAAAAAGGAATTGGTAAATGAGAGCGCGGTGCGGTAAAGTTGTGCAAACTCAAGTATTTTATTCTAGGATATTTTGTTTGGAGTTGAAAATATAAAAAGAAGAAAATTATGACTTTTATGAGTTATTGTTATTGAGGTAGGTAATTTTCTTTTTCGAAGAAACTGTTTTTTTTGTTTTCTAAAAAAATAGGTACATAGGTAATTGTTGACAAAATCTTTATTATGTTCCATACTTTATATACAAAATTGAATAATGATTGTATGGTCCAGAAAGCGAACCCCATATTTCTTAGTGTTCGGGTATAGGAAACCACCATTATTTTTGGATCAAGTGATACGTTACTTCTTTTTATATTTTCAACTCCAAACAAAATATCCTAGAAAAAGGAATACGCGCTCTCATTTACCAACCAACCTTACCACAGATACCGATTCCTTTTTCATCATAACAACACCACACCAAAAAAAAAGACCTAATGTGTGTCTGGTTTCATGATCTTACCCTTTTCGTTCTACCGTGCTTCATCATATTCATGCTCATGACTCAACCACTCAACGTAAATCGTATGCGCAGCGCTGAGTACGACAAGAATAAAAGAGAATTTCAATTTCCAAAGAAGGTTGAGATTTAAAAAAAAAGGAAAAATTATTCTTCAACTAATACATTAAAATTCATTTACATGAATTTGGATTTGGCTTTTGAAGGAAACCTAACCTTAATGAATGTCAATCCCGAATCCCGATATAATACATAGACTATAGCAATCAACATCAGATCTTACATAATCTCATTTACCCCGAAATACAGGTAGACCAATGCAACCAAGAGCTTGAACTCATTCCGAAGCTCAGATAACGTGTGACAAATGACTCAATTATGTTTTTATACGGAAGCCGAAAACTAAAGAAAATCCTTCATTGACTCCAAGTAACAGTATATTGTCCTTTACCTTTACAAAACATAACATAACATAAAGGCGACATGGAATTTCTCCTCTTTTAAAGGACACATTCAAGGATTCAAAATTGTTATTTTCCTGCTGGCCTTCGTTGTTTATCCCATTGATGTTCTTCGTTAAAGTCATTTGGTGGGGTAAAAATGCCTTACATTATTGAATCTAATTTACGCGCGAAGAATAGTTGAAGATGAGCGAATAGAATGGATGAACAATTGGGTGGGTGCTTTGATGGTTGGTTCATCATCTGCACGATGTTATGTACAATATTACCCGAGGCGAAAAGAAGACAAGTGATACAGGTAATGAAGTGTCAAGCTGAATAAAGATGCACGCATTCCTTAAGTGATGTTTCAGTGGCTTCCCTTATATCTATACTTTTTGGGTTCATGCCATCCGGAAAGAAGATGAAGAAAAAGCGTGTCCTGGTCTTCTTGGTTGGAAGGTCGGAACGAGTAAGAAGGAAATTAATAGCTTGACATTCCTTTCGTAAAGTGAAGAATTTTCATGTCTCTTATGGATGGTATTATAATGGGAAATCGTGTAGGCGTGGTTGGTGTTTAGGAAGTATTTAATTTGAATGTCAGTTTTGTTGGTTAGGTTAACTGAAGTCCTGAAGAAATTTTTTTTGAATACATTTTTTTTTACGTTGGATTCCAAAAAGACAAAGAGATTAAGCTTACTTAAAACTTTATACACAAATCTCTTTGATAATCGAAACATTTTGAAAATTTATCTTTTTGGTATATGTACCTACCTAGTATACACAGATGTTGATTCAAATATATTATCATTGTTAAACAACAATTATTCAGCAATAATTATGAATTGAAAAAAGTTTTCTGATGAAAACAAACAGGATTGCATTTTAAAATCAACATCAGAGCAGCCGTGATTATTTTTACTTATTTTAGATGTAAGTATCAATAACAATTTTAAATTAAGAATGTTTGAAGTTGATTTGATTACTTCGAAGCAATTTTATTGTTTTTTAATGTTAGATATACATAAATGAGACTGCCGGATCGTTCGACTTCCAAGATTTTGGGTTCGATGAATTCGTATCCTTGGGTAATCCGTGTATCTGCAAAAATCCCATACATATCAACTTTGTTTTTTTTTTTGTAATTGAATGAATGAGAATTGTGAATCAATTCAATTAAATTTTTGAAGTGAAACTTATTTAGGAGACCTAAAAATTAAATGTAACGAAATTTGCCGATAGCTCTTCAGGTTTTCCAGGTAGTTTGGGATTAGCAGTGAACGAGATTCATAAGAAACAACCACAAAAGGCACAAACAAAACAAGCACAGAGAATGAAAGAGAATTAAAAGGTTTGACTCAGAGATGAGGATAATGCTATTGGTTTTTCAAGTCTGCTTTTGGTCAAACTGAATAGATAAAAAACAAGAAATCAGGGCAATGTGACAATAATCCAATGCACTACAATACAATGAATGCAAATACTTAGGAATCCACTTTCAATGCAAATTTAAATTTAATATCCACGCCAGAAAAGTGCTTCTAAATGCAAAAATGGCAACATCAATGTTAACAAAGCTTTTATCGTCTAAGCACCTTTCCCAAAATACAAAAATTCTAATGTACAAGACCCTAATTAGACCTATCCTAACATATGGTTTTAGTTCCTGGTTTCATATCTCACCAACAGCTGCCAAAGAACTAGAAAAGTTTGAAAGAACTATTCTCCGACACTGCTGTGGAAAATACCGAAAGCCTAGTAAGAAATATGGTTCTCAAATTATGCACTGTATGATTTAATAAAAATATTTTTATAATATTTCTATCTTCTGGGTTTTGGTCATCATTATTAACAGCATTATAGAATTGAAATTGACTTCTATTGTTTACAGTAGTCCATCACTGTAAAGCTTTTTTTAAAGCTTTTCGTTGATATAATCCATTTCAATGTTTGCAAAACTTCCTTCAAAATTGGTTTTGGATTCGGATCATACTTCTAAGTTGTAAAGTCCAGACAAATTAAAGTCCAGAGCCAGACAATATTTTATTTAAGAAATATTATTTGTTTTCTAACAACAATCTATGTTGATATTTTATTTAATAATAATCTGTTCACAATATTTTTTTAAAACAATATTTACAAAATTTCAAATATGTATAAACTTGATACAGTATACAGGGTGATTAGTATAAGGTGCACCAAAAAGCTTGAGCGTGTAGGTGGAGTTAAGACAAGAAAAAAATCGTATGGGAGGGGGGTACTATTTCCCCCCGTTTAGGCGGGAGGGGAAATTTTCTAAAACATTGACTTAAATCAGAAAAAAGATTATTTAAAACAGATTAAGTGAACAGTTTTAAAAAAATTAATTTTCAAACTCAAAATTTTGAAAAAAAAGCTAAAAAAAAAATTTGTAAACTAATTTTTTTCAAAATATTATGTAATTAACTATAATTTTTATTTTCAAAATTCAATGCTTTTTTTAATTTTTAGTCAAAAACAGAAAACCGGATGCCAAAATGTATCTTAGTTTTTGGGAAATTAAGAAAAACTAGAAGTATTTTTTTCCAAGAAAAATACTTTTTTTTTTTGGTTTTCCCAAATTTGACCTGCTCAGGGCAATTGTTAATTAGGGGACTATCCCTTTTTTATTTTTTATTACACACCATCCGATTTTAATCATATAATAAAAAAAAGAATTAACTTTTAACTTTACTTACTAGTTTTACTTTTACTTACTTTTAATTTTTTGAAATTTCTCAAAAACTAAGATACATTTTGGCATCCGGTTTTCTGTTTTTGACTAAAAATTAATAAGATCATTGAATTTTGAAAATAAAAATAATAGTTAAATACATAAAATTTTAAAAAAAAAATAGTTTAAAATTTTTTTATTTAGTTTTTTTTTTCAAAATGTTGAGTTTGAAAATTAATTTTTTTAAAACTGTTCACTTAAACAACTTAATTTAAAAATTAAATAAAAGAATAGTTTTCTGGCTTTCCAAAAAAATATAACAACACTTTGTATCATTCACCGTTGTTTTTAAATAAGTTTTTTTTCTGATTTAAGTCAAGTTTTTTTAAAAAATCGCCCCTCCCGCCTAAACGGGGGGAAATAGACCCCCTCCTATACGATTTTTTGCTTGTCTTAACTCCACCTACACGCTCAAGCTTTTTGGTGCAGCTTATACCAATCACCCTGTATAATATAATACAGTATAGGTTTGTACGTATAAATATAATGGTTATTATATTATAATACAAATTTCGTTTCAGTATTGAAATTTAATTTTATTTTGACGCATATGATGCATATTTTCGACAGTTTTTAGCAAATAAATAGGAAAATTCTGCACAATATTACTAACATTACCGACACAAATCCGAATCACTTTTTCGAGTGAATAGTGTTGAGTAAATATCACCCCGATTAATAATGATATGGTTTTTAGTGAACTTAAAATTGAATCCTAGATTTACAACATTTTAATTGAATTTTATAATTAATGTAAATAAATAATATGGTGAAAATTATTATTCCAGAGGTTCAACACTACGAAAAAACAAGGTGTAACTAATCAAGATATCTATCAAATACAGTATTTTGGAAGGAATTTTAATCAACGTCATTGTGCCTAGCTTTTTGAAGAACTGAGATATCCCTGATAGCTTAAGATGGTGCATATAATATATGCATACAAAGATTCATTAAGTTCATTTCAATCCACCTAAAACTTTGTTCGTTCATATTCATAAAGAACTAACAATCTTATCCATACATTGCTTATATGCATAAGGAACATGTGGGTTAACTATGTAATCAAGACCTTGTCTTAGGTGAATCTCTAACTGCCATCTTGTAAGGCGCCCCATTGGCTTCGTTGTATACCTATAATGCTTATGCTTCTGTTGAAGATGCTATCATCACTCCATGTGTTTGACTTATGATGTCGTTCATTGTTATTGGATATCCTTGTGATAAAATGAAGTGCACTCTCTCTTATGTACCTCCTATTCAACCCATCATCATCATCATCATCATCCAGGAGCCAAAAGGAGGACGCATCAGACACATCAACATTTAAGTAAGATCTCTCTTCTCTAAACTCTTGCGGTTCCTACTCAAGTTGAAGTAGTAATTTATATATCATGTGCTGGGCGCAGCACACTCCTTGAAGCTCATCGGGAGTCGCATATCTTTCCATTAGTACGAGTGGAGAAAATTGATTTTAATTGAATTAACGCATGCATTTAAGGATTTTCGGGGTACCAACTGAAGTTAAGTGCGAGCATTTTGATGATGGAGTGGTGAGGTGTAGTTGCAGGGCACATAGTTCAGCAACGATGAAGCTCGTTAGAGTTGAATTGAAGAGCGGATAACGAGTAGTTGTTAGCAAACTAAAATGAGAATTGTTTGGTTAAGTCAACTCAAGTTATATCAAGTATCAGGGATATTTTATGATTAATGACATATATTTAGGTCTTCAAGAATGATGATGGAGACATTTTTGCTTTGAAAATTAGTTTGATATTCAATCAAACGAAGGTGAAGTTATCGGAATGTTGTTAAAAAAGAAAAATATATTATTTAGTTTGTGAATATAGTGAGAGTGTATGACATTATGTCATAACGCCCAAAATAAATGTCAAAATGAACAAATTAAAATAAGAGGAGAGCCCCCCGTCTGGAACGATGTTACTTTTGCAACTCTATATATGTAAACGTGTTTTAAAATATATAGATTTTTTTTTTTGTTTTTGTATATTTGAAAATTTTGTGATGGATTACACTATCTACTCAAACCCCTCCTTTCTTAAAAAGGAGGGTGGTACGTGGAATGAGTCACCTGTTGAGTCTCTGAAGTTATTGATGGCAACACACTTTCCAGGTTGCACAGACAGGTATCCAGAATCACATCGATCCCCTGAAGTACAGTCAGTACATTTAGAGGAAATTACGTCCGTCATAACAAAAGAAAATATAGTTTGCGCTATAAAAAGCTTTTCTCCGTATAAATCTCCTGGCCTAGACGGCATACTCCCTATAATGCTACAAAAGCTACAAGACGTAGTAGTTCCATGGATGGAGTACATCTTTAGAGGGTGTCTCTTGCTTAATCATGTTCCAGAGTCTTGGAAACAGGTTGGAGTTGTTTTTATTCCAAATGTGGGAAGTCGGGGCCATGAATCGGCAAACGTATCCTAGATAATCGCATTAGGGAAATTCTAACTATTTCCCCTCTATCAAAATCACAACATGCATACCTCAAAGGCAAGTCTACTGAGACAGCTCTTCACGAGGTTGTGCGCACAGTTGAAAAAACATTACATTATAAAGAATATACTTTGGCAACTTTCTTAGACTTAGAAGGAGCCTAACTGAATCTATTCTACATTCCCTCTAAATCTATTCTCATCGACTCATCGACTTCGGAGTTGATGGGTAGTATCCATGCTTAGTCACAGAGTAATTCAAGCTAGTTTAGGTAATACACAATTGATCAAATACGTAAACAGAGGAACACCACAGGAAGGAGTTCTCTCTCCTTTACTATGGCTTGAAGAAAATCCTAGTGGAACTTGAGGAAGGGGGGGTGAAGCGTATGCCGACGACTTAGTTTTGCTGGCATCTGGTAAGTTCCTATCTGTGACTAATGAAATCACTGGCAGGTCCCTGCATAAAGCAAGACAGAACTGTTGCTCTTTACAAACAAATATAAGATACCTACCTTCACTCTTCCTCGCCTCAACGCAACGGTCACACTCTCAACCCGTGCTAAATATCTGGGTACACGTATCGTATATTAATATCTCACCTCTTCTATGGGTAGATAAGACGGATCAAGAGAACTACATGATTTTTGCAGGAACATTTTCTCTAGCCGTGTAGGCGGGCTAAGTCTACTGCGGGTATCATGTTTTTCCCTAAATCGAACTGATCTCACGGAAATTTGGTCCTACCCTAAGCCATCCAGCACCCTGCCTGTTTAGGTTTTTAGCGAAGACAGACATATCGGAGCTAACAGCCTGTCATAAAGCCTGTTAGCTCCAGTCTTTAGCCGTGTAGGCGGACATCATGTTTTTCCCTAAACCGATTCGTTTTCACGGGGAAACTGGTTCTAACCTAAGCCACCAAGCACTCTGCCTGTTTAGGTTTTTGGCGAAAACAGACATATGGGAGTTAACAGACTGGCGTAAAGCCTGGTGGGGGGTATGGGCCAGTTCGCTTGGCTGAGGTACCCGAGGATCTCTTATTTTCCTATGGTGAATGGTAATAAAGGGTTCACCTCCCAACACAATTCCACACCTTAATACACCATAGTCACCAAAATGCTATCCCAACCTCTACATAATGATAGGTCTCAGTAGTTTATGGTATCAAAACGGCGCACCAAGCGCTAATTGGGTTTTTATTCTAGTAGAATAGCCGCCATTCCTACCTACCTACCTACCTACTTTATCTACTACTGTCTACAAATTGAAATTGGCGCTCTCTCCTTTAAGTAAAATGAGTCCTAAGAGAATTCCTAGAGCCAATGTTTTCATTTTCGTAACTATGTATTTTGGAACAATGTTGAGTTGTCATGTTGCCATGTTGGGCCTTAACCAAGTAATACAGAAAACAAGGTAGTATATTGCGCATGTCGTTATCCTATCTCCCTCTTTTGTGTGACGTCACTCGAATTCTATTTCTTGAAGTGAGTGTAGACCAATTTCATCTCTCAACGAATAACTGCGACACCTTTAACTTACCCATTTATGTATTTCTGCGTAAATTATCATATTTAATAAAAAAAAGTATAACACGTTAGGTATAACTTTAAGAACAGATTTTATTTAATTTTCTTTTAAGTTGATCGACAAATTAGCATTTCTCATTAAATTAAAAACTGTGTTTAAAAACCCATAGGATTGACATCTATTTTGGATGCCCATTTTTTTAATGTGATTACAGCAGGAAAGGGGTAGCCTTTTTGCAGTAGGAATCGGTAGGCTTTTGGACCACTGGCATGGATTGCTATACACTTGGATATATCATCTATACTCCACTTTAGCCGTGCATTCCTTTTTTCAAGTTTTTTTTTCTGCGTGGGAGTAAAGATGGAACTTGTTGCACTGCATTCTTGTTTAAGATTATAGTTTTCCTTCAATAGGTCCGTGATTTTGGAATTCTGAGACATTTTTTCTTCCTCAAGCGAAATAATTTTTTCTTGAAGTTCTGAAATAGTTTTCTTTAGTGCAACAGCAGCAGCAGCTTCAGGGCTAAGGATTTCGAAATGTAATTTAATACAGTAAATATTATGCTCTTCATTTTATGCTTACGTGATGGGGTCAAGGTGGTGCTGATAATCGTCTTCGGGAACAATGGCATCAATAATTGATTGGTCTTCTTCAACAGCAGGACTTTTCAGCAAAGCTACTACCTCTAAACGTCGCTGTCGTTTTTCTAATCGATCACTTCGCTTGTTGTTTTGGTCGATATTCTCCTTGTTTGAAAAACTGGCGAATGGAAGATTTTCTGTAGGAATGGCATCGGATTTCAGTTTTTTGCAACTTTTTGGTGAATATTCCAAAAGTTCATGTTGCAAGTTGCGAATATATTTGTCCCGAGTGAAATGCTTTGAGCAAATGTAGGCCGTTTGCACATTAATTTTATCTTTTCTGCCACATTTATTCTGCCAAACTTTTGCCAATTCCAAATCTTTCGGAAAACGAAATAGTTTCACAGGCACATTATTTACTTTATTTTTATATTGTTTACTTTTTTTATTATTATTGGTATCACAACCGAAAACTGAACAAACCGCCATAGTTTTTATTTCACAATTTTTTTCTTTTTCAAAACACAACACACGCGATATTATTCATAAGCGAAATGAAAGAAAGGAAGCGCAGCTGTCAAACGACAATAATTCAGATGACGTACATGCGCAGAACATACACAAAACAATGTGCGGGAATATATTACCTTTCTATTCTGTATATCTTGGGCCTTAACTATTATTAAATTTAGTCAGCTTAGCCTTTAATTTAAAAGTTGAGAAATGTATGTTTAATTTCATGGTTAAATAATTAGCCCGCGTTTAAATGTCACTATGACAAATTAAAGCAAAAGAGCAAAATAGAAAAAAAAATTTCTTTTCTATAAGGGAATGAAATAATAATAATGTAATAGTGCAAACTAATCAAATGCTAGTGGAGATGGTCAAGGGCAGTGTTGTGGCATGTAGACTATAAATGTAGACTACACGATTTCGTAGAAAATTCAGTGTAGACAATTGCTTATTGTCTACATATCAATGTCGACAACGTGGACAATATAAACAATTATTTTTTCCTTATTTTACACGTTAATAAACCAATAGAAAGTTAGAATATTAGCATTAAATGCATTTTTATTATTAAAAAAAAATATTTTATTACAATCACCATAAAATATTTTTTTTTTAAATAACTTCAAACAAAAACCTATAATTACACTTGTAAAGGGTTTTCCAATAAGAGGTGTTATTTTGAATAGCCCGCTATATCGGTAGCTGTCACTTCTGAAGCTGTCATTTTTTTATATTTGACAAGTAGAAACTACGCCCTTAATAAAAATGAAACGATACACGCTTCAACAACGCATTGAAATGATTAAAATTCACTATACAAATGGTGAAAATTTGACAGAGACGGTTCGTAAAACTAAAACATTTTTGGGTCGTCGTGAAGCACCTTGTCGGACCGCAATACAGAAATTGGTGGACAAATTCGAGCTGTTGGGAATAAAACCCGTGCACGTCGCTCAAGAACAACTGAGAATATTGCTGTTGTAGCCCAAAGTGTTGAAGAAAACCCAGGTTTGTCCATTCCTCGTCGTTTTTTGGAATTAGGCATTCCACAAACGTCATTACACCGTATTTTGCATAAAGACTTGGGTCTTAAGGCTTATAAAGTTCAGTTAACACAAGAACTCAAGCCGGCTGATCATCAACAACGTCGTGTCTTTGCTGATTGGGTCCTTGAAATGCATGAAAATTATCCGGAATTTCATCGAAAAATCATCTTGACTGATGAGGCCCATTTCCACCTCGGAGGCTACGTCAACAAACAAAACTGTCGCATCTGGGGCTCGGAAAACCCAAGAGTTATTGTTGAAAAGCCTCTCCATCTCAACGCGTGACTGTTTGGTGCGGTTTATGTTCCGGTGGGGTCATTGGACCTTACTTTTTCGAAAATGAGGCTGGAGCAACAGTTACGGTCAACGGATTGCGCTATCGAGAGATGATTAATGATTTTTATGGCCGGAATTGGATGGTATTGATGTGGACAACGTTTACTTTCAACAAGACGACGCTACGTGCCACACAAGCAATAAAACCATCGATCTTTTACGGGAAAAGTTTCCGGACCGTGTTATCTCTCGAAGAGGTGATCACAATTGGCAACCGAGATCTTGTAATTTAACACCTTGCGACTTCTTCCTTTGGGGCCACGTGAAAGATAAGGTCTACGCCAACAGCCCAGCGTCGATTAAAGACCTCAAAGATGGAATTCGTGAGGCTATCGAGGACATAGGGCAGCCACTTTGCGATTTGGTTATGGAAAATTTCATGAAAAGGATATGGGTCTGTAAGCGTGGTCGTGGCGGCCATTTGACTGATGTTGTATTCCATTATTAACGGCATATCTTCCTCTTTATAATGAAATAAACATCCGATCATTTATCTCAAAAAATGCCATTTTTCTTTGAATATCAAAATAACACCTCTTATTGGAAAACCCTTTATGACTTAAAAGAAACATCTATTGAGCGTCAATCGGATTCGCTTTTTTGCAAAATTGTTTGTTTTTTTCACATTTTGTTATTTAAATTTAAAGTGGAGGCACTTTAGAAACGACATTTTTTCCACATCCAATTTACTTCTGACCCTAAAGGAGATTTCACGCAAGGAAAATGCGTGCTTTAAAAAAAAAAAGTTTTTTTGCGCGCAAGAAAATAACTAGTAAGGCAAACGCCTGCGTCTGGGTGTGAAGACTTTTCGGATCTACAGATCGTGCTTAATTCAAATTTTACATAAATTTCAAATTTTTATAATTAAACAAAGAAACAGTTTATAAAGGGTTGTTTTGCAATAACAAAAGCAAAGATACTTTAAATTGATATATTCAGACATATATATCAAGATCATTATAATTCGAATTGAAAAATCTATACTTCAATGAGAAATAGGCCCAAAAATTAATTGTCTCATTCTCAGAGGTCTACTGGGTGCATATTAATATTAATTAATGATAGTTAAGAACTACAATCAATATCATTATTAAGAATGTCACGAACAAATAAGACACTGTACATTCAAACCGCCATCTTACCTACCTACCTACCTTGGTTCAACTGTCGGAGGACACAGCCTGCACGATGACACTTCAGTCAACGGATACAGGATGATAGACTTCGGGGTGGGGCGTAATGTCATCATATCAAGCATACATTTCACGCACCTTGATATACACAAAGGTACTTGGCGGAGTAGTGATCAAAAAAACGTTAACCAAATCGATCACATCGCGATTGATGCCAGACATGCTTCCAGTATCCTGGATGTTCGAGCATTCCGTGGGGCAAACATAGACTCGGACCACTACTTGGTAGTATGTCGAGTACGAAAGCGGATATCCATGGCGCCGCAGCGCCGAGCTGATGCTGTAAGAAGGTTTGATATCGCGAAGCTAAAATCGCTAGAGACCGCAAGAATCTCTCAACAAGCCCGCCACTAGCAGCAAGTGTAGATGACCAGTGGAGACATTGTCAACAAGCCATCTGAAGTGCCGCCTCTGATGTGCTGGGTTTCACGAGGCGTCCACAACGAAACTCCTGGTTTGATGAAGAATGCCGGTTGGCGCATGCAGCGAAGAACCAGACCTACCAGGCGATGCTGCAGACAACAACCAGAGCCTCTGAGAGGGAGGAACGCCGTATTTTCAGGAAGAAAAAGAGAGAGCACGAGAAGCGAGCGGTTGAGTCTATCGAGGGTTGTACCGGCAGGAGTGATGTTAGAAAGTTCTATCAAAGGGTAAAAAGATATACCCAAGACTTTTAGGCCAGAAGAGAAGCCTGTCGAGATTTGAGGATCTTTAAAGACCATTTTTCTAGACTGCTCAACGGCGAAGATAGCAAAAATTCCGCTGCAAGGCGACTTATTCTATCTAACACGGACGATGATGGCCAACATTTTCGTCCACCCGACCTTAATGAAGTGCGGCTAGCGATTGCCAAACTTAAATCAAATAAAGCTGCTGGTGCAGACGGCTTACCAGCTGAATTGTTTAAAACAGCCGGGGATGTGTTGGTAGGGAGCACGCACCAACTCATCTGAAAATTTGGTCGGAAGAAAGTATGCCCGATGAATGGAACCTTGGCTTAGTGTGCCCAAGCCCAATCCCCAAAAAAGGAGACGCTCTGACATGCACCAACTACAGATAAATTAGCCTCCTAAACGTCGCTTATAAAATCTTGTCGGCTATCCTGTGGGATCGCTTAAGACCCCTCGTAACCGAACTGATTAGCCCTTATCAGTGTGGATTTAGGCCAGGCAAGTCAACCGTCGATCAAATGTTAACACTCCCACAGATTTTGGAAAAAACCCAGGAATTTGAGACCGATAGACACATAACTCTTTATCGATTTCAAAGTCGCTTATGATAGCGTGGATAGAGACGAACTGTACAGAGCCTTGTCGTATCTTGGCATCCCTGCCAAACTCGTTCGCTTGTGCAGGATGACGATGGTGAAATCTCGCTGCTCTGTCAAAGTCGGTAAGAACACCACCGAACCGTTTGATGTTGAGAAAAGTCTAAGACAAGACGACGCGCTATCATGCAACCTATTTAACATCGTTCTTAAAGCAATTGTACGGAATTCGCAAGTCAACACCACTGGCTGAGAAAGCATAACCAAGGAGACGTTATATAAGACCTTGATCATCCCAGTCTTGCTGTATGGGGCGGAAGCATGGGCATTAAAAGACTCGGATGAGAAGTTACTTGTGTGCTTTGAGAGAAAGATTCTTCGAGTGATTTTTGGTCCTGTGTGTATCAAAGGAGTATGGAGAAGAAGATTCAATGACGAGCTATACGGGCTATACTGTGATATTGATCTGGTCAAGAAGCTAAAAATACAGCGGCTGAAATGGCTTGGTCACTTGGAACGTATGAACACCAACGAACCAGCCCGACGACTCTTCGAGTTTATTCATGATGGTGTACGCAGCGTTGGAAGACCCCACAAGTGGAAAATGACCGCAGCCAACTTGTGGTGCAAAATTGGAAACGGCTAGCTAGGAAAAGAGCTGGCTGGAGAGACATGTTGGTTGAGTCCATCGTTGTAAACGCCATCTTAAGTAAGTAAGTAATACCAACTTTAAAATTGACGAACTTTAAATGTTTCGCATCTTTTTTCGCTAGATTTAAGCATTTTATAGTATCCTCGTTCAAGACAATCTTTCGAGCAACATACTTGGTTAATGATTCCACAAAAGTTGATGCATCAAATTTAGATAAATCGAACCATCTACGTGTCGCAACATCATTCAAACCATCCGCATCGGCAACGTCTTCACCAAACACTGGCAAAGTGTGTTTAGTATTTGGTTTCTGCGTCCGAACAACAGTTACCCAATCGTTGTTTACATGAGTGGGAATTATCGAACGTATATTATAACATTCTTCGGATACCATTTCCGAATTCAGAAATACAAATCAATAATTCTTTGACGAACTTTTCCGTCGACATACTAACTATACCTTGACAATACAAACGGTGCAGTGAAATAAATTCCTACGAAATAAAATTTTTATTTCCATTTTCGTTTAGTATAAGGGGCTGCTCCTATGACCCCGCATTGCGTCCTCTCACTACCAGGACTGCGAGATTGAGAATGAGTATATATCCAAAGGATCCACTTAAGTCTTAATGCTTTTATATGGTTGATCATATTATATTGCTATTTTAAAACCAGAATTAAAACAACACCTTATTTCATTGCACCATTGCAACACATAATCAAAACTTCATCAATCTTGTTCCCTAATCAAAAACAAAACAAATATACCTAACCACTGTGTAGGCATCAGATGACAGTTATTCTTTTATCTGATCAATCCAACTGGTTTGGGCGTATTATCCTTCTAAATTTATCTATAAGCTGAATTAAGATCCAGTTTGCTTGCCACACCTTTGCTGCTCAAACTTAAACACCCACATTATTTATCTTTGTCCTTCCCATCATCAGGATCATCATCATCGTATGTATAGTCGTCTGAGATGTCGTCTTCGTCGATTAAGATAAATTTCAATTACCTCAACGAAGATCCGAAAATCTTTCGCACAAATCACAAACTCTGGGGGTTGAGATAGTACTACGGAGGAGCAAAAGTGATTCATTGGCTCCAGCTCCTTTATCAATGTCCTGCTTCACAATCTCTCAAAATGAATACCTCTGTTATATAAGAATTTCTTTTTTGCTGATATTTTTTTTTTTGCTAGGACATCAAGGAACAAGTTTTGTATCAATGCTTGCCCTACCTACATTCGATTTCGTGTTGACAAAAAGAAAACGCAAGGACTCTATAAGGATATAGATATGGATAGATAAAAGAATATCGTCATATGAAAAAAAGGCGATGTTGGAAAGTTATTTCAAATAATCACAGATTACACAAGTTATCCATTAACCCATCAGATCAGAGCCATTAAACAATTTTCCAGAATACAGTTTCTCAAGTTCGACTTTTTTTTTTGTACTGAATGCTTCTCATCCTGGTACGGAATCTGAGAGGATATGTTAGCCATGTGGTGTCAGGAGGAGATTTTTTCCTGTCAAGGGTTGTTTATAAATGGGATGAATATAAAAGCAAAAAAATTGTTTCACACATAAACCGATCAATCAATTTGAAACTTTAGCTCTCCCTTCATCCTTCATGAATTATATTTTTTGTGTTATGAGTGTGTGTCGTGTATCCTGCGATGTCAGCTTTTTTAGTGTGATTTTCAATTTTATATCGGTGAGGTCAATATCAACGTTAATATGTGTTAATTTGAGTTTTTGTTGAAAAGGATGATTCAGTTTTTATTATTATCCCTTGCTGGCTGATAGCTGGCTGGATAGGATATATTTTATGTATGTATGGAATTCCTGTCTATCCAATTTTTGCCACAGGTGACAAGGAAAAATGTCAGTGCAATGATGGCGCAATTACCTTTTGATAGGATGTAATTAACAGGAAAATGTTGATAACTGGATAAATATGTGTGTTACGTTGTGTGCACACATGACATCAGGAACCGTTTGTTTCTGTGGAAAAATATTCAGTGAGACATATTACAGTAAATCGAATAAAAGTCTCAACACCTTTGTGCTTACGTTGAATGGAATGAAGATGGAGAGAGTGTGATAATGGGACAATAAACAGTTTCCTGGTATGAGTGATTGGAAGTGTTGATACAAATTAATATTTTATTCATTGGGTTATAATAACATATATAGAGTTTGGTTGCATAGAGGATGGGCAAAGTGGTGAATTAACTTAAAGGTTGTACCTTTGAACTAAAGGCAATTTTCCCAGTAAACTGAATGGGATTCTTTCTTAAAGATTAAAACCAAAAATGATGTTATTAAACCAAGAAAATCATTAATAATCACTTTAAAATAATCCTTTAGTCCGAATCGTCTATTTTGTAATTTAATTTATTTAATTGACAGCTTATATTATACTTTTTTAAGTTCACAAGTATTTATTTATATTAAAAAAATATTTTGGGAGCATTTAGCTCTTTATTGTTTAAACTTTAGATTACAACTGACTAAACATTAATTTCTTATAAACTACCTTATCCTATGGGACCCGCCAGCGCGCTGGCGTGCAGGAATGCCCTTATTGTCATCTTCAACATTTTGTTTGTTTGCCAGACATATCGTCAGCATATTGAAGCCTTGGGCGTGCATCAATTCATTGCATCGAGTTAAGCTGTCGTAGCTAAGGCGATGAAAAAAATATATTTCTTGGGAGTAAAAACTCTTTATTAATCATCTATACTTATATAGCCAGATATTGACACTTAGCACTACAATTATTAATGTTTACACTTCTTCTGGTTCTGAAACTATTCATCTCGATCTAACTGATCGTGTTATTACACTGACATACGATCTGCCGTACTAAGGACATTGTTGTTCCGTATGCAGGTTATATTTATATGATGCTGGACGTAAATATGTTTATCTTATGTTATCCAGATGTTGGCTTGGCTTGGTCATCTAGTGTTATCTATCAGACGTCGGCTTGGCTTGTTGCTATGTTTAGTTTAGGTTGCTTGGCTTGTTGCTTAATATGAATTCCTATGGAGTGGCTTGGTTTCCTATCTGGCTTGTTTCTAAAAAGAATCTTATTTTATGATAATTTGTTAGAGTTTTTCCTTATTCTACATTCAAGGGTATTAACTATCGTGAGAATGATAAATCTGAATTTATGCTGCGTTAACTCTTCCCCCTTAAAAGAAATTTGTTTGGGCTTTTTGATCCATAAAATAAAATGCGATCAAAAACTAATCCATTTTTGTTGTGTTCCCAACGGCGACGTTCCCCCTTTATTTATTTATTTTTTTAGCAACAAACACCACAGGGGGGAGGGGATAGAACCCCCTACCGTCTCCAGTTGTTTGTTTAACTTTATTAGCTTATTACAAGCAAACACTTTGAAACTAACAATAATAACTTAAGTCTAAAAATTCTTAAATCTAAAGAAAGCCAGGTAGGGTTGGAGGGTCTGTAATTTCAAACGTCCTCGTTTGATCTTTAGAAAATCAGGATTTGGCTGATCCTTGTTCGCTTGGTTGTTACCGGCTGTTTTGGTAAGCTCACGATCCTTCCACCTTGATGGTCGTCTGAGTTAATTTCAGGTATTGGCTTTTTTTGCATCATATATCCAGATTAGTGGTGAATTTATCTGTCTTTATTTTTTCGACGGATGAGCATTCTTATGACTGTGATTATGATTACTATTATAAAAAGTGTAATCAGGCTGGAGTTGGTTACCAGTTGACAGGGGTTTTCTTGTTCTATCTGCTCGATATATTCCGTGTTTTTTTAGATGCAGTTCTTTCATCATCTCCAATGTCAGCAACTCTTCATACTTTTCAACTTGTGAGTCAGGCTGTATGATGGCCGGTAGCGGCTTTGCAAAAAGTGATGACAAAAGTGTGAAATTATAAGTGATAGGTGAAATATTCAATGTTTTGTGAAAAATGGGCTTGGAAACGCTAATATAGCTAATAGGAAAATAAAACATTTTGTTAGATTTTATCCACCAGATGGTAACGCTGGTACTGTTTTAATGTAAATTGAAACGATATATTATGCATATTACGGAATCGCTGATATAGCTTTTATTTGCGATAGACTTATGCAGTTTGATGCAGCCAAAATAAGATGCAATCGTCCTATCTTTCCTGTACTGACAATCTTTTCTGGATGGACTATAAGCTTTAATTTGTTGCATAAATAAAGCTTTAACTGTATTAAAATCTATATAATTATATTTGACATTTAATGAACTATTTTGTTTATATTTCTGCATCTAATCGTTTCTTATAAGTATTTTTGAAATGGGAATGGCTTCAAAAATTGTTATTTATTATAAAGGAGAGTTCTGGCTGTTATGTATAGTGAAGTGTTCAACTTACGATTAAATAAATAATAATTGTTTTTATTGGAAAACTAATGTTAAATAGCAGATGTCACCAAAAAAACAATTTTTTTCAATTTTTTTAAAGACTCAAGGTAACTTAAAATTATTTTATTAATTTTTTGCAAACTCTTAGCTTTAATTTGATACATAAAAATTCAGCCAAATAATTAAGTTATAGGTCATAATACATTTATAACACTTTTTTCATTCAAAAGAGGTTGCCAAGGTGATATCCCCAGTTTAGATGCGGCAACCCTTTGTTTTTGTTGAGAGTTAGATCTGTTAGACCTTGGATGTGGTTCTACTTTTAACCATTAACTCGATGAGCTAAGTCATGGTCGAAAAACGGGATTTTAAAAAGAAGGGTGCCATAGGATCATTTAAAACTAGGCAACCCCATAAATGATGTTCTGCCTCATCAAGTTTTATACGTTAGAAGTATTTTCAACTATGGTCGGAAAAACGAACTGGAAGTGACCTGTTTTAGATGCCATGGACCCGAAATCTGATAGGCAACCCAGCATATTTTTGCTTCTCCCAAGTAACTCCATCGATTAAGTGGTATAAGAATTATTGACCCGATGAGCTAAGATGGACTATAACGACTGCCCGGAAAAATACATTATTGAAACAATCCAAAAATTATGCAAAATAATAGAATAACACTCAAATGAATGCAAAAAGGTTGACTCCAACACCGCTTATTTGAAAAGTATTGCAGCACTGGCTAACAACAAACATCATACTGGTCACTCTTTCAATTTTGAAAAAAATGAAGTTTTAAAATTTGAGCGCAATAAATTTTAACTACAGGGGTCCAACTATGTAGCTCAATTCTACAATTAAAATAATCGAATTCGCAAAATCCGAACTCTGTAATTCTATAAGAACGCTCTAATAAACGAAAGTCGAATGAAAAAAGTTTCCTTTCGCGAATTCGCATAGTATTGTTCGCATGCAAATGTGTTTGCGAGCAATCCTTTAAAATTAAACGAAAGCATACAATATGCACGAAAACATATTTTTTGTAATTGTTAATATTTATTTAATTGTTTTTAACTAATCAATAATACATTTTCAACGTAAGGACTCACTTAAAAGTGCGAAAACAAAAGCTTCTCAATTCAATGTTCTTGGCCAACACAATGACGAAACGCACCGATTTTTACAAAAAAAAAAACTCAAGGATCAACACATAAATTCATCTTCTAAAAGCGCTATTTTTATTGCAAAACTGAAAATAAAACATTTCACTCTGTAATCGCTTTAGTATATGCACTTGCATTTTTAATAATTCTTTTTGCGATAAACACCATTATACCTACCTCCGTGTTTTGTTCAAAGTACAATGTATTGCATTTATAGCGTTTTTTCTTGTTCCAATTTACTTCCCATTGGAAAAAATCTGATAAAAATTAACAACTTAAGTTAATATTTTCATTCAAAAACTTGATTTAATTTAAAATGTTTCACAAAAAAAAAAATGTTTATTGACTCCTTTTTCAATTCATCTGTCAAATAGAATGCGAGACTCGTTCGAAAATCGGAAATATTGTGGGATATTTTTGGGACTTATTTAATTCGATTCTCATTTCATACATAGTGCCAGTTGAAAGTAGAATCCGAAATGATTTGCGAATAGAATCAAAAGTAGAATCGAGTTACATAGTTGGGCCCCAGGTTCATGAAGTAAACCAAATAGTTAAATTTGGAGATGATGTATGTATGTAATTTTAAAACTGACAAAAAAGATTATTAGAATTTAACCTCATCGCATACGCAAATGCATGTCATGGCTTCCTGTTACCTTTGACGTACCTTTTATCTTGTGTTTTGTTTTGAAGTATTATTTGACAGACGCTAAAGTCGCAGTTTGATACTATAAATTTGTGATAAATTATACTATTTATATTATATAATTTAATATTTGTTATTTAATGTTTTCATGTCAATATAAAGGTAAAGTAAGTATACCCGTTAGTTTTTAATATTTTTTTTATCTGTTTTGAGACAATTTTTGTAAAATTAGCCCTATTTGTAAAATTGGATAAACGGGGGGAGACAGACCCTCTTTCCCAAACATTTTTTTTTGCCTTAAACCAACCTAGCGGTTCCAGTAATTTTTGTTTGTATTGTGATTCACTTTTTATAGGTGTTTTTTAAGTGGATTTATGAGATACTTTGTGGCTGAATATCTCCTGAGCCAATCGACTTAGGACTTTGATGTAGCAATATAAAATGTTCATTTTGACACGGCGTATCAGAACATCGGGCCCAAATTGGCGGATGTCGTTTGTACCTCCTGTTTTAATTTTTTTATTTTAATGCAATAAATAGGTACATTCTCAAAAAAAAAAATACAATGATTTCATTATCGAAGTCTTGCAATGTCCTTTTTAAATTTTTGAATCCTCACGAAACTCCATTTTTTCATGGACTTAAAGCCATAATAAGTTAATTTAAATCAATAGTTCAACAAGTCCACTAAATTAATGCAAAGTCTTCTACTTAGTTGAAATTATTTGTATTTATTATTTAATATTTTCAATGTAGCATATTAGCAATTGTATTTTTATAAAAATATTCTTTTATTTTTGAATCATGTTAGAAATTCTGCGGAAATCACGTATACAACAACATGTTTAATAGAAATTTTTAGTTCTGTTTAATTCAAATGATAAATACGACCCCACATTATGTTTTCGTTTCCACATTCCCATCTGTTTCGCCACACATAATCACATAATTCTGAATGCAGAATTCGATAAGTTGCCACATTACACATCTTAGAACTCTTATCTTATACCACAGACTCATCTCAACAAAACCATCATCATCAGCTCTGGGACAAGAAATTGAACGTCTGTATTTCAAATGTCCTTCAGAAACAAAAAAAAAATAATATACAATGAAATCCTTTCTAAAACTTTCCCAAAGCATTCTTAACATGACAACCTCCCTCTATCATTCAGATGCAACAAAACTTCCTTTTACTTTAATTCATGTTTTGTTTGTGTAATCACACTGCGCGACAATGGCATTTATCACACATCCATTAGGGACACGTCACAATTGGTCCGAAAGTCTCAATCCATTTTAGATGAAGGTACAGTGTTTCCTCTTTAATTTTCCTTTTTCAAGAAATAACATTCTCAAGAGAGAACCCTGAATAAATGTCAAGGCTTCGCAGGCGTTGGTGTGGAGTGAATGTAAAGCTCTTCAATTTGTTTACATTTACTAGTCTGTCAGAATGTGCTCCCACTTGGTGGAATGTATGTATTTGACATTTGACAAGACTCTTTCATAAAGTAAGATTTCTTTGAGGAAGGACGCAAAGGAAGAATTCGATGTGTTTGAAGAAGAAGGATTGTAAGTTATGGAGGGCTCCTACGAGGCGTGTGTCATCTTAATCACAGTCGTAAACATCAACTCTTCACATAGGGCGTCCCATCTTCATCTTCATTAATCTCTGTGGTTGGGGTTGTTGGCAATTACTTGTGTATATGCTTTAAGCCTTTAAGTGAATATACGCCAAACGGTATATAGGTGTCATATTTATAAGAATAAATGCAGAATACGCAAATCATCCTTAAATTGTTATGTATAGTTAAAAGGATGGGTTTTTAAAGAAGTTCAAGGCATCAAGTAAAACAAAAATTAGTTAAGTGGCACTGACAGCTCCGAAAAACCACATCCTAGTGACTTAAAACTCTCAACCAATAGTTTTGTGTGCGTTATTAGCTCTACAGGATTAGAGAGGACCTACAATTTTACGTCGAATCCTAACGAATAAGTGAGATGCACTTTTCATGGATGATACTCTTGAGGATTTGTCACTTCCTCGCAAGAGGCATCAAGTAGTAAAGTAAAAAAAAAAAAATTTGGAAAAGGTTGTGAAACAATGAGATGATTAATTTTTGTAGCAAATATTTTCAAGGACATTTTCGTTGATAGGAATTTTGTGGGTCACCATTAAAATGACATATACATAATGTATTTTTGTATGGGTTTATTTAATATGTTTAATGATTACATATACTGCAGTAAGGCTGCGTAGATTGAATTTATGATATCGGTTAATCGGTGCTTCTTAATGTTTTGTGAAGCTAGTAAGCTATTCACACCGAATCAAAATTTAGATTTCGAAAAAAAAAAATTCAAATTCTCGCATTGTAGATCAAGTAGATTTCACATTATCAGATTTAGAAATCTAGTTAGAAGATTACGACGAAATTTCCTCAAAATATACCTACTTACAAAATAAATTAGTGTAAAGCAAACATAGATACATAGGTACCTTTTGAGTATTCAGCATTTGTGCTTAATTGCTGAATTTGAACAAAACGAATCCAAAAAGTTTTTTTTCCATGTCTATTGTTGTGCCATACATATGTCTAACTAACAGTCTGTCTGTCGGTCTTAAAAACCAGTTTTTCTTAAACACCAGTTTTAACGGTACCGGCCACATAACGGTTTTTTTTTAATTTTTACTTTCTCGTTAACGACTCAACGGATCTAAACCAAATTTTATTTTAGGAAAAGCCTATTTGGCTTAATGATAATGGCGTACTTATTTTTTTTTATAGCTTTTCTAAAAACATTATATTAATTAAACAATTTTTTTTTATTTAATATTTTGAAAACCAATTGATGTTTTTTTTTAGTTTAGTTTTCGAATGGAATTTATTAATTTTTTAAAATTGATATACTCAAAAAAATATAAAAAAATATTTTTAAGAAGTTGTTGGAAAAAAATTAATTTTTCAAAAACTGGTTGTTCAATTTCCCAAAAAAAAAACTCGTAAATATATTCTGTTATTTAATAATTACTGGCATACCACCATTTTCTTTGAGAAACTCTGGTTATAAGTTATTTTTCAAAGTAATTTTTTTGTTAATTTGCGTTATGCCTTATATCAAATATTGTGAAATTTATTTTTGTCGAGAACGTCTCTAACGATTTCAACAAAATTTAACATGTGTATTGAAACATTAGATGTCTATCAGTAGGTGGAGACTTTGAGGAAAATTCGTTTAACGGTACCTGCCATATAAAAGTTTTTTTTAAATTTCGACTTTCTCGATAACGGCTTAAGTGATCTTAATAAAAAATAAAACTGAAATAAAACTAGCTATTTAAAATAAGATGGAATTCCATTTTTTTTTTATTAAATGTTTTGTAATTTTATAATTGTTATAAATTTTTGTTTGCAAATTCAATATTTTAAAAACCCGTTGACGGATTTAAAAAGAAATCTAGTTATAACATGAAATAAATTCTTTTCTAAACCGCACCGACGATTTAAACCTTTTTTTTTTAGTTTGATATTTACCGAAGAAATATTTGTGCATACTTTGATTTCGGTTTAAATCTTTATTAGATATTGATTTAGCATTTTTAATAAAATTTCATATTTTCGTTCATTTCTTATATTATTTTTTGAATTTTTTTTTTAAGCGCTTAACTAACTTGCGATCCAGTCGTGCCCTTTATTTTCTTGAGCGATCCAGACGATTTAATAAAACTTCGATAAAAAATTTTGCAAAAGTGATCAGTTTTAATTTTAATTATTTTTTTTTTTTTTGTAAAGTTAATATTTTATTGACTAAAAATTTTTGTGCATAATAAAAAAATGGTTTATAAAAATTATTAAGTAAACTTCGATTTATTTTAAAACCGTTCTAACGATTTTGGAGTTATTTTTTTTTTTGGTAAACTTACATTCAGGCAACAATTTTCCTGCATACTTTGATTTTCGTTTGAATCTTCCTTAAAAGTAGTTTTACTACTTTTAAAAACAGTTCATATGGTTTTGTTTGAATTTTTCATTAATATAAAAAAAAAAAAATTATTTTTATTAAATTTAGTTGTATTTTAGTGGCAACTTGCTACAAGAACTAGTTTGTGCGACCCAGTCGTGCACTGTATTTATGTTCGATTAGAAGTCCTATATTATTGGATTTCATCAAGTCGACCGAAAAAGAAAAACAATAAGTACCGAGGTAAAATTTTTATATGTTTCCATAGTAATTGAAAAAAAAAATATTAAATAAAACTTTAATGACCAAAGAAATTAACAAGAAAAGACAACATTAGTTTGAAATAAACTCAGAATTAACTAAAAGTTAAATTTCAAGACTGAGAACACAATAGTCATTATCACTGAAGGCATTGGCATCAGCGCTACACTACCACTGTTTGTACACCTGCAATTTAAAAACATTAATATTAATTTTTAAACATCAGCCCGATTTTATTAAAACTTACTCTGAAGACTGAGTAACTGATGTAAGATTCTTGAAATCTGAAAATTTATCAAGGTTCGGAACAGTTGTATTAAATGTGTTGCTCAAAGATCTATCCCTGACCAAAACGTAAGCTAAAGTTGATTTAGCATTATTTTGTTCGTATCCACAAATAATCATGTAATTGTTGTAATCGGTTGTCAGAATCTTGTGGACAATTTTTGTTGTTTCTATTGAAAGAAATAGAAAAGTTATATCTCTATAAAAAAAAGATGAAATATTGTTTAACTTACCATTAAAAGAATCGGTAAATTCACCTGAAACATTATTCGTATCGTACTTAAAGCCTATTAAATACTTTGCTGTATGGTTGACGGAAAGCTTAGGACTCGTACTGGAAGTAACGTCCATCCAAATATCTGTTGAATTATGTTTAAAACTTATTTGGACACACTGTTCTGAATTTTGAACACCATTTAAAGGCTTGATGGCAGCTTCATACCAATCTCCTAGAAGCTTAAATAAAAGAGATTCATCTAAATTATTCATAAATTTGTTCAAATAAAATTAGTAGTTTAGACCTAGCCACCAAAATACTAACGTCATTTGATAAAGAAAGATATGGACATAATAATAATGAGAATCACAAAAACTGTTGAATGTCGTGAAGTTTGTTAAATTAAGCTTTAAATTTTAAAGAACAACTTAAATTAGCTTTAGCATAGTATTTGAAAATGAAAGTTTATCACCGTCGTTTTAAACAAGTCGCATCGGGCTCGGCACTAAAATATGGTTTGTAATTTTTTTATTAATCAAGCGAACAGTTTATGTGATGTGTATAAAATAGGAACAAATGCGGAACTAAAAAAACATTTAACCAATGAAGAATCGATTTTTGGTGTGAATTTTCACACCACAAATCCTTCCTTAGTTAATTTTTTTTCTTTCTGCTTATGTTCCTTTTTACTGCCACACCAGTAAAATGCTCGCTTAATTTAAATAAGTTTGTCAGAACTGGGCAATTGTACATAAAAAAGCCAAACAATCTATTGGCCGTTCAAACTTATAGCTTTTTAAAAGTGACGTGAGGCCAAAATCGAAAACGAGGCATTTTTTGTGTAGGATTAGGATAAACTTGGTATGCTCAATAAATGTCACAGAAGTATTGAGTCTTGTGAAAGAAATCAAGCTTCTGTTATTTCAGGATACCTATGTACAAGGCCGTAGCCAGACAATTATTTCGGGGGGGGGGGGCGGGGTTATACTTATTCCATACACCAATCAATCTGTACCTTTCTGTAGATGTAATAAATAAAATTAGTACAGCCCATTAACCCAAAATCCACTAAACACGACTTTTAATTGCGATAATGATACTATTCTATGTATAAGGCAAGTTATGGATTCGTCAAAAAAAAAAAATTGAGATAACAAATAAACATGATATTGCGATGATAGGGAAGTAGACAAAAGTGTGTTGGAAAATTCTATTCGTCCGACTGCCTGTTTGCAGATCTGCAGCCTAAATGGATAGGCTGATTTGCAAACTTGGTTCAGAATGTTTATTTAGTAGTCTCGCACTAGGCGTTGCTGAAATTGGAATTTTAGCTCTAAAACAATATTAAATGTCAAATAATAGTTTGTTTAAACTTAATTTTTCTAAAAATGGCCTTAACGATTTTGATAAAACAGTCGAGATTTATCTTAAAACAGTAAAATAAGAATTTCTCGCTGACAACAAAACCGATTTCAATTAAATTTAAAATTTAGGAAGTTTTTTATGATCAAATTCATATACATAACTTTTTAGATTTTTTGAAAGTGTTAGAATAGCGAATATCGAATTTTTTCAGATTTTTTTCCAGATGAACTACAGATTTCGATGTATTGAAATACTCAAAAAATTGAAAATATTTTTCAAAAATTAAAAAAGAAAACGGTTTAAAAAAAAACTGCTTTAACGATTTTCAATATTTTTTCCTAGGTAGTGTAGGCTTTAATTTGTATAATCATTACTTTCAGTGTAATATTCATGTACATATTTGCACTATCGTATTTATTAGCACTGTATTATTTACTAAATGTATATACTATATGATTTGAAACATGACATTATGTAAATTATATAAAACCGTATAATTTCTCTATGTAATATTATCTACTTAAACCATATCGTATGATCATGATCATGTACTTATCATTGAACATGCAAATTAAGAAATAAAGAGTCAGTTCTTGTCGACCACTCAAAGCATCACCTCGTCTTTTAATCACTCGCTTTGCCACGTCAATATAGATTCTACAGTAGAGTACTGCTAATAAAATACAATTGCATACTTAGTTTTTCAAGAAAACTCTCAAACAAATTTGAAAAACTAAAAGATTTTTCCATTATTTTTTTAAAATAATTTTAAGTTATTATTTATTAGGTAGGTACATTTATCATCACTCTTTAAGATATTATTATAAAAAAAAGTATTAAATAACATGTAAGTATATCATTTTTATAAAATTTAATTTAATCTTCTGGCCTTCTGTGCTGCAAATATGTCTAAAACTTCCTCAGTGTCAATCTCAATTTGTCGATGAATTGACATTAATGCCAATCCTGTTAGTCTTTCTTCGCCGGTAGAATTTCTAAGGTAAGTTTTTAGACGTTTCATTGTCGAAAATGTTCTTTCCGGTGTATACGTTGAAACCGGTAGTGTTGCCAAAATTTTGAGAAGCTTGTGGATGTTAGGAAACAGATCCTTAGTGCTGTTATTGCACTCTTTGAACGCTCTGTATCTTTTTGTCTATGGCATTTTGTCTTCCATAACGTAAACTCAGCTTCTAAAGTGTCCCAATCCAAAAAAGATCTATAAAATTTGAAGTTTTCTTCGTTGTAATTTTGTTCATATTTGCCAAGGATAAATGGAATTAAAATGCACAAAAAGGAAAGTATGGACTTATGATTTTCAAATCTTATTTTAAGCTGACTTAAAAAGTCAACAAAAAGAGGAATCAAGTTACAATATTGCAACTATATAAGTGGAATAACGAAGTTGAAAACTAATGCACACAAGAACACTATTAGTTTATTTGGAAGGGAAATAAGAATATACGTTTTTACTATACATATTGTTTCATGTAGATGCATACACATACCTATCTAGGTATACTAAATTTCCTTGAGGCGTTTAGTAATTCATTATGTGCAATCGAAGCCAAAGTAACCTGGCATCC
Source organism: Baccha elongata (assembly GCA_951217065.1). NCBI lineage: Eukaryota > Metazoa > Arthropoda > Insecta > Diptera > Syrphidae > Baccha > Baccha elongata. The sequence continues at coordinate 55,656,530 of OX578272.1, read as the reverse complement.
TGAGGCTGTGTTGTTTGAGGTTGTATTTAAAAACTGGTTAGAGCTACCTTACTAAATTCATCGAAAATTATGTTGGTACCTAACTACGTAGGCTTAAAACTAAAATCAGAAAGTTTTGAACATAATCACTAATTATTTGAGCACAGATTTCATACTTATGCGGAAAAGGTTAATTTACAGATGCATTTCTAAAAAAATTCGGGGGGGGGGGGGGGGGTGAACCCCTGTGACCCCCCTTCCTTGGCTACGGCCTTGTCTATGTATAGGTACAACCTAAAGAGAATTCACATCAGGGCAAAAGTAGGTATTATTGAGGCTCTGAGTGCAAAAGTGGCGTAAGCCATATTTTTCAATTTTGAGAATATTTTATTCAATAACGAAAAGTTAACGATTAATAGATGCAGAAGTAGTGCCATTAATTTTAGCTTATGCATAGATCGGAAAATGATAAAATGATACTTCCGCCTTTGAAAATTCGATTATGTATCTCCGTTTATGCAATTTGGGTTACGCAGTCCCCTCATCCCCCATAAGAGGGTGTAATAGAGCATTAAATTGCAATCTACTGCATATGGTTTTTCATATTCAATGTGATTTATTTCCGGTATATCACGCGAGTGTGACAAAAATGCAATTTACAATAAAATTTTCTCTATTTCTCTATAAATTCTCATATAAGCTCATTTTTTAAGAGCAATACAGAGTGAATAAAAGTTCGATTTTCAAACATCTTTTTTTAATTAAATTCCTTTTTATTTTTGTTAGCTTTAAATAATATTTTCATTATACTTATTGTCTTTTTTTTGTTTTTTTTTATAAGAAAACCATGTATCACCCAGAGCAAACATCTATGTGTAAAATGCCTTGAACGCCTTAGGTGAAGTTTTTTGTATGGATGTTATTTCTCGAGCATAAATTTGCATAGTACTAAGGAGTTTGCTTAGAAAACTTAGGTAAAGTTTTTGTATGGATGTTATCTGACAAGCTAACTTAGCTTAGAACTTAGAAAGGCAATTTATATGTACATCCTATATAGTTAATGTAAAATTGGATAATTTTCCTTAAAATATTAAGGAAATAGGTAAATTGACTTTTTTGCATGTGAATGTAAGAAAGTCAAGCCTAATTTTACCAAGAACTAAGGCAATATTTTTTCGTCCTTGGTAACGTGAAAAACGGTTCGTAACATTACCTTAGCTCTAAGTTAATTTTGCTTCATTACTAGGACAATTCTTCCTTAAACCATATCTGTTGGCATAACCTAGTCCCTAGCTTTATATCGCCTAGGGTCTTTTAGTATTTTCCCCTCTGTAATATTACTTTAGCTCTAAGGTGATTTTACCTAATCACTAGGGCAATCATAGTCCTACCTAGGCATTACCTAGGGCCTAACATATTTTACCTATTTACCTTAAGTGCCTAAATATTTTAGTTATAAATTATATTGCCCCAGAAATAAGGCAATTTAACGAAAAATAATGGTATCAAGGTATTTGATGATATTTTTCGCACAACCAATTGGCGTAGCGGTAGAGTGCGGGAATTGTGCGTGTAATGACTCGAGCTCAAATACAGGTAAATACAAACTTTGCATTTAATTAAAATAAAATTTAACCGTTACAGAGTACAATGAAAAAGGGAGTACGAGGAGAATTACAAAAAAGAAAAAAAAAAGAAAAAAACAAGAAACAAGAAAAAAAATAAATCTTATATATAAAATTCTCCTGTCACGGTGTTTGTAATCTATCTCCTCCGAAACGGCTCGACCGATTTTCATCATCCGAAGCATGCATATCGGCCAGGGTGGAGAATCGGACAACATCTATTTTTCATCCCCCTAAATGTTAAGGGTGGTCCACCCCTAAATTTTTTTTTTATTTTTTTGGACAAATTTTTTTTTTTAATTTTTTTATGATACAGCATACAAAAATACATACAACCCTTAATTTTCACCCCTCTACGATCAACCCCTATTTTTTATTTGTCAATTAAAAACGTTAATTTATTTTGCAAGGATTTTTTTTTTATTTTGTCATGACTTGGAATGAAAAAATTCATATTACTCTGATCAACCCAATTTAATGTGATCTCCCGCCCTCACCGGTCATTTCATTTTTTTTCATTTATTTCGACTAAATAATAAGTTTACAATGACACATTAAGAATTATATCTTTTAGAGCATCAATAATTTAAATAACATAGTTTCTCGGTATTCAAAATTTAGAAAAATCATTTTAAGCTAATCTTAATATTGAATAAAAAAAAAAAAAATATATATGTATGTGTAAATAAATATGATATGTAAATGTATACGTATACAAAATTTAAGTAAATAAATTAATAAACAAGTAGTAATTTAAAAAGAAAAAAGAGAAAAGGATTAGGTATATTTAAATTTGATTTGAAAAGTGCAAAAATAGTTCTCTTCTAAAAGCTGTAGGTGCAGTAGTAGTTTGCAATTCGTTTGGAAGTGCATTCCACAGACGAATTGCAGAAACGTAGAACGAGCGTTCTGCTATGTTGCGTGAGAAACGCGGTAAGATTAATTTTAACCCTCTTTGTGATTGGGCAAAGTTGAGTCTTTCACTTAGATAACCAGGACTCCTATTGTGGATGATATTATGGAGCTTCAAAACAAGCCTGAACTTAAGATACTCATCTAAGTTCAATCCAAATAGAGTGTGTCTTAGATGAGTAACACTGACAAATCTAGGAATACTATGAATAAAGCGTATGCAATCATTAAAAGCAACATTCATTTTGCGCTTACACTCACAATCCAATATAGGATATAGAGAAAAGTGAAAGGTAAAATACGGCAAGATTAATGACTTAACAAGGTGTTTCTTCATATTGGGTAACAATAAGTCTGAGGAAGATCTAAGAGTTCGTAAACCAGAATATATATTTCGAATAGTGTCCGAGATGGCTATACAGCAGCTCATATTACAGGTTATTCTATAACCTAAGTATTTAACCTCCTTCACATAAACAATAACTTCACTATCAAGAATAACTGGGGGAAAATCTAAGGGGTTCAGATCAACTCTAGAGCATAACATGGCTACCGACTTAGCAGGGTTAAGATTCATACCGTTTTCTATTGACCATGTAAGGATATAATTTAAATCTTCATTGAGTCTTGTTATTGAGTCCTCCATCAATCCAATTGATCGAAAGATGTAAAGTACTACGTCATCAGCATATAAATGAACTTGACAATTGCGAACAATATCAGGAAGGTCATTTATAAATATCGAAAATAACAAAGGACCCAAAACCGAACCTTGAGGAATCCCCATATTGGTAATACGAGGGTTCGAGATACCAACTTCAGTTTTTATACACTGAACTCTATCTTTAAGATAGTTGGACAATAGCTTAGTAGCAGTATTAGAAAAAAAAAGCCTTTTAAGTTTAGAGAGAAGCATTGTATGATCAATACAATCGAAGGCCTTAGAAAAGTCCAAAAGAACAATGGCTCCAAACTTGTCATTATCAAGAGCAAAACATATATCGGACGTAACTTTAATGGCTGCAGTTTCACAACTGTGTTTACTACGAAACCCAGATTGCCATTTAGAGAGGAAAGAGTCGACAACTGATCAATTATCAATCGATCAGTTATCCCCGTCAGGTGTCACCACTCATTCAGCAAACATCACGGAGTAGGGATGAGGACAAAGTCGGTCTACTCTCTCACTCACTATACATTTTTCAGCCATTTCTTTTGGTTTTATTTGTGTATCTATCGGAGCAGTGACTGTTATACGTATTATTTTATTTTTTTTTGTGCAACTCTGATGTTAATTTTACTATCATCGTAAATTTATCATTAATTTCCAGTGCAATAATTATTTATCTACAATTTATTAATCTGACAAAAAATAGTTTTAACTCTCAGTTAATTAATTGATCTCATGTAAATAAACACTGAGTAAGAATTTTCTCTTAAGCGATGCTTAGCTCGCAAACGGTTGACTTAAAAAAATCAAATAACAAAATGTTGTAGTAAATTTTATGAGCCGTAATTTAATATAAGCTATAAGCGAACGATAAAAAATAGGGCCCTTATGACCCTTCCCTTTTCACGGCTCACCTTCTAGACGTCGGGACTTTTAGTATGTTAACTCCTTCAGCAGCCTGGACAATTTTTCGAAGGAACAACTTTTTTCTAACTCACGACTTTTCATTGCAGTATGTATAGCTGAGTGGCGCGATACGGTTTCCGCCCTCTATCTCAAAACAGTTGAGGGCATGAAAAAAATATTTTTTACGAAATTTATCGCAAATTGTATGCTCTACAATTTTGATAATAGATGTCAGCATCACTTATTTGAGAGAAACCGAGATAATCGCGAAACACGCGGTTATTGTTACTTTTGACATTGAATAACTAACTTTTCGTAGTTCTGGGTCCGAGCCCTCAGTACATCTAATGTTTTTTCAGGGGTCCAGCTCCGGCCTCTTGCGAGGAAATGACAAATTTTCCAAAACTATAATTGTCATGAAAAGTGCATCTCATCTTAGTCGTTCGTTTCGACGAAATATTGTACTTCCCCTTCAATCTTTGTAGAACTAACAACGCACACAAAAGGATTGGGTGTATGTCGCACAAGGCCGTGGTTCTTCGGAGCCGTCAGTGCCATTATCCTTTGCACACAACTTTTAGTAGGCCAATATGAAGCTGTATACGAGTTTCCAGGGTGACTCCTTATTTGCCTTAAATCAGTAGGTACTATATGTTAGCTTACTATGAAAATAATGTAAAAAGAACTACAAGAGTGTTTTAATTAAGATTAGGTATGCGCTCTTAATTTTTTGTGCGTTTATGAAAAAAGTTTGTCCTCTGTATGTGGCTTAGATTTGGGAACACCATGCTTTTCCCACGGACAACTATATGTGGCATGTTCTCGCGTGGGGAAACCATCCAGTTTGTTTGTGTTGGCTAAAGACGGACTAACCAAGAATATTGTACACTCTAATGCACTGAGAGATACATTTTTTTTTCAACTGCCATAATTGATAGAAACAATGTAAATAATTATTTTTGATAGCTATCAGAAATTATAATTCAAAATATAGTCGTTATTTTAATAAATATTAATTCATTAACCGAAATAAAGCATACTTTTATTGCATGCTTATAACGCTTTCGATTATAAGTACATCCTCACACACTTATAGTAGATAGTTATTTTTATTGAACTAAAAAATTTAATTTTAATTTAAAATTTCAAAAAATAATGTTTTTTTTTAATTAAAAGCTTTGCGAAGTCAGAAGCACTAAAATTCACAAAATTTTATGCACAATGTACAAAAATAGCGGGAAGTTGCAGGGATGGCCCGTCAAGTCGACTGTTTTCCAATTTTTTTTTTAGTTATGAATAAATTTGAGTAAATAACATAGTGCAACCAGTAATCACAAATTAAAAGTTGTAAGTAACGAACTAGGTGATACGAAGTTCACCGGGTCAGCTAGTCTTTTTATATAAATATACAGGAGTTTCAAAATATAAAAGAAATCTAAACACAATAGCAAAAACGAATAAAGATTATAAGGATATTAAAATAACAACAATTATAAAATTTATTATTAACATAGATACTTTATTTTGATGAGAAACTTCAATTATCTTGAGCTAATAAGGAAAAAAGAGAAGATAGAAAATTCTTTCTGTGATCGATATTTCGTCTTGTATCAAGGGGTAAGTTATTCCAAAGAGAAACGGCATTAACGAAAAACTGTCTACACGAAATTACACATGTATATATAGGAGATAAGAGGGCATGACTTCGGCTGGACCGCGGAAACGCGATTTTTTCAAATAGATAAGCGGGCTACTGGTAATGGATGAGGTTAAATAGAAACGCGATAACCCTGTAGTTTAGAAAACTTTGAAGATCGCACCCTAGAATTTGTTTAGTGAAGGTTGAAACGTGATCATGTCTTCTAAGATTGAAAACATATTATATCTTGCAGTTGCGTTAACTGCAACTGAGAGCTTTCTAAAAGACTCTGAATCAGAGTTAGCAAAAATTTCACAGCCATATGTGACAAAAGGCACAATTAGTGCTTTGACAAGCCTTTACTTTGTTTGAGTAGGAAGACAACTCCTGGTTAAGGATAAGCTACGAAGACTAGCATATATTTTTGCCACCACACTGTTTATATGATCATTCCAGGTTAGTGAAGTATTGAAAATGATTCCAAGGTTTTTAATTTTGTGAACAAATTGAATTGGGGCGTTGTTAAGCAAGATAAGGGGAAACGACGGCATTTGTTGTCTTTTAGAAATGGGAATTATCTTGGATTTAGATGGATTTAAGGTAAGTTTATTTTGTGTAGACCAGTCATGTATCCTACTCAAATCAGCATTAATTTTTGAAGAAGCTTCTTCAATGTTCTATGCTGAAAAATTATGGTAGAGTTGAACGTCATCAGCATAAATATGAAAATTACAAAAAGAAACACATTGCGACAAGTCATTTATGAACATTGAGAACAAAAGGGGACCAAGAATTACTTTAGAACTTACCAGCACCAAAACGGCCTTAGTTCTTAAGGTATGTCAATGTCATACCTTTATTTAGGTTAATTTAATACAGGCTTTTATTTCGGTATGATCTTTTATGCATTAGAGGCTTTTACAATTTTTTTTGACAAGACCATATATGGTTTTTTATGCATATATGGTTGAACTAACTGAAACTGTTTTGCGTGTATTTTTTACTTGGCTTACAGAATGAATACCAGACATATTTTTTAAAACAGTATCTATGTAAATGCAATGCTGGCGATGGCTTTCAAAGTGATGACGATCTATCTTCAGATTCTGGAGATGGGCAGCTTCAAAATCGTAGAAGTTCCATTGAAATCCCGGAAACAGATAGCGATTTATTCAATTATGAAACTGATTTTCATAAAAAATTATGCCTGCTTAAGTCAAATATGGGAAACAAAACATTTAGATCTATTCGATTGAAAAAATTTCAAGTTTACAGAAGTAACACAACTACCAGAGTTTATTAAAAATTAGAATCACCTCAGAGCATGCTCTGAATGATCGGACTCTTTTTTCTCTGAGTGTTCAGAGCTCTGTTCTGGAACGAACAAATAAAAACCCTAAAATAACAATAAATTCACTGATTAAGCGGTGATTAATATATAGAAACGTAAAGGGATGTTAAGCGCATGAGTTCTCCATTAACAAATTCAAAGACTATGCGGCATTCAACCGGATCAATCAATTGTCAATTTGATTGATTTCATTTCGATCGATGAGTTATAAATATAATCAATAGCTTTCCAGACGTCTGAAATAAAAGCAAATATTTATTCCGACCACTATCTTGTTGCAGCAAGTTGCAAAACCACACGGCAACACGGAAATTTAATTACATTGTTTATTTTAAGATAAAGGGAGGCCATTCTTCATAAGACTCATTTTAAATTTGAAAGCCCAACTAATTCATGGTTGTCACAGGCACATAATGTTTTTTGCACTTAAACATTTATAATTTTTTAAGTTGATTACTTACCATTGTACCATTTATAGTGGCAGCATTGGCATTTACACACGAGATAGGCTTCGTATTTGGCGCGGGCGTTTCCGTTCCTGTCTTTGTCGTTGTTGATTCTGTTGTAGAAACTTCACTTTCATCTGTAGAACTTGAAAAAGACGGGATTAAAGTACTTATTGTAGTTACTTCATCTGCTACAACATTGCTTTTGCTTAGAAGAATCATTCCGAATGATGCTAGTGTCAAAAAAATCCAATTTTATTAATAACTGCCATTTTTTTTAACTATGTACTTAATCGTGTATGGGTCACGAATCACGAATTTCGAGAGTGAACAATTTTACTTTAACTGAGACTACTAACACAAAATGTTTAACCTTTTATACTTGCAGCTAAAATCACAGCACAGTAGCTCATGATAACATAATAATTATGTATGGATATTTATCTATTCCGTATTGTCTTTGTCGCTTGAAAAATAATCGGTAGCCAAAAAAAAAAAAATTATATTTTTATCGTTATCGTGCGATGGTGACTCGTGAACAAAATACTTACATGTTGTGAGTGATTAATGTTTCGTTTTTTTTTTTTCAAAAACATTTTGATAAAACAAAATTAGATTCTCCGAAAAATATAATAAATATAAAAATGAATGCATTTTGCAATTAATAAAAATAATTAATTGCTTCATCAATGAAAAAAGTTAGTACAAGAAAAAGATAAACAAATTTAAACTAATTACATCACGTATCCTTCATTTATAAAATTAGTTCTTTTTGCATATTAGCACTTATAATAACCCTCCATAATCTAGATACTGAACAAAATCATACCATTCTGAAATTCTCATTTGCTTAGCCAATTATTTAATAAGTTTTTTATAAAGGTTTCCGTACGATTTTTTTTATTACAGAGATGCTTAAACTTGTTCACTTTTTTATTCATTTCAATTTTTCGAAATGAAAACAAATTTAATTATTTTCAATATTTTTTTTTCAACTATTACGTTTTATCACCAATATCTACATAGTGTAGAGAATCGCTGCAAGAGAAAATAGATTTAATTCATTTAACGGGTGATTTTTTAAGATGTTTAGAACTTTTTTTTAAAAAAAAAACACAAAAAAATCGAAAAAATGAATGAAATATTTATTTGAATCAATAGTTTGAACTTTGCAATTTAATGTTTAAAGATAATTTCATGCAAATGTTGACCGCGGCTGCGTCTCAGGTAGCCCATCCGCTGAGTCCAATTTTGGCATACTCTTTCACACATATCGGCCGGTATCTCACGAATGAATGCATGGATGTTGGCTTTCAGTGCTTCAATTGAAGCGGGCTTGTCCCTATAGACATTAGCCTTGACATACCCCCACAAAAAATAGTCTAATGGTGTCAAATCGCACGATCTAGGCGGCCAATTGACCGGCCCGAAACGTGAAATTAACTGTTCACCAAACTCGCCTCGCAATTGCGCCATTGTTTCGCGTGTTGTGTGGCATGTGGCACCGTCTTGTTGAAACCACATATCATGCAAGTCAAGAACTTCCATTTCGGGCAAAAAAAAGTTTATTGTCATCGCTCGGTAGCGTTCACCATTGACAGTAACGCTGCGATTCGCATCATCTTTGAAGAAATATGGCCCAATAATGCCGCCGGCCCATAAACCGCACCAAACAGTGGCTTTTTCGGGATGCATTGGTAGCTGTTGCAATGCTTCTGGCTGATCTTCACTCCAAATGCGGCAATTTTGCTTATTTACGTACCCAATCAACCAAAAATGAGCCTCATCGCTGAACACAATTTTTCGATAAAAAAGCGGATCCTCGGCCAGCTTTCCAAGCGCCCATTCACCAAAAATTCGGCGTTGTGGTAGGTCGGCTGGCCTTAGTTCTTGCACCAGCTGTATCTTAAAAGGCTTTACGCCCAAATCCTTCCGCAAAATTTGGTGGTTTAATGTCCAACAAAGTAAATTTGGTGCGAAATTTGGTCACAATCTTCCGAATAGACTGCTCAGAAGGTCGAGAATGCCGATCATAAAATGGAAGCAGCGCGCGATGAACATTTCGAACCGAGCACGAATTTTGATAGTAAAATTCAATAATTTGCAAGCGTTGTTCATTTGTAAGACGATCCATGGTTAAATTGCAAACCAAACTGAAGCTGTTTGACAGTGACACAAGGTACTAAACACACGTCAGCTGTCAAAACCAGTGTTGCCAAAACCAAACCAGCTAAAAAATCACCCGTTATAAGTAGTCGTGGTAATCAAAAACGTAAATAACCGTTATGGGTGTAGTCTGGTACGTAACTTTACCGTCAAATAATTTCGAGAAAAAAATGTTAAATTGTTACAAAGTCTGTTTTTAGACAAAATTGCAAATTTTCACTAGTATTTGGCGCTTTTTGCTTTACTTTTTTGTGGCTTTCTCATTGAGCTTAGTCCAAAGAAAAAAAAATAAAATGCATGACTGGGTCGCACGAAGTTGCTCTTGTTGCAAACTAGGGGACTACACAGATTTTGAATCATGAAATGATATACCATCATATTTTTGGTTTCATGTTGTTTAGCTAAAAACTTTAAATGTTATCTTGTGCTTCATATTTAACTTACCAATATATCGGTTCAGCCGTTCAGAGTTCCAGCTAAATTTGTAAGAAGCCGTTAATTCCAAATCTTTGTTCTTCTTCTTCTTCTTCTTCTTCTTCTTCTTCTTCTTCTTCTTCTTTTCCGACGATATTATGATCTCGAGTGGGATCACAACTTTCCCACTTCACCGTTTCTCTACTGATCTGCTTGTGGGGTTCTTTGGGTTGACCTCAGAAAGTGTCGACAAGCTTCCCGGTTATGGATTCTTCCATGTCTGAGGCTAATTGAATGCTGGGCTGGTGTCGTTGCATTTGTTTTCTCCAGGAGTTCTTGAGCCTGCCTCTGTTCCGCGATTGTACTGGATCGTTGTTTGATAATGCTTTTTGGACGGGGTTCTCAGCGTTTCTCCTAAGTACATGACAGTACCAGTTGAGTTTGTCGTGCTGCATTTTTTGAACGATGGTTTCTTTGACGTGGAGGCTTTTCCGGATCTTTCTACTCCGTATTCGGTCAAGCTTTGTCACTCCTGCTGTCATGCGAAGCATCTTCATCTCAGTTGCCGTCATTTTGCTTTCATACCACTGGTACATAGTCCAACATTGTGAACTGTATGTAAGCGCTGGATGAACCACTGCAGTGTAGAGCTTTCCTTTCAGTTTAGGGAGCATTTTTCGGTCACAGAAGATGGCAGAGTTCTCACGCCACTTCATCCACCCTACGCTTACGAGATGGTTGACTTCGTCATCACAAGTTCCTTTCTTATTGATCATAGATCCAAGGTATTTGAACTTTTCGCACTTGGGAAGCACATTTCCGTTCAAATAAATGTCCGGAATAGGCCTGAGTGGATCAGAAAATGAGCAGCAAAGGTATTCGGTCTTTTTGGCGCTTATGCGATACCCATTTCCCTCCAGAACGTCCACCCATACGTCCAGTGCTCGTTGCAAGGATGAAGGATCTTGACTTATGATGACTCCATCGTCAGCAAAGAATAACTGAGTCACTTTCGGGTCCCTCACCAAGTAGATAATCAAGCACTGTTATAAAGAGCAATGGGTTCAAGACGCTTCCTTGGTGTACACCACATCGATTGGGAAATTTTCTGTGACTCCTGCAGTGCATCGAACCTTTGCTTGGACTTGTTTGTACATATCCATGATCAACTGCACTTAGATTTCTGGAACTCTTCGTTGTCTTAGGGGCACCCATATCAGATCCCGTGGTTGTCGATCGAACGCCTTTTCAAAATCAACGAACACAGCATGCAAATCGTTCGAGGAATCCCGATGTTTTTCCATTCTGATTCTTACACTGGATTGCATCTGTGGTTGATTTGCCCGAGAAAAACCCGCACTGGACATCAGATAGCCGTATTATTTTTCGCAGGCGGCCATCCAACACCCGCTCAACGCTCTTCTTGGTATGTGACATCAGCTTGATTGATCGATAATTGTCGCAGTTCCTCGTATCACCCTTTCCCTTGTAAATTGGAAGAAGATAACTTTCCCTCCACTGATAAGGCATTTGGCCACCTCTGATAAATTTGGAGATGAGAGCCGTGAACCATCTGAGCCTGATGTCTCCCATCTTTTTCCAGAATTCAGAGGGCATCCCTTCTGGCCCAATCGCTTTTCCCTTTTCCAGAAAACGGGCCCTGTTTCCAGTGTTTCGCCATTTTGTTTCTTGGACGCACAAGATGTCCAATCGCCTTCTTTTCATCATTTCTTCCAGCTCGTAGCTTTGTTCGTTCATACTTCCAACATTCCAACTCGCCACTCTCAGATTTCGACTAATCTGTTGCAGCATGTTGCTAGCCCCCGGCTAGCTCTGACCCGGTCATTTCTGCTCGGTCCAGGATCAGTAACTTGCATTGCAGGGGTATTGACTGGCGGTGTAGTATCGTTGTATCAGCAAGTCTATCCATAATGCTCGAAATTTTTCGAAAATTTCGCGTAAAGCTTTCGCATGTTTTTGACACTGGCATGCGCTAGTTTTGTGTGATCGCCTTTTACCACGCCGGTTATCTCCAGTCGCGCAACCCTAGGACTCACGCATGCACGCTGTTGGGAAAGCTTTAAGGTGTTATTGTGTCGCTATACTCTCTTTGGTGCTATTTGCCTATAGATGTTTAAACGAATTTTATACCAGTAACCCACTACGGGGATATGATCGCTGCCGTTGGCCCATAAAGGGTTCATCCGCCACCATCTCTATTTCAGCACTTTGGCAAGTACTGAAAACCCTTACTGACCTTAGCTCTAAGTATTTCAGATTAGCTCATGTAAGGTCTCTGTCTTCAAGGGTGTTAGTGACACCGTTGATTCTCTAAGTTGAATTCATCCGCTGCAGACCATCCTTCTGATGGTTTGGCTCGTCCTGGAATATAGCCGAATAAGACAGCCAGTCCTATCCAACAGAGCGGTATAGTGTTGCTATTTTTGTCTTCTGTTCAACACTTATTAGTTCGGCAAGTCAAATCCGGTTGCACGAGACCAGTACCCGTTGGTTACCACTATGGAGGTATAATAAGCACAATTGGTGTGTATTCAATGTTACATCACTGGACACCGCCATGTTGATGCCACTCAGTGACTATTCGCTTCCTAAAACACCCAACCAACAACTCCAAATCTTTGTTATGTGCATCTTTAACCAAAATCTTGAAATTCAGTTAAATTGAAAACGTTGCAAGTATAACAAACGTATTGCAAGTACACAAACTTTCATCAAAATCGTATAAAGCGTTTTCAAACAAATTTGGAAAAACGAATGCTATAGCGAAAACCTCTAATAGGTGTAAAGGTTTTAGTTTTTCCGAATTTTCTCGAAAACGGCTCATACGATTTTGATGATAAGCTACAATTTTTATTTTAACATTTCTTTGCATAAAATTCATAGTTTCCGAGAAATTTGCAAAAAACTGATTCCCCCCCCCACAAAAAAAGTTTAGCTCCGGTCAAAATCATGGGTACTTTTGAGGATTTGAGGATCAAGACATAAAGACAAAGGTCTCCAGCAAAATTCAGCTTGGTCCAAATTATTTCGTAATTTTGCTTTTTTTTTGTCTAATTTTCCTGGGCTAAGCCGTTTTCCAAATATTAAGTTTACAAAAAAAATAAATTAAAAAAATTAATAAAAATTAAAACTAAGCCCTTTTGCTAAATTTTGGTATTGAAGTTTTATGAAGTCATCTAGATCTTTGTTAAAATTTTTTTAATTAGAATCGACTAACCTGTTCACTAGATAGCTATAGATAAAAAAAATGGTTCCAGTAGGCTTGCAAAAAACAAAAGACTTAACAACTTAACAAAAGATAATAATCAAGATAATATTTCAGTCAAATTATTCATCTGTGTCTGCGTAAAATCCGACGTTTCTGATTTTTTGCAGACTGGTTTATGATGTTGGCCAAATGAATAATCCAAGTTTGTGACCTCGAGCACCAAAGGGAATTATAGCGTAAAATTAAAACGATTGAACGATCGTCGTTTCACTGTTGCTCTCTATATCTTTTTATAGATATGATGACAGCATATGCAAAACGACATGTGTTCGGTCGTTTTTATTTTACGCAAGATAGAATAGAACGGTAGAAATCAGAATCATTTTGACTCTTACTGCGAACACAAAGTAAGATGAGGATTGATCTAAAGATCTTCGTGACTAGCTTGTGAAGGCCTATGCCGATTGCCGGTCCGCCTACTGCATGCTAGTTCACATGATGGAACTAAGAGAACATTTCAAACAATTTTTTGTACTGCACTGCGCCGGTACAGTACGTTCATCCGCATCGTGCGTCGGACTTCGAAGTTTCGAACCGTCAATGTCTGTTGCCTGATGGAAAAGCATTTTTTTTAAAAATTAGTTTAAACATTTTTTTTCAAAATTTTGAGTTCGAAAATAAATTTTTCAAAAACCATTCAAAAAAACAACTTTATTGAAAAATAAAACAGAAGAAGAGACTTCTTCCTTTTCAAAGAGGTAACAAATAATATTGCCGTTCTTTTTAATATTTTTTTTTCAGTTTTAAGTAACTTTTTAGAATTTTTCCCCTCCTGTCAAAAAGGGGGGAGGTAATTAGTGTTCTTTTTTCCACAAAAAAAAAATAATAAATATCTATTCCGAAACGTCACCAAAAGTAGTTATACTACAAATTGATTAAAAAAGCCTTCAAAAAACTATTAAAAAATATGAAAATAATTGGTCACACAATAAAACAGATAAATAAAATCAAAATCATCAAGGCTTTGTCTGGGAGATGAACATTTCCTATAAACTACATAAACTGAATAACTGAAAATTATTAATCCTATTACTAAAATAAAATTTAAGGTGGAACTTGTTAAAAGAGAAGTTTAATCCTCATCGCTGTCACAATATCTACAATAGAAAAAATAAATATTATTTATTGAATCAATTATATTTATAATTTGAAGATTTAATTAAAAACTTACGCGTCTGATTGAATAACTTCCGATAGATTAACAAATCGTCCACTAAATTGTGTATTAACATCCGATAAAATTTTATTTAACTGAGTTTTATTAACCTCCATTTCCTTTGATAGAATAAAATAATCTTCATTGCTATTATCATTAACATCATATCCACACGCTACCGCATATCCATATGTAGTATTAGAATCGACGTACAAGATTTTGTATTTAGTAGTTGTATCTTTTTAATTACACAAGGTTAAAAACTTTTGAGATTTTTAAATTGTGACTTACTCAAATATGTGAATTTATCTTCCAAATAAGGAATTGGCCTTTTGAAGTTACTCGAAAGGTTAATTGATGTTGAAACTTCAGGCTCAAAGATATCATTTTTCCTAAGTCGAGATATTTCCCGCATCGATACTTCTCCATCAACAAGTGAAATATCGAAGGCAATACAATGATGATTATCGAATTGACCATTATAGGTTTTCTGGAGATGTAGGTACCAATGTCCCGTCACCTAAAAATAAAAAAACCTCGATTTTAAACAGTGCATAAATGTCGAAAGTAATAATTTAACTAGATTAGAAGATTAAGCTTGTTTTTTTTTTTTCGAAACTTTCTAAAAAGAGTATACATTTGAATTGAATCGGCTAAGGTGGCATGTGAATGTCACTTTTTAATAACCAATTTTTTGTTTGCTCTGCGCAAAATTATTAATAATTCTTCGATCGTATAGGTATCTTCGATATCTAAATCTATATAAATAAAAATCAATTGCTAAAAAGTTTGGCCACTCATCACAGGGTTCTAATCCCACCGTTGCGTTGTCAGCGTTTTTCAATCTATATAAAAAGTATGTTATAACAGTAAAATTGTTTCTGTTCCCAGTTTAAGACAGTTGCTGCCCGACCTGTCTTCGCACGGCTATATGGATACTAATTTAAAAATGATTTTAATGTTCAGCCAAATCCGGACGATATGTTATGCATCAGATCATCAAGACGCGGTATGGTTAGTTTCGGTCGATATGATCGAGAAACAAAATGAAAAACAGGTTTGGCTATATATATGTATGTAAACAGAAATAACAATTTTGCTAAAACAGAACGCAAACTAAAAAAGATGAGGCTTAAAATTAATAATACTTTTTAAAATAATATGTCACTTCCGCCAAAAATTTAATTTTTATTTTTCATCATGAGTCACTTTTTCTATAAAAAAAACTAATAACGAACCTCAGCAACTTTCCGAATGGTAGGATAAAAATCTGAACAAGATGAATATGCCGGTGGAGTACATAATAGATTTGTCAACAAAATTAATATAATAGCAAAATTGGTTTTAAAATGTGTAGCCATTTTAAAATAAATTTAAATGCCGTTAAAGACAATAACTATGTTATGTATATGAACAGATCGAAAACAAATTACACACTAAAGTGGTCTCAGTCCTAAAATGGTTCATTAAGTGGTATGTTGTAGTAGGTATTTGACGTTAAGATAATTTTTTAATGTGATTGCTGTTGGCATATATACTTAGTTATACATAGGGAAGCATTGCTAAGATGTATGCAAAAGTGAATAAATACTTTTGAAAACGAAAAAAAAAAACACTCATCGATGTTTCATCTTTTTAACAATGGAATTATAATGTGATAAATAATTTTGTAGAAAAAAATGTGCGTGACTTACTCAGAACATTGTGGCGAAAAGTTAAAAATAAAACTGAAACTGAACTGAGCTAATGACAAGTTTGTTCTCCTTTTTCTCTTGTTCTTCTGTTTTTACAACGATGTGATGTGAACGATCTCAAATGGCTCATACGTAACGCTCGTATCTGTACTGTTGTAAGCATTATTATACTGTTTTTTGCTCTCAAAAACTGCGTACTGTTTTTTTTTTTCAAAAATACTGCTTTTATTTTGAGATATACAGAACTTCAAATCAGCAGTTTTTTGAGCTTGTAAGCAAACGTTAATGACAGTGGGATATTTCTATCTTTACATTGTTAATCTCCGAGTAGGAAATTTGCTTCTCAATGAAAAATTTCTTGATGAATTTTATGAAGTTCTCTGATTTCACTCATTAAAAGTAATGCAAACAGTCAGCGGTGCACTTTGTCAGAATACATTTTATGTTTGCCAGGAACTTCAGCATCGGTGGAATAACGAATATTTTCTGCGGTAAATAAAACATGGACTTCAGACAAGACTCGATTAGAAGTGGAAACATTGGAGGCGATTCTAATCGTCAAATGCAATATTAAAAATTCTTGCGTTGATTTCTATCAATACCTCAAAACAAAGTCGGAATTACTTCGTCAAATTGCTTCAAAGGACAAGTACGAAGCAAAAACCACAGGAGATATTGAAATGGAAAGTGAAGACGATTCTGATGATGGAAATAAATCGCCTGGTGATGGTTAATTTGCCTTTTTCATGTTTTAAGGAAATAAAAAAAAATAAAAAAAAAATATACTGCGAAAAATACTGTTTTTTTTATCGACATACTGCTTTTTTCAATTTTTGAGGAAAAAGAACTGTTTTTCGTCCAAAAAACGAAACGAGCGTTACTCATATGTCACACCCTGGGTTACTTTAGAAAACGTTCGTCCCGATTTGGGTTTTTATTGCTATTTTTGACATGAAGGCATCCTCGGATTTTCTAATTTCTAGTTTGATCGCGCTTTTTTATAACCAACCAGAGTTTTCCAAGAAAATCGTGGTATTCCAGTAATTTTTCAATATTATAATATAGCTATATTTTTATTTATTTTTTTTTTTTTTCAAAATCGTAGGTCCTGTTTTCGAAAAAATCTGTTTTTTTTAAATAACTTTTTTAAAATATTTTTTTTGAAAATTTTGGAGAATGCCAATTTTAGCTAATTAATAAATTTCATCCGAAAATTTCAAAAAAGATTCATTAATTGGTTTTCAAAATATTCAATTTTCAAAGATAAAAATTGTTTAATTAATCTAATTTTTTTAAGAAACGTCATTAAACAATTAAGAATTCCCTTATTGTTTGGCTATCAAGGTTTTCTTAGAAATAAAATTTTGTAAAAATCCACTCAGTCGTTAACGAGAAAGTCAAAATTAAAAAAAAAAAAAACGTTTATGTGGCAGGTACCGTTAAAACTGTTCCTAAAGAAATATGGTTCATGCCATCTGAAAGGCTTTTAATTTCATATCACTAATGTCAAACTTTATAAAAATCGTTAGACCCGTTTAAGAGAAAAACGTGTTTTTTCATAAAAGTTATATGACAGGTACCGTTAGTTTTAAGCCTAGAACAAAAATTCAAAAAAAACCCCTGACTGTCACCCTAAAAATCCTATATACCGAAT
Source organism: Baccha elongata (assembly GCA_951217065.1). Taxonomy (NCBI): domain Eukaryota; kingdom Metazoa; phylum Arthropoda; class Insecta; order Diptera; family Syrphidae; genus Baccha; species Baccha elongata. The sequence goes on along the minus strand of OX578272.1, from coordinate 55,638,629 downwards.
TTATAGGATATCGGTCCATTTGGGCTGCAGGTGCGAATGACAGACAGACAGACTGACGGACTGCCAGACTGACAGACTGACAGACTGACAGACTGACAGACTGACAGACTGACAGACTGACAGACTGACAGACTGACAGACTGACAGACTGACAGACTGACAGACTGACAGACTGACATACTGACAGACTGACAGACTGACAGACTGACAGACTGACAGACTGACAGACTGACAGACTGACAGACTGACAGACTGAAAGACTGACAGACTGACAGACTGACAGACTGACAGACTGACAGACTGACAGACTGACAGACTGACAGACTGACAGACTGACAGACCGACAGACTGATAGACTGACAGACAGACTGACAGACTGACAGACTGACAGACTGACAGACTGACAGACTGACAGACTGACAGACTGACAGACTGACAGACTGACAGACTGACAGACTGACAGACTGACAGACTGACAGACTGACAGACTGACAGACTGACAGACTGACAGACTGACAGACTGACATACTGACAGACTGACAGACTGACAGACTGACAGACTGAAAGACTGACAGACTGACAGACTCACAGACTCACAGACTGACAGACTGACAGACTAACAGACTGACAGACTGACAGACTGACAGACCGACAGACTGATAGACTGACAGACAGACTGACAGACTGACAGACTGACAGACTGACAGACTGACAGACTGACAGACTGACAGACTGACAGACTGACAGACTGACAGACTGACAGACTGACAGACTGACAGACTGACAGACTGACAGACTGACAGACTGACAGACTGACAGACTGACAGACCGACAGACTGACAGACTGACAGACTGACAGACTGACAGACTGACAGACTCACAGACTCACAGACTCACAGACTCACAGACTCACAGACTGACAGACTGACAGACTGACAGACTGACAGACTGACAGACTGACAGACTGACAGACTGACAGACTGACAGACTGACAGACTGACAGACTGACAGACTGACAGACTGACAGACTGACAGACTGACAGACTGACAGACTGACAGACTGACAGACTGACAGACTGACAGACTGACAGACTGACAGACTGACAGACTGACAGACTGACAGACTGACAGACTGACAGACTGACAGACTGACAGACTTACAGACTGACAAACTGACAGAATCACAGACAGAACTGCCTGACCCACTTTTTTCGACTTTGCTATCATCGTAATGTCATGTTTGATTGTTATCTAAAAACTTTTTTTTTGCACGAATTTATAACTTGCCTTAAGTACCTATAATCGCAGGTAAAAATAATTAATTAAAATTCGTCCAATATACTCGTTTATTGTGACAATGGATTGCGGTTTATTATTTGAATGAACGATCATTGATTTAATTAACGCCGTTAGTAAATACTATGAACAGTATTGTAAACTGAAACTGTTCGGTAGTACAATTAACGAACTCATTTAGACCTAATACATGGTCTAAATGAGTTCGAATTAGTGAACCTTATTTACTGAAATTATGAACGAATTAATATCGTCAATAAACATTATGAGAGGTACCGTCTTAAAGCTTTTTTTAGAAAAAAAATTTTTGATGAAAAGCTTCGTCCTTGGCAACAAAATCACACATGCGAAATTTTATTAAAATTGATCGTACTTTTTTCGAGAAAAATTGAATTTTCGTTTAAGGTTAACGTTGTTTTTTTAGGCTAGAACAAAATATAGTGAATGGCCAATAAACCCTACATACCAAGTTTTAACCCAATCGTTTAGGCTGTAGGTACTTATACAACCAGAGTGTAGGTACTTATACAACCAGACTGACAGACAGACAGACAGAATTTCCGGACTCACTTTTTTCGACTTCTCTATCATCGTAATGTCAAATTTGATTGTTATAGTCAACCGGCATAGAGCGCATATAAATAATAATTGTGCACTTTGTGATAAAAGCATCACATTTTTATCAATGATAGATGATTTTTAGATATAAGCCACTTCGGATTCCTGCCCCTTTAGGTGGGGGCGGGGCAAATTTATAAAACAATATTACTTACTTACAATGAAAAAAAAAATATTAAAAAACAACGGCAACACTTACCATATTTTGCGTTATCTTTTTTCCAAACCAAGAACTCATTCTTTAATTTTGTTTTTAAATTAAGTTTTTAAAATGAATCATCTTTTTCAAAAGTAAGTTTCAAAAAGCAATTGCAGCAATTATTCTTGAGTTAACATCAACTCACATTCACTAAGATCAGTACCTCTTTATAATTTATATGAGGGAAGTCAATGCAAATTAATAAATTTTACAAAAAGTAAATTTTACAGGAAACACTTTTTTTTTGTTTTTTTTTTTTCCTGAGAATCGAAACCGATCGGCCTATATTCCAGGAATAAGCTGTATCAAATAGAAATATACGTAAGACTTTTTGTTTTGCAAATATAAGCAATTTTAACAACAACTAAAAAAAAATATATTTAAAAAAAATATTTCAAAGTTAATAGATTTATTGATACGGTCATTGGACCAGAGTTAGAACCATATGTTTTTGTCTATCTCGATGATATAATCATCGTGACAGACATGTTTGAAAAACATATGGAAGTTTTAAACGAGGTTTTTAGTAGGTTAATAAAAGCGGGGCTAAAAGTAGGTAGGGAAAAATGTCATTTCGTTAGGTCGTCGTTAAAATTCCTGGGCTATGTTGTAGACAAAAACGGTCTACACATGGACCCAGAAAAAGTAGAAAGTATGTTAAATATTCCATCGCCAAAAAGTAGTAAGCAAGTTAGGAGTTTTCTCGGCACGGTATCCTGGTATAGGAGATTTATTCCGAACTTTGCGAGTTTAGTAAAACCGTTGACCGATCTTCTGAAGAAGGATAGAAAGTTTGTTTGGAGTAGGGAATGTGAAGAGAGCTTTAGAAAAGCAAAAGAATGTTTAGTTGCGGCACCTATCCTGACGTGTCCGGATTTTTCGAAGCCTTTTGTCGTTCAGACAGATGCTTCGGATTTCGGGATTGGAGCAGTTCTTACACAAGATTTTGAGGATGGGGAAAAGGTGGTCTGCTATTTGAGCAGATCACTAAATAGAAATGAGAGGAACTATTCCACTACAGAAAAAGAGTGTTTAGCAGTTCTGTGGGCAATAGAGAAGTTGAGGCCATATCTGGAAGGGGTGAGATTCAAGGTGATTACCGACCACCATTCTTTGATCTGGTTGAGCAAATTGAAGGATCCAGCAGGTAGGCTGGCTAGATGGGCTGTACGTATGCAGCAGTTTGAGTTCGATATTGTCCATAGGAAGGGAAAAGATCATGTGGTGCCTGATATGCTTTCTAGGAGTGTACCGGTTTTAGCTGGGATTTCAGAACCCATAACTGATCCATGGATAGGGAAAATGATAGGAGAGGTGGAAAAGAAACCGTTGTCTTTTCCATCCTGGAGAGTGGAAGGGGGAAAGTTGTTCAAGTTTGTAATGGCAAACCATGTAGTTGTTAATGATACCAATTGTGAGTGGAAAATAGTAGTACCCAAAAATGATAGGAAAAAGATTTTAGAAGAAAATCATGACCATCCGTTAGCAGGGCATATGGGGGTGAGAAAAACTTTTGGTAGGATTGGGGAAAAATATTACTGGCCAAAAATGAGGTCAGATATAACTAGATATGTGAAAAATTGTAAGATATGTCAAAGCGTGAAACCGATTAACGAGAAACCGGCTGGGTTGATGACGGAAAGGAAAGGGGTATCCAACCCGTGGGAGATGTTGTGTGTGGACTTGGTGGGTCCACTTCCTAAATCGAGTAGGGGTTTTGTTTATATTCTGACTGTCGTGGATTATTTCACTAAATTCCCTTTGTTGTTCCCCTTAAGGTCTGCAACGGCCAAATCTGTTTGTAAAGAGTTGGAAGACAATGTCTTCTTGTTGTTCGGCGTACCCAAATTCGTAATTTGTGATAACGGTCCCCAATTCAAAAGCAAAGAGTTGAAGTCTTTGTGTGATAGCTACGGTTCGACAATTAAATTTACAGCGCATTACCACCCCCAGGCTAATCCGGCGGAGAGGATTAATCAAATCATTAAAACCACACTTAGGGCTTATGTTTCAGATAACCATAGGGCTTGGGATACGCAGTTGGCGAAAGTGGCGTGCAGTATACGCACGGCCCAGCACGATGTGTTAGGTGTATCGCCGTACTACGCAAATTTTGGTCGAGGAATGGTGACTTTTGGAGGCGAATCCTTAATCACCACTCCGCAAGTTAGGGGCGAAAATACGGTCGATACAAGGGAACAGTTTAGAAAGCTTAGGGAAGAGATAGGGGAAAGATTAGAGTCGGCAACCAAAAAGGCGGCGAAAACATATAACCTTCGTAGGAGAGATGTACAGTATCTCCCAAACGAATTGGTTTGGCGACGAAATTTTACCCTGTCAGAAGCAGCGAATTACTATACTGCGAAACTAGCTCCTAAGTTTGTGGGCCCATTTCTAGTTAAGAAACGAGTATCACCATGGACATATACTTTGGTTGATGAGAAAGGTACGGATCGAGGTACCTGGAATGTTAAGGATTTGAAGCCTTACTGTGATGATCCTGGAAATTAGTCGCGTAGCGGATGAGCTGCGCTAAGAGATATTGAGAGCTTTCGGGCTCGATGATATATTTTACTCTCGCTGTGAGCGGTTGAGATTAAGTTGTTTTGTTTTTGGTAGTGTGTGTTTTCATCATTGTGTTGTTTTACCTATTTCACATCCTTTGTATTTTTTTTCTTACTTCGCTTTCTTTTATGATAGCCAGTTTTCACTCCTCGGTAGGTAAGGGTGGGATTTGTTACGGTTAAATTCACCGCAACAAAAACCATTCTTAATATCTTTATTCGGACTATGTTCTTTTGATCATAGTCAAACTCTCGATATCTGTTTTCCCCTCCATCCCAACCAATCCCATTTTTCGACCCTCATTTGAGTCCGTCGTCCTCAGGGGTTTTTGAGAGTTACCCGGAGAGGATGACAAAGCAGGTACCCCCCCATTTGGATTTTGGATAGTCGTGCTGAGCCAGCGGACGGGCTGGAGACTCACACGAAATTATAACATTTATGAGCCGATCAAATAGTGCGAGACAGAGCTCTTAACCATGTAACGCAACAGTTGGAACAACCAGAGACATAAACACACACTTTACCTTCAAAAGGATTTTTAATATATCACAACACATTTTCATCATTTATTAGTATGGCTTAGAGCCCACCCTAAATTTAATAATTTTTACATTAATAAACATTGGCCGTAGAAAAAGAATGGAGTGCTAAACGCTCTACCCTTAATTCCCCCAAATCTGCGCAAAAGTCCACCGAACGTAGTTTTCGCGTTGTTAGTTTTGTTTGAGTATTTTCCTTCCTTCTTCATTTCTCGAAAATTGTTTTACAAGGGTTGGGTCATTTGGGATATGCTTCTTCTTCGACGCACTTTCAAAAACATTAATACATAGTAGAGTAACTGGGAGAATGCCCAGCATAATTATTTTCAGCTTTTTATTCTTTTTGCTTTCTTTTTCTTTTCTTAAAATTGTAGTTTTTGAAAAGTCTAAATCCGGCCATGGATTCGCCAAGTTTTGGGACAGTTCCAATAACTTGTGGAATCCATACAGTATGTGTGTGAGTGTGAGAGGTTCGTTGGAATTCGATCTCGGAGTGGCACCGTAGCTGAATTCCACGAAATTATGAGTGAGAGAGAGTGTATGTGTGAGTGGAAGTGGGGTCGAAGAAGACTAGAGGCTTATCATGACCAACCACTTTTTGGTTGACTACGAAAGCCGATACAAGTTAAGAATTTTGAGAAGCGAGAAAGAAATTAAGAAGTTTAAGAAGTTGAAAATAAAAGTTTAGTTTTTTTTTTTGATATTGAGAAAGTGCTATTTTTTTTTTTGGTTAGCAGATTATTTTTTTGAAAGTGTGTGTGGAAAGAGGAATTTTGAGATTCGCCAGGACGGGGCGAAAGGGATAATTTGCAAGAGTAAAGAGAAGAAGAAAGGAAGAGTCCAGAAGGGGATTTTTAAAAAAAGATAAGTAGAGTGATTTTTATTATTTCGTTTGTTAAAAAGTTGTGGTATATTTTAATTCGGTTGGCCTTTGTCTTCGTTTAGTTTTATCCCGATAATTTGCGGGACTCGCGACCCTCTATAGAGTAGTTTTCTTATTTTCCGTTTTCTTTCGGGACCGAGTGATAGCGGTCCATTCTTACGGTCTCTGTTATCTTATATTGCTATTTTGTCTTTTGCTTTGTTCCATATATATACATAACTTTTACTTTGATTTTTAAGATTGTTCAAAACAATCACCAATATTTCTTATTTAAAATTGTATTTATATTTTGTTTGAAAAAATTCAGAGTTTTAGCCCAGGCACTGCCAAGGTTTCTCTGATTTTTAAAAATAAAATTCTTAAATTCCCCATTAGGGAAATAAATCATTTTGTTTTCATTCAAATTACTTTGAAGAAAAATTTCAGTTCCGGTTTTGGTAAACAACCCATAATTAAAGTTTCCTGGCGCCCACCCTCAGCGTAAGTACGCCCCTGTACTTACCTACCTTCGATTTACCTTTTTTTATTACATCCATTTAGCATACATACCTTTTTTTCCATTCGAGCTTGCGTACATTGTTTTTTTATCAAGCACAAATTCTTATAACCCACGACCCAACTGACTAGCCGGTGAGCTGCATCATTGTTGCAGTTGTTGTTGCGATATTTTCTTTTGCCTGTCTTATCTCTCTCTCATCTTCTTTCGATTTTTGACATCTCGTCACAATCGAAATTTTCCTTCGCGGTGCCGGTTGCACATTTTGTTTATCTTATTCGTCTGTTGATAAAAGTTATAAATTGGACTCGAATAATCCCAAGTCGCGGTTTTTAAGTAAAACATTCGTCATCATAATCATCATAATCTTCCTAAAATTAATTCGCGAAATATTGCAACAATTTTGGCGCCCATACGTGTTTTTGGCACAAAAAAAAATAAATCCCTGGAAAAAAAAATAACATTTAATACACACCTACCTACCTGTGGCATATTAATTTAACCCTAATTGTGTTTGAAAAAGTGTTTGTTGTTTTGTGGTGGAATGAATCGTTCTTTTTTTTATTTAGTTGTGCTTTTTTCTAAAGTTTTTTTATCCCTAGGTAAATTTTAAATTCTTATTTGGAAGTGTTTTGGTTACACAAAAAGAGAGGCAGCAAGTCATATACCATTGTTGGGTAATTTTTTTCGGTGGTGAAACTGAAGAAGCTGCGCGACTTGCCTACCCGACATACCGGTGGTTGCCCATCATATCAAGTTTGTTATTGGTTTTTGTGGAGAAATTTAAAGGAGTAAGATTTTTTTTATTTATCAACATACCTTATTATTTACACATTTTATTTATTTTCTTTAAATCATTTTGGTCTATATTTTATATACCTACATTTATCTTAACATTTTATTAGTACATACATAGGCATTCTGTTCATTTCTATTTACATTGTTTTTTTGTTAGTTTATTTTTTATTTACGGCATTTTATTTAGTTTCAATTTAGTTTGCACATTGTTTTTATACATATTAATAGTGTTAGCTCTTTCTCGCTCGTGGTGTTTTTTTTGAGGGATTAAATTTGTTTTGGTAAATAGGTCAAATTATTGTGGTAATCAGTGTTGCCACTTTAGTACAATTTTAATACAAATTTTTTTGTGTATGATTTAATTTTTTTAATACTTTTTTTACTACTATCGTGGTTTTGTAAATTTTATGCACAATTTTGATTTCTTTTCACAAATTAAGTAAATTTTATAGATTTTAAATAATTTTAATACGGTTTTAGAAAAACTCATCGAGGCTAATATTTTTTTTTAATTTGCAATTAAACATTTTTGTTTTGTAGTTGTTAATTGCTTAATTTTTTTTTAATTTGAAATTTTTGGAAATAGTTTAGGGTTGCCAACGTTTAATTTTTGGCTTTGTTTAATTTAATATTGAAATTACCTTAAACGTTTTCTTACAATAAGGGAATTAAGTGTTCAAATATTTTTGGATTTCCAATAGAGTAGCCATAAATTTATTTTTTTAATAGAGTTGCCAACGTGTTTGGTATTGTTAAATAATTTTTTATTGTTTTAATTATTTTTGAATCGCGTTTTAGCACCTTTTTATAGTATTTTTCGAAATGGAAATAAATAAACTTTCCCAAGACGAACTCGCTTACGAGTTGAAGTGGCGAGGTTTAGAAATCGGGACAGTAGATCAAATGCGTAAAACGCTTAGGGCTGCTACAAAGTTAGGGCGTAGGGATTCATTGGTTGCTCCTGCCTACCCCTTCAAATTTGAAGAGGATAAATTGGCAGTGGAAAAGAAATTAGAGGAGTTAGGGAAACTTATACTAAATGCTCCAAAATCAGAAAAATCGAAGGAATATTCGAAAATCTTAGTCAAAGTTGAGTGGGCACTGGCTAGATTAGATAGGTCAATCCCAGAAAATGAAACTGATGAGAAGAGCAAGCAGGCTCTTAAAAATAAATTAGTTATGATTATGGCAGAATTGGAAAAAGACGAAGAGGAGATTGATAATGAAGCAGGATATAAAAACAGACAGGGAAATAGTACAGGGTCGGATGTTGAAAAGCAGCGTTCAGCTGAACATCAAAATAGCGGGTCGGTGAACAATTCTGCCAGTACAACGACGGGCTTAGGAGTGGCAGACAGTAGGGAATTTCGAAATAGGGACAGTTTTAGGACAGAAAGCCCAATTTTGGAGCAGGTTGTTGTTCAACAACAAAAATTCGAACAAATTCACAAATGGGATATAAAATTCACAGGTGAGCGATGTGGAACCTCTGTGAACGCGTTTTTAGAACGGGTTAGGGAAAAATGCGAGTCGCGAGGGGTTTCAGAAACCCAACTTTTTAGGTCCGCGGTTGATTTATTCGTAGGTAAAGCATTAATTTGGTTTAGGGCAGTTAGGGTTTCAATTAATTCGTGGCCAGAACTTGTCAGAGAGTTGAAACTGGAGTTCTTGCCACCGAATTATGATGATTCGTTATTGGAAGAGATTAGGCATCGCACGCAAGGCAACGATGAGTCCATCGGCGTCTATGTGGCAACTATGCAAAATTTATTTAATAGACTTTCGGAAGAAATTTCAGAACGGAGGAAGTTGTCAATGATTCAAAGGAACTTGACACCTTTCTACCAGACTCAACTTGGTTTAGCAAGACCAAATTGCATAAAAGATTTGGTAACCTTAGGTAGAGATTTGGAGGCGGTTAGGGCGAACGTGGAATCTTATGTTCCACCACCAAATAGTCGAAATAGGAATCTGTTAGAACCAGATCTAGCATACATAGGGGTGGGAGTAGGAAATCCAACAGTTTCGGTTGTTGAGGAAAACAACCAAATTGTTCGATTTGGTCAGGGACAAAATTCGAACCCGTTTCAATCCAGGAATAGGGATACAAATTTGAATACTATAAATAGGGTTTCACAAAATAATAATTCAGGACAAATCGTTAGGTGTTTCAATTGCAATGGAGAAGGCCATTATGCAAATAGGTGTTCCGCTGCTAGGCGTTGTTATGGATGTGGGAGAGTTGGAGTTACAAGGAGTAACTGCCAACAGTGTTCGGGAAACGGGGAACGAACTTTCGGGTCAGTAGGACGAAAGTCCCGTTAAAATCTGCTAGGTCGCCTACTGGTAACCAGTCGGCTATCGTTAATTTAGGTTTCACGCTAGAACAAAATGGTAGGGATCAACGACCACATCTTGGTGTTGAAATTTATGGTGTACAAATGTTAGGACTTTTGGATTCGGGTGCTTCACGCACAATAATAGGTAGATACGGATGGGAAATTTTGAAGGATTTGGGAATCCAGTTAGGAAAAACTGACTTAGGGAAAGTTATACTAGCGGATGGTGGAGGTATTGGAGTGGAAGGAAAAGTTTCACTTCCAATTAAAGTTAAAGAAAAAGTAGTTTTATTAGAATGTTTGGTTATCCCATTACTACCCCATAAACTGATTTTAGGAGCAGACTTTTGGGCTTTATCGGGCATAGTTCCGGATTTGAAATCAGGGGAATGGACATTTTCGAACCAAAGTTCGTTGGCATCGTTGTCTCCTGCGGAACATTTAACGGAATTGAACGAGACACAAGGGGAAGAGTTGGATAGGTTTTTGGAAAAAGTTTTTAATGAAATGCCAGAAGGGTTAGGGTGCACACAGATGGTGGAGCACAAAATTAGGACGAAGGCTGAACCAATCAAACAGAGGTATTACCCGGTATCGCCTGTGGTTCAGTCTTTCATTGATAAAGAGTTAGAGGAAATGTTAAGGGATGGGGTTATAGAAAAATCTGACAGTCCATGGGCTTCTCCCATTGTCATGATAAAGAAGAAAGATGGCTCGTATAGGTTTTGTGTATATTATATATGAAGTTGAATGAGGTTACGGATAGGGATGCATATCCACTTCCGTATATTACGGCCATCTTAGATAAGTTAAATAATGCTAGGTTTTTGAGTTCACTGGATATTAAATCAGCATATTGGCAAATTCCAGTTGAAAAGGAATCACGGAAATATACGGCTTTTACGGTTCCAGGGAGGGGTTTATTTCAATTTTGTAGGATGCCATTCGGGTTGCACAATGCACCTGCAACTTGGCAAAGATTTATTGATACGGTCATTGGACCAGAGTTAGAACCATATGTTTTTGTCTATCTCGATGATATAATCATCGTGACAGACATGTTTGAAAAACATATGGAAGTTTTAAACGAGGTTTTTAGTAGGTTAATAAAAGCGGGGCTAAAAGTAGGTAGGGAAAAATGTCATTTCGTTAGGTCGTCGTTAAAATTCCTGGGCTATGTTGTAGACAAAAACGGTCTACACATGGACCCAGAAAAAGTAGAAAGTATGTTAAATATTCCATCGCCAAAAAGTAGTAAGCAAGTTAGGAGTTTTCTCGGCACGGTATCCTGGTATAGGAGATTTATTCCGAACTTTGCGAGTTTAGTAAAACCGTTGACCGATCTTCTGAAGAAGGATAGAAAGTTTGTTTGGAGTAGGGAATGTGAAGAGAGCTTTAGAAAAGCAAAAGAATGTTTAGTTGCGGCACCTATCCTGACGTGTCCGGATTTTTCGAAGCCTTTTGTCGTTCAGACAGATGCTTCGGATTTCGGGATTGGAGCAGTTCTTACACAAGATTTTGAGGATGGGGAAAAGGTGGTCTGCTATTTGAGCAGATCACTAAATAGAAATGAGAGGAACTATTCCACTACAGAAAAAGAGTGTTTAGCAGTTCTGTGGGCAATAGAGAAGTTGAGGCCATATCTGGAAGGGGTGAGATTCAAGGTGATTACCGACCACCATTCTTTGATCTGGTTGAGCAAATTGAAGGATCCAGCAGGTAGGCTGGCTAGATGGGCTGTACGTATGCAGCAGTTTGAGTTCGATATTGTCCATAGGAAGGGAAAAGATCATGTGGTGCCTGATATGCTTTCTAGGAGTGTACCGGTTTTAGCTGGGATTTCAGAACCCATAACTGATCCATGGATAGGGAAAATGATAGGAGAGGTGGAAAAGAAACCGTTGTCTTTTCCATCCTGGAGAGTGGAAGGGGGAAAGTTGTTCAAGTTTGTAAAGGCAAACCATGTAGTTGTTAATGATACCAATTGTGATTTTTGGGTACTACAAAATAGTAGTAAACAAAAATGATAGGAAAAAGATTTTAGAAGAAAATCATGACCATCCGTTAGCAGGGCATATGGGGGTGAGAAAAACTTTTGGTAGGATTGGGGAAAAATATTACTGGCCAAAAATGAGGTCAGATATAACTAGATATGTGAAAAATTGTAAGATATGTCAAAGCGTGAAACCGATTAACGAGAAACCGGCTGGGTTGATGACGGAAAGGAAAGGGGTATCCAACCCGTGGGAGATGTTGTGTGTGGACTTGGTGGGTCCACTTCCTAAATCGAGTAGGGGTTTTGTTTATATTCTGACTGTCGTGGATTATTTCACTAAATTCCCTTTGTTGTTCCCCTTAAGGTCTGCAACGGCCAAATCTGTTTGTAAAGAGTTGGAAGACAATGTCTTCTTGTTGTTCGGCGTACCCAAATTCGTAATTTGTGATAACGGTCCCCAATTCAAAAGCAAAGAGTTGAAGTCTTTGTGTGATAGCTACGGTTCGACAATTAAATTTACAGCGCATTACCACCCCCAGGCTAATCCGGCGGAGAGGATTAATCAAATCATTAAAACCACACTTAGGGCTTATGTTTCAGATAACCATAGGGCTTGGGATACGCAGTTGGCGAAAGTGGCGTGCAGTATACGCACGGCCCAGCACGATGTGTTAGGTGTATCGCCGTACTACGCAAATTTTGGTCGAGGAATGGTGACTTTTGGAGGCGAATCCTTAATCACCACTCCGCAAGTTAGGGGCGAAAATACGGTCGATACAAGGGAACAGTTTAGAAAGCTTAGGGAAGAGATAGGGAAAAGATTAGAGTCGGCAACCAAAAAGGCGGCGAAAACATATAACCTTCGTAGGAGAGATGTACAGTATCTCCCAAACGAATTGGTTTGGCGACGAAATTTTACCCTGTCAGAAGCAGCGAATTACTATACTGCGAAACTAGCTCCTAAGTTTGTGGGCCCATTTCTAGTTAAGAAACGAGTATCACCATGGACATATACTTTGGTTGATGAGAAAGGTACGGATCGAGGTACCTGGAATGTTAAGGATTTGAAGCCTTACTGTGATGATCCTGGAAATTAGTCGCGTAGCGGATGAGCTGCGCTAAGAGATATTGAGAGCTTTCGGGCTCGATGATATATTTTACTCTCGCTGTGAGCGGTTGAGATTAAGTTGTTTTGTTTTTGGTAGTGTGTGTTTTCATCATTGTGTTGTTTTACCTATTTCACATCCTTTGTATTTTTTTTCTTACTTCGCTTTCTTTTATGAAAGCCAGTTTTCACTCCTCGGTAGGTAAGGGTGGGATTTGTTACGGTTAAATTCACCGCAACAAAAACCATTCTTAATATCTTTATTCGGACTATGTTCTTTTGATCATAGTCAAACTCTCGATATCTGTTTTCCCCTCCATCCCAACCAATCCCATTTTTCGACCCTCATTTGAGTCCGTCGTCCTCAGGGGTTTTTGAGAGTTACCCGGAGAGGATGACAAAGCAGGTACCCCCCCATTTGGATTTTGGATAGTCGTGCTGAGCCAGCGGACGGGCTGGAGACTCACACGAAATTATAACATTTATGAGCCGATCAAATAGTGCGAGACAGAGCTCTTAACCATGTAACGCAACAGTTGGAACAACCAGAGACATAAACACACACTTTACCTTCAAAAGGATTTTTAATATATCACAACACATTTTCATCATTTATTAGTATGGCTTAGAGCCCACCCTAAATTTAATAATTTTTACATTAATAAACATTGGCCGTAGAAAAAGAATGGAGTGCTAAACGCTCTACCCTTAATTCCCCCAAATCTGCGCAAAAGTCCACCGAACGTAGTTTTCGCGTTGTTAGTTTTGTTTGAGTATTTTCCTTCCTTCTTCATTTCTCGAAAATTGTTTTACAAGGGTTGGGTCATTTGGGATATGCTTCTTCTTCGACGCACTTTCAAAAACATTAATACATAGTAGAGTAACTGGGAGAATGCCCAGCATAATTATTTTCAGCTTTTTATTCTTTTTGCTTTCTTTTTCTTTTCTTAAAATTGTAGTTTTTGAAAAGTCTAAATCCGGCCATGGATTCGCCAAGTTTTGGGACAGTTCCAATAACTTGTGGAATCCATACAGTATGTGTGTGAGTGTGAGAGGTTCGTTGGAATTCGATCTCGGAGTGGCACCGTAGCTGAATTCCACGAAATTATGAGTGAGAGAGAGTGTATGTGTGAGTGGAAGTGGGGTCGAAGAAGACTAGAGGCTTATCATGACCAACCACTTTTTGGTTGACTACGAAAGCCGATACAAGTTAAGAATTTTGAGAAGCGAGAAAGAAATTAAGAAGTTTAAGAAGTTGAAAATAAAAGTTTAGTTTTTTTTTTTGATATTGAGAAAGTGCTATTTTTTTTTTTGGTTAGCAGATTATTTTTTTGAAAGTGTGTGTGGAAAGAGGAATTTTGAGATTCGCCAGGACGGGGCGAAAGGGATAATTTGCAAGAGTAAAGAGAAGAAGAAAGGAAGAGTCCAGAAGGGGATTTTTAAAAAAAGATAAGTAGAGTGATTTTTATTATTTCGTTTGTTAAAAAGTTGTGGTATATTTTAATTCGGTTGGCCTTTGTCTTCGTTTAGTTTTATCCCGATAATTTGCGGGACTCGCGACCCTCTATAGAGTAGTTTTCTTATTTTCCGTTTTCTTTCGGGACCGAGTGATAGCGGTCCATTCTTACGGTCTCTGTTATCTTATATTGCTATTTTGTCTTTTGCTTTGTTCCATATATATACATAACTTTTACTTTGATTTTTAAGATTGTTCAAAACAATCACCAATATTTCTTATTTAAAATTGTATTTATATTTTGTTTGAAAAAATTCAGAGTTTTAGCCCAGGCACTGCCAAGGTTTCTCTGATTTTTAAAAATAAAATTCTTAAATTCCCCATTAGGGAAATAAATCATTTTGTTTTCATTCAAATTACTTTGAAGAAAAATTTCAGTTCCGGTTTTGGTAAACAACCCATAATTAAAGTTTCCTGGCGCCCACCCTCAGCGTAAGTACGCCCCTGTACTTACCTACCTTCGATTTACCTTTTTTTATTACATCCATTTAGCATACATACCTTTTTTTCCATTCGAGCTTGCGTACATTGTTTTTTTATCAAGCACAAATTCTTATAACCCACGACCCAACTGACTAGCCGGTGAGCTGCATCATTGTTGCAGTTGTTGTTGCGATATTTTCTTTTGCCTGTCTTATCTCTCTCTCATCTTCTTTCGATTTTTGACATCTCGTCACAATCGAAATTTTCCTTCGCGGTGCCGGTTGCACATTTTGTTTATCTTATTCGTCTGTTGATAAAAGTTATAAATTGGACTCGAATAATCCCAAGTCGCGGTTTTTAAGTAAAACATTCGTCATCATAATCATCATAATCTTCCTAAAATTAATTCGCGAAATATTGCAACAATTTTTCTTAAATGATCGCTTCAGAAAATACTGTTAAGTTTTTTTTTTCAACTTATAGGAGATTAGAAAATCTCGTATTTGATGATACGGATAAAGGATGATGGACTAAAGATTTTGCTTTAGAAATGACAGTGATGGGATATTCAGGTATGAGAAGTACTTTTTACCTGAAAACGTTGAGCTCCGAATATCAAAAATTTTGACTTATAAACTGTAATCTTATAGAATCTTATTCTCTCACCTCACCTATATTGGTAACATAAAGATGTAATCATAAATTTTAACACATTTTTGTACATTACATGAGGCTGTGAGCGCAAAAGTACCATAACCCCAAAATTAATAACGGATATAATCGGTTTAAAGAATGCTCGTGTCCATAGAATTGCTCCTGGACGGGAGCAACATTTTATCATTTTCTGATCTATTTATAAGCTAAATGAGTTGCACTAATTTTGTATTGATTAATCGTTAAGTTTTCGTTGCTATGATGTTAAAAAATCAAAATTGAAAATAAATTTGGGTTACGCCAGTTTTGCACTCACAGCACAGCCTCACATATGAATGTACTAAGTTCGCACTTATGAAAAAATGCAGTTTATAGCAATAAATACTATCCCATTTGCGATGTAAAGCTGTTAACAGGAAAAAGTAAATGTCGCTTACGATATAAAACTGTTCACAGGAAAATGTAAATTTCGCTTACGATAAATTTGTTTTCTCTGTAACTTTTTTTAAAGTGTTTTTTTTTAACAAACTAATAATGTGGATGGATGCAGACAAACAAAACCTTTCGAGTGGCATCATTAACTCGATTTTATAAAAAACTAGCAGAAAGTACCCGGCGTTGCCCGGGCACTCGGTGCACTCAGCCTAGAACGATGTCTATATTCCTAATCCTTGTTTTAATAAAAAAACAAAAATACATTTGGACTAATTTTTTTTTTATTTATTTATTTATATTTTATATTATATTTTATCTAAATTCAAAATTTCAAGGGAAGTAGAATCATTGTCAAACTTCTCATCTTTCTCTTCAGGGAAGTCATCATCGTAATTTAACGAAGAGCAGTTCGAAATTTCCATTTTTTCTTTTTCTGACATTCTGCTACTTCTGCTTGTTTTTGTTGTTTTTGGACCCTTTTTTGTTGTTCGCTTCGTTGTTGTTGTTGACGTCTCTATTGTTCTTGTGGTTTTTGGTTAACAGGAACTTTCAATGCGTCAGACGAAGCTGACCCCAAATCTGCTTTAAAAATAATAAAATAAAAACATCTTTAAGTACATATTATAGTCTAAGAGTTGACAGCAAATTTTGGCAGGGATGGTATTATCAAAATTTATATACTTGTACGTGTAGATGTACGTGATGTTATATCTAATTCAACCGTCTGGGCGTTTGAAAAAGGTAATTTTTCTGATTTGTTTTCATTTTTTTGGGGGCGCCTGGCAGTCCTTTTGCTGAAAGGAAATCGTCTGGAACTGAATTATTTGTTATATCATTGTGCAATCATCTATTGTTTCCATTTTATATCGAAATCGGAAAAATCATCTTTTTCAAACCCCCATTCCCGTTGAACGGTTGAATTCAATATATCATCACGTAAATTTACACGTATAGGAATATACATTTTGTTTAAACAATCACTAAAAACATTTGCTGTCGGTCATTTTGTCATCTCGGTCATTTATTGAAGAAGAATGTTTTTTTTTTTTAAATGATGAAAACTTTCAACCAACCTGCCACAGCCATTCCTTTCTTAATTTGTAATTTGTCAAATCCAACGCGTCATCGTTTTACGTCAAACGTCAAATTCATGTTTTGGCGCTGCAGTAATCAGGTTTGTAATAAAGAGCAAAGATAACTTAGTTCTTATTTTGACTACTTGTTGCGCATTTCAACTTTATCATATACGTGTAGCGCAGCAGTAGTCAAGTTTGTACTTATCCAACATGATCGCTTAAAAAACAGAAAATATTAAGAATTTATGACCGAATTTCGCATCTCCTCAATTCGATACTTATGGTGACTACGTAGTAGTGCTTTTTCACTTCATCATATGCGTGTATAGCGCAGTAGTAGTCAAGTTTGTACTAAAGACCAACGATAACGTATTACTAATTTTGACTACTCGCTGCGCATATCAACTTTACCAATCCTCAATAAGTTTAACAATGGTAGGTATGACAGTTGGGCGAAATGCCCGTGAAATATTTTGTGAGCTCTCTTTAATATTCACTGATGACAGTTGTTAGAAAAAATTGGAAACGTGAAACGTCGAAATGGTAAGAAAAATTACTTTAATTATTCGCCGGGCAAAAGTTTTTTTAAAAATTAACCCAGTTTTAAAGTGTATTTTGTTATTTTTAATATTCTAAGACCTGACGAACAGTTAAAAGTAATTGTTACAATAAATTTTAGAAAAGAATAGTTTGTTGTTAACCAGTCATGTATCCTACTCAAATCAGCATTAATTTTTGCAGAAGCTTCTTCAATGTTCTTCGCTGAAAAATTATGGTAGAGTTGAACGTCATCAGCATAAATATGAAAATTATAAAAAGAAACACATTGCGACAAGTCATTTATGAACAAGGTGAACAAAAGGGGACCAAGAATTACCTTAGAACTTACCAGCACAAAAACGGCCTTAGTTCTTAAGGTATGTCATACCTTTATTTAGGTTAATTTAATACAGGCTTTTATTTCGGTACGATCTTTTATGCATTAGAGGCTTTTACAATTTTTTTTGACAAGACCATATATGGTTTTTTATGCATATATGGTTGAACTAACTGAAACTGTTTTGCGTGTATTTTTTACTTGGCTTACAGAATGAATACCAGAAATATTTTTTAAAACAGTATCTATGTAAATGCAATGCTGGCGATGACTTTCAAAGTGATGACGATCTATCTTCAGATTCTGGAGATGGGCAGCTTCAAAATCGTAGAAGTTCCATTGAAATCCCGGAAACAGATAGCGATTTATTCAATTATGAAACTGATTTTCATAAAAAATTATGCCTGCTTAAGTCAAATATGGGAAACAAAACATTTAGATCTATTCGATTGAAAAAATTTCAAGTTTACAGAAGTAACACAACTACCAGAGTTTATTAAAAATTAGAATCACCTCAGAGCATGCTCTGAATGATCGGACTCTTTTTTCTCTGAGTGTTCAGAGCTCTGTTCTGGAACGAACAAATAAAAACCCTAAAATAACAATAAATTTACTGACTAAGCAGTGATTAATATATAGAAACGTATAGGGATGTTAAGCGCATGAGTTCTCCATTAACAAATTCAAAGACTATGCGGCATTCAACCGGATCAATCAATTGTCAATTTGATTGATTTCATTTCGATCGATGAGTTATAAATATAATCAATAGCTTTCCAGACGTCTGAAATAAAAGCAAATATTTATTCCGACCACTATCTTGTTGCAGCAAGTTGCAAAACCACACGGCAACACGGAAATTTAATTACATTGTTTATTTTAAGATAAAGGGAGGCCATTCTTCATAAGACTCATTTTAAATTTGAAAGCCCAACTAATTCATGGTTGTCACAGGCACATAATGTTTTTTGCACTTAAACATTTATAATTTTTTAAGTTGATTACTTACCATTGTACCATTTATAGTGGCAGCATTGGCATTTACACACGAGATAGGCTTCGTATTTGGCGCGGGCGTTTCCGTTCCTGTCTTTGTCGTTGTTGATTCTGTTGTAGAAACTTCACTTTCATCTGTAGAACTTGAAAAAGACGGGATTAAAGTACTTATTGTAGTTACTTCATCTGCTACAACATTGCTTTTGCTTAGAAGAATCATTCCGAATGATGCTAGTGTCAAAAAAATCCAATTTTATTAATAACTGCCATTTTTTTTAACTATGTACTTAATCGTGTATGGGTCACGAATCACGAATTTCGAGAGTGAACAATTTTACTTTAACTGAGACTACTAACACAAAATGTTTAACCTTTTATACTTGCAGCTAAAATCACAGCACAGTAGCTCATGATAACATAATAATTATGTATGGATATTTATCTATTCCGTATTGTCTTTGTCGCTTGAAAAATAATCGGTAGCCAAAAAAAAAAAAATTATATTTTTATCGTTATCGTGCGATGGTGACTCGTGAACAAAATACTTACATGTTGTGAGTGATTAATGTTTCGTTTTTTTTTTTTCAAAAACATTTTGATAAAACAAAATTAGATTCTCCGAAAAATATAATAAATATAAAAATGAATGCATTTTGCAATTAATAAAAATAATTAATTGCTTCATCAATGAAAAAAGTTAGTACAAGAAAAAGATAAACAAATTTAAACTAATTTAAACTAATTACATCACGTATCCTAGGTATACGTCTTTTAAAAATTAATGTTGTAATTGTTGTAAGCTTGTTGTGACTGACTAATCACTAATACCTCGCATTTTTACTTGCGATTATAGGTACTATAAGCCAAGTTATGCATTCGTGCAAAAAAAAATTTGAGATAACAATCAAACATGATATTACGATGATAGCGAAGACGAAAAAAGTGGGTCTGGAAATTCTGTATGTCTGTCTGTCTGTAAGTCAGTCTGTATGTATGTATCAGCACCTACAGGCTATAAAAGGTTAATAGATTTACTTCAAATTTGGTATGTAGGGTTTGTAGACCTTCCCCATTTTTTTTTAGCTCAAAAAATAACGGTACCTTCAATATAACGGGTTTCTTCAAAAAAATTACAGACGGTTTCTGTCTAATTTTCTTTTGTTAAATCGCAAAAAAAAAATAATTATATTTTTCTTGAGCTATCTCATGAACGGGTTTAATCCATTTCAAATAAAACTTTTTTTTTAGAAAGGTCTAGATAATTTAAATAAATTTTAATGGTAACATTTTGCAAAAAAGCTTAATTTTAGTTTTAATTATTATTTTAATCCATTTTTATGTAAATTCAATATTTGGAAAACGCATTGACAAAAAAAAAATATTTTTTGTGCATAAAATGCAAACATTTATGCACTAAAAAATGGCGTTCTTCCAATTTGTACAAAAACATTTTTATAAAAAATGATTTATTTAAAAACCGCTCTAACGATTTAGGAATAATTTTTTTGGGTAAACTTATATTTAGGCAACAAAATTTTCTGCATTCTTGGCATTTGGCTTGAATCTTTGTAAAAAGAAGTTTTAGCTCTTTTGTGAAAAATTCATATGATTTTTTTTTCCTTTATATTTAAAACAAATTATTATTATATTTAATTTTATTTTCGTGGCAACTTGCCACAAGAACAAGTACTTGCAACCCAGTAGTGCACCACAAGAGCAAGTTCGTGCGACCCAGTCGTGCACTTTATTTCATTCACAAACGTAGTAGTCCAGTCAACAAAGGGGTTTTTAGAGTACGTGAGCACTAGCAGGTACCTAATACATTCCTTCGGAATATTTTTTAGGTTCCGTATTCAACGTACTATAAAAGTCCTGGCGTCTGGGTGGTGAGGATAACGCTTTTACCACGCATGCAAATTTCGTACAATTTGTGTTTTAATTAGGTTTTTCAAATTCTCAGCTATTTCCCAGTTCAAAGCATCGCAAAGGGGACGAATTACAACAATGTGTTTTTTCATATTTCATTGAACAGTTAACCTAGCATTTGTTAGAGGATATTATAGAGAATTATATTTCCTTTATGAAACTAACTCTTGAAATCGGATTATTGTATGCATAAACCAAAATCAAGGAATTTGAAAAATGGAAATCATAATATTACAAGTGAAAAATAAATTCACATAGCTATGAGGTAATGGGTATTCCACACAATACTCATTGTCGTAGCTGTGGAAATGAAGAGGAAAAGGAGACAGTGACCCACTATTCTTGCTACTGTACCGCCTTGGCTTAGGCTAGTCCAAATTGCCAATTTTTCGGTCCGTATTTTATTGACAATAACCTTAACGAACTTTCAGTTGTGAGCATAGGGAATCTAATTGACTTTGTGAATGCAACTAAATGCCTATAATAAATATTAAACCGTATCAATACCCCACCTTTTCCATGGGCCGACAAGACGGATCAAGAGAACTACATGATTTCCGCTGCACCCATTTCTTTAGGCGGGTTATGTCAACTGCGGTTGTCATGTTTTTCCCTAATTCGAATTGACCTCACGGGGAAACTGGTTCTTCTGTATTCTATAGAGCACTCTGCCTGAATAGATTTTAGACATAAAGCCTGGTGGGGCTGAATGGGCCTCTTCCTTTGAGTGGGGTATCCGAGGATATCTTGCTTTCCTATGGAAGTTGGTAACAAAGGGATTTACTTTCAAGCGATACAACTCCAAAGGCACAACCTTAAAACCTTAAAATAATCATAACGATTTTTCAACCTCCACAAAATGATCGGTCTCATGAGTTTATGGTGTCAAAACGGTGCACTAAGCGCTAATTGGGTTATTCTAGCAGAATAACCGTTATTCCTACCAAAGGGTTGTGGAGTGCGTGAGCAGGAACCAGAGTCATTACTTAAGAAACTTTGTCAGTATGGTTCACGAGTTAACATACTAAAACTCCTTACATCTGGGAGGTGAGTCGGAGGGTGAGTGGTACGAAGTTACCTTTTTCGGGATTTACTATTAAATCACGGAAAGGGTAAGTTTTATGAAAAAAATTTGATAATTATATTAAAGACCATATAATTTATGTATTTCATTTCAAAACCCCAAGCTACATGCATCGCAAAGAAAAAAATAAAAATACGTTCTTCAAGCCCAATCCAAATTCAATATATTGAAATCACCAAAAATTAATATATTTCAGCTCTCGTTAAGTTATATAAACTATATAGCTAAGGAATTCAGTTCATATACAATAGTCGATCACTTAGATGAGACATAAACACAAGTAATTATGAACAAAGAATTACAATATACGTAGGCTGGCAACTCTGCTGTAATAGTGAACAGTTTACATTATAAATCAAACTCGATAATTTTTGATTTAAAATATAAAAAACTTAAAAATAAAAAATGAAAAAGAATCTGCAATCGATTATTTTAACCTACTTATTAATATAATTCAATAAAACTCTAAGTTTATTAGTTCGGCAAGTCAAATCCGGTTGGACGAGACCAGTACCTTTTGGTTACCACTTGGAGGTATAATAAGCACAATTGGTGTGTATTCAATGCACATCACTGGACATCGCCATGTTGATGCCGCTCAGTGACTACCCGCTTCCTACAACACCCAACCAACAACTCCAAATCTTTGTTATGTGCATCTTTAGCCAAAATCTTGAAATTCAGTTAAATTGAAAACCTTGCAAGTATACGTACACTAACTTTCATCAAAATCGTATAAACCGTTTTCAAACAAATTTGGAAAAATGAATGCTATAGCGAAAACCTCTAATATAGGTATAAAGGTTTTAGTTTTTCCGAATTTTCTCGAAAACGGCTCATACGATTTTGATGATAAGCTACAATTTTTATTTTAACATTTCTTTGCATAAAATTCATAGTTTCCGAGAAATTTGCAAAAAACTGATTCCCCCCCCCACAAAAAAAGTTTAGCTCCGGTCAAAATCATGGGTACTTTTGAGGATTTGAGGATCAAGACATAAAGACAAAGGTCTCCAGCAAAATTCAGCTTGGTCCAAATTATTTCGTAATTTTGCTTTTTTTTTGTCTAATTTTCCTGGGCTAAGCCGTTTTCCAAATATTAAGTTTACAAAAAAAATAAATTAAAAAAATTAATAAAAATTAAAACTAAGCCCTTTTGCTAAATTTTGGTATTGAAGTTTTATCAAGTCATCTAGATCTTTGTTAGAATTTTTTTAATTAGAATCGACTAACCTGTTCACTAGATAGCTAAAGATAAAAAAAATGGTTCCAGTAGGCTTGCAAAAAACAAAAGACTTAACAACTTAACAAAAGATAATAATCAAGATAATATTTCAGTCAAATTATTCATCTGTGTCTGCGTAAAATCACGTTTCTGACCAAAGGTCACGTTTGTGACCTCGAGCACCAAAGTTAATTATAGCGTAAAATTAAAACGATTGAACTATCGTCGTTTCACTGTTCTCTATATCTTTTTATAGATATGATGACAGCATATGCAAAACGACATGTGTTAGGTCGTTTTTATTTTAAGCAAGATAGAATACAACGGTAGAAATCAGAATCATTTTGACTCTTACTGCGAACACAAAGTAAGATGAGAATTGATCTAAAGATCTTCGTGACTAGCTTGTGAAGGCCTATGCCGATTGCCGGTCCGCCTACTGCATGCTAGTTCACATGGAACTAAGAGAACATTTCATACAATTTTTTGTACTGCACTGCGCCGGTACAGTACGTTCATCCGCATCGTGCGTCGGACTTCGAAGTTTCGAACCGTCAATGTCTGTTGCCTGATGGAAAAGCAATTTTTTTTAAAATTACTTTAAACATTTTTTTTTCAAAATTTTGAGTTCGAAAATAAATTTTTCAAAAACCATTAAAAAAAACAACTTTATTGAAAAATAAAACAGAAGAAGAGACTTCCTCCTTTTCGAAGAGGTAACAAATAATATTGCCGTTCTTTTTAATATTTTTTTTTCAGTTTTAAGTAATTTTTTAGAATTTTTCCCCTCCTGTCAAAAAGGGGGTAGGTAATTAGTGTTCTTATTTGCACAAAAAAAAAATAATAATAAATATCTATTCCGAAACGTCACCAAAAGTAGTTATACTACAAATTGATTAAAAAAGACTTCAAAAAACTATTAAAAAATATGAAAATAATTGGTCACACAATAAATCAGATAAATAAAATCAAAATTATCAAAGGCTTTGTCTGGGAGATGAACATTTCCTATAAACTACATAAACTGAATAACTGAAAATTATTAATCCTATTACTAAAATAAAATTTAAGGTGGAACTTGTTAAAAGAGAAGTTTCATCCTCATCGCTGTCACAAAATCTATAATAGAAAAAATAAATATTATTTATTGAATCAATTGTATTTATAATTTGAAGATTTTATTAAAAACTTACGCGTCTGATTGAATAACTTCCGACAGATTAACAAATCGTCCACTAAATTGTGTATTAACATCCGATAAAATTTTATTTAACTGAGTTTTATTAACCTCCATTTCCTTTGATAGAATAAAATACCCTTCAGTGCTATTATCATTAACATCATATCCACATGCTACCGCATATCCATATGTAGTATTAGAATCGACGTACAAGATTTTGTATTTCGTAGTTGTATCTTTTTAATAACACAAGGTTAAAAACTTTTGAGATTTTTAAATTGTGACTTACTCAAATATGTGAATTTATCTTCCAAATAAGGAATTGGTTTTTCTTTGATGGTACTCGAAAGGTTAATTGATGTTGAAACTTCAGGCTCAAAGATATCATTTTTCCTAAGTCGAGATATTTCCCGCATCGATACTACTTGATCAACAAGTGAAATATCGAAGGCAATACAATGATGATTATCGAATTGACCATTATAGGTTTTCTGGAGATGTAGGTACCAATGTCCCGTCACCTAAAAATAAAAAAAACCTTGATTTTAAACAGTGCATAAATGTCGAAAGTAATAAT
Source organism: Baccha elongata (assembly GCA_951217065.1). Taxonomy (NCBI): domain Eukaryota; kingdom Metazoa; phylum Arthropoda; class Insecta; order Diptera; family Syrphidae; genus Baccha; species Baccha elongata. Next base: position 55,613,826 of record OX578272.1, on the reverse strand, counting down.
TTAAATAGATTAGAAGATTAAGCTTGTTTTTTGTTTTCGAAACTTTCTAAAAAGAGTATACAGTTGAATTGAATCGGCTAAGGTGGCATGTGAATGTCACTTTTTAATAACCAATTTTTTGTTTGCTCTGCGCAAAATTATTAATAATTCTTCGATCATATAGGTATCTTCGATATCTAAATCTATATAAATAAAAATCAATTGCTAAAAAGTTTGGCCTCTCATCACAGATTGTTTTTCATTTCCAGATACAAAAATATTTGAGTTTCGAATATTGTTTTCACGAGCAATCCTTTCAACCTTAATTGGTTGATATTTGAGAAAATACCAATAGTGTAATTTTCTGGATGGATTGAAGCCCTTGACTTCACCCCTTTTTCGCAACTTCGACATATCTGTATAACTGAATCGCAAGGGTTTTTAATTAGTTCAAGTTTGGTTATAAATTACAAAGCATTGCAATAACTGTAATAGCTATTTTTATTTAGTTGCTATTTTATTTTATTTATTGTAACTGTAAAGGAAATAGATTAAATATTTTAATTAGTAGGTATCTATTTAGCCGTGCCAAAATCTAGTCTATCTATGTATACATATAAAAAAAATCAATTGCTAAAAAACTGTCCGCTCATCACTTCAAAACTACTGCACCTAATGTTGCATTTTTTATTGTCAGGACATGGTTTGTGTAGACAAAAATATTTATAAAATACTACGGAAAGGGGTAAATTTGAGTGTAAACATATCTGGAGAAAAAAACACAATTAAAAAACAGTAGGATCTAATAAGGAGATTTGTAAAAAAATTTGACATTACTGAATTTCATTTTCATTACAAAAAATAATATTTGAATTTTTTGTGACGATAAAAATAAAGGGCACGACTGGGTCTCATAGACTTGCTCTTGTGGGAAGTTACCTGAGGGTTTGAAGTACAAACTGAATACACGAAAAGATCGTATATTTTTTTTTTTTCAAAATCGTTGGAACGGTTTTCGGAAAAATCGATTTTTTCAAAATATTTTTTCGAAAACTTTTTTGAACTTAATTTATTTTACCTTAAAACTAGATTTCATAAAAATCCGCCAACCGATATTGAATTCACAAAAACAGTTTTTCAAAAAATATTTTAAACTTAACAAAAAAAATTTTGAAAAATAATTTATTTTAAATAACAATATTATTTTAAATAGCTAGGACAGTTTCAATATTGAATTTCGTGCAAATGGCTTTAGCTTTTATTGAGATAGTCGAAATTTAGAAATACCGTTATATGGGAGGTACCGTTATACGAATTTTCTTGAAAGTTTGGTTTTCACAATTTTATAGACACATGTGACAATTGGTTGTAATCGTTAAAGTTGTTTTTGAGAAAAATACAATTTTTGATAACCGTTATATGGCAAGTACCGTTATTTTTAGACTTACAGTGACCTACAAAAAAAAAAATCTGTCGGTGTATTACTCTAAAAACCATACCTACCAAATTTGAAGTAAGTCGGACCACCCGCTTAGGCTGTAGGTGCCGAGACAGACAGACAGTTAGACAGAATTGCCGGACCCAATTTTTCGTGTTCCTATCATCGTAATGTCATTTTTGATTGTTATCTCAAAACTTTTTTTTTTGCACGAATCCATAGACTTGCCTTATAGAACCTATAGATCAAGTAAAAATGTTTTTTTCTATGTATGTGAATTACCGCTATTTCCACTGGCAGCGTAACCGAGCGCTCTAATGCGCTGCCGCTGACACGGCTCTAAAACCGACATCTATTAATTTTGTAAAGCTAATAAAGAAGTAATCAGCTCTATAACAGGCCCCATCGAAACGATTTCGTACTAAGAATTGCAGAAATATTCCCCTATTTCTGACTGAATGAACACATCAAAGCTGTTCAAAATCTGTATTTTGTGAAAATTTGGTATATAATGAAGGTCATTTCATACGATTTGATAAGGCCCAATCAATATCAACTGAAAGATTTTATGTGCCAAGAATCGGGAGACGATCGAAATTAAAAAACAAAGCAAATTCAATAGAGATCAAAGTTTTAAACTTTCAAGTGCATGGGATCCTCTGATTAATGTTTTGAAACAACAACAAAAACAAAACAATGTACCAGCTGATACAATAAGCTTTGTGTGTACACAAGCATATAGAGACTCTATGCCATTAGAACAACAACAATTTCAAGCACAACCCCAACAACTCTCACCGGGACCCCAATAATTCACAATGTACCGGTATAATTTAAGAAATCGTAACAAAATATAAAATACCAAATAAGTTAACCCGTGACCACGAACTGTGAACTTACCAGGTTAAATTTAGAAATTCCCTTTCTAATACTTTCGTTGCCCATTCAGGCGTACCCCAGGGAAGCCATTTGGGTCCATTCTTATTTATTCTTGCTATAAATGACGTTTCTTCTTTTATACGCTTTAGTGAGATTCTCATATTTGCAGATGATATGAAAATTTATAAATCAATCAAATCTCCCAATGATCCTTTTAGGAGCAGTGTCATTTTACTGATGTTTTTGTAGTGTTAGTTTTAGACACCAGTCCGAAGGGGAGTGGGGGGGTTCTAATCCCACCGATGCGTTGACGGCATGTTATAACAGTAAAATTGTTTCTGTTCCCAGTTTAAAACAGGTGCTGCCCGACCTGGCCTCGCACGGCTATATAGATACTAATTTAAAAATGAAATCTACCCTTTACAGTTACAATTAATAAAATAAAATGGCAATTAAATAAAAATAACAATTACATTTATTGCAATTCTTTGTAATTTATAATATTTTTTGCTTTTCTATCAGGAGAGAAACCAAATAGCACCGATGCGATGGTTTCCCGACCCTCGAGCACGCGACCTACAACTATCCATGCGAAAAGTATGGCAATTCAAGATTTATTCCACATATAGCTCCTTGTTGAACGTTATTGCGAATGTAAGACAAGGAAACTGGACACGCTTTAATTCAAAAGGAAAGTCAGTTGGATTTAGTGGTATTCTTGGAATTAGAACTTCATCGCGTTTGAACTTTCTTATGATAATATAGTTGCTTCAAATAAGTTGTTTATAATCAGAGATGTACAAAATGGTTTACGAAAAGTATTTAAATACAAAATGCAAATCCTTTTTTGTTTTAGTATTTCAAATGCAAAATACAAAATAATTTTGGTTTTTTTTATTTAAAATACTAAATGCAAAATAGGTATTTTCAAAATACTTTTTTAAATGAAATACTTTTTTAATTCTTTTTATATTTTTTTTCATTTCATTTCATATTATTTATTACGAATTTTTATATAACAAGTTGTTCAAGAACAACGTCACACATCTTCCTCCTGTGTGGTCGCATAATCACATCATTATACTAAAAAAGTATTTCTATAGCACGGTACTGGCGCTGAAGCATGTGTTTTATTTTAAGAACACTTTTTTATATTGTTGCGGGTAAGTGTTTAACATCTGCAGACTTGTATCTTTGTCTTTTGAATTTTGAAAACTTTCCAAGTCTATGGTAGTATTATTATTTGAACTACTACACTCGCTTGTTGCGATCGATTTGAAATCGTATGGTGGCAGGTTAGAAGGATCAGCCCATATGGAAGGCCTTTAAGAACGAAGCGAAAGTAAAATTATGCTGGAATACTACATTCACAAGTAAATTTTATTTAATTCTTCGAAAACTTGACAACGGTCTGGCAGGTTGGCCGCATTCAAATCGTCTTGGACCCACATATCTGTGTCCGGGGTGGTTTTCTCAATAATTTGGTGAAACCCAATTTCGTTTATAACAATTCTTTCAAAAACTGATTTTTTAAGGTTTTCGAAAGCGTCTGCGAGGCTGTTGGCCACACGCAAATCGTCTTGAACCTAATAATCTGTAATCAAATAGGTATTCTCAATATTTTGGTGAAAACCAATTTCGGTTATACCAATTATTCAAAAATCATCTTTTTGTCATTTTCGAAAACTTGTGGCAGGCCGCATCTAAATCGTCTTGGAACTACATATTTGTTATGAGGAGAGGTTTTTCTACACATTGCAGCAGAAAATATTTGCTTATATCAAAAAGAAAAAAAAAATGATTTGACGCCAGGTGAGAATTATTGTCGGTTTGCGTGTTACTTAGAAAAAACAGGAAAATAATTATAAAGTGCTTATTTCGTATGGTAAGAGTCCCAAAAACAAATTTTGGTAGCTGTATAGCAATATGCAAGTTACATTTAAAACAAACAGCATGTGCTGTGGATCAGATTTTTTCAGGGGTTACCCGTTTTCTTTTCAGTCGTTCTAAGAACCCAAATCGGAAAATGATTATCGCTTTCAGTTCTTTTCACAGCATTGGATGTGCCAGGAACTGGTAATATTGGTCGCTCCACACTTTGAGCCGATGATGATCGTCCAGAGCGATGCCGTTGTCACTTCGATCGGAGTTTTTAACTTCGTTTTCATGTCAACACTACGGTCACTTCCTCTTTTCTAAAAACACTTCACTTTTTTACCTCCTTCGTCGTACTTGAATGCATCGTGTAAATCGACAGTAAAAATCAAATCAACATAAACGCAGACCACACGCCAACAACCATTTATGTCTATCGATAACTCAAGAATTCGACAATAGAGAAAATTACCATTTTTTCAAACCAAGACAATTCCCCAAAATTAATAAGAGGCAATAGGAGGCAAACAGAAATTTATCCATAACAGCTCTTGTGATGTAAAAGAGATAACTATATGGAAATATGAGAATATATCCGCCTGTTAAAAAATGAAGCTATACACTTATTTTTAACCACATGATAAATGATGTACATTTGCATTTATTTATTTAATATTTGTTTTAGAATGCAAACTGATGTTTCTACAGCTGTTTCGCAGCCGTATTTCTTTGTCAATTCTTTTGTTTCACCATTGTTTATATGCACATTTTAATAGTATTTTCATGCTGAATAATCACCGCCTGGCCATCTTAAGAAACTTGTGAATAACGCATTTTTTAGGTTCGTGCATTTACTAGTTGTCTATTCTGACAACAGTCGTAAACATATATGATTTTTGTTTTGTTTACGACTCTTGTCAAGGAAATATGGATTTTAGAGCTAATAAAATACATTAAATATTGTTAATTTGTTTTGTTGACGACTATTGTTAAGGCTACAGAATAGATACTTAGTAAATGTAAGAACCTCCAAATGTGCGGTTCACAAGTTTCAATAGATGGCTCTGCTCCATGATTGTACTATAGAAATTTATACATATACAATAGTTTCACGAAGTTTTTATAAATGGTTTTTTTAGCCTTAAAATAAATTTGTCCAGGAAATATATCTTTTTCAATATAAATTAAATTTGTTTGAAAACTTTGTTATAAAAAGATATAGTTTATAACTGAATAAGTAAAATATTGTTTTTCTCATACATTCTTTGATTTTAGGACGACACTACGCTTTAGGGCAAAACACTACCATTTTGTTCTGGAAACACTTCGCTCAAAAATTCATGAACGGCATCACTTCGTCCTACACAAACACGAATATTTTTTTCTTGAAGGAAACAAGTCCACACATCTTCATCCGCCATTTTGATATTCATTTTGCGAGGTGTTCATATGGTCAGATTTCAACTAATTTTGAATACCTATCTTGTTCAGAAATGAATTCTGATTAAAAAACAATTTAAAAGGCTTTTGATACAATGTTCCCCATGTTTACGATATATTTCATTTAGTTTGTCTGAACTAAGTGCAAGAGTGCAAGAGGACTGGGGGGATTTTAATGTTCAGCCAAATCCGGACGATATGTTATGCATTAGATCATCAAGACGCGGTATGGTTAGTTTCGGTCGATATGATCGAGAAACAAAATGAAAAACAGGTTTGGCTATATATATGTACACAGAAATAACAATTTTGCTAAAACAGAACGCAAACTAAAAAAGATGAAGCTTAAAATTAATAATACTTTTAAAAATAATATGTCACTTCCGCCAAAAATTTAATTTTTATTTTTCATCATGAGTCACTTTTTCTATAAAAAAAAACTAATAACGAACCTCAGCAACTTTCCGAATGGTAGGATAAAAATCTGAACAAGATGAATATGCCGGTGGAGTACATAATAGATTTGTCAACAAAATTAATATAATAGCAAAATTGGTTTTAAAATGTGTAGCCATTTTAAAATAAATTTAAATGCCGTTAAAGACAATAACTATGTTATGTATATGAACAGATCGAAAACAAATTACACACTAAAGTGGTCTCAGTCCTAAAATGGTTCATTAAGTGGTATGTTGTAGTAGGTATTTGACGTTAAGATAATTTTTTAATGTGATTGCTGTTGGCATATATACATAGGGAAGCATTGCTAAGATGTATGCAAAAATGAATAAATATTTTTGAAAACGATAAAAAAAAAACACTCATCGATGTTTCATCTTTTTAACAATGGAATTATAATGTGGTAATTAATTTTGTAGAAAAAAATGTGCGCGACTTACTCAGAACATTGTGGCGAAAAGTTAAAAATAAAACTGAAACTGAACTGAGCTAATGACAAGTTTGTTCTCCTTTTTCTCTTGTTCATCTGTTTTTACAACGATGTGATGTGAACGATCTCAAATGGCTCATAGTAACGCTCGTAAGTAGATACTAGGGCACTTCAGCCTGTGAACTAAATTTGTTTACATTTGAGGTAAAAACAACATCATCGGTGTATGTGACGTAGGGAATTCCATGTGTGGGCTTAACATAGAATTGTTTGTTTAGATTAAGTTAATTGGATTTTGAAATGAGGTCAACATTTTCGTGTGTTTGGAAGTTTGCTGTGTGGTTTGCGAATAGATGGGGAAAAGGATGGATTAATAATCAGTGGTTGTTTTTGGCTTTTGTCTGAAAATTTTATTTTTCATTTTTATTTTATATGCATGCATTCTCTTGGCATTGAAATGTTTAAGTTAGCAAAGTATCTTCTTACCATCACGCACACGAGATTGTGTAAACAATATTCTTGAAAGAATAAGAGGATTGAAATTCATTGTCAGCAGAAACAGTATCGTCTGAAATTTTATTTTTATTTTTATTTTTTTGCCCAAGGAGTTCGATTGAAAGAAGATCATGGCACTCATGCGTCCACTGAATAGGTAGGTATTCGTTTTAAGATTTCATAAGCAAACCTAAGTGATGCGGCGAAAAAAGATCATCCGTAATGTTTTGTTTATTTTATTTGGTTGGTAGGTTGACAGAAAATATAGGTCATGGTGAATTGGGAGTAGAAAGAGAGTAAAAAACTGATTATTGAATTTTATAGTTGTTTTATTGTTTATAAAGTAGATAGGTACATACATATTTATTGTTCATTGGTTTTAAAGACACATGTTGGAAAGAATATTAGACTTAGGTAATACAAGACATTTTGTATAGATTTAAACTCAATTATATAAGTAATGTTTTTTCTTTTTTTCCTTAATATACAAAAATATTGTTTATTCTTTTGGAATAGGTATCCAAGAGTTATGATTAGATTCAAAACCAAGCCATTTTACAAACAATTTATCTTTCTTTCTTTGGAGTACTTTTTCGATTAGATATGTATCGGGAAACTTTGTTTTTTGCAGTTCTAGCTCATAGAATCCACCTTTGATTGGATGACCTTGATAGTCTTCTAACAGGTGTGTAATTGGATTTGTGCGTTGAGTTTTTGTTATTTTAAAAATTTCTGTTGTCCAGTTTGGTGTGTATCCTTTATCAAATACATGCTTATATTTACTAATTCTGACAAAGTCTCCAACCTTGAATTTCGGATTTATACGAATTTTAATGTGATTATATATTTTAGAAAGCAATTGCTGCTCATTTGTCGTGTTGACTTGAGAAGGTTTCATTTTTATTGTACGATGTTTTGAATTATTATAAGTTTCAGTAAGTGAATCTATCATATCAATCCAGTGATACGAACCATTGATACTGAATTCATTCCACATAAGAGTCTTTAAGGTACGATTAAATCGTTCAACAATCGAAGCTTTGAGAACACTAAATGTAGAGTAATGATTTATTTTATATTTTTGAATAAGCCTTTGAAAGGTTGAATTGAAAAATTCTTTTCCATCATCTGTTTGTAAATTCTTTGGGATTCGGCCTTTATTAAATATATTTTGCATTGCTACAGAAATATTCGTTCCTGTTTTATTTTTTATAGGGGCTGTCCAAGCATATTTAGAAAATGTATCGATAACCGTTAGAAGATAGTTAAAATTTTCGTTTTCTGATGAATAGACTCCCATTTCGACTAGATCAGCTTGCCATAAATCATCTAGACCCTTAATAATGACTCGTCTTTTTGGAAAGTTCCTTCGAGCAGGCTTATGTAGCTCCTCAACAACGTCTCTTTTGCTCATTTTTATATAGACTAATTAAAACAACAAAGTAATAGGTCTTTTATACATTTTTATTCATTTAAAATGTTCTTATAGTAATACATTATTCTATTGATTTTAACAAGTTTTAACTTGATAAGTTGGCATGCACAAGAAATTGGTCCATTTTCACAGATATTTGGTGATAAATTTGTTTCACAGTTGAGGAAATGAGTTTCATTTGTAGGTAAAATCCAGCTGTTTCTTGCGAATCTTCTTATAAACGAAACACTTTCGATAATTTCACAATTGTGTCTTTCAAGTATAATGTGTTGATTACATTCTTGAAAAGCTTCAATTTCATCCACAATTGTATTAATGTTACGAAGAGACATGGTTTTAATTGACATGAGAATGTTGACTAAATTTAAAAAAAGTTGTAGGTGAAACTATTCAATTACCCTTTTATAGAGCGACGTCAATGTTTGTATTCTTTTAAAGTTATTTCTAAAAATATGGCATGCACATGTATCCGGTCCTTCTTGACATGAATTAACAGACCATGGACAGTTCAGGAAATGACATCCGTAATTAGATAATGTGGAAGGTACGTTGACAAATTTTTGCGAGAAGTCTATACAGTACATAAGCTCCTCATAATGTTCGATTAGTATAAAACTCCGATTTTCGTTAAAAAATTTAACAATTTCCTCCATCATCAATTTATAGTTAATGTGAGACATGATAAATGAATGAATGACTTGTTACGTTGATAATCAAGCAGTTACTAAAGCATTTTTCTTTTTTAAGTTTTCAACAGATGTTGTTATGTAGTAGGGAATTTCGAAGTTGTAAGTTTATCGATTTCAATTCTAAAGTGTTGCCTCATTTCGTCAATTTGTTCGTCAACATAGTTTTTGGTAGCAGCGTCTCTTTGTTCTTGTGGGTCGTGAACATTTTTTAATTGTTTTCCGTTTAAGCTGTAATCTTCGCTTTCTGTTTTCTGAAAACCTTCACCAGATGGCCCTATTGGTCCTTGCTCTCCTTGCTGTCCCCTTGGTCCTCTGGGAGCTGCTCTTTTTGAAAAACGTCCGAATTTGTCAACACTCATTTTTTTTTTGTCTATTCAATAATATTAGCCTCTTTTAATTCTTCAATGATTGAAACAATCTCATTAGAATGATTGTTATGACCGGCTTGATGTGAAGCAATCAGAAGTCTCATTCGATCTATGAGCTCATTAGGATTATCCCAAAATATATAGTCTTTTTTCATTTTTGATAGTTGCATTAATCCACTCCCTGTAGGTGTATGCGATGATAAAGTATTAGGAATATTGGTAGCATTTCCAGCTTCGAATCGTGGGCAATTCTGTATGCATTGGTATCATTTAATATGATCTGATAGTTTTTTAAATCTTCGTTGGTATAAATCGCTTTATTAGGGGTTTTCTTAAATATTAACTCGTATAAACCGTTCGTTCCTTCAAAATTTTTGTTTTTAATTTCTATGTTTTCCCCGAGAATTTTTAACTCTGCGTTACCGATATGCCACTTTCCATTTTTTAAATGTATACCATACGTTTTATCAAGGGTTGTTGAATTATTTACAAATAAATCTATGTACTTTTTGGGTATATCATGAAATTTTTCCTGTGATAATTGTTCCGCAAAACGACGATGACCATGACTAAGGCCAAAGCGTTTCTTTGTCCTCTTAGGGGTAGTGCTTTCAGTTAAAATAAGAGAATTGTTATCATTTATAGAAGTATTGGGTGTGTTAAATTCATCTTTAGTATATTTTGTCTTCATAGGAGTTTCAAAATCAAAATATTCTTGTTGTTCTTCTAAGTCATGTTTTATTCTCTTTGCTGGACTTTCATCGACGTAATTATAATTTCGATCTTTCTGCTTGATGTTTGATTTTGTCACTAACTCTCTTAGTGGTTTAGTAATAGGTTTAAGAGATTCTTCAATTTGAGTTTCGTAGGCTTCTTTTCCAGTCTTGAGAGCTCTGTATTTCTTGCGTAGAGCATCGGTCGTTTTAATTAGCTCCTTTGTTAGTTTAAAATCTATGTTCATCATATTGATGTGGTATTACTTTTTTTTGGTTTTACAGAGACAAAATAATTTTTTTATACCTTGAACAAATCTTTCAATAGGTTTTAGACTGAGTTTAATATTAAGGTTACTGGTATTTACGGAAGTAAACTGAGAATCGTATTGGTTTGAACCGCTTCTTACTATTACTTTCTGCTCACTGAACTGTTTTGTACTGCTCTTGCAGAACATAACTATGCGTATGATATTAAAGTTATAATTGTATGTGTTTTATAGATTAAGAAACCAATCGTTTTTAATTGTTTCTAAACCACTTTTTACTGCTTTTTAACTGCTTCTAAACCGTTTTTACTGCTTTTTAACTGATATTAACCGCTTTTTAACTGTTTTTAACCGCATTTAAATTACGTCATACTAATTTAACCGCTTCGTACTTCATTTTACTGCTCTTATAGAATATAACTATGCATATCATATTGAAGTCTTAATTGTATGTGTTTTATAACTTAAGAAAACAATCGAATCCTTTTCTATAACGACCTTCATTTAAAGAGGTGTCCTTGTCAATTACTAAAAACCCATAATTGGTGTTCCAAAGTAGGAAGAAGTGCGGTTGGGTCTGGGAACCAAATTATGTAAATTTTAATCTGATAAGAAGTAAAGAGAATGAAACGGTGTGTTAGTGGTGATGGTTTTATGAATTAATTAGTTTTATTACACTGAATAGAAGGTGACCCTTCTTTGAGTGGGAAATCAAAGTGTTTTTATTTTTTATTGATTTTTTTATTTTAAGGATGTTGTGTGTGAATGGATTTTTGGTGGTTGCTGCTCAGGTAGGTCGAATAGAAAAGATAAAATTTTCGATTTTTACCTTAAGGATGTTGTGTGTGAATGAATTTTTCTACGTTAGTAGGATTTGAAAATTTGAACATGTAACGGAATTTTTGGTTGTAGGTGAATTGGTGGTTGTTTTTTTTTTTTTTTTTTTTTTTGTTTGTATAGGGTTTGTGCCTGATAAGAATCGTTATGTAAATTACGTGCGTTGAAGAATAAAAGAACGATACAAATGAGCAAATTCAAATCTGACAAGGTACGGTTGGATTTTTTTTAAATAATCAAACGGTCATTTCTTAGATGTGTATTTTGAAAAGAAGGTGAAGTGAGTATGGTGGTGGTTTGTTTGATTGTTTGTTGTTGTTGATAGGGTTTGTGACTTGTGAGTATCGCTATGTGTATTATTTCCTTTGCATGGGGGAAGTACAATACAAAACACAACAATAAGACAAATGTATTGAAGGAAAATTGATGATTGATGTTATGAAGTGTTTCGTAATGATTTTGTATATCGTGGACGTGATTTTTTATCGGATGATATGTGAAGTAAAATGTACACTCATAGGATGAATTGTTATGAATATCATGATAATGTTTAGCAGAAAGCATGTTGAGTAAAGCAGAAATTGAAGATTTTATGTAGGAGGATTTTGATTTCAAATCTAAGAAAGGAGCTGTTGAATTTTATTACAGTGTAATTGACATTTCTTAAATTTAAAATGAAGTGAGCCATGCGGTGATAGAAATTGGGGGTGGTTTTAATTTAGTAATTTTTTTATTGGGGTTTGTGCCTTGTGTCTGTGTATCAGGAGTATATCGGGGAAGTAGAATAGAAAAACGTTACAAGGACGAACAAAGACCTTGTTTGAAAATTTAAAATAATTCATTTTGACCCCAATTTGACATTTTTAATAAAAACGTATATTACGTAAACAACCTTATTTACATTAAAAAACCCCAAAACGTAAATTACGTTTAAAACATGATTTACGTTTAAAGCCCAAAACGTAAATTACGTTTACAACATGATTTACGTTTAAAACCCAAAACGTAAATTACGTTTATAACATCATTTACGTTTAAAACCCAAAAACGTAAATTACGTTTACAACGTGATTTACGTTTAAAGCCCCAAAACGTAAATTACGTTTATAACATCATTTACGTTTAAAACCCAAAACGTAATTTTCTTGTATTAGGTACCCCATTAGCTTAAATGATAATAAGGGTAACAATTGTTTTCATGTTCATGTTTAAGTTTTTACTCAATTAACATGAACAAGAACATTCTTAATTTATGTACGAAAATTTGTATACGAAAATTGAGAGGGATACTTCTATAAAAAGGAAGATATGTGTTTATGATGAGCACAGTTGGTTTCAAGAAGCTATCAAGAGAAAACATTATTCTTCATCGTCTTCATCATGCATTTCGAGGAAGTGGAATATTCAATCTTTGCCCTGGATGATTTTGCTGTGAGAGAAGCGAACTCAATAAACGAGAACACAGTTTTCAAGCCAACGAAAAAACTGTCTGATTTGCAAATGAATTTTAGATACAATATTTTTTCATTACAAGAAGTAAAAACACGGTGGGGCGATCGGATTGTAGCAGATCTTGGAGAATATAAGGTAAGTTTTTTTTATTATTATTTATTTTTATTATTAATTAAGTTATTTACAGGTTTTTTTACCGTCCAGATATTCAAATCTTTCAACAAGCAGCATAGCAGCAATTGGTGGAGGAGGATATGTCTTTGAAATAACTAGACAAGTTGGATCAACGTATGAACTTAAATTTATGAAAATGAAATAACGTGTAATGTTTTTGTATATAATAACAAACTTAGAAAAATGTGAACATGTCATAAAAATAAAATTACAAATTCCAATGTTTTAAAAAATCAAATTTATTTTTTATTTTACAGAATTTCGTTTTTATTGATCCAAGAGTTATGTTCTGGAGAGAATCCCAACCATTTCACTAAAACTTTATTTCCGCTCGCTTGTAAAACTTTTTCAACTAGGAATACATCTGCGCATCTAGTTTTCATCAGTTCAGGTTCGTAAAAACCACCTTGAACTGGTTTCCCTTGGTAGTCTTCAAGAAGATATGTGACTGGTTTTGTTAATTGGATTTTTCTTATTTTAAAAACCTCAGTAGTCCAATTGGGTGTATAACCTTTTTCAAATGCATGTTTGTACTTGCTGATTCTTACTTTGTCACCAACTTTAAATTTTTGTTTGCTTAGTTTTTCTTTCTTGGTTTTGAAAATTGGTAATAGCGACTTTGAATTTTGTTTGTTAACATCTGCAGGTTTACATTTAATGGTTCGATGAAAAGAGTGATTGTATTCATGCAGTATTTCTTTGTAAATATTTATCCACTTATAACTGCCATTGAAACTAAATTCTTTCCACATTTTATCTTTGAAAGTTCTATTAAATCTCTCAACAATTGAAGCCTTTAATGAACTAAATGTAGAGTAATGGTTAATTTTATATTTTTCCATCAAGGTTTTGAAGTTTGAATTGAAAAATTCTTTTCCATCGTCCGTTTGTAAATTTTTAGGAATCCTAGAAGAATAGAGAAATATTTCTTCCATTCCTTTTGAAATAGTTATACCTTTTTTGTTTTTCATTGGTATGACCCATGCAAATTTGGAAAAGACATCAATGACTGTCATTAAATAATTGAAACCTTTGTTTTGTTCACTATAAGGTATCATTTCAACCAAATCAGCTTGCCATAAATCATCATACCCCTTGATAATAACATGACGACGTTTAAAATTTCTACGTGCAGTCTTATGCAACTCTTCGACAACCTTTCGCTTACTCATATTTACAAAGAGTGAATTCAGTTTAATAAAAAATGAAGACTTATATGTTTTTTTTAATTTTTTTTATTGCAATAATAAAAATAACATCAGTTTCTTAATTCTAACTAAATGTTTTTCTATAATGTAACAGGCACAAGTGTCTGGTCCTTGTTTACAATGGTTCGATGACCAGCAACAATTAGAGTAGTGATGTCCATGAATTGTTTCAATGTAGGTTGTATTTTCAAAATTTTCAAGCAAAGAAATACAATTTAAAAACTCTTCGTAGTGTTCTTCTAATATTGAATGGCCTTTCAATTTTAAAAAATCACGAATGTTTTTTAATATAAGTCCGGAGTCCATTTTAAAGATCTTTTCGGCTTCAGCTTTGTTTGGTTACTAATTAGTAAGACTTTACTTGCGATCTACCAATGGTGTTGCTGTCGGATATAAAATACGCCGCTCAATGAACTTTTCAATCTTATTTTTAATTTGTTCGTTAACATACTTTTTAGTAGCATCATTCGTAAAATCTAAAGGTTCTCTCGAAAGTGATTGTAAGTTTATATTTTCCTGCTTCATAGTTGTTAGTGCTTCCTTTAAAGAAGAGTCTATGTGATTTCTAAGTATACTAATTTCATTATTTATAGTTCTTAAGATTTCTTCCAAAGAGGAATCGATGTGCTTTCTAACACTTGCTTCCTTTAGGGTTATTTGTCCATCAACATATCCTTTGGGGGCGGCCTGGTGTGAGTACTCGGGTTTTTTACCAATATTGTTTATATATTTACCATCCATATCAAAATCACCAGACGGTAGAAGTTTAAATCCTATTCCTGGAGGACCAACAAGGCTTCTGGTTTTTAAAAAAGTGCTGGAGTTCCTACCGAACTTGTCAACGTTCATTGCTTATATGTAAAGGATTTGGCTTTTAAATAATGCTAATATATAATATTGGACTCCTTTAGTTCTTCAATTATAGAATTGTTTCCAGCGTTTTTGGATGCCATTAAAAGTCGAAGTCGACTAACAAGTTCATTAGGATCATTCCAGTACACATATCCAATATTTTTATTTGTATATTTCATCTCAGTAATATCAGAATAAGATTTGCCTATTTTTCCGTTTTCATTTTTAAGCCTGTCAATAAGTTCCTTAATTATGTGAGTATATTTTACACCTCTATTGGCCTTGATTCGAGATGAACTGTCGTGATTAATTCTATGTGCATTAGTTTTATGTAAGATTTTCCCATATTGTTCTAAGTCATCATTAGTATATTTTTGTTTACGTGGATTTTTCTTAAGCATTAATTCAATGAGGCCAGGAGTTCGAGTGAAAGTTTCGTCGCCAATTATAATATCATGACCATTCATCGCAAAACTGCATCTCCCCATTTTTATGGTATGTGTATTTGCATCAAAATATGGACCATATGTTGTATCACGATTAGACTCTGACAATATTTTTTGATCAAAAGAAGATGTTTTATTTGGGGTTTCTAAGTTTTTTGGTGTACTGAACAAAAAAGAATTATCTACACTATTCATTTCTAGTGTTGGTGATCCTATTCCTTCGTTATCTTTTTCTTCTTCATCGTTTTCATCAAAAGATTTGAATTGTAGCTTAGAACGCTTAGGCGTTTTAATGTCATACTTCTGCTGCGGGTCTTCCTTGTAAACAATTCCATGCGAATAGTCCTTACTTTGTGGTTTTACTTTATCAACATTTTCAACCAATTTTTTCAAGGGCTCAACAATGGGCTTGAAAGTATTTTAAAACACAGCCCCCCCTCATCATGTTTCCAGTTTTTAGTTGTAAATATTTTTTTCGAAGAACATTTTTGGTTTTAACTAGTTCAGTTAAAACCGTTTCATTCATTTTTATTTTATTTTTGTGCTTACAAAATTTGAGACAGCAGTGAAAAAAAAAGTAAATTACGTTTTTTTTTTTTTTTTTTTTTTTTTTTGCTCCCCCAAACAGTGTTGTTGTCAGTATTGTTTTTAAATAATAAATGTATATTTATAGTATTGCAATTTTAATGAAACTGTTTTTGTAACGTCCTTTTTCAATACTGCTTTCCTTGTCTATAACCAGAAAACCAAAATTATCTGCCCAACAGTGTGAACACAACTCTTTAAATTGATTAAATGTCATATCCGAGTTTATATGATCTTTGTAAACATGCTTCAAATTCAATTCATCTTGTTTGAAAAGAATGATAAAATTAGCATTGTCTCTAATTAAATGTTTCGGTATATGGGTATAGGACTGACATAAATAAAAACTGTCAACCCCATTGTGTCGACCCATACAAAAATAATCTCTTATGTTATTTTGTTTCTGACATGCTACATCATCAAATATAAATATTGAGTTATTTTTAGCCTCCGATGGAGACATTATCTCACAATTGTTTGAAAACTCATTGTATTCCATCCCTTTGATGGATGTAATCAGCTTTTTCAGATACTGATATTTGGGTTGATGTAAGGATTTGGAATAAATATAAATATTTTCAAACTTCAATCCGTTAGGATCAAGGAGAATGCTTAGCATTACATTTGTTTTTCCGCAGTTTGATGGTCCTACGATAATTCCTCGAATACTGTTTGGAAACAATGTTCCATGCTTTCTTTTGACTTTTATATTCGAATCAAATTTTTTTACTTTGATGACTTCTGACTGCTTTACGAAGCGCATAATGACAACTAACAGCTTTCTTAATAAAACATTTCGTTTTTATATACTTGCTTTCATACATGTTTCAAACCTCAACTAAGAAGGTACGTTTACCATAATATGATTGATCATAATACTCAAAATCAGTGTCATAAAAAAAGAAAATCAATTGAAGGAGAAGGGCTTTTGAATAAAATTATCGACAAACTACCGTTTGAACTACATATTCCCTCCTATAATTACTGTGGTCCCGGAACGAAATTAGAAAAACGTTTAAGAAGGGGTGATAAAGGGATCAATCAACTGGACGAGGCTTGTCGCCTACACGATATTGCATATTCTAAAAGTAGTTCTCTGTCGGATCGACACTCTGCCGATAAAGTTCTTACCGATAAGGCGTGGAAAAGATTCAAAGCAAGTGACTCATCAGCCTCTGAAAAACTAAGCGGACTCTTAGTCACCAACATGATGAAAGCAAAAACCAAGTTTGGGATGGGTAGTAAAAGAACTAAAACTGAAACTAAAAGAACTAATAAAACAAAGACAAAAAAGGTTTGCAAGAAAAATTTGTTCAAGAAGGCCATAAGCGAAGCAAGGAACGCAATTAAAAACAATATCAATTGTTGTGGTACAACATCTATAGCAAATATTGCTGTGAAGGCTGCAAAAAATGTTTTCAAAAACAAGAAAAAACAACATATTCAAACACCGAGGATAATTCCACTTCCAAAAAGTGGTGGTTTTCTACCACTTCTAGCTCCGATTCTAGCTGGTTTATCGGCTGCTGGATCTTTAACGGGTGGAGCAGCTGGTGTCGCAAAAGCTCTGAATGATGTACGAGCTGCTAAAATACTGCTTGAAGAAAACAAACGGCATAATAAGTCTATGGAAGCAGTTTCTATTCAAGGAAATGGGTTATATTTACAACCATATAAAAATGGCCTTGGTCTTTTCCTAAACACACGTACCCCAAAAAACTAATTGAACTGCTACCCAATCGACCCTTAAACAATTTCGACATTGAACGATTTGGAAAGAAACACTTACAATATTTTAGAGGAGTTTTTATGAGAGACTCATTACCAAAAGCACCAATGGGTAGAGAATGTGGTGTTATAAATTTGGATCGTGAAGCTGGCACTGGAACTCATTGGGTGGCATATATAAGAAATAATAAAAATAGTATTGTAAAATATTTTGATAGTTTTGGAAATTTAAGACCGCCAACTGAAGTAATTAGCTATCTTGGTAATAAAATAAATTATAATTATATTCAAGAACAAGACTTTGATACATTTATATGCGGACATTTATGCTTAAGGTTTTTATTAGAACAATGTAAAAATGTTTTCAAAACTGAAAATAAGAAATGAATAAAATGATGTGGAAAAGTCTAAATTGTGCCATTCGTCTTTTAATCAACATGTCGTTAACACTAACTTTAAGTGGAAATGAATCTATTCTTAATGCTGAGTATTTCCCTCCAATTGTATTGAAATCTAATTATGTGTGCGGACTCATAGATTTCCAAACATATAACTCTATACCAAATGTGGATGAGTTTAATAACTTGCTGCATATAGGTGATAGTGTTATTTCGTTTCCTATAGGTTCATATGAGATAGAAGATATAAATAATTTAATACAAAAAAAACTTGTTGAAATTAACAAAAAAAAAGAAAAGTGCAATAAGAAAAAGTGAAATTAAAATAAAGGCAAATAACAACACTCTGAAATGTGAAATTTACAGCTCGGAAGACATTGACTTCTCTAAACTAAATTCTATTGGGTCTCTTTTAGGGTTTAGTAAGAAATTGTTGAAGTCAAACTTATTACATGAATCGGATCTTTACGTTGACATAAATAGAGTTAATGCCATTCGCGTTGAATGTAATATAATAGATGGAGCGTATGTAAATAATCAATCCGCACACATTTTACATGAATTTGCAGTTAAAGTAAGTCCTGGCTATAAAATCATAGAAGTTCCAAGGAATGTTATTTATTTACCTGTGAACGTCAAACGAATAACATCGTTGTGCTTAAAGTTCGTCGATCAAGACGGTAAAGACATTAATTTCAGAGGAGAAAAAATAACGGTTCGAATACATTTACAACCAGAATAATGATTGTGTATGGAAATATAACTGACTCAACTTCTTATAAAAGCAGTGTTAAAAATACTAGTTTGCTCAATCAATCTTCAAACTCAGATGTGGTAACACGTCATCGTCATCATCTTACAAAACATAATCAGGACTATTTATTATCATTAGGATACACTCTAAAACATTAAAACCAAAATATGTTAAACATTTTTCAAGAACCTGAAATCAATGAAAGCATTTCTAAATATCAATATCATACTTATTCATCATATCAAAACAATTTTGAGAGAAATGACATCATACAGATTTGTATACAACATCAAAATCTTAATGTCCTTCCTTCAGAAAGTTTTTTATATGTTGAAGGCTCATTATCGACGACAGCTGGAAAAGACGACGTAAGAGAAATAGTTAACACAAAACTAACAAACAATACAATGTCTTTTCTGTTTGATGAAATACGTTATGAACTCAACGGGAAGGAAATTGACTGCAATCGAAATGTTGGAATTACTTCAACGCTCAAAAACTATTTATCTTTAACTAAAAATGAGAGTGACATGCTTTTAAATGCATCCTGGTCTCCTGATTCTCCTATTAATATTTTAAAGCCATATTATTTTAATTACTGTATACCATTAAATAGCCTTTTGGGGTTCGCTGAAGATTATAAAAAAATTATTCCCAACGCTCGACATGATCTTATTATAACTCGAGCCAGAATGGATGAAAACGCTCTAATCTCACAAACAGATGAAAAAGTACAAGTACAACTTCATAAGGTACAATGGAAAGTACCACACGTGACATTATCAGACTCTATGAAATTGAATTTATACAAATCTATAAATAAAAACAATGCTATGAAAATTGCTTTCCGAAACTGGGATCTTTATGAATACCCTATGCTGCCAACCTCTGACCATCACATATGGAATGTAAAGACAACAACACAAATTGAAAAACCTAGATATATTGTCTTTGCGCTGCAAACTGAGAAAAATAAAAAACTATCTGCTGATCCTACAACGTTTGATCATTGTAATCTAACAGACTTAAAAGTATATCTTAACTCTGATGTTTATCCACATGAAGATCTCAATGTTTCTTTTGATAAAAATAGATATAGTTTGTTTTACAAAATGTACACTGATTTTCAAAAAACTTACTACAATAAAACCATCAGTGAGCCTCTGCTTTCTTGGGATCTATTTAAATCACGCGCTCCAATTTTCGTTATTGACTGCAGACATCAAAACGAAACTATGAAAACAGGCCCCATCGATATACGTTTGGAGATGAAAACATCACAAAACATTCCTGTAAACACTTCAGCTTACTGTCTTATGCTACATGATCGTATAATTGAATATAATCCACTTGATCAAGGAGTCACCAGAATTGTTTAAAGTTTGGGGGGAAGCTTAACAGAAAATTTAAAAGACCCCAACAATTTTCCTAAAAACAAGTGAAGCAAAAAAAAAAAAGCATTCAATGTAACAAAAAATTTTTTTCAAATAAAAAAAAGTACAACAATTTTAAATAATTTTTTTTATTTCATAATTTTAAACAGAAGTTGTTGAAAGACAACGTTGTCTTTTAAATCCATACGGTAAAGAGCTATGATCTTCAAGAAAACGACGTTTTTCCGATTTGACTTTGTAGGTTTTCTCTTCTGGTATGGTAAGCACTTGATGATCTTTTGTCTGCCGAATATTATTAGATTTAATAATAATGCTTTCACTATCTGAGGAAGAAGACGAATTTAAAACAGCATTTTTAATGGAATCAAAGTTGATTATTTGCGATGATTCATGATTGAGAAAAATTCCTTTCACTTTGCAGACAACGTGTTCTATCTTGTCTTTTGTACTGAGCACTTTAAAGGCATAGTTTTTAGGCCCTCCACTGACGAATTCTGTTATATAACTTCCACTGCCATACATTTCTAATTCGTTAGTCATATCACCGATGAATTGTCCAGTAGGAGGATCGAATTCCCCCTGTCGACTTACATATATCACCGAATCAGTATCGTAATAAAGAACTCTTTCCTCTAACCTCTCCAGGTAGCTATACAGTTTAAGTCGAGCTAAAGCAGTCGTGTAAGCAGCAACACAAACATTTACTGTCGATAAAGAATCGATTGCTTCTTCTTTCATCTCGAAGTTAGTGACAACGTTTTCTTCATTTATGGGGAGAATATGAAGTACTTCAATCGATGGATGCGTAAGCAGATGAAATAAAGTTGAAGGGTTATTCAGAACGACAGTTTGAAGTTGATTTTCACGTTGTCCAAATTTTCCCCAAAATGAGTTCAATATCAGCTTTGCAAGTGACCTCTTTCCTGGATTCACACATATTTCTGCAAATTCCATCTGAATATTTTCTTTTTCAAGAAAATCAGAAATATATTTCTCTTTTTCTTGTTGAGAGCTACATTCTGCTGGCCATCCAGATGCTTCTTGTTTGATTTTTAAGAACTTGTTCATCATAGATGTAAACAGTCCGCCATCAGAATTTCTGTCTGGGTTGTATTGGACTACATTATATTCCCATATTTCAAAAATGTTAAGTATGATGTAGCCTTTTTCAACAGCTTTTAGGACCTCGTCAATTACCCAAGTCCCGACCATTGCTCTTTGCTCATCAGTATGAGTACACAATCGCTTGTTGTTTTTTTAAAAATATAAAATTAACCATTACTCTACATTTAGTTCATTAAAGGCTTCAATTGTTGAGAGATTTAATAGAACTTTCAAAGATAAAATGTGGAAAGAATTTAGTTTCAATGGCAGTTATAAGTGGATAAATATTTACAAAGAAATACTGCATGAATACAATCACTCTTTTCATCGAACCATTAAATGTAAACCTGCAGATGTTAACAAACAAAATTCAAAGTCGCTATTACCAATTTTCAAAACCAAGAAAGAAAAACTAAGCAAACAAAAATTTAAAGTTGGTGACAAAGTAAGAATCAGCAAGTACAAACATGCATTTGAAAAAGGTTATACACGGAGTTATAAAGTTTTAGTGAAATGGTTGGGATTCTCTCCAGAACATAACTCTTGGATCAATAAAAACGAAATTCTGTAAAATAAAAAATAAATTTGATTTTTTAAAACATTGGAATTTGTAATTTTATTTTTATGACATGTTCCCATTTTTCTAAGTTTGTTATTATATACAAAAACATTACACGTTATTTCATTTTCATAAATTTAAGTTCATACGCTGCTCCAACTTGTCTAGTTATTTCAAAGACATATCCTCCTCCACCAATTGCTGCTATGCTGCTTGTTGAAAGATTTGAATATCTGGCCGGTAAAAAAACCTGTAAATAACTTAATTAATAATAAAAATATATAATAATAAAAAAACTTACCTTATATTCTCCAAGATCTGCTACAATCCGATCGCCCCACCGTGTTTTTACTTCTTGTAATGAAAAAATATTATATCTAAAATTCATTTGCAAATCAGACAGTTTTTTCGTTGGCTTGAAAACTGTGTTCTCGTTTATTGAGTTTGCCTCTCTCACAGCAAAATCATCCAGGGTAAAGATTAAATATTCCACTTCCTCGAAATGCATGATGAAGACGATGAAGAATAATGTTTTCTCTTGATAGCTTCTTGAAACCAACTGTGCTCATCATAAACACATATCTTCCTTTTTATAGAAGTATCCCTCTCAATTTTCGTATACAAATTTTCGTACATAAATTAAGAATGTTCTTGTTCATGTTAATTGAGTAAAAACTTAAACATGAACATGAAAACAATTGTTACCCTTATTATTATTAAAGCTAATGGGGTACCTAATACAAGAAAATTACGTTTTGGGTTTTAAACGTAAATGATGTTATAAACGTAATTTACGTTTTGGGGGTTTTAAACGTAAATCACGTTGTAAACGTAATTTACGTTTTTGGGTTTTAAACGTAATTTACGTTTTGGGCTTTAAACGTAAATCATGTTTGAAACGTAATTTACGTTTTGGGGTTTTTTAATGTAAATAAGGTTGTTAACGTAATGTACGTTTTTATTAAAAATGTCAAATTGGGGTCAAAATGAATTATTTTAAATTTTCAAACAAGGTCTTTATTCGTCCTTGTAACGTTTTTCTATTCTACTTCTCCCGATATACTCCTGATACACAGACACAAGGCACAAACCCCAATAAAAAAATTACTAAATTAAAACCACCCCCAATTTCTATCACCGCATGGCTCACTTCATTTTAAATTTAAGAAATGTCAATTACACTGTAATAAAATTCAACAGCTCCTTTCTTAGATTTGAAATCAAAATCCTCCTACATAAAATCTTCAATTTCTGCTTTACTCAACATGCTTTCTGCTAAACATTATCATGATATTCATAACAATTCATCCTAAGAGTGTACATTTTACTTCACATATCATCCGATAAAAAATCACGTCCACGATATACAAAATCATTACGAAACACTTCATAACATCAATCATCAATTTTCCTTCAATACATTTGTCTTATTGTTGTGTTTTGTATTGTACTTCCCCCATGCAAAGGAAATAATACACATAGCGATACTCACAAGTCACAAACCCTATCAACAACAACAAACAATCAAACAAACCACCACCATACTCACTTCACCTTCTTTTTCAAAATACACATCTAAGAAATGACCGTTTGATTATTTAAAAAAAATCCAACCGTACCTTGTCAGATTTGAATTTGCTCATTTGTATCGTTCTTTTATTCTTCAACGCACGTAATTTACATAACGATTCTTATCAGGCACAAACCCTATACAAACAAAAAAAAAAAAACAACCACCAATTCACCTACAACCAAAAATTCCGTTACATGTTCAAATTTTCAAATCCTACTAACTTAGAAAAATCCATTCACACACAACATCCTTAAAATAAAAAAATCAATAAAAAATAAAAACACTTTGATTTCCCACTCAAAGAAGGGTCACCTTCTATTCAGTGTAATAAAACTAATTAATTCATAAAACCATCACCACTAACACACCGTTTCATTCTCTTTACTTCTTATCAGATTAAAATTTACATAATTTGGTTCCCAGACCCAACCGCACTTCTTCCTACTTTCCAACATTCTGCACATACCTTTTGAAATGTGCTGAATGTCATATCCGAATTGACGTGATCATTATAAATGTGTTTCAAGTTCATATCATCCTGTTTGAAGACAATGAGAAAATTTGCATTGTCCCGAATTAAATGTTTAGGTATTCTTGTATACGTTTGACATAAATAAAAGCTGTCTATTTGATGATGTCGCCCCATACTAAAGTACGCCCGTATGGTGTCCTGCTTTTCACAGGCAATGTCATCAGAGATAAATATAGAATTGGGTTTAGCCTCTGACGGTGGAACAACATCACTATTGTTGGAAAAGGTAAAAAAACCCATATTTTTTATTGGTATTACGGCTTTTCGTAGAAACTCATATTTTGGCTGATGAAGAGATTTAGAATATATATAGATATTTTCAAATTTTAATCCATTCGGGTGTTGTAGCAAACTCATCATAACATTTGTTTTTCCACAATTTGAGGGCCCCGTAATTAATCCTCTTATACTATCTGGAAACAGTGTACCATGTTTTTTTGTTTTAATATTTTTAGTCAAATCCATGTTTTTTATTGACAACTGATGTTGTTGTTTAATGAACCGCATAATGATACAAACTAGATGATTTCCTATAAATGTGAAGTTTATATTTGAAAGTGTCATAACGTTACTATCCGTCTTAAAGAATTGTACACTATCAGTATCAGCATCACACTTATCATATTATGAAATGATTGATTTTTCAAAAAAGTTAAACAGTCATCAAAGTATCGTGAAGGGAGACGGTTTATTAAATTCTATAATAAACAAGCTACCCCTTGAACTACATTTACCTGGTTATCAATATTGTGGACCTGGAACAAAACTCCAAAAACGTTTAGCAAGAGGAGATCCAGGAATAAATTTACTTGATCAAGCGTGCAAACAGCATGATATTTCTTATTCGAAATTAAAAAAATCATCTGATCGACATATAGCCGATAAAATTTTATCTGAAAAAGCGTGGCAACGAGTTAAGTCCAAGGACGCCAGTATAGCTGAGAGAGCAAATGCACTATTGGTGACTAATCTTATGAAGGGAAAAATCAAATTAGGTATGGGGTGTTCAAATAAAAAAGAAGATAAGAAGTCCGTAAAAGGAGCGACTAAGCAACTTTCTTTTAAAAGATCTATAAAAAATATTGAAAAAGTACTAAAACAAAAGAAACCTTTCAACCTCGAAAAGGCAATCAAAACAGCATTATCAACTGCTAAGAAAACATTCAAGAATAACAAAAATAAAATTAAGACACCTAGAGTAATTTCTTTACCCAAAATTGGTGGAGTAATTCCATTTCTTATTCCTCTATTTGCTGGACTTTCAGCTCTTGGAGCGTTATCTGGAGGAGCGGCCGGAATAGCTAAAGCTGTCAACAACATTAGTATGGCCAAAAAAGATCTAGAAGAGAAAAAACGACACAATCTAAAAATGGAATCAATTGCAGTTGGACATGGTTTACATCTTAGACCATATAGAAAAGGGCTTGGTCTTTTTTTTAATCCACAGACAAAAAACTCCTAAGTTCGCTACCCAATCGTGCATTAAATGAAATAGATTTGAGAAATTTCGCAAAGAACTTGATTCCACATTTTCGAGGAGTTTACATGCGCGATAATTTACCAAAGACTAAACCTTTGAGAAACGAGTGCGGAATTGTAAATCTTGATTCTTCAAATGGTCCTGGAACACACTGGGTAGCGTATTCTAAAAAAGGCGCTCAGATTGAATATTTTGATAGCTTTGGTAATCTTCAACCCCCAATTGAAATTATCAACTATTTGGGAGCCAAAATTAGATTTAATTATACTAAATATCAAAATTATGACTCTTTCTATTGTGGTCATTTATGTTTATGATTTTTATGTGACTGTTATTTTCTATAAATAAAACGTTTTAAATAAAATGAATTCATTGTCTTTTTGTTACCATGGCGATGACACTTACATTAAGTGGGAGAACCTCTCATCTTACAACTGAATATTTTCCACCTCTGAACTTAGATCAGGACTACGTTTGTGGCTTGATTGATTTTCAAACATACAATTCTATACCTAATGTTGATGAGCGAAACAATATGTTTCATGTAGGAGAACACATAATTGAAATGCCAACAGGGGCGTACGAAATCGATGATATAGCTGCATATATTTCTGACGACTTATTAATATCAAAAAATTCTACTACAACCGTTAAAATACAAGCAAATAACAATACATTAGTAACTGAGATCGAAAGTAATGAAAAAATATATTTCGATAGGAAAAGAAGTATTGGAAAATTACTGGGTTTCAGTAAACGTGTCCTTGGGGCCGATGAATCACACTTATCAGATTTACCTGTTGATGTAAACAAGGTAAATGTAGTACGTATTGAGTGTAATATAATTACTGGCTCTTATCTAAACAATACTCCTGTGCATACAATACATGAATTTTCACCAGAAGCAGGAGTTGGGTATAAAATAATAGAAGTTCCAAAAAATGTCATCTATTTGCCAGTGAATGTCAAGCACATAAGTACTCTAACGTTGAAACTCGTAGACCAAGACGGAGACTTGATTAATTTTAGAGGAGAAAGAATAACTGTTCGATTGCATTTAACCCCTAAATCCACACACAATGCTGATCTATAATTATATATCTGGCCACAAAATTGACCGTGAAATTAGTCACACTACAACAGCAAAACTGACAAGACCAAACCTCTAACCTGAAAACAAATCTTATCTCAAAGCATTAGGATTTAAATTAAAATAAACAATATGAAAGATATATTGAATATAACTCATGGACCTAGCTACGACAATAGCATATCTAAGGTTGAGTACTACAGTTATTCACCATTTGTTCAGTCCTACAATCCAAGTGATGAAATTCGTATTCTCATACAACAACAAGACTTGAGCATTTTACCCAGTGATAGTGATATTTACAAGAAAATAAAAACAATAAAAAGACTAAAAATAGTCGAATTAGATTTTATTAAATGGAGTATTTATGAATGAAATTCAATATTAAAGGTTTTGTGGCCTTTACTCCAAGCATTGCGTTTCGCCCTAGTTTGATGGTGGGCTCATCAGCTAGATGACATCAAACCCAATCTAGTACGCAATAATTGTCGATGATTACCGACTGCTTTATAAAATTTACAGAGAAAACTCCCTGTGAATTATATTATTCTAAAGAACTTTGATTAAAGTTAGACATTAGAAAAAGTGATATTTACATACAAGGTGAGGTGAAAAAACTAGATGGAACAGTTTCGTCAACAGTAGAATTATCTAATAATGCCATGGCTAGCCTTTTTGAGGCAATACATTATGAAATTAATGGTGTGGAAATCGATAGCAATAAAAACGTCGGCATTACGACATCATTAAAAAACTATATATCTTTGAACGCTAATGAAAGTAAAAGTTTAGGAAATGCGGCATGGACTGGAAACAATAGTATATCACCTGTAAAGGGTACTTTTAACTTTTGTATTCCGTTAAAGAATTTATTGGGATTTGCTGAAGACTACAAAAAGATTATAACAAATGCAAGACATGAATTAATTCTGATTCGAACTCGAAGTAACGAGAACGCTTATATTTCGAATGATGCAGATGAATTAAAACTTACAATTTCAAAACTGCAATGGAGGGTTCCACATATTACTTTATCCGATTCAAATAAGCTTACGTTATTCAAACAAATACAATCAAAACCAATTCAAATTCATTTTCGAAGCTGGGAAATGTATGAATATCCAACACTATCTACAACCACTGATCATTTATGGAATGTTAAAACTTCAAACCATCTTGAAAAACCCAGATATGTTATTATTGCCTTACAAACCGATCGTAAAAACCAACGCGATAAGGATTCTAGCAAATTTGATCATTGTGAAGTGACTAATGTTAAGGTGCATTTAAACTCAGAGTCTTACCCTCGAGAAGATTTGAATCTTAAATTTGAGCTTGACCGTTATGCCATCCTCTATGATATGTACAGTAAATTTCAACAATCCTACTATCAAAAACAATCAGAACCACTTTTGTCTCGACAAGAATTTAAAGATATCGCTCCAATTATGGTAATTGATTGTTCTCGGCAAAATGAGACTATAAAATCCGGACCTGTCGATGTAAAAATCGAACTCAAAACATCAAATGCAGTACCACCTTCAACAACTATGTACTGTCTTATTCTTCATGATCGTATAATTGAACACAACCCCTTAACTGGAGAAGTTCACAAATTTACATAAATTGAGTTGCATGATATATTAACCTCATAGCAGAAAGTGAATTTGTCGAGAACACATCGTAAATATGAACACGTATATTGTCGACTTTCAGGGATTCCGCAGTTTCAACAAAGAGTTCATTATGAAGGAAGTAACAGTATTTCATGATGGACATTATCACCTTTTCATTGGTACTCCTCCTCCTCCTGATTTTAGTCGGCTACCCACATCACTTAAAAAACAAACTCACTGGATATACCACAACTGCTATGGGTTAACCTGGAACAGTGGATACACAGATTTTCACCAAGTCAAGTTATTTATTCAAAGACAAATTCAAAATGCCGTTGTTTATGTTAAGGGATCTGAAAAAAAACATTATCTAAAAGAACTTCTTCAAAATGATAGCGTAGAAGTCATCAATTTGGAAGATATCCATAACTGCCCCAACTTTAAGGAATTAAAACGAATTTATTCTGATCCACTAAAATGTCCGAATCAAGGAAAATTTCGTTCTCTTGAAAATGTTAATATTTTAAGTAAATTCATAAGTGAAGCAAACAACAATTAGCATACCTATACAAATTTCACTATTTTAAATAAAACAAAATATATATTTTATGTTTAAACATTTTTTGTATTTGTTATTATTTGTCATTTTATATAGAAGAAGAAGAATTGGTGCCCCGAAAATGTTTTCTCTGATATCCATAAGGTATGGAACTATGGTCTTCGAGAAAACGGCGTTTTTCTGCTCTTGGTTTGTAGGTCTTAACTTCTGGCATAGTTACTACTTGATGATCATGTGTTCGTCGAATATTGTTTGTTTTTATGATTATACCTTCGCTTGTAGAATTATTTAATACTGCTTCCTTAATTGAATTAAAATTTATTTTTTGTGATGACTCATAGTTAAGGAAGATACCCTTAACTTTGCAGACTATGTTTTCATTATTATTATCCCTAGTGCTAAAGACTTTATACGCGTAATTTTTAGGGCCTCCGCTTACAAATTCAGTTATATAACTTCCAGTGCCATAGCTTTCTAGTTCATCAGTCATGTCACCGATAAATTCTCCTGTAGAAGGTTCAAATTCCCCATCACGGCTCACGTAGACAACGGAATCGGTATCATAATAAAGAACTCTTTCACCTAATTTTTCCAGATAGTTGTATAATTTTAGGCGAGCTAGAGTAGTTGTATACGCGGCAACAGAAACATTTACTGTAGACAGAGAGTCAGCTGCTTCTTCTTTCATTTCAAAACTAACGACGATGTTTTCTTCATTAACTGGTAGAATATGCAAGACTTCTATAGAAGGATGTGTTAGCAGTTGAAACAAATCAGATGGGTTGTTTAAAATACAAGTTTGTTCTTGATTTTCACGTTGTCCAAATTTTCCCCAAAACGAATTCAAAATTAGCTTTGCTAACGATCTTTTACCAGGATTGTTACAAATTTCTGATACTTCCAGTTTAATGTTCTCTTTATTGAGAAAATCAGCAATATATTTTTCTTTTTCTTGGTTCGATGTACATTTACTTGGCCAACCTGATGATTCTTGTTTTATTTTCAGAAATGTATTCATCATTGAGGTGAAAAGACCTTCAGTATTTGTACTTGGATCGTACTGGATTACGTCATATTCCCATATTTCAGTAATAGAAAGTAACTTGTAGCCTTTTTCAATTGCTTTAACAACTTCATCAATTACCCAGGTTCCAAGTAATGATCTCTCCTCATCAGAATGTGTGCACATTTGTTGTTGGTTTTTTTCATAGCTGCAACTTCTGCACAACGAAAACATAAGCTTATTGTTTTGCTTGATTGGTAGGACGGGGTGAAGTAGATACTCGGGTGGAAGAATTTTACACTTGACAAGTCCATTTATACCCTCCAATTTTATATCAGTGCAGGTGATATTGACGTGAACTTTTGGATGCCTTATGGGGAATTTTCCATTTTTACAAACCCATGGGTAAAGAGAACAAACATCTATGTACTTGATTTTTTCACCTTCTCTACATTTATAATAATTGTATGAATTTCCAGTTCTTCCACCATAAAAAGCATCACGTGGATTCAATGGAGAATTTTGTATCAGTGTATGCGTTTTTAAAAAATTCATATCTTCCTCACTTAATGATTTCATCAGTCTTTGAAACTCACAAGACCACATTTCAATGACTTCGTAATTAAATTTTCTTAACCGTTCAGTTTTGAATTGTGTTCTCTCATATCTGTTATTTAAGGTATCGTTATTGTTTTCGTATAGAGGTTGATCACGATTGTGTTTCAAACAGAGGGGGTGACCGTGATAGTAACAACCATGGAATTCAAATATTTGCCGGCTTTTCTCACAAAAACCATCAACTCTCACTCCATTGACAACTGCTTCTTTTCCTTTATATGCATGCTTAATATAAATTTTCCGCTTTTTTTCCTCCCAAATCATCCACTTGATTGCTTCTGTAGATTGATTATCTACACACCTGTAGCCATTTTTAGGTATTAACCCAATAGCGTTTGGTTGAAGAAAGTTACGACGAAAGACAAGATTACATGCTGATGCTATTGTAGTTGCTTCCAAAAACGGTTCCACATTACTCTGATTAAGAAATAATTTTCTAAATTTTAAACAAGCCTCGGTCAAAATTTTAACATCACTAATACAATATTCCACAAGTTCATGCTGCATGTCAAAACGATCGTTTTTATGTTTTGCAAACCATTTAATGAAGACAGCACGGTCTTCCCTCCACATTGTGTCTGGACTGTAATATTCAATAGCAGGTAGCTTTCCGATGTAATTTTCATTTTCTTTGGTATTGAAGAAATGAGGAAAATAGCCTTTTTTTAAAACAGGCGATAGGTCAAACGCTTTTGGAAGTTTTGACAATGCCATGGGAAAGTAGTTTAATGAGTCTATGAATCTGACATTTTCTATTTGCATTAATATTATTTTTGTTCCTCGCATTATCAATTTTGGACTCAGTTTTGTTTTTTGCAATATGTACTTCAATATAAATTGGTGATCATACGCTTGACCATTATGAGCTATCACAACAACATTTTTAAAATTTTGCCGAACGTTTAGTATGTGCCTCACAAATTCCTCTACTACATCCTCTTTCCCTTCTCTTATAACGTGCAGTGAAAATTTACATTGTTGACAAAAGTACAAATTTGGAACATCTAAACACTGATCACACTTGTGTTGAAATACACATAAATTCGGTTCGTGAATTTTTATTGCTGAGTTAATTGTTCCTTCATCTTTTTCACCAATCATTATTTTTTCTCCGATTACTTTCTCTTGCCGGCTCTCCAAATCATAGAATATATATAAACATTTTTCACAATTAGGAGTTTTATTATCCGGAATAATATAGCATAAATGGTCCTTGGGTACATGTTTATGACAGAGTTTACAGAAGTATTCATCACAAATATGTTCTCGGCCTGCTCTGTGTGTTTTTAAGCATAAAAGGCATCTTTTCATCTGTTCACATATGGAATTTTTTTCTGACGAGCCGCTCGCTTTGTGATTGTCAAAACATTGCTTCCCTCTAAAGTTTCGATTACAATCTTCACATAATATCTCGTTTGGGGTCTTGCTGCAGCCTGGTTCAAGTGTACATTGAGGACATGATTTTGCACATTTATGATTTCTTTTCGTATTGAATGGTATGTGACAAGTTTCACAATAATAGCTACAGCAAAATGCTGCAGTCAATGATAATATTACATTAAAATGGTTATCATGATACAATAAATTTATCTTTTTCTCTCCATAAGTACAAGAAGTACCTTCAAAAATAACATTTTTCCCTTTTGTTCCGTATTCGTAGACTGTAATCTTGTACTCTTTTAAATGGTTCTGAAGTGCTCTCAGCTCTGGAATTCCACATCCTTCAGATGGTATACTGAGTTGTACATCATTGATAAGCTTTAAGGTTCTTTGAGTTTGAATCTTATTAATGTCTCGTCTAACCTTTCTAAAATCAACTTCATTGTCAGCATATGATTTTGCTACGACCAAGGCACGAGGTAAACATAAATTATCTATGTTGTTAATAGGTATTATACCTTTTTTTCTAATGCATTCTGCTTCAAATGTGTTAAATGCTCCAGAACGAGTTTTTCCTGCTCCTGATGGTAGCTTAACAGATGTTACTGACAAGCAAAAATCATGAGTTACTCTGAAATATCTTGCTTATCATGTCCCATACATCGCTAAATTTTAGCTCGGAACAATCGCGAAATGTTATCCAGCCATTTCCCCGTTCGGCAAAACTCTTTCCACCAAAAGTGATGCCAACCTTATCTGTAGAGTTAAGATCTACTAAGGCGTACTTAAGCATATCATTTATAGCTTCCTTTGTCCACGAAATAGGCTCTTCATTTACTGGAACTGTTTTTATTTTAAATTCCAATTTTCGTCCTCTTAAGTTGAATCGATGAACGCGAGTCTCAAAATCCCGCAACACCTCGATTCGCTAAAAAATAAATTTCAGAAACAAGAAAAGCAAAATCTGAATAACTATCGACACGAGTTGAAGAAAAAAGTGAAATAAAAACTCAAATTTTTGTTATTTCATTTGAAATACTTTATTTATAGCCGTAAAAGGCATGTTTTTGAGAATTTAAAATATCTACCTCATTATTGAAAGTAGCAAAATTTGCGGCAGCAGCTTGTTCCATTTGATGGAACTCAATTGCAAATGACTGCCCCATAGGTTCCAACAGCTCCATGAAACAACCCTCCAGATCTTTGAGCTCATCCTTCGATATCTTCTCGGTAAAACGTTTCGGAAGATAAACTTTGCAGTCCGAGAGCTCCAATAAAATTTGTTGGCCAAACTGGGAAGAAACTTTTTCAGCCTTACTTATGGCGTACTTCTTCTTCAGCTCCAACATCTTCAGGCTTTTGGTAAGCTTCTGGTCCTGGTTCTTGCCAATGGAGTTTAGTTTGCTCAGGAACATCTTTTTTTGATTTTTTTTATTGAGTGCAGGGTTTGAAAATAAATTTAAAACTGATACCATAGCTACAAAACAGTCTGGTTTTTATACTTTCAAAAACTTATCCCCCCTTAAAATATTATCGAGGGTTTACTTTTCTTCATGTGAAGTCGCAACATCCGTTAATTAAACCCACCCAAGACGTAACTAAAAGACGAACCATAGGTTTTTTAATTAAGTTCTTAAACAAATACAATATCCTACCATGTTTGTTCTTTATCCTAACTGTAACTGTATCAATTTATTCTCCATTCAAAACAAAAATTTAATATGAAACTCACTCTCTCACAATATAGGTATAGTTTTGAGCAACTCTTGTTTATTCAGGTTTCCAATATTAAATCGCAACTCCTTTGAAATCGCAACCTCATACCAATCAAAATTTAATTATCCAACAATAATACTCCTTAGACACAACAAAGATTAATCCAATTAATTTTTATCAGTCATAAAAAAAAATACAAAACCTCTATCAACAATCATAGTAATATAAATTGCATTTTGAACACAGTTATATCAGAAAACTTTAATTTCATCATTCACTATGCATGCATCTTTATAAGGTTTATTTAACTCATAATAAACACCTACATCTCAATATCTTTTTCTTCTACCCTTTCAACAAATTTTGTCTTTAAACGAACCATACCCCCCCATCTATGATCCCATATCCATTCAAACAAAAATATTCACTAACAACGCTTCCATAACTGCTAAGACAAATTTAATATACTTCTTAGCAAAACGATCGGGAGCATCCAATAATCAAAACGCTGTACTAACATAATAAAAAAAGAAAACAACAGATCATACATTTATTAAAAATCAATAAAAAAAACCTTCGACCACTGGTCATCAACTAACATACATCGAACTGACAGCATTTCTTATCTTAAGATAATCATAATAAAAAAAATCACCCATCTAAAATTTCCAGACGATATTGTCTACGCTGACAGTGAATTTCAATCCTCTTATTCTTTCAAGAATATTGTTTACACAATCTCGTGTGCGTGATGGTAAGAAGATACTTTGCTAACTTAAACATTTCAATGCCAAGAGAATGCATGCATATAAAATAAAAATGAAAAATAAAATTTTCAGACAAAAGCCAAAAACAACCACTGATTATTAATCCATCCTTCTCCCCATCTATTCGCAAACCACACAGCAAACTTCCAAACACACGAAAATGTTGACCTCATTTCAAAATCCAATTAACTTAATCTAAACAAACAATGCTATGTTAAGCCCACACATGGAATTCCCTACGCCACATACACCGATGATGTTGTTTTTACCTCAAATGTAAACAAATTTAGTTCCCAGGCTGAAGTGCCCTAGTATCTACTCTCGTATCTGTACTGTTTTTCGCAGTATTAGGTATACTGTTTTTTTGCTCTCAAAAACTGCATACTGTTTTTTTTTTTTCAAAAATACTGCTTTTATTTTGGGATATACAGAACTTCAAATCAGCAGTTTTTTGAGCTTGTAAGCAAACGTTAATGACAGTGGGATATTTCTATCTTTACATTGTTAATCTCCGAGTAGGAAATTTGCTTCTCAATGAAAAATTTCTTGATGAATTTTATGAAGTTCTCTGATTTCACTCATTAAAAGTAATGCAAACAGTCAGCGGTGCACTTTGTCAGAATACATTTTATGTTTGCCAGGAACTTCAGCATCGGTGGAATAACGAATATTTTCTGTGGTAAATAAAACTTGGACTTCAGACAAGACTCGATTAGAAGTGGAAACA
Organism: Baccha elongata; assembly: GCA_951217065.1. Lineage (NCBI taxonomy): Eukaryota > Metazoa > Arthropoda > Insecta > Diptera > Syrphidae > Baccha > Baccha elongata. Next base: position 55,578,805 of record OX578272.1, on the reverse strand, counting down.
TTGGAGGCGATTCTAATCGTCAAATGCAATATTAAAAATTCTTGCGTTGATTTCTATCAATACCTCAAAACAAAGTCGGAATTGCTTCGTCAAATTGCTTCAAAGGACAAGTACGAAGCAAAAACCACAGGAGATATTGAAATGGAAAGTGAATACGATTCTGATGATGGAAATAAATCGCCTGGTGATGGTTAAATAAATAAATAATAAAAATAAAATAAATAAAAATAAAAAAAAAATGTACTGCGAAAAATACTGTTTTTTTATCGACATACTGCTTTTTTCAATTTTTAAGGAAAAAGTACTGTTTTTCGTCCAAAAACGAAACGAGCGTTACTCATATGTCATACCCTGGGTTACTTCAGAAAACAATCGTCCCGATTTGGGTTTTTATTGCTATTTTTGACATAAAGGCATCCTCGGATTTTCTAATTTCTAGTTTGATCACGCTTTTTTATAACCAACCAGAGTTTTCCAAGAAAATCGTGGTATGCCAGGAATTTTTAAATATTATAATATAGCTATATTTTTATTTATTTTTTTTTTCAAAATCGTAGGTCCAGTTTTCGAAAAAATCTGTTTTTTTTAAATAACTTTTTTAAAATATTTTTTTGAAAATTTTGTAGAATGCCAATTTTAGCTAATTAATAAATTTCATCCGAAAAATAAATTTCAAAAAAGATTCATTAATTGGTTTTCAAAATATTCAATTTTCAAAGAAAAAAATTGTTTAATTAATCTAATTTTTTTAAGAAACGTCATTAAAAATTTAAGAATTCACTTATTGTTTGGCTATCAAGTTTTTCTTAAAAATAAAATTTTGTAAAAATCCACTCAGTCGTTAACGAGAAAGTCAAAATTAAAAAAAAAACGTTTATGTGGCAGGTACCGTACTGTTCCTAAAGAAATATGGTTCATGCCATCTGAAAGGCTTTCAATTTCATATCACTAATGTCAAACTTTATAAAAATCGTTAGAACCGTTTTCGAGAAAAACGTGTTTTTTATAACCGTTATATGGCAGGTACCGTTAGTTTTAAGCCTAGAACAAAAATTCAAAAAAAACCCCTGACTGTCACCCTAAAAATCCTATATACCGAATTTATAGGATATCGGTCCATTTAGGCTGCAGGTGCGAATGACAGACAGACAGACTGACGGACTGATAGACTGACAGACTGACAGACTGACAGACTGACAGACTGACAGACTGACAGACTGACAGACTGACAGACTGACAGACTGACAGACTGACATACTGACAGACTGACAGACTGACAGACTGACAGACTGACAGACTGACAGACTGACAGACTGACAGACTGACAGACTGACATACTGACAGACTGACAGACTGACAGACTGACAGACTGACAGACTGACAGACTGACAAACTGACAGACTGACAAACTGACAGACTGACAGACTGACAGACTGACAGACTGACAGACTGACAGACTGACAGACTGACAGACTGACAGACTGACAGACTGACAGACTGACAGACTGACAGACTGACAGACTGACAGACTGACAGACTGACAGACTGACAGACTGACAGACTGACAGACTGACAGACTGACAGACTGACAGACTGACAGACTGACAGACTGACAGACTGACAGACTGACAGACTGACAGACTGACAGACTGACAGACTGACAGACTGACAGACTGACAGACTGACAGACTGACAGACTGACAGACTGACAGACTGACAGACTGACAGACTGACAGACTGACAGACTGACAGACTGACAGACTGACAGACTGACAGACTGACAGACTGACAGACTGACAAACTGACAGAATCACAGACAGCCCAAGGAGCATTTCAGAGCTACATAACATTTACTGAACGTTAACATCGTAGCTGTAATGTTTCAGGCGTATATGAAATGTTTACTCCCTGTACCCAAAATGTAAACGGTTTTGGGGAATGAAATGTCGTGTTGACAGTATATGAACAAATTCTATTTGATGTACCTGATTTGTACATTTACAAATGTGAACGTTCAAAAACTCTTCAAAACACATACCAGACAAACTACTTTTTAGTAACAAATCGTTTACAGATACTATTCCTGGACTAGGTATATAAACGTTTACAAATGTAAACGTTCAAAAACATTTCGAAATAAATAACATAAAAACAAACTTAGGTACAAATCGTTTACAGAAAAATATTAAACTGTATAGGTAAATACGTAATGCCATTTGAGATCATATTACTTTATGTATACAAACCAAAACTTAAACAATTTCCATCTTGTTCTTGACATTATTATTATAATATGGGAGGTATACAAATATTCAATAATTATATTTTTCGTGCAAGTAAAGGCAAAATATCGAACGCGAGAAATATTTTCTACCAGTTTTGTAAAACAGGTCGATAAAAATAAGGGGCCTGTAAAAACTTTCTTATTTTAGAAATTATTTCTAATAAAAATATTTGAGACAATTTTTTTTTCCCACAAAAACCATATTTTTCAATATTTTGTCAGATAAAATTCAAAGTCTTATTTCAATCAAAACCTAAACATGCTTTGTTTTTACTAAATATCAACATAAATAGATTTTCAATGTTTTGGGTTTTCTAATTTGATAAAAAATGGAAACATTATAATGCCGCTATCAATGCTATACGTGTTACATTATCTGTAAATGAAATATTTTACAGTATGCTTACGTTTGAAGATTTGATGTGACTTTTCACTGTAAACGTTTTGTAAGAGTAAAGTTTTGGTAATGGCTTTACAAAACTGCTACAAATGTAAACGTATCGTGATATTGATTTAACATTAACGATATTTGATTTACAGTACGTTTACGTTTGAAGATGTGATGTGACTATTCACTGTAAACGTTTTGTAAGAGTAAAGTTTTGGTAATGGCTTTACAAAACTGCTACAAATGTAAACGTTTCGTGATATTGATTTTACATAAACGATATTTGATTTACAGTACGTTTACGTTTGAAAGTGTGATGTTACTATTCACTGTAAACGTTTTGTAAGAGTAAAGTTTTGGTAATGGCTTTACAAAACTGCTACAAATGTAAACGTTTCGTGATATTGATTTTACATTAACGATATTTGATTTACAGTACGTTTACGTTTGAAGATGTACTGTGACTATTTACTGTAAACGTTTTGTAACAGTAAAGTTTTGATAATAGCTTTACAAAAGTGCTACAAATGTAAATGTTTTGTGATATTGGTTTTACATTCACGAAATTTGCTTTACAGTACGTTTACGTTTGAAGAAGTGTTGTTTCAACAACATTTGTGTGTTACAATTTGTTTACCAATCATCCAATTAGTAAATGTAAAAATACAAAACATTTTTTCAGCATCTGTATATGAATTGTAAACGACATACAATAAATTTGTAACCTAATAGGTACAAAATGCTACTTGGGAGAATTGCCTGACCCACTTTTTTCGACTTTGCTATCATCGTAATGTCATGTTTGATTGTTATCTAAAAACTTTTTTTTGCACGAATTTATAACTTGCCTTATAACAAGTACCTATATCGCAGGTAAAAATAATTAATTATTTAAAATTCGTCCAATATACTCGTTTATTGTGACAATGGACTGCGGTTTATTATTTGAATGAACGATCATTGATTTTAATTAACGCCGTTAGTAAATACTATGAACAGTATTGTAAACTGAAACTATTCGTTAATATAATTAACGAATTCATTTAGACCATGTATTAAATTAATGAACCTTTTTTACTGAAATTGTGAACGAATTAATATCGTCAATGAACATTATGAGAGGTATCTACCGTTTTAAAGCTTTTTTTAGAAAAAAAAATTTTGATGAAAAGCTTCGTCCTTGGCAACAAAATCACCCATGCGAAATTTTATTAAAATTGATCGTACTTTTTTTCGAGAAAAATTGAATTTTCGTTAAAGGTTACCGTTGTTTTTTAGGCTAGAACAAAATATAGGAATATAGGGAATGGCCAATAAACCCTACATACCAAGTTTTAACCCAATCGTTTAGGCTGTAGGTACTTATACAACCAGAGTGTAGGTACTTATACAACCAGACTGACAGACAGACAGACAGAATTCCCGGACTCACTTTTTTCGACTTCTCTATCATCCTAATGTCAAATTTGATTGTTAACCGGCATAGAGCGCATATAAATAATAATTGTGCACTTTGTGATAAAAGCATCACATTTTTATCAATGATAGATGATTTTTAGATATAAGCCACTTCGGATTCCTGCCCCTTTAGGTGGGGGCGGGGCAAATTTATAAAACAATATTACTTACTTACAATGAAAAAAAAAAATATTAAAAAACAACGGCAACACTTACAATATTTTGCGTTATCTTTTTTCCAAACCAAGAACTCATTCTTTAATTTTGTTTTTAAATTAAGTTTTTAAAATGAATCATCTTTTTCAAAAGTAAGTTTCAAAAAGCAATTGCAGCAATTATTCTTGAGTTAACATCAACTCACATTCACTAAGATCAGTACCTCTTTATAATTTATATGAGGGAAGTCAATGCAAATTAATAAATTTTACAAAAAGTAAATTTTACAGGAAACACTTTTTTTTTGTTTTTTTTTTTTCCTGAGAATCGAAACCGATCGGCCTATATTCCAGGAATAAGCTGTATCAAATAGAAATATACGTAAGACTTTTTGTTTTGCAAATATAAGCAATTTTAACAACAACTAAAAAAATATATATTTAAAAAAAATATTTCAAAGTTAATAACATTGAAAGTAAAGGAATCTCCTTCTTTTTTTTCATTTAGGGCGGAATGCATAGTCGGTTCAAGTCGAAATTACTCAAGACAAGATTTTTCTTAAATGATCGCTTCAGAAAATACTGTTAAGTTTTTTTTTTCAACTTATAGGAGATTAGAAAATCTCGTATTTGATGATACGGATAAAGGATGATGGACTAAAGATTTTGCTTTAGAAATGACAGTGATGGGATATTCAGGTATGAGAAGTACTTTTTACCTGAAAACGTTGAGCTCCGAATATCAAAAATTTTGACTTATAAACTGTAATCTTATAGAATCTTATTCTCTCACCTCACCTATATTGGTAACATAAAGATGTAATCATAAATTTTAACACATTTTTGTACATTACATGAGGCTGTGAGCGCAAAAGTACCATAACCCCAAAATTAATAACGGATATAATCGGTTTAAAGAATGCTCGTGTCCATAGAATTGCTCCTGGACGGGAGCAACATTTTATCATTTTCTGATCTATTTATAAGCTAAATGAGTTGCACTAATTTTGTATTGATTAATCGTTAAGTTTTCGTTGCTATGATGTTAAAAAATCAAAATTGAAAATAAATTTGGGTTACGCCAGTTTTGCACTCACAGCACAGCCTCACATATGAATGTACTAAGTACGCACTTATGCAAAAATGCAGTTTATAGCAATAAATACTATCCCATTTGCGATGTAAAGCTGTTAACAGGAAAAAGTAAATGTCGCTTACGATATAAAACTGTTCACAGGAAAATGTTAATGTCGCTTACGATAAATTTGTTTTCTCTGTAACTTTTTTTAAAGTGTTTTTTTTTTTTAACAAACTAATAATGTGGATGGATGCAGACAAAAAAAAGCTTTCGAGTGGCATCATTAACTCGATTTTATAAAAAATGTAGCTTACGATAAATTGGCGGCTAGGACTCGAAATAAGTTTTGATAATTTTGCTGGTTGTTGCCAACAGGTCTATTTAGTTTAAACAAAACTTACTGCGATAGCACTTTAAATAATTATTAAACTTCAGGCTACCCACTTTATTTGGAAATTTTTATCAATCAAAAACACAGTGACAAGATAGTGAAGAATGAAATGGCGGGTTGGGTATAACTCATACACCGCCAAGTCATACGATTCCATCTGGACAAATCCAACTGGTATTTTCGCACCCCATCTCACGAACCAAGTAATCTTCTCGCCAGCACATCAAATTGGACATCTGGACATTTCGCTACATCGAACATTCGCAATAGTATTATTATGTTGTATGTGGGCAGTTACCAACCTAATCAAACAAATTCGTATTATTTGGGTTGTGAGCAATAGGAATTAGTTATGGCGGAAACAGAAAGGGACAGGGAAAAGAAGAATGGTATTTGAGTGATACATTTTGTAATAAAAGGCATACTTCTTTTGTTTTTGTGTTTTTTTGCATTGTTTTTGCATGTAGGTTATAATATGAAACTGCAATTCATTTTTAAAGGATTCGATGTGTGTGGTTTTTTATGGATTAGGTGTTTTGAATGCATTGATGTAGATGTAGATACATTGGCGTGTGTCTATAATAGGTTAAAATGGTGAGGGCAGAAAGGGAAAGATTTTTTGGAATGATTTAACTTTGATTGGTTTGGTTACGTTGATTGTAAATCATTTCGGTCAACTCCAAAGATGTTTTGTGTTTTTTTTTTTAATGGGGAACAGAAATATATTTAGCATGAAATTAGGTGGGCACATGGTGGGCACAGAGTTATAGCTGTATTTAATGTTCTAGTTAAAATTGATGGTTTCTTGTCCGTTGTAAGTAAGTATAGGAACTAAGTTCCTTGATTGGTTGATGAGAGGGGGATTTGTAAATGGCGTACAGTTAAAAGTGAATATCGTAGTTTGGAGTGTGACTTTATTAGGTAAATAGTTTTTAATGGAATGATATACTGGTGATTGTGTAGTAGGTAGGTATACATTCCTATTAGGCATAGAATAATTAATATTATAAGGTTAATAGAAGAGGCGGGCAAAATTCATCCGAATATTTTATTTCGAATGGTTTGGTTTTGTTGTTTGTAATTTTTGCTGTCAACTCGGAAGACATTATGTCATCTGTTTGTTTTATGGTTGAGAGAATGAGATGGGCCTTAATGGTAGGTACCTTTGTAATTGTAGCTAATTTTCAATTTTAATTGGATTCTTTCAATGTGGTAGGTAGGTATAAAGATTTTTTTCATAGTTTCGTGATGAGTGGGGCATTCTATATCTACTAGATTGGCGTTCTATATATGTATGTACCTTTATACCTACTACAGTAATTGGTACTCTTTTTGTATGGATTTGTTTGGAGTGTGTAGATTTTTATTTTTACGTGTTATTAATGCATAGCGATTGTTTAGGTACCTAATAGGTTAATGATGAAAGGGGGAGGCGGATAAAATATGGGTGAAGATTAAATTCTGTTGGTTTGTTTTGGTTGATTGGCAGATAGGTACCTACCTACCTATATAGATATCTACATACTTACATATAGTTTGCTGCTGTGTAGTAAATACCTGTTCTCGTTTAAGTTAATAGATTCTTTCGTTTTGTAGGTTTAGGTAGATAGGTATAAGGACAAAGTTTCTTATTTGGTTGATGAGACTATAAGAGATTGAGAGGAAGGAATAAAAAAATTGCTGCAATATTTCGAATGATTTAAATAAAGCCCTGGTAGATGGTAAACATCGAAGATGTAGGTAGGTAGGTACCCATCTGGTAAACAACAAATGGAAAGGGTTGATAGGTATATTTTTACTTGCAACACCTATACGCTCGTATCTTTTTTTGGACGAAAAACAGTACTTTTTCCTCAAAAATTGAAAATAGCAGTACCTACGTCGATAAAAAAAAAACAGTATTTTCCGCAGTACCTAAATTTTTTTTAATTTTTAACTACTTTATTTCCTTAAAACATGAAATTTATTGCGTTCATTAATTCCTTTGAGTTTTAGATGCCAATGACGAACCGCTGAATGTTTGCATTACTTTTAATGAGTGTATAATCAGAGAACTTCATCTCATATATAAAAGTGGTATAAATTTCACCAAGACATTTTTCATTGAGGAGCAAATTTCCTACTTGGAGATTAACAATGTAAAGATGGAAATATCCCACTGTCATTCACGTTTGCTTACAAGCTCAAAAAACTGCTGATTTGAAGTTCTGTAGGTATATCTCAAAATAGAAGCAGTATTTTTGAAAAAAAAAACAGTACGCAGTTTTACGCATTTTTTGAGAGCAAAAAACAGTACTATACTGCGAAAAACAGTACAGATACGAGCGTTACCTATGTAGCTAGGTAGGAACATAGGTAGGTATACTTAGGTTATACCATTGAGTTTATACACATAGAGAAATCATCTTTTTAAAAGTAAGTTTCAAATTTTCGTTACTATTGACTTGTTTTGTTTTTTATTCTTGTAGCAATTATACTTGAGTTAAAAGGCAAAAGAAATAAACAAAAACAAATACAAATGTATGCAGAAGAATTTTGTTCGTCTCGGGTTAAGTGTTTTCCGTTACAGCGAATTAAAGCAATAATAATTACTATGCTCATTAAGCGACATCTACCTAGGTACTTCTGTGAGTTTGAAACCATCTTGATTCCTCTATGTGTAAGTATAGTTTAACTCAAAGGTTAAGTAGCCTATTACTAAGCAACGATAAGCCCAACTATATTTCAATCTGGTTGACAGTTAGAAATGGGCTCAAGAAATCTTCAAAACAAAATTCAGGGCCATATAGTAGAAACGGGGGGCTTGAGACAAGAAATTGAAACCGATCAGGTTGTTAATTAATATATTATATTAATATATCAATATAAACTTACTAAAAAAAATTATTCTAAAAGCGTTGGAGCGGTTTTGAAATTATTCGATATTTACTTAATAATTTTTATAAAATGGTTGTTTAAAAATTTTAAGTACGCCAATTTTAAATGCTAAATGAAGGCATTTGTTGAACAAACAATAAATAATAAATAAATAAATAATAATATAATTATCAAGTCATCTATACAAGACTAGTTTTAAAAATGATAATATGGTGTATAAGAAGTAAATAAGACGTATACGAATGATGACAAAGCCATATCCGGAAAGTGGCTGCCCTTGCTTATTACAAGGAAAAACACCATAGGTAATAGATATCGTTTGCCCCCCAAGAAAATAAACCTAGATACTCCACTTACCCAAAGATAAAAATATTTAGAGAACTGAGAACCTGTCTTTGCGGAAATCAAAAGACTTTTTGATTTCCTTCAAGAATTTTGTATTTTCTTCCATATTTTAAATAAAATTCTGATTAAAAAAATAAATTTAATTTAATGTATTTTATTTTATTTGTTTTGGTAATTTATTTTTGCAGTTCGTACCTATGTAAATTCAAGTTCTCAAAATGAAGGTTAGGTTTGCAATAAATAAAAATAAGAAAATGCATGAAAATAGGTAAAATTCATAATCATCATGATGATAAGTGTATTTTCTGTCCAGTTCCTTAGTCAAAATCTACCTAGGTGTCTATTTAACAAAAATAACTACGTGTACCTACCTTACCTGTAGGTACCAACCATTTTCATTTGATAAGATAAGAAACTCCCTTTTCCATCCATTCCTAGGTACCTACCACCTAGAACATTAATAACAATTGCATCTTATAACTCACAATAAATCAAAATAAAACATAAAAGAAGTAGATAGGTAGGTAGGTATCTATTTTATTACAATATGCCACTCAAATATATACCTACCTACTATTCATCTTCATTCGACGCCATTTAAAAGTAGGTACCTACCTACCTACCTACTTATACATCATATAGGTAGATAGGTAGACAGGTACTAGTCAAAAGTGTCATTTTTAACATTTGAAGCATTATTTTATCGAAAAATGCTAAAAATTTAAAATTAACCCACCCAAACCTATCTACCCAAAATGTATCAATAAATATACCTACCTAGCAAAACTATCAATATCAAAGCGATTTCAACTCTAACAAAAGCTATCGTATTTACAAATTTGCAATTCCTTAAAACGACAACAAGCAAGATATACCTAGGCATGTATCATTTTGTTAACCCAAATAAAGCTTATTAGATATCTATGTAGGTACCTACTTAGATACCTACATTAAAAAAAAACTTCTTTCAAACCACTAAATGACGAAGAAAACACTATTAAAATATGACACATAACTGCATTTTTTGTATAGTTACCTACCTACATATGTATATACCTACTTGGTAGGTACCTATCTAAGAATCTACCTAGGTGGTATCTAATTTATAAGAATAACTATATGTAGATATCTAGGTAGGTACCTGCATGTTGCAAGCACAAAATTTATTTATTATCCAATAGATATGAACCTACCTTCCTCTTCCATTCACACCACCGCTTTTTAAACTATTCAAAATATAGGTATACTTGCCGATATCCACTTTCGACTGTATCTACTCCATTTTCAAATCCCCCTCTCATCAACCAATCAAGAAACTAAGTTCCTATACTTACTAATTTCATGCTAAATACCTATATTTTTGTCATCCATTAACAAACACAAAACACCTTTGAAGTTGACAGAAATGATTTGCAATCAACCAAACAAAACCAATCAAATTTAAATCTTCTCAAAAATCTTTCTCGCTCTCCCCCTAACTCTTTATATTATTGTACACACTCACCACTGTGTATCAGTGAATTCAAAACACCTAAGCCAATAAAATAAATGCAAGTCTCTGACAACAACAATATTTCAATACGAAGAACCAGATATCCTTCATGTTATATAGGTGTAACAACCGCCCTTGTTTGACAAGGTTGGCTAAAAGCCACACGCAGTTCGATGCAACGAAATGTCCAGTAGTCCAAAATATGGGCTTACTTTCAGATGACATGTGAAGTTGATGGGGTGGATTTGTCCAGATGGCGTGTTATGACTTGGCTTTGTACAAGTTGGCTTGACGCCGAAATGGCGACTGAATAATTTTAACACCATGTAGTTTCGGTGTATTTAATTTCCACATGGTTTAAGTCCTGCACAATAATATAGTTATAGACATTTCAAATAGTGTATTTTATCCATTAAACAAAGTGTATAAAAGTATGTCGTATTTGTTTGTTTCCAAACCGAATAATGTTATGGACCATTAGTGGTGTAACAAAAAAAAAAACAGCAAAAAGTCGCTGTATATTTTGCACCAATTTTCAAAAGAATGTTGAAATTTTATACAGAGAAAACGATGGTGTAGTTAATATGCCGGTTTATATTGACAAATACACCAAAATATTAAATTTTTCTTCAATTTTTCTCACTTTTGCACCGAAATTCATCAATTTACAGCAATTTGTTTACCAGTGTGCTTCTTGAGAAGTCCCTTGTGAGAATCAACAAGAACAATAAATTAAACAAAATACATTCGTTTTATTTTAAATAAATTTATTGATACACCAATATTAACAAAACATCAAATCTGCTTCTTGGTTTACAAATTTATGTAGGAGTCAGAAAATGAACCAGAAATTAAATAAAAATTAAAAAAAGAAATCACTTTAATCGATTTTAATTATTCCAACTGCTTTGCAAATTAATTACTTTCACTTCAACTATTTCTCAAAGAAATTCGTTTAATTTTTAATCTTGATCAAACTCATTTTAGGGAATCAAACAAAACCTAAATTTTTAGAAGTTATTGTCAAATACTTTTCAAACACACAAAATAAACACCTCTATAAAACCTTAAGGTTAACCCGCACTAAGATGAATAACATCCTATATTAAAACATTTTTTTTTTATTTTTGTTATTTAAAATGGATTATATACAATTTTTAAAAAGGATCTTCTCGCGAACAAATTTACCTTCTAATTTAAAATCTCTGAACTGGAAATTTCCTCCTTTATTCGCATTGCGTATAGGAAAAAAATTTTTAAAATACAAAAACTTTTCAAATTTGCCCGCGGGGACTTAAAAACATAAGCGTGAACCCCAGCTTAATATTAAAATACGGGTTGGGTATAACTCATACACCGCCAAGTCATACGATTCCATCTGGACAAATCCAACTGGTATTTTCGCACCCCATCTCACGAACCAAGTAATCTTCTCGCCAGCACATCAAATTGGACATCTGGACATTTCGCTACATCGAACATTCGCAATAGTATTATTATGTTGTATGTGGGCAGTTACCAACCTAATCAAACAAATTCGTATTATTTGGGTTGTGAGCAATAGGAATTAGTTATGGCGGAAACAGAAAGGGACAGGGAAAAGAAGAATGGTATTTGAGTGATACATTTTGTAATAAAAGGCATACTTCTTTTGTTTTTGTGTTTTTTTGCATTGTTTTTGCATGTAGGTTATAATATGAAACTGCAATTCATTTTTAAAGGATTCGGTGTGTGTGGTTTTTTATGGATTAGGTGTTTTGAATGCATTGATGTAGATGTAGATACATTGGCGTGTGTCTATAATAGGTTAAAATGGTGAGGGCAGAAAGGGAAAGATTTTTTGGAATGATTTAACTTTGATTGGTTTGGTTACGTTGATTGTAAATCATTTCGGTCAACTCCAAAGATGTTTTGTGTTTTTTTTTTTAATGGGGAACAGAAATATATTTAGCATGAAATTAGGTGGGCACATGGTGGGCACAGAGTTATAGCTGTAGTTAATGTTCTAGTTAAAATTGATGGTTTCTTGTCCGTTGTAAGTAAGTATAGGAACTACTACAGTAATTGGTACTCTTTTTGTATGGATTTGTTTGGAGTGTGTAGATTTTTATTTTTACGTGTTATTAATGCATAGCGATTGTTTAGGTACCTAATAGGTTAATGATGAAAGGGGGAGGCGGATAAAATATGGGTGAAGATTAAATTCTGTTGGTTTGTTTTGGTTGATTGGCAGATAGGTACCTACCTACCTATATAGATATCTACATACTTACATATAGTTTGCTGCTGTGTAGTAAATACCTGTTCTCGTTTAAGTTAATAGATTCTTTCGTTTTGTAGGTTTAGGTAGATAGGTATAAGGACAAAGTTTCTTATTTGGTTGATGAGACTATAAGAGATTGAGAGGAAGGAATAAAAAAATTGCTGCAATATTTCGAATGATTTAAATAAAGCCCTGGTAGATGGTAAACATCGAAGATGTAGGTAGGTAGGTACCCATCTGGTAAACAACAAATGGAAAGGGTTGATAGGTATATTTTTACTTGCAACACCTATACGCTCGTATCTTTTTTTGGACGAAAAACAGTACTTTTTCCTCAAAAATTGAAAATTGCAGTACGTCGATAAAAAAAAACAGTATTTTCCGCAGTACCTAAATTTTTTTTAATTTTTAACTACTTTATTTCCTTAAAACATGAAATTTATTGCGTTCATTAATTCCTTTGAGTTTTAGATGCCAATGACGAACCGCTGAATGTTTGCATTACTTTTAATGAGTGTATAATCAGAGAACTTCATCTCATATATAAAAGTGGTATAAATTTCACCAAGACATTTTTCATTGAGGAGCAAATTTCCTACTTGGAGATTAACAATGTAAAGATGGAAATATCCCACTGTCATTCACGTTTGCTTACAAGCTCAAAAAACTGCTGATTTGAAGTTCTGTAGGTATATCTCAAAATAAAAGCAGTATTTTTGAAAAAAAAAAACAGTACGCAGTTTTACGCATTTTTTGAGAGCAAAAAACAGTACTATACTGCGAAAAACAGTACAGATACGAGCGTTACCTATGTAGCTAGGTAGGAACATAGGTAGGTATACTTAGGTTATACCATTGAGTTTATACACATAGAGAAATCATCTTTTTAAAAGTAAGTTTCAAATTTTCGTTACTATTGACTTGTTTTGTTTTTTATTCTTGTAGCAATTATACTTGAGTTAAAAGGCAAAAGAAATAAACAAAAACAAATACAAATGTATGCAGAAGAATTTTGTTCGTCTCGGGCTAAGTGTTTTCCGTTACAGCGAATTAAAGCAATAATAATTACTCTATATGCTCATTAAGCGACATCTACCTAGGTACTTCTGTGAGTTTGAAACCATCTTGATTCCTCTATGTGTAAGTATAGTTTAACTCAAAGGTTAAGTAGCCTATTACTAAGCAACGGTAAGCCCAACTATATTTCAATCTGGTTGACAGTTAGAAATGGGCTCAAGAAATCTTCAAAACAAAATTCAGGGCCATATAGTAGAAACGGGGGGCTTGAGACAAGAAATTGAAACCGATCAGGTTGTTAATTAATATATTATATTAATATATCAATATAAACTTACTAAAAAAAATTATTCTAAAAGCGTTGGAGCGGTTTTGAAATTATTCGATATTTACTTAATAATTTTTATAAAATGGTTGTTTAAAAATTTTAAGTACGCCAATTTTAAATGCTAAATGAAGGCATTTGTTGAACAAACAATAAATAATAAATAAATAAATAATAATATACTTATCAAGTCATCTATACAAGACTAGTTTTAAAAATGATAATATGGTGTATAAGAAGTAAGTAAGACGTATACGAATGATGACAAAGCCATATCCGGAAAGTGGCTGCCCTTGCTTATTACAAGGAAAAACACCATAGGTAATAGATATCGTTTGCCCCCCAAGAAAATAAACCTAGATACTCCACTTACCCAAAGATAAAAATATTTAGAGAACTGAGAACCTGTCTTTGCGGAAATCAAAAGACTTTTTGATTTCCTTCAAGAATTTTGTATTTTCTTCCATATTTTAAATAAAATTCTGATTAAAAAAATAAATTTAATTTAATGTATTTTATTTTATTTGTTTTGGTAATTTATTTTTGCAGTTCGTACCTATGTAAATTCAAGTTCTCAAAATGAAGGTTAGGTTTGCAATAAATAAAAATAAGAAAATGCATGAAAATAGGTAAAATTCATAATCATCATGATGATAAGTGTATTTTCTGTCCAGTTCCTTAGTCAAAATCTACCTAGGTGTCTATTTAACAAAAATAACTACGTGTACCTACCTTACCTGTAGGTACCAACCATTTTCGTTTGATAAGATAAGAAACAATATGCCACTCAAATATATACCTACCTACTATTCATCTTCATTCGACGCCATTTAAAAGTAGGTACCTACCTACCTACCTACTTATACATCATATAGGTAGATAGGTAGACAGGTACTAGTCAAAAGTGTCATTTTTAACATTTGAAGCATTATTTTATCGAAAAATGCTAAAAATTTAAAATTAACCCACCCAAACCTATCTACCCAAAATGTATCAATAAATATACCTACCTAGCAAAACTATCAATATCAAAGCGATTTCAACTCTAACAAAAGCTATCGTATTTACAAATTTGCAATTCCTTAAAACGACAACAAGCAAGATATACCTAGGCATGTATCATTTTGTTAACCCAAATAAAGCTTATTAGATATCTATGTAGGTACCTACTTAGATACCTACATTAAAAAAAAACTTCTTTCAAACCACTAAATGACGAAGAAAACACTATTAAAATATGACACATAACTGCATTTTTTGTATAGTTACCTACCTACATATGTATATACCTACCTGGTAGGTACCTATCTAAGAATCTACCTAGGTGGTATCTAATTTATAAGAATAACTATATGTAGATATCTAGGTAGGTACCTGCATGTTGCAAGCACAAAATTTATTTATTATCCAATAGATATGAACCTACCTTCCTCTTCCATTCACACCACCGCTTTTTAAACTATTCAAAATATAGGTATACTTGCCGATATCCACTTTCGACTGTATCTACTCCATTTTCAAATCCCCCTCTCATCAACCAATCAAGAAACTAAGTTCCTATACTTACTAATTTCATGCTAAATACCTATATTTTTGTCATCCATTAACAAACACAAAACACCTTTGAAGTTGACAGAAATGATTTGCAATCAACCAAACGAAACCAATCAAATTTAAATCTTCTCAAAAATCTTTCTCGCTCTCCCCCTAACTCTTTATATTATTGTACACACTCACCACTGTGTATCAGTGAATTCAAAACACCTAAGCCAATAAAATAAATGCAAGTCTCTGACAACAACAATATTTCAATACGAAGAACCATATATCCTTCATGTTATATAGGTGTAACAACCGCCCTTGTTTGACAAGGTTGGCTAAAAGCCACACGCAGTTCGATGCAACGAAATGTCCAGTAGTCCAAAATATGGGCTTACTTTCAGATGACATGTGAAGTTGATGGGGTGGATTTGTCCAGATGGCGTGTTATGACTTGGCTTTGTACAAGTTGGCTTGACGCCTTAAAATACTAAACTTTCCGCAAAGGGACGCAAAATAAACAACAACCAAAAAGAATAAACAACAAAGTTGATGATTCGCAGGAATTTTCGCCCACCAAACAACGTCAACTTTATAAAAAAAAAGAACGAAAAGGATATACCCAGTTCCCAGGTGAAGAAAAGTGGGTGTAAGTACGTACAAACAATGTGAGAGCAGAGTGCGACTGTTTTGAACTGCTTTGTTAAAGGGCGACGTTTTTAATTTTAAGAAATTATTTAATTCCGTTAAGGTGTACACTCAGAGGTCTTTTTGGGTTAAAAATTGTTGATGGTAGTGGTTGGTATATAAAAACTTTTTCTCTGACCAACTTCATAAAGAATCTCTTGTTTTTTTTTTTTTTTTTTTGAAAAGTTTTATGATTCTTGAAACCTCAAATTCTATGCAAGGGTGATTTTTCAGGAGGTAAATAAAACTTAGAAAAGGATCTGTGTGCTCAATCAACGGTATTATGACCAACAAACTAATTAACAGTCCCTAACATTTTCCTCTCATTGAAAAGATTGGGAATAATTTTTGTTTGCTATCCTATTTCTATGATCAACTTTCCAATGCATCAATTATACTACGAGAAAATTTTAGTTTAAAATAATGCATTCAGTTGTATAAACATGATGTAAACAAGGGTATGGAGATCATCCTTACATTGGATTTAGAACGAAAAAGTGAATAAAAAGAACTAAAGCACATTACACAATATATGATAATAAATGCAATTAAAAGTTTCTAGATTTGTGGTTGAAACATATTCAATTTGTTTTCTCCCCATAAAGGTTTGATGGAAGATAGGTCTTTTGGTAATGGAATACGATGTATGATGCGGTAGAGTAATGGGTTTTGAAATAAATTCTATGTCGATGGAGAAAAGTAAAGAAGGATTAGGTGATAACTTTTCGAGTTGCAATCACAAACTTTTTTATGTGCTTAAATAATGTGATCCCTATTCTATACCATTTTGAGGAAACAAAATTGTTTCTTTTGAGGGGTCATGTTAAACCATATGCACATTAATTAATAATAAATTTTGAAACGAGTTTATCTGTCTATTTGGGTTTAGATTTCATGAAAAAAAGGCAGTAGAAATAAAATAAAAATGGTCAGATATATTTGGCGGGAGGTTCAACGAAAAATATAAAATAAAAAAAGTAAGAATACATTTCATGTAACAAGAATCGACAGTATAAAAACTACACGGAGAGAATTCTTAGAGCATATTACGATAAAACTGCTGCAATTCACGACTTTTTAATTCCGACTTCTTATTACTAATTCACGACTTCTCAATTGCAATCTGAAAAATATCGCCCGATTTCACAATTACGACTTAAAAGTAGTGAACTACAACTTAAAAGTATGAATCCAAGAGGCAAGCGAAAAAAACCATTGGCATCAATTAATTTCAAATTGCAGTTACTGTTACTGTTTTTAAATTTTGAATTAAGTTTTTTGTAAACTGCAATGGTCATAAAGCGATTTAAGATTAAGAAAGTTTTGAGCTTAAAATATTTTTTTTTTGTAATTTGAACTACTTTGTTGTGATTTTCTGGTTTTGTTTGCTTAATTTTCTACTGTATACGACATATTGTCAAATTTCCAGTCGCAATTTGTTCATTATTCTTAAAATATGTATATCTTGGAGATTTTTACATCTTTTCATCAATTTACCATATTTTTTTCTTAAATTACTACCCCGCATTTCTATATTTGCAACAATTTGGTTGTAATTAACGATCTTCTAGTCACAATCTTCGCATTTAATTTCATTTTATTTATATTGATGAATGTTTTACTTACTTGATTAACTTTGGCCCAGTCGGGATTGAACTAAGTTCGTCCAAAGTGAGAAGCGAGCATCAATCGCAAAGATAAGGCGCACATGATTTATTAGAGCTCCAAAAATATACTCAAATTAAAATTCTAGTTATTTTTTGTTGGTTACGAAATCTCGTAAAGCAAGTTTGATTTAAGTTTGAAAATTGCGAGATTTTTGTGTGCGAGATGTAAATGCGAGATTTAAAAAAAACCTAATTTTGTAATTGCGAGTTTATGAAAAGCGAGGTTTCGTTATTTCAGATTTTAAATTACGAGATATCGTAAAGCTCCCATAGATTTTACCTTGCGCTTGTGCCAAATTACAAAATCTTTTTTAAAATTTCGAATTCTAAGTATCATCTCGCGAATTTTAACTCTAGGTATAGAAATGATCTTTGTGTTTTCGCAACTCACCACTTCGTTTTTTTGTAAATTACAACTTTCAGCTAAAATGTTAATTCTGGAATAGCTACTATAGCTATAGATTTTATTGTTCTGTTGTGGTGAATTAAAAAATGTTTGTTTTAAATTACGATCTGAAAATGACAATAAGAGCTTTTTTAATGATAAAAATATGGTTCTTAATACTTGCAATTTATAACTTTTCCTCAAAATGTAAATTTCAAATTATTTTATAAATTCACTAAACTGGAAAGTTTGTAACTTAGGGGTAGTTGGACTATATATCGCAACTAAGTAGTTTTAAATCAAGACAAATCGACTGTAATTCTAAAAAAGTGGCATTTTGCAAATTGATCTGGCAAATTTTGTAATCGGTGGTTTTTAATTCTCTCCATGTAGTATGATATTCAAAAATCAGGCACAGACTAGTAAAACGGAAAATAAAAGGCACGAAAGTTAATATGTATTTGAAATCATTTTTTAAATCGAATTTTTGTTTGTATTGATTTTGAGAACCCCATATTTTGCTCTACTTATTGTCAAGTCAACGGCATCACGCAGTCATCGACAACACCAATACTATATCAGAATATGTAATGTAACCATGAAACCCGACTGCAAATTAAAAAAAAATTGCACGACTGGGTCGCACGAACTTACTCTTGTGGCAAGTAGCCAGACAAATAAATTATAATTTAACAAAAATAAATTCTTTATAACACAGTTAGTCCAGTCGATATGTACTATAATCTTAAAAAATGGCGAACTTAATGAAACTTGCACATATTGTTCGGGGGTATACTAGGAAGACCCCCCTAATTTCTTGACCTCGAGAACCCTGTGCTAACTTTAGGGGGAGCGAAAAAACCCTAATTTTTCCGATATAACTCTTAAACTAAGCACATTTTATTCACTTTATTGCATAACAAAGTTAAAAACCATTAAAAAAAAAGTTAAAAACCATTAAATTTCCTAAAAATTGGATGGTGAACCAGATCTGTACCTAATATTGACGGAGACACATCTGATTTATTTTTGGGGTATTTTGACCCCGACAATACGCACATCCGCACATCTGCACATCCGCACAGACAGACCGAAGGACGGCATGAAGAAACCTACTTTTTTGGGCTTCTTTATCATTGTAATGTCAGGTTTGATTAAAACCTCGAATTTTTTCTTATACGAAACCAATTCTTGCCCTATATTGAGCAAATAAAAATATAAAACAACACAAAATATGTCGTTTTCGGAAACATGGGAAAATACAATCGCTTAAAATTAAAAAGTAGACCCAACAACTCCTAGAAAAAACTGCATTCAAGACCTTGTCGAAATTTAACGAACTTAAAAAAACATAAAAATATTAAACTCGTTTTTCCAAATCAACATATCCCGAGATCTTTTGAAACGAATTACTTTAGTTAGTCTAAGAGCCCGCAACAGATTTTCAGCGTGAATAAAGAATAATGAAACCAGATGAATAATTAATATCATAAAGGGTATTTGGCAAATTGATATAACGAATCCATTTGCTTGCCAGCACGTATTGGGGCGTTTCTGAGTTATGCGATTCGAAAGTAACTCCCTGATTGCGAATATGTTTGTGACAGACGTTTTGGATGGGACATTTGAAAATGTTTTTTTTTTGCTTCAATTAATTCATGCTATGGATGTCAAGGCTTATCGATTGATGTGTCTTTAAATGCGTCTGAAAGTGATTTGGCCCTATCCTAAACGTCTGTCGCATATACATATTCGTAACCAAGAACGCAAAGGCTTCAGGGGCCGATGCATTCAAAATGGTTTTCCTAGCAAAGAAGTTGTTTAGAAATATAAATTGCTTAAAACCAAACATGTCAAATATCACCCTATAATATTTAAACAACTTTAATTTATCTTAACTTTAACGGTTAAATTTTCACTCATTTGCTCTTATCATCATTTACTCATTTACTCAAATAACTTTTACTCAGTAACCTATGAAATGTACCGTATTTTGAAATTATCAAATTTGCTAACAAGAAGAACATTATGGATTCGTGATTCTGCTGTCAATTAGTAAAGATCTCCTCTTGCTTGCCCTTTAATATTTGCTTTGATTACATATAAGTCGTGTTTTGTTGGTAATTTTTAGTTAGTCCGCACTGGAAAGAACCAATGAAACGCTATATTCACTTTTGTATCCACTTTTTTATTTTATTTCAAAGTTGGTATTCTTGACTTTATGCCAAGCCGAAGTTTCAAATAATTTTATGGATGTGTCTGCAAGTATGGCTATTTGTATATGCCGAGTTGGTCAACTTGTACCCCACCTTCCACTACAAACAAATAAAAACCGGATAAATAATAATTATTTAGCTTGAATATTACCAAATTAAATTCCAAATTAAATAATTTTATTTAAAGATCTGCTTTAACCAATTTTTATTTGTTTTTAAGCGAAAAGTTCAAAATTATCAAACCTTTTTTGCAACTTTCGTAGGTTGAAAGCTTCTTACTTCTTCCGCAAAACGCCGCCCTAAAGGAAAACACAATGAACACAACCATTAATAAGCATTGTATATGGAGGCCATGTCTTAAGCTGTCGTAGGTGCCACCAACCTTTAAGCAAAAAATGTATTGACATTATATTTCGCGCCAAAAATTTCCAGGCATTCCAAGATTTTATCTTCACTTTTATGTTCACTTTAATTACTGACCAAATTATCGCCACTTTTCGTATCCCATACAAAATTTTGCTAAAGTGACTAAACACTTACCAACAAAACACGACTGTAATAATTTTTAATACAGTTGTACACAGTTATATACATAGTACATTAAATAATTATAAATTTACACGTTACATTAATAGTTACACAATTATACAAACATTTAAACATTGAACACAGTTTTTTTTTTATTTACAAAAAGACACAAAAACATTTAATTACACATAGTGACACAAACATAAAAAACAACACCTATTCCTGGAATCTCCCGTTCCCTAACAGTAGTTTTTCAGAATTTTGTTACTTTTGGAGTCTAATAACTCGTTAACGCTCCCAATGCGTGCTGGCAGATAAATGGATTCGTTATCAACTTGCTAAACACCACTTATAACGTTAATTTCATCAGGGTTCGTTTTACGTCAAAAAATTGTTACGAGTTCTGGGTCTAAGTTGTTGCTGCTGAAACGATCTCAGCAGGGCTTTTAGCAGCATTCAGGTTTCTAGTGTTTCTGGATTTTACGTTGTTGGCTTAAGAAATCAAAAATCTTTTCTGGCATATGACAACAAATTTAATAAAGATTTGTGGCACATATTTCAGTGTATCTTTATTTTCAAGTTAAATATGTCAACATACATATATCTCAACACATGTCACAGCATTTGTAACATATAAATATGAAATCCTCTAAGAAGCCATTATATGACTACCTTTATTTTACAACCGGATATCCGTTTTTGGATAAAATTCAAAATGCGTACAAGTCATTCCACATACCAGAACCCTCTGATACTGATACGTTCTTTGTCTTAAGAAACTCGCAATGACTTCTTGTCCCTGGTGGTGGGAGCAATGTGTTCTGGAAACACTCTCGAAAAACACACAAAAATCCACACCCATATCCGCTATATGCGTCGCATAGTCAAGAATTCGGGATGAATTAGTAAGTATAGGTTAGGTATATCTACTTATAAAGCCCACGTCACTGCCACAGGAGACCTTTGGTATCCTGCATGTGCAAATTCAAGACAACTGACGAGAAAATAATACACAAAAACTCAGGAGGAGTATAAGAGAACAGTTTCCCCCATTTTTGCAAGGCATGTGGCTGGTTACATGAATAAGGATTACCACCCCACCATCCTTATGGATGGAGCCTGTTGTCTTTCATCCCAGTTTCATGGGGCCCAACAGGAATACTCGCTCTTAACGATGCAACGGTGTTTGAATACAAATTGCCGAATTTATTGTCAAGACAAAATATGAGAAGGTAACCGGTAGCTGAAGATGTCCTCAGGCCTAACCCGTAAGTCTCCCCAGAAATACCCGGAATAGAGTTTGGATTCATTTCTGCGAATGGTTACATACAATATGTTGTTGTGGAGTTTTACAATGAAGGCTGTGGCTGGGCACAGGGATGGGGATATTGTTTTTATTATTTTTATTACATACTTTCCTGTGAAGTGCAAGGGGGGTGAATGTCCTTGTTTCTTGTATTTTTTGTTCAGTATTGCGGCGTCTTCCCTCAGGTTACCAGAGCTTCATAGTTGACTGATTTTTCATGCTTTGATGCTCTCTGATTTTATTTTATTATTAAAAGTTGTAATATAAGCTTCCAACCCCACAACACCGAATCTTATGAGTGAAGTAAACATATGCACTTGGGATGGGAGGATTGGTGATAGTATTAATGGTTGTGGAGCAGGATGTCTGTGAGTTGAGTATCATGCGGTGAATTTGAAGTAAGTGAGTAGAAAAACTGTTATTTCGACTACTAAGGGATATACACACGACGACTTGGGGCTTAATTTATCCCTTGAGTGGTGGTAGAAAAATAGGGGGATGAATGTGTAGAAACTAATGAAATGTTTTTCTAAAACACAAGACAGTTATTTTTTTGTCATTTTTCGTTTAAGTTTTTTTTTTTTTTTTTTTGTTATGAGGGTTGACATTTGTATTTTTTCTCTTGGCTTCAAATATTACTCCCAAAAAGCAATTGGGGAGATAAATTTATAGGTAAGTCGTCTGGTACGTTGTATAGTTTTGAGAATGAGTAACATTGGCTTTTGTTTTTTCGGAATTCCTTTTACTCATAAGTTGGGGAGGGTGGTTTACTGGTTTTCGTTGTTGGGGCTTGAGATTATTTGCTTTCGGAGTGGGTATTAAACTCCCTCTGTTTGTGTATTATATTTGTAGCTAAAACATTAAATTTATTGGTTTCTTTACGGGAGGATGCGAAACACTAGCCCAAATTAAGGATACAGAAGTTGGCTGATAATATTCCATGTTCTCTTAAGACTTACGTTAAGGAGACATCAAATATTTATAGGATTATTTGGGATAGTTTTTCGGATCTTATATACCTGTAGAAATTGGATGACTATTGCGTTAGGACAAGAAATATTTGTTTAAGAACTAATGTTTTGTGAAAAGTATATTATGTGAACACAAACTATCAAATTCGCAACATCGGAGTTAAAGTGACCGTAGTTTTGTGAATTTTATTATATCAGCAACACTTTGCCTTAGGTATTCAACAAAAAACTCCTTCCATGTAATTCTATTCGCGACAGTTTATGATGAAGGTTGGTTACCAAAGTTGAAACATATTTTTTTAGTTGAAATACGATTGTTTAAAAGTGATCGTTTTCAATGACCATTGTTTGGAACCGATAACATTTTATGACACTTGTGTTCAAGGTAATTAATAACGGATCATAATCGTTATCGTTTATTTATCATTTAATGGTTTGAATTTTGAAGACACAATATTTTAGTGGAGGTGGATGAGGGTGATTATGGGAATTTGTATGATAATTCCTTCATACATGGGTGAGTATGGAAATCAGGCCCAAACACCATGCATCAAAAACTCTCAACGATTTTCGCTACGCAATTATAGCCAAATTGAGGAAGAAGCTTTCTCAATTATTTTTGGCGTAGCTAAATTTGGCCAGTATTTAGGTATATGGCCGCCGCTTTATCCTATACTATAACCTACAAACAAACATGCTAAACGCAGATGCACTTTCGCAATTACCAGTGGGCACAGTTTGAGGCTTTAGAATTTAGATGAATCTTGCTAGGTACTAACTTCTGAAATAGTAGTACGCAAGGAGCATTTCAGAGCTACAGAACATTTACTGAACGTTTACATCGTAGCTGTAATGTTTCAGCCGTATATATGAAATGTTTACTCACTGTACCCAAAATGTAAACGGTTTTGGGGAATGAAATGTCGTGTTGACAGTATATGAGCAAATTATATTTGATGTACCTACCTGATTTGTACATTTACAAATGTGAACGTTCAAAAAATCTTCAAAACACATACAAGACAAACTACTTTTTAGTAAGAAATCGTTTACAGATACTATTCCTGGACTAGGTATATGAACGGTTACAAATGTAAACGTTCAAGTTTTGTGCAAGTAAAGGCAAAATATCGAACGCGAGAAATATTTTCTACCAGTTTTGTAAAATAGGTCGATAAAATAAGGGCCCTGTAAAAACTTTCTTATTTTAGAAATGATTTTTTATAAAAATATTTGAGACAATTTTTTTTCCCACAAAAACCATATTTTTCAATATTTTGTAAGATAAAATTCAAAGTTTTATTTCAATCAAAACTTAACATGCTTTGTTTTTACTAAATATCAACACAAATAGATTTTCAATGTTTTTGGTTTTCTAATTTGATAAAAAATGGAAACATAAATGGCCGATCAATGCTATACGTGTTGCATTATCTGTAAATGAAATGTAGACATTCCAAATTTTTTTAAATCACGTAGAAGTACATTTACAATTAGTGAGCAAGGTATATTGCTAGTAAAACATAACACAACACACAACCCACAACACACAATCCACGACCACTAGGGTATCAAAATCATGTACATATGAAAACAAATTTAATAGAAATAAATTTATCTCGTTTGGTGATTGTTATAATACATTATTTGCACTGTAAATGTTATGTGAGTGTTAAGTTTTAATAATAGTTTTACAAAACTGCTACAAATTTAATGTTTCGTGATATTGACGATTTTTGTTTTACAGTATGCTTACGTTTGAAGATGTGATGTAACTATTCACTGTAAATGTTTTGTAAGAGTGAAGTTATGATAATGGCTTTACAAAAATGCTACAAATGTAAACGTATCGTGATATTGATATTACATTCACAAAATTTGGTTTACAGTACCTTAACGTGTGAAGATATGTTGTTTCAACAACATTCTGTGTGTTACAATTTGTTTACCAATCATCCAATTAGTTAATGTAAACATACAAAACATTTTTTCAGCAATTGTATATGAATTGTAAACGACATACAATAAATTTGTAACATATAATAGGTACAAAATGCTACTTGGCAGTCACCTTAGATTTCAGCTTGTCACAAATTAATTACATATGTAAGTCACTTTTAAAAATTTTCTTTTGGTGAGTTAAAACAGGAAAAAAAGTCAACCGCTTATTTTTGCAAGCATAAAAAGTTATTAACAAATTACAAAAAATAGGGTTTTTTTAAATGTTTTTTTTTTTCAAATAAAAAAGTAAGTAGGTACGCCATCTTGTAGAACTCTGAATTTGGATTAAAAAACAATGTGTGACTTGGTTCTTTGGACTTACCGTTAAGTAGTTACCTATGGAAATTTTTCATGGTTACCAATTTTTTAAATTGTTAAGAAATTAAATATTTTTTTTCGGTTATTTGCAGTGCAGTTAAAATTCTGTAAAAAATTTCACGTATTCCTAGACTACATAGAGAGATTATATCTAAGCATAAGATTTTAAGAACCTAAATAGCTTGAACTATAATTTTTATATGATTAAAATATTGTTTTCCTTTATTTTGTTTTTTTTTTTTTTGTGGTAGCGTCTACCTATGTAGTCTGTTCCTTCGGATCAAACTATACTTTTTGAATAGTTTGTTTTTATATGAGCCCAAACTCTAAAATTATTGCACAAAGACTTAAACAACCACTATGTTGAAAAAAAAAAACCTTTATATTTTATATTCAAACTTAATGCTTTTATTTATTTCCAATCTACTACTGAAAACAAGATGGTCCTACAACTTTTACTTTTTGAGATATTAATTTATTAAGAAACATGCCCCTTCATAAAAACAAAACGAAACGATAGCCTTGGTAACTTTAAGCTTAATTAGTTGTGTCTTGTTTTTACGTGGATATAGGTTTCGTTTTATTTGAATATCTTGAAAAGTAAATGTCAAAGCCATCTGGTTTTCAATAATGTTTTGGAAATTGAAAGAAGCTTTGAATTGCAATTGAAAAAAGGTACTCACGAAGTTTTTTTTTTTTTCAATAAAGTCAAGCCAAAGTTAAAAATATCTTATTATCATTTTGAGTTTGAGCTGATGTCTTAAAATTTTTTGTTGGAAATTTAATTTTCTATTCAAAAAATATTGTTTAATCCATATGAACGGACGTAAAGGTAGATCCTACCGCAAAAAACCATAAAAGGCAAAAAATCAATATTTTATCCATTTAAAAATCATATTTTAAACAATTTAGGTTCTAAATCTGATTCTTCGATATAATCTTTCTGTAGAGTCTAGATATACGTGAAACTTTTTATGCTTGCAAAAATACGCAGTAGACTTTTTTCCCTATTTTTACTCACCAAAATAAAATTTTCAAAAGTGGTCTCAACTTATATTTGTGACAGGTTTGACCCTTCTTAGTAATAAGGTGACTGGACTGCATTACTTGCCAAACATTAGTAGTCGATCCTCCTAAAAGAGTTTTCAAGTTCCTATGAGAGCTAGCTATTTCAATTTCAGTTTTCAATTCATTTAAAAGGACTATTAAGACTGTAAGATAGGTACAAGCTTCGGTATACATATAATACTGAGTTTATAATACATAAGTAAATACTAAGCTACAAAATCAATTAATATGACGTATACAGGGTGATTGGTATAAGGTGCACCAAAAAACTTGAGCGTGTAGGTGGAGTTAAGACAAGAAAAAAATCGTAAGGGAGGGGGTCTATTTCCCCCCGTTTAGGCGAGAGGGGCAATTTTCTAATAACTTGACTTAAATAAGAAAAAAAATATTTAAAAACAACAGTGAATGATACAAACGTTGTTATATTTATTTTGGAAAGCCAGAAAACTATTCTTATTTAATTTTTAAATTAAGTTGTTTAAGTGAACAGTTTTAAAAAAATTAATTCTCAAACTCAAAATTTTGAAAAAAAAAATTTATGTTATTAACTCTTATTTTTATATTCAAAATTCAATGCTCTTATTAATTTTTAAGCAAAAATGCATCTTAGTTTTTGAGAAATTAAGAAAAACTAGAAGTATTTTTTTCCAAGAAAAACACTTTTTTTTTTTGGTTTTCCCAAATTTGACCTCCTCAGGTCAATTATTAATTAGGGAATTATCCCTTTTTTATTTTTTATTACATACCATCCAATTTTAATCAAATAATAAAAAAAAACGAATTAACTTTTTACTTTACTTACTAGTTTTACTTTTATTTTTTTTTTAATTTCTCAAAAACTAAGATACATTTTGGAATTCGGTTTTCTGTTTTTGACTAAAAATTAATAAGAGCATTGAATTTTGAAAATAAAAATAATAGTTAAATACATAACATTTTGAAAAAAATTAGTTAAAAATTTTTTTTAGTTTTTTTTCATAATTTTGAGTTTGAAAATTAATTTTTTCAAAACTGTTCACTTAAACAACTTAATTTAAGAAATTAAATAAAAGATTAGTTTTCTGGCTTTCCAGAAAATATAACAACGGTTTGTATCATTCACCGTTGTTTTTAAATATTTTTTTTTCTGATTTTAGTCAAGTTTTTAGAAAATTGCCCCTCCTGCCTAAACCTGCCTAAACGGGGGGTCTATTTCCCCCCGTTTAGGCAGGAGGGTTTTTTTTCTTGCCTTAACTCTATCTACACGCTCAAGCTTTTTACAGCTTATACCAATCACCCTGTATTACTATGACTTCAAAGTAAAATCGAAATATATGAATATTTTATAAAAAAAATACAAAATAATTACTTACTAAAAATTGTTTTGAAAAAAAAAAAAAAAATTATATTATTATTATACATTAGTGTCAACGTCCTAAAATTCAACAAGTTTTGAAAAGTGATGTCATATAATGATTTATAAAATAATGAGACATGGTCCACGGTTGGAAAAGTCGATTTTTAGATACAATCGAATGTGATTAAGTACGCAAGTACACTTTTATTAAATTCACTACACTTTTTCCCATCCACTGAATTAGATGCATTTGGGGTGTTTTTATTGCCCTATACGGTATGGGCATTTGTTCGAGCATCAATAATTGCAATTATTGCAGTTGAAACAATTTATGAACAAATCCATTTTATCAATGAAAATAATCGCAATTTGGAAAACATGTTTCGTGAAATGTCAATTTTGTCAAGCGTGAGCGTCTGTCTCTATCGTGCTTAGATACTTCGATTCTTGATGATGAAATTGTTTTATGAACAAATAATGCTACTAACAGTGGCACAAAATTATAGTCAACTTAACTTGAAACTATGACTAATTTAAATTGACACTATGCCGAAAATGCATCGCACGTTGAAAACAAAAGTGTCACTAAACAAAAAAACCTAGTTTTGAGATATGGCCGTTTAAAGATTTGGACTTACTTCAATAATTATCGATAACTCGCAGAAAAAATATTAAAATGGTGTATTACTTTGCCACAATATAGTATAGTTATCTTTTTATAAAATGGCATTTTAAGATTATAAAAAAAAAAATCATGTGTATTCAGAAAAAAATTGCTTTTTGAAAAAGTTCGGTATAGTGGCACGTAATTATAAATAAAATTAAATTTTATTATTGTTAGAACGGCACTAAACACAATATGACTGTTAAAAACTAAATGTTTTTTACGGTTAGAACAAGAAAAATATTGCAAAAATGGCTTTGAACCAAAAGTGTCTGTTAAATAATTTCACTGAACATAAAATCACTGTTTTTTTTTTGGGAGAAAACCGACGATAAACGAATTATGACATTAATGAATTCACTTTTCAGTATCATAAAAACTCTTAACTTAAAAATTAATCGCCATTGTGCAAAAAGTGTCATTTTATCTTTTAGCAATTGAGTGATTTACGTTAAACTTAAAAGTGGCACTAGCGACCTCCTGTGGAAAATAGACGAAGTAAAAAACGAATATCTCCCCAAATGATGGGTGGTATATATCGGAACCTAGACGTGGCTTTAACTTTAAAGTGTTAAATTTTATATAGTGCCACTTTTGTTTTCAACGTGCGACATGTATGTAATTATGTTTTGTCGTATTAGTGTCAAACTAAATTTGCCTTTGTTTCAAGCTAAGTTTTGACTATAACTTTGAGCTAGTGTTTTACACCCATAATATTTGTTAAAAAGCGGGTATTCTTTATAGCAGATGATTGCTCGGTTTGTCGGTCATATGGGGAAGCATGTACTGTACAAACAGAACTTAAAGTGATACTTTCTAATTAAAGGGGTTATAGTTATTAGAGCTATCAGAGATATCAGGCAAATTATCTAATTAAGTTGGTCTAAAATGGTGTTGAAATAAAGATAATGAGTAGAATAAAATATAAAAAAAAAAACAATTTGGGCTAAAATCACGAAATAGTAACACTTTTGTGTTTTTAATGATCATTGAAATTTCAACGATCATTGATAACAAGGAAAGTGATAATATTATATGCAAATGAAGATCAAATTTAGCTTTTCTTTTTCATAGAAAAAATCTACTATTCATTACCTTCATTTTAAAACCAAATTAACACCATTCTATGATAATTTGCCTTAAAAATTGAAAAAAAAAATCACAGATACGTTTTACTGATATCTATTGGTTACATATGACAGGAATATACCGTAAGTTTCAAGAATGGTTCTATTTGTTAAAATTGTATGTTGATAGAAGCCTCATATATTTTTTTTTTTTTTTTTTGAAAAATCAAAAACTTTACATTCGATACACTTTTTTCCAATTTTCACACTGGCCAGCAAACATTTTCGTTCGT
Organism: Baccha elongata; assembly: GCA_951217065.1. Classification (NCBI taxonomy): domain Eukaryota; kingdom Metazoa; phylum Arthropoda; class Insecta; order Diptera; family Syrphidae; genus Baccha; species Baccha elongata. The sequence goes on along the minus strand of OX578272.1, from coordinate 55,548,686 downwards.
AAATGAATCATAAATGCTTCACAAAAATGAATAAATCATTTGAAAATTAATTCATATATGATTCGTTTTGTCTCCGAATTATAGGGAAACTGTACAACGATTTGAATCTTTTTAATGACTCATTTATGATTGGGGAATATAAAAGATTCTTCAACTGTTTCAAAAGGATTTCGTAAAATTATCGTTGAATGTTCTTGCGCTTGTTGCTCCCTCAATGTTCTATCATCATCACGAAGCTCCTTTCTCAAGTTGAAAATTTCATCCGTCAGTCGTTGAAACAATTTTTTGTTTGCCTCTTCGTTGGCTTGCATAGCTTCCAACACTTCCGAACATCGACAGTTTGCTTTGTGGTTAGATTAAGAAATTGGATTACAGTATCGGGTAAATCAAAGTTGTGCGTTGTATATATTGAAAGATCTTGGGAGTTTAGTGGATATTCAAACTTTTCAATAAAATATTGTTATCATCAGTTTTATTTATTTTAATAATTTTGTAAACAGTATTAGATGCGAGGTAGAATTTGTTTGGATTCTTCACCAAAAATTTTACATTTTTATATTTAACACACTTTCAAATAAGCTATCAACGTTTAATTTTTTTATAAATTTTATATAAAAAAAAAAAAGTTTCAGATGCTGATGTTGTTCAATCAAACCATTGTATATACATTTCTATATTATTTTCATGCTGAATAATCACCGCTTGGCCATCTTAAGAAACTTGTGAATAACACATTTTTAGGTTCGTGCATTTACTAGTTGTCTATTCTGTAACCCTGATAACAGTCGTAAACATATATGATTTTTGTTTTGCTTACGACTCTTGTCAAGGAAATATGGATTTTAGAGTCAATAAAATACATCATATATTATTATTTTGTTTCGTAGACGACTATTGTTAGGGTTACAGAATATACACTTAGTAAATGTAAGAACCTCTAAATGTGCAGTTCACAACTTTCTTTAGATGGCGCTGCTCCATGGTTGTACTATAGAAATTTATATACAATGATCAAACATACTTTTTTCCACGACTCGGTTATAAACTTGTGTTACTAGGTTATTGCCTTTCTTAACTAGTTTTTTTTTAATATGATGGAAAAAAATTTCGTACTTAAAACACGTTGACTGCCACATGACCCACCGGTGGGTCAGGAAATTTTTTATCAGGAGGCCACATGTACCACCACCGGTGGGTCATGTGCTATATGTTTCTAGACTCTCATTTTCATCGTGGCCTGCTGATAAAATGATTTTTTTCTACCTTGGCATGTAGTTAAAAGTCCATTCTTTGATCTAAAGAAAAAAATATCACGGTATAGGGTATATTATGGAAGTTATGAGCACTTTTATTTGAATAAAAAAAAACGGTTGAAAACGGTTCCGTGACATCACTTGAGGGACAAAAGAGTTCTTGAAAAATGAGTCGGTGCTCCAATAATCTTTTATAGATGGGTATTTGACAATGCCCATATATATAACAATTCCAAGAAATTTCTTTATTTCGGGAACATCCGTATCAACCCATCTCTTTATGCGCGATTTTCGAGTGATCGTTCTACTAGATAAAGTATTTTGAGCATTCAAATTAGTCTGAAGAACTATCAGCTCATACAATTCTTGCGTCACCATGAGTGAAAAAAAGTAAAAAGCATCCATGGAACTCAAATCCGCGCCAGGTTCAATGGTTTCCACAAAATCAAATTTTTCCAAGGAACGTCCATCAACAGGTGTCCAGGTATCAGAAACATGAACTTGATCTTCTTCGGATTCTTCATCAGAAAGTTCCATTGCGATAGAATCGGAATCGGACTGGTCATCAGAAGCAGAAGGAAGATACTCGTCAGAATCTGACCCTTCAAAATCGTCGTCTATCGCATCAGAAGCTTCATTTTCAGAAGACGTTCCATAAAATCTCCTCGGATCCATTTCTTATTTCAAGTAAATCAGTTCTTTGAATAAACTCTAGAGACAAAAAAATAAAAAACTGAGTGAGCAGAAAGTAAAACAAATATAACCTTTTTTGGAACCATGACCACCGGTGGGTCATGTGGCACCATACACATATATGTATTTTCAAGGTGCCACATGACCCCCCGGTGGTCATGCTCCTAAAACACTAAAAAAACAACACAATTTTAGTAAAAACTATACAACACTGATAAACACAAAATAAAACATACTTTAACACAAAAAAAGACACTTGGCACTCTAGGAATATTTTTTGATTTGCACGTGGGCAGTCAACGTGTAGGCATTTATATTTTCGAGGGATCCATACAAAATAGCTTCCAATGGTAAATGTCCCAGACAATGAAAGTTGTAAGTCAAATATTTTTCACCTTAGAACTCAGGAATATATCTAATGAAGTTGTTTAACAAATCTTGACGCATTGCTACGCTCCATTTAAGGAAGTGATTGTAATAATTTGGTTTCAGTACATTTTTAAGAACCAAGGGGCCAGTATAAAGTAGAAATTGACGAAATTCTGTAGCTTTCTATTTGTCTATTTCATTTAAATCTCGTGGGTTTCTACAAAACTCAGAATTGATCTGATTTTTTAAATTTTTAAGTTGTTCTGACAATGATTTGATTTTAAATTTTGTTAAAGAAAACTCTTCATTTCGAATTTTAATCCATAGACATAACATAGTTTTCATCACTCCCAAGCACGGTTTTGAATTTCCTATATAGACTTCAACTAAATGTACCTCTTTTAATCCAACAACGCTGCAAAGTATTGGCCAAACTTGGCTTCTTTAAACTTTTTGCTACTGGCAGTCCATCAATATTAAAATCTAGCAGCAAATCTGTGTTTTTATTTGAAGTCTTAAGAAAAAAATCTGTTAAGCAATCTTTTAAACCGTAGTGAATATATTCACCATCGTCCATTGGTATCGGAATAATGTTCTTAGGAGTGCGTTTCAAAGATCGGGGGTCTTTTGGAAGCCCAGGAAGTTTTTAACACAGAATACTGAGTATATCACTCAAAGCAGAATTGCTTATAAGGTGTTTTGTAGCCCAACAACTAATTGGTGATTAAAATCCTCGTACGCTACCTCGCTTTCTTCTTCAACTTGACTTCCTTGTGACTCGATTGAGTCAGAATTATGTTCTCTTTCAATTTGACTTTCCTTGTGACTCGATTGAGTCAGAATTTTGTTCGAATTCATTTTGTTTTGTTACAATATTACTTTCTTTTTCTATATCTTTTAAGCGTTGTTGCTATTACTTTTTATTATTTTAACTATTCCACTTATTTTATTCAATATTTTTCATAATTTTTTTTTACCTATTTTAAATGTCTAAATTACTAAATTAAACATACGTAGTATTAATATTATTAATTAAATATCTAACATACCTACCTAATTTCTTAAATAAAAGGGATGTGTCAAATTTGACCCGAAGCGTCAGTAAATATGAGAACCGTATAAAGGTTACGACAAAAACATTTCGTCGAAAAAAGTTTTCGAAAATATAAAAAGTTTTAAGCTTTGTTTATCGAACATTAATATGTCATTAATAGTTAGGTACAAGGTAGGTACCTATACATACAAAAAGAAAAAAGATTTAATTTCTTTTTGTATGTATAGGTACCTACCTTGTACCTAACTTTAATTAAATATTTTTTATTACAACGGAAAACGATATCTAACCTAAGGAAAACAAATTATTAGTGAAGGGTGATGCTCATAAATGATAAGGTTTGGTAAAGTGTACCCCATGTTTGCTATATAAATGGTTGAAGCAAATATTATTATACCTACTTATAGATTCAATATTATCAAATTACTGATTTTTTCTCGTTTTTTTTTACGTCACACGTTTATGTGACTGAACTAAATTTATCACTTTCCGAATTCAATCAAAACTATTCACCCTAAAAAATAAATAATTAATTTCGGTTTTCCCTATTTGCATATTGAATCCACCAACTAAAAGCAACATATGGTCAGCTTTGAAAATATTTATTTAAATCCCGAAATAAAATTATCTACAAAACACTAGTATGTTCACCTAAATGCTGGTAAATTAAATCAAATAATACATAGTGATTTAATTAAATCCTTTGCTTCGTTTAAGTGTAGATACAAACTATAATATACATATATAGTTAACTTAAGTACAAACAGAACAGACATTTCCGAAAAAACATCAACAGCAACTATTATGCATACACCCAGGGCCTATTTTAGTTATTGAACAAATGTGTTTCCCAATAATCCTTGATTGATTTGCATAATTTAGCAAAAATTCGTTTATTCCACGAAATTGCCACTCGATAGCTGACCAATTTCAAATCAAAATCAACAAACAATAACAACAACAATAATTGTTTCATTAGCACACTTCAAAACTAAAGACAAACCTATAGCTCTACTATATACTTAGATACACACTACGAAATTCATTTTTCGAGTCTAGTGTTACAAAAAAAAATTAAATAAATTAAATCAAAATATTTATTAAAACCAGCGTCATACATAATTTTCCTGACTGAAATGTTGGCTGAGTAGTAATCTTTTGATTACATTACAATTCTATGGCCCAACAGCATATTCACTACATAGAGGGCAAGTTTCATTGTTAGCTGTGTATAGTGAGGATGGGATTATAAATACATGCGTGTAAAATGAAAACAATTTTTCCGAAATCACAGTAGATAGGTACCTACTATGCGGAATCCGATTTCGATTTGCATTTTTTTTTTATTTCTGTTTTAAACATTTGCACAACAAATCCGATCAATTTGGTGAAATTCCAATCAAAGTTCTTGTGTTGAAAGGGTGGGAGAACATATTATATTTCCCGATGGAAACGGACACATTGGTCTGTTATTAATTAATCAAACATTTTAAAATAAACGCAATAAAATTAACATGTCAAAATATTGGTTAGGTGCACGATTTAACCAATGTTGCTTACGTTTTCTGACTGATTGCTATTGGGGTGGGTGACATCATTGAGTTTATACACCATGGAGAAATCATATGCAAGTTTCAAAAACTGTTCGTAGGATGTCGTTACTATCGACTTGTTTCTTAGCAATTTACTATTCTTGAGTTAAAAGGTAAGAGAAATAGGTACAGAAAAACGAATACAAATGTATGCTGCAGAAGATTTTTTTCGGTTCGGTTTGAGAGATTTTCATTACAGGAAATTAGGACAATTAATAATTACTCGATATGCTCATTTAATGACATCTACTTCGTTGAGTTTGAAATCATCTTGCTTCCTCTTATACAGGGTGAGTCATGAGCAATGCGACAAAATGCTAGGGCCTGTAGGTTGCGTTGAGACAAGAAAAAAATCGTATGGGAGGGGGGGGTCTATTCCCCTCCGTTTAGCCGGGAGGGGCAATTTTCGAAAAAACTGAATTAAAATGGGAAAAAAATTATTTAAAATCAACGGCTTCATTCACAATGCTGTGCGATACGTTTTTGAAAAGCCAATAACTTTTTCTTTCATTCTGTGGTTAAATAAATCTATTCTAAGAAATAGTTTTTGAAATATTAATTTTCAAAGTCAAAATTTTGAAAAAAAAATTGAAAAAAACATTTCAAATTCATTTTTTTCAAAATTTTACGTAATTATGTGCTAATTTTAATTTCAAAATTCAATGCTTTTATTAATTTTTAGTCAAAAACAGGAAACCGGATGCCAAAATGTGTCTTAGTTTTTGAGAAATTAAGAAAAACTAGAAGTATTTTTTCCAAGAAAAACACTTTTTTTTTTGGTTTTCCCAAATTTGACCTGCTCAGGTCAATTATTAATTAGGGAATTATCCCTTTTTTATTTTTTTTTACATACCATCCGATTTTAATCAAATAATAAAAAAAAACGAATTAACTTTTTACTTTACTTACAAGTTTTACTTTTAATTTTTTTTTAATTTCTCAAAAACTAAGATACATTTTGGCATCCGGTTTTCTGTTTTTGACTTAAAATTAATAACAGCATTGAATTTTGAAATTAAAATTAGCACTTAATTACGTAAAATTTTGAAAAAAATGAATTTGAAATTCTTTTTTCAATTTTTTTTTTCAAAATTTTGACTTTGAAAATTAATATTTCAAAAAATATTTCTTAGAATAGATTTATTTAAACACAGAATGAAAGAAAAAGTTATTGGCTTTTTAAAAACGTATCGCACAGCATTGTGAATGAAGCCGTTGATTTTAAATAATTTTTTTCCCATTTTAAGTCAGTTTTTTCGAAAATTGCCCCTCCCGGCTAAACGGAGGGGAATAGACCCCCCCTCCCATACGATTTTTTTCTTGTCTCAACGCAACCTACACGGCCTAGCATTTTGTCGCATTGCTCATGACTCACCCTGTATGTGTATTAGGGTGGAGTGAAAATGTATCTAATTGTTTTTCGTTTTTTTTGGAATATAGGTAATAGCTATGAAAAACTGTGTATGGGTGAGTTTATAAAGTAATGTGCGAAATATCTTTTTTATACTGAAAAGTTTTGAAGTGCCATAGCACGAAAGAATTTTGAAAAAAAGTGTAATTTATTTATTTATTTATTTATGTATTTAAATCTACGATAATTAAAATCCACAGATTTTGCTTAGAACTAAATTAAGAAATACATAGGTATTAAAAAGAATTTTGCAACAAATTTGACAATATAGATTTGAATTGATACCTTGTCATACATAGATCCAGTTCATTGTAATACAAATTAAAATATAATTAGTAGAATGGGATATTTCAAAAATAAATTGTCTTATCCTCAATGGCCTTCTCGGAGCGTAAATGTTTATTAAAGAAAGTAAAGTCCCACAGTTTATGTCATTACAAAGAATATCCCGAATGAATAAAACACTATATATCCTACGCCATGATTCAAGAGTTTGTATTCCTAGCATCAAGCACCTACTTTTGTAATTTTGGTCAGTATTACCATTGAAAGAAAACTGTCTTAAAGCAAATCTTAGAAATTATTTTTGGACTTTTTCAATCCGTTCTTTTAATTTTTTCATATCAGGACTCCAAATAACCGAACAATATTCCAGCAATGGTCGAACAATTGAACAAAACACAGACTTAAGAGTGTACGGATCTTTAAAATCTGGCGAGTTTCTTTTGAGAAATCCTAACATCGAATTAGCTTTTGAGACTACATAGGAGACATGAGATTCAAATGTCAATTTTTCATCAAAAACTACGCCTAGATCTTTCATTTCTCTCACCCTTGAAATTTTATGGTAATATATTGCATTTTGCTGCATTCCTGATCCATCATCCGATTGTTATGAAACTTTTGTGAGTTGAGCGATACATTACAGTAATTGGTTTGAATCAGATAGTAAGAAATTGCATTTTTCTGCATTATATGCGTGTGATGGGCAGATGGCAAAATGTTATGAGTGATTTTTTTTATAAAATGTTATAAGTTGATATCACATATTGAAAACTCGAGCTAGTTTGGCGACTTACAACGGCCCAATTAACCACTGAATTTTAAATCTGTATTCATCACCATGTTTTGAAATCTAAACCAACCAAAACTATGAAATGGAAAACGTTTGGGGATAAGAAAATGAATGATCAATGTTTAGTTCGGGCGACAATAGCTAGTCAAAGGAAAATTCAAAAGTGAGGAAGTTCTCAGACCAAGGATATATTCCAATGATCCCAACAGATATGTCTTTTAAGTTTTAAGGAATTCAAATTCCGATTCGTCGGAATGAAGCAAAATTCATGATTTTAAAATAAACCAAATATCTTGCTGATACGCAATTTGATTGAGATCCTCATTTTTTTTGAACTATTATTTTCACTTATCCTAATATAAACTATTTAAAATTTAATAAATTATTTGTATTCATTATATAGGTAAAAAAGAACTTAGTTAAGCGTAACTTAAAGTTTTCACGACATTCGTTGATTATTAGGCGGTACGAAGTTCGCCGGGTCCGCTAGTACATAAATATAGTATATAGTGACAAACAGATGGAGCGTGAAGGCTGAAAAAACATTTATGGGAGAGGGAACAATTTTCTAAAAAAAAAGTTTTTTAACAAAAAAAAAATTTTTAAAAACAACGGTACAAACTTACAATGCCATGCTATACTTCTTTGAATAGCTGGAAATCTAAAAATTTTAAAAAACAAACTTTTTTTTTTAATTTCAACCATTTTTTTTTTCAAAGTTTTATGTAATTGAATATAATTTTTGTTTTGAAAATTCAATGCTCTTATTAATTTTCGATCAAAAACAGAAAACCAGATGCCAAAGTGTCTTGTACTTTTTGAGAAATCAAAATTACTGAATAAATTCTGTTATAAAGGTTTTTTTCATTGTCTTTAGTACTTTAATTGCAACTACTGATGTATGAAACTTTTTGGGTTAGTTAGTTGTGACGTTTTAGTCTAATAAGTGTGGATGCGTTCAGAAAGTCAACAACTGTGATTTTTTGACGCTAATTAACCAATACGGGGGTACAAAAACTAATTAAACAATTCCCATCAATAGAACATACACGCATACGACTTATAGTTTCCGTCGAGAATTAGTTGTAACTTTTTTTCCTAACTATTAGATAGCGAATTAAAAAAATCACTCCAACCTAATGTCTATATAAACTCATATATATTTTTTTAAAAGTTCTTATATATATTTATGTACAAGATTAAAAGATTAAATAGATTAAAAATGTAACTATATAAGTTAAAGAAGAGAAAACCCTAACAGACAATATTTTAACAAAACGATGCGAATCCAAGACGCCTATAGAGTCTTTTATGTGACTTTTTTGGACTTATCAGCAATATCGTCAGATTTTCAGACGGTACCGTGAAATAAGGCCGTACTATAATAGGCCATATTTTTAAATATGACTTCATTTCACTTTACATAAGTCAAATCGAAATGAAGCTATATTTGTACGTTTGGCCTTATTTCACTTTATAAAGGGAAGTAAGCATTGTTGCGCTATGACCTGTGCTAGCCTTAGTTCAATTGGTCGAAAATCTATAATACCACGATAATACAACGATACAGTGAACTAGTCAAGATAACAGAGTATCATATTGCAATTTTTGTTTTCCATATTCTAGTGCCAAACGCGACCCTCGTATTTGGAAAAAAATTCACTTTCAAATACATAATCCCCAAGTTAATAAATTTAACAACTTAAGGAATGCTTTATTCTTCCTTTTTCTGACTACCAAAAAGCTATTCACTTCAATTAAAATGTATACCAACATAATTTAAATTTAGTTGCAGTGACAGCTCCGAAGAACCATCAAGGTCTATAGTGACTTACACTCTCAACCAATCCTTTTGTGTGCGTTGTAAGTTGAGCAGGATTTGAGGTGACCTACAATTTTACGTCAAATCCAAACGACTAAGGTGACATGAACTTTTCATGACAATGATACTCTTGGAGGATTTGCCAATTCTTTGTATGTGTTCACGAAAAAAAAAATAGGTGTTCACGAAACTCTCCTTTTAAAAGAAGAGTTTCGTTTTCGTGCTGTCTACCAACACATTTATTTCATATATATGGTCTTATTTCACAAACTCGTTTATTAGCCTTATTTCACTTTTGCAAAGCGCAATAAAACCAAACGCACAAATACGGCTCATTTCACTAAGCAAAGTGAAATAACGTCATATTTAAAAATATGGCCCTATTTCGTAAGGCGTTATATCACGTTTGTAAGTCTTTGGTCTTTGAGATAAAAACAAGCCAATAAAATGTATAAGAGAATGTCTGACTATAGAGTTTCAGAAAATATACCTGGAATTTCTCGTCAAAACGATTTAAGATTCGGAAAAGCTAATAGATACCTATATCTTGTTTTTCTTCAAATTATTTTTCAACAACATCCGTAATTCGACTTACTTGATCTACCTTTAGATATAGTGTTTATTTTAAACAGGTACAAATTAATGGGTTAGTATTAGGCTTTATTTTAATTCATTATCGGCTATTACGAAAGTAGCTATACAGGGTGATTGGTATAAGATGCAGAAAAAAGCTTGAGCGTGTAGGTGGAGTGAAGGCAAGAAAAAAATCGTATGGGAGGGGGTTCTATTTCCACCCGTTTAGGCGGGAGAGGCAATTTTCTAAAAACTTGACTTAAATCAGAAAAAAAATTATTTAAAAACAACGGTGAATGATACAAAGCATTGTTATATTTTTATGGAAAGCCAGAAAACTACTCTTTTATTCAATTTTTAAATTAAGTTGTTTAATTGAACAGTTTTAAAAAAATTAATTTTCAAACTCAAAATTAAAAAAAAAAAAAATAAAAAAAATTTAAATTAATTTTTTTCAAAATTTTATGTAATTAACTATTCAAAATAATTTTATTTTCAAAATTCAGTGCTCTTATTAATTTTTAGTCAAAAACAGAAAACCGGATGCCAAAATGTATCTTAGTTTTTGAGAAATAAAAAAAAATTAAAAGTAAAACTAGTAAATAAAGTAAAAAGTTAATTCTTTTTTTTTTATTATTTGATTAAAATCGGATGGTATGTAATAAAAAATAAAAAAGGGATAATTCCCTAATTAATAATTGACCTGAGGAGGTCAAATTTGGGAAAACCAAAAAAAAAGTGTTTTTCTTGGAAAAAAATACTTCTAGTTTTTCTTAATTTCTTAAAAACTAAGATACATTTTGGCATCTGGTTTTCTGTTTTTGACTAAAAATTAATAAGAGCATTGAATTTTGAAATTAAAAATAATAGTTAATTACACAAAATTTTGTAGCTTAAATTTTTCTTTTTTAGTTTTTTTCAAAATTTTGAGTTTGAAAATTATTTTTTTTAAAACTGTTCACTTAAACAACTTAATTTAAAAATTTAATAAAAGAGTAGTTTTCTGACTTTCCAAAATCATATATCAGGGCTTTGTATCATTCACCGTTGTTTTTAAATAATTTTTGTTCTGATTTAAGTCAAGTTTTTAGAAAATTGCCCCTCCCGCCTAAACGGGGGGAAATAGACCCCCCTTCCCATACGATTTTTTTCTTGTCTTAGCTCCACCTACACGCTCAAGCTTTTTGGTGCACCTTATACCAATCACCCTGTATATGGCACTAATAAATGACAAGTTTATCATCTGCAACGAGTAAGAAGCATGTTGAAAGATTTACTGATAGACTATGTTTCGGTGGCGACTGGCGAAATGATTTTGCTGTCAAACAATTTTCGTCGAAGGGTGCCTATCATTCCAAGATCAACTCTGAAGTATGGATTGAAGGGTGACTATTAAAACAAAACATCTCAGTTGGATTTTAAAGCTTTAAAGTGTTGTTCATTATATTGATATGCCTAGGTGCTCATCAGGTATCAAACATGCGTTGTTAGTTTGAATAAGATGCTCAGTCCTCGAAATAATTTTACTTATTGATTTGTTTAATTTTTAAATATTTGTGTTTTTCTTTTAGTTGGTATGATAACATAAAGCGCAAAGCTTTAAAGGAGCAGGACTCTTAGTTTGATTTCTTCTCTGATGGCTTAGGCAGCATTTCCGCCCCATTTTCACATAGTCTGAAATGAAAGAAACGTGTAGGTACTTATTGTTTTTACCACGAATATTTTGCATTCAAACTTACACCTCTGATTGTGTAACATCCAAGAGATCAAAAAAACCTGTATGTCGCTTTTGAGCTTCTAAAGAAATAGCATTCAACAGTGTTTTATTTTCTTCCTTTTCTTTAGAGAGTATAAATTGTGCTTCTATGTTTGTATCATTAATATCATATCCACATGCTACTGCGTATGTATTATTGTTATCGAAATTTAAAATCTTAAGTATCATAGTTTTATCTTTTGAAGAGAGAAAATTAAAAAAAAAAAAAAAGACAATTTAATATTTTTTAACATTTTAATACTTACTTGAAAAATTAAATAATTCGTATAAATAGGGTTTGGTTTCTAAATCAAATTTCTTCGAAATGTTGACTGATTTTATTAATGTTGGCTCTAAAAACCCATTATTTTTAAATCGATATGTTTTTTGTACCAAAACTTTATTACTATCCATTGAAATTTCTATGGCAGTACAGTGTTCATTATCCAACTGACCATTGAAGGTTTTTTGCCGATGTAAGTACCAATGCCCCGTCAACTGAAAAAAAAGAAGAAATTATTAATTCGAATTTCATGTTTGCAAATTTGTACAGATGAAAGGGGTAAAGGAGCTCAATATAGGATTTCGGAATTTATGAAATCATGGCATTATAAAAACCTAAATTCCCGCGCATCTATGACAGGACAGCACATGAAAATATTACTTGTTTTTTTATTAACTTGCGCTTTGCTGCCGCAGAAAAAATAAAGTGCACGACTGGATCGCACGAACTTGCGCTTGTTGCTAAATAATTTTTACTTGCGTTTATATGTACTACCTATAAGGCAAGTTATGCATTCGTGCAAAAAAAATAAAGTGGACGACTGGGTCGCACGAACCTGCCTTTGTGGTGCACGACTGGGAAAATAAAATAAAATTTAATAAAACTAAATTAAATGTTTTTTTTTTTAAATATAAATAAAAAAAAAATTACAAAGATTCAAGCCAAAATCCAAGTATGAAAAAATATTTGTTGCCTAAATATAAGTTTAACCAAGAAAATAATTCCAAAATCTTTAGAGCGGTTTTTAAATAAATAGATAAATAGATGTTTACCTACTTAATATTTTTTTATAAATTTCAAGTTCAAAATGGGTAACACGCGCCGTTTCTAAGATCTCAAGAACAAAATAACGGTTCCATGGAAGGTACACTTAATAGGCCTGGCAATTTTTTTATCTTATTAACGAACACTTAATTCACTATAATAAAAATGTTTATAATTTATTTTTCACGAAAGCTTCGATATCCACTTTAGTTCATATCTTTTCATGCCTCTACCATTGTATATAGAAACTATAGTAGCTTCGTCGTCGACGATTTATTCTTTCTAACAATTTGCGTAAATTAGCGCTGTTCGCACAAAGGATCTAGTGTAGACATATATTGTGCGAAAGAGTTGACTATATTATTTAGGCTCTGACAACAATGACTAGGGTGAGCAGTTTGAAAAATTTCTGTTTTTTGACAGATAAAAAACAATGGGAGAAACATTTGTCATTGGCTGCTTGGCTGCTGCCACGAAGTTGAAGACGAAATAAAATAATAAAAAAGTAAGTAGGTATGTAATTTATATTTTATAACCGAAAAAAAATCGTAAATAGATAAGCACATATAGGTATATTATTGATATACCTATATGTACTTATATATATTTTATGCCAAAACTCTGGCATATTTATTTCAGATTAGTTTCCTCAAATGATTAATATTTTGTTTTTCTTGCAGATGAATGAAAATGAAAAAGGGATTTATCAAAAAATGGTTATCATATTGATAAATTTGTAGCAATTTTTTTTTTCTTAATAAGTTTTGCATACTAGGTAGGTACCTATGTTAAGAATTTGTGTTTTGTATTAAACAAATAATAAAAGCTGCTAAATAAAGTTTAAAACTTATTCAAAACAAACAAAAATTACTTTTAGTAAAATTTATAGCTAGCCGTATACACAGGATAGAGTTATGAGTTAAATTCATCATCGTGTACATATACGTATGGCTTGAAGGGGCCGCTCGGTTGTATTTTCGGAAAATTGAAAATCGAACCGAGTCGATGCCAAACAATTCTCGCATTATAACTACTTAAGTGAGGAAAATAAATAAAGGTACGTTAATTTTTTCATATGGCAACCATGGTTACATAACTAAAATTTGTATGCAAAATCATCTTATGTTTAGTTATTAAAAGATACCATTCAGTTATATGTTGCCACATTTCAGTATCTCTTTGTCGAAACAATATAGATTTTAAATTTCCTGTTTAGTTTTGATGTAAGGTAAGTAGGTACCTATGTATAAGAAATTGTTTCTTTTTGGGTTTTTTGTGAGTTGAAACAAAATCCAAGGAATACTTTACTATTTATTTTTATTTTGAGGATGCTTTATGGTTTATAAACTTTCTATTTAATTAAACAATATCGAAGCAAAAAGAAAAATTTTGGAATTGTTGAACTTTTTATAGTAATTTCTAGGTGATGACTTTTTTTATACGTATATGTAAATTCACTTCGACAATCCATGATTTTCTCCCAATAAAGCAAGTTTTGCATCACCAATTTATAACTTTATTTCTATAAAATTTGTAATTTTTATTGAGTTATTTACTTTTCAAAAATTTGCAGCGCAAAATGTATGCATACAACAACAACACAAATTCGAATCCGTTCCCGATCAGATGTTAGTAAGAAGCATTTTCAATAAAATATGTAATTGTGACGTCACATTGTTTCGTCAGCAGCTACATTCTATTCCAATAGGTAGCTTGCCACATTTCATATAGTTTAGCATTAAAGCTAGCACCGACACACATTCAGAAGCAGCCAAATATTTATTTTCCACCATGCATACAGGCATACATAATAAATAAATAACTTCCAATTCCCTTTTCTTATGAACATTCGTTAACAAAATAAAAACGAATAAGCTCAAAGAGAAAGTCAACAATTATAATTTTCATCTTCTTCCAACTCTTTGAAATTTTCTACATCCCTTCTCGTTATAATATTCCCCAGTTTGTATCCCTCAAAATCTCTCCCAACAACAAGCCACTCCTCCAAAAGTCTCCCAAGAGCAGGTTCTACCAATATTGCCCAGATGGCGCTTCAAGCAATCAAGAATTTCGAAAATGCCCCACATACGATGGACGTACTATAGAAATATCATTGACGTATTAAGTATGGACCGCCAGTAGCCAACTTCACGCGTGTTCCAACATAACTAGGGGCGCCATCAACTACTAGCAGGGAATCTGCGTAGCAGTGCTACGATTGTTTTAATTAATCAAAGATGATGGCGTTTTTAGACTGTTTTTAGCTGGAACAACTTTTCTTGGCTGTTTGTATAAAAATTTCAAACGACTGGCGGTCCATATCTAGTACGTCAATGAGAAATATATATACAATGCCTCTACTGAATCTCCGAAAATTGCTTGGCTTCCGGTTAAAGTTTGAAATAATACAAATAAAAAATGAAATTTCTTATATCCGATTTGGATTTCCAAAAAGCTTAATTTAAAAAAATTTACTGTGGTATTTCAGCTTAGGATTTTCTCCACTATAAACGCCATTTTTCGATGTTTATGGTATTTCGGATATTAAGTAAACGAAAAATAAGCTAAGGCTCATTTTGGTGGTTGTCTCTGCTTAGTTTGTTTTTATAAAAAAAATCTCAATAAATGGCGTTCATTGTTTTGTTCAGGAAATGCAACTTTGAGGTCGTTTGCCATGTAAACCTCTAAACGGAAATATAAGTCGTATTTTATTATCTATAACTTTTAATCCGGAACGGATTGGAATTTTTCAAGATCTATAGAAACAAAGTATTTCATAGTATTTCATGACGCAAAACTGATATGGATCAGATCAGAGGGGATAATAAAATACAGCTACAGTTCTCACGACCTAGTTTGACATTTTTCCCTTTCATTAATCATTAATAAAACGACTAACCAACTAGCAGTAAATAATTGACTTAACGTTGAGTGTGAAAAATGTTTAATCCATGGATAAGTGATTTTGCAAATGAGACTTAAAAATACTGTTAAATTTTTATTAATAAGGCAGAATAACAATAGCTAGTGCAATTAATATAACTGCATTTCAGTTAATTTTTTTCTTCCCTTAAAATTAACACAACGGAGATTTGGTGTTAACGGTTTTTACAAATTTGGTCATAGCTTGATACTGTTTTCATTATAATTCGGTATATAGATTTTAAGTTGGAAGTACATTCATAGTTTTTCTTCTAAACAATTTTTTGATGCTACCATTATAAACTTCTTCACCCTTATTAATAAACCCGATATATCGATGAGTTATCGTTAACTCAGTAGCTAATGTCAAAACGTTGTTAATAAACACGGAATAGCTTTTTTGAACTGTGATTTAAGTTACAATGTGTATACATAAAGAGTATACCTTTAATACTGAGCAAAAATGTGTTTGACTAATTAATGGTAAATGCATTTCTCGAGGTTTTTTCTTTTTTCTTCTTCTTTTTTTTTATTATTTTGGAAAAAAATAATTTTAGAATTGTATTTTTGGCCCTATTTATTCAAGTTTCGGAAGTGCAACTTTGTTGTCGTTGTTTTAGTTAAACCATGGACATCTGTCCAGAAATATAATCCCCACGACCTATGTAGTTTGATATTTCCTCTATCCAGCAGCATGGTGAATAGTGTAAATCGGTTCAGTGATTGCTGAAACACAAACGGATTAAGATTAGTTCTTATAATCATTAAAAGGGTCTAAAATTCCGGTGAAAATTTGAATTTTAGATTTAAAAATTATTATTTTGTTGTCGTTCAACTGTATGTATGTATGATTCTACCTGAGGTTTCGTCTGCAATCGCACGATTACTCCCGCAAATTATAAAAAGCCAAGTGGGCCAATTGAAATGCGAAACGCCAGCAAGGACTTTTATCGATTCCGCAAATTCATCTTCAACTGTTTAAACTTTGACGTCAATTGTTTTGTCGAACGAAAAACCTGCATAATGTTAGAAAGAAAAATCAAAATCAATGAACAAGATATAAAAGCACAATGTACACAACAAGAAATTCATTTAATAAGAAGCCAATTGTGAATCATTTACGTCACTTACTTAAGCAGTCGATGAACTATTGAATTCTTCTTCCACTTTTTTCCAAGCGGCTTGTTTTTGTTGGGCCGAACATGCAATAGTTTTTTTTACAAGCAGCACTTTTTTATGGTGCAAGACACACTGCATCAGCCATTCCTCTTCGTTTTTGGAAAAATTTACATTCCGCACTGTTACTGCTCGAAAACGCTTCATTTATTTATTTATTAGAAAAGAAGAATAGAACAATTTTTCAAACACTAATTTATGTACGTTGCTACGAAATGTCAACAGTATAATAAATTTCGTTATAAAAATAACATTCAGCGAAAATTCAGCACTCTCAATCGACTTAAAATTCAAAGATAAAACGCGTTATAAAACAAAAATAAATATATACAATAATAGACGTTTCAAACAAACTTGAATTTTTTAACTGGTTTTAGTTAAAACGAGTTATAAACAAATTTAAAACTTTGAGATCGAATTGGACGTTAGAGTTTCTGTTGTAAACGATACGATACGAACGCAAAAATTATTTTTCGGGATTTTGAAAATACAAAATACAAAGAGATAAACAACATATTATTCATAAATCTTAACGTGAAAACGCATAACATTCTTCAGGTGAAAACATGCGCACAGACCATAAATAAATAATTGTAATAGAACTGTGGTAGATATTCGTTGAATTTTCTTAACGAATGTGGGCTCACTGTTCCATGATTTATTTTGTTTAATTAATAAGAAATTTTAACTCGTGACTTATCTCTTATTCTATGGTGCAGTTAAGTTATGAGTTAGAGATGAGTTATGCGTTTTTTAATAATAGAGCTTCTTATGTTTAGCCCATTTTTTGATATATTCCGCCTCTTTGCTGAATATAATGATTAAAATTTTTAATAGTCCTGCACACTTTGCAAAAAGGGCAAGTTTGTGCAACACAGCATGTATTTTATTTCTGTAGGTCCTTAATTATTAGTAACCTTAAGTTTTTACTTGCGATTATTGGTACTGTAAGGCAAGTTATGCAATCGTAAGAAAATTTTGAGATAACAATTTTACATGACATTACGATGATATAGAGAATAGTATTCTAATTTAAAAATTCGAGGTCCAACAATTCTGTCTATCTGTCTGTCTGTATATGGACACCTGCAGGTTAAACGGTTGGGTCAATTTTCTTCAAATTTGGTAAACTTTATTTTTAGAGAAAGACGTTTTGTTTTTGACTTTCAACATAAGTATACAAAAAAAGGTACACCTACCATATCGGCGTTACCGATATTTCTTTTTTTATGGAAAAAATACGATCAATTTCGTTACAATTTTATATGAGAATGATGGATATCTGTTTTTACAGATAATAATAAAACATTCACGATGAAGGTAAGAGGAGCTAATATTATCATTTTAATTGATTTGGTACTCGCCTTTTATGGGCGAGCTGTTAAGTTAAAAAAAAAAGAATTTTAGACTTATGTCCCGTGGAGTTATCAACTGCTTAAACAAACATAATATATCGATCACTTGAATTTATTCGTTCAAAATCAAATCGCCGCCGTTGATTGATTTAAAATTCGGCAAATCCGTTTTTTTTGAGAAATGATTTTCTATATGTATATATGTGGGTAATTTTTTTATATTTAAATTTTTTTTTTGCAAAAAATTCTTTTTAATAAAATGTAGTTATGCAATAAAAAACAATTATGAAAGGCACAACGCCTGCAGCAAATCACTTTATCAAAAATGAATTTTTACCAAAATGGATGTTTTTTTTTTTTCGATAAAAAAACTATCAGTTTTTCAAAAAAAAAAACTTTTCAAAATACTTTTTGCAGTATTAATCACGTTTAGCAGTTTTTTAAAAGATTGAAATTCGTTAAAATTGGTTTAGCAGTTCAAAAAACGTCTGTATTAAAAAAGTACCCTTGTATATGCAGGTACCATTAATTAGCTTTTGCCGAAAAAAAATGATACAAAATATATCACTGTTGCGGTCATATAAATCGGTCAAATAAAAATCTATCAATATTTATCGGATTTTTTTTTCGAGAAAATAGAATTATCGTTAACACTTATATGTATGATAGAGGGAGGTACCGTTAGTTTTAATCCTAGGATACAAAGAAAAAAAATCTTCTGAGCATATTACTATAAGAATAATTTATACTAAGTTTGAAGTAAATCGGCCTAACTGTTTTGACTGTACGTGATGTCGATATAGACAGACTTACAGACGGATAGATTTTCCATATGCAGATGTGCGTATGTGCGGTTTTCTGTTCACCGAGCTACACAGCCTATAAACAGTTTGACGGATTTTCTTTAAATTCGCATATAACTTTTTTTATTAATTGTCTAGAGGGAAAATTCGAATTTTTGTATTAATAAGACTTTTAAAACTTTATATTTGAAGTGCTTTATATATAACTGCTTTTCAATTTTTTTGGCTAAAAATGCACATAACGGAGGTTTAGTATTTACAGTTTTTACAAAATTGGCCATAACTTGATAACGGCTCAACTGATCATACTTAAAACGGGTATGGAATTCACTTTTCTTTTGCCAAACAACCGTCTGATGATAGCTGCCATACAACTTAAAAACACTTTATTTTTTATTTAAAAAAAAAAAACATGATACCTACCCATGCAATAAAAAAAATATTTATATGAAAAACATCACCGTCGGCAACAATCCTATTACAAATTTTATTAAAATTGATCATGTTTTATTGGAGAAAAATAAATTTATCCATTTTTGGAAAAAAAACTTTTTTTATTTTTATTTAATAATAAATACATTATTTTTCATAATTGCTTAAAACCTGAAGATGAGCAGTAGGGAATAGAAATGCTGAAACAAGCTAGAACGAAAAAAAAATCAGAATGTCCTGAAAGTGTGTACACTCAAAAATAACAATTAAACTGCGCATTCTGATATGGGTCAGTTTTTTAAATCCACATGTTCTTCAAATCAGTAATGAACATGAACGTTTTGTTTTGTGGAATGAACAAAAGACATTTCAAAAATAGTACCGATACAAAAGTTGATAAGGATTTTTTAAGGTATGGCAACGTTAAGAGTAATTTCTTTCAAATCCACAAATCAACAAATCAACAAAGAATTACATACAAAATATCGCAAGTAAGCAGTTTTTTAAAAGATTGAAATTCGTTAAAATTGGTTTAGCAGTTCAAAAAACGTCTGTATTAAAAAAGTACCCTTGTATATGCAGGTACCATTAATTAGCTTTTGCCGAAAAAAAATGATACAAAATATATCACTGTTGCGGTCATATAAATCGGTCAAATAAAAATCTATCAATATTTATCGGATTTTTTTTTCGAGAAAATAGAATTATCGTTAACACTTATATGTATGATAGAGGGAGGTACCGTTAGTTTTAATCCTAGGATACAAAGAAAAAAAATCTTCTGAGCATATTACTATAAGAATAATTTATACTAAGTTTGAAGTAAATCGGCCTAACTGTTTTGACTGTACGTGATGTCGATATAGACAGACTTACAGACGGATAGATTTTCCATATGCAGATGTGCGTATGTGCGGTTTTCTGTTCACCGAGAAAAAAAATGATACAAAATATATCACTGTTGCGGTCATATAAATCGGTCAAATAAAAATCTATCAATATTTATCGGATTTTTTTTTCGAGAAAATAGAATTATCGTTAACACTTATATGTATGATAGAGGGAGGTACCGTTAGTTTTAATCCTAGGATACAAAGAAAAAAAATCTTCTGAGCATATTACTATAAGAATAATTTATACTAAGTTTGAAGTAAATCGGCCTAACTGTTTTGACTGTACGTGATGTCGATATAGACAGACTAACAGACGGATAGATTTTCCATATGCAGATGTGCGTATGTGCGGTTTTCTGTTCACCGAGCTACACAGCCTATAAACAGTTTGACGGATTTTCTTTAAATTCGCATATAACTTTTTTTATTAATTGTCTAGAGGGAAAATTCGAATTTTTGTATTAATAAGACTTTTAAAACTTTATATTTGAAGTGCTTTATATATAACTGCTTTTCATTTTTTTTGTTAAAAATGCACATAACGGAGGTTTAGTATTTACAGTTTTTACAAAATTGGCCATAACTTGATAACGGCTCAACTGATCATACTTAAAACGGGTATGGAATTCACTTTTCTTTTGCCAAACAACCGTCTGATGATAGCTGCCATACAACTTAAAAACACTTTATTTTTTATTTAAAAAAAAAAAACATGATACCTACCCATGCAATAAAAAAAATATTTATATGAAAAACATCACCGTCGGCAACAATCCTATTACAAATTTTATTAAAATTGATCATGTTTTATTGGAGAAAAATAAATTTATCCATTTTTGGAAAAAAAACTTTTTTTATTTTTATTTAATAATAAATACATTATTTTTCATAATTGCTTAAAACCTGAAGATGAGCAGTAGGGAATAGAAATGCTGAAACAAGCTAGAACGAAAAAAAAAATCAGAATGTCCTGAAAGTGTGTACACTCAAAAATAACAATTAAACTGCGCATTCTGATATGGGTCAGTTTTTTAAATCCATATGTTCTTCAAATCAGTAATGAACATGAACGTTTTGTTTTGTGGAATGAACAAAAGACATTTCAAAAATAGTACCGATACAAAAGTTGATAAGGATTTTTTAAGGTATGGCAACGTTAAGAGTAATTTCTTTCAAATCCACAAATCAACAAATCAACAAAGAATTACATACAAAATATCGCAAGTTCAAAATCTCGCTTTTCATAAACTCGTAATCACAAAATCCAGTTTTTTTAAAATCTCGCATTTTAATCTGGCACACAAAAATCTCCCAATTTTCAACCTAAATCCCGGAATTTTATATCCCACTAAATAAATACTGAGTCCAAAAGAAACTAGATACACACGCATTCGCGCCCACTCCAAATCCTATAGTGAAGCTAAGCAGGGGGGTTGCAGGGGACAGCATGCCCCCCTTAAAAATCTCACTGTTTTTACGTCGTAAACGTACACTATACTTTTTTTAGTGCGAGATTTTAGCTTTGGGGATTTTATAGTTTGCAAATTTTTGTAATTGCGAGATTCTAAGAAACAAAAAAGCGGGCTTATGTATTTGCGAGATTTCGAAAACGATATTTTGACGTACGAGATTATGTAAACAACCCTTATTTTATACCAAGGTCAAAAATAAAAAAATCGTCCGGGGATATTTTTCTAAAAATAGTTTGTTTGATGAAGACAATCGGCCCCCAAACCGTTATTAGAAGAAAAAGGAACAAACGGATAACAGATTTGAAAAGTGCGCCCCCGAAAACATAAGACTGCATATACAGGGTGATTGGTTTAAGGTGCACCAAAAAGCTTGAGCGTGTAGGTGGAGTTAAGACAAGAAAAAAAATCGTATGGGAGGGCGGGCCTGTTTCCCCCCCGTTTAGGCGGGAGGGGCAATTTTCTAAAACATTGACTTAAATCAGAAAAAAAATTATTTAAAAACAACGGTGAATGACAACAAAGCGTTGTTATATTTTTTTGGAAAGTCAGAAAACTTCTCTTTTATTTAATTTTTAAGTGAACAGTTTTAAAAAAAATTAATTTTCAAACTCAAAATTTTGAAAAAAAAAAACTAAAAAAAAATGTTTAAACTAATTTTCTTCAAAATTTTATGTATTTAACTATTATTTTTATTTTCAAAATTCAATGCTCTTATTAATTTTTAGTCAAAAACAGAAAACCGGATGACATTTTGGCATCTTAGTTTTTGAGAAATTAAGAAAAACTAGAAGTATTTTTTTCCAAGAAAAACACTTTTTTTTTTGTTTTTCCAAATTTGACCTGTTCAGGTCAATTATTAATTAGGCAATTATCCCTTTTTTATTTTTTATTACATACCATCCGATTTTAATCAAATAATAAAAAAAACGAATTAACTTTTTACTTTACTTACTAGTTTTACTTTTAATTTTTTTTAATTTCTCAAAAACGAAGATACATTTTGGCATCCGGTTTTCTGTTTTTGACTAAAAATTATTAAGAGCATTGAATTTTGAAAATAAAAATAATATTTAATTATACATAAAATTTTGAAACAAATTAGTTTAAAATTTTTAGTTTCTCAGTCACAAAAAATAAATTTGGGACTTATGTCAATGCACCATATATTTCAGTGTTTAGATTTTAGTTCATTCACAATCGGTCCATTTTCGTTATGATTTAGAAAAAAACTTTATCAATTTAAACCATTCTATTCAAATGCACTTAAGGCAATTTAGTGTTTTTACTCCAACGTATAAAGTGTAATGAATGTATAATACGAGAACATAAGAACAAAAAAAAACATTTTATAAATTAAAATCATAACAGTCATGTATCGGATAACTTGCTTAAATGAATAGGACTTTCTTATAATATTATTAGCCATAGTATATTGCACAGACAAAATAATGTTTTATGGTATACGTAAACCTTTTTTAATTCTTATTTTTCTTTTAAAAATCTTTAACAAACCTCAGCAATCTTGTGAGTAGGCGTATTTGAATAAAAGCAATTTCGTTTATAACTTTCAACCAGAGCAGTTCTGACCAGAAGTATCAGACAAATGGATATGCGGATAAAATTGATTTTAGTATACTTAGCCATTTTGAAATATATTTAAATTCCGAAAGAAAAAAAACTTCGAACTGATCGACGACGAAATACACACTACTTCGTTAATTTGATTTTTCGCTTTCAAATGTACCATGTGATCACATTGCCGGACTAACACAAGACTACAATCACAGTACATGCTTGGGGCTCCATGTCAGCTCCTCTGACCATTAAGTATAGGTATTTCGTAGAAGCTATTTAGAGACATGCAAATGTGCAAATACACTGTAAGCCGTGTGAGCACCTTGCAAACGATTTGCAACATTTGCACACTCATTTGCAGGCAAGGCATTTACAAGTCGTTGATTGCATATTCATTGTCAAATTTTTGCACAATATTTGCAAGTTTTTTCGTGACTTCACGTGTGCAAATATTTTCAACTTTTGCAAATCGTCTGAACATAGCATTACATATGCTACAAGGCGGTTGTAAATTGGATCTATGTACGATTATGAATTTCTATCATTGGTTTAAAAATAGTGCTTATAACTTGAGAAGAGTATTAGTAAATTTCATCGGTTAATATACATTTGGTGGTTAAGTTTTCCATTAAACAATTTGGAATTTGGAGGCCCTAGTTAAACCTTCTTCCTCTTCTTCTTCGCCTTTTCCTTTTCCGAAGATGCTATGATCTCGAATGGGATCACACCAACTTCTCTACTTCACTACTGTTAGTGGGGTTCATCGGGTTGACCTCAGAAAATGTCGACAAGCTTCCGGTTTATGGATTGTTCAGTTCAACTGAATGTTGGTGTTGCTGCATTTCTTTTTTCCAGGAATTCTTGTGCCTCTCTTCCTCGATTGTACAAGAATATTTGATGAAAGTGCCTTTTGGACGGGTTTCTCAGCGTCTCCTTAGTTTCGTGTTGTATTTTATCAACGATGGTATTTTTGACGTAAAGGTTTCTTTGGATCTTTTTACTTCTGATTCGATCTAGCTTTGTCACTCCTGCTGCTATGCACAGTATTTATCTTCATTATCATTATTTATCTTCAATTATCCATCTCAGTTGCTGTTTATGTGCTCTTTTACTTTTAGTACTTTGTCCAGCATGTGATCCGTATGTAAGCGCTTAACGAACTATTGCTGTGAAGAGTTTTCCTTTCAGCACGGGGATAGAAGATGGAAGCATTCTCACGCCATTTCTTTCACCCTACGCTTATGCGATGGCTGATGGCGTCCAATATCTTTCCAATTTTTACACTTGGGAAGCACTGTTTCGTTCAAATAAATGTCCGGAATAGGTCTGGATGGTTCAGAGAATGGGCAGCATAGATATTCTGTCTTTTTGGCGCTACATACCCATTTCCCTCTAAACCGTCCAACCATAAATCAAGTGCCTTTTCGTCAGCAAAGAACAACTCAAATACTCAAAAATGTTCCTTGGTGTACACAAACTTCGATTATTATATTTTCGGTAACTCCTGCTCGTACATATTCATGATCATCCGCACGTAAATTTCTGGAACTCCCAGTTGCCTTAGCCCCACCCATATCAGATCTCGTGGTAAACGATCGAACGCTTTTTCAAAATCTACAAACAGCATGCACGTCGCTTGAGGAATCGCGGTGTTTTTTCATTCTGATTTTTACACACTGCATTGCATCTGTGGTTGATTTGACCGAAACAAACCCGCACTGGTCATTAGATAGCCTTATTTATGTTTCGCAAGCGGCCATCGCAAGCGGAGTAGGTAACTTTCCATTTACTGGAGATGAAAACCGCGAGCGCGAGCCATCTAAAGGGCCAAACCCATAGAACGCGTTGAAGGCGTTGAGTGTTATCGCTTTCAACAGAGTGTAATATTAATTACAGTTTTTTTTGAGAAGCCACTCAACGGCAAAACGCTGCCTAAGGGTCGCTTTTCATTAGAACATGTGCATTTAACTTTGCACTCAGTTGAAAGCGACAACGCAACCGTTCTATGGGTTTTGCCCTTAAGCCCGATGTCGCCCATCTTTTTTCCAAAGGCTTTTTGAGTTTTTAAACGCCCCCTGTCGACTTCTTTGACTGTGCTGTCGGGCCTCAGTTTAATGTTGGTCGTATATTTTGTCAACAACTTTGGCTGATATGTTTTAGAATTTACCTTCCAATTGGAGACATTTGTTTCTAATTGAGTCAGAGAGAATATTTTCATACATCGGTCATCGCATCGTAATGAACTTTTTCGACAATCCGAGCGAGGTTAATTTATAAATTAATGCCTGCCTGTTTACTCAAAAACAGCATTAAAGCCTAGAAGGCAAATATACAGTTTTTTAAATTAATGAAAAAAGGTACCTGCTTATATTTTGAAGTTGTATAATTACCTAGGTACTGCGTTCTCATTTTTAACCAACTTTTTTTTATTCAATTATTTATTTTATTATACTGAACTCAATTTTCTTCCATTTCTTTCTAGAACTTTAGGAACATAAGATTTATATCCATGAGGCCATCAGCAAATCTAATCCGTCACTGCCTCAGTAGGTACCTACTTATTTTATGTTATTATATGTGTGATTTTTGGTATTGCGATAAGCGATTCAAACACAAAGCATAAAATGTAGGACTAATTGCCATTTGGCAATTTTTCGGTTTCTAAGAACATACAATTTTGTACTTGCTCAAAAGGGAAATCATATAGGTATTGGATTCGTGTAAAAAAAATTGAGGTTTTAATCAAACCTGACATTACGAGACTAGAGAAGCTTATGAAAAGAGAGGTTTTGTCATGCCGTCTGTCGGTCTGCCTGTGATACAGATGTGCGTATATGTGCGATTGTCTATGCACCGACCTACAGCCTTAACGAATTAACGAATTTAGTTCAAATAAATATAATAGATATACATATATTACTTTTTGGTGATTTTCTAGAGAAGAAATTCGATTTTTGTTTTATTTGGTAAAGATTTTAAGTTTGGCAACTTGATCTCACGTTTTAGCCATTTTTTTAATATTTTTCGAACTTTCTTCAGAATTTAATAAATTAAAATTTTTGTGGTCCCATAGTTTGCTGTTTGCTTTAAGAGCATATTCGTGCGACCCATTGGTGCATTTTATTTATTTTGTATTAAGGTCTATACGTATATCACAACACCAACCCAAAGAGAATGTTGTTATTCAATTATTCATATTTCATATATGTATGTATGTACAGGGTGATTGGTATAAGGTGCACCAAAAAACTTGAGCGTGTAGGTGGAGTAAAGACAAGAAAAAAATCGTATGGGAGGGGGGTCTATTTCCCCCCGTTTAGGCGGGAGGGGCAATTTTCTAAAACATTGACTTAAATCAGAAAAAAAATTATTTAAAAACAACGGTGAATGATACAAAGCCTTGTTATATTTTTTTGGAAAGCCAGAAAACTACTATTTTATTTAATTTTTAAATTAAGTTGTTTAAGTGAACAGTTTTAAAAAAAATAATTTTCAAACTCAAAATTTTGAAAAAAAAAACTAAAAAAAAATGTTTAAACTAATTTTTTTCAAAATTTTATGTAATTAACTATTAATTTTATTTTCAAAATTCAATGCTCTTATTAATTTTTATTCAAAAACAGAAAACCGGATGCCAAAATGTATCTTAGTTTTTGAGAAAAAAGAAAAAATTAAAAAAAGGTTAGTTTTCTGACTTTCCAAAAAAATATAACAAGGCTTTGTATCATTCACCGTTGTTTTTAAATAATTTTTTTTCTGATTTAAGTCAATGTAAGACCCCCATTTCCCATACTACTTTTTTCTTGTCTTAACTCCACCTACACGCTCAATCTTATACCAATCACCCTGTATACAATCCTATTTGCTTCTTTATTCATGAGTTATATAACACACAGATTCAGAATTTATAATTTTTCAAACTTTTCCTATTCAGGCTTATTTTAAGATTCGATCCAACAGCTAATTCGTTAGAATAGTTCTATTCATTCATGAATTTTGTGTATTTTGACATTCTAACGAAAAATATTCATTGTGGAATGATGGAATACAATGAACATCAATGAATTTCATTTGCTTTAATATTTCTATTTGACCAATTTGATATTTTTTTAATACTTTTTATGTTTGTAAAAAAGTTGTTCGGAAAATTAATCCAAATTATAAAAAAATATAAAGCAAAGTACAGTTATGTTACATACTGGAAAAGTTGAGTATGTAAAAAACAAACATAAAAACCATAGTTTTCCAATATAGAAGCATTTAGCAAACAATACTTGAAACAATATGGTTAGTTAAATAATATTAAAAAAAACTCAAATTAACTATATAAATTTAAAAGACTAAAAATAGTCGAACTAAATTTTATTAAGTAGAGTATTCATGAATAATAATTCAATTTTAGACGTTTTGTGGCATTTCTTTCGAATGATTAGTACGTCAAAATTAGCTTGATTTGCGAAAGTGAAAGTGAATGAACTTTCGATTGATAAAATTAACTTTCTAATCGTTCGAATATCAAAATACAAATAACGCGAAATGGACTTACTTTCAAATGAAAACGAATTTCAAAATAAGGCTGATTAATAAACAGAATAATAATGTCCCGTTCCATTCCAGTTTTCAATTTTCTTTTCTCTCTCTTTATTTATCAAATCGTACCACGGTTGGAAAAGTCGATACAGTTGTACTTTTATCGATACAATTGAATGTGCTCAAGTACGAAAGTACACTTTCATGAAATTCAGTACAATTTTCCTTAACCACTGAATTAGATGAATTTAGGTGGTATTTTCACTGATAATCCCATATAACACAATTTGTTGGACCATTTATTGCACTGAACAATTTTTGTCTTTAATGTCATCCGTCTGTCTCTTGCTTCGTGTTTTGCTCTTTCTTTCTTTAATTGTGTTCATGATTTTGTGACTCTGTCTAAAGTTGTGTTACTGCAAACCAAAACTAAAATCTGGTTGTTGTTCTTGTTTTATAAATGTTTATCATATCTATACAACTATTGCGGCAGCAAATTTAAGAATTAGGCCCTGTTTATTGGTTCGATATTATTCCATCAGAGTTAGATTAACCTCGAGTTATCGCTGATCGAAACATGGTTTTAAGTCAGTTTGAGATCCCGAATTCACTCAGAATTAACTCACCAGAATTAACTCACCTAAAAACTTACTGAAAACCCTGTTTTCATCACAGTTAACTCGGGGTTTATCCAACCCTGGTATAATCTCAACCTAAACAACTGAACCTTAATGTACAACTCGTCTACAAACTGAGACTTTCTAAGCATTAATTTAAAACAAAATTGAATTAATAATAACAAATTAACAAACTGTTGTTATAGTTTCCACATAAAAAGTAATTTGTTCAAAGTGTTTAAAATTATCCTTTTTCTCTTGAGCAAGAAGAACTATTGGAGTCAATTCTGGTTCTGTTTTTCGCAGAACTAGAAATAACCCTTTGTTCTAAACCAAAACCACTAAACAGTTGTTAATTGTGTGGTCAGGTGGCAAAATGGTTTATATAAGTACATTTTTCAAATTTCACGTTAAAGCATTTTTAAAGTTCTGTGGTAAACAATTATAAACTTCTTTAAAAAAGTTAAAAAAATAAACCAAAATTTAAAAATAAATGAATGAAAAAAACTGTTTTTGAAAAATGAAAAAGTACAATTCGATACACTTTTCATGCCTGAATCGTACTAAAATTATAGAAAAGAGAGCGTATTGTATAAGAACGTGTTCTGGAGAGAGAACATTTACAGAAATACATGTTATTCATGTTATAAAGTTATCCTTTCCTTATCCTGTCGTATTCGGTGAGTTAAATTTATTTTGTTTTTATTTCATCGTTTCCATTTATTAATTGAAATTACGAGTTATATAGTGTGTTTGCGATAACTCTTTGATATTTTTTGCTATTTGGTATTTATTAATAGGGGGTTTGTGATGTAATTCTCTGTTAGTGAATAACCGGCCAAACTCAATGATGTAGCCTGTATAGCTGTAATGTGTAGGTGTAGGGCTGTCAAAGCTATTGTCAAGATGTAGCTCAAAAAAGTAGAAATATCGTTCAGAATGGTGTAGCACAGAACATCAACTTTCATTCAACATTTTGCTGTTTTTTTTTTTTTTTTTTCGTCAAATGTCAAAAAGTATAACAAGCAGCGCACGCTAAAGTTGAAGTTGAGTCAACTTCTACTACAGCTGCAGCTACACATTCTAGGCGAATTATAGAATTGGCATTGGGTGGTGTTAATAATAATTTTCAAGGGTGCTCATGAGCAAAATCGAGTAATTATTACTGCCTTTATAACGAAAATCACTCAAACCGAAACGAATATACATGATAGAGAAAAACAGCACAAATAATTGATTCTGTGCCAAACACATTACTGAATTATTTTTCGTTTCTTCTGCAACAACTTTTATAGCATCTCTTGCAGCTACTATTACAATTTTTGAATTTTTCTTCTTCAATTTATATCGGCGATTAGGTAATAAGCCTATTATTTCGTATGGTCCCTATAATGTACATCAACCTTGGACTTCCGAATTTGATTACTTTTGTACACAACAGTTGTTCCTTGTTGGAGTACCTTTACCTTTGTCAAATCTTGTCTTCATTTTTCCTGCATTTTCACGAATTCGCTGATCGGCTAACTCACAAATATCATTCAAATTTTCATACTCATGTTTAATGTTCAAATTTGCCAACAAAGCACTAATCTCAGGAGTACGTCCATTTGATTCCAGTTAATATTTTCATAGGCGAAAGTCCGGCTGATATAGCTCGTCCATTCTATATGTATGTACTTCCAAATTTGTTCTTAAGAGATTCGAGACTGTGTCCACATATCTTTCAATTTGTCCGTTAGCTCGACTTGTGCCAGGGTCTATTGTGTGGTGCTCAATTCCACAAGATTTACAAAAATTTTGAAAACGTTCACTTGTAAAGTTTGTTCCTTTAGCACTGATAATTTTGGATTTAACTCCAAACAGCATTACAAAGTTGATTGAATGTTGAGTTGTTTCTGTAGCTTGCAGGGTCTCGCATGGTAATAAAACAATAAATTTAGTAAATGCATCGACGATTAGCAAAATGTAACGGCTATCTTCTTTGTCTTTCCCGTTAAATGGACCCATGCAATCCATGTGAATGGTATGAAATGGCATTGGTTTTTTTTAATTGGATGTAACTCGCACTGTTTTTTACCTGAAGCTCAACCTGAGGGCCTTTTTGCTACCAAGCAGATTAAACATGAATTTACAAATTTTCGAACGTTTCTTATCATTGCTGGCATCCAAAAATGTTCCTCCATCTTTGCGAGAGTTTTTTCCCATCCAATATAACAGTTGTCTTCATGGTAGCGTCTTATCAACGTTAATCTGCAATTTTAAGGTACAAATAATTTATTACATTCATTGAATTTTTCTATATAGTAATCCATTTTGCATTTCGTATTGTGAAGTGGTACAAGAATCTCCCCCCTTAATTTTGTCGATTATGTCAATAGATTCGGGATCAGAATTTTGTTCAATATTAAACCAATTTCTTGATAAGCTAATTATTTGGTAGCATGTCTTCTGCGCTGGGTTACGACTGAAATAATCGGCAAGCTGCATAGTTTTGCCTTACGATAAATAATGTTGAACTCGTAATCTTGTAAGTAGATTCACCATGTCCATCTAGCAACTAAGAGGTCCTTTTTTTTGGTTGATTTAAGTGCGTTACAGTCCGTAGCAATGGTAAATTGAACTCCTAGTAGGTTAGGTTAGGTTTATGTGGCTATCAGGAAAACTACTGACTACTGACGCACTTAGACGATATATAGGTCCATTGTGATAAACTCCTAGTAAGTAATTGGGAAAATTTTTCACTGCATTAACTACAGCAAGCGTTTCCAACTCATAACTATGATATTTTGTTTCATATAACTTGGTGCATTGACTAAAGTAAGCTCCAACATGTAACTGCCCATTTATTCTTTGGAACAGAATAGCACCATAACCCAACGAACTAGCATCAGTATGTAATTCTGTAGGTCGATTAGGATCAAAAAACACTTGTTGGATTATATATTGACGAGCTTCTTTACATTCGATAGTCCTGTTGAATTTGACGTTTTTCGTCAAGACATATTGCACCTGGTTTTTGCTGCAAACTTGGGAACACATTTTCGGAAATAGCTTAATAATCCCATAAATTGTCTGACTTGCTTTTACATTGGTTGGTATTGTTGATTTAACAAGGGCCTGAATTTTTGACTTTTCAGGTCTTATTCCTTCAGCAGAGACTTCTCTCCCAATATAATCAGTTTTTTTGTTTTAAGAACTTACACTTTTCGATGTTTAGGGAATATTATTTAATGCTTTCAACAAAAAATCCAGTTTCTGAATACCCTCTTGAACAGTTTTAGATAGTATTAGTAAATCGTCCATATAAACGAGAGCTCTTTTGTCCTTTAAAGTCCCCAAAGCTTTATTAATAGCGTGCGGGAGCGTTGGCTAGTCCAAATGGCATTCTCAAATATTCGAAATGGCCATCTGGAGTAACGAAAGCAGTTTTCCCAATTGAGCTTCCTTCAATTGGAATTTGATGGAATCCTGCAATGCCATGTCCAAGGAAGAAAAATATTAATTTCTAGAAATTTGTTCAAGTTGGTCTTCGATTCTTGGTAAGGGATATCGATCTTTGATAGTAGCACGATTCAAGGATCGATAGTCAACACATAAACGATGTTCTCTATTCTTTTTCTTAACCAATACCACTGGACTAGCAAATGGCGAGCTACTGTCACGGATAATGTTTTGGCTTTTAAGTTTAGTTATTATTTCGCTTACAATTGTTCGTTCTGAAAATGCCATTCGATAGGGTCTATATAATTGGTAATAACTTCCTGGTTTAACCGGATATTTAATGAACACGTCTTAACGTTTGTAGCTGGGAATACTTTTACTATAGAAGTTGAATATTTTTCTAATAATTCATCAACTTTAGTTTTATTTATTGGAGAAATTGCACAGGTCCTTGCTGATAACATATTCGATGGTTTATGTAAAGTATGTTCGCTTTCCAATGATGAATCCTTCAAATCGTCATGTCCAATAATTATCTTGTTCTTCAAATAGATTTCGTCAATTATGTGAAACGTTATTTCTATATTCAGATTTTCAAATTCAACGAGTAAATCAACTTTTTCTGTCAAAAAAATCGGATGCCTCGAAATACCCTGGAACTCTTAGTGAATGTGGAGTTCTCTTCAATGACATTTTATTTGCAACATCAGATTTGGCTAAAGAGCAATCGGAACCCGTGTCCAGTAAGCAATGATATACACTTCCGTTGATAAAGACAGCAGTGTTGTTATCAGAAAAATGAAACGTCATTACATAAATTGACTTTTCTTTGATCAGCACGTTCCTTAACCCAGCAAGTTCTTTCTTCATGTCCAGCTTTGTTACAGAGAAAGTAAAATTTTTCGGATCATCAGTTTTTTTTAATATTTGAATTGATTTTTTGATGCGATTCGAGGATAACTTTGTCTTAAGTGTCCCACTTTTCCACACTCAAAAAATTTTTTTTCTGTCTCTAAGCGAGGGTGTTTATTTGGATGTACAGCATTATTTTCAATTCGTCTGTTGATGTGGAATCTTTTGTTTGAATTTTCATTTAGTTTAAGTTTATTTTTTGTGTCCAATTTTCTTTGAGACGATTCACCAATATGCAACCAATCACTATCCTTACTATTTTTTGTTTTCTGGAATTTCAAATGGTAAACGGTTGATTTGTGATACTTTCTCCAAAATAAAATCAGAATATTAATTAAAATCCCTGCTCTCAGAGTTTACAATTTTTCTGAGTTGACCGATGATATATCTAAACCACTGGAAAATGCGTGAATAATAGCCGATCGAAGGTCAGACCAAGAGTAATGTTGGTAGCCAAATTTATCGAACCATTTTCTTGATCGTCCCGTCAAAGAAGAACGTACACGAGGTAGGACATCATAATCGTTCAAACGATCACTTTTAATTCTTTTATCAATGTCAGTGCACCATTTCACAATGTCTACTCGTTAAAAGTCGGGGTCGAAAATGGGAAATCTAATGATCTCGTCATTCCTTATTTCATTACGTTGAGCCATTTTAAGAAATTTTGACATTGCATCTGCGGTAATTATCATCGCATTCAGGGTTTTGTTTTTATTGTGAAACTTCTACATCAGGTCAAGGCCGTAGCCAGACAATTATTTGGGGGGGGGGTATACTTATTCCATACACCAATCAATCTTTTCCTTTCTGTAGATGTAATAAATAAAATAAGTACAGCCCATTAACCCAAAATCCACCAAACACGACTTTTAATTGCGATAATGATACTATTCTATGCATAAGTCAAGTTATGGATTCGTCAAAAAAAAAATTGAGATAACAAATAAACATGATATTGCGATGATAGGGAAGTAGACGAAAGTGTGTTGGAAAATTCTGTTCGTCCGACTGCCTGTTTGCAGATCTGCAGCCTAAATGGATAGGCTGATTTGCAAACTTGGTTCAGTGTTTATTTAGTAGTCTCGCACTAGGCGTTGTTGAAATTGGAATTTTAGCTCTAAAACAATGGTAAATGTCATATAACAGTTTGTTAAAACTTAATTTTTCTAAAAATGGTCTTAACGATTTTGATAAAACAGTCGAGATTTATCTTAAAACAGTACCTCCCATAGAACCGATTTTTTAAAATAAGAATTTCTCGCTAACAACAAAACCGATTTCAATTAAATTTAAAATTTAGGAAGGTTTTTATGATCAAATTCATATACATAACTTTTCAGATTTTTTGAATATGTTGGAAACGCGAATATCAATTTTTTTCAGATTTTTTTCCAGATGAACTACAGATTTCGATGTATTGAAATACTCAAAAAATTGCAAAATATTTTTCAAAAATTAAAAAAGAAAACGGTTTAAAAAAAAACCGCTTTAACGATTTTCAATATTTTTTCCTAGGTAGAGTACTGCTAATAAAATACAATTGCATACTTAGTTTTTCAAGAAAACTCTCAAACAAATTTGAAAAACTAAAAGATTTTTCCAATATTTTTTTTAAATAATTTTAAGTTATTATTTATTAGGTAGGTACATTTATCATCACTCTTTAAGATTTATTTATAAAAAAAAAGTATTAAATAACATGTAAGTATATCATTTTTATAAAATTAAATTTAATCTTCTGGCCTTCTGTGCTGGAAATATGTCTAAAACTTCCTCAGTGTCAATCTCAATTTGTCGATGAATTGACATTAATGCCAATCCTGTTAGTCTTTCTTCGCCGGTAGAATTTCTAAGGTAAGTTTTTAGACGTTTCATTGTCGAAAATGTTCTTTCCGGTGTACACGTTGAAACCGGTAGTGTCGCCAACATTTTGAGAAGCTTGTGGATGTTAGGAAACAGATCCTTATTGCATTCCCCAAGAGCTGTTATTGCACTCTTTGAACGCTCTGTATCTTTTTGTCTATGGCATTTTGTCTTCCATAACGTAAACTCAGCTTCTAAAGTGTCAAAATCCAAAAAAGATCTATAAAATTTGAAGTTTTCTTCGTTGTAATTTTGTTCATATTTGCCGCCAAAGATCGATGGAATTAAAATGCACAAAGAGGAAAGTATGGACTTATGATTTTCAAATCTTATTTTAAGCTGACTTAAAAAATCATCTAAAAGAGGAATCATTATACTTATCCTAAAATAGGTTTCAGGATCCGTTGTGCTCATGTTTTGTCTGTGCTGTTGCCTTGACACAATTCGTGGAATTTGGAGTTTTTCATCCACAAAACATACTAAGTTTTGTGCAGTCTCAAAAATTGTTTTGAATTCCGGAACGATATTTTCACGTATTCCTTGGAATGTGTTTGTTATTAGTTCCACATGTTCCACATGTTCCAATCCAAACACTAAGTCGCATGAAGGGGATTGTATGTTTGAGATTTGTATGTTTGGGGCTGTGTTGTTTGAGGTTGTATTTAAAAACTGTTAAAGCTACCTTACTAAATTCATCGAAAATTATGTTGGTACCTAACTACGTAGGCTTAAAACTAAAATCAGAAAGTTTTGAACATAATCACTAATTATTTGAGCACAAATTTTACATTTATGCGGAAAAGGTTGATTTACAGATGCATTTCTAAAAAAAATCGGGGGGGGGGTTGAAACCCTGTGAACCCACCCTTGGCTACGGCCTTGCACGAGGTAGGACATCATAATCTTTTAAACGATCACGATTAATTCTTTAATCAATGTCAGTGCACCATTTCACAATGTCTACTCGTTAAAAGTCGGGGTCGAAAATGGGAAATCCAATGATCTCGTCATTCCTTATTTCATTACGTTGAGCCATTTTAAGAAGTTTTGACATTGCATCTGCGGTAATTATCATCGAATTCAGGGTTTTGTTTTTGTTGTGAAACTACATCAGGTTCTTTTTCATTCCCAACATTGATTTGTTCTTCGTGTTCTTCCATTTCTTTGTAGGCGTTATTGTTATATTTCACTATAACATACATTTGTATTTGTTTTTCTTTATTTCTCTTGCCTTTTAACTCAAGAATAATTGCTACAAGAGTAAAAAAAAAACGACATCAACATGCAGTATTTGAAACATGATTTCTCATGTGTATAAACTCAATGGTATTATTACTCTACTTTTTCGTAAAATTTCTTACTTTTTAAGCCAACAAATCTTCCGAAATTAAGCCAAGCATATACATTTTTCTATATACACAATCCACATCCTTGCTTAAGTGTAACGTAATTAATACACGTGACTTTAATTAAAACCGATAAGCACGCACCTGTTTCACAAAAACTATAGGATATTATCTTGGGATATTATCCCATTGCAACTTCTAAGTTTCAGCCCCATATTACCATTTTGTGTGGGTCGATTTGATTGTTATCTATGAAAAGTCTTCTTGAATGTTCATATATTCAACCTGCTGTGTGGTTGTCATTATTTCCCCCCAAACCATATTTAATATGTACCCGAGCACAGGTGTACCCACGAACCTGACCCATGAAAGCTCCTCAACCTCAACTCTGTGTTTTTCCTTTATCTATAAGTAGTCATAGAAGGGGAAAGAAGGAAGTAAGCTATTTCTATCTTTCGTAATTGATTCTTTTCCCTTATTCCCTTGAGATCAAATAATACTACATACCGATGGTTTATATTCAAAAGGTTACGCAAATCTTCATTAGAAAGGTTTGCCTTTAGGGAAGAGAAAAAAATTATAACAAATCACGTTCGTAAATTGTGCCATATCCTGAACGACCCTTCATGCATGGATAATATAACTTCCTAGTTTCAACTATATCCATGAGATTTCATGAATAGTTTATACACATAAGAAATTGGGCAAAAGTTGATGTCTTGTCTAGACACTATTTCAGGTGTCCCATATAGCCCATTTCCACGAAGTGTATCAGAGGAATTATTGGAATCCTAGTATGTATATATTTTTTCCGACTGACTTAACATGCCTACCTCTTGCTACTTTCTTTCTTAAGTAAATGTTAAATTCAATTTTAAAATTAAAAAATAAAACTAGGTCAGAAAGATGCACACATTTTAACAACAAATACCACAAGTTCTACACGGAACATGGAAAAACTTCCAAGAACCGCATATAGCATTATAATACATATTATATGCAGCATACATGCATCAGGACATTTGCATGTTATTTTAGGCCATTTCTTCTAACACAACATAAAGAGCGAAGGTATCTATAGAGAAGGGTTAACGTTAAACACAACCGACACCACAGAAAACATTGAAAAACTACATAAATGTCGGAAAATTTTCTGTAGATACAACAGTTTCTACAGAGTTTATGAGGTTTTGCGGTGTGGCCTTAGTGCTTCCACCAAAAATTTAGGTCAAAGACGTTTCCACATGAAAACAATATTCAATTTTGTGTTGTCTAGTGATATAGAATAGCAAACTTATAATGACTGTTGAGTTAAAAATTGGACTAAGGTGGCATAAGTTTGTTTTCCGAGAAGTTTTTAAACACAAAAACTTTATAGCTTTGAACATTTTGGACTTAAAACATTGAGTTTGAAGTTTCAAATTTCAAATTTCTGAAATATAACTTTAAATTTAATCTATAAACAAACAAATAATAATAAAATTGTGTGATAAAAAAGCACTCTAAGTCCGTGTGCGAATTGCGTTAAAAATGCTGGTTAATTTGATCCCAGTTAAATTTGATCCGTTTTTATGGAGGTGAATAAAATTTTAGCATTTTGCTGTGTAAATTGCTTTAAATGGGATTTTTTTAAGCATACATTTCCCATTGACATTCATTGCGTTCAAGAACCTATCTGGGACGGTATCAAACTATCTAAAAATGTTCAGATACCTTAAGTTGTTGCATCAGCAGTTTTTTTACAAGGGATTACAACTGCACGAAGCTACCTAGATTGCTTTGGATACACATTCGATAAAAAGGATCTAATAAAGAACGTGGGTATATGTAGTTCAAAATGAACAATCGACTGCTAAGCTAAATGTTCAATTAATGTTAATCATTATTTTGCAATATCAAAGATATATAACAGGAAATTCAAATAATCAAAGAAGAAAAATTCAGGAGGTACAAAAATTAAAATATGTAAAACTGTCTTTCTACTTATAAGAAAATCACAAGATAATGGTGGTTTTATTGACGAAACGCAAGGCAAAAGCACTGGTGTAAACAGGGTCAAATAAAATAACAAAATATTTGAAATGAGCGTCGATGTTAACAGTATTCTTTATAGGCT
Source organism: Baccha elongata (assembly GCA_951217065.1). Lineage (NCBI taxonomy): Eukaryota > Metazoa > Arthropoda > Insecta > Diptera > Syrphidae > Baccha > Baccha elongata. Next base: position 55,510,584 of record OX578272.1, on the reverse strand, counting down.
CATGTTTAATTAAAATTTCCAGTCACAAGTGATGGAATTTTATGAAAACTTCCAAGGTATTGGTTCAAACAGCGAAACAATTAAAAATTGCAAATGTAGTTACAAGTAGTGACAATATTATTACACACACACTACAAAAATTCACTCAATCTTTATAAAATTTTAGATTTTTTTCCCCGTTAGTACGTCTCTTCAAGTTACCCCTCTCACCATCACTAATTATAGAAAAATCATAGCTCCCTACACGTTGAAATATGGACTTTGACAAACAGTTTACAACGAACATCTATCTAGCTATCTTAGATTGCTATCTCGTGTGCAACCGAACGCACTCAGTTTTTAGTTTTTTTTTAGTAAACAACACTGTTTCGGATGACATGTGTCAAACGGAGGGAGCTAATTCATCTGATTTTCATTTTTTGATCAGAGAAATTGTGTTGATGAAGTTGAAATTGAAAGCAACTTTGAAAAAATATTATTAATATCATTAAAGGACCACTATTAACTGAACCTGATTAAGTAATAACGATATTGCCATCCTACCAGTAAAATCAAGAAAATGTTTTCAGATGTTTCAACAATAGAGGAAACAATGCATGTATGTATTTGAATTTTCACAAAAGATTGTAATTTCTTACGGAGTTTTTCTTTAAAGGGAACAAAACTATGGCAAATCTTTCCCAGTTGAAAACCAAACCCAAGTGGATAAGAGTGTTTTCCTTGGCCAATATGAACTAGGCACGCAGATAAGTAATAGACATCTGATACGAGGCCAGAGAATCCATCAATTAAGTAGTGACGATTTTTTAAATCTAGTTCGTTTTCGCGAAATATGTACCTATGTGCCATGCCTCTGTGCAGAATAAAGTGTATATGTTTTTTTTTTTACAAAATTAAGGCAAGCTTTCCGGTTATGGATTGTTCCATAAGGCCAACAGAATGCTTTTTTTTGCGACGGTGCCGGAGTTTTTTATGATAGTGCTTTTTATATGAGGTTTTCAGCGTCGCTCCTAGCACATGAAATTTGCTCTTACACTTCTTGTACATTGTTCAACCATTGTATATACATTTCTATAGTATTTTCATGCTGAATAATCACCGCCTGGCCATCTTGAGAAACGTGTGATAAACACATTTTTAGGTTCGTGCATTTAATAGTTGTCTATTCTGTAACCCTGAAAACAGTCGTAAACATATATTATTTTTGTTTTGTTTACGACTCTTGTCAAGGAAATATGGATTTTAGAGCCAATAAAATACATTATATATTTTTAATTTGTTTCGTAGACGACTATTGTTAGGGTAACAGAATAGACACTTAGTAAATGTAAGAACCTCCAAATGTGCAGTTAACAACTTTCTTTAGATGGCGCTGCTCCATGGTTGTACTATAGAAATTTATATACAATTTTTCAACATTGGGAACCGTATCTAATTTTTTAAAAAAATTTAATTTTTTTACGCATGAAACAAGAAAAAAATTTGCATTTGTTTGACAAATGTCAAAATTTAACCAATGCTAAAATTTTAACGAGCTCCTGAGCAGGTTAATTTTTGACTCCTGTATTCACCTCAGCAGTGTCAAAATTTATCCATGGGATCAAATTTAACAACCATTTTAACACAATTCGCACACGGCCTATAGGGCCAGTTTTTTACTTGCGATTATAAATACTATAAGGCAAGTTATGCTTTCGTGCAAAAAATAAGGTGCACGTCTGGGTCGCACGAACTTGCTCTTGTGGTGCACGACTTGGTTGCACGTACTTGTTCTTGTGGAAAGTTGCCACGAAATTTAAATTAAATATAATAATATTTTTTTTTTATTTAAAGGACAAAAAAAACATATGAATTTTTCACAAACGGGCTAAAACTTCTTTTTAAAAAGATTCAAGTCAAGCATTCATTTGCAGTCCAGCATTCCTTTGAAGTCCAGCATTCCTTTGCAGTCCACCAACCATTTGCATTCCAAGCATTTCTTTGCAGTCCAGTATTCATTTGCAGTCCAGCATTCATTAGAAGTCCAGCATTCCTCTGCATTCCAAGCTAATGTTACTGCTGGACTGCAAAAGAGTGCTTGGAATGCAAAGGATTGGTGGACTGCAAAGGCGAGTGCTGGACTTCAAGGGAATGCTGGACTGCAAATGAATGCTGGACTTCAAATGAATGCTTGGACTGCAAATGAATGCTATATTTCAAAATAATGCTGGACTGCAAAGGAATGCTTGGAATGCAAAAAGAATGCCCTCAATGCATGAAGTCTCAAATGATTGCTGCAAAATGAATGGGGGAAAAAATTATTGCAATCATTTTGATTTCAAATGATTGGTGAATTGGGATTTTTTACGTTTAAGTCTCATATGAAGTCAGTGATTGCAATATTCAATGAATGATTTTTAATGATTGCATTCCAGTTGATGAACACCATTTACAAATATGATGACGTCTTTTTTTTCAGTGTATTAACGATAAGCTTTAACTAAAAGTATACGACTAAATCAAACTGCATTTTCTTTTGAATTTAAACGTGGTCCAGTTTCCAGTCCAGTTTTCAATCATTAAAATCTAGGTATGTGGGATAAATCTTGGTTGCCATGTTCTTCGCAAGACAGCAGTTGTACGTTGCTTGTTTGAGGGCCGGGAAACCATAGGAGCTATACGGTTTTTCTTCCGGATAGAAAGACACATAATACCTATTAAAAATTAGAAAGTATTGCAATAAATTTAATTGTTTTTTTGTATTTAATTGCCATTTTATTTAATTTATTGTAACTGTTAAGGGGAGATTTAATTTTTTAATTAGCCGTGCGAAGCCGGGTCCGGGCAGCTAGTATACAATAAAATAAAAAGTTAAAAGTAAACTAAAAAAAACAAATAATTAGTCAAATTCTATTTGACAGATGTAAAAAGTTATAAAGAGAAAAATGAGTGGATAAATATTTTAAAGATTTTAAAACGAGTTTATATGTGATGGCTAGTTAAATCAGCGTATTTTATTTCACCCACAAAGATGAAAAATAGTAATTTACGAATACTTTTCACTATATACCAGATACCTATATACTTAATAAACCAGTCGACAGAATTTTTTTTCTGGCAACAGAATACCCATCCAATTTTATGATTGGATATGGTTCGTTAGTCTTTTAGGAGTATCCAAAAAGTGGAGGGATGGTAGGGATTGTGTTAGCCGCCATATTGAAAAACGCATTTTCTCAAATAACTCAACAATTGGACAAAAGAATTATTGAAATCTTTTGATAGAAAATATGAGTTTTGCTTTTTCATGCCTAAAGATTGCCTTAGTTCCTTTTGAGGCAAGTTGCCTGAGGGCTCATATTATGCGACACAATAAAAAAGAGTGCATGACCGTGTCCCGTCGCACAACTTTGATTTTGTGACAAGTTTACTGACGCTGCACACGTTACATGGGATAGCGCCTGCTTTATAAAGTAAAAACAACAGGATCCAAAATTTTGTAACTAAAATGGCGTTATAAAATCCGACATCTTATGCGTAAGCGTAACTAGCAATTAAAAACGTATTAAAGGCCACGGCCTATTTCTCATAAACTATACATCACAGCTACATTGTGTCGACTGAAATTGTGTAACTTCATTTCTGTTTCACAAAACAATGCGGCCCGCCTTATCACAAATTGTACCAATATTTCCAGTCAACTACATTCATTGTATAGTAAACAACATCCATATAATATATAAACAACATCTTTATAATGAAACAGAAATGATGTTAAACAATTGTTAGTGTATTACTATGTAGCTGATCTGATGTAGTTGATAAGAAATAGGCCCCCGACCCAGATATTAAAGGTATAGTCTCTTGCTTTACAAAAGCAACTTCTTCAGTTTCGACCGCTTGCCACACACTGATGTTTTTCGTTGACCCTTTTGTTTGTCGCATACGATTTCAATGGCGATGATTAGATTAGATTTAGATAAGAATTTTTATTCATTATAACTACATAACATTACATTATAATTATTGAGAAAAAATTGAATAATGTATTTTTTTTTTATTATTATGGTACTTTATTCAATCAATAGTAATTTACAAAGTATGTTTGACATTTTGTACATTTAAGCATGGCCTAGCCGTCTGCCGAGAAATGACAACAAATTTAACAATGATTATTATAAAATATATCAAAAGAGGCAAAATTAGCTTTGCAAATATTTAAAAAAATTCTTCATGTATTCGAGTTCTATAATTCAGAGCAGTGTGACAATAAGAAGCCAGTTTATCCCAATTTTCAGCATCATTCAGCACGCTGATAACATCGTTAATCGTCATTAAATCGATTCCATAATGAAATCGCCTAATTTCCTTCAAGATCGGACAGAAACCAATAACAAGAATTTTGGTCAAGCGTGTATCATCTTCCTCGTTAAGAACTTTTGTAACATAGTTCATTTTCAGTTGCAGTGTAAAAACCAAAAGAGGAGACATGTCGCTTTCGATTTGGAGCATATAATTGGGCGTGATTGAAGGAAGCCTGAGAAGTTTTTTTTAAAAAGAAGCGCAAAAGTTTCTCTACGTCTTCATAGGATTTTCCTCCCCAAACTTGTGCACCATAGCACATTACAGATCGCATAACAGCTTTAAAAACTTTTATTTTGGATGGAATTCCAACCCTAGCGTTAGACATCAGATTTCTCCATGTTAAATTAATAGCTTTTTTTGACTCAGCAAGTTTTATTTTGAAATGTTTTTTCAGTGCAAGGTCATGATTTATTGTAATTCCAAGATATTTGTACGATTTGACTACTTCCAGATCTTCTCCGCCATATTTCCATTTTTCATGCCTAGCTAAAGGGCCTGATCCTTTTCTGAATACCAAAACTTTCGACTTTGTTGTGTTGATTTGTAGAGAATTGTACCATTGTATATAAATTTCTATAGTACAACCATGGAGCAGCGCCATCTAAAGAAAGTTGTTAACTACACATTTGGAGGTTCTTACATTTACTAAGTGTCTATTCTGTTACCCTAACAATAGTCGTCTACGAAACAAATTAATAATATATAATGTATTTTATTGGCTCTAAAATCCATATTTCCTTGACAAGAGTCGTAAACAAAACAAAAATAATATATGTTTACGACTGTTGTCAGGGTTACAGAATAGACAACTATTAAATGCACGAACCTAAAAATGTGTTTATCACACGTTTCTCAAGATGGCCAGGCGGTGATTATTCAGCATGAAAATACTATAGAAATGTATATACAATGATTGTACTTGCAATAATTTTCTAACTTATTTATCATTAGCTGTAAAGAGCAAGCTGATTCTGCTAGAATAACTAGATCGTCAGCGAAAAGCAATGTTGAACTCCTGCGGGTAGGTAATCTGAAATATCGTCCAAGAACAGTGAAAAAATTAAGGGGCTTAGAAGACATCCCTGTCTCACACCGATTTCTATTCTAAACCAATCCGATAGCTCATTCCCATTCCATACAGCTGATTTGTTGGAACTGTATAGGTTGATAAGTATGTTTAGGCATTTTGTTGATACGCCTATTTGTGACAGTTTGTAGAAAAGACAGTTTCTGTTAATAGTGTCGGATGCCGCACGAAAGTCAATAAAAAATGCATATAATTTTTTCCCTCTGTTAAAGTAGCTTTGTGCGATACTTGATAAATTGAAGATTTGATCAACAGTGGAAAAGCCTTCTCTAAATCCTGCCTGGAATTGGCTAAGCTTTCTGTTTTCTTTGACCCATTTTGTTAATCTTGTATTTAGCAATCCAGTGAAATTTTTTGCTATTGTATTCGAAAATGAGATCCCTCTATAGTTCGCTGCGTTATTGGGATCACCTTTTTTAATAATGTTTTTTGAATAATGTAAATAAGGCATGACATTTAAGTCGTCTGAGAGTGTCTTCAATGGCGATGCAATGACTTATAAATTTTAATCTTATCAATATACTTCGAAAGCATTAGGGCTTATCATTCAGCAATTTGGTAACAAACGAAAAAAATATATATATATAAAGGAAAGATCAGATTAATAGGTATAATGCAACTATAAAACATTCAAAGTTAAAAATGTTAAAAACTTCAAAGTTACAAACAGCGAATTTTTTGCAGTTTTCTTATCTTTGACACATAAATTATCTTGCTTCAAAAAATTAAAAGTAAAATTCAACGTGAAGAATCGAAACGAAAACGATAATTTTCGTCAATAATTCAGAAGTCCGGACGGTAGCGTATGGCTTTTATCTAGAATGTGTAAATTTGTGTCTGTTAGAGGCAACTTCACAAATCACAACAAATAAATTAAACCATCCCACGTCTATCCAAAAATAATTCCCCACCTTTTTTATTCTGTTATCAAGTTATCAAGTTTACTGATAAAACGAATTTTGTTTTGCTATACTTAAGGTTCTTTCCATGGCTGATAGCATATACATTTTCGGCTAAATTCCTTATAATTGAGCTTTCACAATAAGTTGAAAGGTTCTAGTCTTTAAGATAAACTCATTTTGATAAACTCACGCACTGATTAAAAGAGTTATTTTTGATTCCCAGATGCAAATCAATGAAATCAGCATTTCATACTCACCAATATGATAAATGTAAGAAGAAAATTTCGTTCGAACACTTTCTTATCATGCTATCAGAAAAGCCATATGAACAGATTTTTACCTCCGATAAGTTCATAAATTTCTATAAATATTTCTTCAATATTTCTTTGCTACTCAGTTGAACCTTTACAAACAATATCGCAACATGAAGAATATTTTCGTTATTTTGTTCGCAGTCGTAGTGGCTGTGGCTTCAGCTGCTCACATACCAGCTGACTCGAGACCTGCTCTTGCTAAACTTGAACCTGTTCTGCAAAAGATCATTGATCGTATTTATGATAAAAAAAATAAAATCCAGAGTGAAGATGTATTTGACAGTGAAGCAATGGCTGATTCTGTTCCCGAAGTCTCTCTACCTGAAGAATTTCGGGAGAAGCCAACCAACTTAAAATCATTACTTGAAAAGATCGAAAGCATTGAGAAGCAGAAAGTAGCCGTAGCAGCTCCGGAGAAAGAAATTGAAGACGAGTCAGATGATGAATCTGAAGTGCAAATAAGTTTCGGCTTAGATATGCCAGTTAAATACGCTGATGCAATCAAGGCCAATGAAAACGAAAGCAACGACAACGAGGAAGAAATGCAAGTTGAAGACAACAGAATGCCTATTAGTTTTGGTGTTGTTGAGGAAGCCGTCGATATAGATAAGGAAGCCGATGAGGATGTTCAAGTAAGTTTTGGCTTAGCTGAACCAATTCTTTATTCCGTTCAAAAGAACGTTGTCCAAGACGATGATGATGAAAAAGAAGAAGAAGAGGAGTCTGATGTGCCCCTTCAAAGTGCTGATGAAGAAGAACAAAGTGATGATGGTGAAGTTCAAATGAGCTTTGGCTTAAATGAACCCATTAGGGCTTCTGATGCTAAAAATTCCATTCAGGATGATGAAGAAGATCAAGAAGGAGATTCAGGTGATGATGTAAGTGAAAAATTTATGTCCGAAGTTATCAATGCTGCAATCCGTAAGTTTGCACAAAGTCATGGATTAAAAATTTAAAAATAAGAAATAACCTAATAACAACTATTTTTCGTTTTTATTGTCATTGTTTTGGAACAATAAAGTAATTAATAGTAGATTAAAAAAAAAGTCTTAATCTAATCATTATAATGATTGTTTTTGTTTTTAAATCGATTAATTTTTTGTGATAGATAAGTGTTAGTTATTTCAACAAATTGGTTCTTTATTATCTATACATATATCTACTTACTTATGAAATAATTTTGTTTGTGCTAACAAGATTGAAAAAATTGTTTGTGCTAACAAGATTGAAAAATGTTAAGAAAGTAATACGATGAAAATAATAACAATTTGTATGAAAATAACGAAGAAATCTTTTACCATTTTCTGTGTAAAATGCAAAATTACCACTGAGAGCACAAAATGCACAGTTTGAGTTTATTTTTGTCTCGTTTTCCTGTACTACTAGGTACACAAAAACACAAAACGAAGCAGCAGTCGTGTTTATTTTAAAGATAATCACGTGATAATTAGTGTTTTTACACACTAGCTCCACTGGGCATGAACGGTGCTCTAATTTTAAACAAGCAATGAGAACAACCAATGGAGTTTGAAAAATCCATGCCCCATCAGGCGACATGTCGTAGAAATCCATTTTATCGACAAGACATGAGCGCTGTTGAAAATTTGGACATGAATTTTGACGTTTCGTATATGTGAGCTGCTTTTTGCAGAATTTTTGTTGTATGTGTGCAATTTCTTCAGGTGTTTGTCATTCTCTTTCATTTTGAATGTACTTCTGTATCTTTTGATATAAGAAACGGGGGAAAGGGACGCATGTTATTTTACTCGTTGTTGAAGAATGAAATGAAACGACAAGACATAATTTGCCCACAGACCGAATGAGAATTGGATAGTGGATTAGATTGCTGTTGAGTTGTCGGGCATCGGCATGGCCAGTGGAGCCAGTGTGTTAACAATCACCCGAGATATCTTTGATCGAATGTTAATATCTTAACGTTTTGTTGGGTAGGTACTGTCTCATGCAATGAATTGATTGACAGATATGTACCTTACCTATAGGTAGATAATGAAATAAAGGGCACTGATGGGTAGAACAAACTTGCTCTTGTTTCTAATACTGAAAAATTAATTTTAACAAATTAAAAAAAAATGTAAGTAGGTAATTATTTTATCTGTATTTTGTCTTTTTTTGTATGTTCTTATTAAAAAGAATATATCTATATAATAAAAAAAAAATTATATGAAAGGCATCACAGTCGGGAACAATTCAATTACATGAAATTTTATCAAACTTGATCGTTGTTTCCGAGAATTAAAAAAAAAACTTTTTTTAAGATTATGTAGGTACTTCTTTCAAGTTTTTTAACAGAACTATTCAGGTGTAGCATTAGTTCAAGCATATCGAATTTCGTCAAAATCGGTGATCACAAGATAATCGGAGCAATAAAAAAGTGGTCTAATAATAAGCTGGTTTTGAAATTTGAATTTAAATTTAATAGTTTTTTTTGTGCAAAATAAAATAAACTATTAAAAAACTATTTCAATAATTACTTCGTTAGTTTTGTTAGCATTTGTCTGAAAGACTGCATCAACAGTGCATTTCGTCTCTCGAAAAAAACGCATTGTTGCAAAAAATGCATTGTCACAAATGCTCCCACTTTGAACTTACAATACCTAGTGCTTTCGAATAATTCCAACTTTATTGGGTTATCATATCACTCTCGGTTTTGCAGGTTTCTAATAAATTACATTAAAAGAATCCACATTATTCCAATCAATGAATAGCTTAAAAGGGGGTGTAGAGTGATGCGTGAGCATCAGAGACAAAGGTTATTAACTATATACAAGATATGAAAGCTTCTTACGTTTTACCCCTCAACAAACCATTTGTTTAAATTGTTGTTTTTGTAATTTATAAAATTTCAATCTAAAAATAAGATTTAAGACTTAGATAAAACTTTTTGAATACTACCTATAATAAGTCTTTTTTATAGGTGATCAGAATATATATAAAATTCAGCGCCAACAATCCCTCCAAGGTCCTCGTATAAGCAGCGAAAACTCAATCATTCCAGAAGAAATGACCGACATACTTCACAGAAGCCGTCCAAGGAAATAAAATAGATTGGGCGATAAATCCAAATTTCTTCAGAAAAAACTTACCCATCTCAATAAGTTTCAATGTCATGGCTTTATCCAAGAATGGCACCAACAAAATAGTCTCTGGATTCAGTCCCATTTCGCTTCTCGCCAACATAAGCAAAATACTGTAAGAGCTTTTTCTCTGAAAACTGAAAGAATTTTGCGCGGATAACAGCACAATTGTAGATAAGCGGTTTGGATTGCCTTTTTAGCCTCAAAAGCCAACAACAACAAGCCAACATGCTTTGGTCGATATATCGAAAAAGTATTCTCCATGTGTGTGGATAGAATGACAAGTAAATACATTTTTCGTCGTATGATAAATCATTTCTCAGGGCTAAGCCTCTCCTTTGTACACTAAAGAACAGTGATAAATTTGAAAGGTTTTTTGTATGAATATACATTATGCAGTTGGGCTGCGTAGCTCGCACTCAATAATTAAAGAAGTGGGTGAATTAAAGAAAAACAATCTGCAAACACCAACACTATATATTGGTTGGAGTTATAGCTATATTTTATGGCTGCCAAAGCCAACCATCAGACTCCTTAAGTGTCACTCGTCTTACAATCCCCTGTTTATTAGAAAAATAAAATAACGTGTTTTTAGAAAGAACTCTGATATATTGGTTAAATCTTCAAAACCAACATGCAATGTACATTTATTAAATTTTCCAACCGTATTTAGGCGCTGGGCGTACATTTGCATGTCTATAGAGCAATCTATTAGTGTTATATCGGGCAAAGAAAATAACGTAAATCTAACTGAGCTTTATCCACCCCACGCGTAAGCGGAAGTTCATCTCTTCATCATAAAACGCTTTGCTATTGATTTTTCCGAGGTATTTAAACTTTTTTCACTTGTGAATTTAAACACTGTGGCGCAAAATTTTAAACACTACTCATTTTAGCAAAAGAACCGACTCTTATTAAAGAAGTTCTTTAAACCTGAAGCCTAGTCTAATTTTTTCTCAATTTTAAACAATTTAAACAACCCTGACAAAAAATGCTGAAACGTAACGTAACGCAAGCAAATTTTCGACGAACAGGCCTAAAATTGAATGACGTCTATCAAATGTCAAAGAAACGTCAGTGTTTTCGCGTATTCATTAAACGCTTTGCCGGTTTTAATAAAATAAGTGCACTGGTGTGAGCGAACATTGGTTGAAGAGCCCCTGAAACTACCACTACTTCGACGTGAGTTAGGGAATCCACCACCACCGTAGTTTGAAGAAGATCCCTGTATTCTTGACGATTGAAGACGATTGCGAGAAGATCCTGCCATAACAGGTCCTACAATTCTGGCTGGTCGTTTTATTTGCACATGGGTGCAGGCAATCTTATAGAAATCTGCTTTCGCCTTATGTATCTCCGCAGAGGAAGACGGAAAGTTTATAAAATAAGGCAACAGACCAGCAATTCGTTTAGAGCAGTTTTTTATTATCTTTCCTACTGTCGATTGCACCTATCCATGGATTGTTCCTAAAGTATTGCACAGTAAAGTTTTGTCTGCCTATTTTATTTGCCTTAAATACATTTACCGACATCAGCCTGATGTACATTTCTTCCAAAGAAGTGCAATGTCACCAAGACTTGTAGCTCTGGAGATATCGGAAGACCGCGGTTCGTAAAACGATCTGATATGTTCAGATTTTCGACCAAAAACCGAACAGTTATTTTATCAAACCGATACCTTGAATAAAATTCAAGGTCATCGAGCTCTTCCAACGGATTGGCTCGTATTTTAAGACACCGTGAGGTTCTCATAAGCTCAAAATCTTCCAACATTTCGAAATCTTCGTCTTCGGGAAACATTTTTCTACTTTATCCTATTGTTTTTTTTTTTGTTATGAAATGACAAATGACAGCTCGCGATAAAGTATACTTTAAAAAGATAAACAAGGGGTTTGCTGCTTTTAAAGTTAGATAAGTTCTTTAAGGTAAAAGTATACTTTATGTCGTTTAAAATTTAGAAAGAGCCGGACTCTCGTTCTAAATTTATTTTTTAGACCGAACGCTCATTTTAAAGTTGATTTAGAACGGGTTTTAAATGTTTAAAATTTCGCGCATGTTACTTTAAATAAATTTCCGAGATATGCCTGAGCAATGCACCAGAAATTAGGCAGCAAAAGTAATCTTTTTCCCGCTTATGGTACCCATAATTGGTTTTGAGTATGTAGAATCTTCACTCTTGATGTATTCATCCTCGGAAAAGGATAACTATTTCGCTCTTGTTTGAAATTTGCTCTTGGTTAAGTGGATAAATAAAAAAAAATTGGAAAACAGTCGACTTGACGGGCCATCCCTGCAACTTCCCACTATTTTTGGACATTAAGTGCAAACAATTTTGTGAATTTTAGTGCTTCTGACTTCGCAAAGCTTTAAATAAAAAAAAAAACATTATTTTTTGAAATTTTAAATTAAAATAAGCTGACTCGGCAAACATTGTTTCGTCATTTATATTATTCCTAGGAAACATTTTTTTAGTTCAATAAAAATAACTATCTACTATAAGTATGTGAGGATGTACTTATAATCGAAAGCATTATAAGCAATAAAAGTATACTTTATTTAAGTTAATGAATTAATATTTATTAAAATAACGACTATATTTTGAATTATAATTTCTGATAGCTATCTAAGCATCAAAAATAATTATTTACATTGTTACTATCAATTATGGCAGTTGAAAAAAAAAAATTAATCTCTCAGTGCAATAGAGTGTACAATATTCTTGGTTAGTCCGTCTTTAGCCAACACAAACAAACTGGATGGTTTCCCCATGCGAGAACATGCCACATATAGTTGTCCGTGGGAAAAGCATGGTGTTCCCAAATCTAAGCCACATACAGAGGACAAACTTTTTTCATAAACGCACAAAAAATTAAGAGCGAATACCTAATTTTAATTAAAACACTTGTAGTTCTTTTTACATTATTTTCATAGTAAGCTAACATAGTACCTACTGATTTAAGGCAAAATAAGGAGTCACCCTGGAAACTCGTATACAGCTTCATATTGGCGTACTAAAAGTTGTGTGCAAAGGATAATGGCACTGACGGCTCCGAAGAACCACATACACCAAATCTTTTTGTGTGCGTTGTTAGTTCTACAAAGATTGAAGGGGAAGTACAATATTTCGTCGAAACGAACGACTAAGATGAGATGCACTTTTCATGACAATTATAGTTTTGGAAAATTTGTCATTCCTCGCAAGAGGCCGGAGCAGGACCCCTGAAAAAACATTAGATGTACTCAGGGATCGGACCCAGAACTACGAAAAGTTAGTTATTCAATGTCAAAAGTAACAATTACCGCGTGTTTCGCGATTATCTCGGTTTCTCTCAAATAAGTGATGCTGACATCTATTATCAAAATTGTAGAGCATACAATTTGCGACAAATTTCGTAAGAAATATTTTTTTTCATGCCCTCAACTGTTTTGAGATAGAGGGCGGAAACCGTATCGCGCCACTCAGCTATACATACTGTAATGAAAGGTCGTGAGTTAGAAAAAAGTTGTTCCTTCGAAATATTGTCCAGGCTGCTGAAGGAGTTAACATACTAAAAGTCCCGACGTCTAGAAGGTGAGCCGTGAAAACTGAAGGATCATAAGGGCCCTTTTTTTATCTTTCGCTTATAGCTTATATTAAATAACAGCTCATAAAATTTACTACAACATTTTGTTATTTGATTTTTTTTTTTTTTTTTGAAGTCTCAACCGTTTGCGAGCTATGCATCGCTTAAGAGAAAATTCTTACTCAGTGTTTATTTACATGAGATCAATTAATTAACTGAGAGTTAAAACTATTTTTTGTCAGATTAAGAAATTGTAGATAAATAATTATTGCACTGGAAATTAATGATAAATTTACGATGATAGTAAAATTAACATCAGAGTTGCACAGAAAAATTAAAATAATACGTCACTGCTACGATAGATACACAAATAAAACCAAAAGAAATGGCTGAAAAATGTATAGTGAGTGAGAGAGTAGACCGACTTCGTCCTCATCCCTACTCCGTGATGTTTGCTGAATCAGTGGTGACACCTGACGGGGATAACTGATCGATTGATAATTGATCAGTTGTCGACCGGTGAGGGCGGGAGATCACATTAAATTGGGTTGATCAGAGTAATATGAATTTTTTCATTCCAAGTCATGACAAAATAAAAAAAAAATCCTTGCAAAATAAATTAACGTTTTTAATTGACAAATAAAAAATAGGGGTTGATCGTAGAGGGGTGAAAATTAAGGGTTGTATGTATTTTTGTATGCTGCATCATAAAAAAATTAAAAAAAAAAAATGTGTCCAAAAAAATAAAAAAAAATTTAGGGCGATGAAAAATAGATGTTGTCCGATTCTCCACCCTGGCCGATATGCATGCTTCGGATGACGAAAATCGGTCGAGCTGTTTCGGAGGAGATAGATTACAAACACCGTGACAGGAGAATTTTATATAAGATTGATTTCCAAATAAATATGTGTGTTATAACTAGAAGCTGCAGCTCCAGTGAAACACATCTTAAATTAAAAAATGAAATTGTTGTATCTTCAAATCTTAAACGCATAGTTTGAATGTACATTTTTCATTGTAAAACGTCTCCAGCTGAAAATACTTTGAATATCTTTCTTGAAAAGATTTATAATTCTTCTTCTTATCGAAGAGAATTTTTGATTTATGTGTTTGAGTCTAGACGCTGTACATCTTAAGGGTTTTATGGCCGTTAAAAATATACATCTGGATTATGTAATAACCATGGTACGACGTCCCCAAACAATTTTTGTAAAAATAAGGACAGAAATGCATTCTTCATAAATTCACAATAAATCATATATAAATACTTAAGTAAATTCAAGAACCGTTGAAAAAATATAATGAAACAGCTACAGTTTCCATTCTTATAGAAAATATTAACATAAAATAAAATGGAACTTCTTCTTATAATCGCAAAATTGATATTGAAAGAAACATCTTTTCAACTTTATTTATACGATATCAAAATTAGGTACAGTAAAGTTTGAATATACTGATCATCATCGATTCGAAAAAGACTTAAAAAGAATAAAAGGTGAAATCAAGTTTTTTTATATGCTCAGACATGATAATATTATGCGTGGTGTGGTCTGCGTTCTTCATTGCGGAATAATAAGTTGATTTACTTAATGCATATGCAACAATATCTATACTGTATTTTAGCATCGCATGAAATTTTTGAAACTACAGTTCTTACGAATTTTTACATTATCAAAATAGTGCGAATATGAAAATATCATCAGCAAACAAGAGTAAAAACAAGTGAATTTAATTTAATCGTACGAATCTTATATATAAACGCTGTTTGTTTGTTTGCATCCTTCGCAGAGCTATATATGTACGTCCGTACGTACATAAGTCCTCTGTTACTGTTTGTGAGATGCACCGATGCACGATTCGTAAAACCAACTCTTTGATGTTTCACCCTTTGGGCTCTCTTTAATGTAATGTTATGTCCATGTCCATATGTGTCACTTCGAACGCGTGTTCACACAAACACATTGCGTAGATATATATTTTCAACAATAATTTTCACCCAACAGAAGAAGCAATCTCTGATGCCTGGGGATACATATTCCATTACCATGCAATCACTATCACATCACAGGAGCTGCAACACAGACATTTTGAATGTAACCTACCTCGATATGTGCAACTACATTTTCATTAAAACCTAACTCCAAAGAGGAGGTGCCACAGAACATGGCCTATTGTCACAAGAGGCTTTGAGACCATTCACTATTATGTACACCTTTCTTTGAATAAAAGGATTTTTGTGGACGACAGTTTGAAAGGAGTAAAGGTTTTATGGCAAACAAAACCAAAGTCAGTTGAAAGAAGTCTCTAAGCGAGCATAGTATACTACCTGTTTTGGCTTTTGCTCTGCAATGCTAGATTTATGGAATGAGCTTCTTCTTTGGTTAGAATTCTCTTACAATAAATGCTATTCATGCTTTAGTTGCACCTTGAATGTTTGTGGGAATCCGTTTTTCGAATAAAAATGTATTGGAATTGCATTTTTATTGTAAAAGGTTGCCTTCAAAGCCTTCAAAGAGTTCAACCATTAGTTACCAAACTTAACATTATCATTATGATTGCTTTTGAAATAATAAATGTGAAATGCCTACACATTAAAATGACCGCATATATGAAAGTGGGTCGGGGGAATGGAAATCCCATAAAATGACGAGCTTTTGCAGATTTTTAGATTGCCAAATTTTAGCTTGATTGGATAATGTCAGCACCATATAGCGTTATCAAATAGAGTTCAAATTTTGACTATTTAAAAATCAGCAAAAGCTATTATGGGGTTACCCGACCCATTTTCATATAAAAGGTGCGGGTAATTTATTTTTTTTTTTACACTATCAGATCTTATTCAAATGGAGCTTAAAGCAAGCATCAGCAGATGAAAGAAGATTTGCCAACACATAAAATGTGTCCCACTGGCTCATCACTTAGTGCAGGTGTTAGTTGTTAGTAATCACAATGCAACAAAAACAAAAACACATGCACATAAAAACATGAAAACATATAAAGTCAAAATTAAAACAAAATGACACAGAAACATTTAGGATCGTGGAGCACTGGTTCTGAAAATAGTTTTTAAATTACTTTTATTTAAATTAAAATCCAACACACCCCCATTCAAGTTATATAACTTACTCATCCGCGTGAGAGGCTCATGCATGCCATAATTGGTTCTGTGATGTTCAATATTAAAAAGCTCAGAACTTCGAAGATGGTACGACCGTCCGCGGTAGTTAAAACCAATAAAGGCTAACAGGTCCGACGAATCAATTTGTCCAGAGATAAGTTGATGTAGAAAAATTAAGTCATTGTTTACTCTACGTTGATATAAAGATTGCATCTGCAAAAGCCTTATCAGATGCTCGTATGGTGGCAGGTTATAAGGATCAGCCCATGGAAGGCCTTTAAGAGCAAAGCGAATAAAATTATGCTGGACTGATTCAATACGTTTCTTATGGATTTCATAGAAAGGGGTCCATACTTGTGAGGCATACTCAAGATGCGGCCTAACATAACAGTTATACAAAGAGAGGGTAACGTATGGATCGTTAAATTCCTTTGCCCACCGTTTTATGAATCCAAGCATAGAGTTCGCCTTTTTTACAATAAAGTTAACATGTTTTTATTTTGTGTTATACAATACTCATTTATAGGATTAAGAGTTAACCCATTTTTTTTTACACCAAATACTGAAACTATCAAGATCAGCCTGCAAAAGAGTATGATCATTGGGAAATTTGATTGATTTATAAATTTTCATATCACCTGCAAATATGAGAATCTCACTAAAGCGTATAAAAGAAGAAACGTCATTTATAGCAAGAATAAATAAGAATAGACCCAAATGGCTTCCCTGGGGTAAGCCTGAATGGGCAACAAAAGTATTAGAAAGGGAATTTCTAAATTTAACCTAGTAAGTTCTATTTTCTAGGTAGGATTTGATCCAAGATATAAAAAGAGTAGGGAAACCGTATGATTGCAGTTTAAAAACAATAATATTATGGCTGAGTTGGTCAAATGCTTTAGAAAAATTTGTGTACCTATATACAATCAACTTTAGAACCACTTTCTACTGCATTTGAACATTTATGTAAAAATTTAAGAAGGTTTGTAACAGTAGACCGTTTCTGCACGAAACCGTGTTGCTGTTTACATATAATGTTCTTACCAAAGAACAAAAGGATTTCACATACAACCTGTTCAAAAAGCTTAGGGATACAGGACAATTTAGAAATAGGTCTATAGTTCTTGATGACGAATTTCTCTCCTTTTTTAAAAACAGGAGTGAGAAATGATTTCTTCCAGAATGACGGAAATTTCCCAGACTAGGTAATAAGACCTCTGGGACAATAAGACCTAATTTACAGAAACGAAAGTGATCACGAAGAGTGATCTCAGCAGCTTTAAGCCTTTGTGGGTGAGCTTTTTTTTAATCAGTGAGACCTTCCCATTTTTCAATGGATATCAAAAATAAAAAAAGCCTCTGAAATTTATAACAAAACACAGCAGCCACCACGTCATTGTTTTTGTAATTCCTTACTTAATGCTTAATTAATAGTCGTTCATTCCCCCTAACCTACTTGCCACTTGCCAGCGCCAAACTGCCGAGTGCGGAGTGTTCTTTCAATCAGGATTTATCGTTGTTTTGTTTGTTGATACTATAACAGTTACCTTTTCTAAGCTAACCAAGTTTTGTAATCGTAAAACAAAAGTTTTGAGATAACAATCACACATTACATTACGATTATAGAGAACACGAAAAAAGTAGGTCAGACAATTCTGTCTGTCTGTCTGTCTGTCTGTCCGTCTGTCAGTCTGGATGTATCGACACCATACAGCCTAAACGGTTGGGCCGATTTTCTTTAAACTTGGTACTCTGTATTTTTAGAGTAAAATGCCCAGTCGTATTTTCGATTTTTATCCTAGGTCTGATAATAACGGTACCTGAAATATAAATGTAACAGACAATTCAATTTTTCTCGAAAAAATGCGATCGATTTTGATAAAATTTAACATGACTGATTTCTTGAAAACGGTGATGTTTTTCGACAAAAAAAAATGTACAACTAGATTTTTAACGGTACCTGCCATACAAGCGTTTTAGACGATTCCATTTTTCTCGTAAAAAGTACGATCGATTTTTATAAGATTTCGTATAATGGATTTGCAGCCAAAGGTTGTGATTTTCATTTTTTCAGAATAAGTTAACATATTAACGGTACCTGGCAAATAAGCCTTAAAAACAATCCAATATTTCTCGTAAAATATACGATCGATTTTGATAAAAATAAGTGTGACTGATTTTTTTCTAATAATGAAGTTTTTCGTTAGAAACGTATTTTCAAAATCACCTTATTTACGGTACTGGTCATATAAAAGCTACAGAAAATCCAAATTTTTCTCGAAAAAAATACGAACGATTTTGATAAAATTTTGTGCGACTGATTTTTTGCCAATGACGGAGTTTTTCCTTAGAATTTTTTTTTTCAAAACCACCTTATTAACGGTACCTGCCATATAAATTGTGTATCCGACTTTTTTCGAAAAAATACGGTCGATTTTGATAAGATTTTTAGATTTTTTTTTTTTCAAAATAACCTTATTAACGGTACCTGTCATATAAATTCTAAAGAAAATCCGATTTTTCTCGAAATGAGGTATGCAATGAAAAATAAAAATCAACTAGCACTCTATCCATTTCTACCAAAAAGGCAATGTGCCTTATAGACCCATAGTTAAAATATTAAAAAAAAATTGAAAAAAAAAACAGAATCGTCTTCTTATTCAATTTTAAGGAAAATTATACAACAATATTGGTGTTAATTGGTAGATATCTATTCAAATATGAAGGTTACGAGTAGTAGATTTTTTTTATTAAAAAAATAATTCAATTTGTACTAAAAAGTTCTAAATGATACACACAGCGAAAAAACAACGTACAATCATAGAAAACCACTTCAATTTAGGTACATTTCTAAATAATTTAGCTTCAAATACGAAAGTTTGAAAATAAAAGTTTGAGAAAAAAAATTGAGAACGAAACATTGTTAAATGAAATGTACCCGAGCTAAGATACCATTATAAAATGAATATCAAATACGATTTATTAAATTTTAAGTTGCCTTTTTTTATCTCAGTGTGGGGCCTGTCATCGCGTTTTCACAACTCTTCATAGAACCATTTAACTGTGATATGATATTTATCATTATGAAAAGTATTTTGAAGTTTGTTTTTATTTTTTCATAGATCGAAAATCGAATTCAACGCTACGGCGTCATAAGATTTATAATTTCACATTTTCACAGATCGGGAACAAAAAATGCAGTCGTAAACAAAAAATGGGGAAACAACCAAACATGACATTACTATTATAGAGACCACGAAAAAAGTAGGTCCGACAATTCTGTCTGTCTGTCTTTCTGGCTGTCTGTCTGTCCGTCTATTAATTCGGATGTAACAACACTTATACAGCCTAAACGGTTGGGCCGATTTCTTCAAACTTGGTACTTGGTATTTTTAGAGTAATAATGCCCAGTTGTATTTTTTTTTTATCCTATGTCTGAATATAATGGTACCTACAGATAATTAAATTTTTCTCGAAAAAAATACGAACGATTTTGATAAAATCACCTTTTGTAACGGTAACTGCCATAATATAAACGCTATGAAATTCTATTTTTACTTGCGATTATTTATTATAGTTTCTTATTTTTTAGTTCCTTAGCCAAAGATTAGTTTAATCTGAACCAAGAGCAAGTATGTCCGACCCAGTCGTGCCTTTTATTTTATTTTATTTTGTTTAATATACAATTAATTTAAAAGTATACAAAGTTGTTAAATCAATTAAGATTTTTCATCTTATAACATGGATTTGTTACAAAAAAAAACGATTTTTGTTGATAGTACAGCTGAATTATTTTCAGTGTAAGAGACTTGTAAAAATCAATTCTTAAGCTTGTATTAGACGACGCGTAAAACGTACATATTCTTATGTAAGGCTCTTTACTCAATTTTAACATATGGTCGAATAGGCGTAAATATGTAACTTCTACATAAAACATTTGGTATGCCAACAATATGTAGAGCCCAATTTACAAAAAGATATGTGCATTTTAACATTTCGTGTTACATATAACTTTTAACATAAAATTGTACTGATAAACAAATATGTTTCAATGAAAAATATGTAGTTTACTGAAAACTGAAGTTTACAAATAGTGACATAAGGCTCAAGGAAATTTCACAAAATTGTATCAAAGTTGCTTTGATTCAAACGTCAAAAAATGTTTAATAATTGGGCGAGTTTATATTTCTAAGCGCTGAGCAAGCGAATCCAAACATTTTCAGGCTCAGTTTTTTGACAGCAAGAACTGAGAAATTGTGTTTATATTTCTGAGCATACAGAGATCTTGGAGATCTTAGAGGGTGTCGTACGAAATCCCAAAAAAAAAATCCCCACGGGATAAAATCCCCAAAGCCGTAAGACACATGGACAAAATCCCCAAGGAAAGAATTCATTTTGCCAAAATCCCCACGAAATCTCCAAATCCCCAGTGCCCATGCACATCTACATTATGTGCGTGTAGTTTTCAGAAAAACTCTCATGAAATTCTCTTATTGTGATATTAATAAATGATAACGATTAACAGTTGTTTCTAAGGAACAAATTACTATGAATGCATGCATTTTTCAGTCTGGGTTTAGTATTCATAGTTCATGCGTAGTGCTGTCTAAGTGCTGTTTGTGCCGAGTGTTTTTTTTTTGCAATAAAAATGCAAATGGATGAAGTTATTGTTTCCAAATCCAATAAAGGTGGAAAAAAGTTATTTGTAAATGGATATGGCTATCATTTCCACTCAAAAAAACAAAAATGAAAATTATCGATGGTATGTTGTGACAAAAGAAAAATTTATTTGTGCCAAGCTAATAGCTTGGTGACCATTGAAAAAAATGAAAAGCATATTATTTTAAGATCGAAAAACATACATAACCACGATCCACGTGCCCATGACAAAGAAATATTGCGCGTAAATAATGAGCTTAAGCAAAATTCGAAGTCAAGTGGGTTACTTCCATCTCAGCTGATAAGAGAAGCTACTGTTAGTTGTGACCCAGACTGCCGTGTTTATCTTCCAGCAAAAGAGTCACAAAAAAAAAAGGTTTTACGTGTTCGTGGTGTAAAAAGAGAATTTAATGAGCCCTGTGATATTTCAGGAATCACAATTCCACAAAATTTAAAATATTTGGAAAATGAACTGTTTGTCCTGAGTGAACATCGTTTCAATGGTGAAATAAATATTATTCTTGGGACAAAGTTCACTTTGGAAACCCTTCGTGATGCTAGATGCTGGCTAATGGATGGGACATTTTACGTCGTCCCAACTATCATGCGACAACTCTTCAGCATTCATGGGCAGGTGGGAGGACAAGTTTTGCCTCTTGTTTTTTGCTTGATGAGCAAAAAATGCAAAGAGTCTTATAATGAATTTTTTAAAGAATTGCTTCAGCTCTGCACCAAGGAAAATATTGATTTGAACCCTAGAAGAATCATTTCGGATTTTGAGCCCGCAATACTTTCATCTGTGAAATTTTTTTTTCTTTACGCTCATCATAAAGGGTGGCTCTTTCATTTGGGACAAATTATTTTCGAAGGGTTCAGAAAGAGCACTTGTCTAAGCGATATGGAAACTGTCAACATTTCAATATTAATGTCAGAATGCCCTAAAGTCTTGCCTTTGTGCCGCCAGAGGAAATTCCTCAATACTTTTCAGCACTGGATGCCGATTCAGACCAGGAATTTAAGAAATTGACGCTATGGCTTAACAAAAACTATATTTCTTCATCTTAAGCCACAATAATAAAAATTATACCCCCAGTTTTGGTCTATTTACGATGCTGTTAAAGATAATTTTCCTAGAACCCAAAACAACGTGGAGGCATGGCATCGCCGAATTAAAGTCATAATAGGAAGAAAGAATGCAGGGTTACATCGAATAATAACAGAACTAGGCAAGGAGATGATATATATAAAAACCTCGATACAGAAAATAAACGCGGGTGATGTAAAAAATTCAAGAAAATATATGCAGATTCGATACAATAAAATTAAAAGATTGGTTGAACAAAGACAACGTGTGTCAAAACTAAATTTTTTGAAATGAATAGCACATAACATATCTCTTTGTTAAATTAATTAACTATTTTAAGAAACTATAGAGGTTAGAAGTTTTTGTGTACATATTCAAACATTAAGAATTAAGAGAAACTTTTCTTTTCATTTTTCCTTCGTTTTATTTAAAACATTAAGAGAAACCTTATTTTGTTGCATTATTTTGATATATTACGTATATTATGAGTTTTGACCATTTGTTTCATTGCTAATTTAAAAAAAAAAATTATTTAAATAAATATTACAAACATTATGAGGATTTTTATATTTACTATTTGGATTTCAGTTCAGGCAATATAAATTAAACCCAATATCACCAAAACAAATATGTTGAAGCAGTCGCATGATTCACTACTTCAACATATTTGTTTTGGGGATATTAGTTTGGGGATTTTTGCCCTGGGGATTCTCTCTTTGGGGATTTTGCTGCTGGGGATTTTACTTTGGGGATTCTGGATGTGGTGATTTTACATTGGGGATTATGTCCTTGGGGAAATTATCACCAACCCGATCTTAGAAATATAAACTGGGCTATTATTTAATATGATTCGGATTCACCGCCTTCCTTGTTTTTGTTAATATAAAATCTTTATAAACGTGCCGGATATTTTTCTACATAAAACTTGGCCCCTATATGCTATATGAGGATTGACAAACAGTGTAATCTATGTACATAAATATATGTACCAAATGATGTGTACGTTTATGTAACTAAAATTATGTAAAGACAGAACAAACATATTTGAATTTAGATTTTTTTCTATAATAGACAAAATCGTGTGCAGCTTTTGCGCTTTGAACCAAATATGCAATGAATATGTTGTACTTTTTTCTGAAGTCACGCTAACGTAATTATGTACCTTTTAAACGTCGTCTAAAATAATGTTTAGGAACTTAGCTTTAAAAAAATCATTGTATTGCTCAACACACAATTTTGTGAATTTTGAATTTTGAATATACAAAAAGAATTTACATTGAATTTATTTTAAATTTCTTTCACCATAGGAAAGTTCGACTATAAAAATCATAATTGAACTAGCAATTGGTACAGAAAATAACAGCAACGTGTACTTGAACTGATCTAAAGCTATTGGTCCCGGCTGACGAATGTTGCCTTTGTAAATGGAGAAATGAATAATTTTTAAAGCCTCATAATGTGCTCTCCATACATTTAAAAGTCCAGCTTCTTCTATTCGTGTTATAATATCATTGACCTTCGGTGCCAGTATGGAGTGCTTCTGCATAAAGAGGCAAATATTCTCATTGAATAATGGTTCAATAATCATGTTTTCTAATTCATCGGGATCGTAAACTTCATACATATAGACGAAAGAACTAATGACTGCATTATTTTTAGTTCTATTGCCAAGAACTTTTTTTATCGGAAGTTTCTTGTAGTTAAAGCTTTTGATCCCAGCCAATTCATGGAGTACAAATGCATAAGAAAACTGCGAATAAATGGTATAGTTCTGAGCCAAAAGTTGCCGTACAGTCAAGGGTGTGTTTGCACCTGTCAAACTTCGATATGAGACGAACAATTTCCCTTCGTAGGTTGCTCGAATAGTCAATGTTCCCAGACTCCAGACGATGAAACAAAGTCTTAGAAAATTCGTTGAAGGCAAATAGTCAATCGACAAGCCCAGAGCAATTGATGCAATGTTCGAAATCCTAGTACGGTGTGGATCCAAGTCAAGGAACTTTACTAGAAATGAGCGTTTTGTAACAAAATATACACAAATTGTTGCTACAATCAAGAGTGCAAGACAACAAAACCATGTTATCCCATCGAAGGCCATAAACAACCAAGAATACTTTCTAAACGTGTATGGTGGTCTCCATATGGCTATGGCTACCCAATTGGAAAAATATGTGACACTTGGAGTGATGAAACGGTCTTGCAATGGTCCATGTTTGAAGAAACCAATCATAATATCAGCTGTTCCGTCTTTGATCTAAATGAAGAAAACAAATTATAAGATACGATACATTAAACGTATATGGAAATGCATACCAACTTATATGTTCCAAATGCAGTTCCATTTTTTAAAAATAAAACTTTCTCAAACGTAAATCTTTCTATCAGTTTAACCTTGAAGTTCATCTTGCTTGCCAGGACATCAATGATTGCAATCTCCAAGCCACCGACTTTATTTAAACCATTGAACTGCCGTACACCTCTAAAAAATGTTGGATTTCTCGTAGCAATATTCAATGAGCATCCATTAAGATTTTCTGCTTTTGCTGGAAAAAAATCTCGATGCAACATCATAGATTTGTTAGAATACCGAATAATTTCAATCGGGTCAGTTGATCGGCATGACAACCGATGATAAGGGAAATATGTATAAAATAGAACTTCTCCAGAAGTATCTTCTATCAGTATATTAATGTGAACAACAACCAATGAAAGCATTTCATTAAAAAGGTTTTTAATCAATTCTAAAGGATTGCCAGGTGTTTTTAGAAAAATTAAATAAAACACTGGAGAATCACCATCATGATTACGAATCGCGGGTTCAATGTGCCTAAAAGAACATTTTGATCTTATAACATCATAAAATCAAATTTTGGAAAGACTTACCGAAAAGATTCATAAGAATCTATGAACCAAAGATTATAATCGCCTACTCTTTGAATTCTTTGATTGTTTACATCAATTTGTATTTGAAAATTCCATTTTTCTTTCAAAATTGTATCCAGCATATCTATTAAAGTTGATTTGTTTTCATCGTAATTTGTATCAATGGTTGTGTACAGAAGATTGGTGTTTTCGTTGAAAGAACTTTTAATTGCCAATTTTAATGCTTCTGAAGAAATATCAGCCAAATGATTACCAGAAATAATCGAAAAACAAACAATATTTTTTGTAACAAAATGGAGAATTAACACACTGAACAGCATAATCAACTATAATTTTTATCAAAAGATTCTAAAAATGGCAGGTTATTTTGATGGTGTTCAACCTGATATAATAAAGATTTTGTAAGAGCTTTACTTTTTATAACACGGAGCTTTAAACATCAGATGAATAATAGTTCCAAGAATTTATTTAAATTAAATTATTTTTACAAACATTTCATATCACATAAATATGAACATATTCAAAGATCAAATTTAAAGATAAACTACACAGTATGAAGGTTTTGTCATCCTTTTTCTTTTTAATCAATAGTTTGTGGCCACAGAATTAAGAGAAATTGACACAGGGAAAAAAATAATCTTAGACACGAAACTCCCAAGTGCATTCACTTGTGTGGTGAATTCATAAAGTTTAATTATTGTTAAGAAATTTTAATAATCATAGTACAGTTATTGATTATAACAATGTAAGTGGTTTGAAGGTTAACGTTATTCTATTCTCTACAGAACCCTTTCTCGTCATGAAACTGCCTTGTCATCTAGTATTAGATATACCATTTTCTGACTATAATACCCTTTATCTTTTTAAATTCATATCCTATCCTACTACTATATAAAAGAGTAGTTTTGTAAGTTTATTTGTTATATTGTTACTGTGGTAAAACACATATAACAACAAACTATTCTTTTCTAAAATTTATTGTAAAAATTACTTTTAACTGTTCGTTAGGTTTTAGGATATTAAAAATAACAAAATACACTTTAAAACTGGGTTAATTTTTAAAAAAACTTTTGCCCGGCGAACAATTAAAGTAATTTTTCTTACCATTTCGACATTTCACGTTTCCAATTTTTTCTAACAACTGTCATCAGTGAATATTAAAGAGAGCTCACAAAATATTTCACGGGCATTTCGCCCAACTGTCATACCTACCATTGTTAAACTTATTGAGGATTGGTAAAGTTGATATGCGCAGTGAGTAGTCAAAATTAGTAATACATTATCGTTGGTCTTTAGTACAAACTTGACTACTACTGCGCTACACGTATATGATGAAGTGAAAAAGCACTACTACGTAGTCACCATAAGTATCGAATTGAGGAGATGCGAAATTCGGTCATAAATTCTTAATATTTTCTGGTTTTAAGCGATCATGTTGGATAAGTACAAACTTGACTACTGCTGCGCTACACGTATATGATAAAGTTGAAATGCGAAACAAGTAGTCAAAATAAGAACTAAGTTATCTTTGCTCTTTATTACAAACCTGATTACTGCAGCGCCAAAACATGAATTTGACGTTTGACGTAAAATGATTTGACAAATTACTTTTTACTGTCGGATACAACAGCGATGGCATTTGAATCCGTCACCCCTATAGTAAAAGCTGTCAAATCATTGCATTCATTTTTTGCGCCAAACCTATACCAGATAATTTCCAATGCCTCCAAACAGTTCGCCAACAAACGTCAAATGCATCACTTTGACTTTTCACGTAAAAACAGCAATGACATTTGAATCTGTCACCTTTAAGGTGAAAGGTGTCAAGCTATTGAATTCATTTTTTATTTTACAAATAACTTTCACAAATGTCTATTTGAATCTGTCACCTTTAGACGATGTTCACATTGGACGTACTCATCCGACGTAAATTGACGTTTCTATATTTTGTCCCATTCCCAATCAGTCAAAGTGAAGCATTTGACGTTTGTTGGCGAACTATTTGGAGGCATTGGTAATTATCTGGTATAGGTTTGGCGCAAACAATAAATTCAATAATTTGACAGCTTTGACTATAGGGGTGACAAATTCAAATGCCATCGCTGTTTTATCCGACAGTAAAAAGTAATTTGTCAAATCCAACGCGTCATCGTTTTACGTCAAACGTCAAGTTCATGTTTTGGCGCTGCAGTAATCAGGTTTGTACTAAAGAGCAAAGATTCCTTAGTTTTTAATTTGACTACCTGTTTCTCCTCAATTACGATATTAATATCACCAGCAGAGGGCTTAATAATAATCTATACTGTATAGGGGACTCCTTTTCCGTTTTGAAAATGTTGATGTACAGATGGCGTTGCTAATAGGTTAGAGAAAAATATGCATATCGTAGACAAGCACCAAAACAAATTGATTAAAATTAAATTTACCGTAAATCTGAACCAGAAAGGTTATATAAATAAATTAAAAAAAAAATTAAAAAATCACCGGAAGTTAAACTATTTTATGGATCGAATTTAATCCGTCTGTATTTCAGCCATCAATGAACCGATTTACACGGTCTACATGCTGTTCGATAGGAGAAATGTCAAACAAGGTCTACAGCAATATAGGCATCGTTCTAAGCTGAGTGCACCGAGTGCCCGGGCAACGCCGGGTACTTTCTGCTAGTTTAATATAAATAAGATGCAATTAAAATTTTGTATCCGTTTTATATTTATATTCAAATAAGAAAATCACCGTGATATGATAACCCTGAGGTTTCTACAAAATTTTAAAATGAATTTAAGGCTAACAAAAAATATAAAGTGTACGTTGATACCCGCGGATGTTAATAATGTTGATATTATTATGAGGGCTCCAGGGAATTTAGAATTAAGCTCCTATAACATAAATGATATATAATGCTAACCACCCAGTTTCACAGTCAACTCCACTTTTAGTTTAAACTGCAGTTCAACAATTTATTCGGTTTCACAGTTTCGATTAAACCTTGAACTACGTTCAATTTTTAGTTTAAGTTAACCGAAACTATTCTGCCGTTTAAACTACAATTCAGCTTCTGCAACCACTTCCCGGGTGACATTTCAATTAAAGAAAATGTATTTACAACATTGCAAAACATTACTTCTTTTTAAGAAAATATTTTTCACTAAAAAAATTGCGTTTTTAAAATGTATTTGATTTTTTGAAAAGATTTTAAAGGTTAGCGACTAGAAAAACTTTATACTTATTGCGAATATGAGAAGAGCAGAAAAAAACGAAACATAAGAAATGTCACACGTTTGTCAACAATAAAAAATATTTGTTGTTTGTTTCGCGTGTTCTTTGACTCAAAGAGAGTAAGGGAAGATAAGGAAAGATATTTGAATACGAAAAATGCTTCCAACTTCTTTTAATAAAATATTGTTAAACGACGTTCAACTGAAAACCGGACGAGTTGAACGAAAAATGTAAACTCCGTTTAAAGTTCAGCTGAAATGAAGTTTTAACGTTCACTGTGAAACTGGGGGTAATAGTGCAACATGTAATGGATTTTTTGATACCGGCAGTTTTGCTTCTCCAAATTATATTTTCTGGAAATGATCAACAGATTCCTAGGAAAATCGTATTATTTTTGGAACGAAATCGCTTAATGTGCAACTTGAAGTCTGAAGTCCCTTATAGTCCGGGAGGCAGCGACACAAATTATGATATGATTTCTCCAAAGCTGAATTTTATATATTTCATAGCTGTGACCTTGCTGATAACAAAACCAGTCGTCAGCTGCCGTATACGCGGGGGATTTTACGTGGGTGACGTCTTAAATATCGATAAAAAAAAGTAAAAATAAAGTGATTTCTCCAAAGCTAAAACTTTGTGAATAAGGTTCATACAACCGTAAACTATTAGAAACCACTCGTCAGCCGGCTATATTCCGGGGAAAATACGTCAGCTGGCCTTGAAAAGAACTTAATAAAACAGTATGCGGCAGCTGACGACTGGTTTTGTTGTCAGCAAGGTCACAGCTATGCAGAGGCGTACCGAGAGGGGGGTGTGGGGGGGGGTGGTGTCTCACCCCCAAGAATTTCTAGAGTCGGTCAAGTCGGCAATTTTGAAAATTTTAAAATTTATAAAACTGCAGTCGGCATTTTAAGAGTTTCAAACTAAGTTCAACAAGTCAGCATTAATTAAAGGTTTTTAAGTTTAAACAAGTGAATCGGCATTCAAATTTTTAGTAGGAAAGTTGGCATTTTCATAGGTTTTTATACTTATTCTAACAAAAGAGTCGGCATTTTCAATTTTTTGAATTTATCGTGTGAATTGATGGCTTTTATACATTTTCAATTTTCAATTTTCCAAATTTTCAGTGTGAAAGTCGGCATTTTTGCAGGCTTTTATGGATATTCTAGCAAGAAAGTCGGCATTTTCAATTGCGATTACTGTCATTTTGTTAATGGAGGACGTCATGTCGAAGTTTTTCTAGATATGCAAGGGGAGAAAAAATTCGGGAAGAACAAGAAAATGCGTACCATTTAAGAATCTTGCAGATCTTAATTGACGTCGCGAGGACTTTAGGAACATAAGGATTAGCTTTTCGCAGTCACAACGAATCACTAAAGGACTGCGATGGAAATTTTCAATCTTTTGATCTCAAGACATTGTCCTCTAATGAAAAAATGGTTGGATGAATCGTCAAAAAGACCACGTCATGTGACTTACCTTAGTCCGCGTACCCAAAATGAGTTCATCGATTTGTTGGGAACTAGAACTCAAAAAGCCATTGTCGATGAAATCAACTCCATGCGTATTTTTTCTATCATGGTTGACACGACTCCAGACTCATCACATCAAGATCGACTTGCTATTAACATTCGATACTTAGTCCAAACAAACAATGGACCTGTCCCTACTGAGCGTCTGATGAAAATTATATATGTATTATATAAATGTATTATATAAATATAAATTCATGACACTATTTCATTATTATTTTCTTCTTATATAAAATATTGTTGCATTAGGTAATTATTTATTTATTTATTCCATTTATATTATTGAAAACATTTTTTTACTTTTTAGTATAGCGATGACTGCAGTCGGCAAATTCCTAATAAAAGTCGGCATTTCAGTAAAACTCACCCCCCCCCACGGCTCAACCTCTCGGTACGCCCCTGCAGCTATGGAATATATAAAATTCAGTTTTGGAGAAAACACTCATTTGATAAATGTGGCTGCCTCCCGGACTATAAGCTTGATGTGAACAGGCATAGCTGGATCATTGATTTGTGTTTGTTTGTTTTAATTTGTGTATATTATTCCTACGTCGCACAGTGGCCCGAATCGACTATATGGTTGCTAAAATGATAACTCCTAAACGAAAAGAGATATCGCCACAATTTTTTTTTATCTTATAGAAAATTTCCAAAGTTATGAAAATTTACAGGGTGTTTCAGAATTTGCTGTTGAAATAAGAATTTTAGTTAAGGTGATTAAAAAAAAAAAAAAAAACAGTTTCAGTGAAACAGTAGAGTCAAAAATATTTTTTGTTTCTGCTTTTAACTAAAAACTAATAAGAGCATTGATTTTTGTAAACAAAAATTGTACCTTATTACATACAATTAAAGAAAAAAAATTTGTTTGAAAATTTTGTTTTAAATTTGTTTTCAAAATGCTGAGTATGAAAGTTAATATTTAAAAAAAACTATTTACTAAAACAATTTTATTTAAAAAGATCTTATAAGAATAGCTTTCTGGCTTTTCAAAAAATATAGCATGGTATTTTCTGTTTTAAGTCAATATTTAAAAAAAAATTGGCCCTCCCTCCTAAACCGGGGGAAACAGACCCCCTCTCTCATATGATTATTTTCTTGCCTCAACCCATACTACTTGCTCTATCTTTTTGACACGTCTTATGTGAATCACCCTGCATAATAAGTCGAAAAAATGTGTAAAAAGTGGTGTTTCAAAAAACATTAAAATAAACAGTTAAAACTAAATTATAATTTTTTTATTTTCTGTTTTTTCATATAATAATTAACCAATATATCAAGAAAAAAATAAAAAAAAGGTTATTTTACGCCCTTTTCCTTGTTTTTGCCCTCAAAGTTAAGAAAAAATTAAAAAAAAAAAAAATCACGATTAAAATTTTCCAAATTTGAGCAACTAGTAGCTCTACAAGCCAAACCATTTATCCAAATGAAATAATTTTTTCGATTCCTAGAGCTCCAAACATTTGTTAATTCAGAAAAATTAAAAGTTTTGCATTATAAAGCAACCCTAAAAATCATTTTAGCAAGCACTTTAAAAAAAAACGGGAAACTGTGCGTCGTCGTATCGTCTTCCAAAAGGATCGCTGAACGTTTATGTTTAGATTGATGGTGGGCCTCAATGTCAACAATTAATGTTTCATGGTTCGCAAGTTTTCTTCATTAACACAGTGTTTTCTATATTTTGTGTATTTACCTATTTACATTCTCACTAACTTCTTTGATTGGATGTCGTGTTTTTGTTCGCAGTTGGTGTACTTACACGAAATAGATATCACCCAATAAAAATTCCTACTTAACTGGGTGATAGAGCCAGTAGTGGACCATCTAACTTTTTTTTACCTTTAAATATATCTACTCCTTGAAAGTACGCCGTATAAGAAATTTAGCCTAAAAGTGTTTTGGAAAAAAGTCAAAGCTACTTTGGCGTAAACAGTTATGCAAATGTCATAAACACGTTCGTTTTTTACTGCATTTGAGGAATTTTGCGGATATAAGGTCAAATTAACTTTTTAATCACATTTTAAACCGACGTAAGAAAAATCAGACGAGACACGATTCAAACACGACGCGACACGACGGCGAAACCAATTGAACAGCCAGTAGAAGTAGGTACCTATAGTATTTTCGGGGAGAGTACGATAACTTTGGCGCCAAGAATTGATAACGGTTTTTTTGTAGAACAGTTCAATACAAGCATTTTTTACTATGGGTGGGGGGTCTATCTCCCTCCGTTTGGGCGGGAGGGGCAATTTTATAAAAACAGTGCTAAAAATTTAAAACAAATATTAAAAAATAACGGTTATACTTACAACTAAGTTTTGTATCTTTTTTTAAAGCCAATACTTTTTTCTGTTAGATGTTTTTTAGATCAAGTGAAACCTATGCATAGTCTTTGAAAAAACGGACTTTAAACTCAAAAATTGCAAAAAAAAACTTTGAAGTATGATTTTTCAAAACTGTAATATAAAATACTACTTTTTTTTATAAAATTCGTTGCTCATATTAATTTTAAATCATAAACTGAAAACAAAATGATTTTATGTTTTATGGTTTTTGAGAAAATGGAAAATTACTAAAACTACTTTCTTATAAGAGTTTTCTATTTTTTTTGGTATACGGTGAATATTGTACGTAGGTTCGTTTGCTTATTGGGCATCTTTAAATGCAACAGAAACTTTGCATACACCCAACCTCGCACCCACCCCAAATCCTATAGTGTGTCCAAGCAGGGGGGTTGCAGGGGGGCAGCATCCCCCCCCTTACATACCAAACTGTTTATACGCTTTAGTAATTTTCCATTTTCTCAAAAACCAGAAAACATAAAATCATTTTGTTTTCAGTTTATGATTTAAAATTAATTAAAAGTAGTATTTTATTTTACAGTGAAAAATCACACTTCAAAGTTTTTTTTTATCTTTTATTTTTCGCAATTTTTGAGTTTAAAGTCCGTTTTTTCAAAGACTATGCAAAGGTTTCACTTGATTTAAAAAACATCTAATAGGAAAAAATATTGGCTTTAAAAAAAGATATAAAACTTAGTTGTTAGTATTACCGTTATTTTTTAAATATTTGTTTTAAATTAATTAAATAAATTTTAATTAGCACTGTTTTTATAAAATTGCCCCTCCCTCCAAACGGAGGGAGATAGACCCCCCCACCCATAGTAAAAAATGCTTGTATTGATCTGTTCTACAAAAAACAGTTATCAATTCTTGGCGCCAAAGTTATCGTACTCGTGCCGTATTTTCATGTGCATGTTCCTATCCACATTAAAGATTGTGGCGGCTTATTTTAATCGTTCTTGATATAAGATTTTTTCGATCTTCAATTATTTTTGAATGCAAATTTTTAATATTGTTTCGGCTTAGGTATTTTAAGAACAAATTACTAACTTAAGATTTAGGCTAACTTAAATTAGGAATGTGTAATCTCAAATCAAGTTGTTTGTTCTTAAAATCAGAACTAAAATCTGTTTTTCGAATAAAAGTTATTAAATCAAGAATAATGGGAGTAATTTTAGCATATAAGAATATAAAAACCTGAAACCAATTGAATTAATTAAAATAAATAAAATTAATTGAAATCAAGTTAAACTATTTAGTAAGCCCTAGCTGGTGTGGTGAGCAAGAAGTGTCTTTAATTATTTTTGATACATCAGAATTTTTTGAAGTGCTGAGTGATGACTGCCGCATACATTAATTTTTTGACCGGAAATTGATCGCAAAGGTCTTTTGTTTGTATTTGTATTTGTTTATGCGGTTACTCCAGTCAAGTCAATAATCAGTGCCGATCTGCATCTCATCGCGGACGCACGTACGTGAGAATGTGTCCAAAAAACGGAAATAAATAAATTATTAATAATTATCACAACCTGCCGCGCCGCGAATAAGCAAAAAAAAAAAAAAGTAGATAACAATGTTCAGTGCAAGTGCGTGTGTCTGAAAATCAACAAAAAAAAAAAAAAGGCCATCATCATAATTATATTCTGTTTCATATAAAAAAAAAAACATACGAGTAGGAACATCTTATCTCTGACCCAGACTCTCACAGTTACTTTTGCTTGATCATTGATTGCTATACGTATGTGGGGATTCTCCCAAGTATCAAGCAATGATCAAGTTGATTTAACATTAAATGGATAGCTGTGAATTTTTTTTGTAGGTATCCAGGAGCGGATCAATAACATAATTGCTACTAAGGCCTAACACTAGTAGCAATGTGTTACTGAAGAGTTCTTATGGTGCTTTTTATTGAATTCTCAGTTTAGATTATTTGTTAAAATTGGTTTTTTGTTTTGTGTTTTAATTTTGTAATGGAGGATAAATTTAGGGTCGATTTTAGCAACATTCGGGGGCTAAGATCGAATATTGTTTCTGCGTTTGTCCATACTGTAGTATACAGGCCAGCTGTTTTGGCACTAAGTGAAACCCAAGTAGGTGTAAATACTGATCCTACAGAATTTAAACTCAACGGGTATATCTTAGTGTCATTATTCCTCTCGTACCATGGTCTCGTCTTCTATATTAGAAATGACGTTGCTTACCAACTTCAACCACAATACGGTTCTTGTTTGAACTCGTTCTTTAGTTTTATGTGGTTAAAATTTACTGTGAATAAGCATTTAATTCATATATGTTTCATTTATCGGAGCCCAAATTTGGACAGGAATTCATCTTTTCACGAATTTGATGCGCTGTCTGACTCCATATTTAAAGAATTGTTGCCCATTATCCTCGAACTGAAATTGTCATTGCGGGCGACTTCATTGTACACAATTCTATTTGGCTTCGCTATTCTGGCTAGACAACACTCGGAGGTAGGTATGTCGAGCTCTTTTGCTGAGTTAAACAACTTGACTCAACTTGTCGACGAGCCAACACGAATTCCTGACGTTGCAGGTCACACACTTAACACTCTAGACTTGTTTCTTACCTATCATCCTGATAAATACACTATAAACGTAACATCACCTCTAGGTAAGTCAAACCATTGTGTCGTATCGGCAAAATTCTCGTGTAAAAATAGTCCAGTTAAAGAAAAGACCCCAAGAAGAACCGTTTGGCAATACGAGAATACCAACTGGGACGGTCTCAATGATTTTTTCAAAAACTTGTACTGGTACTTATGTTTCCTCGATAATGACGTAGACTCCAGTGCTGATATGGTCACAAATATCATTCTTCTCGGAATGAAATATTTCATTCCTAATAGGTCAAAAAGTATCAAACCTAAAGAAAACTCGTTTTTCGATTCGAGCTGTAAGGAGGCTATCAGGTTGAGACAAGTAATAAGTTTCCGTTGTTACAAAGCCAACCCTACTGAGGAAAACCGGAATAATTTCAAACAAGCTAGAAAGACTTGCAACGATCATATTCGACGAACCAAATTTCTACATGAACAAAAAATACTGCAATGTCCCAAAGGCAGTCAAAATTTTTGGTCGTTTGTAAAAAACATACGAAATTCAACTTTATCCTCGGTTCCGACGCTCGTCTCAAACGACACCCTTGTGGTCAGCTCACAAGGAAAAGCAAATTTGTTTGCAGCTCAGTTTGCTGCTACCTCTACGCTGCCACATAGTGATATGACAACGGTTTTATGGGGCGAATTTTCTTTCGCACTCGTACAGTTGCAAGAGTTCGCAAGGATTTTGACATACACAAATCCGCTGGCCCGGATAGTATTTCCCCCATTATTCTGAAGAGGTGTGCTTCCACGCTGGCAAAACCACTGCATAAGCTTTTCCATCTGTCCTATTCTACTGGTCTCTTCCCGAGTGGATGGAAAACAGCTTTTGTCCAGCCCGTCCCTAAAAAAAGCGAATCTTCTTCCCCCTCCAATTATCGACCGATTGCACTTACGTCTCTTCTTTCTAAGGCCATGGAAACGCTGATAAACTATCAGCTTAAGAAATATCTCGAAGAACGAAAGCTTCTTAATGACCGGCAGTACGGTTTTCTGATGGCTTATCTAACCGAAAAGTGGAACAAATCTTTACATCGTTTTGGTGAGAGTAAGATTATTGCGCTTGATATTTCAAAAGCATTTGATAGAGTTTGGCATCAAGCTCTTTTTTAGAAAATGCATTCTTTCGGTATTGATGAATCTCTAGTTCATTGGATTAGAAATTACCTTTCGGACCGTTCAATACAAGTAGTACTGGATGGTTTTAAATCTGAAATCTTCAATATAAATGCACCGCCGAAAGGCAGTGTTCAAGAGGCAAGAACTCTCCTTATTTTATCGCTTTTTTTATTAAGAGTGCTCCGCCGAAATAGCCAGTTGCGTTCCTCCCCTGAAACAAATCAACCGCAATACTCGTACTGCAAAGAATGTCCATGAGTTTACCCTTGAGCCCAACTTCGGACAAACAGTTGAGTTTAGCCGCACTACACGAATGTGGAATGCTTTACCCGGGTTTTTCCCCTCCATTTTAATCTTCAACCAATGTGCATCGGTATCTCCTTTCAACCCCTATCTTATTATATAAAACGCTCGTACTGTGTTTATCATATAAAGGGTATTCATGATTCCTTGAGTGCGCGCAAAATATAAAAAAAAAAAAAAAACTCTTTGAACCATTAGGATAGTCCGTCTTCTTTCCGTCCAGGATCAAGAAACAGTCAACCACTAACCTAACCACAGTACATTGTTTCTTCTGAGATGTTCCTCTTTTTACCTCTGATCTTTATTATAGTCCTTGACCTTCTACTTGAAGATAAGGTGAGAGACCCGAAACTGACTCAGTTGTTGTTTGCTGACGATGGATTTATCCTTGTAACGAGCACAAGCAGCCCATAGATACCACACCGGTGTGATAAGACTGCCACCACACACGCCACACCGATACGCACACACCACATCGTGGCCGTACTACTACGAACGAAAAATTTACAATGAATGTGTGCGCCCAGCACAGCCCCATAACACCGGTCGAGATACAAACACCAAAAATTCAAAAAAAATTAATTTTACTCGCACCGTGCCTGACACCGAAATCAGTGCGTGCGCACAGTGCGCACACCAGCACACAGACGGAACACTTTTTAGTGCACACCGGTGTGGTATCTATGAGCTGCTGGAAGTATAGGTTTACGCTTTAGAGGGAAATGGGTACCGCATAAGCGCAAAAAAAAAAAGAATATCTATGCCGCCCATTTTCTGATCCATCCAGGATCCAGGCCTATATTGTTGCAATATTTTTACTTATTAATTTAGTTTTAGGATGATAAACGAAAACTTAAACACCGCGGCACTTTGGATTATTCGAATCAAGTGAAATATAAAATATAACACAAATCAATTTAATCAATAATTAACCGTGCATTAGTAAAAACAAAAACACTATTATGTTTAAACGTCTAAGTACTCAAAATTAATTTTTATTCAACACACTATAATATACCAACCAATATTTTTTTTTTATTCAAATAACAGTATGTAACTTCAACTTCCATCACCAATTTCAACAATTTTTTTTTGATTTAAATCCACCGCACAAATAACAATAGTCGGATTAAAACAACCTAGTAGTGCTAGGACGGAAATTCGAATAGCAAATAAATTCAATTTCAACAATGTCCAAATTTTGATTAGGTAAACAATTATGTATAGCAGTATAGACAAAGGCAAGAACTGATAGGGACCATTTTTTTAAATGGCACGTGATGGAACAGGTATTTAGCTTGAAGGATAACGGTAAGAAGAACAATTTTGAATTTCTTTTTCTTTGTTTTGGGTATTCCGGTCAGATTATTTTTTCGGTTTCCAAAAACTTTTCGTTTCGGCTCCGTTTCCGGAGTTCAAGTTTTTCGCTATTTTTTATTTTCAACTCCGTTTAGTTCTCGAAAAATTTGTCCATTTCATGCTTTAGAAAAAATTATTGGTAGATTCGTGAATTTTATCTGGGTACTGGATATAGTAGAATATAAAAAAAAAAAAAAATTTAATGGCACCGCCAACTCCGAAGAACCATGTCTTACACTTTCAACCAGTCTTTTTATGTGCGTTGTTAGTTTTACAGGATTTGAGGGGACCTAAAATTTGTTGTCGAATCTTGAATGATATGTCACTTCATCGCAAGAGGCTGTGTCCCTGTATAAAAACATTAAATGTACTCAGGGCTCGAACCCAGACCTCCCGCGTGATAGTCCGACGCGCTGAACTTTTTAACTTTAAATTCATTTTTATTTTCAATTTAACTTATAACTAACTTAAATGCTAGACAAAAACCTTAAAAACTAGCTTACAGAATAACTTAACTAACTTACTGGCCCCATACGGGCGCTCTAAATTATACTATAACTATATATTAAAAATGCCTTTCAGCGTAAAAACTAACTTAAATTAAAATTCAATAATACTTAAAACTAAACGAGAAAATTTTTTTAAAAACTCGTTTTCCAAGACATTTATTTTATATAAAATCTTAAAACTACCCTTTACCTAAATAAAACTAAATTAACCTAAATAAAACTAAAATATACGTAAATATACGTAATTAACTTAAAACTACTTAAAAATTTTTTTTTTTGCGTTTTTTTTTTGTTTTTTTTTTTTGGTGCAGCAGCCAATGCATATGCGCACACGCTTATAAATTTATATATATTTATATATATATATATATATATTTAACAGCGCCAAATGCACATACACACAAACAAATGCCATTTAATGTGTTTTTTTTTTTTTTTTTTTTTTTTTGTGCCACCACTGTCCTACATAAAATAAACCTATTAATACTTAAAAATACGCAGGTCGGCCAAGGCAACAACTATGACTAACCATCAATATCAAGGTGGTCACCCAACCACCCCACCAGTATTTTTGAACTTGCTTATAAAAGTCCCTTTTGTCCAGAAGGGGCACAGCTCTACTGAACCGCAGACGCTCTGCTCCGTTCCCAGAGCCGACGTCTCGACCATACAGGATTCGCCGATCCACAGTTCTACGGCTGACGTGGTAGATTAACGGAACCGCCAATCTATCCTGTATTAGCCCCCGACTGTCTAAATAGAGGAATGTCTCGGGCGGGATGAAACCGTTAAGACAAACGCTCTCACTATATTCTTCATTGGGGTAATAAGCCCCGAAAATAAGTCCATTGGCTGAGGTCATCGCTCTTGCAATGTGACCCCGAATCAGCTTAATTAAAAAGTTATCTATCCTGTTTATATTGGCCCCGTTGTATAAGACCTCGTTGGCATAATAATGTTTGTACTCCGACTCTGGTGTTCTGTGTAATCCAAGACAGGTCCTAAGACACTGCCTCTCAAACACCCGAATCTTTTCCATTTGAGATGGGGCAACGTTAAACTACACAGGGCACCCATAGGCAATCATCGGCCGGATGAGGGCCATGTAGCAAATCACTTTTACCCTGTTTTCAAGGCGGCTGCTATAAAACAACCGTTTTGTCAGAGCAAACGCTCCCCTAGCTCTGGCCAGAGCAGCATCTATATGTCGATTGAAATATAGATACTGATTTAGCCAGATACCAAGGTACTTTACTACATCTTTACTCGCCAGTTGATGTCCACTTGGTCCAACGATCACTAGATTTCTCCAGTTCTTTCTTGTATCCCTAGAAGCCTTAGACAAAGGGGTTCTAAACAGGATAGTTTCTGATTTCTGAAAGTTAATTTTTAACTTCCAGTCATCACAATATCGCTGAATCTTTTCGAAGTCACGCTGCAAGAGAATTCTGATGACTTCAACTTTTGGACCCGTCCTGTACGCTACAAGGTCATCGGCATACGCAATCGCATGAGTGAGACTACCTATCAAATCGCTGGTGTAAATACTAAAAAGAATCGGCGAGTTCACAGCTCCTTGCTGTAGACCGTTTTTAATATCAAATGTTGTGGTAGAAGTTACATTGCCACTTTTGACAACAAACTTTCTACCATTGAGCATGTCATGAAGCATATATAACAGTGGTTTACTTATGCCAAGTCTAGTTAACTTCAGATAAAGACCCTCTAACCATACGGTGTCGAAAGCCTTCTCTAAATCAACAAGAACGGCCCCCGTGCATTGATTTTTCGCTTTGTTCCATTGAACATCAGAAACTAACTTAGACGCGGCATGAATAGGTGAAAAATGAAGTGAAAGTGCAGCAGTGAAATCATCAGCCCACTATCCCTCACTGAAAGATATCATGAATATTCAGTAATGAAATCACATGAAAAATGTAACTCGCTCAATCATTAGTGAATAACGTTTGATGAATTTGAAGAAAATAATAAAAAAAGACAGTTCTCATTTTATATTGGTATTACATATGCTTTATTTTTAATTTGCATGTTGTTTTTTTTATCGCTGCTTTCTTGTAGTGCAGGTTCTTGATTCTCTTGAACCCTTGCTGAACAGCTTTTCTATAGAGCTGGGCTGAAGGAATATTGGTCTTAACAGCATCTGCAAAAAAAAATTTTGATGCATGAATAAGAAAGTGATGACTTGATTAAAATATTACTTATTATGATGAAGTTCTTATAAATTGTGAAAAAATAATAACTTACTGAACAAACATGTGTTAATGTTTTTTAACGCTTTAAAAGGATTTTTGCCATTATAGCCGTCGAAATTGTATGTCACAGCGACTTTCTATGCTGCCGCCAGACGATGCAACTATTTTTTTGAAGATATCATTCTGAAATAAAAATAAAAAAGAGATATGAAAAATCCGTAGGTAGGAAAGTAGGTAACAGCAAGATTTTATACGGAAAACCAAAAGTTTGGATAAATAATTGAGTAATCAAAGTGAACATAAAAATGATTTGCTGAAATTTGTGGAAATGTTATTAGAATGCGAAAACTTACGTATTTTTCTTTTTCTTCTCCTGCCTTAATTTCCAGTTTGTTGAGGTCTTCTCTTCATCTTCATCTTGTATATCGTAAAGGGTACAATGGTTGGCACCCCTAAGCATTTTTGCACTTTAAATTGCGAATTACTCTTGCATTTAAGGAGTTAGGAATATGTTTTACATATCAAATTAAAATTTAAAGAATTTCTTGCTTGAAAGTAAAAAAGAAAAACATGTTTAATTGAAAATAGGAAAAGCCAGCCAAAAGGTACAATCATTGGCATCCAGGTACAATTGGTGGCACACAAGGGTACAATTATTGGCACCATTAAAAATGAAAGAAATACAATTGTTTTTTGTGTAAATTTGTACAAAACTTTAATAAAAAAACGGTTTATTATAGCAAAAACACTTCAATTAACATAATTAAAAAAATAATAATACAAAAAAGTAAATAAATAAAAAAATAATTAAATAATTCATAAATCTCTTTTAATTAAAAACATTTAAAAAAAAATCACATTTTTTATTTAAATTGCTTGTTTAACAGAGCAACAAAATATTAAAATTTAATAAAAAGAATACTTTTTTTTGCTTTGTCATCCAACCATTATCACTAATACCGTATCCCCACGTTTCGGGAATGCTTTGACGAATTTCATCCTTTATTCTCTTAAAAGGATAAATTATCATCGGAGGGCACATTGATCCTAAAGCGTTGAAAGAAAACATAACCGTTAAGTTTGCCTTTGCTTGACCTCTCTCGACTTCATAAATATTTCTAGCTCCCTTTGCCGCTAG
The DNA here is from genome assembly GCA_951217065.1 of Baccha elongata. NCBI lineage: Eukaryota > Metazoa > Arthropoda > Insecta > Diptera > Syrphidae > Baccha > Baccha elongata. The sequence continues at coordinate 55,469,183 of OX578272.1, read as the reverse complement.
AACAGATTTCGCTTTCGGACAGAGTAGAAAATTAGTTTCGTCTCCGTTGAATGCACGACTAGGGTCTTCGAGAATTGAAAAAAAATTGTTTTTGATTAAGTAGTCCTGTATGGAATCAAACCAATGGAATAAATCAGTCACAGACACATTTGAGCTAGCCGATGAAACAGGATCAACTGTCCTGATGGTCACGGAGGGATGACGTTTTAAAAAGGATCCAAACCATCGTCTTCCTGGCATTGAATCGACTCCGAATGGAGTTTCTCTCTGGCTTTGTTTCAAGAACTCCTGTACAGCATAAAAGAGATCCTCCTTTCGTTTGGGGAATCCTTTTTCTTGTCATACCTTTAACCAATAAACAATTATTAATTCCTCTGCTTCGGTTAAAACAGTTTCTGGTCCAGGACGTGTTTTCGAAAATTTAGAGCTTAAACGAAATTGTAACGTAGATCTGGGCACGTTGAACTTTAAAGAAGCTGCTTTTTTGGATATAAACCCTCTTCTCATTTCCCTTAAAGCTTGCTGGATGTTTTCTTCTCCATAATTCTGCATTTTTTCCCCCATTTTTTAAACTGAAATTTATAACGGATACAAGGTACAATTATTGGCAGTGTATAAAGTACAATTATTGGCAGTGCCAATAATTTTAACCCCAGTGCACCAATTGTTGGCACCCCCTGCCAACAATTGAACCACTACTTTATATGGGACCAATTATTGGCACCCCTTTTTTAACAAATTAAACAACTTGTTTTACAAAAAAACAATTAAAAATATTTAATTTAATAATTTGTTATATTAAAAACAATAAATCTTCATCTAAAAACTCAAAAAATCATCAAAAACGAACGCTTACCAAATTATGTTTCCTTAGCGGAAACACTGTATTTTAAGCACTTTTTCGCGAATTCCGAACGTCTTTACTCTTTAACCGACAAAAAGGAACTGAGAATGAAATAAACATAAACAAAAATGCAGTATTGTAGAGAATAGATACAGATTTATAAAAAACACATTTTTTTGTTCCAGGAATTAGTAGTTTTTGTAAAATTCCTTATTGCATGAAAGGTGCCAATAATTGGTACAAAAATCGGGGGTGCCAACCATTGTACCCTTTACGCTATTGTTGCTTATTTCACTTTCACTGTCTACAATATTATCCCTTTCAGATGTTATATCACTATGATTGATAATATTTTGCAAAATTATTTTGTTTTTTTTTTTCTAAATTATCCCTCTCTTGCTTTGCCAAGCGTTTTAAATTTCTTTTACTAAAACCACTCATTTTTAAATAAAATAAATTACAACTCACCAACTTTTTTCAATCATTATTTATTATTTACAACAAAATAATATGTTTGGTAGGTAGATATTTAATTATTAATATTATTAATGTTTTTTTTACTGGCACTCGCGTTCGCGTTTCACTTCTTTGTTTTTTCAGATGCAAACATTGAATGAAGAAATGCAAATGATTGATATTCGTCATTCGAGAACAAAAAGATTTTGTAAAAACAAGGAAAAATCAGAAAATACAGTTTCTCTTTCGCCAAAAAGGAGCACGCGTCATTAAAAAACGATCAAAAAGCAACAAAAAACGCGAAAAATCAAGCAGGCGCCAGAGACAGGCGACAACGAAAAATAAAAAAAAAAAAAGCGAATGAATCTTTGCATTACTTGTCGCCCTGGAAATCCTTGTGTTCCTTGGTTCAGGTAGACAGAAGGCCAAGTTTATAGTTTTTTATTTCTTTTCTGTTTTGAACTGCGTGCGGCTTATGAATCGATGCATTACTTGTCACCCTGGAAATCCCTGTGTTTTTGGGTCAGGTAGAAAAAAGGAAATGTTTATAGTTTTTTACTTCTTCTCTGTTTTGAACTGCGTGCAGATCATGAATCTGTGCATTACTCGTCACCCTGGAAATCCTTGTGTTCCTTGGGTCAGTTAGACACAAGGCAATTTTTATGGATTATTTTTTTCCTCTTTCTCGCGAAGAACACTGAACAGCACAGATGGCTCAACTTATTTCACGAACTAGTGAATCTGTGCATGACTTGTCATCAATGGAATCATCTAATGACTTTATGTACTTGAATTGATTAATGAAATGTGAGCACTGAACTCAGTTGAACTTTTGTTCCAAGTAAAACAAAGTGTAAATGCCTTAAAAATACTGAACTGATGAAAAAATCAATGCTTTTCTATAATAAAATCATAACATGCAATTTCCTCGAAAAAGTATTAGATGAATTCATTGTTCTTTTCACCAAAAAAATTCATTGAGGACGAAATTTCCTACTGGGTATGTGCAGTGTCGTCTGCACCATGAACATAATATATGTTTTCATATTTTTTTTATTCCATCCCTTCAGTTGTCACATTTAAATGCATAAAAAGTACACATATAGGTATACATATATGTAGGTTATAGGTATACTTATATGAATAATCTGTTAAGAGGCAACCTCTTATTCAATTACTGTTTGCTTTTGTCAACACAAATCCACCCAGTTGTCACATGTATATCACATGTATTTTCCTATCCGTATACACAGGGATATATTTCAATATTCAATAATGTGTTATTGTGTTCTCTCGTTTTTTCTCTCACAACGCCTTATAATGACCAACTGGCCATCGCCGCTAATCCTTATAGGTACACCCCTAAGCATACACTTTTATATCCGTATGTTGGTATATGAGGCATAAATTATGCATGCATATAATTTCGTATAATATCCTTTAACTCCATAGGTATATCCGTTTTGGACTGAAAGTTAGTTGATATCAAAACCACTTAATTTGCATATTTGAGCAGGTGCCTTACCTTGTACACAATGGTAATAATTCACATTCACATAAGGACACCCACAAATAAAAAAGAAGTTCCTTTATATATGTATGTATACAACATATATAGTTGCTGCCCACCATAATCCTTTTTTAGTTCTTTATTCTGAATAGAAAAATTATTGCCAATTTATGTATGAGGATGAACGAAAATAGAAACAAAAAATAAACACCAGACACCCACTGATAATTTTCATTTCTAAATCCTTTGCCAACAGGATATAAAATAGAAAGATAAAAAAGAATATAAATACAACACAGAGACAGAAAAGCGGCCATCTCCAAACGAAGGATAACAAATAACATATTTTTTCCATTAAAAACTCTCACAATAAACTTCAAATTGCACAAAAGTTCGTCTCGTCCTTAATGCACATCCTGCCACGGCACTTTAGACAACTGCTACTATAGATACATATACATATGTATATAGCCAACAACGCCAAAATAACCCCCCCCCCCCTTCATTGCCGTGTGCAATTTTGTTCTATGTTTTCCTAGTTTTGTCTTATGTTTCTTTTTTCGTCCTGACGTTGTATGTCAAAAAATATCCTTTCAGCGTAAAGCAAAATTTAATAATAATTCGTCATCGCATACATCCTAATATAGGTAGAAAATAAAGAACTTCGCCAATGCGCTTCATGTCCAATCTAGGATCAGAAAAATCTTCCGCTTGGCTTTGTTTTCCCCGTGATCCTTCGATTCTCTCACTGCCCGTCCTGGATCAAACGTTTTATACTGTAGTTGGTCTTTCCCGCAGCAGTCCTGCTGCTGTTGTAGGACTGCAGAGAAGTTGACTTAACTGCAATCAACTTTAATAACATCACAGAATGTCAATAAATCCTTGAAAGTATCCAATAGCTGATGATGGGGCAAAATGGTCCTTACGATGATGGTGGCTGCTGCTGATGCTGCTTCATGCATTCTTACATGGTTTTATTGCAACAAAACAAAATAAAAAAAAACTAGGATGCAATTGTGCTGCTGCAATTGTTGTTTTTATTTTGTAACAATTGTTCTACTATGCGATGTGAAAGTAAAGGTAATTTGAAGGATTCCTTCCTTCGTTGCCTTTGGAGCTGCAAACCTGTTTATTGAGCACGAAAGTCTGTTGTAGTCCTTGCGATAGATATATTCTACCAACGTGAGCGAAGGTTTTTATGTGGCAATGAGGTAAATCGTTTGACCATTTGTAAAGGATTGTTTTTTTTTTTTTAAGTGTGGATGCAGCAATTGCTTGGTTACCAGATGGTGTTGTTGTACAAAATTGCTTATTGCCTTTTGCTTGCTGCAGGTGAAAAAAGAAGTAAATGTGATAGGTACCTACATATATCGATTTTTTATTTGACTGAATTTATTTGCAGGAAGTAGGGCTGGCTATCAAATGAATATTTAAAGAACACACAACACTATACATTGAGTGAAGGTTGTAAAAATGTCGGTAATGCAGCAGTTTCTGAATGCGGATTCTAACAAATATTTAAGGCAACAATAATATTGAGCTGTCAATAGGAAATGGGAGAAATAATTTTATATTATCGACATATTTGTTATGTGATGTGAAAATTCATTCTCATAGCCATATAAAATATATTTTTACCCTCAATATTTTAAGATATGGGTTGGGTTAGGTAGGTTTATTCAATGTCTAATGTATTGACGTTTTTTAGGAGATATTAACAACTAATAATGAAAAGAATTAATCTTTTATAACAAAAAAGTATGAATAAATGAAACAAATTAACGCCGTCGTTTCGTGAGAATAATTTCAATTGAAGTTGAATTTCGAATTTGAGTCGCGTAGGGACTTAGTAAGTTTTCTCAGAACGTATATAGGTAGAAATGTCCTTTGTGGAAAAATTGCTTTATTATCTCATTTTTGCAAAAAAAATAGACTTAGGTTATTGAGTTTTCATTGAACGACGACTTAATAATTCCTAACAAAAATAAAAGGCACGACTGGGTCGCACAAATTTGCTCTTGAGGCAAGTAACTTTCATGTTCACGACTGGAAAATTCATTTGACCAGCTTTAAAAAAAAAAAAATGTATATATTGAAAAAATATGGAATATAAAAAGATTTATTAAAAGCATATCATTTTCGGTAAAAAATTAATTACATGAAATTGTATCAAAATTGATAGTATTTTTTTTTTTGACAAATTCAGAAATATGTATCTACCGGTTTTTCAAAAAAAAAAAAACTTTTTCCAAAATTACTTTTTTCAATTATGTTTTTGCAGTATTATTAAGGATTAGTAGTTGATTAAGAATATAAAATTTCTTCAAAATCGGTGTAGCCGTTCAAAAAAAGAGTCGGAGAAATTAAAAACGGATCTATGGCAGGTACCGTTAATAACCTGATTCTGAAAAAAAAATAATGAAAGACAACACCATGAGCACCAAATCACTCATGTAAAATTTTATCGAAATTGAAAAAATGGAATTATTATCCGGGATATTTCCTAAAGAATAGTTAATGCCAAGTTAGAACCAAATCCGGCTTAACCGTTTAGGCTGCAGGTGTCGATACATCCAGACATGCAGACAGACAGACAGAATTGTCGGACCTACTTTCTTCGTCTTCTCTATCATTGTAATGTCATGTTTGATTGTCATCCCAATACTTTTTTTTACGAATGCATAACTTGCCTTATAGTAGAGTAGGTACCTAATAATCGCAAGTAAAAAGTATTAGGAAAGATCAGTGAATCTATAACATTAATTTCAGAATTTTTTTTCAGATGTGAAAAATGAGAACCGATTCTAAATTATACTAAAATTACAGTATATTTTTTATTAATAAATTTTTTTTATTATTTAAGGGTAGGAATTATGAAAGTCTTGGAAAAACTGTTCTTTAATTTGGAGAAAATTGCTTTAAATTAATAAATTTATTGGAAAGAAGAATTGTTGTAAGAATAATACCTAAGTCAGAAAAGTCCGGGGATATTTCTTTTAGAATTATTTGTACCAATAAGTCTTAAGAAAATCGTCTTAACCGTTACTTTTATACATAGGTCAAAAATGAAAAAAAAAAAAAACGTTTCCTTAAGAATAGTTTATATGCCTAGTTGGAAACAAATCGGCCCAACCGTTAAGGCTGTTGATGTCTATACATTCATTTTCGGACCCACTTTTTTCGTCTTCTCTACACTCAGGGAAAAAAATAGTAATTTTTCGACTATTTTTATAGTCCGGATCGCGACAGCTATTTTTATTAGTTCAAAATAGTAACTTATCACTATTTTAATTGTTAATTGACCTTTGTCTTAATTTTAACTTTTTTTTAGTTAGTATTAAATGTAAAGTAGTTACACAACAACTTTAACAATAGTTATTTTCGGCAATGAATAGAGTTAAATATGACTATGTAAAGCTGTTGTTGAATGACTTTTCACATAGTTACTAATAACTTTATATTACATAATCATACTTGACTATGCAAATTTTTACGATTGACTTTTTCAAATTGTTATTGGGATGTGATGTGGGCAAAATAAGCCATCAGGAGACATCGATTTCAATATTTTTTGCAAAAAGTTCATAGTTTCCGGAAATTCTCAAAAAAAATTATTCCGACCGCTTTCACGACCCCCCGCACAGTGGTTTCTCCCATAGGCCAAAAGTCAAAATTTCAAGGTTGAACAAACTAATTTTTTTTAATGCAATAATTATCTATGATAACGGGACAATTATGTTGCAGTAAGGTTTCTCCTCTAAAATTAGTTGTTGGCAGTCAGTCGCGTCACAAAGATCAGTGTTTTTCCCGGTTTTATAAAAAAAGTTAGTCTGAAAATACGACATTGCGGTTTACCCATTTTTTGTCTGTTGTTCAAAGTAAATTTTGGAAAAAAGGTGATGTGAAGATTAAAATAAAGTATACTAATAGCTTTTTAATAATTTTCTTCAAAAAATATATATAGTTAATGTTTTGACTCCTATTGAAAATGGTGCATAATTTGAACTTTTTCATATTTCGTGTTTTTCTGAAGAGCCAAAACATCAAATTCCCATAAGATTCTTATAGAATAATTTTGAGTTATTTTTCCTCTTTTAGAATACATAAGATTTTTTTTTGCGCAAGTCCTAAAATTTCGACTCGAAGTAAAACACTGTTTTCCACTTTTTTTTAGATTCTAGCAATATGAACAAGCGAATTGATATTTTTAACATATGGCATGCGGCGAAGAAAGGTCGCAGTGATGCCAAAATTAATAAAACATGGACCATTTTCAAAGAAACTTATCAAATTGAAAGCTTAGGCGCTAAGAAAAAGATAAATACAGTGTAAGTCTTTTCATAGAAGGTGGGAGGATTGTTCCCGAAAAAAAATGTGTTTTTATCTAAAAATAGTATTTGGCTTGACTTCATCGAAGACTTTAGTTCTTTGGAGGAGGCCCAAACAGAAAAAAAAAAGTCGCCAAATACTCAAGGGAGACCAAAAAAACCATTGTTAGAAAGCTCGTCTCGCACTAAGAGGAGACGAATTGCTAAAATCGTTGAAGTCGATGAAGACATTGCTTGTGCTTTGAAACATTGCCAGTCTACAGACAATCTCAAAGTAAGACAACTCGATTCAAATGATGCTTTGAAAATTTTGGTCGAGGCAAAAATTGTCAAAACATCAGTACCAAGTTGTCAAGAACTTGGTAAACCAAAAAACTGAGGTTGATATTTTTCCAAGCTATGCCAAGGTTCTTCAAGCAAAACAAAAATGTTACCAAGAGCTGGATACAATCAACATTTCCGATTCTGCAGCCGAGGTTACCCTTCAAGGTCTCCTTAACCATACTGCCCAACGCATTGTAGAATCCCAACGGGACATTTTTGAAAATTCGGAGACTAATTTCGGTAATAATTAAAATATCTTACCAACCAGGTTTTGTGTTTTATTGTAAAACTTGTCTACTTTTTCTTTTGTGTTTGTTTGTGGTAAAAATGTCTCGTGTTTGTTACAGCCGATATAGCTCCAGTTGCAATTCTAACAGTGTCTCTAGTCTTAATCTAATCACAGGAGGTAGAATAATGCAGTGTTCGTCTTAATGTACAAACAAAAACTCTTGATTTAGGTGATCTGACTTTAATTGGGAAATGAGGATTTGATGGAAGCAGTGGACAGTCCGAATATAAACAAAGAACGTCTGGCGAATTCAGTGATGCGGATATGTTTATAACATCTTATGTTCCGATTCAACTTTTTTCGCAAGAGAGTTCTAATTCTGAAAAGAAAATTGTATGGCAAAATCCTCGCCCAGGATCAACTCGATATTGCCGACCAATACGTTTTCAATTAAAAAAAGAAACGTTAGAGTTGAGCAGAGCTGAGCAGGAATACATGCAGAACCAGATGAATAACTTAACTGGAACAATAATTACAGTAACTGACCGCTCTATAAATGTAAAACACATCCTCAAATTGACAATGGTTGACGGTAAAGTATGCAATGCCTTGTCACATACTTCTTCCCAACAGGCTTGTTATATTTGCGGAGCAAAGCCAAGTAACATGAATGATATTCAAAGCTCTTTACAAAGAACCATCAACGAAGAATTTCTAGATTTCGGCATATCTCCACTGCATGCGTGGATAAGATTCTTTGAATTCTTCATTCATCTAGCATATAGATTTGATTTTAAAAAATGGCGAACCGGAAATATTGAAAAACCTCTTTTGGACGCCCAAAAAAAACGAATACAAGCAGACTTCAAAACCATTCGATCGATAGTTGACAAGCCAAAACAAGGTGGTGGAAATTTAAACGATGGCAATACTGCTCGTAGATTTTTTGCAAACCTTTCTTTATCGTCTCAGATAACTGCCGTTAAGCAATCTATACTTGAAAGATGTGCTGTAATTTTGAAAACTTTGGCAAGTTGTTTTGCAATTAATGCAGAATCCTTCCAAATATATGCGCAAGATACAGCTCTTGAAATTGTTGAAGAATATCCTTGGTACCCATTGCCAGCTTCGGTACACAAAGTCCTTATTCATGGAGGACAAATTGTGAAACATGCCATATTGCCTATAGGACAATTTACTGAAGAGGCAGCAGAGGCGAAAAACAAAGACGTTAAATTTTTTCGGTCGAACAATACTAGAAAAATATCTAGGCTGTCAACTAACACTGACTTATTGAACAGACTACTTTTAACGTCAGACCCTTTGCTTTCTAACGAAAGAAATTTAAAAGAAAAACAAAAATCGACATTGTCTCAAGATATTTTGAATTTATTGCTTTAATACTAAAAAAATAAATATAAAATACTATAAAACCATTAAATAAAATTAAATAATATTTAAAATAAATCGCTGGTTTTATTTTCTATCATTTAAAATTAATTTTTAAGTTTTGACCGCCCTTCCCATACAAACGAAACCACTGTGCCCCGCCCCCCAAAGTGAGCTGTGGTTTTGCTCAAGTCATAAAAACAAAGGTCTCCAGCTAAATCCAGCTTTGTCCATATATTATTCAGCCCAATTCTAAATATTCCCGTGTATATAATCACTCCCTGGGAAATGTCTTCTCCCGGGGGTAAACTTCTCTTATCCTTTACTCCCCGGGAGAACATTTTGCTCTTCGAAAGGGAGAATGAGAGTTTTCTCTGAGTTTTCGAAACATCAATATCTAACAAATTAAATTTTCAAAAATAATTGTTTTCAAAGTCAATTCATATTTTGTTTTTATTAAATAAATTGAACAAAGATAACAATCTGACAAATTTTAAATATTTTCGGGAATCAATAACTCTTCGTTGGCGATGGGTTCTCCATTTTGTTTGGCTATAAAAACTCCTTACTTCCTTTTCTTTTCACGAATGCGTAAAGTACAGAAGTTATTGCATCAATAGCTTTCATCCCCATCAAATTATTAATCTGTTCAAAAACAGAAATGCATTATGGCGCACTTAATTTCAATCCCAAATAACTTTACTTCGGACAACGTTTTTTTTTTTTAATTGACAATTTTTATTTAATTCATAAAAAACAAAACATAAATAAATTAAATTAGCATACAAATTCAAGCTTTTTAACAGAAGAAAAATGATTAAAAAATTGCTTTAAAAAAACCATAATGCCTTAACTAAGGGCAATATGGCGAACCCCTGAGGGCAATATGGCGGTAGGCTTTTTATTTTTGGTTCGATCGTCCACATCCATCGCAAGTGTTTTTGAATGCAGTACAAGAGTCGTGAGACCACTGACCGCAAAAGACGCACTGCATCTTCACATACGAAAACCCATGTGCTTGGAGTTTTCGTATGTGTTGAACAATTTTGTCTTCATTCTCTGAACTGAGACTTGTAGGAGCACCTAAGGGATGTTTCTTGTAGTCATCTGTTTTTAGCCTTCTTCTGATGGTAGTTGCTGGAACTTTATACTGTTTTGCAGCAGCATTTATTGAGAGGCTTTTCTTCTTAACGTCATGTACTGCAGCTATTAAATCAGGTTCTTCCCATTTGCCTCGGAGACCTTTATTTGTTTTACGGATATTTGGCATTTCTGAAATTATTATAAATCACTTATAGTTAAAATTATGTATCTAAACATGTGAAATTATTGAAAACAGAAGGCCAAAAATTTGCCAGAGACGAAGAGACATTTGGTATTTTAAACGGCACTGAAATCGCAATAGAAAAAAATAAAACACGTCCGATTTGGTTGAGCACTCGTATTCGACTGACTCTTTCTTTTATTCTTTCTTAGTTCTTACTTCTATTCTAACCGGCAGCCAGTTCCCCTATTACACGTTTCAGTAGTAGTTGTTTGTTCATTTTTTTTTTACTGTTACAACTCGATCATCCTGACAATGTAATCGCCCCGATTTACGCCTAGTTAATAAATTATTGCTAATCCACTGCCACCGAAATATCCAACCAACTCTTTTATTTGGTTTATGTTTTCTCCTTTGACATCATAAAATTGTCTCTCATCGTCGTCGTCGTTCATTTGTCGCTCTTTTTTCTTATTCTTCTCCAATAGTTCATTTTCTTTTTTTAGTAGGTTCTTCTCTCTTTTTTCTAATTCAATCTCTCTTTTTAACAACTCAAGCTCTTTTTTCAACTGTTTCACCTCGTATGTTTCTTCTGTCGTTTTTTCTTGTGCTACGTTATCTTGGCTTCCTTCAGCGTTGTTGTCGTCAGCTTCAACTTTTTCTTCAACACTCTTTTCATTGTTGCCGTTACCGTCATCCCCGATTTCCACTTCCACTTCTTCCTCGTCATCATTTTCGTCGTCTGTATGTATGATTGAGAGTGTCTCGTCTCGTTTCTCAACCGGTACTTCCAACATTCTCAACATTAGTTCCGCCCTATTTCCACTCGTTTTCTTTCCAAGTTTTTTTGCAATGATGCTCGTAGTTGCTTGCACGTAATCTTATTTAATTTTTCTGCATCTGCCATCGTGGGTTTCTGTTTGGTTTGTTTCAAGTTATTTTTATTATTTTTTTTTTTTATGTATAATGGCAATTGCGCACACAAAACACACAAGCGCACCGATCACTAAATCAAACCACGTACACACTGAGTTGTGTTGTTTTTTTTTTTTTTCAACACAGAAATAGAAATCACGCGCACTGAGTTTTTTCGGTTTTGTTCTTTGGGTTTTGTTCTTTTACTCTCTTTCTTTTTTTTTTTTATATAATAAAATAGTTTATTTCGCGGGCTGAATGGGTTTTTCAATCCACTTCTGAATTTTAAACGGCACTGAAATCGCAATAGAAAAAAATAAAACACGTCCGATTTGGTTGAGCACTCGTATTCGACTGACTCTTTCTTTTATTCTTTCTTAGTTCTTACTTCTATTCTAACCGGCAGCCAGTTCCCCTATTACACGTTTCAGTAGTAGTTGTTTGTTCATTTTTTTTTTACTGTTACAGTATGAAATTAATTTTACATGTTAACTTGATAAAGGCATTATGGCGCACTCGCGCCATAATGCCCACACCTTATCTGCGCCATATTACACAAATTGCACTTATTCACAACACATACAAAAAAAAAAAAAAAAAACTTCTTTTAAATTATTTCTTGTTGCACAATAAAACCAAAATTGTACTCTTCATTCCACTATTCACATCAAACACGTGCGCTGTATACTTACCGAGATACACGAAGTCAAAAACAAAGCAAAATTATAAGAAACCGCTCAGAACCGGTTTAATTTTTTTTCTTTCTTGTTTCTTGCGCAAAAATAGGCTTTTCGACTTGCGGTCTGAACTGGACACGTGTTCGGCGATGACTGAAGTTTTTGCATTCTTTCTACTTTTATTAGAGTATTCGAAGTGTGGTATTTGCGAGGTGCGCCATAATGCCCACTGCGCCATAATGCCCTGGCTTACCCTACGCATTTAACATAAGAAAGCACTTAAATTGTTTGGCTAAGTAACCGCGGATTAACTATGAAAATCGGTTGGTTAAAAACTTGAACCAAACTGACTCTACAAGAGCAAGTTCGTGTGACCGTGTCTTGCATTTTTTATCGTAATTGGCTTCCAACTTCGATTAAGTTTGATAAAATTTTTAGAGATTAGATTATTTGTTATTTTTGACCTATAACAGTAATTTTAATTTTAATATATTTTATAGCCAAACAAGTTAAAACAGCATTTCTTTGTTAAGTCAATTTATTATTCAGGTTCTATTTCTGTTCGCTTCTTTGTTGATTAGATACGTATCTTATAAATCAAAAAGGAAAGAAAAAAAAAGAACACAATGATTTCATGGGAAATTTGATTAGGATTGAAAGATATTTTTTTATTTCGCTTTTCATTTTCTATGCATCACCTTATTCTCTAATGGCATGTGGTAAAGCTTTTTAAAGACAAATACTGTTATTAAAAAATTTGACGCTCGGTGGTAACGAGTAGCGCAGGCAGAGGCGTACCGAGAGGGGGGTGTGGGAGGTGTCTCACCCCCTAAGAATTTCCAGAGTCGGTCAAGTCGGCAATTTTGAAAATTTTAAAATTTATAAAACTGCAGTCGGCATTTTCAAGAGTTTCAAACTAAGTTCAGCAAGTCAGCATTAATGAAAAGTTTTTAAATTTACAAAACAAGACAGTCGGCATTCCCATTTTTTTTTAATTTTTAGCATGAAAGTTGGCATTTTCATAGGTTTTTATACTTATTCTAGCAAGAAAGTCGGAATTTTTTATTTTTTTGAATTTTAAGTGTGAAAGTCGGTATTTTTGCGGGTTTTTATACATATTCTAGCAAGAAAGGCGGCATTTACAATTTTTCGAATTTTCAGTGTGAAAGTCGGAATTTTTGCAAGAAAGTCGGCATAAAATACTGTCTTATATAAAATACTGTTGCATTAGTTATTTATTCCTTATATTATTGAAAACTATTCATAAAAACAAATTCTTTTAACTAGGTACATATGTATTAATATTTTAAATAAATGCATTGCTGTTAAAAGAATTCACGTGTTATATTTTTTCAATATTACAATTGATACTCAATATTTTTACATAGTTTCATGGAAATTTATTGATTATTCAAAACATCCAGTCATTTTTTTACTTTTTAGTATAGCGATGACTGCAGTCGGCAAATTCCCTAAATATGTCGGCAAATTCCTAATAAAAGTCGGCATTTCAGTAAAACTCACCCCCCCCACGGCTCGACCTCTCGGTACGCCCCTGAGCGCAGGTGTATGAGTTGGTTCGATGTGACCAAAGAAGTCCTTCTTAATTTATCAAAAAGATATTCGGGTGAGTGTGAGAGCAAGACATCTTAGAGCAAAGATAGAGTGCGGAACTTTAGAAGGTTTTCGAATGACATGTTCAATAATTAAGTCGAAAAAATTGAAACAAGGTCAGGTCTGCGTAGCGCAAAAATATAACGAATAGTACTGTTAAATGCAACATTAAGTCTTCATTTACTTTCAACGCTACAAGAGCAATATATTTCACAACCGTAAGTGTGAATGAGTATAATAAGGGTTTTTGCAAGCATACAACGAGTTTTTACTGGAATAAAATATTGAGTAACTATCAACGAACGCGGGGCCGCATAAGTTTTACCAACTATTAAATTAATGTATGGCTATCCCATGTGAGACTGCGGTTGAAAGTAACACCTAAGTTTTTCGCTGTCTCAACAAATTCTATAGGAGCGTTGTTCATAATGAACAACTTTTGAACAGGTTGTATGTGAAAGTCTTTTATTCTTTGGTAAGAACATTATATGTAAACAGCAACACGGTTTCGTGCAGAAACGGTCTACTGTTACAAACCTTCTTACATTTTTACATAAATGTTCAAATGCAGTAGAAAGTGGTTCTGAAGTTGATTGTATATACACAGATTTTTCTAAAGCATTTGACCAACTCAGTCATAATATTATTGTTCCTAAACTGCAAGCATACGGTTTCCCACTCTTTTTATATCATGGATAGAACTTACCAGGTTAAATTTAGAAATTCCCTTTCTAATACTTTCGTTGCCCATTCAGGCGTACCCCAGGGAAGACTTTTGGGTCTTTTCTTATTTATTCTTGCTATAAATGACGTTTCTTCTTTTATACGCTTCAGTGAGATTCTCATATTTGCAGATGATATGAAAATTTATAAATCAATCAAATCTCCCAATGATCATACTCTTTTGCAGGCTGATCTTGATAGTTTCAGTATTTGGTGTAATAAAAATGGGTTAACTCTTAATCCTATAAAATGCCAAACTATTACTTTCTCAAAGAAAAAAGTTCCAAATGATTTTGAATATTGTATAAACAAAATAAAAACATGTTAACTTTATTGTAAAAAAGGCGAACTCTATGCTTGGATTCACAAAACGGTGGGCAAAGGAATTTAACGATCCATACGTTACCCTCTCTTTGTATAACTGTTATGTTAGGCCGCATCTTGAGTATGCCTCACAAGTATGGACCCCTTTCTATGAAATCCATAAGAAACGTATTGAATCAGTCCAGCATAATTTTATTCGCTTCTTCTTAAAGGCCTTCCATGGGCTGATCCTTATAACCTGCCACCATACGAGCATCGGATAAGGCTTTTGCAGATGCCATCTTTATATCAAATTAGAGTAAACAATGACTTAATTTTTCTACATCAACTTATCTCTGGACAAATTGATTCGTCGGAACTGTTAGCCTTAATTGGTTTTAACTTCCGCGGACGGTCGTATCACCTTCGAAGTTCTGAGCTTTTTAATATTGAACATCACAGAACCAATTATGGCATGCATGAGCCTCTCACGCGGATGAGTAAGTTATAGTTATAACTTGAATGGGGGTGTGTTGGATTTTAATTTAAATAAAAGTAATTTAAAAACTATTTTCAGAACCAGTGCTTCACGATCCTAAATGTTTCTGTGTCATTTTGGTTTAATTTTGACTTTATATGTTTTCATGTTTTTATGTGCATGTGTTTTTGTTTTTGTTACATTGTGCTTACTAACAATTAACACCTGCACTAAGTGATGAGCCAGTGGAACACATTATATGTGTTGGCAAATCTTCTTTCATCTACTGATGCTTGCTTTAAGCTCCATTTGAATAAGATCTGATAGTGTATAAAAAAAAACGGTTGGAGGAAAGTAGGATAGATCTAAAGGTGTTCTCGATATAACCAAACACTTTGTTTTTGATAGGTTTAGTAGAAGACCATTTTGCTCCTGACCAACATACAATACTTTATACAATTCTTCATATAGGCATGCTATGTTGTATCAAATGAGATTCTTAAATTCCTTACCCATAAATTACCTCAAAACAGTAAAAGAATATTCAAATAATTATTACAGTATTCGTTTTTAATAGAGTTTTTCTAAGTTAATATATACCTACATGAACAGTGGTCATTTAAAATGATTGGATACCAGACTATCGACAAAAGTAGGCATTTAACATGAAAAAGTAATTACTAGGCAAATGCTCAATTTGGTTTTAACAAACTTGAAAAAATTGCAGTATTAGAACAAAATTGTTTTATGCATACCGCCCAACTAACAATTTAACTTGTATTAGGTTCAACACAAGCTATTTTCAGACTTCTATAGAAATAGTAAAAGGCTTTATACAAGTTATTTTGGCGCACATTGCGCAAGCTCCTATAAAACTTTTGGTGGCAGGTTCTATATCAGGAAATAGCTTGCTTTGGATGTTATAAAACGGCTCTATACAACCCATTTAATGACAGATAGCTTGTCTTGGACGTTGTTGAAAGGCCTTACCCAATCATTTTAATGACGCCTTTGCTAATAGCTTGCGTTGGACGTTGTAGAAAAGCCTTATCCAATCCATTTTATTAATGAAAGCTTGCCGTAAATGTTTATATAATGCCTTATAAAGGTTATATTAAGAAATTAAAAAAAAATGTAGGTATTAGTACATTAAGCAATTTTTTTATTTTTGTATTTGTGTTTTTAGATATTTCCTCCTTCGCAGTCAGGGCCCAAAAATATTTTGACTGTATTCTGTAAAGATTGAAATTAGATTTTTAATAAAAAAGAAAAGTGTTTATCTACCTGGATTTTGAACTCAGAATCGAGAACTTCCACGCACCACTCCAGCACTCTACCTCTACGCCACATTGTTGTTCAGAAAAATATGATGCGAAGAAAATGATATGAAGAAAATGTTAACGGTGAAGGGAGAGAAAGAATTATCTTTATTAGTTTTTTTCATATTTTCATATTAATAAATTATTTTTGTAAGCACTTCTTTTCGGTTTAAAGATTTTTGATACTCACCTTTCCTTTTTTTCTTTAGAACTGTAATGTTTTCACTAAGAGGTTATTTTTAAGACTTTAATTGACATATAAGCAGAATAATTAAATTCGTATTAAGCATTTATAGGCAAGCCTTTCACAAGTTGTTTGCATTGACTTGTCGTGGTGAGCCTTATAGCAGCTGTTTTCTTTAAATTATCAGTAAACAACTTCGGAAGGCCTAATACAAGCTATTTTGAACCTTTATCTACAAGCCTTGTATAGAGCTTGTCAAACTTCCTTTTAAAGGCCTTATAGCTGTTTTTTTTTTTAATTTTCAAAGTTTGAAATGTGTGGCTTGCGAAAATTTGGCTTATAAGAGCTCTATACTAGCTATTGCTTGCCAAATTCTAAAGTTTTGACCTTATAAAAGCTAAATTGTTAGTTGGGCGATTAAAGTATTTACTGGTTAAATTCATCCGAAAACAGTTAATACTAGTATATATTTACTATGGTTTTATGCATATGCCAATTAGTATATATACTATGAAAAATTACCATAGTAAAAGCGGGTTATTAACAATTCATAGTAGTAAGGTACAATATTCATGCTAGTGTTTATGCATACAGCCCATTATAGAGATGCAGGAAAGAGCGTTTTCTTAATATCTGATTTCGACCAAATATTCTTTAAAACCTATTTCGGTCGAGCCGTTTCGGAGGTACATATTCAGATTTGTCAACATTTTTAAATTCAGTTCAATATTAAAGTTCATAACATTCTTTGAAATGCAACTTCTTACATTCAACTTTTTATATTCCCTTATCATTTCTTTCATTTCGTTCGTTGCTATCACCCATTCTAGTAGGGGCGAGGAATTTCGTTCGTAAAAGCAACCCAACAAAACCTACGACCGACTTAAGCGAGATATTTTTTTTGTTCTTGTGGCACGATTATTTTCACCCAGGGAAATAAATTTTAATGGACGGTTTTATGTTGTAGTAGTGCAATTTAAAAGTTATTTACGGGTAGTGCTGTTAATGAGAACCATTATCCTGTCTGCAAATGTGTGTGAGGATGTAAAAATAATAATCATTACAAAACTTTTTAAAAAAGGAATTTCGGTATTGTTTACGTATTTTTTGTGTCTGGGTGGACGTAGAATTTTTTTTGTGAGATCTTGAATTGTTGCAAGTATCTATAGTTAATGGATTTCATAATGATCCAGATTATGGTGATGTAATTGGAATATGCCATCTGATGCGACATAAAATTTTGAATGGGGTATATATTCAAGGTGGGGTTCACATAAGCGCATGTAACCCTTGTGGTAAATGCAAAAGTAGGTTAATAATGGTCTTGGATCTCGGAGAGATAAGATGATGAGAATATTAAAAACCAAACTGCTTGAAAATTTATGTAGGTAGTGTGCAGTTTTTTGATTTGAAAATATTTGTATTTTGAAAAAAACTGGAGCTGAATGTTGGCAATACCTGATGGTGTAGGTCAAAAGCAGAACCCATGACAGGTAGGTACTCATAGTCTAGGAGCTGGTGAACGTTTTTGGTAACTCATAAGTGTACACAAAATTTGTAATTAGTCTTATTGAACTTGTGCTAAGGATCACTAGAACCAAGATCTGGCAGCTGCAGCCAGGGCGTTTGGGAGTGGCAACGCCCCAAAGTCGCCAAAAAAGTGGGCAATCCACTCATCGTCTGGGGCTAAAGGGTTGCCAGACGGGCTCAAAGATTAGGGCTGATGTCCGATAACTAAGGCGGCGCAAAATAATAACGGAATTTCGGAGAAAGGTAAAAAATAAGATTTTTTTTTATTACCGGAGTGAAATCTATCTCCCCCCGTTTAGGCGGGAGGGGCAATTTTCTAAAAAAAATCGCTTCGAAAAAAGAATTTTATAAAAAAAATCGTTATACTTAACATTATTTGTAAACAGTTTTGTGAAACTTAGGCTAAGGATAAATAAAATCTAGATCTGGCAGCTGCCATACAGGGCGTTTGGGTGTGGTTACGCCCTAAAGTCTCGCAAAAAAGTGAGGCAGTCAACTCTTTAGTATATGCATAAATTAAAAAAGAAGTTTCTTAGAAAGGTACAAAACAGAAACCAAAAGAGGGTCTTTCTCTCCCCGTTTAGGTGGGAGGGGCAATTTTCTAAAAAAATTGTATTTAAATGGAAAAAAAGATAAAAAAAACCGCAATAAGTACGTGCAACATATTTGTAGGGTAAAGTCGGGTGATATGGCACCCGGGGTGATATGGCACCCTTTCAATATCTCCCACTTAATGACTTATATCCAAAACAAAGAGAACAAAATATCATTCAGTATTACGCAAGCTCTTGAAGTATCCAGTTCGAATCGCAGCAGCCTGTAAGTTACTACCATATACAGCCGGAGAAAAAAAAAAGTGAGTGTGTATTGAGCAAAAAGTTTTTTTGTGTATCAGTGAAGTTCGTGGTAATACGAGAGTATTTGACGC
This sequence comes from Baccha elongata, assembly GCA_951217065.1. Classification (NCBI taxonomy): domain Eukaryota; kingdom Metazoa; phylum Arthropoda; class Insecta; order Diptera; family Syrphidae; genus Baccha; species Baccha elongata. The sequence continues at coordinate 55,450,168 of OX578272.1, read as the reverse complement.
CAGGTGTTCATTTAAAATGAAAACAAAAGAAATAATCGTGTTTGTTCTTGTTTGCTTACTGCTATAACTGTGCGTGCTTGATTGTTCATGTTATTTGGTATAGCAGAAGCAAGGTCAAAAAGGTGATATGGCACCTCAGAAGTTCGGGTGATATGGCCCCGGTGCCATTTCCCCCGCTCTAACTTTATTATACTTTATTTGCATTTTTAACTAGGCATTCACTTAAATTTCAGAAATCCTTTTACTATTATTTCGTTGGTTTGACAAATTTCTTTCAGAAATGCCGACAGTTTATAAAAAAAAATCATCTGCAAATCGTGCACAATGGACACAAGACCAACTCACAGCAGTCATTGAAGCTGTCCATGCAAAAACAATGTCCATAAAAGCAGCTTCAAAGCACTTTTCAATTCCTTTCACCACCCTTAGACGCCGCATTAAAAATCCAGACGTTAAAAAACCTGCTTTGGGATCCGTATCCTGCTTAGGGGAAGAAAGGGAATTGAAAATTGTGTGTCATATAAAAAAAAACTCCAGGCACACGGATTTGCTCCATCTAAGAAGGAAGTGTGCCAAATGGCCTATCGATTGGCAGAAAAGTGCGAGATAAGGCACAAATTCAACAATTTGAAAAAAGAAGCTGGAAAGGACTGGTTCATTTTGTTTATGAATCGCCATCCTGATCTAGCAGTTCGAAAATCAGAGGGAGTGTCGCAGTCACGAGCCAAAGCTATGTCTAGGACAGAAGTGTCTAACTACTTCCAATTGATGGAAAAAACCTTGACGGAAAATAATTTGCTGGACAAACCCGGTCATATTTATAATATGGATGAAACTTGGTGTCAACTCAACAATCGGCCCTCTTTCGTTATTGCAGAGAAAGGATCGCGCAACGTTACTGCAATAACATCGGCAGAAAGAGGTGAGACAATAACAGTCATTGCATGCTGCAACGCAGAAGGAAATTTCTTACCACCAGCCTGTGTTTTTAAAGGTAACTAATGTGGTGAGGATTATGCTCTCACAACGAAACCGGACGAGTGGCTTGAGTGCATAATATGTCACTTTTGGTCACATGAATCATGCACATCCTATAACAATACATGCAACAAATGTGAAAAAAAAACAACAAGAAAATGTGAAAAAAAAACAACAAGAAAATGTGAAGTACCATTTCACCCGCAAGCAGGTGCCATATCACCCTCCATTTTTTAAGTCGTCTTTTTTTTAAGGTTTTTTATTTTTGCAAAAAAAAACATTTAATTAACTGTGAATTTCAAATATGTTCCTATTTTTTGTTTACAAACTAGTTTTATAATAAAGATATTTTGGTTTGAAATAAAAATCTTTTTTAATTTGAAAGTTATAAGAGAAAAGAAAAATGGGTGCCATATCCCCCGGCTTTACCCTATACCTTTCCTTAAAAGCAAAAGTCCGTTCTACCATTACTTCTCATGCATATAGTTTTTGCAAAAAACAACTCCAAATTCAATTGTTAAAAGGAAAAAGGAATTTTAAAAATGAAAACGAAGACCTTTTAATACAACTGCAGAGGTCCTACAAATACCAGCGATAACATCTTCTACGAGCTCATTACATTTCCAATATTTGGAGAAATGCCCACTTAAAAAATCCCACCAATTTTAGGTGTGAAAACCTTATATTATATTACATATTGGGCTTGTAACTTTCAGTTATACATTAGGCCTTATAGGCCTGTCGGCTTATAAGGCCTAATCACAGAAATACAGCTTAAAATGATTCCAGCAGCTTGACGCCACATTATTAGGCCCGTATGATACTTTTTTTTCTCATTTTTAATGCATTAATATAAATCTAGAGCAGTAAGAAAAAATTTCAATAGGAATTTTCATGTTGTGTGAGTGCGAACGGCGTCAAGCCAACTTGTACAAAGCCATGTCATAACACGCCATCTGGACAAATCCACCCCATCAACTTCACATGTCATCTGAAAGTAAGCCCATATTTTGGACTACTGGACATTTCGTTGCATCGAACTGCGTGTGGCTTTTAGCCAACCTAGTCAAACAAGGGCGGTTGTTACACCTATATAACATGAAGGATATCTGGTTCTTCGTATTGGAATATTGTTGTTGTCAGAGACTTGCATTTATTTTATTGGCTTAGGTGTTTTGAATTCACTGATACACAGTGGTGAGTGTGTACAATAATATAAAGAGTTAGGGGGAGAGCGAGAAAGATTTTTGAGAAGATTTAAATTTGATTGGTTTCGTTTGGTTGATTGCAAATAATTTCTGTCAACTTCAAAGGTGTTTTGTGTTTGTTGATGGATGACAAAAATATAGGTATTTAGCATGAAATTAGGCAGACACAGAGTTATAGCTGTAGTTAATATTCTAGTTTAAGTTTCCCGATTAAGTAAGTATAGGAACTTAGTTTCTTTATTTGTATGTAAGAGGGGATTTGAAAATGGAGTAAATACAGTTAAAAGAGAATATCGGCAAGTACCTATATTTTGAATAGTTTAAAAAGCGGTGGTATGAATGGAAGAGGAATGTAGGTTCCTATCTATTGGATAATAAATAAATTTTGTATTTGCAACATGTAGGTAAGGTAGGTACCTACCTAGATATCTACATATAGTTATTCTTATTAATTAGATACCAGGTAGGTATATATGTAGGTAGGTAACTAGACAGAAAATGCAGTTATCTGTCATATTTTAATAGTGTTTTCTTCGTCATTTAGTGGTTTGAAATAAGTTTTTTTTTAATGAAGGTATCTAAGTAGATAGGTAGGTAGGTACCTAATAAGCTTTATTTGGGTTAACAAAATGATACATGTTTAGGTATATCTTGCTTGTTGTCGTTGTAAGGAATTGGAAATTTGTAAATACGATAGCTTTTGCTAGAGTTGAAATCGCTTTGATATTGATAGTTTTGCTAGGTAGATATATCTATTGATAAATTTTGGGTATAGATAGGTTTGGTTGGGTTAATTTAAAATTTTTAGCATTTTTCGATAAAATAATGCTTCAAATGTTAAAAATGGCACTTTTGACTAGTGTATTTAAACGTAGGTACCTATCTATATGATGTATAAGTAGGTAGGTAGGTAGGTACCTACTTTTAAATGGCGTCGAATGAAGATGAAAAGTAGGTAGGTATATTTGAACTAAGGAACTGGACAGAAAATACACTTATCATCATGATGATTATGAATTTTACCTATTTTCATGCATATTCTTATTTTTATTTATTGCAAACCTAACCTTCATTTTGACAACTTGAATTTACATAGGTACGAACTGCAAAAATAAATTACTAAAAAAAATAAAATACATTAAATTAAATTTATTTTTTTAATCAGAATTTTATTTAAAATATGGAAGAAAATAAAAAATTCTTGAAGGAAATCAAAAAGTCTTTTGATTTCCGCAAAGGCAGGTTCTCAGTTCTCAAAATATTTTTATCTTTGGGTTAGTGGGGTATCTAGGTTTATTTTCTTGGGGGGGCAAACGATATCTATTACCTATGGTGTTTTTCCTTGTAATAAGCAAGGGCAGCCACTTTCCGGATATGGCTTTGTCATCATTCGTTCACGTCTTATTTACGTCTTATACACCATATTATCATTTTTAAAACTAGTCTTGTATAGATGACTTGATAAGTATATTATTATTTATTTATTTATTATTTATTGTTTGTTCAACAAATGCCTTCATTTAGCATTTAAAATTGGCGTACTTAAAATTTTTAAACAACCATTTTATAAAAATTATTAAGTAAATATCGAATAATTTCAAAACCGCTCCAACGCTTTTAGAATAATTTTTTTGGTAAGTTTATATTGATATATTAATATAATATATTAATTAACTCATTAATTCATTCAACGCTGGCAAGATAATGACTATGGAATAGTAATAAAAGCATGTATATTAAAAAGTTGTAATTTCTTATAACTAAGCAACGATAGGCCCAACTGAGTTGAAATTTGACTCACAGTTAGAAATGGGCTCAAGAAATCTACAAAAATAAATTCAAGGTCATAGGAGACACGGGGGGCTTGAGAAAAGAAAATGAAAAAAACACCTCCCCTCTTTGAATAAATCAGGAACGGTTGGTCTAATACAGTTAAAATTTGGACCACAGTTAGATATTAGGTCCAAATATCTTCAAAAATAAATTCAAGGCCATAGGAGGAAGAGGTGGCCTGAGAAAAGAAAATAAAAAAAAAAAAAAATTACTCTCGTGGCAAGTTACCTGAGGGTTCAAAGTGCAAACAAAATAATACGTAAAAACCGTATGGAATTTATTGAAAGTTATGAATTCATACCTTATAAAGATTCAAACCAAAATCACTGCATGCAAATCATTTTCTTTACTAAATATGAGTTTATGAAAAATATTATGAGAAATATTTAAGTCATATTCCTATGTACTTTTATGTAATGTACCTACTTAGGTATAAGTATACCTTGCTAAAAAACATCATTCGACGACAATGAAAATATGTGGTTGGTAGAATACCCATGCCATTTTTAACATTAGGAGCATTATTTTATCGAAAAATGTTCAAAATTAAAAACTAACCCATACCCAAAATTTATCAAAACTTATCTCCAAAACTATCTATATATCTACCTAGGTATCGAAGAATTTCAATTCTAACAAAAGCTATCATGTTTACAAATTTCCAATACCTTACAATGACAACAAGGAATATATAGGCATGCATTATTTTTTAATCCAAATAAAGCTTGTATCTAGGTGTCTATCTAAACCAGGTGTCTAACAAAACTATCAATATCAAAGCGATTTCAACTCTAGCAAATGCTATCGTATTTACAAATTTCCAATTCCTTACAATTACAACAAGGACCTTTGAGTTAAACTATACTTACACATAGAGGAATCAAGATGGTTTCAAACTCACAGAAGTACCTAGGTATATACCTAAGTAGATGTCGCTTAATGAGCATAGTAATTATTATTGCTTTAATTCGCTGTAACGGAAAACACTTAACCCGAGACGAACAAAATTCTTCTGCATACATTTGTATTTGTTTTTGTTTATTTCTCTTGCCTTTTAACTCAAGTATAATTGCTACAAGAATAAAAAACAAAACAAGTCAATAGTAACGAAAATTTGAAACTTACTTTTAAAAAGATGATTTCTCTATGTGTATAAACTCAATGGTATAACCTAAGTATACCTACCTATGTTCCTACCTAGCTACATAGGTAACGCTCGTATCTGTACTGTTTTTCGCAGTATAGTACTGTTTTTTGCTCTCAAAAACTGCGTAAAATATTTTTTTCAAAAATACTGCTTTTATTTTGAGATATACCTACAGAACTTCAAATCAGCAGTTTTTTGAGCTTGTAAGCAAACGTGAATGACAGTGGGATATTTCCATCTTTACATTGTTAATCTCCAAGTAGGAAATTTGCTCCTCAATGAAAAATTTCTTGGTGAAATTTATACCACTTTTATATATGAGATGAAGTTCCCTGATTATACACTCATTAAAAGTAATGCAAACATTCAGCGGTTCGTCATTGGCATCTAAAACTCAAAGGAATTAATGAACGCAATAAATTTCATGTTTTAAGGAAATAAAGTAATTAAAAATTAAAAAAAATTCAGGTACTGCGGAAAATAGGTACTCTTTTTTTTTATCGACGTACCTACTGCTATTTTCAATTTTTGAGGAAAAAGTACTGTTTTTCGTCCAAAAAAAGATACGAGCGTATAGGTGTTGCAAGTAAAAATATACCTATCAACCCTTTCCATTTGTTGTTTACCAGATGGGTACCTACCTACCTACCTCTTCGATGTTTACCATCTACCAGGGCTTTATTTAAATCATTCGAAATATTGCAGCAATTTTTTTATTCCTTCCTCTCAATCTCTTATAGTCTAATCAACCAAATAAGAAACTTTGTCCTTATACCTATCTACCTAAACCTACAAAACGAAAGAATCTATTAACTTAAACGAGAACAGGTATTTACTACACAGCAGCAAACTACATGTAAGTATGTAGATATCTATATAGGTAGGTAGGTAGGTAGGTACCTATCTGCCAATCAACCAAAAGAAACCAACAGAATTTAATCTTCACCCATATTTTATCCGCCTCCCCCTTTCATCATTAACCTATTAGGTACCTAAACAATCGCTATGCATTAATAACACGTAAAAATAAAAATCTACACACTCCAAACAAATCCATACAAAAAGAGTAGCAATTACTTTAGTAGGTATATAGGTACATACATATATAGAACGCCAATCTAGTAGATATAGAATGCCCCAGGCATCACGAAACTATGAAAAAAATCTTTATACCTACCTACCACATTAAAAGAATCCAATTAAAATTGAAAATTAGCTACAATTACAAAGGTACCTACCATTAAGGCCCATCTCATTCTCTCAACCATAAAACAAACAGATGACATAATGTCTTCCGAGTTGACAGCAAAAATTACAATCAACAAAACCAAACCAATCGAAATAAAATATTCGGATGAATTTTTCCCGCCTCTTCCAAAAAATCTTTCCCTTTCTGCCCTCACCATTTTAACCTATTATAGACACACGCCAATGTATCTACATCTACATCAATGCATTCAAAACACCTAATCCATAAAAAACCACACACACCGAATCCTTTGAAAATGAATTGCAGTTTCATATTATAACCTACATGCAAAAACAATGCAAAAAAACACAAAAACAAAAGAAGTATGCATTTTATTACAAAATGTATCACTCAAATACCATTCTTCTTTTCCCTGTCCCTTTCTGTTTCCGCCATAACTAATTCCTATTGCTCACAACCCAAATAATACGAATTTGTTTGATTAGGTTGGTAACTGCCCACATACAACATAATAATACTATTGCAAATGTTCGATGTAGCGAAATGTCCAGATGTCCAATTTGATGTGCTGGCGAGAAGATTACTTGGATCGTGAGATGAGGTGCGAAAATACCAGTTGGATTTGTCCAGATGGAATCGTATGACTTGGCGGTGTATGAGTTATACCCAACCCGTGCGAACACCAGAATCACAAACAATGCGAAAATGTAAGAAAAATACATTAAAAATGAACTTGCGTTTACATTTTTCAGCCGTTGGCGGATTTTTTTTAAAGTTTCGCATTTTTTGACATTGTAAACAATATTATTGTGAAAAGTGGCAAATGGACGATTTATTTTTTGTTGCTTTAAATACAAATTTGGTAAAAACACAGTCTGGAAGTTTTGCAATTAAAAATCAAATAAAAGAAAAAAGGAAAAAATAAATGTTCTTTTGATTTGTTTGTTTTTTTTATTCTTTTAATTTGGTTTGTTTAGTTCTAACATATTTTCTCTTTCTTAAAAAAGCATGCTGTCTCCTTTACGTAAGACTGAAAGTTTAGTACTAATTAATGCATTAAAAATTGATAAAAAAAAAGAAGTATCATACGGGCTTTAGGAATGTAGCTAACGGTCGTAAATTACCTTTGCAACTCGTTGCCTCGTTTTCCCTCCCTCACTATATCATCAGCGTTGGGTCATCAACTTTCGAAGGTGGTTTTCCGGCTCGAATTATATAAAAGTGTCGTATATTTATATAAATTTGGTCTGAATGTTTTTACTAACATCTGCCTCTATTAACTTGAATGTTTGCGAAGTGCATCATATAGCTCGAATAATGAATTATAATAGTTTTTCTTAAGACATAGTGCTGGCGGATATTAAGGCCTACCAGAACAAAAAAGAAGGTTTTGTTAACAATAAAATTTGTCTATTCAGACAAAAAGTTTTTATTTTATTTCAACCCGCCCTTGGCTATATGTAGGCCTTATTACCCGCACCTACCTCATATAATTTTATTTTATATTGTTTTATCCAATCCACTTACTTTTCTCACCACTTAACACCTTTTAACGCGTAAGCAATCAAAACTCAATGTGCTGTCACGTGGATGACTCTTCATAAAATATTAACTTATATCTTTTCAATAAAAACAAAAACCCGCAGTTACCTACATCACACAGCTTCCGAAATAAACTCGTTTCTGACTTAAGGTGATAATAATAATTCCTAGAATTGCTGTCACTCCAAAGCACAACACACAAAAATCCTGAAAGACTGCGCTTCAAGGAAGACTTTCCAATCTCATCATTTATGATCCAAAATGTCGTGAAGAGTAAACAAATTAAGTACGACATTTCTCCGTCGACTCCTCCTTGCCTATTAATCTCTTCTATAAAACCTACACGCTTAGACATCGCATATTACATTATTACCTTTATATCGAACAATAAAAACAAAATTTCGCACCATGTTCAGGGAGTTGAAACCTATTACCCGTGCCTGTCGTAAGGGTGTCTATATTATATATTACATGCACCAACAAAGCTTACACAACCGATCGTTAAGCACTCACGGCACGTATAAGTTAAAAAACAATGTCACACCGATATAGAAGAGGGCCTTCGCCAAAATGAATTGACAACAATATAACGGGAAGCATTAGAAATAAGCTTGGAAAACTGTTTCTTCATTGTACAGGTCGTATCCTATCCTAAATTTCAAATTCGTAGAAGTCAGAAAGGGCGAGGATACCAACAATACATAGATAAATATAATATGCAAGCGTGTCATTGCTGTATACGAACACGAAAAACTTCAGTAGCTCAGCAGATATAGTCTTCCTGCATGAAAATTGTTTTCAATAAAGTTCAACCATAAAGTAAACATTAATTTTTATGCGTAAGCACATGTTACACACTGGAACACAGTGGAGTATAAAAGTTATGACTTACGTTTTCATAAAATCAACTTTTGTTTTATCCAACTACTTTGTCCTTTTAAGAAATACAGTACAGTAAAATAGGAATGTTTGTCTTCCCTTTTGATTCAAATAAGGCACTACGCACTACTTTAACAAACGCTATCTCAGGGTTGCTGTATAGTAAGCATTTTGAAGTCGCGAAAACTTAATGTATGTATAACATTTACAAACTTTTTTTTAGATTAAATTTGTATCTTAATGTTTATTTATAAAAAATTAAATACATTTTATCTTTTAACACACCACCAAGGGATAAGATATTACGGTTAAAACAAAAATTCACAACACTTACCTTCACATTAATCTTCAGATTTATTCCACAATTCAAAACAGAAATACATCTACATAGGTATGCGATATATCAATAAACCGTGGGCTATGAGAATTAGCGCAAATAAAAAAAAAACACATAAACATAGCCAATGGGGGGGGGGGGTCACAGGGGTCACACATTCCAAGGAATACGTGAAAATATCGTTCCGGAATTGAAAACAATTTTTGAGACTGCACAAAACTTAGTATGTTTTGTGGATGAAAAACTCCAAATTCCACGAATTGTGTCAAGGCAACAGCACAGACGGATCCTGAAACCTATTTTAGGATAAGTATAATGATTCCTCTTTTAGATGACTTTTTAAGTCAGCTCAAAATAAGATTTGAAAATCATAAGTCCATACTTTCCTCTTTGTGCATTTTAATTCCATCGATCCTTGGCAAATATGAACAAAATTACAACGAAGAAAACTTCAAATTTTATAGATCTTTTTTGGATTGGGACACTTTAGAAGCTGAGTTTACGTTATGGAAGACAAAATGGCATAGACAAAAAGATACAGAGCGTTCAAAGAGTGCAATAACAGCTCTTGGGGAATGCAATAAGGATCTGTTTCCTAACATCCACAAGCTTCTCAAAATTTTGGCGACACTACCGGTTTCAACGTGTACACCGGAAAGAACATTTTCGACAATGAAACGTCTAAAAACTTACCTTAGAAATTCTACCGGCGAAGAAAAACTAACAGGATTGGCATTAATGTCAATTCATCGACAAATTGAGATTGACACTGAGGAAGTTTTAGACATATTTGCAGCACAGAAGGCCAGAAGATTAAATTTAATTTTATAAAAATGATATACTTACATGTTATTTAAAACTTTTTTTTTATAATAAAATCTTAAAGAGTGATGATAAATGAACCTACCTAATAAATAATAATAACTTAAAATTATTTTAAGAAAATATTGGAAAAATCTTTTAGTTTTTCAAATTTGTTTGAGAGTTTTCTTAAAAAACTAAGTATGCAATTGTATTTTATTAGCAGTACTCTACCTAGGAAAAAATATTGAAAATCGTTAAAGCATTTTTTTTAAACCGTTTTCTTTTTTAATTTGTGAAAAATATTTTGCAATTTTTTGAGTATTTCAATACATCGAAATCTGTAGTTCATCTGTAAAAAATCTGAAAAAAATCGATATTCGCGTTTCCAACATATTCAAAAAATCTAAAAAGTTATGTATATGAATTTTATCATAAAAACCTTCCTAAATTTTAAATTTAATTGAAATCGGTTTTGTTGTTAGCGAGAAATTCTGATTTTAAAAAATCGGTTCTATGGGAGGTACTGTTTTAAGATAAATCTCGACTGTTTTATCAAAATCGTTTAGGCCATTTTTAGAAAAATTAAGTTTTACCGTTGTTTTAGAACTAAAATTCCAATTTCAACAACGCCTAGTGCGAGACTACTAAATAAACACTCTGAACCAAGTTTGCAAATCAGCCTATCCATTTAGGCTGCAGATCTGCAAACAGGCAGTCGGACGAACAGAATTTTCCAACACACTTTTGTCTACTTCCCTATCATCGCAATATCATATTTATTTGTTATCTCAATATTTTTTTTTTGACGAATCCATAACTTGCCTTATACATAGAAAAGTATCATTATCGCAATTAAAAGTCGTGTTTGGTGGATTTTGGGTTAATGGGCTGGACTAATTTTATTTATTACATCTACAGAAAGGTACAGATTGATTGGTGTATGGAATAAGTATAACCCCCCCCCCCCCAGAAATAATTGTCTGGCTACGGCCTTGCATAGGTACGTAAACTGATCACCACGAGAATTTGCGCAAACAATCAAAATGTTGTAACTGCATTTTCCACACAATAAAATAAATGCAAAAGATAAAAACAAATACTCCACGTCCACAAGGACAAGCTCTAAAATCAAAGTTTCTCAATGGAAAATTGGAAACCCAAGGAAAAAACACGCAAAGATTTATACCAAACTTGAATTTAATGAGTGTGGAACAGAACTGGCTTATCAGTACGTGCAGGTCGTAGATCTATGTCAGATTCAATCAGAAATTCATGGGCGGGCATACACTTTTTACACAGGGTTTCTTTCTAATCATTAAGGTGAAAAATTATTTCACACTACTGATTTTGAAGAAGCTTTCCCAAAAGACATGTACTGCACATTTAAAGATAAGATTCTGGCGTAATCTTATTTTCATTAAAATGTGAGTTGAATTCTCACGCGGAGTCACCCCTCAAGTAACGCGTCGACTATAAATATAAAAAGAATTGGTAAGAGAGCAATTATGAGATTCGCCAATGAACTAACCTCCAGTTTCACAGTGATCATTTAACTTTAAACTGTAGTTCAGTTGCAGTGCCTGTAAATTCTGTGATGACTGTGAAACTGTTTGGTAAGCCATAAGAAAAAGCAAATAGGTTTAGGATGAAACACTTCTTCATAATATGAATATAGCGTTGCCTTCCATTGATATGGCAAGAAATGACATGGTTATTAAATACAACTTTAAAAAGTATTACAGTTTGCGTCAGTTAACAATATGGAATGAAAAGACCAAGAAATCAAAAAAATCTAAATTCGATCAAGTTGAAAACTAAAAAATCGAGTACCTAAAGCTAACATCGACATGACGTGGCGAAAATGGGACAAAAATGTGCAGGACTTTATATCGAAAACAACCACAAACCAAAATATTGCAATGACTGCAAAATATTGCAATATTTCCAACTCCAAATTGGTGTGAAAATGCGTAAAAGAAACTAAATACGTCCGATAGACAAAATAATGTTGCCGTTTTTTTGGATCCAGGTCATAATGGTAATTGTTCTAATTCTAGGATCCGGACCCTGTGGAAAAAAGTAAAGGCCAAAACATCAGTCATGGAAGAAGAGTCCTCTTCCGGAACAGGTGAAAACGTGATAAGAAATAAAATTTAAATAAATGTGTTTTTAAAAAAACAGTAACCTGAGAGGTTACCGCACTGCAAATTGAAAAGAACCCTCAAGTATATTCTTAGGGCAGTAAACAGTCATGATGAAATGAACATGGAGAAAATTCTGAATCACATAATAGTAAAATAGTGGTTTTCTACCTTTAAAGAAGAAAATGAAACCAATATTTTTTCAGCACATCCAAGAATTAAGATGTTAATTTAGTGAACTGAAGATTAAACCGAGTTCTTGCATAAGAGGTAACGAAATAAGTCATCTGTAGCAAGTAATTTTTCCAATGCTTTATTTTAAAGACTTACCTGATCAGTTGATGATCTTCGTAGCAATTTTTCACAACAACTTACCGAATGACCGTATATTATTATATTTATATGTATTTATTATAATTACAATTTCCTTCATTCCTGATAGATTCTTCCTGATGAATTTTTGCTTTAACTTACACGTGTTTGTTCAAACAGTGCTATTTTATGAATCCTCTTGTTCCGCACATTAACTTTTTAATTAATTCTTATTCTGCTTGTAGACACCTTTTTTTTATTTTTTAAAAGCTTGTAAACCGTGTTTATTTTTCATCACTGTATTGTATTTCACCTGTGCAAAATAGACCGTCATTCTGTACGACGCGAACGCTAAATTGTTTGAAAGATATTGCGCTGTTAGGATTTGCGGTACCTACCTAATAATGGGATTCTGAAAACGGCTAAGGCACGTTTAAGTAAAAATAAACCAATAGGAACTCAATAGGTACACAAGTTTTTATGCATAGGATATTATTGCAAGCATATACCTACAACAAAAAACGCGAAACCATAAAAAGATACCTAACTGAAATTCGTTTTGATGTTATTTGAATTTCATTGTATCAAGATACCTACTTCACAAAAGATAATCGGCGCGTATACACATGGGTTTGAATTTGATCAAATAGAGAAATGAAAAAATTAGGCCACCAGCTATTTAATTTCATGTTCCTGCCTTTTATATACATATTTCCTTTTGCTTTAAGAAATTGGCTGTGTTATTCGATACAGGTACGAGTATACTACAAGATATGTCCATGGAAAGAAATAGAATATTTACAAAATGCCAATATGGTGACGTGGAGATGCAGGACATCCGCCACTTTTCATAAAAATTTCTGCTATTTCATTTTAGCCAGCCAGCACAAAAAAAGTTGGTAATATTATAGACCGGATTAAAATGAACATTTTATGAAAATTAGTTTAAAGCTCGGCAACATTAATAAGGAGACTGATGATAGGAATTGGCACTCCTTAAAATAGCTATGTATATCTCCAGCCAAAAATAAAAAGGAATAATAATATAAAAATTCGTTTATAAATTGGTGGTAGCACCTTTAAGTTGTTGTTGTTGTTCAAACATTCTAATAATTCTTATATTTATTAAAGAAAAAAGGGCATACAATTATAGTTGACCTATTTAAGGAATTAACGTGAAACTAAAACAGATGTCTAACTTTTACCATTGAGTTTACACACATAGATAAAACATCTTTAAGTAATAATAAAAAGTAAGTTTCAAAATTTCCTCGTAGGATGTCGTTACTATCGACTTGTGTTTTGTTGTTTTACTCTAGTAGCAATTTTTCTTGAGTTAAAAGGCAAGAGAAATAATGAAAAACAAATACAAATGTATGCAGAAGACTTTTGTCTGTCTCGGATTCAGTGTTTTTCTTTACAGTGATTTATTTATATTAAAATTAATATTTTTATTCTTCGGTTGAAGTTTTAAAAAAGCTTTATTTTAACACAATATTATACTTTATATAAAATGAAATGAAAATGATAAGTTGACAAGAAGACCGGTATCGACGGGCGATTGTATTTGACTGACTGTTCTAGAGAAGATCTTCCTCTTCGATGCATGAGTTTTATCTCACATAGTGGGTGGCATAATGGTATCTTTTGCTTTGGTTGCATTTGATTTGTTCTTTGTTATCTCGATGCTGACCATGCAAAAAGGGTTTCGGATCGATGGGATTGTTGCGTGTGCAGAAGGCGGTTGTTTACACTGGATATGATTACTTAACTTTAATAATTACTCGATATGCTCATTTAGCGACATCTACTTCGGTGAGTTTGAAACCATCTTGATTCCTCTATGTGTATAAACTCAATGCTTTTACTCAAGATCAAAACACTTTTTCCAGTTAACTTCCAGTTATTAATTCCAGTGACATGTGTGGCATTTAAATGATAATGCGGTGATTTGCTGTTTTCAAAGCTGGAAAACTTTATTAAGAAAATGTATGGTTTATAAACGGTATTATAAATGGCATAAACAAAAAATATTAAATTGTTATAACCTCATAACTATAAGTTAGTTTCGAGAAATTGACTATAATTTTCGCCAATAATTAATTTATTATTTATTTACTAAGACCAGCCCCTCCGAAATGAAATCCTAGCTACGGGCATGTGTATAGGGTATATGATTATGGTCCATTTTTCTAAGATGCTTCTTAATTTATTTTAGCTTTCTAAACTAGCTATGTATATTGTGAAATAGTAAACTTCTCCTTGCTATTTTCGATCCAAAGCAAGTAGGTTAGGTTAGGTTTACGTGGCTGTCCTGTCAGGAAAAGGGCTGACACACTTAGACCAATAAAAAAGGTACATTGTGATACCACAGTTGGAATGTTGGAAGTATGAACGGACGAAGCTACAAACTGGAAGAAATCTTGTGCGTCCAAGAAACAAAATGGCGAAACACTGGAAATAGGGCCCGATTTCTGGATGTGAAGACGAAATCATACAAGATGTTCTATTAAGGGTTGGAACAACGTCGAAACGGTGTCGGTATCATCCTTTCGGAAGAGTTACTTGGAAGCGTCTTGGCTATTTCAAAATCTAGTGACCGTTTGATTTCTATGAAGCTGGTAATACAAAGAAGTGTTTGGAATATTGTCAGTGCTTATGCTCCCCAACATGGGTGTGAGCAAGCGGAAAAAGATAAGTTCTGGTTAGATTTTCACAACATCCTTAAGAAAGTCTCGAGAAAAGAACTATTGTTTGTGGGAGGAGATTTGAATGGAAATGTCGGGAAGACCAACGAGGACTGCCATGGTTGCATGGGATACGGCATCAGGGATTCTCATGGTGAAAACATCCTTAGCATGTGCAGGTCATATGGTCTTATCGTTTTAAACACTATGTTCATCAAACACAGCCGACACCTGGACACCTTTAGCAGTGGAGGGAATAAAACTCAGATTGACTACCATTTGGTAAACAGTTTCATGAAGCCAAATGTCAAGGATTGCAAGGTGATACTAGGAGAAGCGATTACCCAGCAACATCGTCTCCTGGTGACAGAATTTCTCATGGAGACGAAGAGGAAAAACACACAAGCAGAGACTTCAGGAAGAATCAAGTGGTACAATCTGGACAAAGAAAAGGGAAAAGCTTTTATCTCTAAGATGAAAAATGTTCTGTTCCACACCATCAACAGAGCTGGTTATTAAGAATGTGATGCACAAAATATGTGGAATTCTCTGCAACGAACCTGCCTTCTGAAAGCCAAATCACTGATAGGCAACCCAAAAGGACATTACCATCAACGGGACAAGGAAACATGGGGGTGGAGCGATGAAGCAAAAGCAGTGATGACTAGGGAAAAATTAGCTTTCAAAGCTTGGTCAATGTGCCCCTCTCATAACAAAGAGGAAAAAGCACGCCTTGAAGTAGACGTTCTGGAGGGAAATGGGTATCGCATAAGCGCCAAAAAGACCGAATACCTTTGCTGCCCATTTTCTGTTCCACTCAGGCCTATTCCGGATATTTATTTGAACGGAACTGTGCTTCCCAAGTGCGAAAAGTTCAAATACCTTGGATCTATGATCAATAAGAAAGGAACTTGTGATGACGACGTCAACCATCGCGTAAGCGTAGGGTGGATGAAGTGGCGTGAGAACTCTGCCATCTTCCGTCCGTCCAGCGCTTACATACGGTTCACAATGTTGGACTATGTACCAGTGGTATGAAAGCAAAATGACGGCAACTGAGATGAAGATGCTTCGCATGACAGCAGGAGTGACAAAGGTTGACCGAATACGGAGTAGAAAGATCCGGAAAAGCCTCCACGTCAAAGAAACCATCGTTCAAAAAATGCAGCACGACAAACTCAGCTGGTACTTTCATGTACTTAGGAGAAACGCTGAGAACCCCGTCCAAAAAGCATTATCAAACAACGATCCAGTACAATCGCGGAACAGAGGCAGGCCCAAGAACTCCTGGAGAAAACAAATGCAACGACACCATGCATTCAGTTGGCCTCAGACATGAAACAATCCATAACCGGGAAGCTTGCCGACACTTTCTGAGGTCAACCCGACGAACCCCACAAGCAGATCAGTAGAGAAGCGGTAAAGTGGGAAAGTTGTGATCCCACTCGAGATCATAATATCGTCGGAAAAGAAGAAGAAGAAGAAGAAGAAGAAGAAGAAGAAGAAGAAGAAGAAGAAGAAGAAGAAGAAGAAGAAGAAGAAGACATTGTGATACCACACGTATAGAGTAGTTAACTCCAATGCAAGTATAGCTGAAGACATTTCAATCGGCTTAAAAAAATATTTATTACATTTGGTTCTTGTTGTCTTTGCATTTAGAAACTCAACCAAATCCAAGGTAATGTTTCTGCAACACAAAACTACAGTCTACCTAGTTATTTTCAATAAGAAAAACACTCAAACAAACACACGAAATTTTCTTAAAGCGCCGCCTAGAATTAAAGTGAAACTCGGCGAAACTTTGATAAATATATACAAAAACATTTTTGCGAGTTAATTAAAGATTTTAAATAGCGGTGTGGGTTCAGGACCAATAGATTGGTAGATTGACAGTTCTTCGTCGTAATCAAAAAGACACTGCGATGTAATAAAAATGATTTTAATTAATTCTTCCGATATTTTTGTCTCCGCCCGGGGAACCCTCGATCTGTGTTAAACATCTAGAACCGGAAGTATGTCCCTTATTAGATATATAAAATGTCCGCGTTGTTTTTCTCCTTAATTTTTTGTTTTTGTTTCAGGGAAAATTTTATTTCAAAATACTCCCCCAAAAGCCTTGAAGTGAAATTAAATTTACGATGTCGCTTTGGAAACTCTGAGTGTTTTTAAGTATACACAGTAAAATTCAGTCTCTCCCTAAAACGCTTCTCCAATTTTGTACCTACAACTCCCTGCTTCAATCGAATATTCTGATAAAAAGAACATTATTTGCCAGCATAACCCAGACAACCAACGCAACGTAAGCCCAACATAGATATACAACAATAATAACGGTAATAATAATTAGTGAAAAGGAGATTGTTTTATAATTTGTTGTTAAAGGAATTACCAAGAGGAACTAATTTGCTAAAAGGATTCGTGAAAACTCTCAAAGTAAACAATACTGATTCATTGTGCTTAAGGGCTTTAGAGTGCTTATACACCACCACTGCCATCCTGCTTTGACAAGGCATTGGCACAAATGCTGACAAACTGGTGCCTATTGAATTTATTTTAACTGTTTTGAATTATTAAGAAAGAGTGGAACAATAACTGAAAGTTGTGTGCCGTAAAAATATTTTGATATCTTTGTCAATGAATAAAAATCATTGATTTTTATTTAAACTATAAAAAAGATACTTCATAAGTAACTTTACATATTAAAATGTAATGATTCGAACTTTTTTTTTTAAATTCGAAAATACCTACCAAGTTGCAATAATAGCGTCCTTTATTTCGCTTTCCTTTAATTTTCTAATGAGAATTGTGTACAGGATCATGGATGGTATCAGAAAAAAAAAAAAACAATTTTAAATATTGCTTGTGGGAGGTGTTATATGTTATGATGACCCATATAACATAAACACAAAATCACAATTTAAAACTTATCTTACTTTTGAGTTCTTTAAAAACGTTCCCTTCTTATACCACAAATACGACTTAGCGCGTACAGGGAGTCAATTCCCGATCTGTGAAAAAGTGAAATCATATCACGCCTTAGCGTTAAATTCGTTTCCCGATTTGTGAAAAAATGAAAATTAACTTCAAAAACTTTTAACTGTTCTGTGAAGAGCAGTGTGAAAACGCGCTCACCGAACTTACACTGAGAGATAAAAAGGCAAATTGAAATTCAATAGATTGTATTTCATTTTCGTTTTATAATGGTATCTACATTAGCTCGAGTAAATTTGATTTAATTATGCTTCGATCTCAATTTTTACTTGCGATTATAGGTACTATAAGGCAAGTCTTGCTCTGGAGCAGGCTAACATTTCAGCCAGTGGATAATTTTCTATGCTTATGAAGGAGTGAGAGAGACAGTCGGAGTAGTGTGTTTGTTTTTATTTGCATTTATTTTTGTTTGTTCTTACATTTATATCGAATTTCTCCTTTTTTTTTTGTGAATTGTGTTTTATATATAATTCTTATATAAACGATCAATTAACCGATTACACATTTTTTACATTTTTTTTATTATAAAACAAATTGGTTGTTTTTATTTTTTAAGTTCAGCTGACAAACCAGTGTATTGTGTTTGTTTTAATTGTTGGATTCTTTTCATTTGCATTTATATTTGTTTGTTTTATATTAATCATTAATGTCGAATTTTCCGTTTGTGTTTTTGTAAATTCCGTTTAATTTTACTTCGTTACGTACGAAGATTTACTAAAATTAACCGATATTCTTTTTTGTACATTAATATTCATTGTGTAACAAATTTTTTTTTTTAAGTTCAGCTGCCAAACCAGTGTTCTGTACCGCGTTAAAACTTCCCATAATTATTGTTGTTATATTGTACTATTCGTACTATAGAATGTCAGTTTTATTACTGACCATTCCGTCAATTTTTCATTGAATGTTTTGAACAACAACAACAACTTAAAGGTTCTACCACCAATTTTTAAACGAATTTTATTTATATATATTCCCATAATTTTAATTATCTTACAAAGTAGTTCTATTTTTTTCTTTAACAAAATAAAATAAATCTATACAAACAAAAAATGGAGCTGCTGTTTGTAATG
This sequence comes from Baccha elongata, assembly GCA_951217065.1. Classification (NCBI taxonomy): domain Eukaryota; kingdom Metazoa; phylum Arthropoda; class Insecta; order Diptera; family Syrphidae; genus Baccha; species Baccha elongata. The sequence goes on along the minus strand of OX578272.1, from coordinate 55,431,026 downwards.
TCAAAATAACAGTTTTTTACTACACGCATATGAGAGCATACACAGCCCTTTATAACAAAACACACATTTTCAAAATGTTTGTCTGTCTGTTTGTCCTGGCTAATCTCGAGATCAGCTGGACCGATTTTGACGAGACTTTCACTGACCGATAGATAAGTCGATTATTTTGCATTTTCGTATATATAAACCGATCAGAATCAACAGGACCGATTTCCCAAAAGCGACCGGGCTGGGGTTGCTTTTGCGAAAACTCTTATATTATGAGTTTGAAAGCTTTTGGCAAAATGTTGAACTAATAGGTTTATAATAACTCTTTCAAAAACAATGTTTTATCCTTTATTATTTCTTCGGCAGCAACGCGCCGGGTAACAGAGCTAGTATACATATAATAAAAAAATGCTGCGTTTTTAGTTTTTTGTTTTATATCAGAACAAAAAAAAAGGCCATAAGGTTTGGATAATGAAGGTACAAAGGTGTTGAAAATTCTAAATGGGACTATATTTTCTAAACCACTGAACTGATCTGGATGATTGATACCATTCCAGACACATATTTGGACCAAGCTACTTTCTGCATAGTTCAAAATCAAAAACAAATTCATAGGATTTACAAAATGTAAATGGGGCCATATCTTCTAAACTACTGAACCGAATCGGATGGTTGCTACCATTGCAGAATCAGCTAAGAACTTTCCTATATGCTGCGTTCTTTTTTTCGTTTTTTCCAAAACAAATTTTTACATTTCTCCGTACCAAGAAATAGAAGGGGAAATTTTTCAATTCTTGTAGGGAAATTTAAAAAAATATATTAGTGTTAAAAATCCCATTTAATCCAGTTCGCACACCAAAAAGCTAAACATTTATTCACCTCAACTCAAACGTCAAAAATTAGCCAGAGGATAAAATTTTAACGCTGTTCGCACCGGCCTTAAAAGCAAATTCAGGCATCCGTTTACGGTACATAATACCAAAGATTATCTAATAAAGATACAAATCTATCGTTACGTCCGTCCCTCCGGTTACCCAATGTTTACATTTTTTGCATTTCGCGTCTGTGAATACTTGTGAAGTTGGTGACGTGGACCAATAACAAATCGAGGTAAGTAAGTAAGTAAGTAAACTTTATTGAGATTTTTTTTTTTGTTTTTACATTGGGAACTTAAGCACTAATTTGGAAATTACACTTTTTTTTATTTATAGAATAAAATATGTTTTGCCGACTTAGAAGTGGTCAGGCTATACAATTTTTGTTTTTATTTCATTTTTTTTTTAAAGAGATGAATCACATAAGTTTGAATGTATAATATTACAGAGTGTGTAGGAAAAAGAAATTAAATGCGCCCACTCAAAAAGACGCTGCCATTGCTTGAGATGAGAAGAGATGACAAATAACTTAACCTAGAGAGAACAACAGTTGCAGAGACAACAGAAGGTTGAAACTGACGTTTTAACACTTAGATGGTGTGTGATAGAGTAAGGCTACAAGCCCAGTAAAAATTCAATGATAGCTACTACAACAAATCGAGGTAGATTTTGTTGTTTTGACAGTTCAATTTTTTTCTTTTGTTTTTTAGTAAATTTCGTTTGTCTTTTTGTAATATTTAGCAACAAAATAATAATAATATTATCAATATTTTAAATAATATTTGTAAAAATAAGTCTGTATTGTTTTTCTCAAATAAGTCTGTATTGTTTCCCTCAAAACAACAAAATGATTTTCTTCAGAAATCAAAAGGAATCGCTACGCTTGATGCCACTCGAAAAGATGAATTTTAAACATTAAATGCCAGTGTCAAGAATCTTGTATAAAATATAAAATGCATATTAATTTATCTTTATTTATATTTGCTGTATTATTTTTATTTTCATGAATGTTTCTGAATGTTTTTTAAATGTCTTCCAAATATTACAGATTGCTTTTCAATAAGCAACACGGCAATTATAATTCATGATTTTTTTTACGTTTCCCCTTAAAATCATGAGCTGTGGTGGATTTCGATCATGAATAGAGGTAGGATTCTCCTGAATAAGGGTTTGTTCATAAATGTACGCTAAGCTAAGATCACACTTGAATTTTCAGCTATTTTAGCCTCGTAATAGAAGCAAAATAGCAACTAGTATTTTTATTTTGTGATTTTTTTATTTTAATTTTTATTTTTCAATATCGCGTATCCTTGTATTTTATTTACGTATCTAGAATTTTTAAAGACACGACACAAGTGCAAGACTAGATACAGCTTTGCGCATCCGTGGACTATAGCTAGGTTATAGCATTGAATTTATACACATTGATGAATCAAGATGGTTTCAAACACACAGAAGTAGATCATATCGAGTAATTATTATTGCAATAATTCCATGTAACGAAAACCCCTCAACCCAAACCGAACAAAATTCTTCTGTATATATTAGCATTTGTTTTTATTTATTTCTCTTGCCTTTTAACTCAAGAATAATTGCTACAAGAGTAAAAAAAACAAGTCGATAGTAACGCGACATCCTACGAGCAAAGTTTAAAATTTCAACATGATTTTGTTATGTTGATAAACTCAATGATTATAGCTTTTAGCAAAAACAATCATTTGCGCGTTTATAGCATCAGTAGTAAAAAGAGACTGTTTTCATTTTAAACTTATTTTCTGCATTCAAATTGCTTAAATAAAATTTTTACTGATGTCTTTGAAACTTTAAAAAACGGAAAAAATTTTTTATGTTATTATTGTCATCGATTCAGTTCCATGTTTTGTATCAAATAATATGAAAAGACTAATGTCGATGTCAATGGTGCCAAAAATTTATTTTTTCTTTTTCAAGTAGGTTCTGAACTGATAGTTCAATTGAAGGAAATTCCTTACCTTCTTCTTCTTTTTATATCGAAACAAACAAAGAAACAAACGAAAATGCAAATACAAATATAGTTTATCTCATTATAAGCTTCACATTAACTTGTGAGTTACCAGTGTCCAGTGTAAAAACAGCCTAACCAACAAATAAACGAGTTTATAAACAGACCCAAAGAGTTTGAATCTTGTTTGGATTAATTTTAACAGTATTTGCGGCATCAGATTTATTTTAATATATGTTTCTGAATGTTTTTAAACGTATTGTAAATATTACAGATTGCTTTTAAACACTCACTTTTCTTGTTTTATTAAATAAAATTCCAATATGTAACAAGACAATTAGTTCATGATTTTTTGTAACTTTCACGTTTCCCCTTAAACTTATGAGCTGTGGTGGATTTCGTTCATGAAATGAGGTAGAATTCTCCCAAAAAAGGATGTGTTCAAAAATGCACGCTAAGCTATGATCAGACTTGTATTTTCAGCTGGTACTCTATTTTAGCACGCCATTCTCGTAATAGAAGCAAAATCGTAACTTATATAGGTATATATGTTGGAAACATATTTTTATTTCGTGTTTTTTTAAATAATATTTAATTTTTTTTTTTCATATATTTTTGGGTTCGGGAGACGGATGCTTTAAAATGCCTTATTAATTTGTTTGTATGTATTATGTTAATGGAAATTAAAATTGTATCTAAATCTAATCTAAGCAAAAATAATATTGGGTTTTTGCGAGGGTTTTTGTGCGAATAACTGTTTCATAATTTGTAATTGGCACTTTGAACAAATTATTTTAATTATTTCTTGTATATTCTTGTATAATTTATATTGAACTAGAACACAACACCAAAAATAATGTTTCAAAAATGATAGCGCTGCATGAATGTTTCCATATCGTGTACACATTTGAATATCAAATAGTCACGGTGCAGTGCACATAGCCATACGTAATTACCAAATATATGTGCACTCTTATGTAACCACATCGAATACAACCCTCACTTGTAACACAAATACACCATTGGTACGGGACGTCAGAAACTCATGTGGTTTTTTACATTCTTAAGTTTTGCTTTTGGTATTTTGGTTTTCTATGATTCAACCTTCGAAATATTAGGTACTTATAGTTCAATGCAGGGAAATTTCTTATCTAAATTTTCTTATCGAAACAAACAAACGAAAACGCAACAAGTGAAGTAGTGAGTTACCGGTTTAGGAACAGCCTAACCAAAAAATAAACGAGTTTGTGAACAGACCCAAAAAGCTGATGATTTTGAAAAAGGCGGGAAAATTAATCCACCACTCAGCTTAGGTGAGAGTGTGTGCAGTTTTCTTTTGTTCTCACGCATACTTTCTCACCTAAGCTGAGATCAGCTGATATCGAAGCTTGTAGGTAACGTTCAATTAAATGGCAGGATTACCCTCTCTGTTAGCTCCTCTGTGAACTTGCGTCGAAGCAATACCCCAGTGTGTATTTTCTACATATTCCTTTTTACAACACAGATAAAAACCCATAATTTTCTACAAATGGTCCTTTTCTACCCTCTAATTTTGCATTTGCTAAACAAAAAGATGACAAATGTTACCTAACTTTTCCCGCCACAATGGGCACTATGCGTGACAGAGAAGAAAATCAAGAGGACGTTTGCTGTCGCCGAGAAATGTGTTGGTTTTCGTTGTTTAACTTGTTTTTTGTTTGTTTCACATTCATATTCATTTTTATTCAGACAAAATGGTTGTTCAGTTTGTGTTTAAAAAAATTATTGTAAATTATTCGTTTGAGTGTAAAGTAACCTCAGTTCTTTTCTTTTAAAGGCAAAAACAATCTGTCGAAACGCAACTAAGGCCGTGTACGAACAGCGTTAAAATTTTATCCTCTGGCTAATTTTTGACGTTTAAGTTGAGGTGAATAAATGTTTAGCTTTTTGATGTGCGAACTGGATTAATGGGATTTTTAACCCTAAAATATTTTTTAAATTTCTCTACAAGAATTGAAAAATTTCCCTTATTTTGCTTGAATACGTGGAAATATACCAAACTGTTTTAAGGTTGATTTATAAATATAAGTCTTCGACTAAAATGTTCGGTGTTTTAATTTGTTTTTGTAAAAAAACGTTCAATTTTATAATACTATTTAATTCTTTGTTGGTGAAACTAACTAAGATTTCTGTACAAAACCAAGTTGGATAAATGCAAAGTTGTAATTTCGGAAATCAAAAGTTTCGCAGTACTCAATATTTTATGTTTTAGCTATTATAAATTACATTTTGGTAAGGAAAAAATTATAATTACTTTCGGCTGATGTAAAAATACAATTTCTACAACCACAACCTCTCCGCCCCTTTGCTATTAGGAAAAAACTGCAAGAAATCGTCACTTTTTTGCTTATTTCGACTATAATTTCTTTCTTGTACATTTTGTCGAAACAAAAAACTAATAACGAAACTAGTAGAAAACAAAATTTCCAACAAGTGTGATATAGAAAGTTTATTTGTATGATCGATGATTCATCCAAAAGAACCCAAAAGTTGGTATTTTCAAAATATTGAGTTTCTTTGACTTTTAAAGCGCAATAAATTCGTGATGGTTGATTTTAGTGAGAAAGTTTTCATTATCAATCTTTTAGAGAATTCAATTTAACTATTCTATTCAACTTTTTATTTCGGGAACGATATAATGGAATCAGGATTGATTAAAAAAAGTATATAAAACATGCTAATTAAGTGGCTCTATTTGTTTTGCGTTTAGTAATTAGTTTTTTTTTTTTGATAAAATGCACCAGAAAGAAGTTATAAGTTGAATAAGCCGATTTTTTGCAGTTTTTTCCTGATAGCAAATGGGGCAGAGGAGGTGTGGTGTGGAAATTGTTTTTTTTTTTCACCAAACATCCTATACAACAAATAAAAAATTTAGAACTACCCGACCTTTTGTTGGTTAAATTCTCTTTATTTGATGTACTATAAAATTCTCTAAAAAAAATAAAAACGCAAATTTGAGATTTTGAAAACAAATTTAATGATTTGCAATTTCATAATAGTGGCTATTCTAAATTGTGTTTTGTTAAAGAAATAAAATAGAACTACTCTGTAAAATAATTAAAATTATGGGAAATTACAAAACACTGGTTTGGCAGCTGAACTTCAAAAAAAAAAAAAAAAAATTGTTTCACAATAAATAGGAATGTAAAAAAAGTATTATCGGTTAATTTAAGTAATTGTTCGTTCATAACACAATTATATTAAGAGTAATTCACAAAAACACAAACGGGAAATTCGACGTCAACATAAAAACAAACAAAAACCAAAAAATAAATGCAATTAAATGAATACAACAAAACACACGTCACACTGGTTTTTGGTAGCGGAACTTCCAAAATAAAAATAAAAAGTTTTTTTTCACAAAATAGAAATGTAAAACATCGGTTACTTATTATTTGTTCGTTGAATATTAGAGTTATATAAAACACACACGAAAAATTCGATATTAGTCGAACAAACAAAAATAAATGCGAATGAAAGCAAAGGAACAATCAAAACAAACAAATTACGCCGACTATCTCACTCACTCCTTCATAGGCATAGAAAATTATCCACTGGCTAAAATTTTAGCCTGCTCCAGAGCAGGCTAAATTTTTGAAGTTTATATTCACCACACTAGTGTCATAATTTAGCCAATGGATAAAATTTTAACGCTGTTCGCACACGGCCTAAAGTGAATTGTTTGAAAAGTGAAAGAAAAGTACCTAGATAGGTACCACAGTTCATCAACTTGTAATCCTCCGTCTCCTCCCGTAGAACGTGTGAACAGCAAAATGCAAAATTGTAAGACTGTATGTCTAGCCAAATTTGACAGTCCCATTTAAAATGCACGGGCACGCATACAGAGTTAAATCTCTGCAGGTTTGAAAGTTTGTAGGCAAAAGTAGGTGGAGCCTCTTGAGTTGACGTTCTTTTTATTTTTTATTCTATGATAGGTACCTACCTACATGAAAAAAAAACTATACGTATGTAAAACTAAAAAAAACGCACTACATTTTACTAAATTTATTTATGTTACATTTATATTCACTTTATGTTCTTAAATTAGTAGTTAAAATATAATAAAACTTCTTTTCTTTTCTTTTTGACAAAACGAATGTTTTTCTTTCTACTACGGTGGCGTTGGTATTTCCAATAATTTTGAAATTCGTAGATATTTTCCACTACGAAGGGATTTGGTGATAATTATTTCGGGATGGGGCTGATTGAAAAGCCTGCAAAACTTTTAGTTCAAACGAATACATTTAGGTAATTATAAATAAAATTATATACCTGCAATATTTAGGTACCTATCGTTCAAATTTTTAAAGACAAATACTTTGTATGTTTATTGGAACTCTGATTTAGCTGAAGTGAATAAATATACAAATACAAAAATCATTTGATCCAAACGATATAGGTACTCGTTCATGGCAAACAAAATTAGCTAGAGTAGGTATATGTAAAATCTTTAACGACAAACGGTTTGTCTTTTGTAGTGGAACTATGTTTCAGATGAAGCAAATATATCTTGGAGCTCTCATATTGCATGTGCAACTTACCTTTGCGATTGAAACAGTGAAAATCATGTTTCAACTACATTCAAACATTAATACTTCTCGCTACAAATAAATAAAACTTCTATTACTTAAGATTTAAACCCATAAACACAAAATGAATAAACACTTGGTCCTTTCTATCGCTTGGGACAAACGTTTTTCTGCTTGCAAAAATGACTTTTTTATAGGGTGTAGTGATGGTAAAGTTACATGTCTTATTGGGGTGCGTTTCAACGTACAATCATTGTATATAAATTTCTGTAGTACAACCATTGTACAATATTGACTAAAAGTTCATAAGAACAAATAAATCATTGTTGTGTATCAAAGAGTCATTTACTCACTGTATGCAGATATACAGGGTGATTGGTTTAAGGTACACCAAAAAGCTTGAGCGTGTAGGTGAAGTTAAGAGAAGATAAAAATGGTAGGGGAGGGGGGGTCTATTTCCCCCCGTTTAGGCGGGAGGGGCAATTTTGTAAAAAAATGACTTAAATCAGAAAAAAATATATTTAAAAACAATGGTGAATGAAACAATGCCTTGTTATATCTTTTTGGAAAACCAGAAAACTACTCTTTTATTATATTTTTAAATTAAGTTGTTTAAGTGAACAGTTTTAAAAAAATTAATTTTCAAACTCAAAATTTTGAAAAAAAAAATTTAAACTAATTTTTTTCAAAATTTTATGTAATTAACAAATATTTTTATTTTCAAAATTCAAATCTCTTATTAATTTTTAGTCAAAAACAGAAAACCAGTTAATTGTTTTTAACCAGATTAACCAGATTTCACCTTTTTTTAAAAAGTGCGTTTAGTATTATCGTAATTTCTCAAAAACTAAGATACATTTTGGCATTCGGTTTTCTGTTTTTGACTAGAAATTAATAAGAGCATTGAATTTTAAAAATAAAAATAATACTTAATTACATAAATTTTTCAGAAAATTGCCACTCCCGCCTAAACGGGGGGAAATAGACCCCCCACCCATACGATTTTTTTCTTGTCCTACACGCTCAAGCTTTTTGGTGCACCTTAAACCAATAACCTACACGCTCAAGCTTTTTGGTGCACCTTAAACCAATAACCCTGCATATCGAAGAGAAGTTTTTCCGTGATCATATGAAGACTGACTTATAGTATGTATAACACATACTATAAGTCAGTCTTGTGCATTATATTATGAAATAAAGAACGTATATAATTGAAATAGCTGTCTAAGTTTAATGTATTGAAATAACAATGATATTAAAATAAATTCAAGAAGTATTTTGTTTTCTATGATAATTGAATTTTTTAGAAAATTTCTCCTCCCACTTAAATGGGGGGGAGATAGACACCCCTTCCAGTATGATCACCCCGTTTAATTGAAAAAAATTATACATATTTTTCTCGTATTGAGTTAAAGTAAGAAATTAAAAAAACATCGAAGTCTTCCACTTGGCCTTCTGAAATTTTGTGTGTTGGTCTTTGACACATTCACCATTACGTATACATAAAGTCAGCCTTGTACCTGATGGTTTTTTTTTCGAAAAAAAAATGCATGTTTAATCCCCCACTCCACTTGTGTCTTCCACTCTGCCTTCTGACCGTCTGGATTTTGCTTTTCCAACTCCAATCGAACCATTTGCCGAAAAAATTAACCTTGTACCGAGTGGGTCCGGAATTTCTACAACCATCTCTTAGACTATAATATTTGATTTTATCAGCATTATTATTTCAAATCTATTAATTGCAGTTGACGAGCATATACAAATTCCTCTCGTTTCTATATTAAATGTATAGTAATGTATGTATGTATATTTAAAAACCTTCTGATCCTGATAGACAATATAATTTGCTCGAATGCATTAAGGACCAAAATAAATAAACTTATCCGATAGATTTTCAACTGGGAATCGTACCTATATTATATTCAACCTTAACCTTCGTCACCTGTCATATTGTCAACCTTCGGAAAAAATTCGTGATCAAAATATTTTTGAAATTATATTTCTATTGATGATGATTATTGGTAGCTGACAGTGAGTCAAATATTCACTATCGCATCAACCCCAACAACAGTCCGTTCCTCTTCCCTTAATCCACCCTTCAATATACTTAAATGTAGCGGAGAAAAAAAATCCTATATATTTAATCTGAATTGACACTTTCTAATGTTATATTTTGCACCAGTTTTTGTGGTAAGACGGGAGGAGTTGTTGGGTGGATGAGGGACACCAATAACATTGTTGGCATAGACAACATCGAAGAAGAAAACACCTTTGGTCTTTTTTCTTAAAAAAAAACACTCGGGCACACACAACAAGTTTGCCAAGATGGAAACACGAGTTTTTTTTTCTCCTAAAGTATTCTATTCCACGCTCCGATGGGGGTGTTAAAATAGATTACTCGACTTTCCACATCAAATTAATGAAGAATTTATGGGAATCGTGCTTAAAATTTTGAAATAGACCTTAGAGCTGATACTAGGTTAGGTGTGTTATGTGTATCGCTTCAGGTGTTTAATGTTGCGATGTGCTTTGCTGTCAGCGTGCGTCAAGGACGAATGGAATGGAAAACAAAATAATGTACTATACACCCTATGTATTTTCTCAAGACATGCTAAGATTTTATAAAGTTTAGGCAGGTATATATTATATCTTCACGAATATTATATCTTTCGACATTACCTGTAGAAGTGTAATTTTCGGGGTTTCTCATCGGGTTTGACAGGTTGTGTATTGTGTTCTTCTGTATATCATGGTTACTTTATAATATTTAGATACGGTTAACAGGTGAGAAATAATATAAAGTTAACGCAAATCGTTGGCTTCATATATCGATGACTTAGAATTTAGGTATTCCAGGCTGTTTAGAACAGTAAAGTATACAGGGTGATTGTTATAAGATGCACCAAAAAGCTTGAGCGTGTAGGTGGAGTTAAGACAAGAAAAAAATCGTATGGGAGTTATATTTGCCCCCGTTTAGGCGGGAGGGGCAATTTACTAAAACATTGACTTAAATCAGAAAAAAAATTATTTAAAAACAACGGTGAATGATACAAAGCCCTGTTATATTTTTTTTGGAAAGTCAGAAAACTACTCTTTTATTTAATTTTTAAATTAAGTTGTTTAAGTGAACAGTTTTAAAAAAATTAATTTTCAAACTCAAAATTTTGGAAAAAAATAAAAAAAAAATTTAAACTAATTTTTTTCAAAATTTTATGTAATTAACTATTATTTGTATTTTCAAAATTCAATGCTCTTATTAATTTTTAGTCAAAAACAGAAAACCAGATGCCAAAATGTATCTTAGTTTTTGAGAAATTAAAAAACAATTTAAAGTAAAACTAGTAAATAAAGTAAAAAGTTAATTCTTTTTTTTTATTATTTGATTAAAATCGGATGGTATGTAATAAAAAATAAAAAAGGGATAATCCCCTAATTAATAATTGGCCTTAGCAGGTCAAATTTGGGAAAACCAAAAAAAAAGTGTTTTTCTTGGAAAAAAAAAACTTCTAGTTTTTCTTAATTTCTCAAAAACTAAGATTTTGGCATCCGGTTTCCTGTTTTTGACTAAAAATTTATAAGAGCATTGAATTTTGAGAACAAAAATAACAGTTAATATCATAAAATTTTGAAAAAAATTAGTTAAATTTTTTTTTTAATTTTTTTTCAAAATTTTGAGTTTGAAAATAAATTTTTTTAAAACTGTTCACTTAAACAACTTAATTTAAAAATAAAATAAAAGAGTAGTTTTCTGGCTTTCCAAAAAAATATAACAAGGCTTTGTATTAAACGTGTGGAAATCAATTCTTTTATACTCTTCTAAAATTAAGTTTTTTTAGTGAAAAGTTTTTGAAAAATTAATTTTCAAACTCAAAATTTTGAAAAAAAAAATTTTAAACAATTTTTTTTTTAATTTTATGTATTTAATTATAATTTTTGTTTCCAAAATTCAATTTTGTAGTCAAAAACAGAGAACCGAATGCTAAATTATTTTGCAGTTTTTGAGAAAATCAAAAATAACGAGAACCACTTCTTAAAAGAAAAAAAAAAAAAATCAAAAAAAAAAATCAAAAAATCACCTGACTGGACTTTTATTTAATTTAATGAATATTAAAGGATTAACCTTCCTTTTGTTATTTTATCCAGAAAGTTGCATACAATAAAGTGAAAAAATACTCGATAAATGCTATTCTACACGTATTTTTAATTGAAAAAGATCTGTATATACGCATCGTGCTTATTAAGTCTTATAAAAAGACAATTAATTCAATCGGTTGAATCAATTTCGTAAACCGTGCGTGATAGTGGGGGAGCTAGCGACCCAGTTATTGCTTCAGGGCCACTCAGTGATGAATGATAATTACCGGAAATGCCCGGAAACCAAAGATAAGTAATTTTGGCACGATTTTTTTTCACTTAAATGTAATTTAAAACGTTTAAAATAATAAAGTATAACTGATGAAAAATGGATGCCAGAGCAACTAAAAAAATTAAATAAATTTCTTTTTAAGTGTTTTTATACTGTTTTTTTTTGAGTTGCTATGGCAACATCTTTTTGGCTTGATAATGTTATGGCAGTTATCCATTATTATTTTAACGCCTAATTTCTTGACAAAGTTTTAGCTCGTACAACTTAGTTTAGTGAATTTTTAGAACACATTTGAGTTCTAAGTCAATTCTTTACAAAGTTCTAAAGCGTTAGAACTCTGATTTGGAACTTTGTTAAAGTTAGAACTTCGATGAAATCGAACCCTCGAGTTCGGGGGTCTAGTGCCTTAAAACTTGGTTTAATTACAATTTTTTAAACGAGCGAAATTAATTGAATCTAATAAAATGTTGACTGCTCATAAGAGTTTATTATCTTTTTCGGGAAATAAAATAAAAGAGCATAATAGGTAAGGATATACTAAAATGGATATTATTTTTGATGATTTTCTATTTTTGGACAATGACGGTGAGTACGATGCGAACGTTGTACTTTGTACTTTAAACTCACAGGTAACTGGCCACGAGAGCAAGTTTGTGCGACCCAGCCGTGCCCTTTATTTGTATTCACTTCACTTATCCATCCCCTTACCTAATTTTCGATACATTCATCCAAAAACGTGTTCTTATACCAGCACTTCCGTGTGACAGAAGGTGTCTATTGCCTATATATACATTTCTTTCACCTGGGGATGCAAATTATTACAAAATCATAACCGCCTCGTGTCCACATTCCGTAATAAAAAAAAAATATTAATATAATTCCAAAAATTGCTTCCACCCGCTTGCACGTATGATTTTCTCTGGCTTAATCCAGTTGAAAAGTTATTTCCTACGTGATTTCAGCGCCACCCGGTGGCTCCATCTTCCACGTGTAGCTGCGTTATTCGCTTTTCTTCAGTAGCCATTTTGCTGAAAATCGTTTCAAATATTCAAAAGTCACGAACCGGAGGGGAACACTGTTCTCAATGAGTCACGATGGGCACGAATAACAACGAAACTCACTGCTACACTGCTGCTGCATCCAAGATACCGCATCAAAAATTTTTGTTTTGGTCTTTTTGCAAAACTCTAGACTCCCCACGTTTACCTGGTGCTTTTGTCTGGCAACAGGAAACGTTGATTTCCTCCGTTAATGGGTCATGTGCGGTCCCACAAAACATTGCATTGGCACACTATAATCCCGTGAATATTTGGGTCAACGTTATTACCACCTCCTGTACCACGCTGAATGTGAACATTTGGAAGTTTACCTATGGTTTCCGGTGGTCCAATCAACGGCTGATAAGTATAAGCTTCTTGTTATGAAAGACACAGAAGATATAGAAGCATAGTAATCCTTGAACAGCGGGTAAACTCGTACCTATAAGGCGGATCCAAGCAAAGTTCAACAAGGACGCACCCTGACTCTTGTCTCTCCTATAGACTTTCTGCGAGTCATGTTGCTGTTGCGTTATGTGTGAGTGAATACAGACAGACGGATATTTAAGTACCTATTTGGGTGAATACTTAAGTTGATGGCTCGAGGATACAAATACTTGCCGCTTCGTTGGGGCTCGACGATGCCCGAAGTACGTTTTGTGGGACCGGTACATTTGACTCGTTTTATGGCCCAGCTGGGATAATATGATGAGCAGGATGTTTAATGATATGGTCTTGTGGAAAGCTACTTGGGAATTAGGGAGAAAGACGAGTTGTGGTTGAGTTTTAGGGGGAGGATGATTTCATATCAACAAATATTCTCCGTCTTTCTCGAGATATGCGACGGGGAGTCGAAATGTCTTTGGCAACACATGGTGAGATAATAAAACTGAATGCATCAGGCGGTATTTCGGTTTTGGTTATCTTATTAAATTCGTAGCTATTCTTGATGAAAAAAGTTTATACCTACCCCTAGGAAATATGTTGAATGTTGAAATGAATAAGAATAGAGATAAAAAAAAACAGAATATATGGAGGATTTTAAAAGATTTCCCAATATTTAATACCGGGAAAAATATGGAAATAGATATATATAAGTAAAACATGTGGAAGTAAACCAAAGGATGAATTTGAAGATTTTGCTGTTGTAACTTATGGTAGTGTATCTGTACTGTACCTACATAATATATGAATCTTAAATGATCTAAACTATTTTATGTAGTCCAGCATAAATATTTATACATATACATAAAAAAAGAAAAGAAATTTAAATAATAACAAAAACTATTGCTACTTGTAAATTCTTATTTTTGTTTTTAGTGGATAATCAAATGAATGAAATTTAATTCAAAAATTCAGTTAAGGCCATATCAGACGGTCAATAAATTCACTGACCACTGACATCCTTTGACGTCAAAATCGCGTCAAAATCTTTCAGCGAAGTCATGCTTAGTGTGATGGTCAGTTTTGGGACTTCAGTGAGGGTGTAAGTTACCTGACGTGTTCACTGACACACCCAAATGAAAAATGGTAGGTGTGATATGTAGTCAGTTGCGTATGGGACAATTGGAACACTTTTTTGACAAGTGCGTCAGTTAACTGGCGCTGTCCTATAACTGACAACCCCCTGAATTTCTGGTTACTCGGTTTAAGTTTATAAACATCTAGATCCGTTTAGCCGTTCTGGCGGTATTGAGTAACAAACACTGTTTCTGTATAGGATACAAATTGTATTGCAATCCCACAGGAACCGCGCATATTTTAGTTATAAAAAGAAAACTATTTCATTTTCTGGTCCAAAAAGTACCACTTTGGATAAAATCACACCGAGCCATTGCTCTGTGAAAAACAAAAAAAAAAATCCTACAGGAACCATACATTTTTTCGGGATAGAAAGTAGCCTATGCGTTATTCCGGACTAAAATCTATCTCTGAGCCAAATTTCATCCAGATCCGTTCAGCCGTTCTGGCGTGATTGAGTAACAAACACTGTTCCTGTTTTTCTTTTTCCGGGCATGTTAAAAAAAAAACTACCAACAAATAAAAAAAACACAATTTACAATATTAAACGTATATCTAAGCCCACAAAAATATATGTAACTTACCCCTCCTTTTTTAATTCTGTTACAAATATGCACATCCAATTTTTGTTTTCCGGGATTTTTTGGATAAAAAAAACTATACCAAACAATAACAAAAAAAAAACAATGCAAATTAAACGTATAAGCACACAAAAATATAACTTTCCTCATGCCAAGCCTCTGCTTTGTGAGAAAGCGAAAAAATCTATCCCACGGGAACCGTAATTTTTTCGGGATAAAAAGAAGCCTATGTGCTATTCCAGACTAAACACAATCTATGTGCCGAATTTCATCCAGATCCGTTCAGCCGTTCTGGCGTGATTGATTTAGCTGTTGTTTCATTTCCAGTTCTTGATTGATATATCCAAAGAACGTTTCTTGATGATTATTTGCTCATAAGCTTCAGCTGGTTCCTTAACTGAAAAAAAAAAAAAAAATCAAAATAAAAAAAAACAAACTAAACATCCACTAACATTGTGGCAATAATTTGGGACATTGAGAAAGAATTTTTAGTGATCTACCACGTGGAAACTTATCTGTGCCTCTTTAGTGTTTCTGCATAATTAATCTTCTCCAGACTTTTAGGAGACCAATCGACATCCACCAAACCGAAACTAGATCCATTGATTAGCCTACTATGGTCACTATTTGAAGAGGCCACACATTCTATTGATATGTTTTGGTAATTCTTCGATAGTAAAAGAAGATGCTTCGAGTAAATATTTTTTAGAAAACTTTCTGCTAAGAAAATAATATTTATCAGCCAGAAGAGTGTGCTTTTCGCTTTCGAAATAATTTGCAAAATGACAAGGATATGAAGGGATTGTTAAATACCCCGATCTTCTGGACAACATCTTAGCCGCCTCAACAGACCGAGACCTTGCAAAAACTTCGTATATTACTCACGAAAATTCGTACAATGCCCTTAATATTTCCGCCACTAATATCATTCATAGCTAATTTACTAATAATTTTTTTGGGCTGAATTATATTATAGCAGGTATTTAGCTTTTATTTGGATATTTTGGTGACCTCTTCAATGTTATACAAATAATATTGTGTTTAAGCAGGCTCCAGGTCAATAAAACTAGGTGTTAAATGGTTAGCAACGTTTTGAGCATGAATACGCTCTTCCTCAGGCCTTTATTGTAAAATAATATACATGGTCAATAATGTCATCTATACAATACATCAAAAAGTTTTAACTTACAATTTAATTTAAGAAATTTAAGAAACTTAATTTTCACAAACAAAAAAATGTTCAAGAGAACCACACATTGCACACTAAAAATAATTAAGTTGATTTAGAAAAAACAATTTAAAAATTATAAATACAATTAAATAATTACATTGACTTTAAAATACATTAAATTACGAAAAAATCTCCTTATTGAATTACACCTCCCAACACTGACAAAAGACTATACTTAATTTTGCCTTCTTTTATTGTTTTTTATTAGTTGGCTGTAAATGTTACTCAGATTCTCACAATCAGATCGTCTGTTGATCGAACTCTCTTCGTTGTTGATATGCAGCATTTCCAACAACATTCTCTTGTTAGGGTGTTTCTCAACTTCTAGTATAGTCACATTTTCTAAGCCAGGTTTGTGGTCCTGCTCTATGCAGTGGAGGGCAAGTGAAGTTTTTTTGAGAACCACCACTGTTAATGTCAGACCGGTGGTGGCCGGAGAGACGATTGCGGAGTTTTTGTTTGGAGGTACCAATGCATACAGACGAACAATTTGTCCCTGTCCCACCTGTACAATTAATTTTGTAAACAACATCAGACTTACCCATTCTATCTATTTTCCCTTTTGTGTTAGAAAATAGAAACGTTTTTAGAGTGTTGGTCGATCTAAACGCTATTCTTGTTGTCTTTTTATTTCTAATTGGAGCTTGTTTCATTCGAGTTGAAAGAGATGGACTATATATTGCACTCCGATAGACAACAGGTTGTGGTGGTGGAACATTTTCTAGACTCGTTTCCTTATTGTTGTAATAATTGTTTATCAATCGTTCAATAGCATGTTCAGGGAAAGAATTAGAACACAGGGTGTCCCTTATTAAATTGATGTTTTTTTGTTGAAATAAAAAGTGGCTATTGTCTAGCACCCTTTTTATAAAATTCTGTGCAGTATTGAATAAAACCTGTTTGGGCAGCTTCGAGTGAAATTTTATTAATCGCCCAGAAGATGTAGGTTTCTTATACCAGTCAAAGATGATTTTTCCTTCGTGTCTTACAGCCTTTACATCAAGGTAAGGCAACTCACCATTCTCCTCCACTTCCACAGTAAATTGCATTCTTTGGTGAAATGAATTTAAGGCACTTAGTGTGGAATCAACTTCGCTTTTTTTAATTATTGCAAATAAGTCATCGACATATTTGGTAATAAACTATATTAATAAAATGTTTTGCATCACGGACATTAAATTTAGAGTTATCTGTCAAGTTTTTTAGAATTTTGACCAAAAATTTGGATAATTCAAAGCATGGGACACTTGTTGATGAACAAATTGGTCTAAACGGCATATTCTCTTTGTGAATCTTTGGTAAACCGTAAATTCGTGGACTATTTGCCGTGTATGTTATCATTCGTTTTTTCTCATACTCATTTATGACCTTTAGCTCGAATAAAGTTTTTACGAAGCCATTGTTCAAACCTTGAAGCTTAAGAGTTGGATTGCTTCTAAGAATTCTATAGGTACTCCTATCTGCCATTAAGTCTCTCATTTTTTCCATATAATCTTTTTTGTAGATAGCTACTGTGATAGCTACTGTTTGGTATTTAGCTTTAATGATAGATATACCGGTCTGAATCCACTCATCTTCCTCATCTATACTCTGATCATGCATATGAAAGCCTATATACATAAATATTATGGCATGCGAATAATATAATGTTGGTCCGCACTATTAAAACTAAGTTGCTTTGCAAGAATGATAAACAATATGTCTATTTATTTTCAACCATAGGTACTGACCTACTAAATTTTCACTTTCATTACTTTCCAAACAAATAAGTACTTTCATATCAAACTTTTCTCTAAACCATCCTACCAATTTGGTAAATATTTAACAACTTGGCATAAACCAAATATGCATAAGACTTAACTTTCAACCAATTAGAATCTCATTGGCAATGCTTTGGCTTGGATTACACGATTGCTTCAGCATCAGTTGTGCAACCGAAAAACTTTGCAGCATGCAAATCTCCTAACCAAAGAATAACAAACAACAGCACACTCCACCGACGAAAACTCCATTGTGTAAGGGATCCGCACACTTAAATAATTTGTATACTTTTTTTTTCAGCAAATATCTCGCTGCAAAAAGCACAGTTTTCTTCCATATTCGTAGTTTTTTTCTTTCTTTATTTCATCACTCCTGTTTCCGATGTAGGAAATCCTTGGAATTCTTGACAAAACAAAACAAACTCATTTCTAATCATCCACAACGACCTCTGCCAACCGTGCCAGCTCATGGTGTAAATACATGGAACAAGAAAACAACAATCCAAGAAGAAGTTGGCTGGCTGACTCTACATATATGGCGGAGTTTTTCCCAAGAAAGAAACAGCTCTAGCAGATACTATACGGTTGTTTTCGCATTTACAAGTTGAGTTGCTGCTGTTAGCGACTTTGCATAAATTAAATCGAGAACTTACATTTTAAATGCATGACGAGGACGGATCTGCTTTTCGTAGAATCAGCTACACCTTCATAATATATTCTTGAATAATAAACCTTTTTCGTCACTCTTATTCGACTTACTTTCGCCAACATAAACAACACACAAAGGAAGAAAATTTTAATTATTCACCATACTGTGGGTAATTTTCTGTTTTTCTATTCAGATTTACGAATAATTGTTTACCAAAATCTTTTCATTTCGAAATCAAATTCGAAAAAAAAATAATATGTTAGCATACAATTATTGTTAAAACGGATTCTTTCAGTCTGGGAATTCCGACGGAAAATTTGATATTCAATTGTATACATACATAGGTAATGAACAACAAACAATGTTAATGACATGACAATCTTTCCAAGGTGAAACCGCATTATTAAATTGTTAGCGAACTGAATTTTTGGGAAAATAACTGTCAAGAAAGTGTTAATTTTTCTACTGATGTCAACGTTTACATAATTAGACACGACAAACCAACGAATTCAATTTAGGTAAATACTGATTTTGCCAATAATCTATTTAATTTCAAGGTTAAGGTGGTAAAATTAATTGTTTAAATTGGCTTATAATATTTCTACAAAAAGGTTATTCAAACATTTCCTACTTTGTATATTTAGACGAAGAAATTAATATTTGGCTACGTATGGGCTTCAGTGAATTTTGTAGAAAATTTAATGAAATGCATTTGAAAGGTGCACGGTAAAACCAACGTCTGCTGAAAGAAAGTTGTATGCAGACGAGAAAGAGAAGTAAAAAAATAGAGACTTCTGAGGTAGCTAACTGTGCTATTCTATTACACCTTGCTACAGGAGGCTTGCATCTTTTCGAACATATGTGAGTGAAAAAGAGAATTCCTTTTGAAACTCCCTTTTGCACTCATATTATGTTCGAAAAAAAGCCTCCTAGAGTCCTAGGTGTAATAGCACACTAAGGGCCACTTGCACAAAAACAAAGGATAAATTTATAAAATCGCAGTTATCTATCCAGGATTAAATAGATAAATGTGTATATTTCGATTTTACGTTCTTCTTCTTCTTCTTCTCTTCTTCTTCTTTTCTGACGATATTATGATCTCGAGTGGGATCATAACTTTCCCACTTCACCGCTTCTCTACTGATCTGCTTATGGGGTTCGTCGGGTTGACCTCAGAAAGTGTCGGCAAGCTTCCCGGTTATGGATTGTTCCATGTCTGAGGCCAACTGAATGCTGTCGTCGTTGCATTTGTTTTCTCCAGGAGTTCTTGGGCCTGCCTCTCTTCCGCGATTGTACTGGAACGTTGTATGATAATGCTTTTTGGACGGGGTTCTCAGCGTTTCTCCTAAGTACATGACAGTACCAGCTGAGTTTGTCGTGCTGCATTTTTTGAACGATGGTTTCTTTGACGTGGAGGCTTTTCCGGATCTTTCTACTCCGTATTCGGTCAACCTTTGTCACTCCTGCTGTCATGCGAAGCATCTTCATCTCAGTTGCCGTCATTTTGCTTTCATACCACTGGTACATAGTCCAACATTGTGAACATCTCTACACTGCAGTGTAGAGCTTTCTTTTCAGCTTAGGGGGCATTTTTCGGTCACAGAAGATGGCAGAGTTCTCACGCCACTTCATCCACCCTACGCTTACGCGATGGTTGACGTCGTCATCACAAGTTCCTTTCTTATTGATCATAGATCCAAGGTATTTGAACTTTTCGCACTTGAGAAACACAGTTCCGTTCAAATAAATATCCGGAATAGGCCTGAGTGGATCAGAAAATGGGCAGCAAAGGTATTCGGTCTTTTTGGCGCTTATGCGAAACCGATATTTCGATTTTACGTTGCACGAATGAAAACACAGCTAACCAGAGATACAAAAATAAAAATAGGAACAAAACAGAAAACCTACACAAAACAACAACAACATTTGCTACACAGACTAATGCGCGAACCTCACCGATAGCAACTTCTTGTCAAATTCTATTTGACGGATGTAAAAAGTTATCCAGAGTGGATAAATATTTAAGATTTTGCAAAGAGTTTATATTTGTATCGATGGCTAGTGCCTATATGCATGGATAAATCAGTGGTTACTAATGTCAAAAAAGTTTCGTGCAAGTGGGCCTAAGTGATAGCATTGAGTAGGGAGAAATCTCGTAGGATGTCGTTACTATCGACTTGGTTTTTTATTCTTGTAGAAACTATTCTTGAATTTCTTAAATTAAAATGCAGGAGAAGTAAAGAAAAACAAATACAAATGTATGCGGAAGAATTTTGTTCGGGTCGTTTTGAGCGTTTTTCGTTACATGGAATTAGGATTTATGTTTATGTTTTTTGGTGACCTACAGCCCGCATAAACCAACTTATAAATTAGGATTTAGGGCAATAATATTTACTCGATATGCTCATTTAGCGACATTTACTTCGGTGAGTTTGAAACCATCTTGATTCATATATGTGTATAAACTCAATGCTGATTGGGTATGTGCATTACTACCTGGATGAAGAACTTGAAGAAGTAGTTTATCTGAAAGGCTATTTATATGGAGGTTTTAACATTGAAACTAACATGCAAACTGCGTTGAATATTGTGCAAACGCATGCAATTAGAAAAAAAAAATATGTTGGAGAAGAGCCTGTTTTTTATCCCGCAACAGACTTCAAATTAATGGAAATCCGACAGATCCACTCCAAAATGTAGGTACCTACTAAAAATTAAGCGTTTTTAAAAATACAATCCATACTATAAATTAAAGTTTGCTTATTCAAGGTCAACTAGGATTAAAATATAGCCGAAAGTCGAAACTTAGTTTCAAAAATAAGCATTTTCAAGTTATCTTTCATAGACTTACTTTCCAAACTGGAGTGCAAAATTATCATTTCTTCTGGTGTTTTGATCGTGGATAAGGTAACAGTTATATATAAAATGTTTTTGTTATAATACAAATTCAATAATATAATACAATAACAATTGTCTCAAAAAATAATTATTCAATTCTAGATTATTAACTACTTGAGCTTGTAACCTTTAACAAAATATACTTTGTAATACATGTACATACTTGCATCAATGTATTTTTAGTTATGTATTGTATATGAAGTTGTAATTTTATTTATATATATCTTTTTGATATTTATTATGATAGTTACATGTAATTGTATGTAATGTATGTATTAACCTAATACATACAATTAACTTAATAAATAATATTTTTTTTTTCAAATTTTGATTTTTTGTTGAATTTTGTTGTTGATTTGCCAAAAAAAAATTAAATTGTTTCATAAACTAAATATTTAATGCATTTAATTCTTTCGAGATGTTTGTTCAATCCAGATTTTTGCATTCAAGATTAAAAATTTGTTTTGTCGAGATTTGTGTGATTCAAGATGACGTCATGATCTCAATTTATATATGTTATAGCCCAGCCAATGAAAAGCTTAGAAGGGGGTGTAAAGTGCGTGAGCAGAGACCTAAAGCTATTCCTTCGGAATATTGTTCAGGGTACTTAAGTTCTTAACATACCAAAAGTTCTGACATCTGGGAGGTGAGCTGGAGGAGGGGCAGGGGTAAAAGATCCACATATCTAAGAAGGGGTGAAATTTGTTTGTAGTAGTATTAAAGGCCATAAAATTCTATAACTTTGTAACTTGCACTTTCATTTCATTTCTCAACACTTTCCGAGAAAAAAATTAAAAAGAAAGTTTTTACCTCATATTTTTCCTCAAAGTGTTTATCTTAACAAAATATTTTTTGATGTTGGTTTCTGAGCATTAAATTCCCTTTAAGAAAATCAACTTTTATATATTTTAGACAGCTCAATGCACTGCTCCGAGTTTAAAAAGAAAATCTCCTAAAATTGATAAGTGGAATATTGAATATTTAGTGAAAAAAAAAATATTTAACCGATATAAATTGCGAATAAAAATGCTATAGTTGCCTAGATTTTATCCACTCGATGGTAACGTTGGTAATCTTACGATGTAACTTAAAATATTTTATTAGTTAAATTACGGCATTGCTGTTAGGGCTTTTACTTGCGATAGACTTATGCAATACTCTGCAGCCAAACTGAGGTGCAAAACGCATAAGTCCTATCTTCCTTGTACAATATCCCCGTTATGTACTGGCAAATAAATCTTCGACAGACAGTAAGTACCTATTATCTGTTTCCATTACCTGCAGCTCAACAACAACGAGAATCATGAGATACGCTACAACCTATTATGCCTAACCAATCTAACGCATAATATTTTAATGGTACCCAACTATAACCTAACCTAACCTATATAATAACCTAACTAGACTCAATCTCATTTGATGTGAAAAGTTCTTCAATTTAAAATATGGCTAATCCGAAAAATAACTTATTATCAATTAAAAGAGGGTTTCAATAAAAGTCTAGCATAAAAAATATTCAATATGTTTTAATACATAGTCTAATTCATTTTGGTAAACTTTTTGACTCTCCACATTGTTCATCTATCAAAAGCATTCACACATCCATTGAGATTCAAATTCATTTGGCATGAGTGTCATCGACATGGCAATTTAAATTTATTCCTCCATCTGTCATTAACAAGAGGTTTCTGCCAAAACATTGTTTATTCCAAACATCAGTTATCTAGTTTCAATTCAAACAGCATTCTGTCATTCAATATTACCATCAGGACCCTTAGCATATATTAGATTTTTTGTTTTTAATTTACAACAGAATCGTGAACGAATTCTCATCATAACATTGATCGTTGCACCATGGGACAAACAAAAAGTAGATTTTATTCGAAGTCTGATGACATTTATCCATATGTACAACTGATATCTCCCAGATGTAAGTGGCACACATACATTGGACGGGAGATTGCATATATACTATACTTACTGCCTGGCGGCAATAACGGTCCGCTTTCATCAAACACAACTCGAAATTGCCAATTAAATTCAACTTACCAATCTCCCACTTGACACACAAACCTCAGGATGTGGATACAACTATCCGTTCACCCATCCATCCATCCATCCATCTATATATACACTGACATCACAATGCAGGTTAACGCCATAGGCGCCTTCTGTGTGATATTATGTCGAATGTCGGTCGGTCTGTCAGTAGGTACTTGGTACCCGGCGAAAGGTTCTTGTATGTGCGGTGTCCTTGTGACCCAGAAAACACGCAACAGTATAAAAACGATGAATTTCCAAAAAAAAAAGGGGGGAGAAAAACGCAATCGTTATGATTTCCAATCATAAAACCAAATGCCATGCAGCGGTGGAGGCGAGTAAAATCTGAAATGCATTTTACATATTGAAAACTGAAAAGGTTTGGCATACCGATGAGATATAGCAAGGGCTTATGGTGAAAAGGATTTATTTGTCAACAGGATGTCTATTTTTATATTTTTATTGAGTGGAGTATGAGTTGGTTGATGGCGACAGGAAAACATGAGGTCTTCCTCTATGCACACATCAGAAACATTGTTGGTACGATGGAAAATGGTTAGATGTAACGTAACTGATGAAACGATGTAAATGTTTGATTTTCCAATAATTTACCGATGACCCAGATGAAAATTCCTAAAATATTAATATTTTTGTCATATGTTTTTTTTTTTTTTTAAATAAAATTAAAAAGATATTATGAGGAATATTGATGGATATTAAATTGAGGCCGAATTGATATCATAACTTCATGTTTGACCAATCGAATTTAATTTTTAATAGGAAAGAAAATATTTCCATTCGCATTTTTGTTACTTTAATATGAATATGGTTTTTTTGATTATTTAGGTTACGTAAATCTTAGCTTGGTCATAAAGTGGTTTAAAAATGTTCTTCTGCAAAAAAATAAAGAGCAATACTGCGTCGCATGAATTTGTTCTTGCTTCAAATCACTTGTGGCCTTAAACCAAAACATATCTACATTTAATTGTAAAATTAAGAGCACAAGCGGTGCCAGACGTCCCGGTTTAACCGGGACGTACCGGGGACGTCCGGATTTTAGACATAAATTCAACTGTCCCGCCAGGACTTTTTTTTTC
Source organism: Baccha elongata (assembly GCA_951217065.1). Taxonomy (NCBI): domain Eukaryota; kingdom Metazoa; phylum Arthropoda; class Insecta; order Diptera; family Syrphidae; genus Baccha; species Baccha elongata. Next base: position 55,406,434 of record OX578272.1, on the reverse strand, counting down.
TCGGGCTGCGGTCCACTTCACCAAATACATAATACTAAGTAAATGGAACATCTTTTTTTATTTTAAAAACATTCACTGCATTGTGATTATCATCATCATCAAGTCCTGTAAACCCGCTCGGGGCATAGGGCGCCAACAAAACGCCTCCATCCTTCACGGTCTGCAGCTAGATATCTTAACTGTGGCCACGTCTTTCTCTGGGAATTAGCTTCTGCTACAACTGTTGACTTCCATGTTGTTCTTGGTCTTCCAACCCGACGTGAACCCTGAGGATTCCATCCAAAAGACTGCTTTGCAATATCATTGTTTGGTTTCCTAAGTGTGTGACCAATCCATTGCCATTTACGCTTTCTTATGTCGACGTCCAACCGCTCCTGACTTGTCCTGCGCCACAATTCCTGGTTTGAAATAGTTTGTGGCCAGCGAATCTTTAGAATGTGGCGTAGACAGCGATTCACAAAAGCCTGCGATTTTCTCGAGATGGTGGCCGAGACTTTCCAGGTTTCACAAGCATATAATAGCACGGATTTAACGTTGGATTCGAAGAATCTCAACTTTGTGCGTAGGGATATTTGACTGGATCTCCAAATTTGAGACAGAGAACCAATAGCAACGCGAGCTTTATTTATTCTGTTTTTTACGTCCAGATCCGTACCACCATTTGCTGATACAGTACTTCCAAGGTAATTAAACTGTTCGACCTCTTCAACAGGCGTGTCATGCAGAATAATACGTTGTTGTTGTTGTTGTTGTGAGGGGGGTCCTGTTAGCATTATTTTTGTCTTTTTGCCATTTATTCTAAGACCGCACGATTCTCCTTTCAATAGCAGAGATTGACACATCACGTTCAGCCCACTGATGTTATTTGCCATGAGACATATATCGTCGGCATAGTCTAAATGGCTAAGCCTTTCAAACGGTCTCCATTGAATGCCCTGCCTTTCCATTGTACCAACGCTGGCCGTCAAAACATCATCTATCGCCAGCAGAAAAAGAATTGGCGATAGAACATCCCCTTGTCTCACACCCTGACGCACTTCAAAAGAGTCGGATAACTGCCCATTATGCAACACAAAACACCTCGCATTGTTGTAAGACTCCCTTATAATGGCGACAATTTTTGGGGGAATTCCTCTACCAAGAAGTGATCTAATTGTGATTATAGAAAAACAAAATGTTGAAATTTTGATCTACATGCTTCAATCTGGCCGCTTCCATTCAAATAAAATGTAAGTTTTTATCTTTTTATATTCTTGGCAACATCCGTCTTAAACATTTTAAGATAATAATATGCCTTCTTTGTGATAGCTCCGAAACTTTCCGGGCAGCTCCGAATACGTTAATTTGGAACCAAATGACACTTTAAGTTCTGAAAAGAAGATAAAATTGATTACGCACTTGAAGTCAGTATCAAAACCATTTTCATGTTTCATGTATATAGTTGGCTGTTAGACGTTGTCTCTTGATGCTTGAACTTTTTCGAAGATACGTGAGTATAAAAGAGACTACCGCGCGAAGATGCAGACACTAAAACAGCGAGATCGTGAAAAGTCATTAATACTTTTCAGTGAGCATTAGAACAACTGAAAGTAGAAAAGACCAAGATCTAAGTGTTCAGTGAGACATATTCTGCTCTAAACCTAGATTTGCTGTTAATTCAGTTTTTCTAGAGTAGAAAAGGTATAGGATTTTCTGCACTTGCTTTTGAGGAAGTGGATGTAGATTTCGTAGAAATGTAAAAGCTGCTCTTAATTTTTGTCCGTGATATTTTTGCATTGTGTGTGTAGTTTAAATATAAATACTTAAAAATATTTAATCTAAAAATAAAAATAAAAAAGTTATTCAAATTCCCCTTTGAAAATGAAAAAATAATGTTTTATTTAATTATAGCTGTTATGCTCTACTCTGCCCTAATCTCCTCTGATCTAATCTAACTATTTCTTCAGTGAACACCAAGACCGTAGCCAGACAATTATTTCGTGGGGGGGGGGTATACTTATTCCATACACCAATCAATCTGTACCTTTCTGTAGATGTAATAAATAAAATTAGTACAGCCCATTAACCCAAAATCCACCAAACACGACTTTTAATTGCGATAATGATACTATTCTATGTATAAGGCAAGTTATGGATTCGTAAAAAAAAAAAAATTGAGATAACAAATAAACATGATAATATTGCGATGATAGGGAAGTGTGTTGGAAATTTCTGTTCGTCCGAGTGCCTGTTTGCAGATCTGCAGCCTAAATGGATAGGCTGATTTGCAAACTTGGTTCAGAGTGTTTATTTAGTAGTCTCGCACTAGGCGTTGTTGAAATTGGAATTTTAGCTCTAAAACAATGGTAAATGTCATATAACAGTTTGTTAAAACTTAATTTTTCTAAAAATGGCCTTAAGGATTTTAATAAAACATTCGAGATTTATCTTAAAACAGTACCTCCCATAGAACCGATTTTTTAAAATCAGAATTTCCCGCTAACAACAAAACCGATTTCAATTAAATTTAAAATTTAGGAAGTTTTTTATGATCAAATTCATATACATAACTTTTTAGATTTTTTGAATATGTTGGAAACGCGAATATCGATTTTTTTCAGATTTTTTCCAGATGAACTACAGATTTCGATTTATTGAAATACTCAAAAAATTGCAAAATATTTTTCAAAAATTAAAAAAGAAAACGGTTTAAAAAAAAAATGCTTCAACGATTTTCAATATTTTTTCCTAGGTAGAGTACTGCTAATAAAATACAATTGCATAGTTAGTTTTTCAAGAAAACTCTCAAAAAAATTTGAAAAACTAAAAGATTTTTCCAATATTTTTTTTTAAATAATTTTAAGTTATTATTTATTAGGTAGGTACATTTATCATCATCACTCTTGAAGATTTTATTATAAAAAAAAGTATTAAATAACATGTAAATATATCATTTTTATAAAATTAAATTTAATCTTCTGGCCTTCTGTGCTGCAAATATGTCTAAAACTTCCTCAGTGTCAATATCAGTTTGTCGATGAATTGACATTAATGCCAATCCTGTTAGTCTTTCTTCGCCGGTAGAATTTCTAAGGTAAGTTTTTAGACGTTTCATTGTCGAAAATGTTCTTTCCGGTGTACACGTGGAAACCGATAGTGTTGCCAAAATTTTGAGAAGCTTGTGGATGTTAGGAAACAGATCCTTATTGCATTCCCCAAGAGCTGTTATTGCACTCTTTGAACGCTCTGTATCTTTTTGTCTATGGCATTTTGTCTTCCATAACGTAAACTCAGCTTCTAAAGTGTCCCAATCCAAAAAAGATCTATAAAATTTGAAGTTTTCTTCGTTGTAATTTTGTTCATATTTGCCAAGGATCGATGAAATTAAAATGCACAAAGACGAAAGTATGGACTTATGATTTTCAAATCTTATTTTAAGCTGACTTAAAAAGTCATCTAAAAGAGGAATCATTATACTTATCCTAAAATAGGTTTCAGGATCCGTCTGTGCTGTTGCCTTGACACAATTCGTGGAATTTGGAGTTTTTCATCCACAAAACATACTAAGTTTTGTGCAGTCTCAAAAATTGTTTTGAATTCCGGAACGATATTTTCACGTATTCCTTGGAATGTGTTTGTTATTAGTTCCACATGTTCCAATCCAGACACTAAGTCGCATGAAGGGGATTGTATGTTTGAGGTTTATATGTTTGGGGCTGTGTTGTTTGAGGTTGAATTTAAAAACTGTTAGAGCTACCTTACTAAATTCATCGAAAATGTTGTTGGTACCTAATTACGTAGGCTTAAAACTAAAATCAGAAAGTTTTGAACATAATCACTAATTATTTGAGCACAAATTTCATACTTATGCGATAAAGTTTGATTAACAGATGCATTTCTAAAAAATTTCGGGGGTGGGGGGTGTTTGAACCCCTGTGAACCCCCCCCCCCCCCTTGGCTACGGCCTTGGTGAACACAGCTATTAGAAAATTGTTATTAAGTTTTAAATAATTTTTCTAAAACTTTAACGAATTTTTATAAAACTTACTTTTCAGATATAATAAAAATATTTGTTCTCAAAAACTTGGATACCTACTTGAAAAAAAAAAAAATCTTCATAATTTCTGCTTTACCTACCGAAGAATAATTTATAGGTATATACTCGTATATACTTTGATTTTGTTTTGAATCTTTATTATATACAGATTTAGCTCTTGTAGTCAAATTTCATAAAATGTTTTCCAATATTTTTTTGAGTTCTTTATTTACTTTGTCCCTGGCAATTTTTTGAAATTCCAGGTTTTTTGCTTTATTTTGAATCCTTTATTTTCTTTGTCCCTGGCAATATTTTGATATTCCAGGTTTTAACTATATTTTTGCCAATTGTCCCGTTGAACTGCGAAAAAATCTGGCAACCTTGCACAACTGGGTCGCACAAACTAGCTGTTGTGCCAAGTTAGTTTCGTGTTGACAATTGGAAAATTAATTTGACCAGTTTTGTATGAAAAAAAATTTCAATGTTCGATATGTCGTTTGAAATATTTTTTTTTTTTTATCTTTTGAAAAACCAATGTATAAAATAAAATAAGATTTATGTTAGAATCACCGCCTGAAAAAATTAAATTAGGTACTTTTATGTATTTCATGTTTATCAAAATTGATTGCATTATTTTTAGAAAAATAGAATTATTGGATCTGCACCAACCGTTCAAAAGATAGTCGGACTAATAAAAAAACAGTTCTATGGCAGGTACCGGTTATTGTAAAAAAAAATCCGATGAAATACATCACCATAGACAACAATTCACTCATATAATTTTTTTTTTGAGTTTTTACACATATTATTCTTGAGTTTAAAGTCCAGAGAAATAAAGAAAAACAAATACAAATGTATATGCAGAAGAATTTTGTTTGGTTGAAATTTGAAGTACCTACACCAATTTAAGGTGCTAAATAGTTGGCACATAATATACTGAACATAAAAAATAAAAATAAAATGTTAACCAGTTTTCAAAATATTGAATTTCCAAAAACATAAATTAAAATTTTTATTAATATTAACATTAAGTATCTCTTCAAAAATATAAAACTCAAAGATCAAGTGAAGGGTCCAGGGCAAAAACGACACAAGTCCACACGGCACAAGTCGAGAAAAATTAATTTAAAAGTTATTTTACATAATGCTGACTATATTTAAATGAAAATACAAAAAAATAAAGGTACAGTTTTGTTGCACCTGAGTTTCAAAGATCCAAAACATAAATTAATTGTTATTTCATGAATTAACGCATTTAATAGATTTTTTTTAGTGAATAAAGTGTGTGATTTGTGTCATTTTTCTATGGTTATAAAGCTTTTTTCAGTGGAAGTTCATCGTAGCTTTTGTTCGCATTTATAGGTTATCAGCCAGCTCTTTCATTTTAGGTACTCAGAGCTCTTTAAAATTTATAAAATGCCGCCTCAAACTATCGGTTTTTTGCAATAAAAAAGTTTTTTGAATTTTTTTTCACAGTATTATTTAGGGCAAGCAGTAGTTTTAGAATATTAAATTTCGTCAAAATCGGTGAACTAGTCGAAAAGATGGTCGGTATAATAATAAAACGGTTTAGGTAAAAAAAAACTTTAAGACAAATGACGTCACCATTTAAAATAAAAAAATGGAGTTATTGGTTACGCTTATACAGGTATGGTAGGGTAGTTACCGTTTTTTCAAAGACCTTTAGGATCAAAATAAAAAAAACGTCTGGACATTTATCATAAACGTTAAAACTGTAGGTGTCGATTCATACAGACACACAGACAGGCAGACATACAGAATATCCATATCTACTTTTTTCGTCTTCTTTATTATGGTAATGTCATGTTTGATTAGTTATCTCAAAACTTTTTTTTTTTGTACTTATACATATTACGTATAGAACCTACTAATTTTTTTAGGTTTTCCTCAGTTCTTTTAGATAAAATTTATTGATTACTTAATATTATTTAAAGATAATAGGTATACTTTTTTTTATTTAAGTATATTATCAGGTTTGGAAGTTTGAGACCACAAAAACAAAAAATCTAAAATTGAGTTATGACATTTAGGAGGGCATTATTATTATTATTATTATTAACATCCATACAACAACTCAGTCAAGCTACTTCATATCTATATTACACTATTTGTTTTTAGTTAATCAAAGGAGAATGCTGAGGCGAGTGGTGTGATTTTAATGTCAACAGTATTCGACACTTCTCGTCTCTAAATCTCTTAGGTTTGCCCTAGAAATGTACTTTCCATCAATGATATGGTAAACATTCACAGAACTTCCTCTCTACACACAGCATTTATCACTTAGCATCATTATCGGTCGAGCCTCAATTATCTTATTCACAAATCTCTTCAAACACGACATCTGGCATCGTCTCCAATTTGGCAACCCCCACTCGACGGCTGTCAAACGTTCTAATCTTCTGTTTCGTTTATCGCTATATCACTATAGCCGCTTTAACTCAGACTGCCCCTATCCAAAGTTAAACAGACTCATGTGTCTCTCATAAATTTATAAGCCGATTACCTACTTGTGTGCCATCAGTCATAGTCTGATGGTCCAGTTTCACATAAGACAGTCGGGAACGTGCGTTTAAGAAACAACAAGTGCAATATTTATCGTTATCAGTTCAATCATCAATAGGTACCTGGTGAATCGACAGTCTACAAAATGACAGATTCACGACAAAAAATTCCACCGTCGATAACAATCACATCGGAAAAAGGCGACGAGGAGGAGGCTCGGGAGCCTCTGCGCCCGAAGTTTGTTCTCGGGAAGAGCACGACCAGTGACCTCGGTGCCCGTGCAGGAAAATTTGTACGCAATATGCTGCCAATCCTCACGTGGATCTGTCACTATGATGCCGAATGTGCCATAAATGATTTCATTGCAGGAATCACATTGGGGCTGACTATTGTACCCGAGAGTATTGCATGTGCACTGCTTGCAGGGCTACCAGCTCATTATGGACTATGTTCGGCCTTTTTGGGTGAGTAACGCGAACTTTGGAAGCTTCTTAATGTCATAACTCGCTATCCAACAGGTTCTTTCGTTTATTTGTTTTTCGGTTCGATTGATAATGTTATCGTTGGACCAACCAGCTTGGTTGCTCTAGTCAGCGTGCAGTTCACAATGGGAAAGCCAGTGGAGTTCGCTGTGATGTTGACATTTCTGGCGGGCATTGTGCAGTTGATAATGGGAAGCTTGCAGCTGGGTGAGTCAAATTTGACCTTTGTTTTTATTTATAAGAAACAGTAGATGCTAAATTACGAATGTGATACCCGTCACTCGCTGTCTCAGAAGATTTTATGAATATGATTTGTTTTGAGTGCCATCAAATGGAGTGCTAAGTAGGGTCTAATTAGAGAAGCAAACATTATGAGACAGTCGGGGAGCATTTTTTTTTTTTGTGGTCGGTGACTTTGTTGTTGTTTTTATTTGAGTGAGCTATCAGGAAACCCTTGAGTGTGTTACGTTTTAGTGTGAGAAATCAGAGAATCATGTGTCCAAGTGGGTAAATTAGTAACAAACGAACGAACGATAAACAAGTTCAATTAGAGCATGAGTTAGCTGGTGGATATGATTTTTTTTCCGAACTGGTGGATTAAAATTAGCAGAAGTTTATTACAGAATCAAGATTTGTATATGGAATTGCAAATTATGGTTTGATGGTTTAAATGCAAAAAAAAAAAATGGGTTATTATCATTATATTTTTTTGTGAAAGTAAATTTGTTAAGAAAGAAATGTTTCTGACTTCATATATACAACTGGTTCGCTTATATTTTTGTGGGATAATTAATTGTTTTGTCCCTAAAACCTAGAAGGATCAAACGATTGTTTTCACATTTTGGAATATGATTTAATCAATGGACGCTGTGCAACTAAGTGCCAAAAAAATTAAGCTGTTCAGATCTTAGAAAAGCTAAATAGAGCACAAATAGGTTGTTTCTTCTTATATTCTATCATGGCGTTTCCTTTCAAAATGAATCCCTGAATAGTTGCATATATTGCTTTCAAATATGTATCAACATTTCACTCGGATCATACCCATACAAGATTTTTGTACGTTATAGATTTTCGCATTAGATTAAAATTTTAGATTTTATATATTTTTTTTTATAGATTTTTGTTGTTCTAGATTATGTCATGATCCCAAAATAATGGCAGGTGAATTTCCAGTATACCATTTCACTTTATAACATTCTGAATAACATTCCTTCTGAATGTTTTATAAATAACTAGCTGACCCGGCGAATTTCGTACCGCCTCAGAATCAATATATAATGTGTTGACTTATCGAAATTAAATAATTTTTCTTTTATTAAGATAAAAGAACACAGAGAGCGGATATATATACAATTGATCATGAGAAAAGAATTCATTTTCTAGATTCAGACCAAAAAAAAAAAATAGAAACGCTACTCTATTCTAATCAACATATTATCTTTTTTTTGTCGTAGATTGTCACGAGCTTTGTCTGTGCGATAAACTCGACGATTCATCATTCCCATTTGGCTTTACTTTTTATTTGTATGAGACTTTCTAAACACACAAATTATCAACTTATTAGCTTTATCAGGGATTTTTTGACATATTGTCTTACCTCAGGCCAATTCGCGCACGGGAATAGTGCACCACAGTGAAATTCCCACAGTGAACTGGCCCTCATGCTATTTTCTTAGATTATTTAGTTGGACATTATTCTATATTGTTTCTTAAATCATTACCTTACATTAAAATAGATAATAAAAATATTTCTGTTCCGATTGTATTGATAGAATTTAAACATGGTCAAGTGTTAGGAAAGATATTAATTTTAATTAAATTTCTTATTAGTTTCTCAAAGTTTCATATATCTATTTGAGATGTAAGGAAATAAAAAAAATATCTTCTATTTGAGATGTAAATTTACATAAATGCAAATTTTGTAAAACGCGAAGTAAATTAGCTGTGTTCGAAAAAATAGACCACAGTGAATTGTGTTCCACAGTGAATTGTGATCCACAGTGAATTGTGCACAGTGAATTGTGCACAGGATTCGATAACTATAACTATAACTATAACTAAATCATTGAAAGTGAAACTCAGCATTTATTTTTTTTTTTTTCATTTTTTAGACAAATTAACCAACAAATTTGTTGTTAATTGGTATTAAAATAAAGCTTATGAATTATATAAAAAACAATAACGCAATTTGAGCTAAATTCGCAAAATATAAACAATTTTGTGTTTTCAATGATGAAAATCGATTTCAATAAACAACTGACTTTAGTTCCATAAAGTGGAACAAAATCGTTCTACTAATAGTGTTCGATTTTCCAACTGTTCTCAGCTGTCAGTTTTTCTTTTTCGTTCAATGATGAATTTCAATGATCAACTCTAACCTCAAATCATTGTTTGTTATCCTTTTTGTTTGGTTTTGTTGTGTGTGTCGGTGAAAAAAAAGTTATTTTATTATTATTTAATAAAATATTGAAAAATGGTTTTGTATTGGTTGATTTTTTTTTTCGACGATTTTGTTAGCAATAATTCGTCTAGCAATGGTTTCAATGACAGGTCATTTTCAATGATTGCTATAACCGATTTGTCAAACAAAAATCCACAATTCCACTGATTCGTGTTTCAATGATGAGTTTCAATAAAATTTCACTGTCACAAAACACGAATTTCTTAGTACTTGTACAATGGTACTCAACAAAATTTCTCACCAAATTAAATCTATATCGGAAGGTATGAAAAAAATACAAGAAATATTATTTTTTTAGTTTGTTTTACCAATAGCACAGTTTATATTTCTAAGACCTCCGAGATCTCCGTATGCTCATAAATAGTTATAAAAACAATTTCTCAGTGAAATTTTTCACTACTGCTGTCAAAAAACTGAGCTTGAAAAATTTTAGATTCGCTCGCTCACTGCTTAGGAGAGCGCTTAGAAATATAAACTCGCCTAATATTTTACAGTCACCCAACACAATTCTTAATTTCGCGCAGAAAAATATTTGTTGAATTTTGTAACGCGACACTTTACTTCAATTACTTGTTTTTATTTATTTTTTTTTATGCGATTTTGTAACACGATAACATGTATGTACAAATGTATTTATTATTTATAATTCACATCAATGACTTACAAATATTTATATTTACAAATATTTATTTTATTTTGAATGTTTTTTTTATTTTTTCAAAGTATTTTTTGTATGTAAAATCTAAAAAAGAACCCGTGCAGGGCACCCTAACCACCTAGCGGTATGAAATATACTTTACAACCTATTCTCATACCTAACTAAATATACATACAAAATTTTATAAAAACAGAGGAGTTTGTCAACAAATAGAGATTTTTATATCTTAAATAAAAGGAAGGTTTATCCTTAAATATTCATCAAATTAACACGTTCCCTGTCCAATATATCATTTCTTAAAATTTGTACCTGGTTCTCCACGTCCAATGTATCATTTTTGATACATCTATACAGGACGCTTCACTGTCCCCATACACATAATGCTGTGTTGCAGTGCTTGCACTCTGTTTGTACTTGTTTTAATCTCCAGGGAGCTTCATCGTTTCTTTTTAGGGTTTCGTAGCATAAACGACATTGTTTTCTTACTATTTTACTATTTGGAGGTGGTATATTTATCGCGGTGGCGAATGATATGAAGCCAATTGATCGGCTATATCAATATCCAGCATCATTATATAGTCTACAATGAAATTCGGTTTCATTTTGTTGCATTAATTGTTGTCATCTCAATGCCATGACATGTTGATATAGCAAGTACATCACGTTTATCCCGCCATTTAAGCACAGTGATGCATCCATTCATTTGCCATTCATTTGCTGTTAGGCGTAGTGCAGATAAATGGAGTTGACTGTATTATAAATTACCGAAACACACATAATATACATGTCAATGTCAAAGTGTAAGAGAGAAATAAATACATTAAAGTTATTGCTGTAATTTCAATAATAATTCATATTATCAGCAATGGTAAAATTTGATACATTGGACGTATGGGACCTCATATTTCCATGTATCATATTTACACAAAAAACTAAACTCTTCTTTTATTAACACAAACTAATTTTTATCTAAAATAACCTTTTGCATATTTTTCGAAAAAAATGTATTGGACGTGGGGAGTGTTTTTATCACTTTGTATGGGAACAGTGAAGAGTTTAACGGCTGTCGGCGTGAACAATTATAAAAAGTAGTTTTTTTAGAAAGTGTTTATTTTACTTATATTTTGTAATTGAGTTAACTTTAAAAAAGTTTTTTACAGAAGTCAATAGGTAAAAGCTCAACCTTTAGGACAATATAAAGTAATTAATTAATCCCAGTTAAATAATCAGTGAATTTTAACTTTGTTCAGTGAACCCCCTTTTTCATAATATGGAACACCAGCGTGTACCTAATGAGGAATAGGATTTAACATTAGTAACATAATATTAATTGGGAACAAAGAAATTCTCTAAACTATGTTTCATTTCATTTCATTTTAAGTTTATTTCGTTTAAATGCTAACACTGTAAGATATTCATGCCTATTACTGAATCCGCAAAATTTCACTCCCCGCGAGTCGGTTGGATCCGCAGTGGATCCACATTCGCGTAAAATTCTATTATTGAATCCGATGAATGAGCTGCATTATCGATCCGCGAACTACTTTTCCATTTTTGAAACTGCATTATCGTGGATGTCAAAAGTTGACATTGGGCACACGAGAAAAGCAATCTAAGATACTTTAGTATAGTAAAATATCTAATATCGCAAATTAAGCCTTTTTTAATGATTTTAACGACCAATCTTAATCCGTCAGTGTTTCAGCAATCACTATACTGATTTACAAGGTAAATATGCTGTTGAATAGAGGAAATGTCAAACTTGTTCATGGGGCTATATTTTTGGACAGGTTTCCACGGTTTGGCCAAAAAACGACACCAAAGTTGTAATTCCGGAACTCTAAATAATAGGACAAAAAATAATTATTTGTACCGCAAAATAAGCCATTTTATTGATTTTAACGACCAATCTTAATCCGTCTGTGTTTCAGCAATCACTGAACCGATTTTTAAGGTTCATTTCCTGTTGGATAGAGGAAATGTCAAACTAGGTCGTAGGGACTATACTTCTAGGAAGATGTCGTCGGTTTGGCTAAAAAATGACACCAAAGTTTCAATTCCTAAAAAAACGCAGATGACGTTTTCGAAAACGGCCATTGTCAATTAAATACTAGAAATACTGCAAAAAAAACTTTATGCTGTTCGGCGATCCAAAAATTTTTATTTCTGTTTCAAAAAATTCAGATTTGTTAACTATCTGCTTTTTCTTGAATTTTTTTTTCATAAAAATCACTTTCATTCGCACCAGTTTTACTGCGGATTTGCTTTTCCAACATTTGTATGGAGTGCGGATGTGGTGCGGATGCCTTTCGTTTTCAGTAATACCAATTTTACGAACAACGTTACCGACATTTATTCCCGCGTATGGCTTGCGGATTCGCTAATAGCAAATCTACCGAAAGTGAGCAAGACTCCCTCCGCAACTCATTTGTCGGATTCCCTAATAAGGCTGATTATCTTATAAGCTATTGAAAGTTTATGTATAAACATTGTTAAACAGAAAAAAAATATAATGAAAAAGAATCATATTGATTAGATAAGTAAGTTTATAACAAATTTATGTTCAAAATTAAGAAACAAAAATTAAATAAATAAAGAAAATGAATAAGAAAAAAAAATTAAAAATATAATAAAAAAAGTTTAAGGAAAAAGAAGAAAGAAGAAAATTATTTGAAGAAGTTAAATTTTTTTGAAGAAGTAGGTTGCTTTGATTGAGCGAAAAAAACTTTAAACTACTCTGAAACTATTCCATGTTGCTTAGATCTCGCAGATTCGATGGTAGTGAATTCCAAAGGCGTACTGTAGCAATAAAAAACTGTTTCTCAGATGTTAGACAAGAGAACCGCGAAGTATTCGAGGAGGTACTATTTTGCACCACCTTTGTTCAAAAATGCAAAAAATAAACACGCAACGATTTATCAAAAGTATGATCTTTATTTGACAATGATCGCGACAGAAGTAAAATTTCAATTGTGTAAAGCTCATGTTAAATAGATGCATGATAGGTACATAAAGAGAGACAAAAGTTAAGTACCTATAGTTAATACATTATGTAGATTAGTGTACTACGTGTATATACTAGCATTTTAGAGATTTATTGATTACTTGAAGAGTGTTAGTGATAGGGTAAATACGAAGTTATCGCTGCTGCGAACATCCTCCCCCCGTTGGAAGACGAAGGCTTTCAACAGCATCATTTTCGAGAGGCAATACGGCAACTTTCCCAGAAGCTCGCTTGATTAGTCCATTGGTAGTTCGAGCAATTATAACACGAGGCACACCGTCTTTTCCACATATGGTACTGTCTACACGTCCAAGTTGCCATTTTAATGGCGGAAGGTTTTCGTCTTTTATGAGCACCAAGGACCCAACACGAATAGCCTCAGTAGATTTGCGCCACTTCCCTCGCTCCTGCAGTGAAGTCAAATAGGAGGAACTCCAATTCTTCCAAAATAGTTGCTGCATATAGCATACACGTTGCCATCGATCCAAACGGTTTATATCAAGATGAGTGACTTCAGGCTCTACGATGGACGTGAGTGGTGCACCAACCAAAAAGTGTGCAGGCGTGAGTACTTCAAGATCAGCTGGATTTTCTGTAATTGGACAAAGAGGACGAGAATTAATGATAGCAGAGATTTCACACACGAGTGTGCGAAGTTCTTCAAATGTTAAAATGGAGAGGCCAACAGTACGATAGAAATGTAGTTTTGCTGATTTTACAGCGGCCTCCCACAGACCACCAAAATGTGGTGATCGGGGCGGAATAAACTTCCAATGTATGCCATCACCAAGGCATTGCTTAGATACTGCGATATTGTGCGCATCACTGAAAAATAGTTCCTTCAATTCCTCTAAATCATTTTTGGCGCCGACAAAATTAGTGGCATTGTCCGACCAAATAGTTTGAGGCTTTCCCCTTGTGGAAATAAAGCGCTTCAGAGCAGCTAAAAACGATGCAGTAGATAAATCCTTTACCAATTCTAAATGAGATGCCTTCGTTGAAAAGCATACGAATATGCAGATGTAGGATTTTATGTGGGGTCGATTGCGTATTTCAGATTTATAATAAAATGGTCCACAAAAGTCAATTCCGGTGATAAGAAAAGCTCTATAAGCCTGCACTCTATCTGCAGGCAAGTTTCCCATGATGTGTTCAAAGATAATAGGCTTATGGCGAAAACACCTTATACATTTGTTGATTACGGTAGTAACTGCTTTTCGACCTCCCATTGGCCAGTATTGTTGCCGAATCGATGCAAGCAAGCTTTGAGGTCCAGCATGTAGATATTTTCTGTGGAAGTGGTCGATAATTGCGTTTGTGACTGGATGATGTTTTGGCAAAATGATAGGATGCTGGGCATCAAAATCCAAGAGGGAGTTTTGAAGTCGTCCCTCAACACGAAGTAATCCATATGAGTCTATAAACGGGTCTAAGGAATAAAGTTTACTAGAAGCGGGCACTTGCTTGTCATGCCTTAACGCCTTAAACTCCGCTGCAAAGTGTATTTGTTGTATGTTTCTAAGCATCATGTGAGTTCCCATTTTTATGTTCTGTGTGGATAATGCAATATGGTCTTCTGCATTCGAATTAAGTCTCGATGCTTTAAAATGGAAAAAATGATAAACATAGGCAAAGATACGTTGTAACGATTCGAATGAATTGTAGAATTTGCATTTTAGTGATACGTCTTGTTGTGACGAAACAATAAACACCTTATGACGACGTTCTGGCAGATCAGTTAAGAATTCCATAGTTCCAGGCCAAAGAAAATTATCCTTTAATAAAAATGTTTCCAAAGCTCAGAATGCAACAGCTCATTTGGGGTGCATCCTCTAGAAATTATATCTGCCGGATTTAAGGAAGTTGGTACATGATGCCAAGTCATTCCATTTGTCAGTGTTTGTATCTGACTAACTCTATTTGAAACGAATATGCTAAAGTTTGATGGCTGTTCACGAAGCCAAGAGAGGGCTACCATAGAGTCTGACCAACAATGAACTTTATGAGGACGTTGAATACTTTGTGTGATGGAAGCTACTAGTTCAGCAAGAAGCAAGGCAGCAGATAGCTCTAACTTTGGAACCGTCAAAGTCTTTAAGGGTGCTACCCTCGATTTTGCGCACAACAGAGATGATGTAATGATTCCCTGACATTCTGATCGAACATACACGCAAGCACCGTAGGCATCCAAACTTGCATCACAAAACGCATGCAAGTCCCAAGTAGATCGTGCAGTAAGTACGAAGCGAGGAAATTCAAAACGGCGTACAAGATCGAATTCAGTGCAAATGTCAATCCAAAGAGTCTGTAAAGACTGAGATATACTCTCATCCCAATGCAGTTTTTCTTTCCAAAGATTTTGAAGAAAAATTTTAGTTTTAGTTATAACTGGTGATATCAGACCAAGCGGGTCATAGCATCGTGCTATAGAAGATAGAACTGAGCGCTTTGTTATGTGATTTTTGTTAATAATAGGTGTAAAAGCAAATAAAAAGTTGTCTGTTTTGGGATCCCACACAAGACCAAGGGTTTTGGTTATATCGGTACCATCATGAAACTTGAGAAATTTTTCACGATTTGGATCAGAAACTCCGAGAAGAGCATTTGACTCGTTTGAGCACCATTTGCGAATCTGAAAGTTCCCTCGCTCAAGAAGTTTCTTAACCTGCTGCCGGATTTCGACAACTTCTTCTATAGAGTCTCCACCAGAGATTAAGTCTTCTACTTAAAAATCTCGCCGAATGATGTTAGCACCCAAAGGAAAATAGTGGTTTTCATCGAGCGTTAATCGATGCATGGCGCGAATCGCCAAGTATGCTGCGGGCTTAGTGCCGTAAGTTACGGTATCCAATTTGTAAATTTTGATATCATCATTTGGATGATCACGCCATAAAATGCATTGAAGATATTCGTCAGGGTGTGAGACACGAACGCAGCGGTACATTTTGCAGATATCACCGCACAAGGCAACTTTAAAAAATCGAAAACGTAAAAGTGTGTTGAAAAGCTTCTGTTGTATGGTTGGGCCTGCTAAAAGCAAATCGTTTAGAGAATAACCAGAACTTGTTTTTGCCGAGCCATCAAATACGACTCGTAGTTTGGTTGTCGTGCTATCGAGCTTTTGCACGCAATGATGCGGTAGAAAGTATGTAGGTGTGTCAACGTGGTCTTCAGCTAATGACATGTGCCCGAGCGTTTCAAACTCATTTATAAAGGATTTGTATTGAATTTTTAGTTCAGGATCCTTCTGCAATTTTCTTTCCAAACTTTTGAATCTACGAAGAGCACCATTAAATGAGTCTCCCAGAGCACCAAAGCTTACTTTAGTGGGCAGTTTAACGGAATAAGCTCCAGAAGCAAGGCGAGTAAAATTTTGTTGAAAATGTTCTTCACACCAAAGGTCTTCTTCAGATAAAAACGAAGACGAGTCGAAACAATTTTCTACTTCCCAGAATCGTTTAACCAGGTCGTTTAATGAACTGTCATCAACTTGTTCAACTAAGTTCTCGCTGAATGCTGCCAGGGTTGTTAATTTTTTGTTGGAGTAGGAAATATATCCAGAAATAACCCAACCAAGGCGAGTTTTTTGCAAAATTGGTAGGTTTTTTCCCAAGTGAATTTGTCCAACAGACAACAAGTCATAAAACAGACCAGCGCCAATCAGGAGATCAATGCGCTTTGGCATGAAGAATTGAGGATCAGCTAATTTGAGGTTTTTCGGAATGTTCCAATCTGAGGGGTTCAATTTGAAGTTTGGTTGGTAATCTGTTATGCTTGGTGTGACAATAGCTGTTAGCGAGGTCGAGAAGTTACCATCCTGTGATTGTGCGAAAATGTCGATTGATTTATTAGCAACGAAATTAGATTCACCAATCCCAGAGATTGATATATGCGACCTTTTGGGTTGAAGTTGCAACTGATTAGCTAGACGAGTTGTTACGAAGTTGATTTGGGATGCAGAATCGAGAATAGCGCGACAAGGAAATAAAGTGCCAACAGAATTTTTAACAAAAAGTATAGCTGTAGCTAGTAGCACATAATTGTTAGTGGCTGACTTTGGGGCTATAGATGGAGAGCTAATTGATGACGATGATATAAGAGCTGACTTCGGAGCATTTGTGAAAATGTTTGTCGATTCGTTGACGGCTTGAGAAGGATTCGTATGTAATGAAGAAGACGCGATTAAAGAGGAAGGGTTCATGTGAAGCAGCGAATTGTGTTTAGCTGAGCAGTGACGGCAGTGACTTGACTTGCAGCGTTGTAGGTTATGACCTTTTCGAAGGCAATTTAGGCAAAGTTGTAACCGTTTAGCCTCTTTATAGCGTAAATTTGGAGATAGATTTAAAAAAGTATTACAGCTACTAATATAATGCTCTTTTGAATCGCAAAAGACGCACAAAATATGTCCACTTGCGGATGCTACCAAAACATTTCTATAGGGTTTTGTGAAATTCAAAGATTTTCCAACCTGTTTGCTAGGTGTCTGTGTTACCATAGCATTTTCCAAATTCTCCATCAGGCGACATCTTTTTTCCAGGAATGATGACATGAACGTCCATGTTGGCAAATTTTCAATAGGCAAATCCATTTCCCATTTCTCTTGTGTTGTCAGATCTAGCTTTTGAACGACGAGGTGTATAAGTAGTCCATCGGAGATTTGTTCAGGTGACGCCATTGTGTGCAAAGCCCGTAGATGCGAGTTAACTTTGTCGCTTAGTTCACGTAAACCCTTCGCGGAACCCTTCTCAACACATCTAAGCCCGAAAATCGCCTTAATATGTTCCTGGAAAATTAGTAATTTATTATCAAATCGATTTTTTAATAAAAGTAAAGCCTTATCATAATTTTCTTCATTGGGTTCAAGTGAAGAAATTGTATCCAGCGCTGCTCTTTGCAAACTAGAACGCAAATGCTGGAACTTTTCAATTTTGCTCAGCTCAGATGCGTTATCGATGACACTTTTAAACATGGCAAAGAAATTTGGCCAATCTGTGTACTCCCCACTAAATTTAGGAATACTCAGCTCCGGTAAACAAAGTTTTCTTTGGGATGAGTTTAAAGTAAATTGTGCTTCTTCTAATGTAAAGCGTCGAGTCGACGAATGCTGTGCGTTTTCCTTGCGTTGCAAATTAAGTTCACGAGATAGCTTTGCCTTCACTTCGAAATATACCGAAAAAAAGTCAGATCGAACCGTACTATTAAACTCGAATGGGTCTGCTTCTTCAAGCTTAGATTGAAATCTATCAAAATCATTATGCACGCGTTCGACAAATTCTATACGAACAGAAAGTTCAGCTTCATCGAGTTCCGTTAGCTGACCAACAGTAAGGAAGCTATCAAGTTCCGCTAACTGATTTTTTAATGACGCGCACTTGCTTTTGTAAAAAGAAATAGCGTTTCGAACTGTATCGTCACCGTTTTCCGGAGTAACGGGATTATTTTCATCAATCATTTTGTTGCGAAAAACGGTACGTTCTACGAAGACACACTGTTGATGTTAAATAATATGAATTCTATTTTTTTTTTTTTTTTTTTAACAAAATAAATGATTGAAATGCGAAATTTATAAATTGTTGAAATTTATACGAGATGTTGAACTTCGGACGAGATCACGTCGGGGTCACCAATGTTTCGAGGAGGTACTATTTTGCACCACCTTTGTTCAAAAATGCAAAAAATAAACACGCAACGATTTATCAAAAGTATGATCTTTATTTGACAATGATCGCGACAGAAGTAAAATTTCAATTGTGTAAAGCTCATGTTAAATAGATGCATGATAGGTACATAAAGAGAGACAAAAGTTAAGTACCTATAGTTAATACATTATGTAGATTAGTGTACTACGTGTATATACTAGCATTTTAGAGATTTATTGATTACTTGAAGAGTGTTAGTGATAGGGTAAATACGAAGTTATCGCTGCTGCGAACATTGTTCTATTTGATACTGGGAACCGAATTTTATCGTATAGATAAGTTGGATGACGTGTTCTTATAATAAAAAAACAGTTTTAGTGTTTGAAATTTAATAAAATTTTCTAAGGACATATTTAAAAGATTGTTAGACTGATCAAGACATGATCATACCCTCGTAGCCCGTAAATGTATCGAATGGTGCTGTTAAACGTTACTTTTAATTTGGCCTTACTAGCAGAATCAAAATTATAAAATTTTTCACGGCCGTATGTGAGAACTGGGATAATCAAGGCAAGAAGAATCCTTGAATTGAGCGGGGTAAACTGCTGGACGGTCCATAAATTTTTAAGAGTTTTTAATAGTCTTTCCCAACAATTGAATTTATGTGATCATACTATATCAGAGTTCTATTAAAGACAATGCCAAGATTTTTTGATGTGTTAGCAAACTCTAGAGGGCATTTGCTTAGCAGTATCGGAGGAAAATAAGATAAATCTTAAATTTTTTTGAGATAACTAAGCACTTGTTTGGATTTAGAGTAAGACCATTACTTTCTGCCCAATTAAAAATCCGCTCAAGATCATTTTTAATTAAGGAGACACATCATGTTCTGGATAAGTCCGAGGGGGCAACTTTTGTAAATCTATATATCGTCAGCAAAGAAGTGTTTAGAAGCTTCAAGGATTATTGAATATAAAAATTGAGGTTTTAATCAAACATTACGATGATAGAGGAACCTAAAAAAGTAGGTTTCGTCCTGCCGTCCGTCGGCTTGTCGGTGCGGATGCGCGGTTTTCTGTTCACCGTGCTACAGCCTATAGAGGAAACATTTGATTTGTTTGTTTGTCCAAAAACTGACTGTGAAAGCCATCTTGTGTTAAATGTTTATCTTAAATTCCGCAATTGAAACAAAATCAGGTTGTTATGGCCAATACGTCCATCCGCACAGAAAGACCGACGGACGGAATGATGAAACCTACTTTTTTATGCTATCATCGTAGATCAGATTTGATGAAATTTTTTACCTGTTCATTAGGGCAAGTATAGGTTTCGTGTTAAATTTTTCGAGGTTTTAATCAAACCTGACATTACGATGATAGAGAAACCTAAAAAAATAGTTTCCGTCATACCGTCAGTCGGTTTGTCTGTGCGGATGTGCATATGTGCGTATGTGCGTATCTGCGTATCTGCGTATGTGCGTAATTGCGATTGTCTGTTCACCAAGCTACAGCCTAAACGGTTTGACCGATTTTCTTCAAACTTCGTGTCTAGCACTAGACAAAAAGTATCTCCCTAGAGGAGAAATTCTAATTTTTGTTTTAGTCCGGCTATAACTCGTATCTCCCATATAACGGTTTTTGTTTTTACAAATTTTCTTGAACACGGCTCTAACGATTTCGATAAAACTTTGCGAACATGATATTTTCAGTAGTCCTAATATAACTGCATTTCAGGTTTTTGGCTAAAAATTCACATAACGGCGAGTTTCGGTGTTAACGGTTTTTAACAAATTTGGCCATAAATTGATAACGGCTTACCCGATTTCATTTAAATATAATTTGGTATATAATCTTAACATTCAACATAAGACGGCATTTAAAGTTTTTGGCTTAGCAGCCATTTAATGATAGCTACCGTACAACTTCACCTCACATTTCACTTTTTTCCAACATAGTTCAGCAAATTAAATTTTTCCAATCCAATAGTTTGCTACAAGAGCAAGTTAGTGCGACCCAGTCGTGCATTTTATTATTACACGAAACCAATATTTGCGCTTTTGAATATATTAGAATAATTAAATAAAATGCACGACTGGGTCGCACAAACTTGCTCTTGTAGCAAACTTTGTAACCTATATATACTTACTACAAAAATTAATGATGTATACAATTATGTTGAAAGGCGAAAACTATCAAAATATTGCCTGAAAGTGAGATCAAGTTTGTATCGTATAGCTATCATTTAACAGTTGTTTAGCCATAAACTTTAAATTCCATCTTGTGTCAAATGTTAAAATTAAATGCTATACAAAATTTCAATCATATGTGGTCTAATCCCCAATGTCGTTTTTTGACAACTCTATATCAGAGAAGTTTAAGTAACAACGTATTTCCTCAAGTAGTTTTGACAAAAAGTTCTAATGGTTCTGGTGTTGAATTTGTGTTTGTGGAAATTGTGTGTGATGGTGAAAAATGCTTGTTGGGTGTTGTGTATACAAGCCGCCTGATATTTATGATTCTGGTAATATAACTGATGTCTTTGAAGACATAACCCCGTACTATAACCACATCATCTTAGCTGGGGACCTCAATACGAATCTCTTAGATGTGCGTAATAGTAATGTTGCCAATTTTCGGAGTAACTTAACTGCTTTGGATCTTTTTCCAGTTAATGTCTCTTTGCCTACTCATTTTACTGAAACAAGTTCCACACTTATTGATTACTTTATTGTTAATCAACCAAGCAAGGTAAAATTATATATAGTCAGCTCGATGCTCCTGGTTTTTCTAAGCACGATCTGATTGTAGTCTTTTATGATATCAGTGCTAACCAAAGCACAAAATTACGAACCATTCAATATAGGGATTTTAAGGCAATTAACACTGAGACCCTTACCACTGAAGTTTTGAATATCAACTGGGAATTCATTTACTTTCAACCTGCTGTTGACGCACAAATTGAATTTTTTACTGACCAAGTTAACAATCTGTTTAATACTTTTGTTCCAATTAAAACATTAACTATCCGTAGTTCTAGATGTGGTTGGTTTAATCGCAGGATTGAACTACTCATTGATAAAATAAATACAGCCTATAAAAGATGGAAGCGTTTCAGACTACAGTCTTTATTTGGTGAGTACAAAATCCTGCGGAACCTTGTCAGTAAGGAAATCAAAAAAGCTAAATGTAACTTTTATGCCTCAAAATTTCAAAATGTTTCCTCCCAAAAACTTTGGAAAAACATCAAATCCCTTGGCATTAACAATAGGATAGATAATGTAAGCGAAGAGTGTGATGCAAATGAGCTCAACAAGTTATTTGCTGGCTCTTTTCCTATCACTACTATCGAAGATCAAGTTGATTGCACAACAGACTCCTTGCTACAATTCAGTTTTTGCAGAGTGAATGAAATTGAGGTACTAGAAGCTGTTGAAAGGATTCAATCTGAGGCTATTGGGCTAGATGGCATGCATCCTAAATTTTTTAAAATTATTTTACCTCTAATCCTAACTTATCTTACTCATATTTTTTATTCAATCTTAACCACATCTTCTTACCCAAGAATATGGAAAGCTTCTAAGATTATTCCAATTCCAAAAGGCTCTAGCTCTTTAGTCAAAGAATATCGCCCTATCTCCATTCTGCCTTTTGCTTCGAAAGCATTTGAAAAAATCTTGAGTCAACAAATCTCCACTTATCTATCTGTTAACAAATTGCTCTCTCCTGTACAAGCTGGTTTCAGACCTCAGCATAGTTGCTCTACAGCTCTTTTAAAACTTGTAGATGACATTCGCCAAGAAATAGATAATGAACATGCATCCACGCTGGTGTTGCTCGATTTTTCAAAGGCCTTTGACTCAGTTCCTCATGTGGTTTATTGTTGAAGAAACTAAGATCTAAATATTTTTTTGAAGGTACTGCAGTGACTCTCATTCAAAAATACCTTACAGGAAGGACTCAGGCCGTGTGTATTAACTCCCAACTCTCAGATTTTCTCCCAACCAATGCTGGTGTTCCTCAGGGGTCAATCCTTGGCCCTCTACTTTTCTCATTATTTATAAATGATCTTCCTGAGATTCTTAAGTTTTGTAAGGTATTGATGTACGCTGATGATGTCCAATTGTATCTCAGTTATCGAATAGGTATGGTCGAGGATGCTACGTTTCGCATTAATTCTGATCTGGAGAGGGTTTTTAAGTGGGCCGAAGAAAACCAACTGCGACTTAACCACAAAAAAAGTCAAGCAATTGTTATTAATAAAAATGCGATTGACACTTCCTATTTTCCCAGCATCGAACTTGGCGGCTCAATGCTTCCCTATGTTGAAAAGGTTAGAAACTTGGGCATAATTTTCAACCAAACCTTAACCTGGGGCGATCACCTATCATGCACTATTGGCAAAACTTACGGTGCACTCAGGTCTCTCTACCTCAGTGGTGGCTGCCTCTCAATAAGGGTTAAATCTACTCTGGTAAAAACGCTTGTTCTTCCAATCTTAACATATGGTAGTTTGATTTTCTGTGATTTAGACAGTACGAGCCAAAGAAAAATACGAGTGGTATTTAACAACGTTATACGTTTCGTTTACTCTCTTCGTAGGTTTGATCACATTTCCAACTACGCGAATTGCTTCTATGGCATGTCATTTCAAAGCTATCTTGACAGAAAGGTGTTAATTTTTTTATTCAATCTGGTACAAACGGAGACCCCTGATTATTTATATGAAAAACTCGTTTTTCCTCAGTCGCAAAGAAGCAGAGTACTTATTGTACCAACCCATAAGTATAATGTATCCAAGCGACAATTTTTCGTGTACGCTGTTGGTCTGTGGAACTCATTAATTGCCAATGTGAGGAGAATCAACAACTGCAACGCGTTTAAAACTGCCCTGGATAACTATTTTAGGTGCTAATAACATTATTCCTTAACTTCACTATTTTTAATTTAATTTCTCTCATTTCTGTAATTTCGTTTTCCTTATTTTCAAAATTTCTACTTCATGAACCTTAACATGACCTTTATAATATAGTTTTATTTAGAATTTTTCTTTTTTTTCCTTAAAAATATGAATAGCCACAATTTCATTTTATGTTAACCTCGTTCACTAAGTATTATTTCAAAAAATGTAATGTTTTAAAAATACTTATGTTACTAATAAATAAATACAAAAAATACAAATACAAATACAAATTGTTCTGAAATACATATACATGCGTAAAGATTTTGAATAAAATACATTTGTCCATTCCTTCATTTCAGGTTTCCTCTTTGAATTTATCTCCATGCCCGTAATTAAGGCCTTCTCTACAGCAACAGCAATACTCGTCATCGAATCACAGATTAAAGTAATGCTCGGCATCAAATATTTGGCAGCTGGATTCATTGAATCAATAGGAACTCTATCATATCGCTTAGAAGAATCCAGTTTAGGTGATTTCGTGATGGGCTTTGCTGCAATTGCATTTTTACTCTTCTTCGAGGTAATTAATTTTTTATTTCCATTCTAATCATTCATAGTTTAAAAAAGTACATATGTCTCAGAATAGTTCCTCGGAAGACTAGCCGAACGTCCCAATCAAACCAGATTCAACAAACTTATCTTCCAGTACCTGTCTTTTTCAAGGAATACATTAATTGTTTTTATAACAGCCATAGTCACCGTTGTTTGGATGAATCAAATACCCGATACGACAACAGTACCTTATGCCCTGAGCAAGACTGCCATAGCTGGGTTGCCAAATTTCACATTCCCGTCTATGAAAATTGTTACTCCAGAAAAGACATACTATTTCGTGGATATTCTTGCGGAGTTGAACTTGGGAATTATAGTGATACCTATTGTTGGAGTTCTAACAAATATTTCAATAGGAAAATTAAGTAAGTATTTAAAATAAGTTATTCCAGAAAACTCATCTACAGATCTTTGTTTTAGCTCCCAAATGTAGAGCTAGTGCTAATCAAGAACTATTTACCCTTGGACTGTGTAATGTAATGGGATCAACTGTTCAATCGATGCCAATCTCAGGAGCTTTCACCAGATATGCCATAAGCTCAGCCTGTGGCCTGAAGACTCCAATGGCAAACTTATATTCAGGTATGGTGAGCATAACGTTTAAAGATTTGTATATAAACCCTTTTTTTCCGACAGGTATAATAGTTCTGCTAGCATTGGGGTTTCTAAGTCCCTACCTCAACTACATCCCTGAAGCGACTTTAGCTGCCGTCTTGATGTGTGCAATTATGACTCTCATAGACTTCAAGCTCCCCTTAAGACTCTGGCGGGAAAGTCGAAGAGACTTCTACATCTGGTGCATCTGTTTTTTTGCCTGCGTCACGTTAGGAGTGGAGGTTGGACTATTAGTGGGGATTGTCATAACTGTTTCTTACCTTTTATATCTATGGGCACGACCTGTAATTACTGTTAAAATAGATTCAGTAAGGTTGAAAAAAAATCTATAAACAAAAATATTACTGACGAGAATTTATTGGTAGATTGACGAAATGCAATTCATATCAGTGACTCCTGGAAATGGAATCTATTTTCCAGCCATCAATCATCTTCGCGGAAAAATTCTAAAGGCATGCATACAAGCTGAATTCAAAATCCCAGTCGTAATCAACTGTAAAATGATTACTGGTCTTGACTATACCGCCGCTCAAGGTATATCCCGGTTATCGACAGATCTCTGTCAGGAAGGCAGTGGATCACTTCTCATACTCTACCACATGAACCTAAACCAACAGAAGTTGATCGATCTCACCGAGAATCTAGTCTTTTGCGAGAGCAAAGAAAAAATAAGAGAATTCCTAACGCAAGAGTCCTTGCGAAATGGCTTCATCAATTTAAAAGCACACATCCGGGCGTCCATTGATTTAGGCTATAAGGTTGACATAGAATAGAATAAAAAAAATACTTGAGTAGGAAAATCACATTGCGGAGTTAGAAATCGAATCCCGTGTTTTTTATATATATATATATATATATATATATATATATATATAGGTATAATGTATAAAATGATAGTGGTGCATTTTCTAGCAAATGCAATTTCAATTCAAATCCATTAACAGGATTCTTCTTTGGTTTTGTGAATTCCATTAATGCTTGTGATGGATAAAAAGCATGAAGACGTGGAAAAAGAAACAAAAGAAAAAACAATGCACTCCATTAGTTACAGGTGAAGGTGCCAGTACTTCACACAACTGCCGGAAGTACTGTATTCGTATTTAAAAAGTGAGATGCAGAATGGAAGAAAATGCAAAAAAATGCAATTACCAGTTCATTAAGTCATCTTCCTGTTAAATGACCTGGGAACTGATGGAAAAATTGTTCTTTATCACCTTTTTTATTCAATAGCGTAAAAAAGGACTTAAAAAAGGTTCCTCTAATGCACACTGTTTAATTTTAATCCTCTTTCACTTTGTGGCTTCAGCTTTGTTGCCATTTTTCAATGTTCTTTTTTTAGTGGTGTGGTTAGTTTGAGAGTGCTTTTTGCTGCCCAACATCCGGATTGTTGTGTATGATGGTGGAGCTTTGTCGTTGAGAAAAAAAATTAAATAAAAAAAGGATTTTCCATTTCGGTCAATCTGCTTTGATTCGGAATGCAGTATCCTTACAATGTCATTAGTAGCTTGAAAGATAATGATATGGTGGTTTAAGTTGGAAAGGATCATATGGTTTACTTTAAGGTGAGTTGTGCATTTCTTTAAGTTTTCATTGGTTTCTCTGAACTGAATTTCAGGATTTTAAATAAACTGTTCTTGTGCTTTTTTTTTGTAATAATAAAATAGAGAAGACTAATAAAAGTATCTGAATTCTGAAAGTTCTGGAAGTCAGCTGTCTGCCCACTATAGTCCGATTATATCAGTAACTACATACAGTAGAAACCGATTATTTATAAAAATATTTCAATAACATTTCAGAAACATTTAATCAAAAAGAAAACATTTCTCTTTTTTTTATAATGCATTTTTGGTCTGAAAGTTAGATAAACATTTCTGAAATATTTCTCTCTTTCCCATTTGTGATAAGTGATTAATGATTACTGTTGTGAAAATCTAAAAATGTTATGTGGATGACAAAACGGGAACACCGAAATATGTATATCAAAAATGCTTCTTCAACCGTCCACCTCATAAAAAACATTTTTGAAATGTTTTTTTTTTTAACATATTATAATTTTTCTGAAACATTTTTTAAACAATGTGTCTTCTAATTTCCTTCTAATGGCCTGCCACACACCAGCATTCCCTAAGCGAATTTCAGTTTCGATTCCTCTCAGTTAGCTAGTTTAGCGCCGCGTAACCAAGGATTTACATACATACAGGGTGATTGGTATGAGGTGCACCAAAAAGCTTGAGCGTGTAGGTGGACTTCAGAGAAAAAAATCGTATGGGAGGGGGGTCTATTTCCCCCGTTTAGGCGGGAGGGGCAATTTTCTAAAACATTGACTTAAATCAGAAAAAAAAAATATTTAAAAACAACGTTGAATGATACAAAGCCTTGTTATATTTTTTTGGAAAGCCAGAAAACTCCTCTATTATTTAATTTTTAAATTAAGTTATTTAAGTGAACAGTTTTAAAAAAATTAATTTTCAAACTAAAAATTAAAAAAAAAAAACTAAAAAAAAAATTTAAACTAATTTTTTTCAAATTTTTTTGTAATTAACTATTATTTTTATTTCCAAAATTCAATGCTCTTATTAATTTTTAGTCAAAAACAGAAAACCGGATGCCAAAATGTATTTTTGTTTTTGAGAAATTAAGAAAAACTAGAAGAATTTTTTTCCAAGAAAACCCCTTTTTTTTGGTTTTCCCAAATTTGACCTCCTCAGGTCAATTATTAATTAGAGAATTATCCCTTTTTTATTTTTTATTACATACCATCCGATTTTAATCAAATAATAAAAAAAAAACAATTAACTTTTTACTTTACTTACTAGTTTTACTTTTAATTTTTTTAATTTCTCAAAAACTAAGATACATTTTGGCATCCGGTTTTCTGTTTTTGACTAAAAATTAATAAGAAAATTGCCCCACCCGCTTAAACGGGGGGAAATAGACCCCCCTCCCATACGATTTTTTTCTTGTCTTAACTCCACCTACACGCTCAAGCTTTTTGGTGCATCTTATACCAATCACCCTGTATAGTTAATGTAATAGTGAAGATTAATTACAATAATAAATTAATGACTTAAAAAACAAAACTACATGTTTATAAATCGATTTCTTCTTCACAGGAACAAAACTAAGTCTCATTTGAAAAAATTTTTAGCATTAAAATTTGCGATAATTAATTCACTGCAATTTATGTATATAATTGTGTTTGATTATAATCATCATCATCATCATCGGCACATATGGGGTCAACAATTCTCCTTAAGACTTTTCTCTCGAACGCGGCAAGTCTCGGATCCATATGTGAGTACTGGCAGGACCATGGTCCTGTACAGCAGTAGTTTTGAAGTTATGGTGAGATTTCTGGATTTGAAGAGCTTTGACAGACTGTAGTAGGCTCTGTTGGATTTGAGAAGCCGCCCGCGTATTTCTTCTTCTATATTGTTATCGGCTGCTACTATTGACCCAAGGTATTTAAAGGATTGCACCACTTCAAATTCGTGCTCCGCTACCTTGATTGTTTGACCAACTGTTCCTCTCGCATTCGACGCCACCATGTACTTTGTTTTACCTTCACTAATATGCAGCCCCAGATTTTGTGCTTCCTGCTCGATCTGGATGAAGGAATCGTGTACAGCTTGCTCGGTTCTTCTGATGATGTCGATGTCGTCTGCGTAAGCCAGTATCTGGCTGGACCTGTTGACGATGTTCCCTCTTGTTGCCGTGCCAGAGTCACAGATTGCTTTCTAGAACGCCAGGTTGAAGAGGAGGCATGCCAAACCATAACCTTGTCGGAGTCCATTAAAGACGTTGGTCATGGTCAACCTACATAGTCGTGTCAATTTATTTGGGATGCCAAATTCTCTCATGGCTTTGTAAAGTTCTACCCTGGCTATGCCATCATAGGCGTCCTTAAAGTATTTAAACAGGTGGTATGTTGGAATGGTAAATTCTAGACATTTTTCCATCGCCTGCCTAAGGGTAAAGATCTGATCAGTTGTTGATCTGCCTGGAATGAAACCACACTGATATTGTCCGATGATGGTTTTAGCGTATGGGGTTATCCGGTCTTGTAGGATAGAGGAGAGTATCTTATAGGCGGTACTCAACAACGTGATACCTCTATAGTTGCTGCACGTTGTGACATCTCCTTTCTTATGTATGGGGCATATTATACCTTTTCGCCAGTCTTCTGGCATTTCTTCATGCTCCCACACGTGCACTATAATATCATGAATTGCCTGACGTAGAGCTGGCCCACCGTGTTGAAATAATTCGGCTGGTATACCATCAGCTCCCGGGGCTTTGTTTTTCTTTAGCCGGTCTATAGCCTTGTCAACCTCTTCTATGCTTGGTGACGGCAATATAGGGTATTCGTCTTGAAGCAGTGGAGCCTCCACTTCTGCAGTGAGTTCCCTCTCCGTCCTTGATTGGTAGAACTTCCGCGCCTGGTGTGGACCTCGCTCTCGGATTTTTTCTATTTCACAGATTAAGTTCTTCTCCCAGGCTGTTTTTTCTGTCTGTGAAGCCGTTTTTCTATTCTTCTGAGCTCTTTATATTCTTCTTCGCGTACCCGCGTTCTATGAGATTGTTGCATTGCTCGGTACGCAACATTCTTACGTTCAGTCGCTAGCTTGCATTCATCATCAAACCAGTCGTTCCGATTTCTACGACTGCTGCCTAAGATGGAGTTGGCAGTACTAATGACAGTATTCTTAAGGCGTGTCCACTTCTCATCTACGCCCAGCATACTGGCTCCAGGACTTACTCTCCCTAAATAAAGTGATTCTAGGGCGAGTCCTAACGCATTACCAAAGGTGTTACTCGCATTTTCATTGCGCAGGGCAACCGTGTTGATTCGAACCTGATCGGCGGATGCAATACGTCTTCGCAAGGCAATCCGCCCTCGGAAAACCATACCAACAATATAGTGATCCGAGTCGGTACGTTCGTACCGTCATCAAGTTCGAGTAGTGGCGACGGTCTATCAACACGTGGTCTATTTGGATAGGAGTGCCTCCATCAGGTTATACTCAGGTGGCTTTGTAGATATCTTTTCGCGGGAACCTGGTACTCGCAACGACCATATTTTTCGATGCTGCCAATTCTAAGACTCGAAGTCCATTGTCATTAGTGTTCTCATGCAAACTATGGGTGCCTGCGTAATGCCTGAATACCGGCTCCCGACCTATTTTTGCGTTTAAATCCCCAAGGATGATTTTACTTCATACCTGGGACAGTCATTGAGGGTCCTCTCGACTTGTTCGTAGTAAGTCTCTTTTTCTTCGTCTGAGGACTCCTCCGTAGGTCCGTGAACGTTAATGAGGCTGATGTTCGTAAATTTGCCTCGCACGCGAAGGGTGCATAGGCTTTCGCTTATAGCGTTAAAGCCGATGATGGTAGACTTAATTTGTTCGCTGTCTAGGAAGCCTCCCCGAGCACGTGGTGTTTTGTAAGACAGCTGTAGTATACGTCATATTCTTTCTGTAAAACACCATTCCCTGTCCATCTGATTTCTTGAAGTGCTGTTATGTCAGCTTTATATTTTGACAGGGCATCAGCTAGCTGCTGAGCAGCTCGAGCTCTATAGAGCGATCGTACGTTCCATAAGAAAATTCGTAAATCGTTTTGCCGTTTTCGTTGCGTTGGTTGTCGTCGTGAGATCAGTCCGTTTCCGAGGCTTGTTGTCGGGTTCGTAATTCGAAGTTTTACTGAACAGGGAATTAACCTGTTGCCAACCTGAGCAACCAGCCTGATCATATTAGCCAAACCTTTTTTAAAAGGCTTGTTACTAGCGGCCGCCGCGAAGAGGCTATGATCACACTTCCATCAGTCCCGAATAGTTACGGCACGTGCATGTTTTCGTATGCTACATGTTATTCCCCCTATTCGTCTGATGGCTGACCCCCAAAAATAACGTATACTATTTGAAAATATAGTACCTACTAAGAATTTATATGATAATCCAAAAAAACTAAGGAAATTCTTCATAATATCACAGCATATGTTTCGCCAAAAATTGTATTTTGAAATAACAAAATTTGGGATTCATAAAGCAACTGATATATAGTAGGTACAGATGATTTGGGTGTTTGTGAGTATTATTATTATTATTTGTCGGTAAAAATTCAATAACAAGAAATTTTATAAAAATTGATTTTTTTCAAAATTTTTCAAAAAAAAAAAACTTTTTCAAAATTTTGCTTGCAGATTTATTCACATTCAGTTGTAGTTTTAGAATATTAAATTTCATGAATACTATAGGTAGTCGATCAAAAGACAGTCGAAGCAATAAAAAACGGTTATATGGCAGGTATATATATAATTATAAATCGTCAATTGGCTACACGCTTTTATATCCTCAGTTATTTTCGCTGCCGGTCTTACACATCGTCTTTAAAATTTGAACCGCGTGTTTATACAAACGCGTGGTTAGCGATTGATTATTGTGGTAAGGGTCTATACTATACATATGTATTCGATTTTATCAAGCAAACTAAACTTACCTCATGTTAAAGAAACAATGACTCATATCAATTAGTGCCTTAGCAAGAATAAGCGAGAATTTGGAAAGTTTAACAATTGGGAATATTTAATCGCTTCATGTTCGTTAACTCATTTCTTTATGCGCTCTTGTGCAGATAGCCACCGCACCCCAAGAGAATTAATTTAATAATAATTATGCATTAACCATCTGCGAAAGCAAAATGTAAATCAAGTTGTTCTTCATTTAATATCAGAGAGAAATAGTTCACAGTAAAGATAACTATACTACTTATTATCTTAACTAAGTTCTCACCTTAACTCTAGTATTACAACACTTTGGTAGGCGAAAACAACAGCAACACGGCATCCAGAGTATCACAACAAACTTACTTGAATAAGATAGTTGCAAACAAGGATACGTGTATAACTGTGTTATTAAAGTAAAACAGGACTGGAACAAAGGGTACAAAAAGGAGAACTCAGGCGCCTAGCAGTTTAACGTGGTTTGCATTTAATTGCGTTGCCTCGTTTACTCCTTGGCATTTTGAATTGCTGATGAAATTTTAATGAAAGCAGACGAACGGAGACTGTACCTAGTTGTTGTTCGTCCATCTTAGCCGGAGCACAGAACATCATTACCACGATAGCAATGAATAATTTAAGCACTTAATTTCCGGTTGCACTTGATGATTGTGAGATGGATTAAAAATAAGATGCTAAAGAAGAGAATTTTGGAGCTCCTTGCCATATTATTCAAGGAGTTGACTGAGCAGAAAATGCATATTCCTGATAATCAGGTATAGCGTATATGTATACGAATTTGAGTGAAGGGGGAAATAAAATGTATGACTTTGTCGCACGAACTAGCTCTTGTAGCAAATTATGATATTGAGAAAAATTAATTTACTGAATTATGTTGAAAGGTGCAAAAGTGGCCTAAATGTTAGATGTTAGATGAAGTTGTATGGTAGCTGGGACCTGGGGGATTCTATTATCGCGGGTAGACACTTTAAGGGTTCGTTTTCAATAAAGGTGACACAAATCATTTCTTATAAAGTTAATGTTTGAAAGACTACATTTTATGCAATTCTTTTTTTTTATTTGTTCATTAAAATTCAAATTATACACACGAATAGCAATGAGAAAGGTTTAAAATGCTGTCGCGGGTGTAACAAAATTGGTCCTTTTTTTCAGATCCTAGTACAAAGGGCACTTAATTTGTTAATTACGAAACATTTTTTTTATAAATTGCCTATATATTTTGAAAAAACAATAATCGAATCAACCAGTTATAAATGATCAAACAATATTTAATACTAAGCTATGTATACTGCTTTTATTTTTCACTTAGTGTTAATTTTTTTTTTTTCAAAAATTAATAATTATGTTTTGGGCAAATTTTTTAAGACATTGAATTTCAGTTTTCATTAAATCATCATTTGGAATATTTGTTTTTCTAAGCGGGTAAAAAGTATAAAATATAATTTTAGGCTGAAGTCAAAAACGAACATATTTCTATTGAGTTAAGATTTTTTTCTCTGTATTGGCATAAGAATAAAGTAGGAATTAATTTGATTTTGAAATTGGTGTCGAAAATCGTCTAAATCAGCGGAATCGCCCAGCTATTGTTAAATAGCTGTTTAGGCAAACACTTTAACATCTTGTGTTGAATGATTATTTTAAATATATACCTTACCAAATTAAGTTGACATCAGTTTAGCCGTTATCAATGTATGGCCAAATTTGTAAATACCGAATCTCCGTTACGTGCATTTTTAAATAAACATTTAAAATGCAGTTATATTATGACAGTTAAACAACATCTCGTACAGTAAGTTCCATCAAAATCGTTAAAGACGCTATCGAGATTATTTGAAAAAACTAAAACCCTTATCCCGGCTATACTTGGGATGTTATAGCCGTGATAAAATAAAAATTCGAATTTCAATATAGTAAATTTATATTTACATCTGTGTATGCGTGAAATCCGATGGTTCTCAATTTTTACAGACTTGTTTATGATGTGGGCCTAATGAATAATCTAAGTTTGTTATATTATCATTTTTCCGAAATTATTAATTTATCAAAAAAAAAGCTACATACGTTGTTTGAAGTAAATCCGTCAAACAGTTTAGGCTGCAGGCTTTTGAAAAGTCGGTATAAATGCAATCTAGTTCCTGTCCGTTTTCCAAAGCATTGGAGCACTTGTGTAAAAACGTTAAAAGGTTCGTTACCGTTGACCGCCTCTGCATAAATCCATGTTGTTGATTACAGATAATATTTTTGCAGAAAAACGTCGTACTATTACAAACCACTTGCTCAAATAGCTTTGGAATACAAGAGAGTTTGGCAATCGGTCTGTAGTTCTTTATGTCAGACTTACTACCCTTTTTAAAAACGGGTGTAATAAATGATTTTTTCCATACACTGGGAAATTTCTCCGACTTAAGGGATAGCTCGAAAAGAAGTTGAAGAGGAAAAGCTATAATGGAGCTACATTTTTTCAGTATAATTGGAGGAATGCCATCTGGGCCTGGAGAGTAGTCATCTTTAAGCAATGAAAGAAAATGTAAAATTTTGTCATGTTCCATCGGAACGTTGTTAAAAGTAACTTGAGGACAGTCACGCAAATATTCAAAGAACTCGACATCAATATCAACACGAGTGTCAATAAAAGAGTTACTAAATTTTTTTGAAAATGCATTACAGATATCAGAAGAGCTCGTTAACGAAGAATCGTTATAAACAAAGTTTATTGGATATCCGTCAGACTTCTTTTTTGAATTTACAAAATTCCAAAACTTCTTTGGATCAAGTTTCAATGAAACCTCCATTTCCTTTAAGTAGTCAGAGTATAAACTTTTAGAAAGGTTATTAAACTGCTCAAAAAGCGAAATATAAAATTATTATTATTAAACGGATAAGTTATCAATCCCTGTGTCAGCTAACTCATGAATAAAGAAGCAAATAGGTTTTTTTTTTATTAATAGGGCTGTTGTGAAGTTAAGCGATTTTTATTTGGCATTTTGTTATTTTGCATTTTTTATTCGGCATTTGTTGTTTTGCTATTTTTTGCTTGGCAATTTATTGTTAAACATTTTTTCTTTGAAATTCAATTCTTTTGTTTTAAGGCATGTAATTTAATGAAGCTAAAAAAGGAATTGAATGCCAAATAAAAAAAGCTTGTCTAACTACATATATAAATTGCCGAACAATAAAAAGCAACTGAACAAATTTCCAAATGAATTTTGCGAAATGGTTGAAAGTTTTTGAAAAAAAAAAAAGCAAAATATAAAACCCCCGATTGTTAATTGCGATTTGATAAAAAACAAAACGTAAATTAGCGAAGCGAAGAAATGCCTATAATGAAATTAAATGAATTAATATTGATTAGATTTGGAGTGGGTGCAAATTTAGGTGAATGCAAAGATTTCCACGTCCATGGATCTTAAGACTATTTTGACAATAAAGATTATGACTTTTTCCTATTAGTCTTAATGTCCATGGACATGGTGTTCATTTAAAAGAGCCATAATGTCGGATCTTAGATATGTCATCAGACTTAGAAATATATATATTCTTCTTCTTCTTCTTCTTCTTTGTTATATTTTTTACGCAAAAAGAGTGGGCTGATTTCAGGTTTGCAAAATCTGTTGACCAATTAAGTTACTTTGCTTGAAAATAATATAGTTGGGTAGATAAATAGGGTCAACTATGTATATTCACACCAATTTAAAACCTACTAACTAATAAAACTAACTTAATGTCAATAGGAACAAAATGGACATAACGTTATCTTAAAAATGCATCCAACTAGATTATCGATTTTTTTTTTAACTCATTTATCATAAACCAAAGATGTCAATAAGACCACTTATAAACCCACAAGGAATAAGTATTTTCCAAATATTGTCATCAAGTTTGTGCCTATAATATTGATTTTAATGTTATCTTCGAAAACAATTTTCCACTTTTCTATGAAACTAGTACTAATGTGGTACGGATGTGGTACTATGGTATGTTCAATCCCAACTGGTGTATTAGGGGATAGAAAATATCTTCACGTACATGTCGTCGTTGCTTTCGGTCGTTTTTTCACTTGTATTGCACTGCACAGTGCACATATGCACTGTGACTGATGTGCTTTCATGCTAAACCACACAAAACATTGCAATGATGCCATGATTACAGGATAAACGCTCGAACAGTTGTTATACATTTTATTGTTCGATTTTTCCACCACTCTCCACAGGAGTCAGAATCCTCTCAAATCCAAAAGGATCTACAACTTGACATTGAGTGTGTGAAACTGATTAATTTTGTTTCGAAGAAGAGTTTTTGGAAAACTTTATTATCTTATCTATACACATAAAAAAAATGGAGTGTCTCTGTTTGTAATGTCAAAATAACAGTATTTTACTACACGCATATGAAAGCATACACAGCCCTTATAGCAAAACACACATTTTTAAAATTTTTGTCTGTCTGTCTGTCTGTCTGTTTGTAGTGGCTAATCTCGATAACGGCTGGACCGATTTCGACGGGACTTTCACTGGCAGATAGATAATGCTGTAGCACGGAACTTAAACTATTTCATTTATTCCTAGATGGCGCTCAAGTCAATTTTTTCCAAGAAAAATCGTTTTTATGTCCGGTTAGAAACTATGCTTGACAGATTTTGAAGGGACTTGCCACTTACAGATAGTTGATGTTTCAGGGAGTGACTTAGGTTATTTCAATTATCCTCTAAATCATATTCTTATAAATGAACCAACCAGAAAGTACTGGACCAATTTTCGCGGGACTTTCACTGACAAAAAGGTGTTAATGTAGGAAGTAACAGTTCTAATTTGTGTAGGGTTAATGAAATAAAAGAATTAGGAGTTATTTTTGAT
This sequence comes from Baccha elongata, assembly GCA_951217065.1. NCBI lineage: Eukaryota > Metazoa > Arthropoda > Insecta > Diptera > Syrphidae > Baccha > Baccha elongata. The sequence goes on along the minus strand of OX578272.1, from coordinate 55,370,154 downwards.
AATAAACTTACCTTTGAGCCCCATGTCACTCATATTGTATCCAAATCAAACTCTATGCTTGGATTTCTCAAAAGAAATTCTACAGATTTTAAGGGTCCGTATACATTAAAAGCTTTGTTTTGTTCTATTGTTCGTCCATTACTCGAGTATATTTGTATTATTTGGAACCCAAATTCAAAAAAGTTATGTGACAGAATCGAGAGAGTTCAAAAAAACTTTCTTAGATTTGCATTGAAAGATAAAGGAAATTATCTGGTAGTACTGATGAAAATTATCATAGCAGATGTCTTTTGCTCGGAATGCAAACTCTTGAGTCGAGGCGTAGAATGTATCATCATCATCATCATCGGCTCGACAACCGGGGTCCGGTCCTGGCCTCCTTCAACAAGTCTCTCCACCTATCCCGGTCTCGAGCCGACGCCATCCAGTTGCGCACCCCAAGGCTCCGGGCGTCCTGGTCTACGCCATCTCTCCAGCGCAAGCATGGTCTACCACGCTGTCGTCTGCCATAGAATGTACCACAAAGAACTTTCCGAGCAGGTTCCTCTTCGCTCATGCGAGCTAGGTGCCCTGCCCACCGAAGTCTACCGAGCCTAATTTTTGTCACTATATCTGCTTCAAGGTAGATTGCGTACAATTCATGATTGTACCGTCTCCGGAAACGTCCTTCCTCACATATGGGGCCAACAATTCTCCTTAAGACTTTTCTCTCGAACGCGGCTAAGAGGTCAGAGTGCCTTTTGCTAAGCACCCAAGTCTCGGATCCATATGTGAGTACTGGCAGGACCATGGTCCTGTACAGCAGTAGTTTTGAAGTTATGGTGAGATTTCTGGATTTGAAGAGCTTTGACAGACTGTAGTAGGCTCTGTTGGATTTGAGAAGCCGCCCGCGTATTTCTTCTTCTATATTGTTATCGGCTGCTACTATTGACCCAAGGTATTTAAAGGATTGCACCACTTCAAATTCGTGCTCCGCTACCTTGATTGTTTGACCAACTGTTCCTCTCGCATTCGACGCCACCACGTACTTTGTTTTACCTTCACTAATGTGCAGCCCCAGATTTTGTGCCGCCTGCTCGATCTGGATGAAGGAATCGTGTACAGCTTGCTCGGTTCTTCCGATGATGTCGATGTCGTCTGCGTAAGCCAGTATCTGGCTGGACCTGTTGACGATGGTCCCTCTTGTTGCCGTGCCAGAGTCACGGATTGCTTTCTCCAACGCCAGGTTGAAGAGGAGGCAGGCCAAACCATCCCCTTGTCGGAGTCCATTAAAGATGTTGATTGGTCTGGATAGCAATCCGGCTATTTTTACTTGGCTTGTTACGTTGGTCATGGTCAACCTACATAGTCGTGTCAATTTATTTGGGATGCCGAATTCTCTCATGGCTTTGTAAAGTTCTACCCTGGCTATGCTATCATAGGCGGCCTTAAAGTCTATAAACAGGTGGTATGTTGGGATGTTAAATTCTAGACATTTTTCCATCGCCTGCCTAAGGGTAAAGATCTGATCAGTTGTTGATTTGCCTGGAATGAAACCACACTGATATTGTCCGATGATGGTTTTAGCGTATGGGGTTATCCGGTCTTGTAGGATAGAGGAGAGTATCTTATAGGCGGTACTCAACAACGTGATACCTCTATAGTTGCTGCACGTTGTGACATCTCCTTTCTTATGTATGGGGCATATTATACCTTTTCGCCAGTCTTCTGGCATTTCTTCATGCTCCCACACGTGCACTATAATATCATGAATTGCCTGACGTAGAGCTGGCCCACCGTGTTGAAATAATTCGGCTGGTATACCATCAGCTCCCGGGCCTTTGTTTTTCTTTAGCCGGTCTATAGCCTTCTCAACCTCTTCTATGCTTGGTGACGGCAACATAGGGTATTCGTCTTGAAGCAGTGGAGCCTCCACTTCTGCAGTGAGTTGACCATTTAGCAATTCATTAAAGTACACTTCCCATCGCTCCAGTATGCTTTGTGGATCGGTGATCAGATTTCCCTCTCCGTCCTTGCAGTATGTGCAGCGTGGTGTGTACTGCGTCATGTTTCGGATGGATTGGTAGAACTTCCGCGCCTGGTGCGGACCTCGCTCTCGGCTTTTTTCTATTTCACAGATTAAGTTCTTCTCCCAGGCTGATTTTTTCTGTCTGTGAAGCCGTTTTTCTATTCTTCTGAGCTCTTTATATTCTTCTTCGCGTGCCCGCGTTCTATGAGATTGCTGCATTGCTCGGTACGCAACATTCTTACGTTCAGTCGCTAGCTTGCATTCATCATCAAACCAGTCGTTCCGATTTCTACGACTGCTGCCTAAGATGGAGTTGGCAGTACTAATGACAGTATTCTTAAGGCGTGTCCACTTCTCATCTACGCCCAGCATACTGGCCCCAGGACTTACTCTCCCTAAATCAAGCGATTCTAGGGCGAGTCCTAACGCATTACCAAAGGTGTTACTGGCGTTTTCATTGCGCAGGGCAGCCGTGTTGATTCGAACTTGATCGGCGGATGCAATACGTCTTCGCAAGGCAATCCGCCCTCGGAAGACCATACCAACAAGATAGTGATCCGAGTCGATATTGGCGCCTCGGTACGTTCGTACCGTCATCAAGTTCGAGTAGTGGCGACGGTCTATCAACACGTGGTCTATTTGGTTACGAGTGACTCCATCAGGTGATACCCAGGTGGCTTTGTAGATATCTTTTCGCGGGAACCTGGTACTCGCAACGACCATGTTTTTCGATGCTGCCAATTCTAAGACTCGAAGTCCATTGTCATTAGTGTTCTCATGCAAACTATGGGTGCCTGCATAATGCCTGAATACCGGCTCCCGACCTATTTTTGCGTTCAAATCCCCAAGGATGATTTTTACGTCATACCTTGGACAGGCATTGAGGGTCCTCTCGACTTGTTCGTAGTAAGTCTCTTTTTCTTCGTCTGAGGACTCCTCCGTAGGTCCGTGAACGTTAATGAGGCTAATGGTCGTAAATTTGCCTCGCACGCGAAGGGTGCATAGCCTTTCGCTTATAGCGTTAAAGCCGATGATGGTAGACTTCATTTTTTCGCTGACTAGGAAGCCTACCCCGAGCACATGGTGTTTTGTATGACAGCTGTAGTATACGTCATATTCTTTCTTCTGTAAAACACCATTCCCTGTCCATCTGATTTCTTGTAGTGCTGTTATGTCAGCTCTATATTTTGACAGGGCATCGGCTAGCTGCTGAGCAGCTCGAGCTCTATAGAGCGATCGTACGTTCCATAAGAAAATTCGTAAATCGTTTTGCCGTTTTCGTTGCGTTGGTTGTCGTCGTGAGATCAGTCCGTTTCCGAGGCTTGTTGTCGGGTTCGTAATTCTAAAATTTTACGGAACAGGGAATTAACCTGTTGCCAACCTGAGGAACTAGCCTGATCATATTAGCCAAACCTTTTTTAAAAGGCTTGTTACTAGCGGCCGCCGCAAAGAGGCTATGATCACACTTCCACCAGTCCCGAATAGTTACGGCACGTGCATGTTTTCATATGCTACATGTTATTCCCCCTATTCGTCTGATGGCTGACCGCCGTAGAATGTATAGTGTTTTGTTTATTCGTGATATTCTCTGTAATGATATTGATTGCTCTGATTTAGTATCTTACATAAATATATATGCTCCAGGTCGGCCACTTAGGATGAGACAGTTTATTTTTGAGGTTCCTCATACTACTAATTATGGGCAGCGTGAACCAATTTCCCATTGCTGTAAATTATTTAATGAAAGCCTAGATGTTTTTTTGCCTAGATGTCAATTCAAAACTCTATAGTTTTAAGTTTGCTTCAAAATTCTTAAAATTATTTATTTGTAACTTGTTTTAAATTTAGTCTTAATTTTAAAAAAATGATTAATTATCTTAGCGAAATCTGTGGATTGATTATCGTAGATTTGAATAAATAGTAATAATAACTTATTAAGGGCCAGTCTTTTCAGCTCTGGTTAAATTTAACCATTAGCTGGTAACCTTAGAAACACATACAAAATCTATGGTTATCTACTGATATAACCAATGGTTACACATAACCAGAGCTGAAAAGACTGGCCCTAAGTAAATTATTGCATAGATGGCGCTCGGGTAGCTTTTTGAAAACTCTTATAACACAGCTTCAGTTTGGTTTGCAATTTAACCATGGATCGTCTTACAAATGAACAACGCTTGCAAATTATTGAATTTTACTATCAAAATTCGTGCTCGGTTCGAAATGTTCATTTATCGAAAAATTGTGTTCAGCGATGAGGCTCATTTTTGGTTGAATGGGTACGTAAATAAGCAAAATTGCCGCATTTGGAGTGAAGATCAGCCAGAAGCATTGCAACAGCTACCAATGCATCCCGAAAAAGCCACTGTTTGGTGCGGTTTATGGGCCGGCGGCATTATTGGGCCATATTTCTTCAAAGATGATGCGAATCGCAGCGTTACTGTCAATGGTGAACGCTACCGAGCGATGATAACAAACTTTTTTTTGCCCGAAATGGAAGTTCTTGACTTGCATGATATGTGGTTTCAACAAGACGGTGCCACATGCCACACAGCACGCGAAACAATGGCGCAATTGCGAGGCGAGTTTGGTGAACAGTTAATTTCACGTTTCGGGCCGGTCAATTGGCCGCCTAGATCGTGCGATTTGACACCATTAGACTATTTTTTGTGGGGGTATGTCAAGGCTAATGTCTATAGGGACAAGCCCGCTTCGATTGACGCACTGGAAGCCAACATCCATGCCTTCATTCGTGAGATACCGGCCGATATGTGTGAAAGAGTATGCCAAAATTGGACTCAGCGGATGGGCTACCTGAGACGCAGCCGCGGTCAACATTTGCATGAAATTATCTTTAAACATTAAATTGCAAGGTTCAAACTATCGATTTAAATAAATATTTCATTCATTTTTTCGAATTTTGTGTGTTTTTTTTTTAAAAAAGTTCTAAACCTCTTAAAAAATATGAACTAAAAAGATTTTGGCAAAATGTTGGACCAATAGGAATATAATTACTCTTTCAAAATCAATGTTTGTTCCCTTATTTTTTCCGCTACAGCAACGCCGGGTAACAGATATAGTCTGTAATAAATAATATGAAACAAAGTGTGAATACTTAAAAGGGTAATTATATTATTTTGTACAGTCCAATTCCGTTTTGATATGAATTTTATCACTAATAAAAAAAAATTAGATTTTTTAAGGATTCGAGAATGTTTTGTTTTATTGTCTTTTTTTACATAATTATGTATCTGTAGGTATAGACAGACATTATTATAAACATTATGGTTCATTGGATTCTAGAAGTACAGGAATTAAATGGTGTCTTGTTTATAAGATTCTTGGATAAGTAGCTTATTATGTTTTAGGTAAGGTATGCGTGTAGTTTATATGTACCTACACACATAGAAGCAAATAATATGAAAAAGTATAGGAAAGTTTCATATCTATAAAAATTCATATCTATATAAATTATGAATTTATGAATTATGGTTACCTACTATTATGATATTACCTATGGTTTCTTTTTAAGACAATTTTTAACAGATTGCTCTTAGTTTATATTTTGCCCCATGAGCTGATCGTCTTAAATTTATTATGGGTATGTATACTAAAAACTAAAACTTTAAACATCCCTCAATACGATATTTAATTGTTAATAGTACTGGAAAAAGATACTCAAACTGTATATTTTGTGATCTCAGTGGGAATTTTTTTTGTGTGGTAGAAGGGTGCATCCTTAAGTCCTGAGTATAGGTAAACAATTTTTTTTTTGAATCCAGATCCGCGTACTAGACCGCCATTTTGAAATGAACTTTGACCTAATTATCTCAAAAACCGTTAGTCTTTCCGTTCGTTTTCCAGCTGTTCGTACTGCTCTCTGGAGTTTAATGTCAGACAAGGCATGTACAAAGGCTTCTGCGGCGAATTGGTTAATTATAGTGAGCTAATCGTTCGATGTCTGCTCGAAGCTGCTGAAGGGTCTCTCTCCGTTTCTGAACTCTGGGGTTTAGTTGTACTCTGAAGACTTCTTGCATATGGCCATCTCCAAAGCGTTTTTCAATGGCCTGAGGAAGTGCACTAAAGTTGCCATGCATCTCAGCTGGTATTGTTTGCAGCAACGCTGCAGGTTCTCTAAGAGCCACCGTCAGTGCAACAAACTTGTGTTCATCGTCCCCGCCGTTTGTCTTCGCTGCTGCTTCTAATTGTATTTTATAGATTGGCCAAGAAGTTTGTCCATCAAAAGTTGGCGGATGCATTTCTTTTCTCTTCAAATAGTGACTAGAAGTTTCTCGTACCTATACAGTTTTCTTACTTGGTCCAATTCCATTGACAAATTCTAAAATATATCTTTAACTTTTTTGATTTTTTCTTCGACCTTCTCGAATTTTCCTTTAAAGTTCTCGAACTTTGTGTCAATTTTGGTTAAAAGTGGTCGTCTTCAAATCTTTCGTCAGAAGCAATGATTTTTACTCTAACGCAGTGAGCTTACCTTTGAGGAGGGTCTTCTGTTCTTCGAGAAGATTCTTTTGCTCGTTTATTTGTTTACCATTGAAAATTAAATTTCTTCCAAAGAACCTACGACCTGCTGAGTTAGACGGAAAGGTAGCATTATTAACGTGTTTGTTTTTGCACTTTTGGTGATCTCTTTCGTGTACCTACCTATTCTTCGATATCTTCTGATTTGGCCCATCTGTCAAATTAGTTGATAAGATTATTTGTTCGTGTCAGCGCAAATTATATTAATTGTCTTGTTTATTTGGAATTCAGTAGGGTTTACTTCATAATTCGCGGTGCAATAGTTTCGTGGTTTAATTTGTTGTAAATATAAAATGTTTTGGTACTTGTTCCTTCTGCTATTTCTATTTCCAAGACGGATGTGTTTGGCTTTCGCCGTGTCGTCAAATGGCCTCTTGCAGACGAATAATGAGTTAATTTTTCGTTCCAGCAGTAGAAGACTCCGTTTGTTTAGTTCTGCTTTTAGTTCAACAGCGTTTAAGTCCTTTAGAAGCTTACCCATTTGTACTTTTAACACAATCACAAAAGTTTTATTTCTGACACCAATGTTATGTTTTTACTTAGGTTCGTTTAGTAAGTAAAACTTATCAAAGATTCAGCATTTCAGAACTTTCGAGATATTAGAGCCCTCTAGAGCTTTCTATTTTTTTTATATCAAGGAATTATGAATACCCTTTATATGATTAACAAGTAACTTATATTTATTTTTTAGAACTATAAGCTTTTTGTTCCCTTTCCCTCTAATATATGTTTGTATTGGGGGCTGACATCGTCCATATCCGTTCGTCGGTTCATGGTATTGTCAGCGTTGATTATATGGATAGTTTCTATTAGGTATCATTCTTTTGTTTTGATGCTCTTCTCGCTGCAGTACTTTGACACTTTCAAAGTTGGAAAGGTGGTTTAGTTGTGTGCAATGTGATGCCAGTGCTGTCTTCTGTGGAGCATTGCTTTTAATATCGGATTTACGTCCTGCCAGTCTATTTTTTTAATTTTTAATTTGTTGTTTCAATATAAATCTGGTAACATTCTTCGTCAGCGTTGCTCTTACAATTAATTTTGTAAATTAGATCAGAAACGTCTTGACATAAAAATATTTTGTTTCATCTGACCTGAAGCCCGTTTCTTATAACATTATATTGTACTATTTGTACTAGAATATCAGTTTTATTACTTCACCATTCTTAATTCCATCAATTTTAATTGAATTTTTGAACAACAACTACAACTTAAATGTGCTACCACCAATTGTTAATGAATTTTATTATTCGTTTTTATTTTTGGCTGGAGCTAGGTATAGCTATTTTAAGGAGTGCTAATTCTTCTCCTTATTAATGGTGTTGAGCTTTTAATCCAATTTTATTATGAAAAACTTTCTAAATGCACATCATAGGATTCGAACCCACGAATTATCAGATTTGCTCAGTATTCGAATTCGTATGCACTACGCATTTCACCGCTTATGACCACTGATTTCAAAGGTTGAGATGTGATGTTTGTTTCTCAAACGCATTTGGAGCATCAGCATTTTTCTTTAAGTGTCTTTAAATATGCTGTTTTGTTCCGCCTCTATTTTGCTCCTTACTTTATTTCGGTAGACAACTTTTCGTAGCACACATATCAAAGGGGGAAAGGTTGGAAGATTGTTAACAGACCAGACTATTTTAAGATATTAATGTTGTTATATAAGAACAACAACTTAAAGGTGATACCACCGATAGGAACTGGCATTCCTTGAAATATTAAAAAAGAATTAAAAACAAAAGAATTGTTTTTGTGGAGTTTTTAAAAAATAAGTATTTGTGGCCCTTACTCCATAATGCGTTTCGACCAAGTAGATTTACCTAATATAAATCACAGCAGTAATTGCATTGGGTTTTATAAGGTCATTTCGTTCGACCAAAAAAAATCATGCTTCCAAGAAAAGTAGATTTACTGTACACGGATCTTTCTGAAGAAAACTCCTTGAAATAGCTATATCTCCAGCTATTCGTTAACAATTGGTGGTAGCATTTTGATTGAAGTTTCATTGTTTTCAGATCTATAGGAATTATTTTAGACTTAAAGTTAACCTTTATCGATGACTAAGGCCCAGTTTTTCAGTATTGGGTTAACCCTTGGATATGAGCTCAGAGCTAGTCAATCCCGAGAATAAATTAGTTCCGAGTTACTCACGAAGCAGTTTTTCAGTGGACAAAATCTGATTGGAAATATTAATAATATAGTAATAATATTAATGATGGCATGTTTACCGAAAATTGTCATTTTCAATGAAAAAATAAAACAAACAACAAAAACAATGAAGCAAATAGCTATAGATTACAATAAAAACCAAAACGTAACCAACGGTAACAAGTACATATTATATTCTGCGGGAGATATTTCAGCATAAAGTCAAAAAATTTAATTTTATTTAATCATGCTTCCAAGAAAAGCATGATAAATTCTTGCCGTTACTAAAGTAGAAGAATTAACTAAAGCTGAGGTTAGTTTTCCACTTTTTTATCATTTTTATTGATAAAAATCCATTTTAAAAATCAAAATTAAATTGTTTAAATATTTGTATGCTTGCAAAAAACGGTGAACTCTTTTTCCCTATTGTTAATCAATTTTTTTTAATTTTATTAAATACTTTTCCTTATATTTTTTTAATTATTAGCTTTACATAGAAAAAACAAAAAAAATAGATTTCGGTTCTGATTGAATTGATATATGATAAAGTATTGTTTAATAATAAACTTATGACAATTCTGCGGCGGACCTCCCGACTGGCTTCTCACTTCAATGTCAAATGTCAACTGTCGATCCTCATTAAGTTTTGAAGCACTCGCAGATTTGCCTATTGCAAGCAGTGTGACCAATGAAATATATGAAATCATGCTCAGTCCAGTATTTAAGCATGATTTTTTTTTATGAAAAAGTGCTAAAAATCATGCTAAAATTTTTTTTGAATACAAAACCTGCTAAAAATATTGGAAAAAGCTTTTAAACTAATAAAAACTTTGTTTTTTTTTTAGAAAAAAATAGTATTTATTAAGCAAACATAACAAAAACATAAAAATCACTTCATGACACTAAAACTATTTTATAAAAAGGAACTAAAATCAGTTAAATTCAGTCATTGTTTTTGTAAACAACATTAAAAAACTTCTGACAAATTGTCTCTGATAAGTAGAATACTATTAAGCATGTTTATTTTTATTCTATTTCTCCGTTGGTCTTTTACTAAATTCATGAAGCTAAAAACTCTCTCAACAGCAGCATTAGATATCGTCAGAACCAAATAAGATAATGTGAAATTTGATAGCAGTGATGGCAGTGTTCAAAGTCAGTTTCAAATGAAAATTGTATTGGGCTTTGTTCACACTTACGTTTGTTTTGATTTGACTAACCCTTTGTAATTCTATACTTTGGCTAAACTGAAATCCAGCTTAATTTTCAAACTAAAACATAGAATCATGCTAAAAAAATGCTAGCATGATTTGGTAAAAAAAACCTGCTAAAAAAAAATATTTCCTGCTAAATTTAGCAGGAAAAATGCTAAATTGGCCACACTGATTGCTAGGGTTTTCTATATTTCCCCTTTCTATTGGAAATGCAAAACCATTGCATTCCAAACCAGTTATGCGCAAAAAGGAATGAAAAACACATTCCATGTTCTTCTTCATTCCACTACTCATCAAACCAGTTGCGCACAAAAAAAAGGATGAAGAACTTACTCAATGTTTTTCTTCATTTTTCATTCACTAAACCTGTTTCGCACAAAATAAAATGAAAACACATTCCATGAACCTACCTCACATAAATAAGCACACTCTACACTCTAACATATATTCAAACATGGTTCATGTTAGAAAAGGATATTAATTTTATTTAATTTTGCCACAGTAAATTGTGTACCACAGTGAATTTTCCATACAGTGAATTTTGCAAAATGAATTGATCACATTAAATTATCCGACCTCGGAGCTAGAAACTCTGATCAAGCTTCAAATTATATATTCACGTCTTTCAATGAAAAAATTGAAAAAAAGAGTAATAATGCACATTTTTTATTCGTATAGATATTTGTTTTAAGAATTTTTTCTCAAGAGATTTGCATCTTTACGTAGACTTTATTTTTCCTTTAAGCTAATATAATAATGTTTCATTCAGCTTTAACACTTCTCTTAAGCTTATCGCCGACTTTTCTCTGCATTTATAGAAGTGTGAAAGTATTTTGTTTTCGTGCATACATATTTCCTTTACTGTTTTCTAATGGTATGTGTGCATTATTTCGGAATGGACTGTTATCCGTTTCACAATCCGATATCCCTGTTGTAACACTTCGACGAAAAGTTGAATCTGCTTCTCTGTCGTCAAGCCCCTCACGCTCCACCCTTCACTATTTTCTTTGCCATCCCAACCATACCCATTAATACCCATTAGGACCTTTAAATGCGAATTCATTGGAGTGGAATAGAATCTAAGGGGTTCCGGGTGGAGGAAGCGTTCAAGGCAAGCATTTGCGAATCGAGTATATACAAGTCTGTATGTTTTGGGATTCACTGAGGATTTACTACAATTTGGGCAGCAGTTCGGGAAGACAACATTTTTCACGAGGAAAAGTGTAAACTCGCAGAGGAAAAATTAACATATTATTATCGTTTGAATTTCGAAAAGGGACTTATCTGGTTGTGAAGTGTTGGAAACGATAATACACTAGGCCAGGCTGATGATGCTTTGAAAATACCATCAGCATAGTTGGTTGGATAATAATTTCTCTTACTTTTAGAGAGGAATGCAGCTGAAGACAGCGTGGAGATATTCTTCTTTAACTTCCATAATGTTTTGCTTTTTTGAATATCCTTGAGTGTAAGTTTAGTGTCCAAAATCGCAATGACTTTTGTGCCAGATTAGAAAAGAAAAATAGTTTTCGAGGAACGAAAATGTTATTGGTGTCGTCGAAAATATATTTTATTTCAATTATATGTATCTACATGTATATGTTTATGAACTATTTCCTAGTTTTATAGTCTGTAAATGAGTAAACGAAACGAAGACAGACTTTTACTTTGATGTTTAAGCAAATCTTACACAGTACCATTAAGTCTATCTTATATGTGAAAAAAAAAAGAAAATAGGCAACAAGGTTCTAAATGTTATGTAGATTGATAGAACCTTCTTTTTCTTAATTATTGAGGGAAAACTTTAAATTTAATAAATGTTTACACATTTAAAGCAAAGTTATAGGATTTAGCGAATAATCATAAGTATATCATTCACATAGTTCAAATCATAGGAGTTCAAATATTCAGAAGCTTTTTGTCCAAAAACATGTCTGTGTACATTATGTAGAACCATCTTGTTTCCTAAGGTTTGTGAATTATAAAATCCATATAACAATATCATATACTGAATACATCAAAATACAAAAAGAAGAAGAAGAAGACTTTTCTTGGGGCTCTGTTTCTAGTTGTATGATTAACTGGACTTTTAATACTAAACATAAATCATTTTAACTATAGCTAGTTCCTATAGTTTTCAAACATACAGGTACCCATACCTTCATTAGGTATATCTCAATTGATAGCTTCTGTAGAAAAACATTTCAATAATGAATTTTCTCATAGCCTGTAACAATAAAACTCAAAACTTCATTCACATGTTTATCTGCAACAAACGATATAAAACCTCCCACTGCTGAAGCAGCAGCAACAATCAATTAACATATTCAAAACCAGAAAAACAGAAAGTCCTTCTTATTCTTAAAACACGTCGAACAACTATAAAATATATTCTCTTCTCGGACTTTCTCATAATACGTAATCCTAAACGTGACACTCATGGCAGTATGAAATGACAAAAAATACTTAACAAGAAACTTGTGTAACATCATGGAAATTAACTTTGGCCACAGGACGCTCCCACTAAGAGCATTAACAGCAAAAAGAACAACTCCTTGGACTATAATTCCAAGCTGCATCTGCATTTAACTTCATTTAAAAACGTTACCAAACCAACAGCTCTATAATGACACAAAATTCTGCACATTGCATACCTACTCCAAAGAAAGAAACACACAACACATTTAAATGCAAATATTATATGAACATAACCAGCACACACATATATACAAATAACATTCTTAAGTGGATAAGTTTGCGGTTCACAAAAGCAAAAAAGAAAAGTAACAACGGTTCAGAGGAGCAAAACCTAGAAACACACAAAACAAAAATAAGAGAAAAACTTGTCCTCTTTTTGCAGTAGAGAATGAAACTTCTTCGCATCTGGAAAACTTCGATCGCCCCAGATCCTTTTTAGTCCTTTGGGCCAACATACATTTGCCAATTTTAAATACCAGACACATGCAAATATCCTTCGAGGTCCGCACATTCCGTGTCCCGTACCAGGGGGAGCTACCTCGAGCAATACCTACCATCAGACGAAGAAATTGAAACCCTGGCTTGCTTTCGACGGTTATCTTAGTTATCTCCCACACTCTGATTTGAAATTAGTTTTTTAAGGCGTCTTCTTGCAGGTCATGGTTGTGAAAGAAGAAATTGAAATCTAGGATTCCCATATCACCCTTTCGAAAAATAAGGGTTTACACTATGATTACAAGTTTTGCAGTTCTTTTGGCAGCCCTGTCCTGATCCTGAACTGTGATGAAGGATAAAGCTATGCTATGGTGTTGGGTGCGGGGGATGATTTGGCGATAAACTCAGTTGTTTAACGGGTTTTTAAGTTTGCTACAAAGTGATTTCAGGAAAGACTACATATATGGGTAGGGATACTCATGAATATTTGTGTTTGTTTTGCTGATGCGTTCTGAGAGGTTTTTCTTTTTCCTAACCACTTTTTGGCAGACAAATATCCTGTGAAATGGGGAAGGATTTTTTGATATCTAGGTTTTTCAAGAAAAACTTTTCCGGTTATTTCGTTTAATCATATGTTCATGTAGTTCCTGATTGAAAAAAAAAAAACATAGAATTGCAAACGGATTGAATTTCATTTTGTTGGTTACAAAGTTTTTCTTATTTTTTTTTATAGATACTCTTATAAGGATACTTTTTTTGGTTACAAAATCTCCTAGGTGCATTTTACTGTATGCCAAGTAAATTAATGGATTTCCATCATCATTTTTACAGCACTCTTGGTGAAGATTTGGAAAATTTACTTAATTTTCAATGACTGATGTGGAGAAGGGTATCCTGTTCTCTTATGTTACTTTGGAGTCAATTTCATTTAATGAGAAAAGTTTTTTTTTTTATTTTAATGAGGAAACGATGTGATGAGATTTTCAAATGTATCTCTTGAGTGTACTTATTGATTGTAGACTGTAATGCTATTTTCGGTATGAATTTTGTACTTTTTAAGCAATATGTAAAAATAAGCTCTTATAAGTGCTGAGTAAGTTGTTAATTGGATTCAGTATAGATACAATATGTGTTTTTTTTTTTGTCAGAGCATTCATTCATATTAAGGTTTTCTCTGATATCTACATTATCCGTAACTTATCGCTTTATTTGGATAGAATCATATCATTTCCGATTACCATCATAAAAAATATTTACATGGGTGTAGGTTACAATGATTCAAAAATTATTGTTGTCATTAAAAATAACATTTAAATAATTGAATTTTGTAATGCTTATAGCGATCCCAAAGCTATAGCTCCTATATCTACGCACAGAGTACGGTGGCTCTCAGCTTAAATGATGCACTTATATTTTTTATGTTAAAAACTGAAAAAATATCAATCATCTACCAAGAAACAATAAGACTTGTGTAGAAAACAATGACATACAGTGGAGTGCACAAATGAGTACATGTTTGCACTTGATGCAATTATTGTTGCATAAGAACAGAAATAATAAAGCAAATACAATTTTTTGTTTAGACCTTTATTTCATGTTTAATTCTAAACGAAATGGTTTACAAAACAAAATGAAAAATAACAAATTATAAGAAAAAACATATAAAAAAAACAACAAAAAGCAAGTACTCAATTTTGAACCTTAGAGAAATTTAAGTAATTGAGCTTATTCTTAGTACTTCGTCCATAGCCCTTTATTACGTAAAACATGTTTTACACGTTTTGGCATACTGTCTACCAAATTCTCTAATATTTCATTCGGAATACTCTGCCATTCCCGCTGTACTCGCTGCCAAAGCTCTTCAAGGTTCGTTGGTGTTGATCGGTATTGTCTTAACCGTCTTTTCACGATTGACGACAAATTCTCAATCGGATTGAGGTCGGGACTTTGGGCTGGCCACTCCATCAACTTGAAATTTTGTCCCGAAAGCCATTCCTTCACGATATTGGACGTGTGTTTTGGGTCGCCATACTGTTGAAATGTCACTTCCTCCTCAGGATAGGCACTCCTACCAACAAAATCAGGAAGTCGGGTCTGTAAAATGTCCAAATAGTCCTCTTTTCTCATTATTCCACTGATTTTATGCAGTGGTCCGATGTGCCACCATGAGAAGCAACCCCATACCATGACGTTTCCTCCACCGTGCTTCACTGTTTCATGAGTATGGTGCCTTTGAATGATCTCTCCAGGGCGGCGCCAGCAATATTATTATATACCGTCAGACTGAAACCGATTAAATTTGGATTCGTCTGACCACACTACACGCTTCCAGTCATCTATTGTCCAATTTCTGTGTTTTCTGGCGAAATTCAACCGTGCCTTTACATTTTTGACTGACAATGCAGGCTTTTTTTTTCTTACGGCAGAGATGTAGCCAATGTCGTGGAGGGCACTGCTTGCAGTCCATCGGCTAACGGGCTTGTCTATTGCTAGAGACGCATTCTTTGGTGTTAAATGTTTGTTTCTTTTCATCTCTAACATCATGAGACGTGTGTCTGCATGAGTTAAAATTTTTGTACGGCCTCTGACTTGAGCTTTAGGAAGAACAGCTCGCCTTTTCTGGACTCTTATAACCACCGATTGGCTTATTTTAAGCTGCTTGGCTATCATTCGCGTCGAAGAGCCATTTTCTGTCATGGCTACAATGCTACCTCAATTTGTCGTGATAGTTTCTTCATTATTTTAAAGAGCTATAAAATTATTACAATTACTTATTTTATTTATTAAAATATTCTGGAAAAAGTTCTTACCATACGCAATAAAAGCACATCTCAAACTAAAATAGTTAAAGTTATAAAAAAACAAAAAAATATACAAATCTAACGGCAAATTTTGATATTTTTGCTCATAACATACCAGGTGCAAAATTGAGTACTTGCTATTGGTTGTTGTTTTATTTGTTTTTTCTTAAAATTTGTTTTTTTTTCATTTTGTATTATAAACCGTTTTGTTTATAATTAGACATAAAACAAAGGCATAAACAAAAATTTGCATTTGCTTTATTATTTCTGTTCCAACGTAACAATAACTGGACGAGGTACAAATATGTACTCATTTGTGCACTCCACTGTACATCAGCTTTAATGATGCCTTAAAAAAAACTTTAAGAATTTACCGTACATAAAGTAGGTAAGTTAGTCTGTAACAACAAAATATAAAACAAAACGAAACAAAATTGAGTTAAGTTTAAACAAAAGTAGCATCAAGTTATATTTTTCGACAAAGGACTCCATACAAGTACCGAAGCTCGAAAATTGATAATTAAACATTTTCAAGATGGAAAAAGTAAAAAATTATGGTATGGGGCTGATATATCTTCTATACTGGCGTCGGTAACCTGATTTTCATTAAGGGCAATAATGGATGAATATGTATATATTTGGACACAAAAATTCATTTGTAGACATCTTAAAACTATTATAAGCTTAATACATACGAGTATAAGGAAGAGGTTCCGATTTTATCAAGACAATGGGTCTTGTAAATAAAAAAAATAAAGGGCACGACTGGGTCGCACGAACTTGCTCTTGTGGCAAGTAACCTTCCTGTAAACGACTGGGAAAGTCGTCAACTTTTCACTGTCAACAACAAAGCACTCGCATACAATTTTAATTTTTTTGATAAATTTTTTTTTTAATAAATTTTTTTTCGCATACAATTTTAAAATTTTTTTTGATAAATTTTTTTTCGAAAAAAAATTTAAAAATTACTTTTAAAAAAATGCTTTTTTCCAAAATGTTTGAATGCAGTACTAATCAATATTAATTTTTTTGATAAATTTTTTTTTTTAATAAATTTTTTTTCGCATAGGTACAGTTTTAAAATTTTTTTTGATAAATTTTTTTTCGAAAAAAAATTTAAAAATTACTTTTAAAAAAAATGCTTTTTTCCAAAATG
Source organism: Baccha elongata (assembly GCA_951217065.1). NCBI lineage: Eukaryota > Metazoa > Arthropoda > Insecta > Diptera > Syrphidae > Baccha > Baccha elongata. The sequence continues at coordinate 55,353,372 of OX578272.1, read as the reverse complement.
TTTGAATGCAATATTAATCAATATTAATTTTTTTGATAATTTTTTTTTTCAATAAATTTTTTTTCGCATACAATTTTAAAATTTTTTTTGATAAATTTTTTTTCGAAAAAAAATTTAAAAATTACTTTTAAAAAATGTTTGCATGCAGTATTAATCAATATTAAAAGGCCTGTTAGAATATTAATCATTTATATTAAAACAGAAATATATTAAATTTAGTTTTATCAAATTTTATTTTATTTTCGTGGCAACTTGCCACAAGAACAAGTTCATGCGACCCATTCGTGCACTTTATTTTTTTTTGCACGAATGCATAACTTATACCTTATAGCACCTATAATCGCAAGTAAAAGTCGAGGTTTTCATCAAACCCGACATTACGATACTAGAGAAGACTAAAAAAGTAGTTTTCGTCATGCTGTCCGTCGATATTTCTCTGTAAATGTGCGGATGTGCGTATATGTTTGGTTGACTGTGCACTGACCTACAGACTAAACTGTTTGACGGATTTAGGTAAAATCACACTTTTTGGTGAAATTAGAATTTTTGTTTTTGCCCGGCTATAACGGGTACCTGTCTTATAAGGTTTTTTTTTAACGTCTCTAACGATTTTGATAAAACAGTTGTCTTAATATAACTGCAGGGAGATTTGGTGTTATCGGATTTTACAAATTTGGCCATTTTTTAAATCGGCATGCATTTTGAACCTGACATTTATAACAAGATGGCATTCAAAGTTTTTGGAAAAACAATTGATTTATGATAACTACCATATGCAACTTAATATCACGTTTAGGCCATTTTTTGATATTTTTCGAACTTTCTTCAGAATTTAATAAATTTAAATTTTTGAAATCTCAACAAGAGCTGTTAAAACTACATTTTAGAAAGATTAAAGCGAAAATCAAAGCACGCAGAAATTTTTTTTGCTTAAATTTGCTTACCAAAAAAAATCGAAAATCGTTGAAGCGGTTTTTTAATAAATTTTTATAAAAAGACAGACAAACAGACTTTAGGTAACCACTTTTAAGACTCTTTCATTGTTATGTCATGTTTGATTGTTATCTCAAAAAATATTTTTTGCACGAATGCATAACTTCCCTTATACCGGGTGTCCCGCAACTCAACGTCAAGCGGGTACCGGGTGATAAGGTAGGTTATACCCGTACTTCAAATAGCAAGAAAAAAAATATCTGGCTGGGTTACGTAATAATAGCAATGTTTAGAAAAATTATGAAAATCGATACCCAGGGCCACATTTTTATGTACTGTGGTCACAAATTTTGATACTTTTCAGTAATTTTTTTTCTACGTAATAATTAATAACCATGCTACTGAATGCAATCTCGAAATCCAAAATATATATTGTAAGTTTCGTAAGAAAAGTGAAGTTTGACTGAGTCATTTTTCAAACAAGTTTTGTAAGCAAACTTTAACACATCATATTTAAAAAAAAAAATAGGACACTACCCACGGCAAGTTATTTAAAAAAATTGGCAAGGGATGACTAAGGGCAAGATGTGTTATGTTTTATTAGCGTATAGGTACGTTGTTCAATAATTGTAAATGTACTTCTACGTGATTTAAAACAATTTGGAATGTCTACATTTCATTTACAGATAATGTAACACGTTTTAATTTTTTATCAAATTAGAAAACCAAAAACATTGAAAATCTATTTTTGTTGATATTTAGTAAAAACAAAGCATGTTAAGTTTTGATTGAAATAAAACTTTGAATTTTATCTTACAAAATATTGAAAAATATGGTTTTTGTGGGAAAAAAAAATTGTCTCAAATATTTTTATAAGAAATCATTTCTAAAATAAGTAAGTTTTTACAGGCCCCTTATTTTTATCGACCTGTTTTACAAAACTGGTAGAAAATATTTCTCGCGTTCGATATTTTGCCTTTACTTGCACAAAAAATATAATTATTGATTATTTTTATACCTCCCATATTATAATAATAATGTCAAGAACAAGATGGAAATTGTTTAAGTTTTGGTTTGTATACATATAGTAATATGATCTCAAATGGCATTACGTATTTACATATACAGTTTAATATTTTTCTCTAAACGATTTGTATCTAATTTAGTTTTTATGTTATTTATTTCGAAGTGTTTTTGAACGTTTACATTTGTAAACGTTCATATACCTAGTCCAGGAATAGTATCTGTAAACTATTTGTTACAAAAAAAAGTAGTTTGTCTTGTATGTGTTTTAAAGAGTTTTTGAACGTTCACATTTGTAAATGTATAAATTAGGTACATCAAATAGAATTTGTTCTAATTCTGTCAACACGAAATTCCATTCCCCAAAACCGTTTACATTTTGGGTACAGTGAGTAAACATTTCATATACGCCTGAAACATTACAGCTACGATGTTAACGTTCAGTAAATATTCTGTAGCTCTGAAATGCTCCTTGCTCCTATTTCTTGGCTCCGCGAAATTAGGCACCAGGAAATATAAGACAAAAAAAAAAAGGAATGAGACTCCGAATTTAGGCCGTTATTATATAATGAAATTATGCCCCATGCCAACATGTTTTAAAAAGTTTTTGGCTAGTTTATTCAAAATATATCAGGTTTAGAAAAAGTGTTTAACATAATGAAAGATATTTTTATGATCTTTCATTTGATATTAAAATATTAATCTTAAGTGTCATACTTTAGGTTTTATAAGAAATTGTTTGCAAAAATGACAGATTTTTTTAATTTGCAAAGGTCAACTTCAAGCTAAATTATTTAAGAATGTCCAGAGCCAAATTCGAAAATGTTTGGCAGATAGATTGGGCTAAACGTAAGCTTTCATTTGGTATCAGCCCCATTAGTGTACGCCCTGGGCCCAAAAATGTGTCATCTCCTTTGTATACAACATGGACATCTGTATACTTCTCCTGGCTTTCATAGCAATCGATTCCGCTTATGTTTTTATCTTGCATCAACACCATTAGTTAGTAACAGAATAGTTCGTCAAACATTTGGTATATGATTTAATTCGAACAGATGTTCGTATGCCTTTTTTGTTTTGTTTTTTTTTTTTTTTTTTGTCCATAAGTAAATTATGAAAAATTAAATAAGTCCCAAAAATGTTTTTAATAATAAAATAAAGTTAGACCACAAAATTAATGTAAGTTCCCAATAAATAAATTAAAAACCACAATTTTCGTTGTTGTAGTTTTACTTTCAATGTTTTGGGGCCTTATTTCCTGGGGCCTAGTTTTGCGGAGCCTAATTTTTCACAGAATTTTAAACTGTCGGAGGTGCCCCACTCTGTCGGAGTGTGCCACCTCTACCCAACTACTGCTTGTCGTAGATAACGGGAAACAAACATTTCCATTCCTTAAATTAACTTATCATTTTTTGTCACAAACACTTGAAATATGTACATTTCAATTACAACTCTTATTTCTTTCAGGCTCTGAAAATAGATTCACATATTTTCGTTTGACCAAATAAATACTATAGAACCTATATCGCTGAAGCTGTAACGTATCTATTCCCAGACAAAGATCAAACAAAAATCAAGTGCATTTCCTAGCAAGATACCCATATTATAGATAAAAGGACTCTGTATTTAAAGTCCTTAAATCTCCGAAATCGCAAGAGTCAGTGAAATACCGAAAATCGATTGCCGACAAAGTGCTAAATCCACCCTAGAAACCGCATCCGTAACCAAAAGCTTCCGTTTGTTTCGATTTCATTTTTTTCATAGCCACCGCAGCACCACCACCAGCACACCGTGGAGAAGTGCAAAAGAAAAAACACGGACTTCCGTATCCGCCTTCGTTTCGTGGAACAAAGGGTCGACGAAGACCATTATGTCTATATAAGGAAGGACACCAAATTTTTCAACGTAAGTCTTATGTATAAGCGCCTTGAGGGGGGGATTTGGTTTTTTTTTTTCATTTTGCGGATCTTGGATCAAGATATTTATGTTCTGTTGAAATACAACACCCGGCAGGGTTAAATGTACACACAAACACACGGGATGTGTTGAAAATATGTGTTTTGTGTGGACGATAAAGCGGGAATAGATTCAATCTATACACAGTGTATGCTTTTCGTGGTCTCGTTTGTGTTTTGAAAAATGTTTTATGTTTTTTTTTTTCCTTTTTAATTCGGATGTTTTGTTTGAGTTTCAAATCCGATTGGGACTGTGGTGGTTGGAACAACATATTCAGTTTTGAGTTTAGCATCAAATTCTGACGTACCAATAAGAGAGTTTTTAAAATCAATATAAGGAAAAACATTTTCTTGGATAACTTTTTGTGAATTTTATCAATGAAGTGTAGATAACCACAAAAATACCATAGTGACAAATAATAGCATACGCACATTGTTAAGTCAGTTATAGATGTTTCAATTTAGCCGCATTTGTTGAACCGGAAAAGTGCCAAAATCATTTCCTGTTCTAAAGAAATTATAAATGTTTTTGTTATTGTCCAGTCATTTTAGAATTTAACTTTCCACAAAAAAAAAATTCTTTTGGTGAGTAAAAATAGGAAAAAAAAAGATTTTTTTTTAATAAAAAAAGTATAAGTAAGTCATCTTGTAGAACTGCAAATATGCAACAAGATTTTGGTTTAGATTAGATTAGATTTATTCACATAAAAGAAAAAAGCTGGATTTAGAGAAAAGTATTCCACCGAAGACCAAATTTTCACGTTGCTGAGCATTGCACAAATGTATAAACACAAGAATAAAAAACTTTACGCCCTGTTCGTAGACTTCAAATCAGCATTTGATTCTATTCCACGCGAGGCTCTATATTACAAGCTATATAAGATTGGTGTTAGCAGTAAGCTAGTGAATATTATAAGAGCTTTGTACGACAACAACACAGCCGCAGTTTGGGATGGACACTTTTTATCAGAAGATTTCCCGACGACGATGGGTGTGAAACAGGGTTGTATATTGAGCACTTTACTTTTTATTCTGTATATCAATGACATAACAGACGATATGATGGGAGGCGTTGAGGTAAATCGAATAGCAATACCTCTCATGTATGCCGATAACATTGTCTTCCTTGCAAATACAGTTAATAGTATGCAACTTAAGATCAACAAACTTGAAAGGTACTGTAACGCTTGGAACCTAACAGTAAACCTGGAAAAGACAAAAATGATGATATTTAGAAATGGTGGGGGATGATACTCGAGAAATGAAACCTTGACATACCAAAGAGAACCAATCGAAGTTGTGCGTGATTATAAGTACCTCGGTGTTATGTTTACTGCAAGTCTGAACATTGAAAAGCATCTTAAAATGAAGCTGTCAGAAGCGAAGCGAGCAATTAATTCAGTCTGGAGCGCTTGATATTCAAAACAAGTATGTTACCGATAGCTCTAAGCAAAAAATCATTCGATCGACCGCCCAGACCATCCTTCTTTACGCAGCTCAGGCTTGGGGATATACTCGCTCCAACATGGTGGAAAAGTTCCAAAAGTTTTGCATAAAACGCATATTTCGATTACCGCACAGCACACCCAACTACATGATATATTTAGAAACAGGTTGTACACCCCTTATATTGCTCACACTAAAGCTTCACTTTGATTATGTGATAAAAGTTATGGGTATGAAAGAAGAACGTCTACCGAAAATTGTCATGAAACATATGATAGCTACTGGCGGATTCTGTGTCAATGAATGGCAAGAACTGGCGAACTGCTATGGATGTGACTTCAATTTCTACCCTAGTGATAGAGCTGCATCTTTGAGACAAAAATTCGAGAGCATACTCGCAAAAGCACCACCCTTCCTATACCACGGCTTTGTAAATGAAGCACAATCTTCTCAGCACAGGATGTACTATAGCAATATAAGGTATGATTTGCAAGAAAATACATACCTTTTAGACTGTAATAAGTCAGAAATGATAAGAAGCATCTTCATGGCAAGAGGTGAACTGTTGAGTCTCAACTACATGCCCCATAGGCCAGAGCTTCTCATAATATGTGATCTTTGCAAACCGAAACGAGAGGGAGGACATGTATCATTTTATCGCAGTGTGTCCCATACTTAGCGAATTTCGAAGAACGCATTTTGGGATAACGATACTTGAACTAGAAGAACTGAAGTGTATACTGAATGGTGAACGTTGATGGAATGCCCTTTACTTGTACATCAAAGCTGCTCTTGAGTATAGAAGACGAATCAGAGAAGAATATTTTTAAATTGAAATTAAACAAAAAAAAAAAAAAAAACATGTATATGCAAAATATTATTTTAACTTTAAATTTTGTTTTAACGCAACAAGAAGTATTATTCTTAAAAAATGTTAATCAATACAAAATATGTCAATCTAGTAGACGGCTTTAGGCCATACTCAAAGACTTTGTATTTAAAATCTACAGTGAAATATTGTATTTAAACGATTTTAATATAAGCCAATAAAAAGTCATTAAAACTAAAACTAAACTAAAAGAAAAATCAGATTTTACAATATTAGGCTTACATTGAATATTATACATAAAACATAAGACATGACTAAAAAGCCGTTTGCCGTTTTTATTTTGAATTCGGTTTTTAATAATTATAAATTAACAGTGTTTTTTTTTTTTTTTTTGAATTTGAGTTTGAGTTTCTTACTTAAACGAAATAAATCCAACAAAAGCTTGAGCAAACAATGAATACGAAGGAGAATAAAGACAAGTTTGCGCAATTTACACCAGTGTGCTAAAGTAATCTAACTGTTATATAAATGTTTTTTTCCTGTCTCTTTAAAATTGTTTGAAAGTGTTAAAAATTTGTTTATTTTATTTATTTATTTATTAATTAATTAATTTATTTATTGCAAATCACTGACCAAAAAAATTAAATGTAATCAATCAGAAAAAAAAGTAAGTAATTAAAAAAAAAGTGTTTCAAAAAGATGCGATCATTTATTTTTGAATATATTTTTTAAATAAAGATCCAATTAAAACGTTGCCCTTAAGAAACGTAGGGAGAAATTATGAAATTGTTTTAATTTGCATACAAAGGAATGATAAAAAAAACCATTTTAACAAAATATAGAAATAAAATACAATTTAATTGATGCATGAATGCAGTTGGGAAGCAATAAATAACAAAAAGACTTTTAGTTAGTGAAAACAAAATAAATACATAATACATTTTAATCATAACTATATGCAATTTGATAGCAAATAATATTGTTAGGACTTTTAGTTTAGTCAAAACAAAAAAAATGTTAATATGAAGTAGGTATATTATAAAATTTCAAACAATTAGTTGTGAGTTTAGCTATAACTATACCAATAATGGAACTAAAAAGCTTTCATTATTTGTAAACGATATGAAAAAGCAACATTACAATTATTTACTAAATGATTTCAGTTACTTGTGTTAAGCAAGCTGCAGACCTCTTCATCTTATAGTATGTTTTTGTCGGAAGTGAGCTTTAACTGATCGCCTTGAGCTTTTCTTTGTACTCTATCTATTTCAACAAGATAAACAACCTTAGACAATTTTTTTATTATCATACCGGGAATCCATCGTACCAAAGGGTTACTAATATTATTCGATCGATACCAAATTAATTCGTTTGGTTTAAACTCATAATATTTTATTGAATCCTTTTTTTTGTATATTATGTGATTTAACATTTCTGACTTCCTTCTGGCTCTTTTCTATATTTGTAGGATTTTGGTATTTACTACCCGATTTATTGTGTGTCAAAAAACTCAACGTGGTTTTAGGCTTAAAATTAACGATAGCCTCAGATGTTGATCTTCCAGTAATAGTGCAAGGTGTGTTTCGATAGTTAAACTAAAAATTATCTAATTGCGTTTGAAGCGAAAGAGATTTGGATTTATCGTCTAACAGATACTTTTTGCATCCTTACTTAGCCGTTTGTACCGCCCGTTCTGCACTTCCGTTGGACTGCGGTGGTATGGTGGAGTTTTAGAAACTTTTATATAGTTGGCCTTACAAAGGGCTTCATATTCTTGTGAATTAAACGGCGGGGCGTTATCTGAAATAATTTAGTGGGAAATCCAAAAGTGCGAAATATTAAACGTAGGACTTGACTAACATGTATAGCTGAGGTTTTCTTCATAATAAAAATTTCAATCCATTTTAAAAAAGTATCGAATAAAATAAATAACGTCTCCCCTTTCAAGTAAAAAAAATCTATATGGACACGTTTGAATGGATATTGTGTAGTTTGACAATTTTTTAGACTCGTGACACCAAGTTTGTAACTTGTTTGTTGGCACACTTGGCATCCCCTTACAAAGACCTAAATATCCCTATCTACATTGAACCAAGAAACTGATCCTCTAGCAATTGACTTCATCCTAACAATTCCAATATGCCCATGTAAAACATGCAAAATTGATGTCTTTAATCTTTCTGGGATTACTAAACGGTTCACCATACAAATTATTTTTACAATCCATACGTTTTAACCCCAACAATTACAATAATATCATCTACAATCCCTTTACCATTCGTAATCCCCGCAAAATACTATCTATAACACATTGAAAGATCGATGGTGATGATTTTAAACCAAAGGGTAGACGAGTGTATTGAAACAATGAATTTTCTTCATTTTTTCATAAAAATCCTTGCCTGCAATACTGATTAGATATGAAACTTTTTTCCCGTTTTCAATATTGTTCAAAATGAAAATGTGACCAATACGCTCCAAATATTCATAAAAATCATCGTCTCCAACGACAAATGATTCAATAATGCCAATGGGTGCTGCGTACACAGTAGCCATCTCCGGTTTAGCCTCTGTAGTCATGTAATACACACAATTGATCACCCAATAAATTTCCTTTCTCTTATCACTTTGATATTTATTTTCATAAAATACTGTTTTTTTTTTTCTTCCCTCTTTTTGTATTTTTTTTTTTTTTTTTTCATCGTCGCTAAATATTATGTATCGGGAATGAATAATAACACCAATTCACAGTTCATTATAATTATATGTTTATTGAGAGCGAGATAAATCAAGACTGACTCCAGTTTACAATATTAAATGCGATAAGCTTAAGACTTAGATAAGATAAGCTTTATGATGCTTTGTATATAACATTTATACTTGTTATAAATGTACCATTACATAATATGTTATTGTTGATACATAACAGTCTGGTTTCTTAAAACTTTGAATTGCGGTAGCGACCCCTAAATCTTTGTGGAACGTAACCAAATTTTACCCAATTCCTATTTTAGGCATAAAGAACAAAATAAAAGAGTTAAAATTTCAAACATAAAATTTTAAGAAGCACCCTCTATAGGAATAGTATACTAACGGGTGATTTTTTAAGAGGCTTAGAACTTTTAAAAAAAAAAAACTCAAGGTACTAAACACACGTCAGCTGTCAAAACCAGTGTTGCCAAAACCAAACCAGCTAAAAAATCACCCGTTACTAACGAAAATGCAAAACAAGTGAGAAGGAAAATAACAAATGGGAAATTTGGCGAAATGGTTGAGAAACCAAGTTAACAAAAAACAAGACGAGTTTAGCGAAGTGAAAGGAAATAATTGTGTAAAAAACGAAATTACAAAAATCTTAATAAAAAAGATAAAACAATACCTAGGCACCCATAAAAAATATAAATATAAACATTTTCAATATTTTAAATAATATGATTTTCGTTAAGTGTGCCCTCACCACTTCCAACGGTGACGTGAAATATCGCCAAACGAAATAAGATCAAATTTCAATGTTGGTCTTATTTTGTCTTCAAAAACTAAATAACGTAAATTTGTGTTTGTTTCGTTTTAGTAAGTTTTTGAAAAAACAACTCTGCATATAACAAACAATATTGATAAGCAATACAATACCTATGTACGTTGATTTCAAACTTTTGTTTAAGTTTAAATTTGTTTTTTTTTTCTTGATAAAAAATCACTTTTTCGAAGTTGATTTTCTTTTATTAAAAGTTAAATACTTAAGTATGTGATTTCAATATTGTCAGAAGCTGACAATATTAAATAAAAATTCTATTAAATTATTTCCCCACCTGTGTTTTTTGTAGATGTTAATTACCTAACTAAAGGCGTTTAAATTCACTCGAATTCTAACGCCTTTAAACTCTTGATATCCACAAAAAAGCCAAAAAAACGCTAGTGAAATATAATTTTAATATGAATAAAAACGAAATAATTGAAAAATTAAACAATAGAAAATAAAATTATCGAAAAACGAAATAATATAACAAACGAAATGTCTTTTGAAGACGAAATATTAAAAAATCGTAGAATAAATTATCGAAACAAAAGTAAACCAAACAAACGAAAAACTAAACAACAAAATGCAAAAGAACAAAATGCGAAACCACTTATGCGAAACAACAAAAGTCTTGGTTAAAAAGACGAAACGAACCATATATGTATATCCATTTTTTATATGTACACGACTATAGCGTACCCTCACCCGCTTCCCTGGTCGTTAAATAAAATATATTATGTATTCCAAATAAGATTATTTTCGTCTTATGCTAACCCAATTCAAACCCAATTTCAAAAGTTTATTTTCTTAAAGAAATTTAATTCTCTTATGAACCGCTATAATGGATCGATTAACATGTCGAAAAAAATATGAGATAAACACTTTGGCGCAAATTTTTAAACACTAGAACATATTTAGCATTATACTAGGTTACAAAACAATAGTTTTTTAACCTAGTATGATGCTTAATATGTTTTAGAATGATGCTTAATCGTTTAAAATTTTTCGCCTTTGGTTTCTTTTGCGATAGCAATGCATGTAGTTCGGAAACGGTTGGGAAATGAAATAAAAGTGTAAGATAGAAAAGTTACATAATTTTGTTGGCTTTATTATACCATTCAGAATTTTTTTTTTTAAGTTATACCCTTTCAGAGATATAGTCGTAAATCCTAAAAAGGTGAACTTTGTATACCTAAACCTAACCCCTATACGGCTCACTTCCCAGAGGTCAGGAATGTTAATTAACCCAGAACAATGTTCCGAAATATTGGCTTAAGCTTTTTATTGACTTCTGACTATTAGATAAATCCTAGTCCTAGTATTATACTAGGGGGTAAGTTGTGACGGGTGACGTCTTGGTACCAAACTATGGGAAACGAAAAGCGTAGCAGAAAAAACTAACGAAGAGAGGTCCAATTTGGGATATGAAAATTATAAAATTGTCGCGAATTTTCACTTGCATTATATTGTAGTTATTTCATTGGTATCTCTTGTGCATAATTATATGAATTACATTTTTTTTTTAGTTTTTTTTTAAATTTTGAATTTGAAAATTAATTTTTTTAAAACTGTTCACTTAAACAACTTAATTTAAAAATTAAATAAAAGAGTAGTTTTCTGGCTTTCCAAAAAAATATAACAAGGTTTTGTATCATTCAACGTTGTTTCTAAATATTTTTTTTTCTGATTTAAGTCAATGTTTTAGAAAATTGCATCTCCCGCCTAAACGGGGAAAAATAGACCCCCCCCTCCCTTACGATTTTTTTCTTGTTTTAACTCCACCTACACGCTTAAGCTTTTTGGTTTATCTTATACCAATCACCCTGTATACACCAAATATCATCAAAATATCCATCACAATCATTATAATTTGAATATTAAAATAATTTTGTGGTGACTGAAAACATTCTTGTTTTAAATAAAACTTTCACAGGCATTAATAATAGCTATTTGCTCAAGTTAAATCTGGACGCTATAAAAACTCCACCCCTGCTTTGTTATCAAAAAAAAAAAAAAAAGAATAACACGCCATCACAAAGTGTCAGCCCAGACATCAAGAAAATATACTTCCATATAACAATAAGTTAACTTATTCACATAAACTCTATACAATGCGACTATCAAATTTGAAGGAATGTTAACCTGATGAACCATCCGAAGGACCAACGACCCACTCAGAGAATTATTGTACTCCGTCTTCAACGGTGTCCGCATAAAAATTCTTTTCAAATTCTTGAGTCTTTTCTTCTATATATAGCTGTTCTGTTTTTGTCGGTTTTTTTTTTTTTTTTTTCTTTTATAGAAATTTCAAAATTACCATAATTACAATTTTACAATCATTTGTCGCTGATAAAAAAGTTTCCTCATTTCTCCCACCAGAGAGCGATGAATGAGAATGTTGCTGGATTCAATGGATATGAGATCTCTAGTCCCATCTCAACACAACCCACCCTTTTCCATACCAAATATGTTCCATCTTCGTGGAAGAAAAAAACTGTTATCATTTTTTGTGATTTTATTACACACTTAATTTATGCTTCATAAAAATACGACAAACTTTTCAAAGTAGGAACTGTCTCATTTTCGTGTGTCTCTTGGCGAGATCCATTTTGTGCAAAAGATGTTTAACACACAGGCTCAGTCAACAAAGAAACATCAACAACAAAAAAGATGTCCCCATTGAACCGTCAGAAAGAAGGGGCTATGCAAGGGAAAAAAAAAAGAATCTCAAGACAAATTTCATGATTTATATTTCCAATTTTACAAAATTGGGAACATAATGGAATTTAACTTTTTCATTGGTTTTTTTTTTTTTTTTTGAGAATTTTTACTTGTTCTTAAGTTTAGAAGAGGTGTGTATGGTATGTGTGTAACTCAAAACCGCAATTCCATTATCAAACAAAAACTTTTTGAATTTAAGTTACGACTTGATTGACAATATGACAACACAAAGCTTATATAAGAATGGATGCCAAAATGATAAAGAATGGTGCGAGAATATGCTAAGGAGTACCTAATAACCAATTTACCCATTGTATAAGTTTTAAAGCAAATTGAGGTTTCGCGACGATGGTTGTTTCGGTCTTTTGTCAGTTTGATTTGTATTATAATGGTGTTGAAGACATTTTGAAGTTTAGAAAGTGTGCGAAAAATAATGTTAGTGTGCGAAAAGTTTGTTTAGGCTCAAATAAGTTGACATTTCTAGCGTTCCAACCACCTGACTATAAAATAAGGTAAAAAAAAGTCCGTGCAGCGTGCTAATGGGCTATACCGGCTGAGTTATTTAAGCATGCTGTTGGGAATATGGTAACGAGCATACTCCAGGTCTTGTGAAAAAATAAAATTGATGGAAAGTATGATCAATACAATCAGTATCATATGTTTGAATAAAATAAAACCTTGAACCCTGCGCCAATTACAGAGAGATTATCCATTCGAAAATCTCTTTTAATATATTATCAAGCGCTTTATGTGAACATCTCAAGCTGCATGCATCAGCTGATGATCTAAGTTCATCATCATCATCATCGGCTCGACAACCGGGGTCCGGTCCTGGCCTCCTTCAACAAGTCTCTCCAGCTATCCCGGTCTCGAGCCGACGCCATCCAGTTGCGCACCCCAAGGCTCCGGGCGTCCTGGTCTACGCCATCTCTCCAGCGCAAGCATGGTCTACCACGCTGTCGTCTGCCATAGAATGTACCATCTAAGTTGACCATACAAAAACGGCTTTAGGCCGAAAAGTCTCCCCTACCAACTCTTTCCATTGCGCCAGATCTTGGAGAAACACGCAAATTTAATATCGATACCCAAACTTGATACTACCTTTTTATCCATTTCAAATCGGCCTATATGGTAGTGTGAATAGATAATAAATTTATCCTAACATGTCTAGTTTTTGCATCCCAGCCAAATTGATACGTATTATCAGGATGACGTTAGAAAATGCTCGATGATGCACCTTTGGCATTAGAAGATATTCTACATTAGAAATCTTCAACTCCCACTCCAACGCAACGGAGGAATTTTGCAAGGCGATGCACTGTCATGTAGCAATTTTAACATTGTTTTTGAGAAAGTATAACATCAGGTATGGTAAACTTTCTCTAATAAATCCACACAGCATGAGCATCTATCTTTCTTTACTTTCATTAATAAATACATCATCATAGATTTTGAGTATATGATGCGAGTAAAATGGGTCTTGTTGTTAATTAGGTTAAGACCAAGTATATGCTCTCATCAACAAAAGTCGAATCACACTTCAGACTTTGTCGGAACGTGCCCAGTGACCACTGATAGTTAATACTACGAGGGGGTCTGTGAATTCGTTCACCGGGACACGGTTGTCAACTCCACAAAAAAACACCAGCGCGGATATCAAATTCTTATGCTTATCGCTGTTTCTTTCAGCTAAGTAAGTATAATTGAGAAATAAAGCCCTGTTGAGAGGAACCAAGGAGATGCTTTTAAAAACATTCATCATCCGAGTGTTGCTATATGGTGCAGTAGCATGGAATCTTTCCAAACCGAATGAAGTTTTTCAAGAGTTATTCGAGCAGAACGTACTCTTTCAGGCTCAGTCCGTGCAGACTGCAGATAGACTAAACAAAATTTTGGCGAGGGAGATATAACAAAAAACTTTAATGGCCAAACCCATACAAAGCGTCGCGTGCGTTGCGTCAACGTCGACTCAAACACAGACGGATGGGACAGAGAGAGGTGTTCCATATGTTAGGCAGAATACTTAGTCGGAGCCTAACCATAAAACATATAGAGCTGTAAAAAGCAGTGATAGCTTTTATTTTTGCAAAACGATATTCCGTTAAACCTGTGGCCATAATCTTTAAATATTGTCTTAATAAACCTTAGTATTTATTTCGTATTTTTAATTTTTACCCGTGATGCAATTCCTGCACCTTAACCTCCATTTCATCTTTGTTTCTTAAATAAATTCAAATAAAAAAATTCTTTGCACCAAGTGCTCATCGGTCATGTTGAACACATTAAACCACAAAATAATTATAACTCAGTATCAGGAATATACAAATGAAATCATAATTAAGTCTGCGAAACAGGATTCTCAACAAAATCCATGTATTTCATACTAAATCAGTGGCAGAGTCATTTCCACTGTAACCACAAATGACAAAAGTTCTCGCATTCGTTCCACACTGTACCGCAAAACCACAGCACTTCACATAAATGTTTATTTTATAATTATCCCGAATGGCTGCCATTGCCATGGCCATTCCTTTTTCAATACTTTTATTACAAAAATACAAATGAGAAAACATTCGATTTACGGATAAAAAATATAGTGAAATCTGAAGCAATCACCATGACATGCGTCCTCAAAGTATGCATTTTCATGAAAATTGAAAAGTAGATATTAAAAATATAACCAGACCCACCCAGCATGTGTGTGAATTCTACCAAAATCAAAACCAGTTTCATCATCAACTCGTCATATTTCAAAAATATTTTATAGTATATCCTTTCATGGAAAGAGAGGCCTCTCTCTATCGTCCTATATATAGCTGAGTGATTGTGAAAACTTTTCTGGGTCCAGATATTTTCCTTCTTTTATCATATTTTGTGGCGCAGCTCCAACACTCTTTTTAAAATCTCAACTCACTTCCTGTCTGCGAATTGGTTTTGTGATTCTTTTGAATGTTGAAAACCCATCCTTCACGTGTTTGCTTTTGTATGCCAAGCGCAATAATCGAGGATTTTATTGAAACAAAAAAAAAAAAAGAAAAACAGCTGAAGAGAGAACATAATGAATAAAATAAATTGCAAATTGACTCTGGCATGGGGGCAATAATTTGAAATGAAAAACAGTATTTATAAGAATGAGGGAAAATTCATGGAAGTTTTTTTTCCACACATCAGCATGTGAATACTTATATAAATTTTATTGAATTTTTTGTTTCGATAGTCGGGGTCGGTGGTTTTGATAAAAGATACAGCAGCTGCACCTGTTCGATACCAGTGATCAGTAATTGTTGAAAATGTTCAATGAAAACCACAAAACAAATTGAAAAATTTTCATTCAATCAGTTTTTTGTGGAAAATGTCAAGAACTCTGCCTGCAGATATTGAGATTGAACAATTGTATATATAGGCATTGATTGGAAATCATAGACAGGAATAGCCGCAAGCAGACCTGAAGAGATATGGGTTCATATTAAAAAAAAAAGTAGTTTTTATGATTAAGGTTTTCTAATAGATTGAATACCTACTGGGTTGTAGAATGTAGATGCTTCGTTTTACGTCTAAACCAATGAAAAGTTTGTTAGTAATTACTTAACGCATCTACTCTGATAAAATACTAGCGTACCCTCGTCCGCTTCGCTTGTTTTATAAATAGAAACATAATAATTCCCTTCGAAATGTTTTTTAAAATATTATTTTTTTTGCGTAGCTTCTATATCTGTATTCAACATTGTTCGTTATTAGAATTGTGTTGTTATAAAAAATTCTGCGATTTACCTACTCTGGCTTCTGGAACATTAAGGCTCAAATCCATGCAAACAACAACTTTTTTAACAGCATACACTGCCGGTCACTTTATTGAGGCCACCTTTTCGGAACGGTTTTTCGCGATTTATACCTGTAGGACGTACGTACATATTTTTGAAAAAAAAGCCATGACATTTTGGGCGTGATTCGGAAAATCCATCGAAATTTAACGATTTCAGTTAAAGAACGGTAGAAAACGGGTATTGAATCACTTGATTGAGGCCATTGCTAATAATATATAACAAAAGTTCGTTCGTAATTTTTTTTAACGAAAACTTCAAATATTTGAAAAAGATTATGAAGCCACATATTTTTCATAATTTTGAAAACAAATGAGGTCTGGAAAGATGTTGATGGTGTCAGAAATAGTCGATGTTGATAGTTTCAAGGACCTATGACTTTTAGGCCGAAGAAGAGCAAGAAAACTTGATAAAAGTAAATGAATTGTAATCAGTTATCTTTTGTGGACACCAAAAACTATGGAAGAAAGAAAAAGGACGCACAGTTGAAGCAAGAACATCTAGAATAAACGTTTAATTCGGTTGTTTATCTCAAATTTTACTCTGTGAGCGCCTAAATTTCGATCAAGAAGTGAGGTCAAATGCTGCGTTTCGACGATTAAAGGACTTATACAAATCAGCAAGGACATCTAAGATAAGAAAATAAAAATAAACCGATTCTATGGCAAGTGCATACGGAGCTTTCCTATAAACTTTGCCAGAGATCATATTGTTTGGAGCCACAGTACACAAATTAAAGGTAATATACTGCGCAGGTTGTCAAAAACCGATTGACATATGAAAAAAAAAAAAAAACATTTGGTGACCCTAGATTTGGCTCTACTTATAATAACTCTAAAGCACATATGTCATTTTTTCATTTATTTTTTCTGCTTTTTTTTTTGTTGATTTCTGCATTCTGCCACAGTAAACATAACATAACCTAACAAATCAGATATTAATTAGTGATTTAATCGAATTGATCGGATATTTTTTTGGACGCTTTTTTTTTTAGTAAATGCTTAACTATTTAATTAGAAATGAGTGGAGAAATATGGAATGCCTGTTGTGTGGAATTCATTAGAAACTGCAGTGTTGCTAAAATTGCAGCCAATCCCAAATGCTAGGTTAGAATTGAAAATTAATTTTCTTAAATTATCAATTGTTTTACTGTTCCAGATTCATGGCAGGATATAATCTATAAATGGCTTATTGGACAAACACGTGATGCCGCAACATTTGCTTTTATAGAAATGTACACAGCATATAACAACACACTGGGACTAAAAGATAAAAAGAAAGTTTTTGTCAGTGCTTATCTCAAAGGAACAAGAAGGGATTAAGAACAAAAAAATCGTATGGGCTACTTGCCCATACGTGCCCTTGTAGAACTGCCAATACTATTATTTTTCATTTTAAATAAAAAATTGGACTACAGTTAAACATGTCAATTTTCTTTATTAGTTAATTAATAGTCAACAGGAAATGATATAAAATTCTCTATTTGCAAACCATCCAGCGATGCATTCTTCTGATTTGCAAAGACGTCAACCAAATACTACCCAGGTACAAGAAACAGCTGAGATAATGTAACATATAGGCAACCCATTTGTTTGACTAGTTGAGACGCGAGTTTACCTACCATACGGACGGATACGGCAGTGTATAGGGTGAACTTCATCAGCTTGAATATCCGAATTTGTGTGTCTGATCATTGCACAAGAGCGCTCATCAATCCAGGACGCTGGATCCATACGTTCACCTTTTGTTACTGGCACACTCCCAGTTTTCGCTAATTGAGCCAAAAGATTCAATTGAAAAGATCACGTTGATCACGTGGAATGTTCGCAAGAATCAAAGCGATTCTTTTCAGTAGTCCAATAGCAAGTTCATTAGATATTTCAAAGCAATCCAAACAGGGGGCAATTTCAATGATTCCGAAGATGAAAGCTCATTATTGTTGTCGACATATCAATCGTTTTTTCATTAAAAATAACAGTTGCTTCCGCTCCTTTATCATGTTTTAACTTCTTTCTGTAAGATTAAAGAATAGTATGTATCATTTAAGGGAAAAAATGGAGTTTTTTTTATTCGCATTAAACTTCCAAAAGATCTTAAAAAATGGTTTAGTTTACTTTTTATAAACCAAACAAAACAAATATAACAAAAATTGATTAAACTTCTCTAGATTTGTAAATGGCTGAAGTGTCAATCTTCAGTGACAGCGCATTCCCAGTGACAGCGGGTCTCCATTTTTTGACACATGCGCGAACTTGAACAAAAATGGAAACTCGGAGTATATTACCTTGTTATGTGTACTGTGGTTTGGAGCAACGATTGGAAATGTGTTAAATTAATGATTAAAACCCTTTGATTGGTATCGCCATACAACCCCATATTAAATGGTGAGCGTTTGCGTCACAGCCAATCATCAGTGGTAAGTTTTATCTCTTGCAGTACTCTGACAGTCTCCTTACTTCCGATGGTGGTATGTTGGAGAAGTATGCTGATGATATGACCATTGTTTGGGGCCGCCCTCGATGGTAACTTAGACTTGGACTAGAACCGAGTCCCTCTTCATATAAATTTAATGTTTTTTTTACTATATGTTTACCCACCTGATCTGGATGAATATTGCCTCGTGTCCAATATAACCTGTGAGTGCTGATTATTCAGACCTTTATACCTGATAACCTGAAACCATTTATTACTTCCGATTATATGTACTAAAGGCAAGTCTTGGGTTCGTCCAAAAAAAATTTAAGATAACAATCAAACATAACATTACAATTATAGAGAAGACGAAAAAAGTGGATCCGGCAATTCTGTTTTGCACCTGCAGCCTAAACGGGTGGGCCTATTTACTTCAAATTTAGTAGGTAGGGTTTATAGGGTAATGAGGTGTAGAAGTGCTATCAGAAAGTGTAAACCAAACTTCGAGAAACGGTATACCAGCCATTTTAAATGCATAGCATTTGTTTTTAAAAACTGATTTTGTAAAGTTTTAATAATTTTTAAAAAAACTGTTTTTGTGAATTTAATATTTCAAAAACCTGTTGACAGATTTTTATGAAATTTAGGTTTAAGGTATAATAAATTAAGTTGAAAAAACTTGCATACCTTAAGACTTTTTTTTTGAAAAACATTTTCGAAAAATTATTTTAAAAAAATCGATTTTTTCGAAAACCGCTTCAACACTTTTAAATTTTGTTTTCATTACTTATATGTAGGTACTCAATAAAGAATTTTGTTTGCATATTTTGGTATTGGTTTAAATTTCTATAATTTTTAGATACGGATTTTGAGAAGTAGATTTGGTGGAACATAATTTCTTCCATAAGATACATCACATAATTGTATTTAGCTTTTTTAAAGGCAAAGTATGATCGAACATCGGTTCCTGAGTCAAAACAGAAAGTTTGGTTTGCATTTTTTTTTACTTTAGGTACAAAAATAATCAAATAAAGGCAACACAGTTACTAAACTCACTGGAACAGTTTCAATGTGACCTTTACTATATTCAAAAGTGCGGTAGACTTACTTTTTGCAAATGACACTTTAGTTTCGTTTGGTGCAAAAATGTGACATATCTGCATCGAACTAAGATTAGATGAGAGTGGCAGATCCAAACTTTGCTATTACGCTCTTATTTTTCATCGTAACGGCATCTGTAGTGCACCCAATTATACCTTTTTTACTTGCTCAATAGCAGTGGCAGGGTTCTGGTTCTCTATTTCTGTGACCTTGCCGTTTGTGTAAAATCTTTTGGATACAAGAACTTTGAAAATAATAGCAATACGAATGTGAAATTAGGAGTATACGGTAGTACGAAGTTGTCGAGAATAGTGAAATACTACTATAATAGTACTTTCCACAATCCACAACACCGCAGCACTGCGCTCCACTCTCGATCATTGAGGCATAAGGAGAGCAAAATGTACGTTCTACCCTCCAAAACCCGTTTTATATATATTTTTTTATTTGCTTTTGTTAACGTGAAAAGCAATTGTGAAAACCAAAAGCAAAACAAAGGGGATCATTGAGATTAAGTGTACATATGTATGTATATATGCGTGTGCTTTGTGGAGGAATAAGGAGAGTGAGGGGCAAAAATAAATGTTGCCAAAAAAGGCTTAAAATTGCAAGTAGATGTGAAAGTCTACTTAAAATCATAGAGAAATTACTATAAAGAGAGAAATGTTTGCTATTTTTTTTTTAATTTCGTGTCTGTGAACAATAATTGTGAAAACCAAGAAAAAAACAATGGTGAGAAGTCACATTAGGTAAGAAGGTATGCGTGATTTTTACGCACACTTCCGCACTTAATGAGGAATTTAGCTTTTAGGCAAACTGAGTTTTTCTGCCTACATTACACTCTCTATTCTTATTTCTCTATGCTTAAAAACACGCATATGTACATACATACACATATTCGCAACGCTCACCTTTGTTTTGTTTTTGGTTTTCACAATTATTATTCACGTTCACGACATAAAAAAAAAAAAAAAAATAGGTATAGAAAATGGGTTTTGGTGTTTTACAGAGAAATCAATATAGATCCTGAGGAAGTTGTTGAGCAATTTGCCAACACGAAAAGTTTTTCAAAAAAAAACAATAATTGAACATTAACTATTTCAACAATCAAATTAAAGTTTTCAAAATATGATGTTATATTAACATATTAAAATTCATTATTATTTATTGTCTTTATTATTAAAATAACAAATTAATTAAATGTTGTTCACAAAAAGTTTAATTTTATGGATTATGCAAGTTAAGGTTTCTTAGGGCCGGTTTTTCAGTTGTGAATCAAACTAGAGTTAGCTAACTCTGGACATAAATTTATCTCCAACTGACCCAAGAACCTGAATGTTAGTAGGTAGAGGATTCATGCGGAAGGACCTAAGAAACTCTGAGAATACAAAATCCAAAGCATTTGTTTAGTTAATCCAAAGTTATTTAACCCAATTCGGTGAGTTACCTAATCCAGGTTTAATTTTAATCTCGCACTGAAAAACTGGGCCAAAGAATAGAAAAAAAATGGATCCACTTATTTTACTAACTTAAAAGGACTACAAAAAAATAAAAAGGAAACAAAAAATTATTGAAAAATTATACATGTGCCCCCCCCCAAACTTTTTCTGGATACGCCACTGCCCAATAGGGCAAGTATAGGTTTCGTGTGAACAAAAAAAAAATAGAGAAGCTCAAAAATTTGGTTTCGTCATGCCGTCCGTTGTTTTGTCTGTGCATATGTGCGGATGTGCGGTTGTCTATGCCCCGATCTACAGAACGCTTTTGATCAGATTTTCTTTAAACTTTGTGTGAAGTAATTTTTGGTGATTGAAATTTGAATTCATGTTTTAGCCCGGCTACCCCCCCATATAACGGTTTTAGTTTTTCCAAATTTTCTCGCGAACGGCTCTTACGATTTTAATGAAACTTAGTGTACGTGATACTTATAATAGTCCTAATATAGCTGCATTTCAGGTTTTTTGGTTAAAGATGCAAATAACGGGAACTTAGTATTAACGGTTTTTTACAAATGTTGAGGCCACATTTGTAAAAAACCGTTAACAGATTTCTTTTAAATTTTATATTTAATCTAATTACCTATTTAACAAGAAAATAAATTAAAATAATAATAACAACTATTGCTAGTTGTTAATTTTTTTTATTATTTAATATTTTATTTTGGTGGATGTAAGTGACCTTATAAAATGCAAAGCAATCCGCGCTGCGAATTATATTAATTATTTAACATAAGATATAGCGTTTAAAGTTTTTGCTTTAGCAGCCATTTATTGATAGCCATCATACAACTTGATCTTACATTTACGCCACTTATCCGCCGTTCAACATTATTCAAAAAATTAAATTTTCCCAATCCCATAATTTGCTGCAAGAGCAAGTTCGTACGGCCCTGTTGTGAATTTTATTTGTTGTTGAAATAGATATTCACAAAAATCATTAGGCTAAAAATGTTGACCTCTTTTGCTCAAAGGTCTTTAATTTCATCCGACACAATATTGTAACGCCCTTATAGGTATAGGTAACTTGCCTTTTTATTAAAGTGCAAAAGTATAGCTTAACATTCGATATTTTGTCATTCGAGATTACTTGAAATAGAAAAAAAATTTTGGACTCATGTCCTTTTGACGCACATGCGGGTGGGTTAAGAGTCCACAATCCAACCTAACTGGGTCAAAAGTCCATTAGATATATAAACTTTTTTTTACAATACATTTTGCAAGAACCGCTGAAATGCTACCAAAAACTTGTTCAAATCAATCTTTGAAAAATATTCATCAAAGTATAGCGGAGTACCTACTTAATCCCAGCCGAAACCAACTCGAACTTTTAAAGGTTATTGCAACTTTATCCATTCCAACGAGAGCTATAGACACTTTGGTTCGATATCACCTGCATCAAGTCACAAGCACGTACACAAAACCCCCTTCCAATTTCAGCCTTTGTCAACCGAAAAAAATTCCGAAGTGAACTAAAAATGGGGAAAAAAAAATCTTTTCACACCATTTAAAGTTTATGTTGAAAATGGCAAAAGTTATCCAAAATACTGCAACACATCTGCACCCACTCCGCATAGTCTTTTCACCCATAATAGCTATAAAGCCGAGACCAGTTCCGTACATATGTATATCCTTCATTCGTGCAGGATTTTTATCAGCAGAGTAATTCCCGATTAAAAAGTTTTTCTCAGTTTTTCGGCTACGACGACGCACGGAACGGGAATGGTGGTGGCGGTCGGTGGCACCTACTGGCAAAGAGTACACGGTGTAGAATAGCATTGCGCTTAACCTCTGGAACGTGACCATTTGTTCGCACGCTTTTTTCGTGGCACGAAGCCGGGAAACGATTTAACTTTTCTTCCAATTTTAGTGTCTTCTCTTCTACAGCAGAGCAGATATATCTGTATGTGATGTATCTATATGTACCTATAGTTATATACCTATGCATGGATGTATTCATGTGCTTTCACTGTGAGAATGCCCTTAAGTCTGCAGACTTTGACCTGAGGGAAAATCAAGAGATTACTTGGAATGAGGACATATCCAACAAAAGAAGTTGAAATTGGAGGGGGCTAAGGTCTCTGATAAAGTTTTGGGTTCTTATTTTTTTTGTTTTCTATACCAACCGACATGACGCTCACCTAAAAGAATTTCATTCTTCAGGTCACGTGAAAAGGCTGAGAGAGAACATCAAGTTTGTGAGTCTGGGAAGCCGAAGTCTTAATGGGATAGGACTGATCCGAAAAAAAGGAAAGAGTATCACACCTCAAAACGTGTCACGTTCACGAAACAAAAACAAAAACGTTACGGTGCTGTGAGTGGTGGTAAGGGTTAAGAATGCAAAAGTTAATTTTGTTTTGTTTTAGTTTCGAGTTGCTTTGAAGGTGGCAAAATGTCCAAATAATTGATCACAAACGGCCAGCAAAACTGTGGTAATTGGGGTATTTTCGAGCTTTTACGAGATTTATTCACAAAAAACTTGTTAATCGGTTGTACGCGTCAATGAAATGGTGAAACTTGTGAACATCGAAATGAAGAAGAGGATAAATTACAACCAATAAGCAGATTATGGTATTGAAAACCTGTGGTATTATAAAGACAGGGGAATCGGCTAAGAAAATCGATTGTCGCTTTTGTTGATTGTCGTTTTTGATTATTATCAACTATCAACGTGAAATAGCACCAAACGAAATAACGCCGAATTGGCCTTATAGCGTTTTCTAAAACGAAATAAGACCAAATTGGATGTTTGGCATAATTTCAATTTAGAAATCGAAATAAGGCCAGTTTGGTGTTATTGCTGCTCTCCTGCTAACCGCCTGCCTTGGCATACTATAGGATTTGTAGTGGGTGCGAGTTTGGGTATTATATGCAGAATTGTTTTTTTTTAAACTTTGCATATACAGTGGAGTGCACAAATGAGTACATATTTGTACTTCGTCCAGTTATTGTTACGTTGGAACAGAAATAATAAAGCAAATGCAAATTTTGTTTAGGCCTTTGTTTTATGTCTAATTATAAACAAAACGGTTTATAATAAAAAATGAAAATAAAAACAAATTTTAAGAAAAAACAAATAAAACAACAACCAATAGCAAGTACTCAATTTTGCACCTGGTATGTTATGAGCAAAAATATCAAAATTTGCCGTTATATTTGTATATTTTTTTGTTTTTTTATAACTTTAACTATTTTAGTTTGAGATGTGCTTTTATTGTGTATGGTAAGAACTTTTTCCAGAATATTTTAATAAATAAAATAAGTAATTGTAATAATTTTATAGCCCTTTAAAATAATGAAGAAACTATCACGACAAATTGAGGATAGCATTGTAGCCATGACAGAAAATGGCTCTTCGACGCGAATGATAGCCAAGCAGCTTAAAATAAGCCAATCGGTGGTTATAAGAGTCCAGAAAAGGCGAGCTGTTCTTCCTAAAGCTCAAGTCAGAGGCCGTACAAAAATTTTAACTCATGCAGACACACGTCTCATGATGTTAGAGATGAAAAGAAACAAACATTTAACACCAAAGAATGCGTCTCTAGCAATAGACAAGCCCGTTAGCCGATGGACTGCAAGCAGTGCCCTCCACGACATTGGCTACATCTCTGCCGTAAGAAAAAAAAAGCCTGCATTGTCAGTCAAAAATGTAAAGGCACGGTTGAATTTCGCCAGAAAACACAGAAATTGGACAATAGATGACTGGAAGCGTGTAGTGTGGTCAGACGAATCCAAATTTAATCGGTTTCAGTCTGACGGTATATAATAATATTGCTGGCGCCGCCCTGGAGAGATCATTCAAAGGCACCATACTCATGAAACAGTGAAGCACGGTGGAGGAAACGTCATGGTATGGGGTTGCTTCTCATGGTGGCACATCGGACCACTGCATAAAATCAGTGGAATAATGAGAAAAGAGGACTATTTGGACATTTTACAGACCCGACTTCCTGATTTTGTTGGTAGGAGTGCCTATCCTGAGGAGGAAGTGACATTTCAACAGGATGGCGACCCAAAACACACGTCCAATATCGTGAAGGAATGGCTTTCGGGACAAAATTTCAAGTTGATGGAGTGGCCAGCCCAAAGTCCCGACCTCAATCCGATTGAGAATTTGTGGTCAATCGTGAAAAGACGGTTGAGACAATACCGATCAACACCAACGAACCTTGAAGAGCTTTGGCAGCGAGTACAGCGGGAATGGCAGAGTATTCCGAATGAAATATTAGAGAATTTGGTAGACAGTATGCCAAAACGTGTAAAACATGTTTTACGTAATAAAGGGCTATGGACGAAGTACTAAGAATAAGCTTAATTACTTAAATTTCTCTAAGGTGCAAAATTGAGTACTTGCTTTTTGTTGTTTTTTTATTTGTTTTTTCTTAGAATTTGTTATTTTTAATTTTGTTTTGTAAACCGTTTCGTTTAGAATTAAACATGAAATAAAGGTCTAAACAAAAAATTGTATTTGCTTTATTATTTCATTTCTTATGCAACAATAATTGCATCAATTTCAAACATGTACTCATTTGTGCACTCCACTGTTCACCCAAACTCGCAGCCACCCCAAATTGTATAGCATTCCCAGGCAGGGGGATTGCAGGTGGGCATGCGATGCAGAGTTGTTTATTCAAAAACTTTGCATACAGCCAAATAAAACACTTTTGACATAATTTCGTTTTCCATACAACGAAATAAAGTAAAAATTTAAATTTTGTCAGATTTCGTTTGGCGTTATTTCACGTCACTGTTTTAAGCAACCGCTATAAAATATTTGTTGCTTGGCAACACCTCAATAGGTCCCACTTAAAATTATTGCAAAAAAGCGATCAACTTACAGGGGCCATAATATTTTTAACATCAACTATCACCTTATGCAATTCCACCCAGGTTTACGTTCTTAAATCTTTTAAATAGTGAAGGATATTTTTTACTCTTCCTAAGTATATAAAACCAAGTTTTTTATTATTATTATTATTTTCGAGTTTCATCATTTCTCAGCCATGTTGCTGGAAATTAACCTATACCAAATATTTTATCAAAAGGATTAGGCTCGAACCGATATGCATATATTTAAATAGAGTTCATAAATCGACGGACAATTCTAGTATAGTTGCAATTACCACAGTCTTTTGAAAATCCTTGTACAAATCTTGTTCAAGGAAAAGTTTTTCTAGTCCCTGAAAAAGGTGGACTGGTATTACTGCTGTGCGCTTGATAGTCTTGATACTATCAGGGGGATTATTTTTATTTCTTTTAACTTCCATTGTCTTTTTATTGGCTCGATAAGTTGTACATATTTTGATTTTTTTTTTCGGTGAATTTACATTTTATGTTAGGGACAGCTATATATATAAATGCAACTTTACGTTCCTTTTTGTCAATAAAAACAATGTAAGGAGGTCAGATGTTCCCTATTTTCCAAAGAAGTAATCACGCAGTGATATTATTTGGCCTTCGAGCAAGTTTCTGATGTCAATTAACCCTCTTCCTCCCATCGTGGCAAAGCCATTCTCTCAAGTGCGGATTTGGGGTGATGTTTCCTTTCATTGAATGTTTTGAACAACAACAACAACTTAAAGGTGCTACCACCAATTTTTAAACGAATTTTATTATTCGTTTTTCCATTTTTCCTGGAGAAATAGCTATTTCAAGGAGTGCCAATTCCTATCATCAGTCTCATTGTTAGTGGTGCCGAGCACATCATGAGATTGGAACCCACGCAATATCAGATTTGCTCAGTCTTCGAAGTCGTATGCACAACGCATTCCACCGCTTATGACCACTGACGACACATATCGAGATGTGATTGACGGAATGGTCAAGTAATAAAACTGACATTCTAGTACGAATAGTACAATATAACAACAATAAGATGTTTTCTTTCTTTAGGCAAAGTTATTCTTATTTTTTATTGATTTTTTGAACAACAACAACAGCAACAACAACAACTTAAAAGTGCTACCACCAATTTTCAACGAATTGTATTATTCGTTTTTACGAATTTAATTATTCGTTTTTATTTTTGGCTGGATATACAGGGTGAGTCATGAGCAATGCGACAAAATGCTAGGGCGTGTAGGTTGCGTTGAGACAAGAAAAAAATCGTATGGGAGGGGGCGTCTATTCCCCTCCGTTTAGCCGGGAGGGGCAATTTTCGAAAAAACTGACTTAAAATGGGAAAAAAACTAAGACACATTTTGGCATCCGGTTTCCTGTTTTTGACTAAAAATTAATAAAAGCATTGAATTTTGAAATTAAAATTAGCACTTAATTACGTAAAATTTTGAAAAAAATTAATTTGAAATTTTTTTTTCAATTTTTTTTTTCAAAATTTTGACTTTGAAAATTAATATTTCAAAAACTATTTCTTAGAATAGATTTATTTAACCACAGAATGAAAGAAAAAATTATTGGCTTTTCAAAAACGTATCGCACAGCATTGTGAATGTAGCCGTTGATTTTAAATAATTTTTTTCCCATTTTAAGTCAGTTTTTTTCGAAAATTGCCCCTCCCGGCTAAACGGAGGGGAATAGACCCCCCCTCCCATACGATTTTTTTCTTGTCTCAACGCAACCTACACGCCCTAGCATTTTGTCGCATTGCTCATGACTCACCCTGTATACAGTACGTTCTCGATTAACGCAACTCTCGATTCACGCAACTCCTCGATTTTCGCAACAGCTGAATTTATATCATTGTTGACGCAGTAATCGCAACTCTTCAAAAAAAATTGACGCGATAAGTACAACTTTTGTTTATATATACTCAGGTTCTTGGCTATGTTTCTCTTTGTCTGTTGCGTTACATTTTGTCTCGGCAGTTATTTTACCGCTACTTTTCAGTGATGGTACGATGAAGTTGTATGAATATACATCATTATGTATCTCTACAACGCAAAATTTTCTTGTTAGTATAATGAATTTTGTCCAGTGATCAGTCGCTTGTCAAATGAAATAATGCCCGAGGTTGAGATTACTGCTCGAACACATGAGTCTTCAAAAACTGCGAGAAATGGCGACTAAAAAAAACACAAATCCAAAAAATCCAAACAAAAATGTCCAATTTTTTCCAAAGAAAATAATTATAGCTGATAGAAAACTAAACATATGTATTTATGTACTTAAATCAATGTATTAGCTTATTTTTGTTTTGATTCTTATTATTTATGTGTTATTGAATAAAAATTTGTTGCATTAAATAAATTATATAAGTGGCTGATTTTCTGATTTTCGATTTGCATTTCGAATTAAGCCTGAAAAATGTTTTACTCGATTATTGCAACAACCTCGGTCGTTACAACCACAATTGTTTTAATTAGTTGCGATAATCGAGAATGCACTGTAGCTATTTTAACTCCTAACATCAGTCTCCTTATTAATGTTGCTGAGCTTTTAATACAATTTTATTATGAAAAACTTTCTAAATGCACATCATAGGATTCGAACCCACGCATTATCAGATTTGCTCAGTCTTCGCTTATGACCACTGACTTCAAAGGTCGAGATGTGATGTTTGTTTCTCAAATGCATTTGGAGCATCAGCGTTTTTTTAAGTGCCTTTAAGTATGCTGTTTTGTTCCGCCTCTATTTTCTTTCCAATGCTTCCAAACCCGTTGGTGTCCACCGAACATTGCAAAATTAGTACCCCACCCAACTAACAATTTAGCTTTTATAAGGTCCAAACTTTAGAATTTGGCAAGCAATAACTATTATAGAGCTCTTATAAGCCAAATTTTCGCAAGCCACACATTTCAAAATTTGAAAATTAAAAAAAAACAGCTATAAGACCTTTAAAAGGAAGTTTGACAAGCTCTATACAAGGCTTGTAGATAAAGGTTCAAAATAGCTTGTATTAGGCCTTCCGAAGTTGTTTACTGATAATTTAAAGAAAACAGCTGCTATAAGGCTCACCACGACAAGTCAATGCAAACAACTTGTGAAAGGCTTGCCTATAAATGCTTAATACGAATTTCATTATTCTGCTTATATGTCAATTGTCAGTCTTATAAATAACCTCTTAGTAACAACATTACAGTTCTAAAGAAAAAAAGGAAAGGTAAGTATCAAAAATCTTTAAACCCAAAAGAAGTGCTTAAAAAAATAATTTATCAATATGAAAATATGAAAAAACTAATAAAGATAATTATTTCTCTCCCTTCACCGTTAACATTTTCTTCATATCATTTTCTTCGCATCATATTTTTCTGAACAACAATTTGGCGTAGAGGTAGAGTGCTGGAGTGGTGCGTGGAAGTTCTCGATTCTGAGTTCAAAATTCAGGTAAATAAACACTTTTCTTTTTTATTAAAAATATAATTTCAATCTTTACAGAATACAGTCAAAATATTTTTGGGCCCTGACTGCGAAGGAGAAAATATCTAAAAATAATAAAATTGCTTAATGTACTAATACCTAAATTTTTTTATTAATTTCTTAATATGGCCTTTATAAGGCGTTATATAAACAAAAAGCTGTCATTAATAAAATGGATTGGGTAAGGCTCTTCTACAACGTCCGACGCAAGCTATTGCTTGGGTAAGGCCTTTTTACAACATCCAAGACAAGCTATTAGGTATAAGCTGTCATTAAATGGGTTGTATAGAGCCGTTTTATAACATCCAAAGCAAGCTATTTCCTGATATAGAACCTGCCACCAAAAATCTTATGCCCAGTTTCACCAAAATACATCTAAAAGCATTTTAGTTAACGGAGTTATAAAATTTATTGGCATTTTAGCTTAAAATGGTAAAATGGTTTGCACCAATATAAGAAGGTGAATTTTAAAAAATGAGGAAACTTGATGCCAACCCCGGATTTTAATTCACCACTCATGGCTCTCTTTCATTAGAGCAAGCGAGAGGAGAGCATATATTAATCGAAAAATTTCGACGTTATCTTTGTCTTGCATTTTTAAGACGCCTTTAAAATTTATTTGGAACAAAATGGGACTTTAGTTTATTGGCCCTTTTAAAAATGAAAATAGTGGGTGAAATCGAAAAATGCCATTTTATAAGATTTAACAACCCAATAAATATTTAAAAGTGTTTGGAGCAACTGGGCATTATAGGAGCTACATATATAGCTTGGGCAATGTGCGCCAAAATAACTTGTATAAAGCCTCTATAGAAGTCTGAAAATAGCTTGTATTGAACCTAATACAAGTTAAATTGTTAGTTGGGAAGTACAGGGATGGCTTGAGTCTTCAGAGCTTTGAAAAGAAATTTTCTTTTTAATGCAACTGTGCTTTAAGGTGTGTTTCCTGCCTGCGTATATGTTTTTTTTTTCTATTAGTTGTGATGGTTTGGCGGCGTATGTTTTTATGTCGTCCATATATAATAGGTAGGATAGACAATAAAGTTCTCTAGAGCCTTGTTTAACTGAGAATCCGTTTTCTGTTGAGTTCACACTATGATAGTGGATTCATAGCCAGGATAAACCAGAGTGGACTCCAGGAATCCCCTTGAAAAGGCGTGATTTTTCTCTCAGTCTACCTATGCTTGTTGTTGGGTTTCATGTGTTTCATGACTTGTCGGCTTCATCGAAATACCAGGTTATTGTGGTGGTCGTAAATCTGGTTGACAGTTGATTGATCAGGATGTCACTATTTCCCCTTGTGGATATCAAGATGCGAGAACTGCGTATATACTATAGATATATATGTATATTGTATACTATAGATACACCCCGCAGGAAAGTTGATTACTCAGAGTCCGTCACTGTATAGGTAGTGTCGTGGAGGGCTGTATTTTCCTATTATACCCTCATAGACGTCTTCTCTTCCTAGCTTGGCTTTAAAATATTATTGATGTCATAGCTGCTCTAGCTCATATGTCCCAACCCAGAGTACTTGGTGCTCCCATCTTTTTTCTCTGTCAGTGCATATGCGCTTATGATCAGGCTATTATTGGTAGTGAGGCGCGCATTCAAATTATTTGGTACATTTTAAGCCAAATCGGGTTTTATATTTGGTTATTATCGAAAAAGACATTCTCATTCTTATGAAGATATTTTAATCTCACAAAACGTTATTAGCATAATTTAAACAAAATTTTGAAATAGGAAAATTTCTTCATAAAGAATAATCTTTTTTTTCAGTTGACTATGCAAACCATACTTTCAATTTAATAAAAGAACCCTCAAATGAAGGATCTTCCGCATAATAAAATTAACTTAATAAGTTGCTTGTTTAGTGCTCAAAACATGAACATTTCATGTGCATTACCACCATACAGAACTTGTATGACAGCTTAACGCCAAACCTCACCTAAAATCAACAGAAATTTTCAAAATCCCATCCATTCTATAAACACCCACCTAAGTTTCATATATACGAGTCCTTCATCTTAACTTTCGTACAATACAACATACCTACATATATGTACATATAAATGGTGTGTATCCTGACACCGATAAGCAAACGAAAACTGGTTAAACCGAGATGACTTTGTATTGCATCTCTCCTCCGCCATTAACTCTTATGCTCGTCGTCTTTGTTGAGGTCTTTCAATAGCCAAGCCCCAAAGTCGTATTCCAGAAACCTCTTGGTTTTGGGTTTGGGTGCGCATTGTTTGTCAGAAGGATTTTCCATTCCCTCCTCTGAAAACAATATGCATACTTTGTGGAAATTTTGTTGGCTAAAAGTTCGTTAAAAGTTCTGTGATGCTCCTGTTTCTCGTGCACAGGGCCAAACTAATCAGGGTTTTACGAAATATGCCATCAATTTGAGGCGAATATGGTTAAAGAAGTTCAACTGTTTTCATTTTGTGAAGCGATAGAGATAGGATATGGATGTAACGAGAAAGATATTATTTTGTTACATGATAGCTTCCTTCGACTGTGCTGCTATGTATGAAGAAACTATGCATAGTACACGAATGTCAGGATCTGTTCTTCTTTATGATGAGCCACAAAAGCGGAAGATGAGTTTTTCTTGGTTTCGTTTTGCAAGAAAAATGTGGTCTAGATGCGGGAATATCACAACACTACGCATCACGAAACGTAATTTGGCACATATAATAATTCCTTAGACAACATCAGTAGGAATTTTTTTTTGTTGGTTTTCTTAAAAATTATGAGACAGTTTTAACATAAAGAGAATACATCACGTAAAGCATGTGAGGAGGACAAACCGATTCTTAACGAAATATTCCTGATTTTATTAATTTTTATAGTAGAAAGGATATTTTTAAGATTTATCGATCTGTTAAATTTCAATTCATTGATTTAATGATTTACATTAATGTATACATACAAACATGGACATCCAATTATTAAAAGAGCCACTGGATAAGTTTATTCTTATTATTTTCATATCTGCTGATTATTTTGAGAAGTTCCAACGGAATTATCTTCTTGGTAGACGCATCGCATATGTATTCGCTGAAGACATGTTACATACATGGCTGTTGAACATTCGATTAGTAATGCATAGTCATAGTTGCTTTTAATTACAGTTTTGCTTAGACTGGGCTTAACAAATTTTCATAGGATAAACTCGAGTTATTCGTAAAAAAAAACAGCTTCAACAGTGTCTATTCATAGCCCATAGAATTCATGTGATATAGGTTTTTTCATTGAACATTGTTGTTTTCTAGAAGATGTGTAAATCTTAACTCACGCGACATTTTTTTTCTTTGTTCGTACAAACAGAGTTGCTTTATCGTTTTAAATTTACAGTTTACCCCCGGAAAAAAATTAAGAAATCCCAAAAAAGGGGAAAAAACGCTATTTTTGTAAAAAGGTACCGGACAATTTTTTTTAGCTCGAATAGAGGACTTGTCCTCTTTAATGAGGACGTCTGGTCAGCCTAATTAGGGGATTCTTAAAACGAGTATATAAAACATACAAACTTATTTTTATTAAACATTCATTAACTTTATTATTCGACCACAATATCGCTAACTCGACCGAGCGCCCGTAACAATTGATATGGAATGAGTAATGACGTAAGATCGTCCAACCACCAATTTCACTCAGTCGAGCTGCATATGCAGTCCTACCCAATGCTGTCGAACGTACTGCAAAAGCAATATTTGTATTGCATTAGCTTGGTGCGTACTGCTGTAGTGCACACTTTTTTTTTACTGCATTTTACTTTTTGTATTGCCTTTTGTATTGCTTTTTCGATTTCGTTGTTCATAAAAACAAATATCAAAAAAAAAAAAATGTAAAGATATCATCACTTATCATATTTTCCATGAAAAAGCACTTCCAAGTTCCACATCCACAATCTCAATTGCACAAACATGAATGGCATGGCATTGCACACTTTTGCACATAGATGAGTTTTTCACATACCTTAGAGCAAAAGTATGTTATTCACCATGGTAATCTGCTTGTATTTGTATGTGTGTACGCCAATCAATCTGGAAGAAAGGCTTCAGTCAAAGATTATGTAAACACAGATGGTAAACCTTCTTATACGTTTACCCCCAACAACCATTTGTTTACATTGTTGTTTTTGTAATTTCGTCAATTTAACGTCAAGTCTGCTTCAATCTCGTACAAATACAAATAATGTTAAATGGCTTTTTGCCTTCCAAAATTATTACTATTTACCTCAATTTAAAATATAATTTGTTGAGGCTTTATACAAAATATTCGTATGCTAAAATTACATATTAAAATGTGTTTAAAAATTCATAAATATTAATTGAAATTAACTGCAATATTTGTATTCTAATAACACTTAACAAAATCGCGCAATTTCAGCAAATCTTCCGAAATCACTCTCGAAATTACACAATTTCCCATACTCAATTTTGAAATCATCTCAAACACATCAATTTTAACGCAATTCCAACGAAATTGCTTGGACATCGAAATTAACAAAATATAGCTATTATTGGGTTTATTCGATGCAAAAACATAAAGTTTATGTAGTTTTGATAAAAAAAATTCTGGAATTAAAAGAAAAATTGTACTTCAAAAAATTCTTAAGTAGAACTTAAGGCTTTATGAGTTACTTTTTCTTCTCCTTAAATTAAGTTCAGATTTATGATTAACTAAGCAGATTTATGATTAATATGTCGATTATGAGCAAACGGGCCGTCAGCCCGATTATCCCACTTGAGTTTGAAAATTAATTTTTTTA
Source organism: Baccha elongata (assembly GCA_951217065.1). Lineage (NCBI taxonomy): Eukaryota > Metazoa > Arthropoda > Insecta > Diptera > Syrphidae > Baccha > Baccha elongata. Next base: position 55,319,022 of record OX578272.1, on the reverse strand, counting down.
AAACTGTTCACTTAAACAACTTAATCTAAAAATAAAATAAAAGAGTAGTTTTCTGGCTTTCCAAAAAGATATAACAAGGCTTTGCATCATTCACCGTTGTTTTTAAATAATTTTTTTTCTGATTTAAGTCAATTTTTTAGAAAATTGCCCCTCCCTTCCATACGATTTTTTTCTCTTGCAAATCACCCTGTATACCTAATACCTATACTTTCAGGGTGTCCCGAAACTCAACGTCAAGCGGGTACCGTGTGATAGGGTAGGTTTTACCCGTACTGGCAAAAATAAGTAAAATAAAGGGCACGACTGGGTCGCACAAACTTGCTCTTGTGGCAAGTTACCTAAGGGTTTAAAGTACAAACGGAATATACGAAAAAATCGTATGATTTTTTTTAAAGCGTGAAAACCATATCTTACGAAGATCAAACTAAAATCAAAGTATAAAAAAAATTTCTTTACTAAAAAAAATTTCAAAATCGTAGTACCTACTGGTTTTCGAAAAAATCGATTTTTTAAAAATATTTTTTCGAAAACTTTTTTCTAAATTAAATTGAGTATGTAGGTTTTTTAAATTTAAAACTAAATTTCATAAAAATCGGTCAACTAGTTTTTAAGATTTTCAAAAATTATTTAAAACTTAACAAAAACATTTTTGAAAAATAATGTTATGCCATATTATTTAAAATAGCTAGGACAATTTCAGTATTGAGTTTTGTTCAAATCGCTTACGCCGTCATCGAGATTAAATTTAGATTTAAGTAAACTTTCTAAATTTAACGTAAGCATTTAACGTGTTGAATAAATGAATGAATACCTTACTCAATGACATACGACTCGTTGTTATTATTGGTTTTATAGTCCAAAATGTCACATCTTCCTTTGAAAAGTTAGTAGTTAACATTTAAGATATTATATGCTCCATTATACTAATAATAATAATAATAATAGTAGATATAATAATGAAAACATTTTTTACTAAATATTACCCATTCAATGTTCTTTAAAAAATATATCTAACTCATAAATACATTCCTAACTTCATACTCTAGAAAAATCTTTCAAAAATTAAACTCGCACCTCCACCACTGCAGTACCTATAAAATGTTGAACAGTATCAGCAGTTCCATTTGGAACGACACATACACATAAGAACCCCGAAAAAGGGACACTAGCCTGCCATTAGCTTTTTTGTATTTTGAATAATTTATTTTATTCTCCTGAACGTTACAACCCCCAGAGGCCAAACAAGCCCCCACAGATATAACTTTAACGTATGCACAACAGAGGACCAAAGTGTAATCTTTTCAGAAGCAGAGGTTGAGGCAATTCACTTCAAGTACAGAATCGAGCCCTGGTGCTCTTACAGCATATCGGCTAAGCCTTAGCCCCAACAATACCGGGACCGTTTCTTTTACCGTCACCGAGGCCAGCAGCAAAAAGAAAGTCTTCATAAAACGCTAAGCGGATCATCCGTTGCGATGTGAGTGGGAACTGTTTTTTTTTTTTTTTATATATCCTATTGAATATTTCATGCAATGATAAATCCGGTAAGAATGAAAGTATATATATACAACAAAAATCCAACTAAAGATGCTTGCCTTGGTTCATGAGGGAGGCGTCTGCGGAAAAATTGCAAGCAAATCGTTCCCCCAGCTGCCACAAATCCTTAAAGTAGGATTTTTGTGATTTTAAATAATGTTTGAAGTGTTTTTGTGTCGGAAAAGGACATTCAAGTTTTTTTTTTCTGTGGTCCCTAAAAACAAAAGTACAATGTATCTACCTTTATAATACAGTCAACACAATATTTTGTGAATTTTAACTCTTCACAAAAAAAAAATTATGCACTAGCTCAACCAAAAATAACTTTTGTGACGTTTTTATGATTAATAATCTTTTTTGTTTTTTTTTTTTATTGGTCCTTCATCCTGGTCACACTTGATTTTTTTTTTTAATATAAATATTAAAGTTAGGGAAGAAAAAAAAACGTCCGTGGTAAAGTGGCGAGAAGTGCAATTAATTGTCCGTGAGGTGGTTTATGCTGATTTTTTTTTCGAAATGTATTTTTTTGTGTATATATTTGCGGATCTAGTGTTGCAGCACAAATTCATTGAAAACGTCCTTTTCTCCCACATTGGCCAATTGACACTCTCTTCGAACAATTTCAATAAATAAAAATTCGTCCATGAACAATCGAAGTGAAAATTGAATGGTCGAGCACTATTAGAGTTGTTTATATTCATCGTAGTCGTATAGACTGCGGCGGCCAGTATAGAGGTGCATAATATTGAAGTACAGAAATTGTCCGCTAGTATATCTACGTCTGTCGTTCAGTGAAGCGGTAGGCCGGCAGGCAGACACTTCGGCAACAAATCAACCAGCCAACAAACCATTTTCCCATAAAACGGAAAAAACACCAAAAAAGGGCTTCGATACGTTTTACTATATATACATAAATACATATTTTTATATAATAAATACATACAATGATTACTTATATCTGGATACGTTTTTTATATCTCGAGGAAAAAAGGTGAGCAAAAAATATACGAGGAGATATAATAAATAAAATGTATATTCCCTTCGAGCACAGATAATAAATTTTATATGAGTGCGGGATATTTTTTAGGGCATCATGGTGATTTTTTTTTTTTCCTTCAACCACGATAATTTTTTGTTGTGTGAATTGTGTGCTTTAATTTTAATTTAATAGAATTTGTTTTATTTAATAGCAATTTAAAAATATATAATAAATTAATAATGGATCATGTTCTATATTTAATTTTTAATCAATGACAAACGTATAGCGGTAGTGTCATTTTGATAAACTTAAACAGTGGGGGAAATTTCAATTTATACTTAGGCCGTGTGCCAATTGATGCTTAAAAATTATTATTAAATTTGATCCCAGTTAAATTTGAACCGATTTTATTAGGGTGAATTAAATTAAATAATTTTTTTTAGAATATACCTTTGATACCTTGTTTTAAAGAACCTGTTCGATTTGGTGCAATGCATTAACGCCCATGGAATTAACGCCCGCGGGTGTTAATTCCAAAAACAAATGGAATTAACCCCCGCGGGTGTTAATTCCTTTTTGAATTGGAAATAAGACCCACTATTAAAAAGAACTAACGCCCGTGGGTGTTAATGCATTTTGGATTTGGAACTAACACCCGCAGTTGTTATTTTCTTTTGGAGTGAGTACAAACAAATAGAACATCACAAACGAAATTTCGCGTGAATTTGTAAAATTTAACATTTCTTACTTTGCACTGTTATACCAAGAGTACTTGGTCATTGAAGATTTATTCGGTTTGTGAATTTTAAAAAATTTCGTTTGTGTAAAATTTTTAATTTCTTACTTTGTACTGTATAGGTATGGTTATTGAAGATTTATTCGGTCCATGTAACCATTTCAAATTTTGTGGATCATGTTTTGCAATACATAGCGATTGCTGCAAAAATGATGGTAATTCTAAGATATTGTGTCCATATTGCAGACAAATTGTGAAAAAATTCAATCATAGTATATTCCTAATTTATAATTTTCAAAATTTACTTTATATCACAACGAAAAATGCTCTGGAAATGTTTGTTTTGTTATTTTTGATCTTCGAGAATTCTATATTTTTTTAAACACAATTTTGTAAATATAAATAAAAATATTCAACAAAAGTACTGTGTTTGTCAATTTGCTGATGAATGGGTTATATTTCCATTTGGAATTGGAATTAAAGCCCATCAGAAAAAGGAATTAACGCCCGCGGGGGTAAATTCCTTTTGTTTTTGGAATTAACACCCGCGGGCGTTAATTCCATGGGCGTTAATGCACTGCACGGTTCGATTTACTGTCAAAGTCAACCTATCCAGAAACGTTCAGATATCTTGACGCAAAGTTTTTTACATTTTTACACTGTTTGCTTTGAAACTTCGTGAGGAACTGTATTTCAGTATATATAAAAAGAATATTGTATTACATTACAGTAAAATGAAACCAGTAAATGTAAAAATAAGAGATTATATAAGAATAATACGGCAATTGAAAAAAACATAAGAGTAAAGTTATTTCAGGGATACCCTTAAGCAATTTTAGAAAAAAACATAATAAAAACATTTTATTCAACACTCCCACTTTTTGAAATATTTTATAATTGAACAAACTTAAAGAATCTTATTTAATTCAAAATAAAAGTTAGTTAAAAATATTATTTGAAGATAATGGGAACTACTCTCCTATCATAAAACGAAAACGTTGAAACTTCTCTTTTTTAGGGCTGTTGTGAAAATATCTCCAACTTTATCCTGAGTTTAAACGTACTCCAAGTCAAATAGGCCATCTACATATTTTTCGCGTATGACATTGAAGCGGACATCGATATGCTTCGTTCGCTTGTGGAATTCAGGAGGCTTGATAAGTCTGATCGCACCCTGGTTATCTATTACATACAAGAACAAGACTGGTTTCAAAGTGTTACACCTCAACAAATCGAGTAAAAGCTGTTGAATCCACACAAGTTCCTTAACCGCTTGACATGCAGCCACATATTCAGCTTCGGTCTTTGCGAAGCCCAAGCAATGCAGCTGGTTCCCATAATGAACACAAAACCACTGGTAGAACGTCTCGTTATTACGTCTCAAGCATAGTCTGCATCGCTGAAACAGGTAAAAGTAAATTTAGTATTTTTAAAGAATATACCATATTGCAGCTCTGTGCCCTTTAGATAATGTAAGATTCGCTTCACCATGTTGACGTGTACTTGAATTGGATTGTCCAAGTAACGGCTGACACATCCTACTGAAAATAATAAAGGGTTTTCCAATAAGAGGTGTTATTTTGAATAGCCCGCTATATCGGTAGCTGTCACTTTGGAAGCTGTCATTTTTTGACATTTGACAAGTAGAAACTACGTCATTAATAAAAATGGAACGATACACGCTTTAACAACGCATTGAAATTATTAGAATTCACTATAGAAATGGTGAAAATTTGGCATAGACGGTTCGTAAAACTAAAACATTTCTGGGTCGTCGCGAAGCACCTTGTCGGACCGCAATACAGAAATTGGTGGACAAATTCGAGCTGTTGGGACAAGTTAGTGATGTGAAGAATAAAACCTGTGCACGTCGCTCAAGAACAACTGAGAATATTGCTGTTGTAGAAAACCCAGGTTTGTCCATTCCTCGTCGTTATTTGGAATTAGGCATTCCACAAACGTCATTACACCGTATTTTGCATAAAAACTTGGGTCTTAAGGCTTATAAAGTTCAGTTAACACAAGAACTCAAGCCGGCTGATCATCAACAACGTCGTGTCTTTGCTGATTGGGTCCTTGAAATGCATGAAAATTATCCGGAATTTCATCGAAAAATCATTTTGACTGATGAGGCCCATTTCCACCTCGGAGGCTACGTCAACAAGCAAAACTGTCGCATCTGGGGCTCGGATGAAGGAATCGTGTACAGCTTGCTCGGTTCTTCCGATGATGTCGATGTCGTCTGCGTAAGCCAGTATCTGGCTGGACCTGTTGACGATGGTCCCTCTTGTTGCCGTGCCAGAGTCACGGATTGCTTTCTCCAACGCCAGGTTGAAGAGGAGGCAGGCCAAACCATCCCCTTGTCGGAGTCCATTAAAGATGTTGATTGGTCTGGATAGCAATCCGGCTATTTTTACTTGGCTTGTTACGTTGGTCATGGTCAACCTACATAGTCGTGTCAATTTATTTGGGATGCCAAATTCTCTCATGGCTTTGTAAAGTTCTACCCTGGCTATGCTATCATAGGCGGCCTTAAAGTCTATAAACAGGTGGTATGTTGGGATGTTAAATTCTAGACATTTTTCCATCGCCTGCCTAAGGGTAAAGATCTGATCAGTTGTTGATTTGCCTGGAATGAAACCACACTGATATTGTCCGATGATGGTTTTAGCGTATGGGGTTATCTGGTCTTGTAGGATAGAGGAGAGTATCTTATAGGCGGTACTCAACAACGTGATACCTCTATAGTTGCTGCACGTTGTGACATCTCCTTTCTTATGTATGGGGCATATTATACATTTTCGCCAGTCTTCTGGCATTTCTTCATGCTCCCACCGTGCACTATAATATCATGAATTGCCTGACGTAGAGCTGGCCCACCGTGTTGAAATAATTCGGTTGGTATACCATCAGATCCCGGGGCTTTGTTTTTCTTTAGCCGGTCTATAGCCTTCTCAACCTCTTCTATGCTTGGTGACGGCAACATAGGGTATTCGTCTTGAAGCAGTGGAGCCTCCACTTCTCATGTACTTACATAATATTAATTCAGCACCTGGATACTAACGTTATAGGTACCATAAAAATTTTGTATCATTTATATACGCTCATACAATCTGTATCTTTCAAATAAAATTTACAAGAGAAAAAGAATAAATAAATATTAGTCTAAGATTCAAAATTAAGTTTGCTTTATTCAGACGATGGATAGTAATAGGATATATGTACATACCTTACCTTTGTATAGATTTTCTCGGAAAATAAGAACAATAAATACTTACATAAATCCTTTTACAAGCAGAAAACACACATTCTCGCACTGTCTTTCAACTTCATCCGTCAAAATGATACGCGGCGCGTATATTATATTCAAGGATGAAAGCAGAAGAATATAAAGAGTGCTACGACTTTTCCTGTTTGGTTAGCGATGAACTGAGATGCTGTATCCTTACATGATTATGAAGAATATCCATTTAGATTGCTTTTTCTTTCAGTTTTTTTCCGAAAACTTTGAAACAAGGAAAAAGCATTTTGAAATCCTCCAGTCTGAAAAAAAAAATAATGTGAGTCGTGCAACGAAAAGGTTTACCTTTGTGATAAACAAGGACTCAACATACTCACTCCCATCATCGTGTCGCGCCGACAACATTCCTTCTCGTGTGGTGTATCTATGTTGGTATATCGATGCTAATTCACTTTGTGATTTGGTTCTCGGCATTTGTCAAAATATGTCAACTGTGGGACAAAAAGAAATGTCCCTAGGGAGAGATACAAACAGCGAAAATATTGAAACTCTGTCAAAAAATTCATGATCCTTGTAACAAGACCCTAATGTTTTTGCTCCGCAGTGTGACGCGTGTACTTTACAGAATTTGATTCCAAGTAACTCACATGCCAGTACAAAAAAAAAAGACTCTCTGTCGCAATGTCGCACGTTTCTTTCCAATCAGCCTATAAACCTTTTTTTATTTCGCGTGTATGTTTTCACAGGTAGGTACGCCAACTTAAAGAATTAAAGGACTTAACCCCTTAGGTGAAAGCCTCTTCAGCTTAAGCTCTATTGGGGGCCCCTTTTGTTCCTTTGATACGAAAACATCGAATCGAGTAATCTTTTTGGGATGTCGCAAAATGTATAAGAGCATCATATTTGCGAATGGACATGTTTTTGAATACCGATCTCATTAGAAAAGCAAGATGGTGGGCAAACGCAACAAAAAAATTGGTAATTTTGGAAATACGTCGAAAAGATTTTACGTATATCTCGTAATGACATTGAGAAGAAATGCATATCAACATTAACAAAATTTTCAACGGGTGTGAGATTTGAGGACTTAAATTTGAAATTAAATTTAATAGGTACATTTCAAAACCACTTTGGTTCACGTTTATTTGCGAGTCTTCGCTGTCACGTCAAATTTCTTAAATTACTTGCAAACAGGGCCGGACCCACCATATGTGCAGCATGTGCAAATGCACAGGGCGCCAGGATTCGGGGGCGCATTGTGAAAGCTAAATACGAAAAAAAATAATCGACCTACTAAACCCATCTTTAGATTTAAGTTCGGCCCAACAGCTTCCAATCGATTTCTGAACCCTAGTTAAAAGTTTGGAATAAAAGCAAACAAAAAATCCCTACTGTAAATAAATTAATTTTTGGTTTCACTAGCACACCATCAATGTGTCAAAACAGTCCGCAGGTTATAGAACAAAGTTGGACCAGTTACTTTGACCAAAAGCAATAGCAGATAGAAGCATTCTTCGTTTTTTCAATTATCAATCATTTTTTCCATATAATTTTCCAAATTTTCAAAATTTTTGTTTTCGTAGTAAGTTTACTTTGTTCAATACTAATCCAACAAAAAATTTACACATGCAAATCATATGGTAAACAGTTTAGATATGCGCGTATATTGTTATTTTTTCCGTACAACTTTCCAAATTTTCAAAATTTTAAATTTTTGGTTCCGTTGTGTTCTTATCTGGTTCAATAAGAATCCAACAAAATCGGATGATAAGCAACCGAGTTATGCATGTTCAAACAGACACCAAACTTATTTTTATGTATATACATAGATAGATGTTATTTGGGGCCCTTTTGCCAAAAGTTCCGGGGCCCTTTGACCCAGTCAACCCCTGTACACATATACTTAGTACCTTAAAAACTTCAAAACACATCCTTTTCATTAAACTTGATATTTCGTGGAAAAAGGATACTCAGTACCTTAAATATTTCAAAGCACATCCTTTTCATTAAACGTGATATTTCGTGGGAAAAGGATCAAACAGTTTGTTTATCGAGTACACTCTTCCACTTATATGGATATTAGTATAGAGTAGTAGTTTAAGGTTTTAGGATTCATAATAATAACAAGTTGGTTACTACATATATGTAGCTTCAAGAAAAAGGTCAAATGATTCGAAATGATAACAAAAAGATAACCTAACCACAGCTGTTTTCTCGGTTCAACGAATTACTCTTAAAGATACTTTTGTGCGTAAATGAGTGGGTATAATTAGGGTATGGGTTTAATAAGTAACAACACGTTGTGTTCTTTGATTAAATGATGGAAATAAGACAAAGTGGAATTTCACTCAATTTTTATCTTCGATTACGTATTACTGTCCTCATAGGCAAAAAACAAAAAACACACTTATTAATTTTTTATAATATTAATTACTTATAATATTTTAATATAAAACACGTTTTTTAACTAAAGTTTTTTTTTTGTGGTTTTTAAAAATTGAGTTAGGACTTGTTCGCTTAGGAGGGCAGTATAGGTAGATTATATATAATAATAATTACAAACATTTTCGCACATCGCATCGCACAGAAGCACATGTCTGCCGGCAGAAAATAGTTTAGCTTTGTATGTACTTTATTTTCGACTGTTGTCCTTGTCACTTAGTCAGGGTAGAAGAATAGAGAAAGAGATAGAGAACTAACAATTATTGTAAGTATGTAGGGTAAACGGCCCTATTGTTGGCATCCACCCCCCCCCCCCAATGATTGGCACCTAGAGTTTAAATAATGTGTTTTGTTAGTAGTTTCAAGTTTTCTTTTATAGTTTTTGCCATATTTATTTAACTCTTTTATTTCTGCGTTACTTGGCATCATTTTTTTCGTTGTTAAATATTGGCAATAGTGAAAAATGACATTCTGAAATTCAATCAAAAGCGCCTTTTTTCAGTGAAACAAATGTGTGAATAGTTCTTAAAATATAATTAGCATTTGAGTAAAAGTTGTTTTAAATAAATAAATAAAGAACAGAGAAAAAATAAGAAGTATTCATTTTAAAATTTCTTTTAAATTACATTAATGAATATGATGTGCTAACTATTAGAAATGTTTAGATTTATTATTATTGGCACATGCCATAATCATTGGTAATAGTGCCAATCATTGCATGGACTGGCACTATGCCAATCATTGTCTTTAATGATAATCACTGTTTAGAGTGCCAATCATTGGATTGATTGGCACTATGTCAATCATTAGCTACTATGCCAATCATTGGGATTATTGGCACTATGTCGATTATTAAGCACGTCTTAAAAGCAAAAATAATTAGTGCCAATCATTGGGCTACATGGTGCCAATTACTGTTGAAAATGTGCCAATCATTGGTTAAACTTTATAAATTTAGTTTATTATTATTATTTATTTCTTTAATTTATAAAGTATGTAAAGTAAACATATATAAAAAAATAAATAAATACGAAACTGTAGTTCATTTCATTGAATTGCTATGACCAAACAAATGTGGTGAGTATCCTTAAGGTGGTCAATGATTGGGAAGTTTACCCTACATAGGTATAGGTTAGGTATTATGGTTTTTTTTTTTGAGATATTTTTTTTGTCAGAACATTTTTAAGGAAAGTTTTGACATAACAATGAAACGTGGTAATTCTGTCTGTCTGTTTTTCTGTATGTATCGACACCTACAGCCTTAGCGGTTGTGTCGATTTTCTTCAAACTTGGTACAATGATATGATAAAATGCTCAGACGTTTTAGTTATTTTTATCTTAGGTCTTGAAATAACTGTACTTACCATGTAAGTGTAACAGACAATTCCATTGCGAATTGGTAAAGTTGCAATTCGCAATGGATAGTCAAAATTGGCACTTAATTATATTTGCTCTTTAGTAGGTAAATAATTGACTTACTTGACCGTTTATATAAAAAATAAGGTAGGTCACCCAATTAAGGCCCGCACCCTTATAAGGCCCAGTGCTTAAAAAACCACATAAGCAACAAGTAACGGGACTTTTCGTTCCATGTATTCGTAAACCGGTTGCAGTCGAAGTCATACACAAAAACAAACCAAGCTGTCGAATTTCAAATTCCACGGAGAACTTTTCGGAACCATATAAAAAGTGGTTCAACGAAAAGAAAATTGGGCCGCCCAACAATTTTCACTTCGGAACAAGTGAAAGATTTATCCAGAAGAGTCGTGAGGCTGGCTCAAGTTGGTATGCCACTCAATCCAAAAATTCTTGCCAACGCCAAAGCTTTTAAAGTTAACAGAGCAGCACCAAGGAAGAAATCCCTGAATTTTAAGGGCCATGAGGTGGCCAAGTATCTTTTCGGGGACAGAAATGAAACCTTGTTATCTAGCCCAACAGCAACTGACCCACCAAGTCCATCAACATCATCGATTCAAGAAAATCATGGCACTGGAGGCAAGGCCGTAGCCAGACAATTATTTCGGGGGGGGGGGGGGGGGGGTTGTACTTATTACATACACCAATCAATCTGTACCTTTCTGAAGATGTAATAAATGAAATTAGTACAGCCCATTAACCCAAAATCCACCAAACACGACTTTTAATTGCGATAATGATACTATTCTATGTATAAGGCAAGTTATGGATTCGTCAAAAAAAAATTGAGATAACAAATAAACATGATAATATTGCGATGATAGGGAAGTAGACAGAAGTGTGTTGGAAAATTCTGTTCGTCCGACTGCCTGTTTGCAGATCTGCAGCCTAAATGGATAGGCTGATTTGCAAACTTGGTTCAGAGTGTTTATTTAGTAGTCTCGCACTAGGCGTTGTTGAAATTGGAATTTTAGCTCTAAAACAATGGTAAATGTCATATAACAGTTTGTTAAAACTTAATTTTTCTAAAAATGGCCTTAACGACTTTGATAAAACATTCGAGATTTATCTTAAAACAGTAACAACAAAACCGATTTCAATTAAATTTAAAATTAAGGAAGGTTTTTATGACCAAACATATTCAAAAAATTTAAAATAATATGTACCTATATGAAACTTTTTAGATTTTTTGAATATGGTGGAACAGCGAATATCAATTTTTTTCAGATTTTTTTCCAGATGAACTACAGATTTCGATGTATTGAAATACTCAAAAAATTGCAAAATATTTTTCAAAAATTAAAAAAGAAAACGGTTTAAAAAAAAACTGCTGTAACGATTTTCAATATTTTTTCCTAGGTAGAGTACTGCTAATAAAACATAATTGCATACTTAGTTTTTCAAGAAAACTCTCAAACAAATTTGAAAAACTAAAAGATTTTTCCAATATTTTTTTAAAATAATTTTAAGTTATTATTTATTAGGTAGGTACATTTATCATCACTCTTTAAGATTTTATTATAAAAAAAGTATTAAATAACATGTAAGTATATCATTTTTATAAAATTAAATTTAATCTTCTGGCCTTCTGTGCTGCAAATATGTCTAAAACTTCCTCAGTGTCAATCTCAATTTGTCGATGAATTGACATTAATGCCAATCCTGTTAGTCTTTCTTCGCCGGTAGAATTTCTAAGGTAAGTTTTTAGACGTTTCATTGTCGAAAATTTTCTTTCCGGTGTACACGTTGATACCGGTAGTGTCGCCAAAATTTTGAGAATCTTGTGGATGTTAGGAAACAGATCCTTATTGCATTCCCCAAGAGCTGTTATTGCACTCTTTGAACGCTCTGTATCTTTTTGTCTATGCCATTTTGTCTTCCATAATGTAAACTCAGCTTCTAAAGTGTCCCAATCCAAAAAAGATCTATAAAATTTGAAGTTTTCTTCGTTGTAGTTTTGTTCATATTTGCCAAGGATCGATGGAATTAAAATGCATAAAGAGGAAAGTATGGACTTATGATTTTCAAATCTTATTTTAAACTGCTTAAAAAGTCATCAAAAAGAGGAATCAAGTTACAATTGCAACTATATAAGTGGAATAACGAAGTTGAAAACTAATGCACACAAGGGCACCATTAGTTTATTTGGTAGGGAAATAAGAATATACGTTCTTTGCACCAAGTGCTCATCGGTATACAAATGAAATCATAATTAAGTCTGCGAAACAGGATTCTCAACAAAATCCATGTATTTCATACTAAATCAGTGGCAGTGTCATTTCCACTGTAACCACAAATGACAAAAGTTCTCGTTAGATGCATACAAATACCTATCTAGGTATACTAAATTTCCTTGAGGCGTTTAGTAATTCATCATGTGCAATCGAAGCCAAAGTAACCTGGCATCCTGAGGCTGTGTTGTTTGAGGTTGTATTTAAAAACTGTTAGAGCTACCTTACTAAATTCATCGAAAATTGTTCGTTCCTAACTACGTAGGCTTAAAACTAAAATCAGAAAGTTTTGAACATAATCACTAATTATTTGAGCACAAATTTCATACTTATGCGGAAAAGGTTGATTTACAGATGCATTTCTAAAAAAAATCGGGGGGGGGGGGGGGGGGGGGGGTTGAACCCCTGTGAAACCCCCCCCCCCTTGGTAACGGCCTTGACTGGAGGAGCTTGGTACTGCCACGCTTGTAAGGTTGACAGAAAGGAAGACATGAGACAGTGCCAGAATTGCGGTGCTTGGTACCACGGGCTTTGTGTGGGGTTAACGGCTGATGACGAATCATTTGAGTGTCCAGGGGGCTGTTGAGTTTTAATTTTTTTTTTTTTATTCAATAAGGCTGTTTTTTTAATTAATTTTTTATTACAATTGAATTGATTTTTTTCCTAATAAGGCCCGAGGTAATGGTTTTTTAAAATGATCGAAAAATATATTTTCCTTTGAATTTCTTAAACTAAAAAGTATGTTTTTTAATGTATAATGTAACTATTGTTAATAATATACTAAGTTTCTAAAAATATTTAATAAGGTGCTAAAGTTATTTATTAAAAACAATTAGGTGGGCCTTATTTGGGTGACCTACCTTACATTTATGTTATTTTTTGCAACACCCTGTAAAAATGTTTTTTTTACGTTAAATGTTAAATATTCCTTTGAGTTTTGTCGATTTCAGTAACGAAACACAACGACCGATTATACAGGGTGATTCACATAAATATAATGTTCCTAAAATATATCCTAACTGAGTTTTGTCGATTTGGTTTGGTAAATACCGAAGATATGACTGTTTATATAAAATTCATAAGTGTTATTTTTTGTAACACCCCGTATTGAAAATGTTTTTTTTTTCGACGTAAAATGTAAAGTGGACGGAGAGACTAGGGGATTGAATTGTTGTTTTTTTTTTGATCGATTCGACTTTGTTTGGGATAAACACATGCGCACACATTCATGTCCATTATTGTTCAATGCAGTATAGAAGAAAGACGAGAAGGAGAGTTGGGAAAATATAAATAGGTATTGTATTTTTTATCTCATTCTCTCGTCTGCTTAGTCATAGAGTGTCCGATTTTATTCTCATTCTCTTGTTTGCGTAGTCTAATGGTGTCAGATTTTCGTTGCCTAAAATTTGGAAACTAAACTTCACTAAAGAAGTTTCACTGCAAAAAGTTTTGAGATAACAATCAAACATGACTCTTCGGTTGGGATGATTTTCTTTAAACTTGGTACAACTATTTTTAGGCTGTGTGCCATTTGCGTTAAAAGTGCTGTCAATTTTGATCCCATGTCTAAATTTTTTACTCTACTGAGGTGAATACAGACGTCAAAAATTAACCTGGTCAGGAGCTCGTTAAAATTTTAGCAAGTGGTTAATTTTTTAACATTTGTTTTGCTGCTTTCATTTGAACATCTTTTTATTATCGGCCGCGTTCGTTATTGCATCTTTTTTTTATCGATTGAATCCAAACGATCTTGATAGCTTCGTGTCGTTGTGAAAAACTGCCAATGCATTATAAAATACTGAGCCACACTTGAATAAAATTCGTAGACATTTTGTACTAAAGGAACGACAAAAATTAATTAAATTAAATTAAATTAAATTGTTAACTATTGTCAACTATTGTTATTAACGTGCTATTTGAACATTTCTGGATAGGCTCTTGAAAACAAGGAATCTCAATGGGAAATTTATATTTAAAAAAATCCTATTTAATTCAATTGACACAGAAAAAAATTTAAATTGTATTCACCCTAATAAAAAGGGATCAAATTTAACTGGGATCAAATTTACCAACAATTTTAACGCAATTGGCACACGGCCTTAGAGTGATATCCCCGGGCGTTTTTTTTTTTTGTTTTTTACCTAGCTACAGGTATAAAGATAACGCTACCTACCATATAAACGTAAACCGATAAAATACGATTAATTTCGATAAAAATTTTTATGACAACTCACGATAAATGGTTTAAACGTATTAATTATCGACGATGGTTAGCTATAAAATTAAAAAAAAAACACTTCTCCCAATTACTTGAGAGTAGGCCCTCTGGTTGATGGAACAGACAACCACTTACTCTATACAAGTAATTTTGAAAATTAAATGAAAATAATTAATAATAAGAAGAAGAACAGGCCAATGAAACTTGTTGCGGTAAATTTTAAAGCAACAAGTGATTTGTTGCCAATTTTGATGTCCTTTTCGTCTGAATTTTGTTTTTTTTTTCAGAATCCGTTTACGACGGTATTTATATTTACCTACCTATATACCTGCCATTTAACCGTTTTATATTACTCCGACCATCTTTTGAATGGCTGCGCTGATTTTGTAAAAATTTAATATCCTAAAACTACTGCTTAACTTAAATATAATACTGGAAAACATTTTTGGAAAAAAAGTAATTTTCGAACAAAGTTTTTTTTTGTTAAAACCCGATAATTTGAATTTTCTCGAGAAAAATTTCGATTTCAATTTCAATTTATTTTATATGATTGATTTGTTGCCAATCATCTGATTTTTTTTCAGAATCAGCTTGTTAACTGTACCTGCCACAGAACAGTTTTTTGAGTATACCGACTATCTTTTGAATGGATGAACCAATTTTAATTTAACATTTTAAAACTACTGATATAGATATAGATAGATAAATTCGATTTATTATTTTCTTAAAGTATATAGTTTACAAAATATTTTTACAACAATCGTTTAAGCTTGGCTTTGCCTTCTGCCCGATTGACATCGTTTCTGAATTATATTCTTGAAATAATAGATTATTTAAAGTATATATAGGTACAACATTTTGGGTTAACGTTTAAAAGTGACAATTTTAAAAGGCTTTATTTATAATTTGATTGCGATATGACATCGCAGTTTGATAATATTTGTAGCGTTCATTAAAAGTAGATTCGCAATTGAATATGGCCAGTACTTCGTCTTCTGTTTTAAAGTGCTGTGCAAAAAATACGTTCTTATTTCACATAAAACTAGACATTTATCCAATGAAATTTATGATCTCTTCTTGTTCTCTAAGATTACATAGGCTGCAATTAATTGGAAGGTCATCTCGATGTGGTATAAAACATAAGCTTTTCCACAGCTCCCCTCTCAATTTAAACTAAGCTGAAATGAGCCCCTGCTTGTTTTCGCTGCGAAAGTAATTTAGTTCGCACAAGTTATGGTTTAGACGGCTGTAGATGGACCTGTGTACCGAAGATGAAGCCACGTTTATACAGTCCTTTCTACACTGTTTGTCGACCTTCGCTACAAGGTCTAAGAGAAGATCTTCATGAAATCTTAAGTTTTCTTCCCGCAAACTGAAGTTGATTCCCCAACAACTCTCAGGTTCTTCTAGCTTTTCATACCAAACGTTTTTCTTTCTTATAGCATCCAATGATGGCAAGCCTGTTATCTGTCATGTTAAGCATTTTAGTTACATATATGTAGTCGACATGATACTTAAGCGATTTAATAAAGAGAGGTATGAAAGGTCGAGTGTGATCATGTAGTTTGAAGATGTATTGGGTAAACGAAAGCATCTTTTGATATAAAACCTGAGAAGTTTTTCAACAGTTTCATATTTTTCACATCCCCACACCTGTGCTCCATATAGCATAACTGACTGCCTAACGAATAATACTTTGAAAAAAATGTTTGAACATTTTTTTTTTTCAAAAATCGATGCAATTACCTTTAATTTTTCTCGAAAACAACACCATCAATTTTGATAAAAATTTCAGGTATTTAATTGAAAATTTAACAGGGCGGCGGTGTTGTCTTTCATATGTTAACCTTGTTTTTATTCCATACAAAATAGAAAATATTGAAAATCTTTTTTTTTATAAGAAACTGGTCAAATGAATTTTCCAGTCTTCAACACGAAAATAACTTGCCACAAAAGCAAGTTTGGGCAACCCATAGTCTTGTCCTTTATTGTATGAGCTTTTCGTCATCATAAAAGGGTTCTAAATAATTGAGATATAAAACATACCGCTTGAATTTTGCACGAGAATATATGACCTGGAATTCTGATTACCGTTAGGCGTTGTTTTTTTGGATAGTGGGTCATAAGTAAAAAAAAATTTATTTTTGATAAGAGACATCAGTTCAAAATTTCAATACCAAACTTGCACCCAACCAAAATAGCACCCACCCCAAATCCTATAGTTAGCCAAGTAGGGGGGTTGCAGGGGGGCATCATGCCCCCCCCCCCTTAAAAACCTTAAATGTTAAGAAATACAAGTGGGCCACCCAGGTACTGCGACTATTCGGGACATAAGTCCAACATTTTTTTTTTAACAAAATTTGATTTTGGACTTATGTCCCATCAAAGTGGGGACATAAGTTTAAATAAAAGCATTTTGGACTTATGTCTTGAGGAGTTATGTCCCTGCGTCATGACTTGAAGAACAATTCAGGTATGAGAGGTAAATTGAAAAAGTTTTGAACCAATTTTTGTTGAAAAAAAAATATGGCCAACAGCGTACGGTTTGGACTGGTGCCAAAAATTTGTCTCTTCAGCCATTTTCGCAACTTGAACAAGCCGCTTCCAGATACGTACGCCGTGTTGATTCGAACCTGATCGGCGGATGCAGTACGTCTTCGCGAGGCAATCCGCCCCCGGAAAACCGTACCAACAAGATAATGATCCGAGTCGATATTGGCGCCTCGGTACGTTCGTACCGTCATCAAGTTCGAGTAGTGGCTACGGTCTATAAACACGTGGTCTACTTGGTTACGAGTGACTCCATCAGGTGATACGCAGGTGGCTTTGTAGCATTTAGCGGGAACCTGGTACTTGCAACGACTATGTTTTTCGATGCTGCCAATTCTAAGACTCGAAGTCCATTGTCGTTAGTGTTCTCATGCAAACTATGGGTGCCTGCGTAATGTTACCGGCTCCCGACCTGTTTTTGCATTCAAATCCCCAAGGGTGATTTTTACGTCATAGGTTCGAAGTTAGTCTCTTTTTCTTTATCTGAGGACTCCTCCGTAGGTCCGTGAACGTTAATGAGGCTGATGTTCGTAAATTTCCCTCGCACTCGAAGGGTGCATAGCCTTTCGCTTAAAGCGTTAGCCGATGATGGTAGACCTCATTTTTTCGCTGACGAGGAAGCCTACCCCGAGAACATGGTGTTTTGTATGACAGCTGTAGTATACGTCATATTCTTTCTTCTGTAAAACACCATTCCCTGTCCATCTAATTTCTTGAAGTGTTGTTATGTCAGCTCTATATTTTGACAGGGCATCAGCCAGCAGGTGAACAATAATAAAGCAGGTAAATAGTTTTGCCGTTTTCGTTGCGTGTGTTGAAGTCGTGAGATTAGTTGATTATTTGAAAAAAATTACATTTTCTTTTTAACCTAATTCGTATCAAAAACCACTCCCATTTAGTTCCCAAAATTTCTGGAAAACGGCTTAAATGTTTTGAATAAAAATTTACTGTAGGTAGTTCCGATTTTAGATAAAACTCCACTAAACTGCGTTTATCTAATCCATAATATTTCAATAGCAGTTTCAGGGTGAGCGTTATTTGATGCGAAACGTTCGGGTCGGGGTGAGGAGGTATAAATAGTACACTCTCATCACGCGGTAAATCCGAAAACTACCCAAACTAGTTTTATTTTTTTCTGATTTTATTGTTGACTATATAAGAGCAAGTTTTTGCGACCAAAGTATTCAAGGTACATTATGTAGTTATATATGACGTATAACTATATAGGTACTAGGTAGTTACACAGAACCTAATTAATTAAAAGATGAAAACACTTCATGGAAATCTACCTAGCACTTAATATATCAATTATGAAAATTACCAATAAAGCAATATAAGTCTTGTATGTAAACCAACATTATCATTAACATCAATAAATAATAATTATTATTTTACTCATATAGTTAATCACATATTGATACCTACTTCTGATTTAAATTCTCGAATGAAGTTATAGTTATTATAGATTTCATATAAATCCACATGGAAACACAAAAAGCCCTTGGCCTGCATTCGAATGCAACCATCAGATGTATAGAAAGCATCCAATTATTCCAATCAACCTTTGGAACATTAATCATCAAGCATTCAATTTAAGCCGTGAATAGGCCGATTACAATACAAACGCATGTATCGGAAGCATATATGTAAGTTCATACAAAGAGAAGAGACAGCATTTAAATTATCATGCGCAATATCCTGCAAATAAGTCATTAATTTCAACCTTGCACCTCTACAAATCATAATTCTTACCGGCCTTTCCAGCAAATGATTCAACTTGACCCCTTTTATCTTACTCGTAATAATACCAAAAGCTTATATTGCGTCCAAAATTTTTGATTTATTACCCCTAAATCACTCATCAGTATTATTTTACGAGTGGTCTACTTAAATACTTTAGAAAAATATATTTTATAATGTGAAAGGACACGCGTCATTGTTATCAGTGAAAAGTAAAAATAATTTAAATTGACCAGTCACGATCCTTGAAAGCCACTCATCCGCAACAGTAGCTATATCTCCTGTTCGCTGATAATTAAATCATTCAAAGGATATCCGTTTTTAAATATGATGGTGGCTCAAATAAGGACGACTGACGGACGGCGACGTAGAAAAAAAATAACCTTTTTTCCGCATCCACGACAATCAAAGAATATGAATTTAGACACTTTTTGATTACGGTAAATAATTTATAACAAATCCATCCTTGGATTTGAGAAGTTGCTTTACTTATCATCAATAATGAAGGACTATTTTGATTCTGGGATAATAATATCTATCTCTTCTCGGAAAAAAGGATGTCACCTGCATGACAAACAGAAAAAGGATTGCCTACAAAACAACTCTATTTTTTTTGGTGTTAAAATGTAAAACACGAAAGGATGTGTCGGCAGAAAATGTCCTTTTTCATGTTGTTTGCTTATCGCTGTAGAATTAAAATTTCAACAGAAAATCAAAAGAAACAGCATTGGAGGAGGTGAGAATCAAATAAAATAAATAGAAAAAATATTCTGCTTGTCATTGGATTGGTTGGTGGGGGCTATGTTGTTAAAAGGGTTTTGTATAAGGATTATTCTGAGGAGACTGGAGATGACAAAATTCTAATCTCAGCTGGCATATTTTTTTTTTTAGTAAAAAAGGGTAGGTATCTCTTTTTTTTACACTCAAGTGCTATGCCGTCATTTTTTTAAATAAACAAAACAAGTAGGATGAAAGAAAGTTTTTTGATTGACGATATCCTGAAGTTGGATCTCACAGCATGAGAGGTGGAGGTAGATGAGTGCCCATAGCCTAGATTATTTTTTTTCTAATTTATTTATATCATGATATTTTGTTTAGAATAGTGAGAATATTTTCCGCTGAATATTTAATTTTTGATCGAAAAAGTTCAAAAGGTTGGCAAGGAAATTTGACCGTTTTCGTGCACACTTGTAATGGTTCACCACTTTTAAAGAAAACGTTGAAAGAAATTGCCAAGATATCTTTGAAAAAGTGATTCTACATACAGTACTGGCTTTAGTTTCTTTTTCATGCAATTGATAATTTTTTCTTTATAATGATGAGATAAATAGATTTATCATATTTAAGAGGAGAATTTTATTTCATTATATTGAATGAATCATGAGGAAAGTCAGATGATGTAAATGATCATCATACCTAAAGACAGTGTGGCCAATTTAGCATTTTTCCTGCTAAATTTAGCAGGAAAAATTTATTTTTAGCAGGTTTTATTACCAAATCATGCTAGCATTTTTTTAGCATGATTCTATATTTTAGTTTGAAAATTTAGCAGGATTTCAGTTAAGCCAAAGTATAGAATTACTAAAGGTTAGTCAAATCAAAACAAACGTAAGTGTGAACAAAGCCCAATACAATTTTCATTTGAAACTGACTTTGAACACTGCCATCACTGCTATCAAATTTCGCATTATCTTATTTGGTTCTGACGATATCTAATGCTGCTGTTGAGAGAGTTTTTAGCTTCATGAATTTAGTAAAAGACCAACGGAGAAATAGAATGAAAATAAACATGCTTAATAGTATTCTACTTATCAGAGACAATTTGTCAGAAGTTTTTTGTGACAGTTTCGCCATTCCAAGCAAAATCGTGCAAGAAGTGGCATTAGCAACATTCTATAATACACCTGAAGAAGAAAAAAAATTGCCTGATGCTTTTGAGGAGGCTTTAAATGAAGCCCAATATTTTTAATGTTGATTACAAAAACAATGACTGAATTTAACTGGTTTTTGTTCCTTTTTATAAAATAGTTTTAGTGTCACGAAGTGATTTTTATGTTTTTGTTATGTTTGCTTAATAAATACTATTTTTTCTGAAAAAAAACATGTTTTTATTAGTTTAAAGCTTTTTGCAGGATTTCTAGCAGGTTTTGTATTCGAAAAAATGTTTAGCATGATTTTTAGCACTTTTTCTTAAAAAAAACATGCTAAAATACTGGACTTAGCATGATTTCAAATATTTCATTGGTCACACTGCCTATAGATGAATCAATTTTTTATATACATAGATGAAAAATGGACTTTGCGTTTTTTAGAAGGCAGAACTTAAAACGAAATGCATAATCAAATTGTTGATTATTCGATTCATAATATTAATATAATGCTGAATGATTTTCAACATGATGAATCTATTTATCATGAGGACAATTTTATTTCATTATATTGAGGAAGACAATCATCAAAAAATGGACTTCAATTTTAATCATGGGGAAAGTGAGATGATGGAAATGAGATGATGGAAATGATCATCATATATACCTAGTTTATATGCAGGGTCGAAAGATCGAGTTTGATTTGAAACAAAATTCCAACCCAGGTATTTCATACAACTAGTTGAATGCTTGAGGAGTTGATTTAAGTGCGAAAAAGTTGAAATGACAGGAGAATACCTGCGTTGCTTTGTAGGCATTAAGACAAAAAGATTCAATTTTCGAAAAAAAAAAATATTTGTATTGCTTTTACAAGTTATGTGCATATTTTTCAACAACAAATACTCATTCGTTAATATGCAATTGATCACATGCAGAAATAATTGTGTATTCAACATTTAAACCAAGGTATTTCATTTAATTTTCGACTCAACACAACTGCTCGAGTGCGATCGAGTCAAATTCCATTTCGTTCCAACTCATCCCCGTTTACAAATGGGTGAACCGAAGTTCAAGCTCGCTTCAACCATGCATATAAACTAGGTAATAGATGAAGTTATTCTTTATATAGATTAAAAATAGACTACGGTTTTAAGCAGGCAGAACTTAGCAACGACGATGAATGATGATTTCCTATACGAGAGCATGAGTAACCCTTTATCGTCACGTCAGCAGCAGCAATAAAAACCTAACGCGAGTTGCGACCGAAAAATAGCAAGTACACCAGCAGAGCTTGGTCGACGCTATTTTCTATAACTAAAATACAACAACGATGTGCAGGGCATAACAAGCTCTTATTTCTCGGTATGAAAACAACAACAACAAATGCATTTGTGGACCGAGAAGGTACATCATCAGAGCAACCGACGAATACAATTTTGATTGCAAACAACATCAACATATATGGCAATGAAAATAGATCACAAAAAGATGAATGAAAACGAAAGGGAAAATGTAAAGACGAGCAGCTGATTCTACGTTAACTTAAAATTAAATAAATAAATTTGTACGAGAAAAAGAAGTTTTAATTTGTCCTTTGTTTTAAATATGTGTAAAGATTTATTGTCATTTAAGTTAAAATATAAAAATACTATGTGATTTGAGGGAGGTGAAGAAAAAAGCACAGATGATATAGGTACATAATATCACTGCTAAGTGCCAACTTAGTATATCTTCGAGTGGCGCGGCGCAAGGAAATATCATCATCATGAGCAGCTGCAGTCCCAACCGAACAAATCAAAACAACAAATTCAATTTAAAAAAAAAGAAGTTTTATCCATATCAACTTAGTTAGACGAAACCGTAAAAAAAACAAAAACAAAAAAAAAATCGATATGTCTAACTTATTAAAAAAATTTAAGAACATATCGCACGTTGAAAACAAAAGTGTCACTAAACAAAAAACCTAGTTTTGAGATATGGCCATTTAAAGATTTGGACTTACTTCAATTGTCTATACCTCGCAGAAAAATAATTAAAATGGTGTGTTGTTTTGCCACAATATAGTATATTTATCTTCTTATAAAATGGCATTTTAAGATTACAAAAAAAAATCATGTGTATTTAGAAAAAAATTGCTTTTTGAAAAAGTTCGGTATAGTGGCACGTAATTATAAATAAAATGAAATTTTATTATTGTTAGAACGGCACTAAAAAAAATATGACTGTTATAAACTAAATGTTTTTTACGGTTAGAACAAGAAAAAATATTGAAAAATGGCTTTAAACCAAAAGTGTCTGTTAAATAATTGCACTGAACATAAAATCAATATTTTTTTTAGGAGAAAACCGACGCTAAACGAATTATGACATTAATGAATTCACTTTTCAGTATCATAAAAACTCTTAGCTTAAAAATAAATCGACATTATGCAAAAAGTGTCATTTAATCTTTTAGCAATTGAGTGATTTACGTTAAACTTAAAAGTGGCACTAGCGACCTCCTGTTGAAAATAGACGAAGTAAAAAACGAATATCTTCACAAAAGATGGGTGGTATATATCGGAACCTAGATGTCACTATAACTTTAAAGTGTTAAATTTTGTATAGTGCCACTTTTGTTTTCAACGTGCGATTATGTTAAGTAATTAAGGTTTTAAAATTCTGATTCTTCCGTAAAATTTATGGAATACATGAAAAGTATACAGAATTTTAAATGCACTAATAACAGGCGAAACAAAATATTTAATTGTTTTATCTTTTAAAAAAGTGACAAGCTGGAAAAATAGGCCAAATCAAATCAAAACTTAACGGTGAGTATACAGTTTCTTGTTGCAAATTCACAGTTCTAAAAAATGGCTTTGAGAAGGTAAAACATACCTACTTTTATTTTTTGATAAAAAACCATTTGAAAAATACCTATTTTAAATAATTTGCTTATAATTTTTTGTGCTTGCATATAAAATTACATACCTACCTAGAGGAAGTTATTATTTTTAACAAGTGGTTTCAACTTTTTAGGTAGGTACTACTTTTTAGAAGATTCGACCCTATCAAAGTGACTGCGACACTGATCTATGTATTTGATGGCAATTTAACCTTAATTTTTTTATAATAATTTAATTCGTTTTTTTCGTTATTTTGTAATCTCTTGAAAAGTAAAGTCGTAAAGCCATCTTTTATTTTTAGTAAAATGATAATAAATAAAAATAACCTCCAGCCTAAGATTCAGAGTTTAAACTAATTTTTGTAAACTAAAGTTAAAGGTTAAACGATTACTGGGAAACTGAGGGTAAACTGTTAAGTAAACAAAATGACAATTGTTATGTAGGTATAAACATGTAAATTTTGTATGTATCCATACAAGTTATCGATTCAAATAAGCTTTTTATGGCCTTTAGTCCATAAAAAAATGGCGTTTCGTGCTGATGCTCACTTTGCACTCATCAGTTGACGACGAGTGAGCACCTTGTCAATACGCAAATTTCCGCTTGTTTCAGTTCAACTTACATAACTTTTTTGACAAAAAGCTAAAGTGAACTATATCCAACAAGATTACGATTGTAATCAAGTGAGCATCCGCACGAAACGCCATTTTTTCATGGACTAAAGGCCATAAAAAGCTAATTTGAATCAATAATTCAACTAGTCCACTAAATTTAATGCTAAGTCTTCTACTTAGTTGAAATTATTTTTATTTATTATTCTATATTTAT
The DNA here is from genome assembly GCA_951217065.1 of Baccha elongata. Classification (NCBI taxonomy): domain Eukaryota; kingdom Metazoa; phylum Arthropoda; class Insecta; order Diptera; family Syrphidae; genus Baccha; species Baccha elongata. Next base: position 55,294,352 of record OX578272.1, on the reverse strand, counting down.
TAATTTTTTCAATGTAGGTATATAGAATTTGTATTATAACAAAAACATTTTATACATACAAGTTATCCTATTTTATTGATCATGTCTTACATAGGTACATGCAATATTATCATCTACTAAATATTAAGACGCGTTTTTGCTATTATTTTGGCCATTACAAAGAAACAAAAGTCTACCACTTTTCTGGTCATTTTTGGACGTATATCTGCGGAAAAAAAAACTTATGCTTGTAGGTATAATCTTTCCGATAACTATTGGCAAATGCAATTATTTTTAGACCTACATTTACCTCAATTAAACAAGTTATTACGGTCATGACATCCTATAAACACTACCTACCGAATTTGTATAGGTAACGATACAAACAGACATCCACAAAGAATTGTGCAGAATTATATTTTATCGTTATTTATCATCGTAATGTCATGTTTGATCGTTATCTCAATATTTTTTGCACAAATCTAAGGATTATAGTTTTGTAATGGCAATATTGGCAATTAAAATCACGTTTCACATTTGGACAAACTAAAACGTGAAAAAAAATCCTACCCTTTTTTCCATCAACATTGAACTCATTATCAGTGTGAGAGAGTAAAAAACTCAGTTCTTCTTTTGTTTTTCTTTACTAAGTTGCTTTAGTATGGAATAAGCAATAAACTTAACTGATTCTTCAAGCGTAATAATTAATAATAATTACGTACTTTAATATACCTACCTAGTTTTTTCTTCTTCTTTTATTTTGATCAATGTTGAATTTAAAAAACTAGGTAGGTTAGATTGGTACTGTGAATTTTTGAATCGTTTAACGGAAGCACTCATTCCACTCAATATATGGACCCTTCATCCCTGCCTATTATATACATATCAGTTGGTTCCCAAAGTCCCTAACGTGCGTCGATGTCTTATTTGCATAAACTAAACACTTAACACAACCATATGCTCATAAAAGAACCACGCGAGGTTTAATTAAATCTTTTCCTCGAAAAAATATTCACTTTAACTTTTAAGCAGTCGTAAAGTCAATCTATCGCATGTAAGCAGTTTTATAACCACATTTAGATAAGTACTTTGCGATTCACCACCATTTTACTTTTCGTATCTTACCTCATGATATTGACATTTGTGTCACGCAAGGTTATCATATCACGAACTTACCTATGTCTGCCAATACATCATCAATATTATCAGCAAAATAAAGAAGAAGAACAAAATAAAAACAATACCTAGAAAAAAAACAAGAAAACGAGGGTATGGCAAATAAAACAAAAATTCACTCACTAATACAAAAAGAGGAACTCAAAGCACCCTTCCACTCCTTTGGAGTTGAATGATTGCTTTAATTCGTATAAATTTAACGGTTTAACGCCCCTCCGCCTCCACTGTGCTATTGTTATCCTGGATCTTCTTTGCTTAACGGTTTCTCACACTCCCACTACAATAATGTTTCGTTATTGAGGCTGAGGGTGATGTTGATGTAGCAGTTGTTGCGCTGCGTGCTGTCTTGCTCTTCTATTTTTTATTTCCGTTCTCAAGTAGAATGGGGTAGCTGACGTCCCCAACACCGCATCACGGACGCATTTTTAATTTCCTTGCATGATAGCCCCGCTGCGATTTACATTTTATACGCTTTTTTGTGCGCACCGCTCATTTAACGTGTTATTGCGTTCATTATGTTCGCTAAATCAAGGATATTAATTTAATTTTAATTCCTTTGTGTGCTTCAAAGGTGGTACACTGAACATAAAGAGGATAGGCGTTAAGGAAGTGTTTTTTTTTTTATTTGTTTTTACTTCGGTGGTATTTTTATTCCAGGGGTGGTTTTTTTTTTATATCATTATTTATTGTGGAGAAGTATTGATTTTTGTGTTGGATTGCGAATTCCAACTGATGGTCTATACTCTAAATGAACTCGATGTATCTAAACTCTATTCATATTCTAAAATTGCTTTGGCTTACAGACATAGAATAATAGACGACATGGACATGGGCCAGAGCCTAGACTACTAGGAAATCACTAAAAACTACATACTTACACGAAGTTAGCTTGGTGAAGAAACAACCGTACATATGAGGCCGTGAGCGCAAAAGTGGCGTAACCCACATTTTTTCAAAATTGATTTTTTCTTAAAAATACATCTCTTATAATATCTTTTTTAATTTAAAAATAGTTTTATTCAGCTTCTTGTACTCAAACCAGATGGCCTTCAAAACAATGTTTTTGTTTTTGTAGATTGGGTTAATATTTGAGTGTAACAGTGGCATAACCTTCATTTGCAACTTTTGCACTCAAATTATTAATGCAAATTAATAAACAAAAACAAAACTTACAAACCTAACGGTACGTAATAATGGCATAATATGATGTTGATAGTATTGGTTACTGTTATTTTCCTTCTTTTCTCTTTTGTTGTCGGTTTCACATAATAAAAGAAAATACTTCTATAAAAAGAAATTAAAAAAAAAAAAATTTGTAGGCAAACATTTTGTTCAAACATTTTGGCTTTAGAAAATCATGTAAGTAAAAACCTATACCTACTCCCAAATTATCGCACATGTTAAATTATAAAACGAAATTATTTTTGAGCTTTCGTTAAAGTCTGGGAAATTTCCGTCATTCTGGAAGAAATCATTTCTCACTCCTGTTTTTAAAAAAGGAGAGAAATTCGACATCAAGAACTATAGACCTATTTCTAAATTGTCCTGTATCCCTAAGCTTTTTGAACAGGTTGTATTTGAAAGTCTTTTATTCTTTGGTAAGAACATTATATGCAAACAGCAACACGGTTTCCTGCAGAAAAGGTCTACTGTTACAAACCTTCTTACCTTTTTACATAATTGTTCAAATGCAATAGAAGGTGGTTCTGAAGTTGATTGTATATACACAGATTTTTCTAAAGCATTTGACCAACTCAGCCATAATATTATTGTTTTTAAACTGCAATCATACGGTTTCCCTACTCTTTTTATATCTTGGATCAAATCCTACCTAAAAAATAGAACTTACCAGGTTAAATTTAGAAATTCCCTTTCTAATACTTTCGTTGCCCATTCAGGTGTACCCCAGGGAAGCCATTTGGGTCCATTCTTATTTATTCTTGCTATAAATGACGTTTCTTCTTTTATACGCTTTAGTGAGATTCTCATATTTGCAGATGATATGAAAATTTATAAATCAATCAAATCTCCCAATGATCATACTCTTTTGCAGGCTGATCTTGATAGTTTCAGTTTTTGGTGTAATAAAAATGGGTTAACTCTTAATCCTATAAAATGCCAAACTATTACTTTCTCAAAGAAAAAAGTTCCACGTGACTTTGAATATTTTGTATAACACAAAATAAAATTAATCGTGTTTTTAGTTTTAAGGACTTAGGAGTTAATTTTAGTGCTAATCTGGAATTTTCTGAACATGTTAACTGTATTGTAAAAAAGGCGAACTCTATGCTTGGATTCATAAAACGGTGAGCAAAGGAATTTGACGATCCATATGTTACCCTCTCTTTGTATAACTGTTATGTTAGGCCGCATCTTGAGTATGCCTCACAAGTATGGACCCCTTTCTATGAAATCCATAAGAAACGTATTGAATCAGTCCAGCATAATTTTATTCGCTTTGCTCTTAAAGGCCTTCCATGGGCTGATCCTTATAACCTGCCACCATACGAGCATCGGATAAGGCTTTTGCAGATGCAATCTTTATATCAACGTAGAGTAAACAATGACTTAATTTTTCTCCATCAACTTATCTCTGGACAAATTGATTCGTCGGACCTGTTAGCCTTAATTGGTTTTAACTTCCGCGGACGGTCGTATCATCTTCGAAGTTCTGAGCTTTTTAATATCACAGAACCAATTATGGCATGCATGAGCCTCTCCCGCGGATGAGTAAGTTATATTACTTGAATGGGGGTGTGCGTGTGTTGGATTTTAATTTAAATAAAAGTAATTTAAAAACTATTTTCAGAACCAGTGCTCCACGATCCTAAATGTTTCTGTGTCATTTTGTTTTAATTTTGACTTTATATGTTTTCATGTTTTTATGTGCATGTGTTTTTGTTTGTTGCATTGTGCCTACTAACAACTAACACCTGCACTAAGTGATGAGCCAGTGGAACACATTTTATGTGTTGGCAAATCTTCTTTCATTTACTGATGCTTGCTTTAAGCTCCATTTGAATAAGATCTGATAGTGTAAAAAAACAAAAAAACAAAAAAAAATTGAGATTACATTTGAATCAACCACTGATGTTATGTTTCATCTTAAATTTGAAGAAATCAAAGTCAAAGAGAGAAAATGCATTGATATAAAATACTAAACCAATGTGAACAGCCAAAATCAAAATATGAGAAAACAAAAGATTTAATTGAACTGCTGCAATTTATAATACATATTCACCACCTTTACTATACAAATTTAAAATCATCATCAAGTGATCTAATGAAGGTGTTTGATGATTACTGCTTATATACGACAAGTTATTATTATCAATCAAAGTAAAACTGCATAAGTTTATATTTTGAAAACATAAAAAAATAAAAAAAATATAAAAAAGCAGCAAAATCAATTTGACGTTACCTTACTTGACTTTTTATTTTTACAGAAAAACATGAATGTTTTTCTAATTCAACATTTTGTTTTCTAATTGATGAAATCTCTTTAAAATATCCATAGGTATATTTGTAACACTTTGCCGTTTTAGATCAATCGAAAATTGCAATAGAAAAAAAACAAAAAAATGTTTAAAGAAAACTTGTTTCTAAAATCACTCGTAGCTCTTAAGTGAACTTTTGGGGTTACGCCACTTTTGCACTCACGGCCTCATAATATTGGTAGGTAGTGTCAGAATGAATGATACAACCTTCTTTTTTATTCTCCTTAAACATCGTAATTTCAAGTTTGAATTAACTAATACCTCAATTTTTTCACGAAACCGATACCTATGTATAATTGTCCTAGTAAAAGAAGAAGTAATAATAAGAAAGTTCAAAAACGTTCTAAGAACACATACAAATTATTTCCTATAGGTAGACTGGGTACGGTTGAAACAAAGGATGGTTGAAACAACACAAATATTCCAGGAACAGTAGACGGTACGCGAATGTTTCCCCAAAGCAAACGAAGCGATAACATATTTGAACAATCGTCAGCCTTGCTTAGCACGTGGCACGTGGCAGTTGTGTAAAAAAACAATATTTTTTGTATCGGTAACAAAAAGTAAGTATTTGTGTGCGGTTTATTTTTTCCATTACTGTGTTTCTATTCATGCTAGAGTATTGAGGTTGTGTTTGTGTTTGAAGCGAAGAGTGTAGAACATATCCCAGTGGCTTGTTGCATCGTGTTGTTAATGTCTACATATTTATATACATTTTTGTAACTAAAGAGGGGTTGGGGACGGTTGAAACATTTTGTCTGGGTACAGTTGAAACAAAATGTTTATTTAGTTTTCATGCTTTCCAGATGCCAAGAGTTCGTGCAAGAAAGACATCCAGAGGGCAGACGGACTTAACAAATTATAGTAAGGCCTATGACGATGTCAAAGCAGGCGGTTCATTGCGAAATGTGGCGGAGAAGCATGGAGTAAATTACTGTTCGCTGCTTAGATACATACGAAAGCGAGATGCTTGTGGTGAGGGAGAAACTCAAACCATGGGGTATATAGCACACAACAAAGTTTTTACGGCGGAGCAAGAGCGGGAGCTCTCAAGGTATCTTCTTCGATGTGCTGATATATATTTTGGCCTTAACAAAAAAGAGGTAAGAAAATTATCATTCGAACTTGCCGTTAAATACAATTTGTCACGGCTCGGACTTGGGATGACAATGAGATGGCCGGAGAGGAATGGTTTCGGAATTTTATGAGGAGGATCCGTGAGCTGTCCGTACGCGCAGCACAAGCTACCAGCCTCTCAAGGGCGACTAGCTTTAACAGATTTAACGTTGATGCTTTCTATGACAATTTGACCACCGTTATGGACCGTTATAAATTTGAGCAGCAAGATATCTAAAATACAGACGAAACAGGAGTAAAAACTTTTCAAAAGCCTGACAAAGTGGTGGCTAGGCGTGGGGCTCATCAAGTAGGTTCCTTGACTTCTGCAGAAAGAGGTACTTTAGTTTCAGTAGCATTCGCTGTGAATGAAATTACTGTTGATTTTTTTTAACTATAAATGAATTATTATTAAATACAAACAGTGTAATATTAATACTTTAAAATAAGAAAAATAACGTGCTTAACACAAGTAAATTTTTATTATTTCCATGTGTTTTAACTGACCCCAATCGCTGTTTCAACCGCCCCTGGTACGGGTACGGTTGAAACAAAAAATATTTTTTTTTTAAATCCATGTTCTACAAAAAATTATGCACGGAGCACTAAAAAGACCCTCCCTATTTGTAGATGGAAACCCGCTTTTTCATTGAACATGAATGTCTTCTCTATCGCTCGCATTACAGAAATAATTATTATGGGCGATATAAGCAAAATTGTTTCAACCGTACCCAGTCTACCTATTGGTATAAAAATATCAAGTTAGTTTTGGTATCTCAGTTATTTCAGCCAAAGATGAATTTCCAGTATGAAGAAATCATTTTAATTTAACGTAATAATCCCCCCTGGCGTTTAAAATTATTTATATTACCAGACTGTCTCTCTGTAGACTCCTTCTCAATTTAAAATTAAGTTTTACATTAACCTTAAAACTCTAGATAAGCAATCATCTATATTATAACACTTAAAACTATATACCAATCCCTTGCCCTTCACTACACATTTCAGCAGAACTCCCTATGCTCTTCTACTCATAAATTGATCAATTAGATATATCCAATTAATTTGCATCCTGCCAAACGGAAGCAGCATCTTCAATAATCTAAAAAGCCAGCTATACCAGAGAATACTGTTCTGCAGATGACTTCCACTTAAACTTGCAGCTTTGCTTCCATCTTTGCTGTCAAATACTCCTCCCATACCGATACCACCCTTACTCCGCCTGCAATGCAATTTCGCAAAAGTTAGTTTTTACTCATTAATTTCATCAAGAACCATATCCACACTAAAAAGCAAATGATTCCACTACAGGGAAGCTAACTAGATAGCAAAAAAATTATGCTCTATCAATTTAATTTAATTTCATTCTCTCTCCTGCATCCGTATATTCTTTTTTTTTTGTATGGTTTTACTAAGAGACTGTCCCTGAGTTAGCCAATTAAATATGAATAAAACCAAACTTCCGGATTGAAGTTAAAAAAAAAACCGTTGCAAATCAAATCGAATCGAATTCCCTTGGAGGGTAAATTAGCTCACTCGACCAGGACGATCGCGTTTTGACCTGATTTGCTAGAATCTGGTTTATACCCTGGTCACGATTGCTTACAATTGAATTAATTTATTTCACCCTCCGCCTCGTTTCAGCAACCCCTAATCTTGCCTTCTGTCCAAATCAATGGCCATAATTTGATTCACCGACCAACGTCGACGACGCGGACGGTTGGAATAGCAAAAATCTTAAGGACTCTTTATTTTTTCATCCTCAAGCAGCTTTAGTTTGCTCTTTCTTTTTGCTTTATTGTATGTGTATGAATGATGAAGGAATTGGAATGAATTTAATTGGAAATTTATTACCAATGAACTTTCAATTTTTAGATTTTTTTTATTATTTGGTTTTATGTGGAAGTAGCGAAGAAAAATTCTAAGTTTTGTCGTTTCTATGGTCTCTGTGCCGATGTCCTTCTTGGTAAAGTGAGCAATTAATGCTGAGTAATTTATTGAGCGTCACCTTGCATTACACTGTGCACTGATGGGGAGTTCAAGGAACAATCGTCTTATGAGCAACCAATGGAAAGGGAAAAGCATTTCTTCCGATGCTATTATGGATGATGACGCAGTACTGCAGCAAAAGGAAACTTTCTTTATTATTACAGTTTATTTTTGTATATTATTGATTATAACTGTAAGAAATAAGTAGGGACTCGAATCCTTGCGGGATGGAAATATGATCTGCACAATAAATTTTTTTTATAAAAGTATGTTTATTAGATATTAGATGAGGGACGCAATATTTTCTGGATGGAAAAGAATAAGCACGAGAAGCGGGTGGCCGAGGGTTGTTACGGCAAGGATGATGTTTCAAAGTTCTACCAAAGTATGAAAAGATCTGTATCCAAAGCCAGAACGGAAGCCTAATGGCTAGATCGGAGTGTGAATATGGCACTATAGTTTGTCCTCTATAAATTGGCAGTACAGGCCTTATGGGGAAGCTTTTTCAAAATCAGTAGCGCGCCTTATTTGTGCACCATACTGAATTGAAAGAAACCCCCTTTAAAAAATGTTTACCCGCCAATGATTTTTCGATCGCATCCGACATAGATCCAATAACGACCTGCCTAGCGTACAGTTGAATACGCACTGATTGGCTAATGCATTTCAACCCTCTTTTAACATCCATTCGAACAGAGATACCTTTGTCAATTTGGTAACTCGTTTCGTATTTTTTTATATTGAGTTTCTGTTGAGGAACTTTTGATTTTAGAGCTTAAAAAATACCTTTTATTGATGAAATGATAATGAGATATTGAGATGAGCATATTACTAGTACAAAAGTGTTATCGTGCAGTGTTTTTGTTGATCATGTTTGTGTTTTTTATGTGGGGAAAATCTTAAAATGCAGTTACAAAAATGTAGGTAAGCTGATGTCTTTAAAGAATTTATTTGCGTAGATTCTCGTGCCGGTAGGTCGGTTGATATTTCGTGTATATTTTCTTATTTGCGTAGATTTTAAAAGCGCGCGGGCGGTCGGTATTGATGTTTCGTGTACCTATTTTTGTGATTAGTGAGAAATGGCACCGGTGTGTCCAACACGTCGAGCAGGTAATTGAGCCGAAAATGTGGGAAATGGACGTTTTTTCGGAAAACGCTGTAGAAAACCTTATAATAAATCTAGATGAAGAGAGCAGCAACAGCAGCAGTAACTTCTCGAGTGATAAAAATACCTTTACTTATATATAAATGTACATATTTTTATTAAATAGATGAATTTATATTTATTTTTGTTATGCTTGTTTATTTATTTTGCTTGTTATATTAATCTTTATGAATAAATTCTTTATTTTTTGTTTGTTTTTTATTTAAAAGGGATTAGGCCTACTGGGGATACCGTTCAAAAACGCGCCTACTATCTTACCTCTTGGTGGTGTGGCAAAAGATAAATTTCATTTCATTTTTATAAACAAATATTAAGAAAATAATTTTAATTAAAAAAGAAGAAAGGTAACCCTACATCATATTTTTTCAGTTTTTTCCAATTCAAAATGCTTACTACGGCAACCCTGTTAGAGCTTTTGAAAGAAGATAACCTTATGGAAAGCAAAGAAGTGCGAATGAGAGACAAACATCCCTACCTTTCCTGTACTGCCAATTTTTAGTGGACAGACTATAGATTCATATTTACTGCCGAGGATCGTTTCAGGAATTGAATGCTGTTAGTCAAGATATAGATTCCAAAAGTCCAAAAGTTTCATAAAATTACCTCAATATGCATTGGCAAATTAATTTCAAGCGACAGTAGTACATAGAGCTATGTATATCGGCTTTTCGATTTTAAGCATATGTAAGTATACAGTGCAACGGTAGTTTCACGTTACAAAAAATATACAAATGGATTTCTTTTTCGAATTTTATTCGTCTTAACTGAAATTTTACGCACAATACAATCAAAGAATATTAAATTTCCTACAAAATTCATGCATATTGTTTATTTCTCAGTCGTACCGTTAGCCCGTTAGAGCGCGTTCAAATTTCAACATAATTTCCCATTTCTGTAAGAAAAACTATTTGTTTTTACATATGAATTTTTATCGGTTTGTTTTTTTTACATCAGAAATGGAAAATTATGTTGAAATTTCAACGCACTCTAACGGGCTAACGGTAAGTCTGAGAAATAAACAATATGCATGAATTTTGTACGAAATTCAATGGTCTTTAATTTTGTTGTAGGTAGTAAAATTTCAGTTAAGACGCATATTAGTTTCCGAAATGTAAGCAAAAACCGAAACCGCTTTTTTTCGCAGATATCTCAAAATGCATCAAGAAATTTTGTTGGTTTTCTTCAGATTCAGATTCAGCGACCCAAAAAACATAGAATTAAAAAAAAAAAAATCCATTCGTATAATTTTTGTAACATGAGGGCGATTTTAATACGCTTTGACTGGACTTAAAGGTATAATATTATTAAATTTATAGAATATTTCTTTTCACCATTTCCCCGTTAACCTTTTGGAATTTTTATCCAACGCAACTTCAACGGAACACGTTCCAGTTAAAAAAAAAAACATTGCTAACCTTATATCAGCTCGAAGTTAATTTTTCTCCCATCACATCACCCTTACCCTAAGCACACGTAGCTTAGCTTCATAATTGAAACTAATGCAGTTTCCAGAAAAAAAAAATATATCAGATTGCGGAAATGAATACCACACATCACCTCCAGAGTCCAAACCCCACTACTCTGGTGCAAAATTTTAATAAGAACATCGAAATCATAAAATTTTAATTAAAACTTCAGATCTAAAAATTTTCACCAACTTCTATAGCGATAGCAGCGTGCTTTTCAGTCATGACATGAAGTCCAAAACTATTATCAAGCTCTCTAGACTATAGACAGATAAACTTATTTGTACCTTGCTTCTACATGAAGCTGTTTGTTTTTTTTTTCGTTTTCAGATTTGCAGAAATTTACAAAATTAATGGAACGGACTCTGTTTTCCGAATTTAATAATTCATATTCGACATGTTCAAGTTTTTCTAAATTGAAATAGCTCTAGGAAACATGCTGCAGTTCTATGCACAAATATTACAATATCAAAGAGAGTAATTCGGGCACAGATGTTCATTTTGAATTTTGTTATTAATTATACTAAATGGCAATCGGATGCGAACCGAAATGATGTCTCTGAATAGACAGTATTGCAAATAATATAATACTGATGTTGGTTGCGAGAATGTGTTATAATAAAGATCTGAAAAGTTTTGGCCAATGAGGTTACAATTAAAAAGGTTAATAGGATTAAAAGCAGCTTAAATGAACAAAATCAACAAAAACTGGAAAAAAAAACTTATCACATTTAAAAATAATTACAAATTTATTATATATATGTATTAACATAGGACCAGTTTTTCAGTGCGGGATTATTTTAGGTTAGGTAAGGTTAACTTCGAATATGATAATGGAAACACGTTTTTTAGTCAGTTTTAGACCCTGAGAGAGTATGACTCAGATAACTTAGTGAGTGAAGTATTAGGTATAAAAGCGAAGTATTTTTAATCACATAATTTTTTTTTTTTTGTTTATTTTGCGCGCAGTCAAGGGATTATGAATACTCTTTATATGATTAACACAGTACGAGCGTTTAGGAAAATTGGATAGGGGTTGAAAGGAGATACCGATGTTTTGAATGCTTGAAGGTAAAAACAGAGCCGGGTAAAGCATTCCACATTCGTGCAGTGCGGCTAAAAAAAAGAGTCTCTGTACTTAACTGTTCGTCCGAAGTTGGGCTCAAGGGTAAACTGATTGGCATTCCTTGCAGTCCGACTATTGCGGTTGAATTGTTTTAGGGGATGAACGCAACTGGCTATTTCGGCGGAGCACTCTTTATAAAAAAAAGCGATACAATAAGGAGAGGCAAGAAACATTTCGGCGGTGTTCAAGTGACACACATTTTTCCGTTATAACCCTGTCCCCTATCATTTTAAGGCTCTTTTCTGAGTTCGATCTAGGAGATTCAAATAAGTTACAGGAGCTCCTGCCCAGTCATGAGAATTGCACTCTAGTTTTGGACGAATATACGCCTTATAGACAACATTAAGATCATTGGGAGAAAAAAATTTCTTGCATCGTCGTAAGAAACATAAGCATTTCGCAGACATCAAATATGTGATCATTCCACAGAAGGTGGTTGGTAACACACATACCGAGAAGGGAAAGATTTTCAGTATCCTCTATACAAGTGCCACTCATAGAAAGTGGCATAAGTTACGCTCCAGAAGCATTAAATTCCACGCGGTTGTTAATTCCCCATTGAACAATGCTGTCAAGATTGGAATTATATGAGCTTATCATACGCTGCCGCTCCAGTTCCACAACCGAAGAGACCAATAGAATAGGACATATGGAAAAAAGCTTACGCAGTGGTTTTGCCAGCTTGGAGCACACCTCTTCAGAATAATGGTTGAAATACTATCCGGGACTTGTAAAAAGCCAAGTCGTAAAACGCCATCTGGACAAATCCACCCCATCAACTTCAGATGTAATCGAAAAGTAAGCCCATCCACATGGACAAGTGGACATTATGTTGCATCGAACTGCGAACTAGCTATTCAACAAAAAGTAAAAAAAAATCCGCTTTTGTATGTAGGTATTGTCATAATGGTTTTCAAAATACCGACTGCTAAAAGATCAACTGTTAAAATGTCGACAATGTTTTTCACAGTCTTTTATTTGATCAATCGCCTCATTTTTTTTTTAGTTTTGAAAATCGATTTTGAAATCGACATTTTTAAAAGCGACTTTTCGTACTCACGCTTTAATTGTTTATAGGTATCTGCAATCGCCAAGTTAAAAAGAGAAAAAAAAATAAATGGAAAAAGTACAAGTTGCCACAAAATAAGAATACAAAAAAAATAAAAGGCACCATTGGGTCTCACAAACTTGCTCTTGTGGCAAGTTACCTGAGAGTATAAAGTACAAACGGAATATACGAACAAATCGTAGGTATGATTTTTTTTTTAAGTTTGAAAACCATACCTTACCAATTTTCAAACCAAAATCAAAGTTTGCAAAAAAAAATTCTTCACTAAATGTGAGTTTGAGAAAAAAAAAATTCAAAATCGTTCGACTGGTTTTCGAAAAAAATCGATTTTTCAAAATATTTTTTCGTGAGTATGAAAGTTTTTTAAACTTAATTTAATACCCCTTTAAAACTGAATTTCATAAAAATCCGTCAACTAGATTTTGAAAAATTGAATTCACAAAAACAGTTTTTCAAAAAAATATTTAAAACTTTACAAGAACATTTTTGAAAAATAATTTTATGCCATGTTATAGCTAGGGCAATTTTATTATTGAGTTTTGTTCAAATCGCTTAAGTCGTTATCGAGATAGTCTAAATTTAAAAATACTGTTATATATGGCAGGTACCGTTAAACGAATTTTCTTGAAAGTTTGGTTTTCAATATTTTATAGACCTTTTACACCTTATTATTCTTATGCGAAATTTGGTTGAAACCGTTAGAGCAGAAAAATACAATATTGTCGATAACCGTTATATGGCAGGTATCCCGTTATTTTTAGACTCAGTAACCTACAAAAAAGCTCTGAGCATATTACCCTAAAAATCATACCTACCAAGTTTGAAGCAAATCGGCCCACCCGTTTAGGCCGATGCCGATTCGTCTTCTCTCATCGTAATGTCATTTTTGATTGTTATCTCAAAACTTTTTTTTTTTGCACGAATCCAAGACTTGCCTTATACAGGGTGAGTCATGAGCAATGCGAAAAAATGCTAGGGCGTGTAGGTTGCGTTGAGACAAGAAAAAAATCGTATGGGAGGGGGGGTCTATTCCCCTCCGTTTAGCCGGGAGGGGCAATTTTCGAAAAAACTGACTTAAAATGGGAAAAAAATTATTTAAAATCAACGGCTTCATTCACAATGCTGTGCGATACGTTTTTGAAAAGCCAATAACTTTTTCTTTCATTCTGTGTTTAAATAAATCTATTCTAAGAAATAGTTTTTGAAATATTAATTTTCAAAGTCAAAATTTTGAAAAAAAAAATTAAAAAAAAAATTTCAAATTCATTTTTTTCAAAATTTTACGTAATTAAGTGCTAATTTTAATTTCAAAATTTGATGCTGTTATTAATTTTAAGTCTAAATAAGAAAACCGGATGCAAAAATTTTATGTCGTTCTCAAGAAATTAAAAAAAAACCAAAACCACCTTTTTCTAAGAAAAACATTTATTTTTATTGTAACGAAGCAATTTAAGAAGCATTAATCTTAGTTTTTTTAGTTTTTTTTATTCCTTTTATTTTTACTATGTTTTTTATTGGAAGTACTTATAAAAAATTCTCGATATGATCTCCATTGTTTAGAAGGCATAGATTATATCTCCTTGTAATGGCTTCACATAAGTTTATGCTTGACAAATTTTCCTGCAATTTGACTCCAGCGACTTCAATTCGTTCCTTCAGTTGTTCCAATGATACTATTTCCACTTCGTAAACATAATTCTTCATAAATCCCCATGCAAAGAAATCTAGGGGAGTTAAATCTGGTGACCTAGGCGGCCATTCCGTGGGGCCCCTTCTTCCGATCCAACGGTCACTAAAATGATCATCCAGCCAGTTTCTCACCTGTAAGCTGTAGTGTGCTGGAGCACCATCTTGTTGGTAGATTAAAGTATCTGCTATAACCAATGGAACGCTGTCTAATAAATCGGGTAAAAGGTCTCGTAGGAATTGCAGGTATGATTCTCCATTAATAATGGAATTCAAAAACCGGGGCCCGATCACAGTGTGTCCAACAATACCAAGCCAAACATTACAACTAAAGCGGTGTTGTGATTTGTTTTGTTTTTTTTTTTTGTGTGGATTGGCGCTACTCCAATAATGTAAATTGTGGAAGTTAGTAACCCCATCCCTAGTAAACTGTGCTTCATCCGTCCAGAATATTCTTCTAAAATAGTTTTGTTCGGTTTCATTTCTAAGTAGTAATGTTCTACAAAATTCGGTTCTCAATAACTTGTCGTTTGAGGTGAGTTCCTGAACAGGCGTAAAGTGGTACGGGTGTAAATTTCCCGCCCGAAGTACTCGACATGCTCTAGATTGGGACACTCCAAGCATAGTGGATATCCTTCTTGTACTGACGGAGGGATTATTTCGGACTAAATCCAGAATTCTTTCATCTAAGATTCTTGACTCATCAGAAACTGGCCTTTCGCTTCTTCGATGCTCCAGCACTCCATGATCTCTTAGACGTCGGTGGATTCTTGGAAACGTGCTATGATGGGGACACCTCCTATCGGGATATCTTTCAGCGTACAGTCTTTCGGCTTCACGACTTCGACCATTAGCTAAACCGTAGCAGAAATGCATGTCCGTTAATTCTTCTCGGGTATATGAGCTTGACATCGTTACGTGTTAATGAGTTAATATTCAAATTTGAAATAATTACTAAGCAAAACTGCAATGCCTTTTATTTATCTTGCGTTGCAATTTTCTTTTTTTTTCATTAAAAAAAATGCGGTTTTATTGTCCCTATTGTCCCCATAACAGGTAGAACCCATGGGCTGCGGGCAGGCCAAGGCAAAAATATTGACAGGTCAGTTTTCAGAAGTTATCAATGAAAATAATATTAATCCAGGGTTATTCCAATACTATTTAATTTTATTACGTTCTCCTAAGACTCCAATTCAAAAAAAAGTAAAAAAAACTAAGATTAATGCTAAATAAATAAATAAATTGCTTCGTTACAATAAAAATAAATGTTTTTCTTAGAAAAAGGTGGTTTTGGTTTTTTTTTAATTTCTTGAGAACGACATAAAATTTTTGCATCCGGTTTTCTTATTTAGACTTAAAATTAATAACAGCATTGAATTTTGAAATTAAAATTAGCACTTAATTACGTAAAATTTTGAAAAAAATGAATTTGAAATTTTTTTTTCAATTTTTTTTTTCAAAATTTTGACTTTGAAAATTAATATTTCAAAAACTATTTCTTAGAATAGATTTATTTAAACACAGAATGAAAGAAAAAGTTATTGGCTTTTTATTAATTAATTGATTTTAAATAATTTTTTTCCCATTTTAAGTCAGTTTTTTCGAAAATTGCCCCTCCCGGCTAAATGGAGGGGAATAGACCCCCCTCCCATAAGATTTTTTTCTTGTCTCAACGCAACCTACACGCCCTAACATTTTGTCGCATTGCTCATGACTCACCCTGTATAGTACTTATACTATAGAGCAAGTATAAAAATGTAGGCATTGCCAAATTTTTTTAAAGCAGTCTCCAAAAACAGAGCTCTGATGTTGGCTCTTTCAAGGAATGACTTGAATCAAACCCAATACCATTTGTATCTAACTCCCTCTGTTTTCAAATATAAATTGTAAATGCAATTATATTCATGTTATTGTTCTGATCCTGCCAGCTAGAAAAAGGGATGCAAATTCAAACGGGAGAATTTTCAAAGAATATTCCAAAGATGCATTATTTTCATCTACATTTGCATTTGATTGTCATTTTCATTTTCATTGTTGTCGTCCTTGGCCGTTGCATTATTATTATCGTTGTTGTATTATGATTTTATGGAGGCAATTTATTATTTGCATTCCGCTTGCAGGTGCCTTTTTATTACATTTTCTAAAAATGAGTTACGACTTACGACCAAAAGAGTATACCACGCGCTATACTTATCTATATAGTAAGCCAGTAGGTATTACAGAGGCATCCTTTCCGCATACTCTGTTCATTTTTCCACAAGATTGGTCAGGCTAAACCAACACACTGTTAACATCTACAGCCTATTTTTGAGTGTGGGGGAGTAACAATTATTATCGGCTAAGCCAATTTCATGAATGCACCAGGCAGACTCTTGCACAAAATGGATAATTTATTATTTTTTGGTTGCATTTTGCAATTCTTGTTATGAACACAAAAAAAGATATGTGGGGAGAAGGACAAAATGTTTGGGTATTATCATTAGTGCATCATGAGGCATGAAGATTTTGTGGTCTTCTTTTCATCCTTCAGGGCATTAAGCCAAATGCACTGATTATCGTATTTGAAGTGATTTATTTCACACAATTGCAACGATAAGCGATATGGGAATGCACTTTTTACTGCCGAAAAGGATGCACATTGCACATAATTGCTGTAAAAGGAGAGTAAGAGATGTAAATTATTATTGAACTTTTTAGCAAGATTACAAATGAGCTTATGGTTATTTATACCTTAAGCTTTTTTTAATGAGATTTTATAATTATTTAGTTTACAGTTAGATAATCATTGACAAACAGCATTTGCCCTTATGTTTTTTGTATACGTAAATTCTTTTGACCGAGATCTTTGTTTTGATGGTGCCGTGAAACAATGCCAAGTGAAATATGGCTAACATTCAAAAGTCTGCCTTTTTTGCGCTTTCCAAACGTCTGATGGCGGTCAGCCATCAGACGAATAGGGGGAATAACATGTAGCATACGAAAACATGCACGTGCCGTAACTATTCGAGACTGATGGAAGTGTGATCACAGCCTCTTCGCGGCGGCCGCTAGTAACAAGCCTTTTAAAAAAAAGGTTTGGCTAATATGATCAGGCTGGTTCCTCAGGTTGGCAACAGGTTAATTCCCTGTTCCGTAAAACTTCGAATTACGAGACCGACAAACAAGCCTCGGAAACGGACTGATCTCACGACGAAAACCAACGCAACGAAAACGGCAAAACGATGTACGAATTTTCTTATGGAACGTACGATCGCTCTATAGAGCTCGAGCTGCCCAGCAGCTAGCTGATGCCCTGTCAAAATATAAAGCTGACATAACAGCACTTCAAGAAATCAGATGGACAGGGAATGGTGTTTTACAGAAGAAAGAATATGACGTATACTACAGCTGTCATACAAAACACCATGTGCTCGGGGTAGGCTTCCTAGTCAGCGAAAAAATGAAGTCTACCATCATCGGCTTTAACGCTATAAGCGAAAGGCTATGCACCCTTCGCGTGCGAGGCAAATTTACGAACATTAGCCTCATTAACGTTCACGGACCTACGGAGGAGTCCTCAGACGAAGAAAAAGATACTTACTACGAACAAGTCGAGAGGACCCTCAATGCCTGTCCAAGGTATGACGTAAAAATCATCCTTGGAGATTTGAACGCAAAAATAGGTCGGGAGCCGGTATTCAGGCATTACGCAGGCACCCATAGTTTGCATGAGAACACTAATGACAATGGACTTCGAGTCTTAGAATTGGCAGCATCGAAAAACATAGTCGTTGCGAGTACCAGGTTCCCGCGAAAAGATATCTACAAAGCCACCTGGGTATCACCTGATGGAGGCACTCGTAACCAAATAGACCACGTGTTGATAGAGCTTCGCCACTACTCAAACTTGATGACGACGGTACGAACGTACCGACTCGGATCACTATCTTGTTGGTATGGTCTTCCGAGGGCGGATTGCCTTGCGAAGACGTATTGCATCCGCCGATCAGGTTCGAATCAACACGGCCGCCCTGCGCAATGAAAATGCCAGTAACACCTTTGGTAATGCGTTAGGACTCGCCCTAGAATCACTTGATTTAGGGAGAGTAAGTCCTGGGGCCAGTATGCTGGGCGTAGATGAGAAGTGGACACGCCTTAAGAATATTGTCATTAGTACTGCCAACTCCATCTTAGGCAGCAGTCGTAGAAATCGGAACGACTGGTTTGATGATGAATGCAAGCTAGCGACTGAACGTAAGAATGTTGCGTACCGAGCAATGCAACAATCTCATAGAACGCGGGCACGCGAAGAAGAATATAAAGAGCTCAGAAGAATAAAAAAACGGCTTCACAGACAGAAAAAATCAGCCTGGGAGAAGAACTTAATCTGTGAAATAGAAAAAAGCCGAGAGCGAGGTCCGCACCAGGCGCGGAAGTTTTACCAATCCGTCCGAAACATGACGCAGTATACACCACGCTGCACATACTGCAAGGACGGAGAGGGAAATCTGATCACCGATCCACAAAGCATACTGGAGCGATGGGAAGTGTACTTTAATGAATTGCTAAATGGTCAACTCACTGCAGAAGTGGAGGCTCCACTGCTTCAAGACGAATACCCTATGTTGCCGTCACCAAGAATAGAAGAGGTTGAGAAGGCTTTAGACCGGCTAAAGAAAAACAAAGCCCCGGGAGCTGATGGTATACCAGCCGAATTATTTCAACACGGTGGGCCAGCTCTACGTCAGGCAATTCATGGTGTTATAGTGCACGTGTGGTAGCATGAAGAAATGCCAGAAGACTGGCGAAACTATAGAGGTATCACGTTGTTGAGTACCGCCTATAAGATACTCTCCTCTATCCTCAAAGACCGGATAACCCCATACGCTAAAACCATCATCGGACAACATCAGTGTGGTTTCATTCCAGGCAAATCAACAACTGATCAGATCTTTACCCTTAGGCAGGCGATGGAAAAATGTCTAGAATTTAACATCCCAACATACCACCTGTTTATAGACTTTAAGGACGCCTATGATAGCATAGCCAGGGTAGAACTTACAAAGCCATGAGAGAATTCGGCATCCCAAATAAATTGACACGACTATGTAGGTTGACCATGACCAACGTAACAAGCCAAGTAAAAATAGCCGGATTGCTATCCAGACCAATCAACATCTTTAATGGACTCCGACAAGGGGATGGTTTGGCATGCCTCCTCTTCAACCTGGCGTTGGAGAAAGCAATCCGTGACTCTGGCACGGCAACAAGAGGGAACATCGTCAACAGGTCGAGCCAGATACTGGCTTACGCAGACGACATCGACATCATCAGAAGAACCGAGCAAGCTGTACACGATTCCTTCATCCAGATCGAGCAGGAAGCACAAAATCTGGGGCTGCACATTATTGAAGGTAAAACAAAGTACATGGTGACGTCGAATGCGAGAGGAACAGTTGGTCAAACAATCAAGGTAGCGGAGCACGAATTTGAAGTGGTGCAATCCTTTAAATACCTTGGGTCAATAGTAGCAGCCGATAACAATATAGAAGAAGAAATACGCGGGCGGCTTCTCAAATCCAACAGAGTCTAATACAGTCTGTCAAAGCACTTCAAATCTAGAAATCTCACCATAACTTCAAAACTACTGCTGTACAGGACCATGGTCCTGCCAGTACTCACATATGGATCCGAGACTTGGGTGCTTAGCAAAAGGCACTCTGACCTCTTAGCCGCGTTCGAGAGAAAAGTCTTAAAAATTGTTGGCCCCATATGTGAGGAAGGACGATTCCGGAAACGGTACAATCATGAATTGTACGCAATCTACCTTGAAGCAGATATCGTGACAAAAATTAGGCTCGGTAGACTTCGGTGGGCAGGGCACCTAGCTCGCATGAGCGAAGAGGAACCTGCTCGGAAAGTCCTTTGTGGTACATTCTATGGCAGACGACAGCGTGGTAGACCATGCTTGCGCTGGAGAGATGGCGTAGACCAGGACGCCAGGAGCCTTGGGGTGCGCAACTGGATGGCGTCGGTTCAAGACCGGGATAGGTGGAGAGACTTGTTGAAGGAGGCCAGGACCGGACCCCGGTTGTCGAGCCGATGATGATGATGATGAAACGTGTAATAAAGTCAAATTTTAAAAATGAAATACCACCAAGTTGGTCTTATTACGGTTTCAATTAATGCATTCCGATCAATTGGAACAGTCCAGCGAAATACGACCAAATGTTAAAATTGTATAGATACATGTACTGAATGCACAGAGGAGTGCTCTCTTTTACATGACTTAATACTTAAGTATGATCTTTGAGCACCAAAGTACACAAGAAATGATTGGTTTTGACCGCTCTTGGATCAATATTCTTTTTTCCTGGTCAACCGCAATTTAGGGGGGCAAACGAGGTATTGTTCACTAGCCAGTTTATAGTGGTTCAATAATTGTAATTGTAATATTAAATTAAATTATTCCACGCCTCATCCCACCCTATATACCACCGAGCTAGGGACCTTGTGTCAAAACGGCAGCAACAACAGCTGAGGGACGATGGATTGATGCTGCATGCAATTATGTATGCGACACCTTTATTGCTAAATAATTTTACTACTTGTTTTATTATTATAAGTTTTAGATTTTGTTTTTAAAAATTTAAAAATTAATTCAGAAAGGAAAAAACCTATATTCAAGAAAAGACATAATAAGAAAAGGAAAGAAGCAAATGATAAGCAATAATTTCCCCAGAAAAAAGAAAAGGTAATTTAATAGGAACCTGGGGACACTTGATCCCCGCTTTATAAATTTCTTAGGGCCAGTTCTACAAACATTCGAATCACATTTCAGCTATTTTTATTTTCCAAGCCCGGCTACTTAACTAAGATCTAGTTCTGGTTAGAGGTACATGTATGTGATAATAAGCGATTGCATGCCTTTACAAGAGATGAACATTGAACCACAGTTAACTTGCAGAAATATAGGTGGGTAAACTTGGACCACGTTGAACCACTATTGTACAACTGGCCCTTAATATCTCCAATAATAAAAGATATTTTCACTCCTTAATGTAATGGTATATAATTCATTTTATTTTTTCTTATATTACATGGTTACGCAAATATAAAATTAAATACACTTTTTTATGTTTTTTTAAAAGAACCCAAAGTATAACCAAGTGTACCCTATTGAGGGAGACTTGATCCGGGTATAGAGGAGACTTGGTTGTTGGAAGATCAACTATCCCCTGTTTCATTATTTTGATCTAAATTAAATTTCCGCAACGATTTTTTGAATTGCAATAAGACAATGCGTTAAGTGTCGGATTTAGGTAGGTAGGTAGGAATGGCGGCTATTCAACTAGAATAAAACCCAATTAGCGCTTGGTGCGCCGTTTTGATACCATAAACTCATGAGACCTATCATTATGTGGAGGTTGGGATATTGTATTGAGGTTTGGAATTGTGTTGGGAGGTGATCCCTTTATTACCATTTACCATAGAGAAAAAAGAGATCCTCGGCTACCTCAGCCAAGAGAACTGGCCCATACCCCCCACCAGGCTTTATGCCAGGCTGTTAGCTCCGATATGTCTGTCTTCGCTAAAAACCTAAACAGGCAGGGTGCTGGATGGCTTAGGGTAGGACCGAATTTCCGTTAAGATCAGTTCGATTTAAGGAAAAACATGATGCCCGCAGTAGGCTTAGCCCGCCTACACGGCTAGAGAAAAGGTTCCTGCAAAAATCATGTGGTTCTCTTGATCCATCTTATCTACACATAGAAGAGGTGAAGTATTGATATGGTTTGTTACGTTTATAGCCATTTGGTTGCATTCAAAAAGCCAATGAGGTTACTTATGCTCACAACAGTAAGTTCGTTAAGGTTGTCAATAAAGTACTGACCAAAGAATTTGCATCTTGGATTTGCCAAGGCAGGGCACCAGCAGAGATAGTGGGTCACTGTTTCCTTTTCCCTTTCATTTCCACAGCTACGGCAATGAGTATTGTGCGGAATGCCCATTTTTGCTGCATGCTCTCCTATTGGCCAGTGACCCGTGCTAACTGCGGATTTAATAGTTAATTTAGTTGGAGAATTATAGTTGGAGAATTGATTTTCTTTACGATTTGATTCCGTTCAATTTCAGAAATATCATCTTTAACAAGCCATTTAAATGTGTGGTTATTTATTTTTTTCGCAAAACGCACTTCATAACCATGTTCTGTTAATGATTTTATCTGTGCAACAAAACGATGTACGGTACGACGTTTTTTAAAGAAAATATGGGCACAACTATCCAGTCGTCAACTTTTTATAACGAAGAAGAGGGTTCATTTTGGTTAATGGTTTCATTCCGGGGATGGTGGCAGCTCTTCCTCATTTGCAGATGACGAGGAAACAAACGCTTTCATATTTTGTAGTTTTGCTTTGAATCTTTTTGTCTTTTCTTCTTTTCTTTCTTCTTAGAACTTCAGTTTTATTTTATTTTTATTTTTTTCGGGTGAAAAAGTTAAAATTTTTGGTGATCCCTTTTTACGCCCTCTTGCAGTTAGTTTCCGTGGACCTGCTTTTGGAAATGGCCAAATTTCTTCAGGAGTTTTAAGACATGCTTTAGATGTTGAAAGCTGAAGTAGTTTTGATGGTTGTGGTGTGGCCACCAATGAAACTGTCTCTTCAACATTTATGACGTTATGAAATATTAATTGCTGGATAGGTGATAGCAAGGTTATGTTTGTGTCATCGAGATTTGAGTCGCAAAATATTTTGAGGTTGGGAAGGTACTGGTTGGTCTTGAGAGATTTGTCTGCCTACGTCCTCGGCTGTTAGTTCTTGTTCAGGTCGATCAGACACATACGTCGGTAAAAATGTTGCAGTTTAAAAGGAATATTCCTGTAACCCAAAAGCTACTTTATATATTTTTCGGCGTAAAAGCTCGTACAAAAGCATTTCCAAAACACTCCGAAATGTCATAATTAGTTTAAGGCTTTTCAGCGTTTTGAAGTATCCAGTTGTCGCAAGCGGTGTTGTAGTAGTCTTTTAGTGGTCCAAACACGATTCTGTCTAGAGGTTGTGATGGTACCATGGATTCGAATGGCTAAGGTAAAATCGCCGGAATGCCGGGTTCGTACTAAAGTACTATAAAACTTTAGTTTAGGTCTTTCTTTATTTTATTCACAAATCTCCTTAAAAAAATATAAATCTACATAAATAACAAATCTTGTTTTATTAATTTCTTACTAAATTCGGTTTTCACCTGGTACGGTTGATATTTCCTGGTAGTATAGGTCTTTTCCTCGTTGTGTATTGTTGGCGGTTCTGGATTTGGTTTTACGTATTTAGCTGTCCTCCTTTCTTTATGGTATTAGTCACACTGGGTATTCGGATTTATAGTTGGCTATTTTCATGATATTTGTCCTCAGTTGCACATACAGGGCTCAATATCGTCCTATACTTTTCCTAGTACTATTAAAATTGTATGTTTGCTGTAGGTATTCTTTGAAATCTAAAATTCTAATTTGTTTGTAAGTGATGGAGTTTTGTTTCCTGATGTTTCCTTTTTTGTTGTCATTTTTCTCGTATTGGTAGAAGTGTCTAAAATCCTATTTTTCGCCTACTAAGAGCTCTCACTAGGTACGGAATGAGGGACTCGGGAAATTCTACTAAGAAGTACAGTACAAAAAGAAGTTACCAGGGTAGGCAATCTAGTTAAATTTTCAAAGCTAATTAGTAGAATCCTTGGGTATTTTCATGTTCTCCTTGGAACGCCTTATTAAATGAAGATTGGAGTCGTTTAATTTATTTAGGGGGTGCACCAGGTAAGTTGACGATGGTGGTGAATTTTTGTCTGACCCCGTGAAATTATACTCAAAAGTTGGGAAATTCAAATATGGTCGACGAAATTCCAGGTTGTGTGGGATATGGCCAGCTGCATGTCATCCGCAGCGCCCTCTAGGTGTGATGAAGTCCGTCCGCTGTCTCTTTTTTGAAAGTTTTTGTCTTTCTCTAGGCCTGATTTATGTTGTTGTTGCTGGAGAGGTGTAGTTTCGGGGACAAGAACCCTCCCGTTCCGGCGAATTTAAGTTGAGCACCGCTAGAAGTCCGCGTTCCCCGAAACTATGCATTCCAATCCCTTTCCGACTCGTCCCTTTCCTGCCCAATCCTCTTCTTCTTCTTCTCTTCTTCTATCTCTTTCTCTCTCTACCCACCCCCCCTCCTTTTGACTCGCAACAAAGTTCCCCTTTATTCTATTTCCAAGGTCCATTTTCACCGAGCACGACGCTGCAAATTTGATTGCAAGTTGTACCGAAACTTATTTAAATCATTATGAATCCAATAATTCATTTATTAACTCAATAACGTTATAGTAATTGATGAAAAGTCTGTCTAAAGGCACATAATATCGCGTACGCAAAAACTCTGCCATCTACTGTGACCAAAAAATGCCCCCTAATAAGCTGAAAAGAAAGCATTACACTGATCTAGTTCCTGCAGAGCTTACATAAGGTTCACAATGTTGGACAATGTACAAGAAGTATGAGAGCAAGTTGATGGTGACTGAGATAAAGATGCTTCATATATGACAGCAAGAGTTACAAAGCTATAGATTGAATAAAGAGTAAAAAGATTGTTGCGGCTACCTTGGGTCTGACGCCTCCCAAAAAGCCACCTGGTATTTGAACCAAAACAAATCTGGTACATCTATTAGGAATTAATGAATTGTTAATAATTAATAAATAAATATTTATCAAATATGAAGGATACACCGAATCGTTAAGTATCTAAAGGGTTTTCCAATAAGAGGTGTTATTTTGAATAGCCCGCTATATCGGTAGCTGTCACTTTTGAAGCTGTCATTTTTTGACATTTGACAAGTAGAAACTACGCCATTAATAAAAATGGAACGATACACGCTTCAACAACGCATTGAAATTATTAAAATTCACTATAAAAATGGTGAACATTTGGCAGAGACGGTTCGTAAAACATTTTTGGGTCGTCGTGAAGCACCTTGTCGGACCGCAATACAGAAATTGGTGGACAAATTCGAGCTGTTGGGACAAGTTAGTGATGTGAAGAATAAAACCCGTGCACGTTCAAGAACGACGCTCAAGAACAACTGAGAATATTGCTGTTGTAGCCCAAAGTGTTGAATTCGTGAGGCTATCGAGGACATAGGGCAGCCACTTTGCGATTTGGTTATGGAAAATTTCATGAAAAGGATATGGTCCTGTAAGCGTGGTCGTGGCGACCATTTGACTGATGTTGTGTTCCATTATTAATGGCATACCTTCCTCTATAAAATGAAATAAACATCCGATCATTTATCTCAAAAAAATCCATTTTTCTTTGAATATCAAAATATTGGAAAACCCTTTATTTATTCCCAAATGCTGACATCCTATTCCAAGTTAGCTGGTGAATAGTAAGCACTTCATCGAATGTTTAATAATAAGAGTAATATATATTTCAATTCACAATAAGAGTACACTTTTTAGTCTGTGAAAAGTTGACAATAATTATAAGTTGCGATAATATTAAAATAAGATTTATAAAGTAAAATAAGATAATGAGTTTATGAGTGTGCAAAGAATGAGAAAAACACAATTTAAAAAAGAAAAAAATAGAAAACATGAGAAAAAAAGTCGAGATAACAATTACATAACCATATCAATCTTTGTACTTTAAAATGTATCTCAAATCTAAATTTAATCTAAATGTTATATTAGTTGAGTTTGCTTGATAACATGAAGAGGGAGGGGGGAGGGGGGTAATTGGTGAAATTAATTGCTTTGGTTAGTGAAGAACAGCTTTAACTCGTTCTTAAATCGATGCGTGTCACTTAGCTCTCTCAAATTGCGCGGAAGTGTATTCCAAAGGCGTATAGCAGAAATAAAAAATTGTCTTTCGGATGTTAGACAGGTAAACTGTGGTAAAATCAAACAAGCAGATCTGTTGGATGCCGAAAACCGGATTTTATCGTAAAGATATATTGGCTGCCTCATTTTTATGATTTTAAATAATAAAAACCGGGTACGAAACTTTATATAATTGAAAAGAGACATATCCAATAAAATGTTTTCCAAATGCGAGATATGGTCAAATCTTTTTAAATTATAGATGTATCGAAGTGTACTATTGAATGCAACTTGAAGCTTCCTTTTAGATTCAGTATCACAGTTGTTAAATATTTCACAGCCATAAATGAGTACTGGAATAACTAAAGATTTAGCAAGAATTAATCTTGTTTCTGGTGGTGTAAACTTCTGAGCCGTCCATAAAGTTCGAAGAACTCCATAAGCTTTGCCCACGTTAATGTCCTGTTGAATACCAAACCCAAGTTTTTCGAACTTTCAACAAATTCAATAGGCGAACAATCAAGCTCTAGTTTCTTTTTTGATATGACCAAACACTTACATTTCTTCGGGTTGAGTGAGAGACCATTATTCAATGACCACTTCGAGATCATTTTTAAGTCTTCGTTCAACTCATAAGCACAGTTTTCGATAAGACCAAGAGGGCAACTTTTATAAATTTGAATGTCGTCAGCATAAAAATGCTTCGAAGAGTTCAAAATTATGTTTTGAATATCATTTAAGGGAGAATAACAGGGGGCCCAAAATCGATCCTTGTGGTACACCCTGTACCATTTGTCACTGACAAATGTTTTGTTTTTTAATCAAAGTATTCAAAGTGCAAATTGTTTTTTATCATAAATAGACACTGTTCTTACAAATCAAACTTATTAACTCATGTTTTTAATATAATGATGACAACGTCTATTTTTCCCTCAACATGAAATGTGCGAAAATACCTATCACCAAAAATAGAGGGGATCGTCTCAAACATCGCCAGAATACAGACCCATTTCAATTCTACCTTTCCTATCAAAGGTCTGAAAGAAAACAGAAAAACAAAACAAAACGATTATTATGGGAAGACTCAGAGATAACAGGAGGCCTAAGCCACTGATCAAATTTGAACAGTAGACATGGACCCCAATAAGAAGGGAATTGTACTTATCTCTCATAATTATTGACGAGATGATTTTTTTTATGTGCTCTCAATAAGGTATCGAATGGCTCGATCTGGGGTTTTCCTTTCCATAAAATTCTGTCATCTACTGATCCTTCTTGGGGAGAGTATCCTCCCTGTAGTGGCGTGGTGCAAGCGAATATAAACGAAAATTTCACGTATCTGAACTTTCGACAATGAAAATGATGTCTCAATATTAAGATGAAAACAAGATCTAAAAAGGACTTTAACGTCAAATATAACATCGTAGATAAAATACTTCACGACAAACTCAGCTGGTACTGTCATTTACTAAGGAAGTGACAAAAAAGAAGAAAAAGCTCGCATCATCAACGACGATATATGTTATATTATCAAAGCCAATATTTTCAAATGTTGAGTATTAAATCTAATAACAAAACAATCCACCCGATTTAAAAGAAGTGAGAGACTCATCTGTAGATAAGAACTCACACCAGACGACAGTTTACTTCAGCGGAACTACACTGCATACAACGGCAACACATTCTTTGTATGAAATCGTATGATGTAAACCGCACCTAGCAGCAGTAGAACTTCACTTCAGCGACACTAAGCGACAAATTTGATAATCTGACCAACTTTGCCGCGTACTGTCGCTGAAGTGCAGTTCCATTGACGCTTATAGTGGGAATAGGAAGTGGACGAGACACTTCGCGTCATTTTGTAGTAGAAGTATAAAAAAAGATGGATTTAATTTAATTTATTTATATCTGAGTACTGAGTCATTCTAAGATGGATTTTTATAATTAATGGCTCAAAAGATGGGAGAAGAATTATATTTTTAACTTCATAAAATATTATTTATGAATTATTAATTGATTTCATATAAATTGCTTTTTTCGAAAGAGAAGAAAAATGGTAAACAAATCTGATTTTTTCTACAGGGTTTTTTAAATTTATTTATATCTGAGCCATCCTAAAGTGGATTTTTATCATTAAAGGCTTAAAAGATGGGAAAAGAATTATATTTTTAACTTCATAAAATATTTATAATGAACTATCAATTGATTTCATATAAATCGCTTTTTCCAAAGAGAAGCAAAATGGTAAACAAATCAGATTTTTTCAGAAGTTTTTTTTTAGTTTATTTATATCTGAGACATCAATAGGTAAATTTTTATTATTAAAGACTTGAAAGATAGGGGAAGAATTATATTTTTACCTTTATAAAATATTAAGTATGATTTATAAATTGAAATCACATAAATTGTATAAGATAAACAGATGGCAACCCGAACATCAACAGTTTATAACTGCAGCGGTACTTACACACACACACACAATGTAAATTTTGTAATATATTTTTTTTTCCTCTCAACGAAGTGACAAAACAGTTGAAAATAAACCGTAGAGTAAATAACATTGGCTTTCATTTCAGTTCGTTTTTGCGTGTATAATTTTCATTTTATACATTTTTTGGTGCCTCCTGTGAGGAATAATTTCACGACCACTGATTACAGGTCGAAAAAACAGTTTTTGCAATAAAAT
Source organism: Baccha elongata (assembly GCA_951217065.1). Lineage (NCBI taxonomy): Eukaryota > Metazoa > Arthropoda > Insecta > Diptera > Syrphidae > Baccha > Baccha elongata. The sequence continues at coordinate 55,265,576 of OX578272.1, read as the reverse complement.
TAAAATTAAATATTGTTTGATTCGGTTACGCGTTGCACAAAATTGGATGGTGTTTTTTTTACTCAAGTGGCTTATGTTTGGCAAGCATTCTACAACATTCGATCGCGTGTGAAAAAAAAAATCGATCTCATTTAAAGGATTTTACAGTTTTGGTTATCTTCTTATTGGCAACTGTACTACACTACACAGTAAGTAACGTGGTTATTTGGCTTGCAAACATTGGTGCATAATGGCTGAGATAAATCGACGCAGAGCTGAGATTACCACATTGTGTCGTATGACTACGGCAATTTTGGCTGATGGATTTACTGGCGACTCCCACACATGCTCCCAAGAATTAAATAGTCTAACCTCGCATTTCAACCGTTTTAATGCGGTTAATGATGTTTTAGTAGCAAACGCAGCCAACGATGAAGAATTGGAGGCACATCAAGAGCTGTGTAACGAAGTAGAGGATTTATACAACCCATCAGTTGCAAAGCTCAATCGATTGATGGCACCTAAGGTTGAGCCATTGGGGCAGGATTCGCAACCGCGATCTGCTGCCATGGATCTTAAACTGGATCCAGTTACAATCCCAAAATTTGATGGCTCTCTCCGCAACTGGCTAGCGTTTAAGGACGCAATTCAAACACTCATCGATAAACCAGGAATTCCCGAGTACTACAAATTGCAGAAATTGCGCGAGTCATTGGTTGGCGACTCACTCCAAACACTAGTTGGTAATCTATACACTCGCGGCTACCAGGCTACTTGGGATGAACTGATGAGACGATACGATAATAAAAAACAATTGGCTGAACTACACGTTTCTCGCTTCGTTGGCATCAAGCCAGTTGCCATCGAAACTAGTGCTGGACTCTTGACTGTTGTGGACACTGTACGCGAATCACTTCGCGCATTGCGTGTTATGGCATTGCCAGTTGATCAATGGGATGCGTTATCCGTGCCAATAGTCACATCGAAATTGCCGCCAGCAACACAACATGCATGGGGTATGCACACAAGTCAATTGGATAATTTACTTGAGTTTGTCGAGAAACGAGCACAAAGTCTATCTCTTGACGTTATTCATTGGCCAGGCTCTTCAAACAACGACAACGAAATTGGCTTTTCGCATAATGGCAATACAATAGGCTCATCACAGCGACGTGTAATAAATGCACCACGTTTGGTGAAATCAAAGTTGGCAGCAACTTCTCCTGGCAATTGTGAATTTTGCGACAGCAGTATACATCGCATCAGTAGTTGTCCAAAATTGTTGACTTTACCTGTGGCTGAACGGTTTAACAAATTACGAAGTTCTAACCTGTGCTTCAACTGCTTGAGACCGGGACATGCAACCAAGGTATGCTCAGGTGGCAACTGCCGAACTTGCCAAGGTAAGCATCATACCTTGCTGTGCCGCAGCAATTCTTCTGGCACTGCATCTATTGTGAGATCACCATCAACATCGGCAGCTGCAACATCACCTGCAGCAGCAACATCTCAGCGGCCACAGAACTACACATCATGACTACCATCGACGCCCAAGACGTTTGTGGTAATTGGCGAACAATTGGTCTTATTGGCGACTGCAATTGTTCATATTAAGGATGGCTATGGCTTTACACATCGTTGCCGAATAATTTGTGACCCTGGCAGTCAGGTCAGTTTTATGAAATACCGTTTTTTTAATCAGTTGTCTATTTGCAGGAAACCCTGCACAATTCAAGTAGAGGGTGTCGGTTCGGCCATCACACATACGCGTGGCCGCGCTACACTCAATTTGGCGTCCTGTGACGGAACATTTCAAATCGATGTGAACTTCTATTTGTTAACTACGATCACTACACCAACACCAGTAGCTGACATTGCACCGTCATGCTGGGAACATTTGTGCACCTTGGATTTGGCAGATCCGTCGTTTGGCCGGACGGGTCGAATAGATGCTCTTATTGGCGCTGACATATGGGGAAGTATCATCAAAGAAGACATAGTACGAGGCTCAAAGAATGAACCATTTGCGCAGTCAACATTACTAGGATGGGTGGTATTTGGACTAGCGACAATTGACACTTCATTTGCGTCATCAGTTCGCTCACTACACGCAATCCATGACAACATAGATGCGAGCGATGAACGTCTCGACTTGGCACTGGCTCGTATATTTGAAGTTGACGCGGACAACAAGGCAACGTCAATCGAAAATGATTTATGCGAGGATCTATTCATGGCTACGCATCGGCGTGATTCCGATGGACGTTATATCGTTCAGATTCCTTTTCGCCCAGACGCATCGACTCTTGGCAACTCGCATCCATTGGCACTACGTCAATTTTACCAGTTGGAGCGTAGATTGGCAAACGATCCAGAACTCAAGGCTAAATATGTGGCATTCATACAAGAGTACATTGCTTTAGGACATATGAAGCAGGTTCTCAATGGCCCACCTGATCCATCATCACACAGGTACATTATACCCCATCATCCTGTATTGGCAAAGTTTCGCGTGGTATTTAATGCTTCGGCGAAAACTTCAAATGGCGTTTCCTTAAATGATACCCAACTGAGTGGACCGCTCATTCAGGAATTACTCACTACTATAATATTTCGCTTTCGACGCTTTGCAGTGGCTCTCTCGGCAGACGTGGAGAAAATGTTCCGCCAGGTTCAAATCGATGAACGTCATCAATGCTGGCAACAAATTTTGTGGCGCGAATCAACTACTGAACCGATTCGCACGTATCAATTAACAACGGTCACCTACGGCATGGCTTCGGGTCCGTACAATGCTGTTCGATCAATGCAGCAGTGCGGCCGTGACAACTGTGGTATATTGGCAAATGAGAGTCGAGCAGCAACCGCTCTCACAAGCATTTTGCGCGACTTCTATGTCGACGATTACTTAACAAGTGTCGAAACCAATCAACAGGCGATACAATTGGCTAATGATGTGGATAAGGTATTGCAGCAAGGTCACTTCCACCTCCGAAAATGGCAGTCCAACGACAAAAAGGCAGTGGCTGGAATCACAGGCAATTTGGGGACAGCAGTGGACATCGAATTGAAATCTCCGGAAGTGACAGTACTTGGTTTACACTGGAGCCCAACAACGGATGAGTTGTTCTACAGAATCAACATTGGTGAAACGACTTCTACAACAAAACGGCAGGTGCTGAGCGATACTGCGCGATTGTACGACCCAACAAATATGCTTGCACCCGTTATCATAGTTGCAAAAATATTTATTCAAACATTATGGCGTGCTGGCTTGGCATGGGACTCACCACTACCAACGGAATTAACTCAAGAGTGGAAGGTCTATCGCAACAATTTGCAGCGCCTGCAACAATTGCGAATTCCAAGGTGTTTGAAGCTGCAGTCATCGGTCCCAATATATTTGCATGGTTTTTGCGATGCTAGCCTTAAGGCATACGCAGCGGTCGTATATGTCTGCACAATCAGCACTAATGGCAACTTTACATCAGAACTCGTTACTGCAAAGACGCGTGTTGCACCATCTCGAGTCGATCAACAAGGCAATCCAACTACGACAATCCCACGATTGGAGTTGTGCGCAGCGCGGCTTTTAGCAGAGACTATTGGTAGTATTAAACATGCATTGGACTTGGAACATGCACCTTGCACGCTACATAGCGACTCAACGATTGTACATTGTTGGCTACGTAAACCAACTGCTTTGCTTAAACCGTATGTTGCGAATAGAGTTGGCTACATACAGCAACATACAAACTTGGCTGATTGGCGACATGTTCGCAGTCATCTAAATCCTGCCGACTGTGCTAGTCGCGGGATCTCTGCGGATTCTTTAGTTGGTCACCCTCTTTGGTGGAATGGGCCGACCGAACTCATGCGAACCAACATGGCAACCGATATACCATCACCTTCTGAGGCAGACATCGATGCAATGGCAGTGGAATTTAAACCTATCAAAATTAACATGACACGTACTTCCCAACCCCTTATCATACAAACAAAATATCGCCGTGGCAATGAAATCATCATCATTGATTTAATCGAACGTTTTTCTTCAATTGGCCGACTAATACGAACAACTGCGTATGTGTTTCGTTGTAATCCATCTCGACGAAAATACTGGCATCACACCGTGGTGGATGCTGATGAAATGGCTATGGCTTTAAAATGGCATATTCGAGCAGAACAAGACAGGTACTTTTGCAATGAAATACTACACTTAACTCATTCTAAGCAGGTAGCAGTAACTAGCAAATTGGCATCTTTGGCACCTTATTTGGATTCGGAGGGCATATTGCGGGTTGACGGTAGATTGCGAAACTCAAAATTGTCAACTGATCAGAAGCATCCAATCATCATGGCAAAGGAAAGCGCTCTATCGCGACTCATTGTACGAGACATTCATCTCAATAACTCCCATGCACAGACTGCTCTAGCGCTGCAAATACTCAGGCATCGATATTGGATCATCAGTGGACGTGCGCTTGTCAAACAATGCATACATGAGTGTGTTATATGTCGACGACATACTCAACGAATGGCTCAGCAACAAATGGCATCACTACCGGCGGCGAGGGTTGTAGCATCACCACCTTTTTCATCATCTGGCATCGACTACTGTGGGCCTTTCAACATTCGAATTGGGGCACAGCGCACACGTACAACAAAGAAAACTTATGTGGCCATCTTCGTCTGCATGGCAACCAAGGCTGTCCACATTGAGCTGGCGGAAGATTTATCAGCAAGAGCATTCCTCAACGTATATGCACGCTTCGTGGGTCGCCGAGGCCATTGCAGTCATCTTTACAGCGACAATGGCACGCAGTTCAAAAGGGCGAATCAACTTCTTAGAGACGACTTAGTCGAATGGCATAATGAACACACTCAACAACAATTGGCGAATCAGCAGACTCAATGGCACTTCATCTCAGCAGCGGCGCCACACCAAGGTGGTCTATGGGAAGCTGCCGTTAAGGCAGCAAAAAGGCATTTGTTGCGCGTAGTTGGTGGCCAAACTCTATACTATGATCAATTACATACTTTGCTTGTGCGAATTGAGGCCTGTTTAAATTCCAGACCGTTGGTTGCACTACATGATGGCGTGGATGACCGTTTAGCATTGTCTCCAGCTGATTTCTTGATCGGTCGTTCAATTGTGGCAATACCTGAACCTACTGTACCAGAAGCTCCTACAAACAGACTACAACATTGGCAACTTTTGCGACAAATGCATCAATCCTTTTGGAATCGTTGGCACGATGAATACTTGGCTTCGCTGCAGCAGCGCACAAGGTGGCGACGACCACACGAAAACCTGAAGGTAGGTGACGTGGTCGTCCTTCGTCACGAGCATTTACCGCCCGCCAAATGGCGCTTGGCATGCATCCTTTCCGTTCATCCGGGCAGCGATGGTCTTGTGCGCAACGTCACTGTACAATATTGCTTGGAGGATAACAAACTGAAAACCACAACGCGACCGGCACAGAAGGTGTGTCGTCTATTTAGCATTGATCCTGAGCCTACCGGCCCAGCCGGGCAGTAAATATATAAGATAAACAGACGGCAACCCGAACATCAACAGTTTATAACTGCAGCGGTACTTACACACACACACACAATGTAAATTTTGTAATATATTTTTTTTTCCTCTCAACGAAGTGACAAAACAGTTGAAAATAAACCGTAGAGTAAATAACATTGGCTTTCATTTCAGTTCGTTTTTGCGTGTATAATTTTCATTTTATACATAAATCGTATTTTTTTCCAAAAGGTATTTTCCATAACTGATTTTCATTTATGTAGATACATTCCTGCCTTTTATCTGTGGAACTTCCAAATCTGTCGCGTACTATCGCGTCACTGCAGTTCAATTGCAGTCAAGTGCCGTTCAAGTGCGGTTTGGAAAAAAAATGACGCGAAGTGTAGTGTAGTTCCACCTGTAGTCAAGTGAAGCCTGGTGCGGTCTTATACCTTAAAACTAACTGAAAAATAACGGCAGCAAATTTTAAAAACAATTTAAATCGTTTTGAAGTCTTATCAGATCTATTTGATTTGGATGACGATTCTCTATTTTCTATTTTTTGCCAATGGTGATGTCTTTGATTGGAAGCTCAGCTTTATAACGGTACCTGCCACATAGAGCCGTTTTCTATTATAACAACTTTTTTTTAACGAGTGCACCGATTTTGACAAAACTACTGCTAAACCTAAATAATGCTGCAAAAAAAGTTCGAAAAAAACTAATTTTTAAAAAAAAAATTTTTTTAAAAAACCATTATTCTATTTCTATAAAAAAAAAAAATACAATCAGTTCTGATAAAATTTCATGGAATTGAATTGTTGCCTTCCGTGATATCTTTCATACTAACAAATATTTTCTTATTTCATATTTTTTTTTGTTGTGATTTTTACTTGCGATTATAGGTACCTACTATAATCAGTCACCTTAGAATTCAACCTGTCACAAATTAATTACAACTTGAAACCACCTTTAAAAAAATTCTTTCGGTGAGTAATATAGGGAAAGAAAAGACAGACAGACAGACAGAGAGAATTTATAAGACTTTTATAAGACATTCAGTAAGAACATCCAAATTATTGTTTAATATCACACCTTCGTTTTCACTTTGAGAAGACATTTTTCCTTCGAAGGGCTTTGAGATCCGTGTCATATTTATCGAATCAGAACCGTAAAAAGTGAAATCTTTTCTTTTTGCATATGAAACTGAGTCCGAGTTCCACTCTGCTCGACCGATCTCACAAGAGACTTCAAGCTCGTCAGCTTTGACTCCGAGAATAATTTCGCAGTAAAACTCTAATTTTACTGGGCTATAGGTAATTTATTTATAACTTTTTATGTTGGAAAAAAGACTATTTTGCCGTCACCAAAATAAAATTTTAACAAACTTCTTACATTTCTATACTTATTTATTGGTTGGGGTCGAAATTCTGCCGGGGTTAAATTCTTTTGTCAAAATTCTGCAAATAATAGAAAAAAGGGTTGGGAAATATTAAAAAGCACCCGAATTTCAACATTGTCCAAACGGTTTTTTTTTTCTTTATTATTTGCAGAATGTTGATAGTCAGAGCGTATTCGTACTTAAGAGTTTCATAGGAATGTAGTTTACAATTTTTTGTAGTATGAAATTTCATTATAAAATACAAAAACTATTTGTCATGTAATTTTGTCAACCAGAATTAAAAAAAGCTGAATTTTGAAAAACTGAATGTTTGAAAAACAGAAAATCGCCTGCAAAAACGAAAATGGTAAAGTGATGGTAAAGTCACAATCGGGCTGTGTGAAGTTATTTTCTGACCACTTTTAAACGGTGATGGTGAACAAATACCTGACACTTTGACACATTGAACAGAACCCCACGGGATCATTATTTGTTTGAAAATGCATTGTATATATAAACTAAGTATAGGTATATAACCAATTTGATTCTTGATTTTTTATAAGGAGACTTTAATTTATTTTAACTTTAGCTAACTATACTTCAACCTTATTTCAACCCTTAAATGCTCGTAAACATTTTTGATGACAATCTAATTACAATTAATCAAAAAAAAAACCCAAGTTTGACTTTCGAAACCCTTATACCTTCATGTCCACAAAAAGATTGATATCTTTTCGATTAAAAGTTATCCCCCACAAAACAAAAAGCCTAAAACTATAGATGGTCAGCATTGTAAACAAACGTTAAACCAAAATACCAAAAAACAAAGAAAAAGAACATTAAAAGGACACTTTATTCATTTTCTGTGTCATAGATTTATCGTTGTTTTCGTAGATTAAATACTAATTAACAAAATAAGCCAAATGTGATATGCTGTCTAGCCATTTCCAAGTATAAAATTCTTAATACAGATTGTAAACTCAAAAACAACAACCTTTCTATAAAGGTCCTTTTTGCATCAGCATCAGAAAAATGGGGCAACTTATTACAATGTCGCATCGAACCGTTTGACCCTTTTTGAAGGTTTTTATTTTATTAAGAACACAAGAGGAAGGGTTGCTCTTTTGTCATTCTGGGGTATAATGTGTTACCAAATGCACTTATGTATATATCACGCAGGACTCAACCCACATCCCCCATTACTTGCTTTAAGTGTTTTCTATAGTAATTTATCTCTTTGCAGAGACAATTTATGTGTCTACTCTGACCCTAGTAGGATTATTTATTCTGGTGAAATTGCTTGTTATGATGTAAGAGAGGAGTTAACTACAACAAAAAGGACATTATTTAATATGTTACTACTCCTTTATTTTTATTTCCCTATGCTGATGGTCTGTTATTTCGTAGGTATATTTCTTTGTTTTTTTTTTTTTTTTGATAACTGTATTAAAAAAAGGTCAGGATAACAACCTTTTAAAATGTTTTTGTATGTTTTCTCATATTCTGTGTTATGGTTGTTATCCGTAAATCAAAAACTTATTAAGGGCAAAAGGCTAAATTGAACACTGATTGGGTTTGCTTATTAAATGAACCATATGTAGAGATTGGAAATAAAAATAGGTAGGTAGGTAAGATGGCGGTTTTGCAGAACAACTGTTCCGAAGAAACCCAATTAGCGCGGAAAAGCGCCGTTTTGATACCATAACTCGTTTGACCTAATTTTTTGTGATATAGTGGTAGTGACTGTTAAGCTAAGGAGATCAGTTGTTGGTCTGTGCCCGCAGTCACAAGGGAAGAACCTAGCTCACACTGTGTGCTGGGTGGTTCCATTTGGACTGAGAGTCGACCAATTAACTTTACACTTGATCTATATGAGGCTAGGCCCGTTCAAAGGCGGTACACCTGCCAGGTGTAAATCCGTGTTTTGATGCTTTCGCCGCAAGATAGAGTAAGTGCTAGTCCGAAAAGCTAGTCCTAAAGGTAAGTTCCAGAAACTTAAAAGGTGAAAGTTGAAATGGAGAGTGAGTAAGTGCTTTGAAAAGCTAAGGGGACCAGTTTTTGGTCTGTGCTCGCAGTCCCAAAGAAAGAAATTAGCTCACACTGTGTGCTTGGTGGTTCCATCTGGACTGAGAGCCTGCCCAATAACTTTACACTAGATCTATATGAGGCTAAGCCCGTTCAAGGACAGTTTATACCTACCAGGTATTAATCAGTACTCTGATGCTATTGCCAAAGAGAGAGTAAGTGCTAGTCCGAATAGCCAGTCCTAAACGGAAGTTCCAAAAACTTCCAAGGTGAAAGTTGAAATAGAGATATTGCTTGGTATGTTAGAGCCAACTGGTGCTGTTGGGAAAAGCGGTAAAATCATTTATCCTTTTGTTCGACATCACGTTTAGGTTGTCGAGAAACAGGCTACCAAATGCCTGGAGGCGAGACCTAGCCAGGGCCGGACAGTAGCAGAGGAAATGCTCAATAGTTTCCTTCTCTAGCGGATTTCTACAACTACGAACAGTAACTGTTGAAAGGTATGTGCAGTTAAGCTGCATGTTCGCCTATTAGACAATGGCCAGTGACGATTGCAACGACCCTGGCCGTGTCTATTCTGTTTCGTTTTATTAAATCATTCGATCTGTTTTTGCCATAGGTTGGCCATATCTTTCTAGTTATCTTACAGGTTGCCAAACCTTGCCACCTCTTTGTTGATTCTGAAAGGAAATGGTCGTATATTTTGCCCTTCACGAAGCCCAGTGGAAGATCTACTGATTCCGCTTGAGAGACGAGAAGGGCTGATCCTTGCGTAGCAAGATCATCTGCTCGCTCATTGCCTTGGATGTCGCTATGGCCTGGGACCCATACGAGAGAAATTTGTATACTATCACTGAAACCTGAGAGCTCTGCTCTGCATTGATGAACTATCTTTGAAGACACCAGGCAGCTGTTAATTGCTTTAATTGCAGCTTGGCTATCTATCTATACAAATGGCTACATTGTGAATATTATGGTTAGATATTGTTTTTTGTTTGAGTATCCTACAGGCTTCCTTAATAGTAAGCACTTCAGCTTGAAATATGCTGGCAGGCGGAACGATTGACGGAAATAAAAATACTTTGCTTCTTTTCTTTTTACCCAAGTAATTGTAATGCCCATAAGTTTATTTTTGTTGTGCTTTCTTTAGGAATCTAAGTAATATGAAACAAATTCCGAAAAATGAAATATTATGTTTTACAAACTACTAGCTGACCCGACGGACTTTGTTCCACCCAAATTTGTTTATTAAATGAAAATAATAACTCCTAGCATGCACGCACACGCGGCTTTATAATTTGGTCAATTCAATTCTTTTATTCAAAAATTCTATTAAATGCAATAAAAATAATTGAAGTATAACATTATGTATATTTCAATTAAACCGCAATGACTTATAGTTGGCCAATATTCCTATTTTTCACGGAAGTGCTTTATGGTACACAATCTATTCTCGGGCGCGTACACGTATACAAAGCTGTAGGTTTGCCGACTTGTGAGCACGCTACATACAATAAATTGATCATGTAAGAAACATATGGGAATTCCAGATTAATTCCAAAAACATACAGCGATTTTCCTTGTGATTTATTTAATACCATTATCGAAAGCGAGACGAATTTCAAATCTTTCCGAATAAGTGGAATCCTCGGAATAAGAATATTGAGTTTTCCCCTCAAAATCGTGGCTTGAAGTATATTTGCTTTTAGATCCTTCACAATCATATACAATAAGCAACAAAATTATAACTGAACTTCGTGATATCTAAATCATTCAAAAATTCTATGGGATAATTGGTGGTATCGTTTTCATTCATCACTGAGTCGCTGGACTTGTATGAATTTATTTCACTTCCGATTTAATGTTGAATTACGATATTCAAATAATCTATCCTTGTTTTTCGCAGCCAACATCGCTCATACGCTTTGCCAGTCATGCTCATAATTCTGAACGGTATTTGAAAAAACCACTCACAATGAGCTCTTCCAGTGTCGTTGTAAAGTTGCTAAAATTCGGTGGAAAATCAATCATGCCGGTGACTAAGTCTATTGGAATCACACAATTGTGAAGAACTGCCTGGAAAACTCTGCAGTGCACTGGTCATTTCGACTCTGAGCCGCTTAAGAGTAAAGACGTGTTTTCTTTTTTTTTTTTTTTTTTTTTTTTTTTTTCTCCAAATTTTTGTGTGTAAGCTCTGCAAAGTTAGAATCGGAAGAGATGCGAGTAAAATCACTTGCACTGAGTGTGGTGAGTATATGCATTCGAAGTGTAGAAAACTTAAAGCCGCGGATGTAGATATAACATTGCGAAAAACAATGACATATGGCGATGCCAAGCTTGCATTAGATCTAAGCTGAGTGATTCTCGTAGATTATCTTTCTTATCGAGCAGTGTAAGTGATCCTAACTCTACACACCAAATTTCTCTGGAGGGTATACACCAGCAAGTCATTGCATCACGATCTACAATAACATTAATCGCAGAATCTTTAAAAGCGATGCAAACACAACTTGATGCCTTGGAAATGGCCACTCAAATGCAAGCCGAAGTTAAAGCTGAGAACGAGCACCTAAAATATTGCATTTAAACCAAACAGTTGTGAAGTTAAATAATGCTGAACATCTAATTCACGCAAAGTACATTGAACTTTGTGATGTCCCGCGAATGGATAACGAAAATGTGTACACCACAGCGGCTAGTATCATTACCCACGGTGTTGGCGTTGGTTGACGTTACTGATGACTTTTTTTTTTGTACTGATAGGCCTTAATATCCGCCAACACCATGTGTAAAGAATAGCGAACAAATCATTATTCGAACATGATACATCTGCCTCTATTAACTTTAATGTTTGAGAGATTAAAATTAATAGAGGCAGATGATATAGTAAGAAACTGCATAGTTTATTTATAATGGGTGATTTTTTAAGAGGTTTAGAACTTTCTTTTTAAAAAAATACAAAAAATTCGAAAAAATGAATGAAATATTTATTTGAATCGATAGTTTGAATCTTGCAATTTAATGTTTAAAGATAATTTCATGCAAATGTTGACCGCGGCTGCGTCTCAGGTAGCCCATCCGCTGAGTCCAATATACTCTTTCACACATATCGGCCGGAATCTCACGAATGAATGCATGGATGTTGGCTTCCAGTGCGTCAATCGAAGCGGGCTTGTCCCTATAGACATTAGCCTTGACATACCCCCATAAAAAATAGTCTAATGGTGTCAAATCGCACGATCTAGGCGGCCAATTGACCGGCCCGAAACGTGAAATTAACTGTTCACCAAACTCGCCTCGCAATTGCGCCATTGTTTCGCGTGCTGTGTGGCATGTGGCACCGTCTTGTTGAAACCACATATCATGAAAGTCAAGAACTTCCATTTCGGGCAAAAAAAAGTTTGTTATCATCGCTCGGTAGCGTTCACCATTGACAGTAACGCTGCGATTCGCATCATCTTTGAAGAAATATGGCCCAATAATGCCGCCGGCCTATAAACCACACCAAACAGTGGCTTTTTCGGGATGCATTGGTAGCTGTTGCAATGCTTTTGGCTGATCTTCACTCCAAATGCGGCAATTGTGCTTATTTACGTACCCATTCAAACAAAAATGAGCCTCATCGCTGAACACAATTTTTCGATAAATGAACATTTCGAACCGAGCACGAATTTTGATAGTAAAATTCAATAATTTGCAAGCGTTGTTCATTTGTAAGACGATCCATGGTTAAATTGCAAACCAAACTGAAGCTGTTTGACAGTGACACAAGGTACTGAACACACGTCAGCTGTCAAAACCAGTGTTGCCAAAACCAAACCAGCTAAAAAATCACCCGTTATAAATGATTGTAATATTACAAAAAATACTAACGATTGATAAAGACACTTTATTCTAATTCGAGCCGGAAGAACGCTTCTTAAAGTTAGTGACCCAACGTTGATGATGGTGAGGTAGGTAAGAAGTGACAACAAGTTTCAAACTTCATTTATGACCGTTAGCTACATAAAAGTGTTAGTGTAGCTTGATGCTGCTGGGATCATTTGAAGTTGCATATCTGTTAATTAGGCCTTATTACCCAACAGGTCTTATTACTCGCACCTACCTTACAATTTTAAACGAGCTTATAGATTTTAGTTTCAGTATGGTAGAACTCTGTGTAGAACAAGTAACCTATAGAAGAAAGCGGGTTGGATCAGTACGAGCTGGTTTGATTAATGTATAGCCAATAAGGTTTTTCGATTTAACAGGAAATAAAAAATTGTTCAGCAACACTTAATTAATCAGGTGAATAGTTAAAATAGTAATAGGTAACTCATTAAAGAAAGTTACTGATGTTTCTTTCGAGAACTTATCCAGAAAATGATTTTGTTTTTAACCCAAATAAAAACTACTTGATGCAAAATAAAGTTTTATTTAAATTTATTAAAATTAAATTTCATTATTTATTTTTACATATATATAGAATATAATAATAGATATACAGGGTGAGTCATGAGCAATGCGACAAAATGCTAAAACGTGTAGGTTGCGTTGAGACAAGAAAAAAATCGTATGGGAGGGGGGGTCTATTCCCCTCCGTTTAGCCGGGAGGGGCAATTTTCGAAAAAACTGACTTAAAATGGGAAAAAAATTATTTAAAATCAACGGCTTCATTCACAATGCTGTGCGATACGTTTTTGAAAAGCCAATAACTTTTTCTTTCATTCTGTGTTTAAATAAATCTTTTCTAAGAAATTGTTTTTGAAATATTAATTTTCAAAGTCAAAATTTTGAAAAAAAAAATTGAAAAAAAAATTTCAAATTCATTTTTTTCAAAATTTTACGTAATTAAGTGCTAATTTTAATTTCAAAATTCAATGCTGTTATTAATTTTAAGTCTAAATAAGAAAACTGGATGCCAAAATGTATCTTAGTTTTTGAGAAATTAAGAAAAACTAGAAGTATTTTTTTCCAAGAAAAACACTTTTTTTTTGGTTTTCCCAAATTTGACCTGCTTAGGCCAATTATTAATCAGGGGATTATCCGTTTTTTATTTTTTATTACATACCATCCGATTTTAATCAAATAATAAAAAAAAAGAATTAACTTTTTACTTTATTTACTAGTTTTACTTTTATTTTTTTTTTAATTTCTCAAAAACTAAGATACATTTTGGCATCCCGTTTTCTTATTTAGACTTAAAATTAATAACAGCATTGAATTTTGAAATTAAAATTAGCACTTAATTACGTAAAATTTTGAAAAAAATGAATTTGAAATTTTTTTTTCAATTTTTTTTTTTTCAAAATTTTGACTTTGAAAATTAATATTTCAAAAACTATTTCTTAGAATAGATTTATTTAAACTCAAAATGAAAGAAAAAGTTATTGGCTTTTCAAAAACGTATCGCACAGCATTGTAAATGAAGCCGTTGATTTTAAATAATTTTTTTCCCATTTTAAGTCAGTTTTTTCGAAAATTGTCCCTCCCGGCTAAACGGAGGGGAATAGACCCCCCCCTCCCATACGATTTTTTTCTTGTCTCAACGCAACCTACACGCCCTAGCATTTTGTCGCATTGCTCATGACTCACCCTGTATATAAATAAATAATGCAGAAACGCTCATTGAAACTCCCAGTTCAATGTATGTATTTAGATATGAAAACTTTATTAAACAAAAACTTTTGTTTTTAATTTGCAAAAACTTCCTTAGTTCCAACTTAATAATAAACAAAAATCCATTTGTATTAGCTATACGAACTGAATATAGTTCATAACAAAAAATGTTTTCACCTTAACAGTGTTAAAATTTCTATCATTGAACATGTCCCAAGCTCTTATCTTCCTATTCAAACTTTTCCAATTGTTGTGTGGTGTTAGATACTATTGCACAAATGGAAAACTCAGTCAAAAGTTTTTTCGATAAAAAAAAAAACTCATCGCTTTTCGCAAAATAATCCAAATACACCTTCGTATCTTTTCCAAGTATCCTTAGTTTATCCATTTGAGAGAGAACACCCTCTTGTGGCGAACATTTATTTGAAACAATTGTCTTTTTGAGAAAAAAGTTTGGACTTTGTTCACCCTCAATTTGACAAAAAAAAAAAAAAAAAAACTAAACGAAAAGAACTAATACAAAAAATGTAGGACCACGAAATATTACGAACCAATGAAATACAAATGTGACATTATATTTCGAGTTTTAGGATTATATTATGCGAAAGTTGTTTTTTTTTGTTTATGCCATTGACAGGTAAAACTTTTGTAATTTTCTGTTGGCAATATTGAGTGAGGACATTTTTTGACTTTTCTTGAAGTTTACACAACAGAGTACCTAAACCTGTGTTACTTTTTTACCTATTATTAGAATGTGATGTAAACAGTACGGACATGGTGTTAATTAAAGATATCTTATTATCAATGATAGTGTGTGTAGGCCTCTAGAGTAAATCAACTACATATCCAATTTAGAGCACAAGATTTAATTATAGTGGACCCTGGTTGTAGGCAACGGGGAGATCGGAAATCGAGACATAATTGTAAGCTTTTTCAGTAATTCGGTTCGGATATAGGATCAGACTAGCGCTAGATATTAATTACTAACACTCATTGTCTTTAACATAGTTTTCCAATTAAGTTAAGAAAAAATTAAGATTGATATGGCGACAATAGATTTCAGTCTTTTGTCTTTAATCACTAATTTTTTATTGTTTATTTCTAAGATTCAGTCTTATTTGATTTGGTTGAACTTCAGTAAAGACCCCTTTTTAGATCATGAGTGAACATACTCTATGAATAATGCATTACAAGGGCTACCACAGTGAAACTCTTTTCTTTACTACCAACTACCAACGGTGTTGAGCTGATATTGGGGAGCTTTGGAAGAGTGCACTAAAATGTATGTGCAAAGGATTATATTGCTGAGTGTAATCTCTTAAATACCTAGTCTAAGGCTTGAAGAAAGGAATGAAATGTTTAGCATTCCTAACTTCTCGCTGAATCGGAACTCAAATAATAAGATGGGTTCAAAATAACTCTTAAGCGACGTCGGTCAGTCAGAGGACGTCAGTCATCTACACATATAATCAGTTATCAGGCAAAATCAAAAGGGTTTTGATTTTTTAAACAAATGCACGCATACAGACTTATTTTTACAAACACTATATTACAGATTGATGTCAAATGACTGACCATGTATAAGTCGCTTTAGCCTAGTGGAAGCATCTTAGCTCCCCCGACTTGTCTACCCCGTGGCTTGTCTTTACCCCATGGCTCCCCCGACTTGTCTTTACCCCGTGGCTGCACTGAACATCAACGATGACACGAATATCGGTCTGTCATCAAATAATCTAATGGAGGCCAACAATTTGATGTTGGTTTCTTTGTCTCCGCTGAATAATCTGATGATAGGCCGATATTCGTGCCATCGTTGATGTTCAGTGGAGCCGCTGTGTTATGTAGGTATATGTCTTTGTTCCAGAACAATGGAACTCCTACTAAATACACACTTCCCTGGGTGTGTTAAGACGCAGCCCACACCGGGCACAGATGCCAATTACGAAAATCCCCACAATAATATAGTCCCGGAGAAAGTAATTAGTGAGAAAGGAATTGACTCCTTCTCCTCATACAAATCACCAGGCATTGATGGTATTAATCCAATAATGCTTCAAAAGGCAAAGCACCTGTTAATACCAGTGTTAAAAGAACTATTCATGCGATGTATTATGTACACACATATACCTGCAACTTGGCGAGAAGTCATAGTTGTATTTATACCCAAAGCCGGTAAACCAACTCATACTACGCCAAAAGATTTCAGACCAATAAGCCTAACATCGTTTGTGCTTAAAACATTCGAGAAACTACTCAATGTATTTATACGTAGCATGCTTAATCCAAGTCCTTATCCCAGAACCAGCATGCGTACATGAAAGGAAAAAGAGTTGAAACTGCCCTTCATGCAGTAGTCAGTACTATAGACAAATCACTCGATCAAAAAGAATACACATTAGCAGCCTTTCTCGACATTGAAGGCGCTTTCAACAATGTTGAGGCTAGCGCTATAGAAAGAAACTTAATAAGCATGAACATTGACAACAGTATTACTCAAATAATACTATAAGCCTATTAAACAAAAGAAACTCAAACACCTCCCTCGCTAACACAGAATTGAAAATGACTGCCTCAAGAGGAACACCCCAAGGCGGGGTTATTTCACCACTGCTGTGGATATTAGTTGTGAATGAGGTCTTAGTACTGCTTAATAATAATGGGATAAAAGTCATTGCCTACGCAGATGACCTAGTCATAATGGCCACGGAGAAATTCCTAGACACCATCAGTGATATTCTCCAAAGAGCTATCAACACACTGAACAAATGGGCCCAAAAATGCGGCTTAGGTATTAATCCCCAAAAAACAGAACTAGTTCTATTCACGAACAAACGAATAATTCTACAATTCAATCTGCCATCAATTGAAGGCACACCCCTTAAGTTATCCGAAAGCGCGAAATACCTGGGAATCATACTTGATAGGAAATTGAACTGGAAAATGAATGTCCAAGAAAGAGTCAAAAAGGCATCCATCGCATTCTACTCATGCAGCAGAATTTTTGGGAAAAACTGGGGCCCAAAACCCAAGGTAATTCTATGGATGTACACTGCGATAGTGAGACCGATATTGACGTATGGATGCTTAGTTTGGTGGAAAGCCGCTAACAAAGCTACAAACCTTAATTCATTGACTAACATCCAGAGTATTGGATCAACCAGTGCCTTGCGCACGACACCCACGGCGGGCTTAGAAACCATACTTAACCTTCTGCCACTTGACCTTTATATGCAGGAAACTGCAGCAAAAAGCGCTCTCAGGATTAGCCAATCTAATCTATGGAGATCCAGTTTAACTGGACACTCTGAAATTTTGAACTTCCACACAGGAACAAATGTAGAGTCTGACTACATAGTTCCCTTTACAGATTTTGAAAGGCCATTCCAATGCTTGTTCCCAAGTAGAGAGAAGTGGATTAATAATGAAGTCTTACAACCTACAACCAAATCCATCTTTACAGACGGCTCAAAAATGGATGTAGGTACTGGGGCTGGCTTCTTCTCAGAAGCTTTGAATATAGAAGGCTCAATCAGACTTCCCAATAACAGCAGTGTATTCCAAGCAGAGGTTCTAGCAGTAACGAAAGCTGCCAAAGTGGCATCAATGATGGCACTACCCCGAGAGGATATTACCATTCTCATCGATAGCCAGGCAGCGATAAAAGCAATTTCTTCTGTTGAAATAAAGTCCAAGCTTGTGAAAAGCTGTCGCGAAGAACTTAAAGTTCTTGCCACACAGGATAATATAACACTCTGCTGGGTCCCCGGTCACGCGGGCATCATGGGAAATGAAAAAAGCCGATGAATTGGCAAGAAAAGGCTCAGCACTTAGCCTAGAACTCTCAGAAAGGAACGTAAAACCATAACGGTGGCGACCTCAAACTTAATATAATGTGTGAAATCCTGGCAAAAGCCAACTCGAGATGGGCAAACTTAAACACTTGTGAGGTAGCTAGGAAACTGTGGCCGCAGTACGACAAAAATAGAACGAATGCAATCATTCAAAAAGACAGGAAGTCAGTATCGACGTTGGTAGGTGTTTTAACCGGCCATAACATGCTAAGATATAACGCCAAAAAACTGAAAACTGAAAACGATCTATGTAGAGGTTGCTGTGGCGAGGAAGAACATGAGGATATAACCCACTACCTCTGTCACTGCCCCAGTCTCTGCCATCTAAGAAATAAAACTCTGGGGAAATACTTCTTCGAAAGCATCAAAGAACTATCAGAGTGCGCAATATCAAATCTATATAGATTCGCAAGAGGAAACGGATGGTTGAACACCCCGGGATGATACCAAGGAACTAAATATGGACTACGAGTATGGTAAGAGGAGGAATTGGTAAACCCTCACATGGGCATCACAATGGGTCTACATTGACCTAAGTGCGCTGGGGCTGAGCTATTGGCTCTCCTACAGCAACCCGCAAACCTAACCTAACCTAACCTTGTTCCAGAAGGAGTTGATAATGTGCAGTCTTTGATTCATTCCCTTACAGAAATGTTCAAATACATAGTAGCATCTAATCATACACTTTTAAGATATTAACTGTATAATCATTGGTTTGATGTTGCATTTATTTTCAACACTTAATCTTTAAAGATTAAACTATATCAATTAATTTAATTAAATGCCAAATTGCTTCGCAACTTGCACCCCAGAGTATTGCCTAACAATTTCTTGTATACCTATAGAATCGAAAATTCTAAAAATCATAATAAGATAAGTATACGGGCCTTAAATCTTTAAATAATATCCTTACGGTAACAACAAGACCAGCAAACAACCTCAGTAGCGGTTCATTTAAAGCCTGAAGTCTTGCAACATATTAAATTTGCATATCAGTTGTTTGTTGCACTCGTCTCCTCTCCTTTGTCCGATTTACCACCAAGCCAAAGATGGATAATTAAACTGCCCTCTGCGGTTGATTTCATTACAAAAGCACAGAACATCGAGCACACCAGTTTTATTTTTCATTTTCTTTGGACCGCATCGATATCGTGGCAGGAACATCTGGACCAGCAACCCTCTTAATATAAAAACAACAAGCTGCCACAAATTTAATTAGACTTGGTATCGCTTTGGCGGTTTGTCTGACAAGACCGCGGCGCCACCATTGATTGGCAGCCTTCCACTCCAATCCAACCCAACACCTTGTTCGCTGAGCGCTTCTTTTGTGCGGATAAGCACAATCGCGGTTTCGAGTTTTTTTTTTTTTTAATTCACGGATTCAGAGGAATGGTATTGTAGATAAAGTGTCTACGACAGCAAGTCTCTCACGCCACCGATTGTATCTTCTATCCATCCCTGAGGGCTTCATGAATACACCATGGTGTCCTCTAGGATACAAACGCAAAGCAGATAATTGGGAAGTTTTTGAACGAGAATTGATTCTAATTGAATCCGTAATGAGATGAAATGGAAATTGATGAATTATTTTTGAATTCACATCTCAACAATAGCGAGAGGGGGATGCTTATCGCTCATTTATGAATCCATTCAGATACAGAGTAAAATATTAATGCGGTATGTTTTGTGGCCATTTCAGGGGAGAACAGGAAGGTTGATGGCAAAAACTTTAATTGAATTCGGCATTCATCTGTTAACCACTCACAGTTGAGTGCTCATCACGGAGGTGTTCTTCTGTTCAAGCATTTGGAAATATTATTTGTGGTATAATAATTTTTGTGAATTTCAATTTATAAGCTTATAGATAGAGACAATTGGAACTGAGTGATTTTGAAGGTTTCTTTTGTCAGTGCTGGCTGTTGTTGTCATAAGTGTTCAACATCGTGGAAATAATTTTCCGTTTGGAATTCGATTGGATATTTTTTGGCGAAACAATATGAATACATGTATGTACCTATGTAAGAACGAATCTGGCTTGACATGTTAAAATATAAAGTATTTCAATTTTTTTCTTTTCGAATTAAGATATACACAACTATTTCATGGAGTATTTTGATTTTTACATTCGTTATTAGTTTTTTTTTTTACATTATGAGAGCTCTTTCATAATAATGGGTGTTCCAATAAGAGTTGATGTTGTGTACCATTATTAACGGCATACCTTCCTCTTTATAATGAAATAAACATCCGATCATTTATCTCAAAAAATGCCATTTTTCTTTGAATATCAAAATAACACCCTTTATATGTAGGTATACCTAAGTCTGTTACCGGAAATGCTTGACATTTAGGAATAATATAGAATTCCTAGGAAATGTAAACAAGAACGAGGAAATGTGCACCTATAGTAAAATTAATTTCAGAGATTTCCTGACAAAATTTTGGCATTTTATATAATTCCTATAATAGGCAGTGGCGGATTAGGGAATTTTGCTAATTTGCCACTTCCCCCCACCTTTTTTTTAATCACCTTTTTTTAACTTTAGATAGCTACCTACTTTCAAAATTGTTACAAAATAAAAAAAGATAATTTTAATTTGCCAATGAAAGGTTAAGATTGCCTAATTAGGAGTTTAGCACATCTAGACCAAAAATGTATTGATTCGTTTAACCAGTAAAAAAGTCTATGAAATGCATTGGATGCACTCATTGAATTGAAATATAACGAATTCAAATACCGACGAAAATCAAAACATGTTAGAATCGGAACAATGCGTGTAGAAGTAAAGTAATCTTATGTACAAATATTGCGCAATCTAATAAGAATGAGGGGCCACTGTATTATAGCTATGTTACTCGAATGCCAAATGTTGTATGATTGGTTTCTGTTTCGATCGTTCGTTTTGATCAAACACTAGTAAAGTACTGAAGATAGGTTGAATTGGTTGTGTTCAGACCAAGTGTTGTTAATTTTAAAAACGATTGAAATTGAAATTAATATGTTTGGTTTTGTATCAGAATAAACCGAATAAATTGCGATTGACAGCTGTAGTACGTTTTTAAATAGAAAGTTATATTTTCAACAACCCAATAAGTACATGCATGCATATGGATGTTGGCTATATACCTATATGGCTAAGGCCGCGGCCACGCAGTAAGCGGCTGAGCGGAAAAAAAATATAAAACATATGAAATCACATAGAAGCGGCCACGCTATGAGCGAGTGGCGACACAAAATTCTGAGCGGCTAAGCGGCGCCGCTCAGCAACCAAACCTGTTTTAATTTTTAGTAATGTTCTGAGCGGCAAGAAAGAAGTAAAGATGGCCAAAGTAAACATTGAGTTGTTAATTTCGTGTGTGCAATTTCGACCAGATTTATGGCAAGATAGAAATGCCAACTTTAAAAATAAAAATATTACTGAGAAACTATAAAAGGAAGTTGGTGAAATTTGTGGTTTAAGTGGTAAGTTTTTATTTAAAGTTTATGTGATACATAGTTTAGTGCATAGCAAGTTAACACCCGTGGTTTAGTGTGCAAAATCAAAAAAATACTCCGGTATTTTACTTCGAACATCCAGAGCTGTATGGGTACTTCTATTAAAACGGTAACCTGCTGCTGCTGCGTTGCCAGTTAGTACTGCGTCGTTTGGCATTGCTGATGTTAAACTTGCATATAGTCCAAATCACTATCTCCATCGCACTCTCTCACAAAATTGTGCAGTACCTATGCAAGCAAATTTTATTAAATTTATCGCCGTTCTCGGTTTCGTTTCAATGTTTTTTTTGCAAAAAGCGCCATTTTGATCCCATTATTCCAAATGCACATTCTATACATTTTCTTGCCGTTGAAAGTCGATCCTTAAAATGTTCATAATAAATGTACATAGGTACCTTAAAGTTAAAGCCAATCTCTGCTCTGGAGAAATAGCAATTCTTTGTTTTATTAATCTAGGATTCATACGTAGATATTGCCAGAATCTATATGGAAATTTTCGAAGATTCAAAAATAAATGATTAAATTCTCCAAACTAATTAGTTAATCGGATGAACACCAAATCGTCTTCTTTTTTGTATACGTTTAAGTAATTTGTACACACACAAACGATTTTCCGACAGTAAAATACGGCGAACTGTTCTTTACAACGGCATTTTAACTACTAATCGCTCAAAAGCAGTCACTCAGTGCCTGGCCGTACGTCGCTTAGAGCTGCCACTCAGCCGCTAGCCGCTTAGCCGCTTAGCCGCTCAGCCGCTTACTGCGTGGCCGAGGCCTAAGGCTGTAGTTACGAATATCGTTATTAAGCGAGTGGAGCTAGTCCATGCTAGCCTGCTCTCAGTCATACTAGTGCGCTAGTTAGAAAATAGTGGACGGTTTTTCACGATTTGTGCTCACGCTAGTTTGTATTCGCTATTGTATAAAATTTGTTTTAAGAGCTATTTAAAATTGTTCACTTTAAGCAAAGAAGGAATTACACTTCGTGGTTTAACGCCGGTGTATAAATAAATGCAAAAACTATGAATTCCGCCTTTATACTATTAAGCGGCATATACACAGGTAGATTATTCTCATCATGCATGTAATTATGTATTAGTAAATTTTTTTTCAAAACTTCAAATTCAATACATTTTTTGTATTTGAGAAAAAATATAAATATTTTGTACGAATAGTACAATATAACAACAATAATAACTTAAATAGTCTGGTATGTTACCTATCTTCCAACCTCTCCCCCTTTGATATATGCTACGAATTGTAGTCTATCAAATTAAGGTTAGGAGAAAATGGAGGCGGAACAAAACAACATACTTAAAGGCGCTTAGAAAAATGTTGAAAGCTCCAAATGCGTTTGAAAAAACAAACAAACATAACATCTCGACCTGTGTCGTCAGTGGTCATAAGTGGTGGAATGCGTTGTGCATACGACTTCGAAGACTGAGTAAAATCTGAAGGCGTGGTTTCGAATCTCACGAGGTGCATGCGAAAAAGTTTTTCACAATAAAATTGGATTAAAGCTCAATACCACTAAAAGGAGACTGATGAAAGGAATTGGCATTCCTTGAAATAGCTATATCTCTCTCCAGCCAAAGATAGAAAGAAACGAATAATCATATTCGTAAACGAGTAAATAAAATTCTTTTAAAATTGGTAGTGCCTTTAAGTTGTTGTTGTTGTTCAAACACATTCAATGAAAATTAACAGAATGGTCAGTAATAAAAACTGACATTCTAGTACGAATAGTACAATATAACAACAATAATAATATAAATATTTTGATTTTGCTTCAAGTAAATACACATCTTATACGTGAGTTGTTTTCACTAATACACTCTCCCAAGCAGAATGGGATATTGTGTATAATGCCGCATGAAGCTTTCTCTTAAAGAATCATTTTTATACAAGTTACCTATACCTATATGTATACATTAGGGCATATTCATAGATGATGTTTAAGTTCTGTTTAAGAAAAACTTAAGTTTATCCTATTTAAATTCTTCTTCTTCTTCTTCTTCTTCTTTTCCGACGATATTATGATCTCGAGTGGGATCACAACTTTCCCACTTCACCGCTTCTCTACTGATCTGCTTGTGGGGTTCGTCGGGTTGACCTCAGAAAGTGTCGGCAAGCTTCCCGGTTATGGATTGTTCCATGTCTGAGGCCAACTGAATGCTGGTGTCGTTGCATTTGTTTCCTCCAAGAGTTCTTGGGCCTTCCTCTCTTCCGCGATTGTACTGGAACGTTGTATGACGGGGTTCTCAGCGTTTCTCCTAAGTACATGACAGTACCCAGCTGAGTTTGTCGTGCTGCATTTTTTGAACGATGGTTTCTTTGACGTGGAGGCTTTTCCGGATCTTTCTACTCCGTATTCGGTCAAGCTTTGCCACTCCTTATGTCATGCGAAGCATCTTCATCTCAGTTGCCGTCATTTTGCTTTCATACCACTGGTACATAGTCCAACATTGTGAGCCGTATGTCAGCGCCTATCCTATTTAAATTACATTGTTTAAACACCAGTCTAAGAAAAACTCGAGTTTAAATACAACTATGAATATGCCGCATTATGTTTAAGGCGAACTCAACGTCAATGGTTTAACCATCACGATAATAAAATATGACGTAAAACTTATAAGAGCGTTTTATTCTAAGTATATGTAAAGATACGTAGAACAAGTCCCGTTGTTTGTTGAAAGAGCCAGTTCGTGCGACCCAGTCGTGCATTATATTTATATTTTCTATGGGCTCACAAATTTCGTTTAAATTGATGATTTGATGTTTGCAAAATATGAATCACAAATATCGTGAATATACTAAACTAGTCACTAAGTTTTAACATAAATCATATTATAGATTTCCACATAAAGTTAATATAAGTAAGCTTATACCTTACCATATGCATTTTGTAAAATCTGTCCACAATTTTCATCAAAAACCCTATCATATATTCATATACTCTACAACAGCGCACTTTCAGATTTCATTTAATAAAATACAAATTAACTCGGAGTTAGACCAACCAACCGCACGAGTTCCACGAACCAAAATCAACATCGGTAGCTTTCAATTTGGATGTTAGCCACCATTCCGCTCATTTGCACCACACTCAAAACCTCCACATATTATAAATAAACCTTGATCATACATCCTGGCTAAATTTACATATACCTTTATATGTATAGTTATATCTTATTTATGTGCCTCCGAATCGGCCTCAAAGTTCTAAATAGCTGATGGCATCAGCTAAATCAAAATCCAAAAACGCATCGCTCCATAAATCAGGAGCACTTTAAAAATTAATTTCACTATTTGTTTGGATTATGCTAAACAGGACAAGAGTGCGAGGACGAAAATTGTTCTCCGCCGTACCTGTGTGTATATATAAATTAAATACACGTGTACCAAAATCAAGTGAAAATATTTTTGAAGGGGTCACCTTCATATGTTATGCACCTACAGATGCGAACATTCCCACGCATACAGACAAAAAGCGCATTCAAAATGATTTCCTAATTTATTTGATTTTATGCGCAGACATTTTGTTATCCTGGCCTGGCCAAATTGACAGAACATTTGAGCGAATTATAGACTTCTATATCACAGGGTGGTTGCGGTGATGGGTTGGTAAGGGATATAGAAACCGGACAGGATGAACTGCAATTAGAGGCGACTCGCACAGATAGCAACAGCAACAACAACAATCGGACATATGAAAGCGAATGTATTCACATCCAGAATAGCAGGATTGTCCTGTGATGCCAGAGGAGATAAAAAATCCTAACGAATTCATATCACTTTACGGGTTTTAAACTTCTATTCTCTCTTGCTCAAGCCAGAGCAAGGACGAAACACACATTTGAATATCAATGAAACATTCAGGTGAAATTCAGGATTTGCGTAAATCGATTTGTATATAATTTTAGGACAAGTCCGGATTTATTTGCGGTGCCACGAAATGATTATTAAATTGAAACACTCCCAGCTAAATTCTCCCGTTTTGACCATAACGCAAATATTTGCACAAGCTGCAACGTTATTGCGGAAATACGTTGATTTTTATGAAGTGTTTGAAGGTATGTGTTTATATTTTATTTCAAGTGATTCGCAGCAGGAGGGTATCTTTTTAGCTGATTACGTTCACGATTGGGGGTTTGGATAGATATTAAAATGATTGCAAGAGGGTTTTCCCTTTTAGGGAAGTACTAAACCTGGTAGAGTATGTATTTTTGTTTTTGCAGGTTTCATCAAACCATCACGACTAAAAAGGCAAAAGAGTCCCAAATATTTGCATTTTAGTATGGTGCGATAATAGGAAAATGAGATACAGCCGCACTATAAGTCAAACATGTTGTGATATAAATTATTTTATAAAGTAAAAACGGTGGTCTTTTAACAAATTCTGATTTCTTGATAATTAGTAAATTAAATTTTGTCAGCTTTTTGATGTTAGCTGCGCCTTGTGTGAAGCTTAAATTAATAATATTCGAGATCTAGAAAATAAAATTTGTATAGGATTATCTAACATCAAGCAGAAAAGGAGGTGTCACAACAAAATCAATATGGGTCATTCTATTATAAACGATTTTGATTCCTTTGAAGATGCTACCGAGGGCCAAAATTTGAGTTTCTTGACTAAATTCATAATTATGGATCTAGTCCCTCTTTATGTATAGGGTTTTCCAATAAGAGGTGTTATTTTGAATAGCCCGCTATATCGGTAGCTGTCACTTTTGAAGCTGTCATTTTTTGACATTTGACAAGTAGAAACTACGCCATTAATAAAAATGGAACGATACACGCTTTAACAACGCATTGAAATTATTAAAATTCACTATAAAAATGGTGAAAATTTGGCAGAGACGGTTCGTAAAACTAAAACATTTTTGGGTCGTCGTGAAGCACCTTGTCGGACCGCAATACAGAAATTGGTGGACAAATTCGAGCTGTTGGGACAAGTAAGTGATGTGAAGAATAAAACCCGTGCACGTCGCTTAAGAACAACTGAGAATATTGCTGTTGTAGCCCAAAGTGTTGAAGAAAACCCAGGTTTGTCCATTCCTCGTCGTTCTTTGGAATTAGGCATTCCACAAACGTCATTACACCGTATTTTGCATAAAGACTTGGGTCTTAAGGCTTATAAAGTTCAGTTAACACAAGAACTCAAGCCGGCTGATCATCAACAACGTCGTGTCTTTGCTGATTGGGTCCTTGAAATGCATGAAAATGATCCGGATTTTCATCGAAAAATCATCTTTACTGATGAGGCCCATTTCTACCTCGGAGGCTACGTCAACAAGCAAAACTGTCGCATCTGGGGCTCGGAAAACCCAAGAGTTATTGTTGAAAAGCCTCTCCATCCTCAACGCGTGACTGTTTGGTTCGGTTTATGTTCCGGCGGGGTCATTGGACCTTACTTTTTCGAAAATGAGGCTGGAGCAACAGTTACGGTCAATGGATTTTGCGCTATCGAGAGATGACTTTCAACAAGACGGCGCTACGTGCCACACAAGCAATGAAACCATCGATCTTTTACGGGAAAAGTTTCCGGACCGTGTTATCTCTCGAAGAGGTGATCACAATTGGCCACCGAGATCTTTAACACCTTGCGACTTCTTCCTTTGGGGCCACGTGAAAGATAAGGTCTACGCCAACAGCCCAGCGTAGATTCAAGACCTCAAAGATGGAATTCGTGAGGCTATCGAGGACATAGGGCAGCCACTTTGCGATTTGGTTATGAAAAATTTCATGAAAAGGATATGGTCCTGTAAGCGTGGTCGTGGCATCCATTTGGTTGATGTTGTGTTCCATTATTAACGGAATACCTTCCTCTTTATATTGAAATAAAAATCCGATCATTTATCTCGAAAAATGCCATTTTTCTTTGAATATCAAAATAACACCTCTTATTGGAAAACCCTTTATATATTTGCGTAAGGGCAAGTCAATTTATGCATATTTAGTTATTTTTTAGAAGGCCAGATTAACTACATCGGGCATGGTAGAGACATCAAGATCCTTTGCCATATACCTAAACGACATTAAAAAATTTATTTTTCTGTGATGTAGGGAGACCACTTCGAACACCTACATATGTAATAAACAACACCCAGTATTATATTGTAGTTATGTAGTTTGTATTGAGTATTCTATGAAAATTCCATCCCAACCCCTATCTCAAATATCAACCCAATTTGAAAATTTTCCAAAGTCTAATTCAGTTACACCTTTTTCAGTGTAATTCAAGAAAATAAAAATCATCATCTGAACCGATTCAATTTCCAAGGCCATCATCTATTTTTGTGAAATAATATAAACGAAGTGGTATCCACTACTAAGCGGTTATGAAAATAAATACCGGAGTAAGAATTTGCTAATTAGGAAAAATAACGCCCTCTAGGATTCACGTAAGAAAGTTATCTTCCACATCAATAAATTATTTCATTAAAATGGAACTCATGGAATCTGATGTAAGTTTATCAAAAAGAAATACCATCCACGAAGCGCTAATAGTCAGCGAAACGGAACGAGGATCAAGTCTTAACTAAGGCAAGTGCTACCTCTCTGCCAGTTTCACAATGCGGGAATTTTATTAGACTAGTAGCAAAGAAGAGAACCGATGCGATGTAAAAGCGGAAGAGGAACAAGTCCCAACCACTAGCGGAAAATAGAAACAACATTCTGTAAAATATATATTTGAAATCTTTAAAAAATGTAGACGGATGAATAACTAGTAGGAAACTATAGATGAAGAATAAATCCAATCCAAAACGTATAGACGTAGAAAAATAATTTGTTATTCCTGTAAAGTAGTAAACCGGATTCTGTTTTCATTAGAAACATTAGATAGCGATTGATAAAAATTTGTCATCTTAGAAAATGAAAAGTAATGAATTTATAAGTAGTATTGATAGGAGTCAAGGTATTTAGTGACAGACGCATTAATAACAATAACAAAATACGGACAGACAGAATTAATTACAAATTAAATGACATGACAAACTAAGATTTTCTTTTGTAACAAATTCGTACCAGTTCTTTCAAGATTTTGCAATTGCCAAAATGCTATTTTTGACGGATTGCCTACAAAACTTAGTACACGCAAACTCACTCTTACCTAATACTTACCCAGACAATAAAAACTCGAACCCGACTTATACTTACCCACCTAAAATTGACAGAGACCTATTGTAAAAGTGACATTACAAAAGTCAAATAACAATCCTATACGGATGACATGAAATATATTTTTGTCTAAATAGATAAAAGAAGGTCAATAAGAAAACCTATAACAAACAATAACTTACCCAAGACCAGAAATACTTACCATACCTGAAAAAGAACTCAAACTAACATTTACCGACACACACTTACCTTACCTGAAAACAAACGAATCAAAGCTACTTACCTCAAAATATTGGTTATGAATTATTATAATTCCTATAGAAAGAAAAAGAAATAAAAACTTACCTCTTTCCTTATAAGAATGAAATTCTATCATCACCAAAACATCCGTAAATTCTTGATTCAAGCAAGAACAGTACGACTCAACAATGTCTAGTAGTGGACGAGCTCCTTTTTCAGACGCGATCAAAACGTAACGTAACTAAATGAAACGAATCAGGAATGAATTGCGATGTTGGCCACAGCTAACCGATAGTAGCCAATCAGAAAAATACACGTCGGCAGTTTACCCCTACTCGAAAATTCAAAATTCGGTACGGGTGAAATGAAACGATAACGCGACGTAAAGCAGAAAAATTATTCGCCATTCCATTTCACACGCCCGAAAAGTTAAGTCAATTCTTTAAAAAGCAGAAGTTAAATTCTTGTCATATAAAAAGAAAAGAATAAAATACATTAATAATATTGCGAAGGAGTAGTATTCCATATTAATAAAATACAGGATAAATACCACTCTCAACGTGTAAGTAAATCTAAGCAAAATTTAAGAAAAAGCAAAAAGAATATGTAGTTAGAAAAGATATATATAGGTAGTAAAAAGAAAAATTATTCTTCCACATAGAATCCTCTGAAATCAAGTTTAATGGCCGATAGACAAAGAAATCCATTCAACCCAAAAATAATCTGCATTAAGGACGAAAACGGGGGCGAAGACCAACATTTTATGTTTTCGGAAAACGCTCCCGAATCTCCCAAAGCAGTGCGCAGAATTTTTACTAACGGAAATAATTTCGTGATCTCTAGAAAAGCCAGCGACATCCACCTGAAACCAACTGGATTTTCAGACGAGGATTTCCTGGAATCCCAGAAATAAAAACCTAAAAATAAAACAACAATTCACCAGGTAAAGTTTTTTTTGTATTCATACACATTCCTTAAAACCATATCCTATTGGAATACGTTTGGCCAAAATTCCTAAGGGATTTTAGGACCGCACGTGGCGTATTCAAATAGGAAGATTCCAAGAAATAGGGGTGGAATAAACTAGAAAAAAGAGAATAGTTTAGTCAAAAGATTTTTACATGCTTCCATATAAAAAAATAAAATACTAAAGTCTAACTTTTTCCCTAGGTAGCAAAGATCGTGCACGGAACGAAATTCCCCTACAAAAATCAACGTACGCAGGAATCCGCTCTGGGAGTGGACTCGACCGCGTGGAGATTTTTCGTACGAGAATCCTGCGTACTATTTTTGTCCGTGCACAACTCAAAACCAGTCGCTACCTGGTCCTTATATAATAAATTAAATCATTAAATTAAAATTCACGATCGTCATGAATTTGTAGGATATTGAATCCAGTTGCATAATCTTATGTAAAAACTTGTGGATTTGGCGAACTCATCCATAAGCATCATCTTACATCATCAACAGTAGTGCAGTATCACTCGTATGACGTACTACCAACGTGGGATTCGGTATCGACGATAATTCTTATGAACGGTATGTCAAGAACCGTTGGGAGAGCGTATCAGAACCTGTATATCTCTACACCATACAGTATATACCTAAAAGCAATTGATGTATTGTAAGTGTCTTATATTTTTATTTATTAAAACTTTTTATATACTTCGATCCTTAATTGAAAGTGACTTGAAATACCTACTTGAGGCAGAAATTATTTTTATTGCTATATTGAAATGGCTTATGCATATAGAAAAAGTGAAATTATTCTTTAAAATAATACCTATAACAAAAAGTGATTTATAATATACTTACCTAGTATAGATTACCCTAGAAATGAAAAGAAAAGAAAAATTATTTTACTTACCATGAAATTAAACCGTACCTAGAAAAAGCTATAAAAGTAAAGATAAGAAATTAAAGATAAAAATAGTTGATTAAAGATAAAATAACTATGAGAATTCGATGATAACAATCACGGAACTCCATCACAATTTAATAAGAAAAAAATTATCTTTGAGATAAAAAAACCGCTGGTAAAGTCTTTGGACATCCATTCAACTCCTACGAGTTATTAAATCACTTGTTTTTTTTTTATTTATGCATTTTAGTCCTGTGTGACTTTATTATTTGAATTCACTTTTAAATCACTAAATCCTTTTTTATTTATTTATTTTTTGGTGTATGTACGTATAACGTACTTAAATGTAAATTTTCTTTGTATACCGAAAAGTATAAGAAATATCTACGTGGATGTGGATAGTAATAAAATTTTGTTTAACAAAAGAATAGTTATACTACCGAATCATCGGACAATTTAATTTGGAATTTAAAATAACGAAATTATTATTCAAGATTGTAAAGGAACTCGGTTTCAAAAATATACGAATATTCCAATAAATGTGACCATTAGCTATATGGCCAAGAATAACCTAAAGCAATTTAGTACTCAGTAAAGAGAAGGCAAGATAAGAGTAAAGATTTCATAACTATATCGTCATTTCGCGATTTCTTAACTTACGTTAATCTTTTGCTAAGTCTAAACGGAATAAGAGTACTTGTAAAGAAAAGTACCTACGTACATTAACCGTCGCTTATTTACGAAGTTCAATATTGTAACAAATTCGAATCCTCGTTTAATCTTGAAAGAAAACTGTTGCGATACCTACGTAAATAGTGGAGAAGAAAAACTTACGGACAAGTTACTCCGGTATAACAGTTGGAAATAAAATTTTCGGTTGAAATTATTTTTTTTTGTATCGGTATCGATAAAGATTGTTTTTTTTGTTTGTCCTCTACTCATGAGAATAGTGAGTAGTTACTTTTTTTTATAAAGCGATTGAATTTGAGTTCATTTCAAATTGGAGAGGAATGTTTTAAATAAACTGTTATAACAAAATCGTTTATGAGATACGAAGAATAAATAAATCGTATCTACGATTATTAATTTCCTTATACCTCCTTGTCTCATCTTGGGGAACCCATGCTCATCACTTAACACAACAATTTTTTTTTGTCTTTTATAATACAAAGTAAGGAACAGGGTGCACCTTTTTTCTTTAAGTTATTTTAGTATATTTTATAATATTTTATAATTATATTTACATTTAATTTCACCAAATAAACTTTGCTTTACAGGTCATCATAAAATTTTTTAAACTTTTATTCTGGTTATGTTGAAATTATTTCGTTCAACATCATATTTGGTTGTTTTTTGGGAATTAGTGGGAGTGTTTCGCACTTTAAACTCTGATTTTGTTTTATTTACAAGAGGGAAATTTCTTGGGAAGTTTCAGGAAAATTTTCTCCAGATTCTATAAAAATTTAAATATTACTTCCTTGTACGTGAATTACGTTTTGTTGTCGTATTGTCATTTTTGATTTTTACCCGCGTGGGCGAACGAGGATTATTCTCTCAGTTCGGTTCTATTCACTTGATATTAATCACCGCCGGAGTAATTGTATTGATTACGAATGGATGAATTATTAGCCCATTCTTAAGATTTGTATCCCGATTCAGAAGTACGAATTGATCAACGAGATCTTTTAACGACGTGGATTATTTTTGCGGAAGAGGGGTGATCGGTTCACTACCTACATTGAAGATTTACAAGTTTCTTATACGAACTTGAAATTTTTTTTGCTTGGTTCGGATACCATTGAGGGTCAACGAACTAGTTCTTTTAACTTGCGCTATCTTTGGAATTCATATGAGAATTATTTTCCAATGGGATTAGAGTACTTTGAAATTCACGATTTAACTTTAATTTTTTTTTTGAATTTCGCATATTTCGAAATTAGTTCCTGAATATAATTCACATAAGATTTTGTTTTACGACATAATAGTATAGAGAAGAAGATAGCGGTAGGAGATTTTGGAGAAAAACGTATAATTTGTAATAAGAATAAATTAGAAATAAAATAAAGATAAATTAAAAATAAGATAAAATAGATAGGTAACTTAAAGTCAATATGTTGAGTTAAGATAGATTTAAGAACATTGAAATAAAACTTTGTATCTAAGTAAAAGAAGAATTTAGTCTTTGAGTAATTTCAGATTTTCTGATGAACTTTAGATTTTATTTATGGGAAGTTTTTTTTTTATTCAGGTTCGGTTACCGAATATTAATTAACAAGATGCAATGTTAAATTAATAGGCAGTGGAGTGGCGACTGGAATCATCATTAACCAAATGTAGGTATACAGCATCATCATCATCACTAATTGAACGGAAGGGTTAGTCCTTCCGTCTTTATTGAGGGAGTTCTTGAAATAAATTTAGTGCAACCAAGAACCGTAATGGGTGATGAAGAGAGGTAATCTTTAAGATTATCTTTGTTTATCCTAGGTAGGGAAGCTAGGCACCGAGGGGAATCGTCAACACCTGAATTTCCCCTGGCGAAGTCGCGATACCTTACCATGGAAGCGATGAGAAGTAGGTAGATACAGTAAGGTGTATCTATAGTAGCAATACAGCGAAGCTACTGTCGTACGAGTTATTAGTAGTCTCTTTTTCAAGTTTCACTTTCTCTGCAATGTTTTCATCGGGTCCTTTGCAACTTTTTATAATCTAATAAGTTAATATCATCTATACTTCAGGTCTGAAATAATGTGACACTGGTCGTATTCGAATTGCAAGATCCTACCCCACAACTCGGCGAGCTAAGCAATGGCAACGAGCAGATCTGGTGCAATGGTAGAATGACGACCGCCCTGGTTTCTAGGGGCGTGGACGAGCCTTCATTCTGGGGAGGATAAGGTTCTAAACGTCTCGAAGGAATCAGGTGTAGGATCCTTCGAAGGGATGTTATTTCGATTCGAACACTCTTTTGTTATAATTCGGTTAGGATATCTTTTCTGATATCAAGGGGGATTGAGAGCCTCTCTATAATATTTAGACCTAAATAGAAGATTGTTTCGGATTGATTACGTCCTCCAGCGAACATACTATAATTAACTTTTCGTCTCTATTCCCCAGCGACAACTCGAGTCAATCTTTTAATGAAAGACTTGAGTTTAGTTGGTGGATTACAAGGAAATCCTGATCAGACGTAGGGTCGAGGTTTTCTAGTGTCCGGAGAAATCCCCTACATTCCATCAACGTAGGTCAGTGACTCATCGGTATGAAGGATAGGGATGAAATAGTTCGAATCTGAACAGCAGTGTGTGGATGACACTGAGGTTCGTCCTAGGGAACTCCCAACTCTTTCGATTGATGATTTCACTCTTTTTTTTGTTGGATCCTATCCGTTGATTTTCCACTCTTGGGACTATAAGTAGCGAATTTGAATATCGTCGTGACTTCTGAATAATTAGGGAATTCGTGGTGATAGTAGGAATTTGTACAAGGCTTAGTTTGGAAACATGGTTAAGACAATAGGTCAATTGTAGCCCCCAAGTAGAAGCGAGATTAACGGATTATTATTTTTTTTCATTACACAACAACGCATCATCCAACATTTTTTTTTAATCATTTGAGATTCAATAATGAACAATAATATTTATTATCGTTTCTTCTCATATAAAGAATAAAATTCTTAATCAAAGTTTTCTTTCGTTTGATTTAAAAAGAATTTCGATCTTTCACAATGAGTTGCAATGTAATGAAAGAAAATAATATTTTTTGTATCCGTTACAAATGGCGCTCAAACGTGTGGGGCCCGAATGAAGTTTAGATGTTGTAGAAGTTAGAGGAATTTGAAAGGGATTCATTTGAGATTTAGTACATGTTCAAGATTTTCTAATCGAGAACATGTTAATTTTTGGTTTTCTTGTGGTTGAGAATTTTTTGTTGAGATTTTTCATCGGGAGGTGAGTGACTTATGTGTCGGCCGATGAGTGGTGATCTTTCCTATTCATGTCCGTTTGCGACAACCAGATCATGCATTCTCTCACTCTCGCAAAAATTAATTCGATCCATTATCATGGGTAACTTTCAGTCTGATGTCCGGATTGGCTAGTTGAAGCCAGTTGCTGTAGCTTTGGAGAATAGTTATTCAACTTTTATTTGTTCGAAGTCTTTAGAAGAAGAAGTGTTAGATTCTTCGACCGGGTGAGTGGTTGAAGTTGTTCCTACTCAGGTCTGTAGCGAAGAACAATTATGCTTTATTCGAAGTAAAAGACACACCAACTCAAGAAGAAGAACCATACCATTTTTAAATAACAACTTTTATTGTAGAATCTTTATATTTTTGTCGTATTGAATTGTATCTTGAAGTAGTTTGAGATGAGGTCTTAACCTACTGTCCACTAGGCAACGATGTCTTCTTACCTAGGTTTGTAGCTGTAGCATAGATAGATTGTCGAATTATGGATAGATAGTTTTTAGATGCAGTGATAATAAATCGTGCGATCTAAAGCGAAGTTGATTGAAAAGTCAAAACATTTTTTTTTGATGATGATGGTGGAGTTACGGTGGATGATGTATTCTAGTCGCGACTCCGAGCCTGGAATGATTAGAGAAAGAGTTAGAAAGAAAGAAATAGATTTTTATAGAGAAATTTTGTTTGAAATTTAGAAATTTAGTTATTGAAAATTTATTGAGATTTAGTCTTTCTGAAAATTTAGAAGTAAAAATTTTCAGGATTTGCCTGGTGGCAATAGGAGTTAGCAATTCTTGCAAATCCTCTTTTGGGTTTGAGAATTGGAGTGCCTGGTGGCAATTGGAGTGCCTGGTGGCGATAAAGCAACACGTTTTGTTGGTTGCAGTTGTTAGATTCTTCCAAGTAGTTTTGGAGAATTCTAGTTTTTTTTGTTAATCAGAAGTTGGAGAGGATCGCTTCTGTAGTTTTTAGTTTGGATCAGAAGTTGGAGAGGATCACTTCTGTAGTTAGTAGCATAGTTTTTTTTTGCAATTGAAAGTATTTGGTCAAAAAAATCTGGAAAGTCAGGAGGGGAAGAGAATTGCTCCTGAGGTTTCCAGCCTTTTTTGTTCGAAGTTTTTGGAGTTTTTAGAGGGTTTACCCTATAAAGGAATTTAGGTTAAGTTAGTTTATAAGTTAGTTTTAGGAAAGTAGTCGTAGGAAAAAAATAGGTTTAGTGAATATAGTAGCGTAGGATTAGTTTGAATTTATATTTTTTTTTGTAGGTTCTTTTGCAAACAAAGTATTTTGTTTTAAACCAAAATTTTTGAATTATCATCTTTATTATTATTACAATCTATCAAGTTCTATCAGTCTGAACGCAAAACTCATACAGTCTTATGGGAGGTAGAAAAGACAAAAATTCTAACGCGGAAGAGCCGAAGAAGAAAAATCCTCGCAATCCTAGCACTCCAGGAGAACATCTCACCAGATATCAAAAAGCATTGAATCCAGCTCGTGATTTAACTATGGATGCAGGAGAAGCAGTGGATGAAAGTCAAGTGGAGGAAATCCCAGGTACTTCGCGAAGTCGTCAAGGGATTGAAGAGAGTCCACGCATCGTGGAAGAGAATCGACCTTCTACCCCAGAAGTACTAAGACAAAGTCGACTGGAATTTTCACCAGAACGAGAGGATCGTATGCAGCAATATATTAAGGAGGTAGCATTAGCTACAATTGGATTTAGCCGAGCCGAGGATCGGAAGAACTTGCAGGAGACGTTAGCCGCTAGTCAAACACAGATGTTGGACAAAGTAAATGAAGCAATTCGTACAGCACTAGCAATAAGCACGCAGAACACGCAGCCTTCCAGACCGGCCATGAATCTTTGCGAACAACCTACTCCGAGAATATATCCTGCAGAACGAGAACCACCTACTATACGACATATACCTGACACACCTAATTTTCCACGCGATCTTCCTAGACACCCAGGAACATATAGAGCAGAAGCAGCGAGAACTCAAGGAGTCGACTTTTACGAGAGATTAGATCGAATGACGTTCGAGAATCCTTCGGGACACGATCGGACCAGAGTACCATCACCATCACCAGCGGGCTCTTACTCTCGATTTCCGCATTATCATAAATGGGGAGTGAAATTTAACGCAAAAAATATGACGGTCGACGAGTTCTTGTTTCGCTTGGAACGTGTAAAAGATAGTTACAATGTTTCATGGGAAGAGGTAGTAGCAAACTTCCATCATTTTATAAGCGGAGCTGTCGAAACTTGGTTCTGGATGTGGCTAAAAGAACATCCACATTCTTCATGGGGATCCCTACGTTTAGGCCTCATAGAACAATATCGTGGATTGGAAACCGATTCAGAACTTACTCGTCAAATGGCAGAACGAAAACAAATGCCAGGCGAGAGTTTCGACATGTTTTACGAAGACATCTTAAGGATAAATTCCAGAATGCGAACACCTCGACCAAACCAGGAGATCGTTGAAATAGTTAAACAAAATGTAAAAAGAAGAATGGGAGAATTATTGCTTACAAGCAAGGTCAGTAAACTATCGGAATTAGTACACACTTGTCGAGAAATGGAAAAGTTTTTGAATCATCATGATCCAAATCGTTCTCGAGCACCACCACCTT
Source organism: Baccha elongata (assembly GCA_951217065.1). NCBI lineage: Eukaryota > Metazoa > Arthropoda > Insecta > Diptera > Syrphidae > Baccha > Baccha elongata. Next base: position 55,227,907 of record OX578272.1, on the reverse strand, counting down.
ATATCGCTCAAGCAAGAAAACAGGTCAGCGAAATCGAAGTCCAAACAGTAGAAACTACACCACCTGAATTCACTAATGCTCTTGAAGCTTACAATCCTCAATTTAAACGCGAGAATAAACCCAATTTCAACCCAGACAATGTAAAATGTTGGAATTGTCGAAAGACGGGTCATTCGTTTCGCGATTGCACTGATACACAGCGAAGACTGTTTTGTTACAAATGTGGCTTACCTGAAACCGTAACACCAAATTGTCGTATTTGTTCGGGAAACCCACAACGGAGCCAGCTCTCATCCGAGAGGGATCTGGTAAGGACGGGGGACTCGGAGAGCCCGTTGTAAAAGAAAACATCACTGAGAAAATTACTATTTTGAAAAATCCTAATCTGAAAAAGAACAATAATAATGAATTACCTAATTTACCTTCTAAAATACCTACTTTAAGACACCTTAAACCCTTACATGTTAGACAAATTGAGTATGATTTAGCTAGGAGAAGAATATATACTTACCCTAAATATTTGAAAAAAGTCGAAAAATTAAGAAATCGTTTCACACAAAAGCGAATCACTTTTAGAAATATAGCTGCCACCAGAATAGCAATTAATTCGGGCGATCCTCGTCCATATGTTGAAGTAAATTTCTTTGATAGAAACTGGTTAGGTTTACTGGACTCGGGTGCCAGTGTCAGCTGTCTCGGGAGAGGAGCAGTTGAGTATATTGAGAAATCGAACATCCCATATAAAAAATTTACTACCGATATTTCTACGGCCGATGGTCGGAAACAGTCAGTGATTGGAGTATTAAAGGCAAAAATCCTGTTTAACGATAAACTTTTGTCGATGGATCTATATTTAGTGCCGACCCTTTCACAGGAATTGTACTTAGGGGTAGATTTTTGGGCTCTGTTCAAAATAGCACCAAACATAATATCATCAATAAATTCTGTTTCCGAGACAGTTTCCGAACCGTCAAAAATTACGGAATGTAATCTGACACCTGAGGAGTCAGATATGTTAAGAGAAGTAGTGAAGTCTTTTCCATCTTTCGCTCTAAAAGGGCTCGGAAGAACTCACTTATTGGAGCATAGAATCGATACGGGAGACGCTGAACCAATTAAACAACGTCACTATCCCATATCGCCAGCGGTACAAAACCTAGTTTACGCGGAATTGGACCGCATGCTTTCTTTGGGTGTGATTGAAGAGAGTTCTAGCGCATGGTCCTCACCTGTAGTTTTGGTGAGGAAACCGGGAAAAAATCGCCTGTGCTTGGACTTTCGGAAAGTCAACAGTGTTACCAAGAAGAATGCGAGTCCAATTGCTCACATCGAAGGACTGCTTGCACGACTTTCAGAGACACGTTTCATTTCGAGCGTGGACCTGAAAGATGCGTATTGGCAGGTACCCCTGGAGAAAGACTCACGGGAGAAGACAGCGTTTACTGTCCCCAATCGACCTCTATACCAATTTAAAGTGATGCCTTTCGGTCTTTCCAATGCAGCGCAGACTTTAACTTATCTTATGAATAAGGTCATTCCTTCAAAATTACGTGAAAATGTATTTATCTACTTAGACGATTTACTCGTCGTATCATCATCATTCAAAGAACATATATCAATTTTGAAAATCGTAAGTAAACAACTACTGGAAGCAGGACTTACGATAAATGTCGAAAAGTCTCGATTCTGCTTCCAGGAGTTGCAATATTTGGGATATGTTGTCGGCCAAGGCTGCCTGAAAGCCGATCCCGGCAAAATATCGGCAATAGTTGATTTCCCGGTACCAACCACAGTCCGTCAAGTCAGGCGATTCCTAGGAATGGCTGGATGGTACCGGAGATTTATAGAAAACTTTTCAGGCGTAGCTGGTCCGATTTCAGATACGTTGAAGAAAGGTATAAAATTCGAGTTCGGAGAAGAAGCCATGAAGGCTTTCAACAAAATTAAAGTAGCGTTAACTTCGGCCCCTGTACTTCATAACCCCGATTTCAGTAAGGAATTTATCATCCTTTGTGATGCATCAGCCACTGGAATCGGGTGTGTCCTATGTCAAAAAGACGAGTCAGGAGCTGAATTACCTATTTATTATTACTCTCAAAAATTGAATTCGGCTCAGCGAAATTACACAGTCACTGAACGTGAGTGTCTAGCCGCCGTAAAAGGGATTCACAAATTTAGGCCCTATATTGAGGGATACAAATTTACTGTTATAACCGATCATGCGAGCATGAAGTGGCTCATGAGCTTGAAAGACCCAACTGGGAGATTAGCTCGATGGAGTCTTAAACTCCAAGGGTTTGATTTCGAGGTTCTTCACAGACGTGGAACTTTGAACGTTCTGCCCGATGCTCTATCTCATATCTATGAGGTAGAGGCAATAGCGTCAAATATTCCTACGCCTGTATTAACTTCAACAAACCCGTCTGAAGTGTTGTATGCGGATTTGAAGGATCCGGCCTTTCAGTCGGACGAATACCTTCAAATTGCTGAGCATATCAGTAAGAATAAGGAACAACTTCCGGATCTTCAGGTATCGGAAAATTTCGTGTACAAGAAGGTTCGTCATGTTACAGGAAATCCAATCCAGGATGATGAGTCTTGGAAATTATGGATTCCATCGAGTCTGGTCGAAAGGTTGATAAGTCAGGCTCATTGTCCACCCAGAGCTGCGCATGGAGGGATAACAAAAACTTTGTATCGCTTACGACAAAGATTTTACTGGCCAGGTATGTCTTCCCAAGTTAAGGCATTCATAAACAATTGTGACGTATGTAAAATGGTTAAAGCACCTAATATCACACTGAGGAACGAGATGGGTAAAGTTTTCGAGGTCGAAAGGCCTTTTCAACACATTTATGTGGACTTTTTAGGACCCTACCCACGTTCGAGAAAAGGCAATACTTTCATAGTGATAGCTTTAGACCAACTAACAAAATTCGTGTTAATCAAGCCATTGAAAAAAGCCAATACCAACGAACTCATCAAATTTTTAGCAGATGAGGTATTTTTATTATTCGGAGTACCCGAAACACTTTTATCAGATAATGGATCTCAGTTCTTGAGCAACGAGTTCATTAAATTTCTTAACAATTTCGGCGTTAAACACGTCAAAACGGCAGCATATGCTCCCCAAGCAAATGCTAGCGAGAGAGTTAATAGGTCGATTTTAAGCTCTATAAGAGCGTACATCGATGAAAAGCAATACGATTGGGATGCTAATTTGTCATCCATAGGTAGTGCCTTACGCACCACTATTCATTCGGTGATAGGTATGTCCCCATACGAAGCACTTTTTGGGCAGCGTATGGTGGAACATGGGGAAGATTATAAGCTACTTAAGAAGTTAGGAGGGTTAAACCAATCGGAAATCGATTGGATTCCTAAAACAGCTAAAATGAACATAGTTCACAATTATTTAAAAACTGCTTTGAATTTAGCTCATGAGCAGTATGAGAAAGTTTATAATCTTCGTAGCAGAACAGTCCGATACAATATTGGTGATACCGTTTTTAGGAGGAACTTCACCCTGAGTGATGCTACCAAACATAAAAATGCGAAATTATGCCCGAAATTCATTAAAACGTCAATTATTAAAATCATAGGAAATAATTTATACAAAACCAAAGATGAACGTGGTTTTGAAACCGTAGTACACACCAAAGATTTACGTAAATAAGAAAAAGAAAATTTCAAAGTAAGCTAGATAGAGATAGACACCGGCAAGTCAGCTGAGCATGAGACACAGCGGGTCGTGGGTGATTAACAAATAGAGATAAAATATTTTCGAATCAAAATTTCAGAAACCATTTAAAGTGTGGCTCTTTTCCTCCTTCGTTGAACAGGCTTACGCTCTATTAAACGAATGAATTTTGTAGGGAGACCACTTCGAACACCTACATATGTAATAAACAACACCCAGTATTATATTGTAGTTATGTAGTTTGTATTGAGTATTCTATGAAAATTCCATCCCAACCCCTATCTCAAATATCAACCCAATTTGAAAATTTTCCAAAGTCTAATTCAGTTACACCTTTTTCAGTGTAATTCAAGAAAATAAAAATCATCATCTGAACCGATTCAATTTCCAAGGCCATCATCTATTTTTGTGAAATAATATAAACGAAGTGGTATCCACTACTAAGCGGTTATGAAAATAAATACCGGAGTAAGAATTTGCTAATTAGGAAAAATAACGCCCTCTAGGATTCACGTAAGAAAGTTATCTTCCACATCAATAAATTATTTCATTAAAATGGAACTCATGGAATCTGATGTAAGTTTATCAAAAAGAAATACCATCCACGAAGCGCTATAATAGTCAGCGAAACGGAACGAGGATCAAGTCTTAACTAAGGCAAGTGCTACCTCTCTGCCAGTTTCACAATGCGGGAATTTTATTAGACTAGTAGCAAAGAAGAGAACCGATGCGATGTAAAAGCGGAAGAGGAACAAGTCCCAACCACTAGCGGAAAATAGAAACAACATTCTGTAAAATATATATTTGAAATCTTTAAAAAATGTAGACGGATGAATAACTAGTAGGAAACTATAGATGAAGAATAAATCCAATCCAAAACGTATAGACGTAGAAAAATAATTTGTTATTCCTGTAAAGTAGTAAACCGGATTCTGTTTTCATTAGAAACATTAGATAGCGATTGATAAAAATTTGTCATCTTAGAAAATGAAAAGTAATGAATTTATAAGTAGTATTGATAGGAGTCAAGGTATTTAGTGACAGACGCATTAATAACAATAACAAAATACGGACAGACAGAATTAATTACAAATTAAATGACATGACAAACTAATATTTTCTTTTGTAACAAATTCGTACCAGTTCTTTCAAGATTTTGCAATTGCCAAAATGCTATTTTTGACGGATTGCCTACAAAACTTAGTACACGCAAACTCACTCTTACCTAATACTTACCCAGACAATAAAAACTCGAACCCGACTTATACTTACCCACCTAAAATTGACAGAGACCTATTGTAAAAGTGACATTACAAAAGTCAAATAACAATCCTATACGGATGACATGAAATATATTTTTGTCTAAATAGATAAAAGAAGGTCAATAAGAAAACCTATAACAAACAATAACTTACCCAAGACCAGAAATACTTACCATACCTGAAAAAGAACTCAAACTAACATTTACCGACACACACTTACCTTACCTGAAAACAAACGAATCAAAGCTACTTACCTCAAAATATTGGTTATGAATTATTATAATTCCTATAGAAAGAAAAAGAAATAAAAACTTACCTCTTTCCTTATAAGAATGAAATTCTATCATCACCAAAACATCCGTAAATTCTTGATTCAAGCAAGAACAGTACGACTCAACAATGTCTAGTAGTGGACGAGCTCCTTTTTCAGACGCGATCAAAACGTAACGTAACTAAATGAAACGAATCAGGAATGAATTGCGATGTTGGCCACAGCTAACCGATAGTAGCCAATCAGAAAAATACACGTCGGCAGTTTACCCCTACTCGAAAATTCAAAATTCGGTACGGGTGAAATGAAACGATAACGCGACGTAAAGCAGAAAAATTATTCGCCATTCCATTTCACACGCCCGAAAAGTTAAGTCAATTCTTTAAAAAGCAGAAGTTAAATTCTTGTCATATAAAAAGAAAAGAATAAAATACATTAATAATATTGCGAAGGAGTAGTATTCCATATTAATAAAATACAGGATAAATACCACTCTCAACGTGTAAGTAAATCTAAGCAAAATTTAAGAAAAAGCAAAAAGAATATGTAGTTAGAAAAGATATATATAGGTAGTAAAAAGAAAAATTATTCTTCCACATAGAATCCTCTGAAATCAAGTTTAATGGCCGATAGACAAAGAAATCCATTCAACCCAAAAATAATCTGCATTAAGGACGAAAACGGGGGCGAAGACCAACATTTTATGTTTTCGGAAAACGCTCCCGAATCTCCCAAAGCAGTGCGCAGGATTTTTACTAACGGAAATAATTTCGTGATCTCTAGAAAAGCCAGCGACATCCACCTGAAACCAACTGGATTTTCAGACGAGGATTTCCTGGAATCCCAGAAATAAAAACCTAAAAATAAAACAACAATTCACCAGGTAAAGTTTTTTTTGTATTCATACACATTCCTTAAAACCATATCCTATTGGAATACGTTTGGCCAAAATTCCTAAGGGATTTTAGGACCGCACGTGGCGTATTCAAATAGGAAGATTCCAAGAAATAGGGGTGGAATAAACTAGAAAAAAGAGAATAGTTTAGTCAAAAGATTTTTACATGCTTCCATATAAAAAAATAAAATACTAAAGTCTAACTTTTTCCCTAGGTAGCAAAGATCGTGCACGGAACGAAATTCCCCTACAAAAATCAACGTACGCAGGAATCCGCTCTGGGAGTGGACTCGACCGCGTGGAGATTTTTCGTACGAGAATCCTGCGTACTATTTTTGTCCGTGCACAACTCAAAACCAGTCGCTACCTGGTCCTTATATAATAAATTAAATCATTAAATTAAAATTCACGATCGTCATGAATTTGTAGGATATTGAATCCAGTTGCATAATCTTATGTAAAAACTTGTGGATTTGGCGAACTCATCCATAAGCATCATCTTACATCATCAACAGTAGTGCAGTATCACTCGTATGACGTACTACCAACGTGGGATTCGGTATCGACGATAATTCTTATGAACGGTATGTCAAGAACCGTTGGGAGAGCGTATCAGAACCTGTACATCTCTACACCATACAGTATATACCTAAAAGCAATTGATGTATTGTAAGTGTCTTATATTTTTATTTATTAAAACTTTTTATATACTTCGATCCTTAATTGAAAGTGACTTGAAATACCTACTTGAGGCAGAAATTATTTTTATTGCTATATTGAAATGGCTTATGCATATAGAAAAAGTGAAATTATTCTTTAAAATAATACCTATAACAAAAAGTGATTTATAATATACTTACCTAGTATAGATTACCCTAGAAATGAAAAGAAAAGAAAAATTATTTTACTTACCATGAAATTAAATCGTACCTAGAAAAAGCTATAAAAGTAAAGATAAGAAATTAAAGATAAAAATAGTTGATTAAAGATAAAATAACTATGAGAATTCGATGATAACAATCACGGAACTCCATCACAATTTAATAAGAAAAAAATTATCTTTGAGATAAAAAAACCGCTGGTAAAGTCTTTGGACATCCATTCAACTCCTACGAGTTATTAAATCACTTGTTTTTTTTTTATTTATGCATTTTAGTCCTGTGTGACTTTATTATTTGAATTCACTTTTAAATCACTAAATCCTTTTTTATTTATTTATTTTTTTGTGTATGTACGTATAACGTACTTAAATGTAAATTTTCTTTGTATACCGAAAAGTATAAGAAATATCTACGTGGATGTGGATAGTAATAAAATTTTGTTTAACAAAAGAATAGTTATACTACCGAATCATCGGACAATTTAATTTGGAATTTAAAATAACGAAATTATTATTCAAGATTGTAAAGGAACTCGGTTTCAAAAATATACGAATATTCCAATAAATGTGACCATTAGCTATATGGCCAAGAATAACCTAAAGCAATTTAGTACTCAGTAAAGAGAAGGCAAGATAAGAGTAAAGATTTCATAACTATATCGTCATTTCGCGATTTCTTAACTTACGTTAATCTTTTGCTAAGTCTAAACGGAATAAGAGTACTTGTAAAGAAAAGTACCTACGTACATTAACCGTCGCTTATGTACGAAGTTCAATATTGTAACAAATTCGAATCCTCGTTTAATCTTGAAAGAAAACTGTTGCGATACCTACGTAAATAGTGGAGAAGAAAAACTTACGGACAAGTTACTCCGGTATAACAGTTGGAAATAAAATTTTCGGTTGAAATTATTTTTTTTTGTATCGGTATCGATAAAGATTGTTTTTTTTGTTTGTCCTCTACTCATGAGAATAGTGAGTAGTTACTTTTTTTTATAAAGCGATTGAATTTGAGTTCATTTCAAATTGGAGAGGAATGTTTTAAATAAACTGTTATAACAAAATCGTTTATGAGATACGAAGAATAAATAAATCGTATCTACGATTATTAATTTCCTTATACCTCCTTGTCTCATCTTGGGGAACCCATGCTCATCACTTAACACAACCATTTTTTTTTTTGTCTTTTATAATACAAAGTAAGGAACAGGGTGCACCTTTTTTCTTTAAGTTATTTTAGTATATTTTATAATATTTTATAATTATATTTACATTTAATTTCACCAAATAAACTTTGCTTTACAGGTCATCATAAAATTTTTTAAACTTTTATTCTGGTTATGTTGAAATTATTTCGTTCAACATCATATTTGGTTGTTTTTTGGGAATTAGTGGGAGTGTTTCGCACTTTAAACTCTGATTTTGTTTTATTTACAAGAGGGAAATTTCTTGGGAAGTTTCAGGAAAATTTTCTCCTGATTCTATAAAAATTTAAATATTACTTCCTTGTACGTGAATTACGTTTTGTTGTCGTATTGTCATTTTTGATTTTTACCCGCGTGGGCGAACGAGGATTATTCTCTCAGTTCGGTTCTATTCACTTGATATTAATCACCGCCGGAGTAATTGTATTGATTACGAATGGATGAATTATTAGCCCATTCTTAAGATTTGTATCCCGATTCAGAAGTACGAATTGATCAACGAGATCTTTTAACGACGTGGATTATTTTTGCGGAAGAGGGGTGATCGGTTCACTACCTACATTGAAGATTTACAAGTTTCTTATACGAACTTGAAATTTTTTTTGCTTGGTTCGGATACCATTGAGGGTCAACGAACTAGTTCTTTTAACTTGCGCTATCTTTGGAATTCATATGAGAATTATTTTCCAATGGGATTAGAGTACTTTGAAATTCACGATTTAACTTTAATTTTTTTTTTGAATTTCGCATATTTCGAAATTAGTTCCTGAATATAATTCACATAAGATTTTGTTTTACGACATAATAGTATAGAGAAGAAGATAGCGGTAGGAGATTTTGGAGAAAAACGTATAATTTGTAATAAGAATAAATTAGAAATAAAATAAAGATAAATTAAAAATAAGATAAAATAGATAGGTAACTTAAAGTCAATATGTTGAGTTAAGATAGATTTAAGAACATTGAAATAAAACTTTGTATCTAAGTAAAAGAAGAATTTAGTCTTTGAGTAATTTCAGATTTTCTGATGAACTTTAGATTTTATTTATGGGAAGTTTTTTTTTTATTCAGGTTCGGTTACCGAATATTAATTAACAAGATGCAATGTTAAATTAATAGGCAGTGGAGTGGCGACTGGAATCATCATTAACCAAATGTAGGTATACAGCATCATCATCATCACTAATTGAACGGAAGGGTTAGTCCTTCCGTCTTTATTGAGGGAGTTCTTGAAATAAATTTAGTGCAACCAAGAACCGTAATGGGTGATGAAGAGAGGTAATCTTTAAGATTATCTTTGTTTATCCTAGGTAGGGAAGCTAGGCACCGAGGGGAATCGTCAACACCTGAATTTCCCCTGGCGAAGTCGCGATACCTTACCATGGAAGCGATGAGAAGTAGGTAGATACAGTAAGGTGTATCTATAGTAGCAATACAGCGAAGCTACTGTCGTACGAGTTATTAGTAGTCTCTTTTTCAAGTTTCACTTTCTCTGCAATGTTTTCATCGGGTCCTTTGCAACTTTTTATAATCTAATAAGTTAATATCATCTATACTTCAGGTCTGAAATAATGTGACACTGGTCGTATTCGAATTGCAAGATCCTACCCCACAACTCGGCGAGCTAAGCAATGGCAACGAGCAGATCTGGTGCAATGGTAGAATGACGACCGCCCTGGTTTCTAGGGGCGTGGACGAGCCTTCATTCTGGGGAGGATAAGGTTCTAAACGTCTCGAAGGAATCAGGTGTAGGATCCTTCGAAGGGATGTTATTTCGATTCGAACACTCTTTTGTTATAATTCGGTTAGGATATCTTTTCTGATATCAAGGGGGATTGAGAGCCTCTCTATAATATTTAGACCTAAATAGAAGATTGTTTCGGATTGATTACGTCCTCCAGCGAACATACTATAATTAACTTTTCGTCTCTATTCCCCAGCGACAACTCGAGTCAATCTTTTAATGAAAGACTTGAGTTTAGTTGGTGGATTACAAGGAAATCCTGATCAGACGTAGGGTCGAGGTTTTCTAGTGTCCGGAGAAATCCCCTACATTCCATCAACGTAGGTCAGTGACTCATCGGTATGAAGGATAGGGATGAAATAGTTCGAATCTGAACAGCAGTGTGTGGATGACACTGAGGTTCGTCCTAGGGAACTCCCAACTCTTTCGATTGATGATTTCACTCTTTTTTTTGTTGGATCCTATCCGTTGATTTTCCACTCTTGGGACTATAAGTAGCGAATTTGAATATCGTCGTGACTTCTGAATAATTAGGGAATTCGTGGTGATAGTAGGAATTTGTACAAGGCTTAGTTTGGAAACATGGTTAAGACAATAGGTCAATTGTAGCCCCCAAGTAGAAGCGAGATTAACGGATTATTATTTTTTTTCATTACACAACAACGCATCATCCAACATTTTTTTTTAATCATTTGAGATTCAATAATGAACAATAATATTTATTATCGTTTCTTCTCATATAAAGAATAAAATTCTTAATCAAAGTTTTCTTTCGTTTGATTTAAAAAGAATTTCGATCTTTCACAATGTGTTGCAATGTAATGAAAGAAAATAATATTTTTTGTATCCGTTACAGTGATATGAAAAGATTCAACAGTTTTTATTATTTTTTTTTTTTCCTAAATATTTTTTCGTATTCTTTTCTTTTTGCCCATCATACTTTTTTCGATAATTTCGAATTTTTTGTTGGCGTTATCTATCTTATGAACCGTTCTTCACGTTTTGACTTTTATTTGCCCCCTGGTTACTGGGTAACTTGCCAAAGGGAAATACGGCAGGGGAGCGATGTTTTTGTGACAAATTTAGAAATTTTAACTTAAGTTAATATTTTGTCAAAAATTATATCACACTTCATACATACCTACAGGATTGTTGAAATTATTTAGTTAAATAACTTTAATTCTGCCTCTGAAAACGATTCGTATCGTATTCTATAATTATGCTCACAGACCTCTGGCGTGGTCCGACGCACTAGCCATTTCGCCACGGGGCACTCCCTACTGTGTTGATCATTAAATATATATATATATATGAATGAATCTTTGTATAAAAAAACATTAACAAATTAAAACGCAAAGAAGAAAAAATAAAAATTTTAACACGATAGAATTATTTTATTGTTAAAAATTTTAACAAGCATACACAACCCTCATAACCAAATACACATTTTAAAAATGTTTGTCTGGCTAATCTCGAGAAGGGCGGGACGGATTTTGACAGGACTTTCACTAGCTAATGTTGTAGCGGGTAAAATAGGCTAATTTAATTACTTCCTAGGTGGCGCTTGGGTCGCTTTTTTCACATATTCGTAAATATTAACCGATAAGAAACTACTGGACCGATTTTAACAGGAGTTTCACTGACAGTTAGCTAATGTTGTAGCGGATGATGTAGCGGGTAACATAGGCTATTTTATTTAATCCCTAGATGTAGCTCGGGTCGCTTTTTTCTCATATTCGTATATATGAACCGATCAGAAACTACTGCACCGATTTTAACGATACTTTCACTGGCAAATAGCTGATATTGTAGGAAATAACTTATGAAGTTAATTATCCCAAAGATAGCGCCGGGGTAGCTTTATGAAAGCTCTTATATATGAGCTTAAAAGATTTTGGCAAAATGTTGGACCTATAGCATTCAAAATCAATGCTTTCTCCCTAATTTGTTCTGCGGCAGCAATACGCCAGATAACAGCTAGTATGAAATAAATCCCCAAAATTTAGAAAAACTGGGGACCTTGTTCGTGGGTTTTTGGGTACTTAGTTCATACATCTGTCATTGAGGGTTCATTTCATAACGAAATATGTCCCCAAATTCAACTATGAAAGAAGAAAGTGAATTATGTTTGGGGGTTGCATGCTGCCCCCCTGCAACTCTCCCACCTGTGCTCAATATAGGATTTGGGGTGGTTGAAAATGGCTGCCAAATAATGAAACGTCAAATTTATTTCTCCATTTATTTCTTCTACCATGACAAGAAATAAATAGAGAAATGTATGTCTAAAAATAAAAGAAATCAAGAAATAAGGTGCCTCCACAAGAAATATTGACTACATGACACACTTCATGCAATCATTCATTTCAGGTGGAGGCTCGGGGTTATGTGCGACAAATATACATAAATAAAACATTGTTAAAGGATGTAGTTGGTAATTATAACATTTTAGCCCAGCGGCAATGCCGATGCTATAGTTTAGTTGGTTGGAGACTTTTTTGCTTGATTTGCGGCTCAGCGGCCCAGCAACTAGGCGGCTTAGTGGCCCAACGACTTAAAATAAAAGCACTAATATTTAAAAAATCATTTAAAAAAGCGGCACTAACTAGAAATTCACTTTTGGGATCCAAAATTCATGTCTTTAATGTTTAAGAACACGTGAGAAAGCCGACATTTGCAATCCGCATACATAATTTGCATTCGCAGCGCAAGATTTATGTTCCTGATGTGCTTAAAATTTGCTTTCAGAACCTAAAACTTGCATTCGGAACCCAAAACTTAGGTTTTCTGCAATTAAGATTTACTTTTGAAATCTAAAATGTTTGTTTATTGCTAGCGTCACTGATAAGAAAATTAAATAAAGTATGCTGAGAAGCTAAACCGCCAAAGAAACCAAATTCATTTACTACGGCAATAATGACGCAAAAAAATTTCCAACCAATTAGCACCACCAGTGTAGCCGAGTCATATTACAACTATAAAGCGCAAAAACAAAAGGTGATATTATATGGGACGGTATCAAATCATTTTATATTACCTCACTGAAGCTCCAAGTCAATCAATCGAGGAGATATTGAACTTAAACTATTGGAAAATCCATTTTACCTATACCTACAAAAAAAGCTCCGGAAGTATTATCTACCCTAAAAATACAACCTTTCAAATTTTAAGTAAATCAGCTCAGCCGGTTAGGCTGTAGGTGCCGGGACAGACAGACAGACAGACAGAAAGAAAGAGTTTTTTTCTTTTATCGTTATGTCTGATGTTTGATTGTCATCTCAAAACTTTTTTTTGTACGAATCCAAGACTCGCCTTATATAGTACCTATAATCAACAAATACAAATCTGAAGACGACAATTTTTTCTCACTACAATGCACCACAACCAAGTAAATGAAATATGGAAACTTCAGATCAGAGAGTGAAAGTAGTTTCATAAGATACTTAAACAAAATCTGGGATCCTGTCCATAATATGAAATAACTCCTTTGCCCAAAAACTTTGTTGTTCTTGGATTGCCTTATCGCAGACTTTACAAATCATTAGATTTTCGAATCCGATGATTTTATAATATGTGTAACGTAAAACCGCATCAGCCATATCACCAGTCCCCATATACTCGTTAATATAATAGATACATAACAGAAACTAAAGAAAAAGCTTTAAAAGAAGCCCAAAGAGGAAGGACGAGTTAAAAAAGGACTAGCATACAGAATATACATATATCTCCATTGGCGAAGCTTTAACTTTATTATTTATTGATTTCAAACATTTTGAATTGGTATGCTGTTGGTCTTTCCAACCGATACGTGTTATTTTTTAACTTAGGTACAGATTCAATATGAATCCACAATAACTTCCTCCTTGCATCACATAATAAAGGATAAGTTTTTCAAGATTTTGACACAACAGTTTACAAGTACACTTGAGATATAAACTTTTTCGAATTGTAAGTTTTTTGGTTTAGAATTTAACTTGTTGATCAATTTTTGGTATTTAATTTAAGAGTCGAGTTCAACGGGGAGTACTTAAGAAGGGTGACCATTTGTTCTTTATTAACTTATCCTATCCTGCCGCTAACTTCATAAAGACTCTATCTGCAAACAATTATTTTTTGAACTTATGACATATTTATTGTCAGGGTATTGTTATTATGATGTATTATTTGGGCCTATTCGGCGAGATCTTTTATTCTTTTATTCTGTTATTCTGTTATGAATTTCCATACAAAAGTTTAAGTTGTCAAAAAATCTTTTATGAATAACAGATTTGGTATTCAGCATGTAAAAATCTGTTATGAAATCTGTCAGAAATCATAAAAGAATAAAAGATAAATTTTCGAGGTTTTTATCATAAAACATATCAACAAAAATAAAAAATAAAGAAAAAATGAATATTTATATTTTATTTCGTCAACGAAGTGCTATAAAAAGGAGACAAATGTAAGTTATATATTAAAATAATAAATGAAACAAAATAAAAAATGGAAATTTTTGTTTAAAAAGCGAACACAGAAAACTTTTGCTGGAATTAAGACTCAGAAGTAGCCATTTTGATCTTCCGGATCCTCGGTTCATCCAGCTGTTTAGGTTCGATAAATTGAATGCAAGGATTGTTATTGACAAATTGCAACAATTTACGCGACCTACAAATTTTATTCCGAAACTACTTGCTTCATTTGGACAATTGAAAAAGTTTTTAGTTCAAAATTATCCAACTTATGCTGGAAACCACCAACATTTTTGACTAAGAAGTTTGCCGAAGACATCAGATGGATACAATAAAACAAAAAATACTTTGATTTGAAGTTCTTAATAAACTTTATTCATTGAGAAAAAAATGCATTTTTGTTTCTTATTTAAGTTTCAACTTATCACAATCACTGAAGTATTCAAATTAACCTGACAAATTCCCTTTGGTTTTTCAATTACATTGACGGCAACGGCAGCGTTGATGGCACGCTTTTTATCATCGAGGGTCTTCCTGAAGTTCTTTTAGATGATCCTCATCTTATCTTTCTTTACGTGAGGAATCAGTTTTCCTTTGCAGTTTTGTAACCTTCCATATCGCTGTGAAGGATCTTCTCTTCTCCCATTAGTTGGGAGAGATGAAATCAACAGGGAAGCCATACGTGTCATAAAGATGACATGTCACGTTACCAGAAATTACTTTACCCTCGCCAAGCTTCGTGATTGTGCGATTGGAACATTTCGAATTCTTGACCGAGTTTTCAACAATTGTTGTTCCTCTCCTTTTAACATCGATTATGTGCTGCATATCCTTTTGAAGATCAGAGAAAACATCGCCTAGGAGTTTTACAATAATAAATTCACTGAAAAGCGAGGATAATTTATAGATGACAGCTGAAAAATTCATAACAGATTTTAGTTCTGTTTGATTGGTTCATAAAAGAATTTCTTTTTCGAAGTTCCAGAAAAGATTTTTATAAAAGATCGAATTCCTGAATACCAATTATTAAAGATCTTTTATGGTAACAATCTTTTATCGTTCATAACAGAAAATTCATAACAGATTAAAAGATTTGGCAGAATAGGCCTAATTATTTTATATTATTTACAAAAAAAAACACAATTTGAGCTTAAAGAGACATATTTTTTTTGTATTTTTTACGTTCTTTATTGCGGTAGGCGAAACTTTTGTTTCTTCTTCATCTTCGAAAAGTGAAATTGTAGTTATGGCCTTTACGAAGTAAGCGGCAGTATTGTACTGAAAGGTTCTATTAAATTTAATCAATGATTTAAGGATAAACAAAGAAATATTTGTTTATAAATCATTCAATTGTATTTCATAAGAATCGTAGAAGCGTGCTTATGCTTCATATCACCATTTCACCAACATTATACAGTATGGCTTTTGGTGTTTGGAAGCTGAAAATAATTTTTTAGTAATATTTTAAAGAACGTCAGCATCAGAAGATTCAAAACACAGGTATGGTATGGTCACCTTAATTTTAAGCTAATTGAAAATGAGCAACGAAAAGGCTATTTTCGAATGAAGCAAAAAAATACACAACATGGGTGTGGAAAGATAATTTAAGTAATTCATGGGAATTTGTTTTTTGTTGTTTGCTATTATTTCTGTGGTTGGTCGGGGGAAAAAGTTACCTAGTCATCAATTTGCAAATGTTATGTTTTGCAGTTATTGCTGTCAAAATTAATGGCGCAGAAAATTTGATTTATGAGTGGATTTTGATGATGAATAAAAAAATGAGTTCGAGAAAAGATAGTCAGGTGAAGTATTTTTTGTTTGTATAGGACCAGCAATAAGCAGTTACCTATTTTTGTTATCTACATAATGATATAAGTTAAAATTATATTTGTAGTGCTAGTACGTTAAAAGCTATAAGGAAAAACGAATAAAAAAAATAGACTTTACCACCTTAATTCTCGAATTGCTCGCTTACTTTTGGATTACCGAGAAAATGTATTTAACACTTTTTCTAAGATAATCTCTTAACAAAAAAGAAAAATGACTCATTTTTGTTTAATATTGGTTTAAAATCACTACGACCGACACGGCCGGAACAGTATGGAATGCATATATATACGTTGCTCTTTATACTAGTGTTGTGGTAAAACCCAAAACAATAATAAAAAGTAAACAATAAACATTTATGAACTCAGTGCATATCAACCTACATATGTTTATGTTGAGAATGGTCAGCCGTCACCAAGCGATACCATCGGATGTTGACCTGATCGTGTTACACATTATCATATATGATTCACATTGACTCAGAAATTGGAATGCCTTCAAGGAAATGCAACGAAGGTTTATTTTGTCAAATAGACATTTAATTCTTACGTCATGTGAAGAGGTATGTTTGTGGGTCATAGGCAAAAGTCAATTCATATTCCAAGAGTGTGATAAATATATATTGAAAGATTTATGAAATTTTGTTAAATTATTTTAAGTATAAATAGGAAAGATTTTTAAGAATAAAGCCAGTCTAGTTTTATAATTACATAGAACACGACTCATTTTTATTGTGCGGCTGGAGATCTCAGATAAAACTCAATATAAATCGTGCATTTTAATGCTCGGACAGATAAGCGGCTCTTGTAGCTAAGAAAAACATGTGTAAAGGACAACCCTTACACTAGCAATTATTTAGGGTGATTTGCAAAAGATGCAACTATAAAGGCTAAAACGTATAGCTTAAGTCAAGGTTAGAAACAAATTATATGGGAGGGGTGCCTATGTCCCCTCGTTAGTGGCAATTTTCTGAAAATTTGACTTAAAAGCCAAAAAAATATTAAAAATCTACAAAAGCTTATTCGATAATGTTCTATATTTTTGTTTCACAAAAAAAAATGCCTTTCATTTTGAGAATTTGAGAATTAGGATTTCAGAATAAAAATTAAAAAAAGTTAACTTCAAAATTTTATTTCTCAAAAATCATCGAATAGATTTTGTAAGTTTTTAATATTTTTTTTGGCTTTTAAGTCAATTTTTCAGAAATTTTTTTAGATACCTAAAATTTCAACAAAAAATAGTTTTTTCACAAAAACGCACACAAACATAGAAAAACACAAAACCACGAAAACATCCTAAATTGAAGACGGCGGCTGCTGCACAAGACCAAATTTCCCGCAGATCAGTTTTATACTCAAAAAATCAATCCCCTTTACAAAACTTCATTCAAACTTGGAGACCTACCAAACTTTTGTCGGATGGGCCATATTTCACTCTAATTTGACTGTACTAAATGTAACCTTGATTTTAAGACGTGTATATTTTTAATCTTGCATTGTTGTGATCCTTTATTTAGTTTGAAATGGTTGTAAAATTATTAAAAGAATTAGGTAAGCGTCGAAGAAAAAAGAAATTGTTAACGCGACAAAGCTAAAGGGCACGACTGTGTCGCACGAATTTGCTCTTGGAGAATGTTACCTTTTCGGCATCGCCACGCAACGCATCTCACAAGCAAATCCAATATAAAACAAATTTAAAAAAAGACGTTGTATGAAAGTTGCGTGTATTTTTTTACATTTAATTTGCTTGTGGGAAACCCGTCGACTTTGTATAAATACCGTTGACAATATACTTATGTAAAATGTTGTCAAACCTAATCAAATTGTCTTGTGAAAAAAGGAATTCAAAAAAAGAACTTTATAAAAAATATTTTTCCCAAAATGTTTTATTACAGTATTAAGCAACATTAACAGAAGTTTTAGAATATAGAATGTCGTCGATATCGGTGAAGCCTTTTAAAATATAATCGGTATATAAAAAGTACCATTCCATGACAGGTACAGTTAATAAGCTTCTCCGGAAACAAAAAAAATTTGATGAAGACATAAACGTTGGCATAAATCTTTAAACAATAAATAAACAAATTTAGTTCCATCGACAGCTATGAAGAATCACTTTCTATAGTGACTTAGACTTTCAACAAATACTTTTGAGTGTGTTATTAGTTCTGCCAGGATTGGAAGGGACCACTTCTTTGACTTGGTTATCATCGAAATGTCATATTTTGATTGTTATATAAAAAAAAATAGTTTACACGAATGCATAACTTGCCTTAATCATATGTAGTATGTACCTACATAACACATATGTAGTACCTACACAACTGGTAAAAAAAAAAATAGGTGTGAGAGAATTATGTTTGCATGCTTTTGTTTTGTTCCTAAATAAGAATTGATTTTCCTGCAAGTATTGCCTACAAACATTTTTTGAAAGGAAAATAAAAATAACTCTTTAAAGATGATATACCATTTTTAAAGTGTTTGTGGAGTTTTATAAGTTGGCTATAAAAATAGGTGTGTTCCAAATAATATTGGAGTGTGTTTTTTAATTCGTTTTATAGAGGGTACAAACTTTTGAGGTGGGTTGTTTTTCATTTAAATAAATTAAAATTAAAAAAAATCGTATAAAATTTAAAAAAAAGTCATAAATCTAAATTTAAACCGAAATCAAAGTATGTTAACATTTTTCTTTACTAAATATGAAAACACAAAAAAAAAAATACATTTTAAATTCTTTGGAGCGGTTTTCCAAAAATTCGGGTTACAAAAATAATATTTCGAAAATATTTTTCTATATTTTTTTAATTTAATTTATTATACCTTAAAATTAAATATTGAATTCACAAAAACTGTTTTTTTTTTAATATGAAATACATTTTTGAAGAAAACGATTAATGCCATATTATTGCAAATAGCTAGAACAATTTTGGCATTGAATTTCGTTCAAATCGTTTCAGCTGTTATACAAATAACCGACATTTTAATTTAAAACACCATTATATGTCAGGTGCCGTTAAACAAAAGTTTGTTTTTTCAATATTTGATAGACCTTTTACAGCTTATTACACTTGTAAAATTTGGTTGAAATTGTTAAAGCTGTCTTCGAGAAAATAAGATTTTTGATAACCTTAACGCAATATACATATAACGGTAACGTATTGCCGGACCCTCTTCACAAATAATATTGACGGACACCTATAATTTTTTTTCTTAATACTTATTATTGAATTTAAACTAATTACGAAAACTGACGTTTCTAAAATGTAAATATCAATACCTACATATGTACACATCATGTAGATATGTGTATAGTGAGTGTTTTCCATTCCCAATTTTTACAATTCTTCATAAACTCTTTAGATATGTGTATAGTGAGTGTTTTCCATTCCCAATTTTTACAATTCTTCATAAACTCTTTTAGATCAATAAACTCAATGCAATGCGAAGCCATGGTAACACCTTTGTCCAAACAAACAGCAAACAATCAGAAAATGCGCATGTATTCTATTTGCATTCCTTTACCAAACAACTACGGAAATCATAACAACCAAGAAACCAAACAAATCTTATTCATTTAACACTGGTCGGCGTATTTGGACTCATAAATCAGAAAATGGTAGGAAATACTTTAAACAAACATTTCAGGATTTAATGTGAAATATTTACACTTTAGATCCTTTCTCGTAGCAAAACGGATTCAGCGAGCTCCCGGCATATACCAAGTGCAACCACTGTCCAACAAGCAAAAAAATCTCTACCCACCCTTGAGGATTTCATTTTGCAACGCGACTACACAGGAGCACGGGCCTTCCTTGAGGTAAACTCATTCATTTTATAACTCATCATCACCTATCATGTTAGCTCCTCATTGTGTTTAGTTCGGTAACGAGGAAGATGATGACGAGCGTAAACTTCTCGCAGATCAATGGATTGCCTTCTGCAGTTTCCACCTGGGTGACTACCAACAAGCCTTGGATCAGTACAAAACCATTAAATCCCTAGAGCTGCTCAACACCACCGATGTGAATCTGAATGTCGCTGTTTGCATGTTCTATCTAGGGATGTACGAGGAAGCCCATCAAATGATGGAGCACATCCCGAATACGCAACTAAAGGTGCGTCTATTATTTCACTTGGCCCACAAGTTCAACAACGAAGAACAACTGATGGCGTTGCATGAATCTCTGCAGGATGTCGTCGAAGACCAACTGAGTCTCGCCTCGCTGCACTACCTCCGGGCACATTATCAGGAAGCAATCGATATCTATAAAAGGATTCTCCTCGATAACAAGTGAGTATAACAAAAGTGTATAAGTATAATATATTGTTGCATTTATCTTCAAGCAAAAAGTGAATTTCACTAGTTTGATATAGTTGAAAATTTTGTTAGAAGTTGGGAAAATATCAGGTGTTTACAAGTATGAAAAAGCCAATTTGGATAAATTAATTCTGAAAAAAATTTAAACAAAAATCTCTTTATAATTTTTTGACAGAGTGATAGCTTTTTTAAGTGGAGTCTGTCTAAACCTAAAGGCACTAAATTTCGCGTACACAAAATAGTTTTCTACCGTTCCTGGACATACGTTGTACATGTTGTCCAGTCGTCTGGCAGGTGTCGTGCCATTTACAACAGTTTTCTTTCTTAACAGTATCTGATGGGTTCAGTGGCGTAACTAGGATCATTTTCCTGGGAAGGGGAGGGGGGTGTTGCTGAGCATCCCGTACAGTTCTTTGTTAAATCTTTTTCTCCACTCCCCATTTATGCAGATAAAAAAAAATCACTCAATTCTGTACCATAAATAATCACCGGGTATATATGTACCTTTATAAGTGTCTTATAAAGGTATACTTTAGAAGTTTAGAGGCTCGAGAGATGGCCTTGCTCTTCGATAGACGGGATTGTTTTGCACTGTTTTAAGGATGATGTTAAAGAAGTCGCATGACAGCGCATCGCATTGTCTAAATCCTTTTTTGACATCAAAGGTATCGGTGAGGTCTTTACCGACTTATGGAGCAGCGTTAATTCTCCATTGTCAACCTGCACAAATGAAAATTTTGGTAGGGATGCCAAAACTAGACAATGCTCTATATAACTCGTCTTTATTGATGCTATCATACGCGGCCTTGAATTCGATGAAAAGTTGGTGGGTATCAATTTGTAATTTCTGGGTTTTTTCTGGTCGAAATTGCGACGAAGGAAAAAAGGCACACTGATATGAAAAAAATATCAGTGTGGCTTTTTTCATTCGTCACAATGTTTCCACTGGTTTTCTAAGCTTGACGGTGGTGGAAAACGACTAGTTAAGAGGTAGCGAGTGATTCGATCAGAAAAGGACTCTTGCGATTGTAGCCGGCCGACATCAAATTTTCTTATAGTACTCCTACGTTTTGGGTTTGTCATTGTGAATATTGAGTACTAGCTGCCACAACCATTTTGTCCTATTGACCAAGTAAAAATTCACCGTATGGAGCAATTTAGAAAAATGTACGTATTATTAATGGTTTTGGGGGTTCAAGGGATTTTAACTCCCTTCCTCAACTTCGTTGCTCCGCTAAGGATACGTCCAGTCTTCTGGCAGGCTTCAGGGATTTGAACTCCCTTTTTGCAGTCCAACCGTTCACGGAACTTCGTTGCTCCGAGCGAAAGGGAACTGTTTCACGTACGTGAAATCAGATGCCTTTAGACAGTTATTCCTTTTTAGACCATTTTTGAATTCATTCTTTTGTTTCAAATCGAAGTAGTTAGTATTTTTGGGTTTTGCTTGGATAGAAAAAATATAAAAATATCTACTGCCGCGCTACACCATCTCACCCGCTCATTTGTTTTATAGTTGAAAATAAGTGAATAAGGGTGTTATAAGTGGAAAAATATATAAGTGAAGCATGCGCCATCTCACCCACCAGGTTATGCAATTTCCTCCATCCTATAGGGGTGGATTTATTATTATTATTATTATAAATTCTTTATTTAACCTCTCGATATTTTTACAATAGTATAAATCTAAGAATAATTGCATGGCATGTATTGCCGTCTGCCTAAATTGACTTATTTCGAGTTTTTTTTTTTCAAAAATGGACAAAGTTAAAGTAAAAAAAGAAAAAAAAAAGTTAAAAAAAACATGATAATATTTTTAACCTAATATACAATTAAATAAAATAAACCTTATCTTTAATTATAACATTCATTTCTTTATACAAAATCTATATAACTGTTACGGTAACCTAAGGCATGATTAATATAGTGACAAAGAGTTTTCCAATCTAAATTACCATTCAAAACCTGCCTTGTATCCTCTAGTGTAAGAAAGCTCTTTAAAAAATAAAGTCTGCGGATTTCTTGTAATATTGAGCATACAGCTAGAAAGTGATAAATATTTTCTATTTCATTTCGGTTGCACAAACTACATATCGGGCGAAGGTAACTTCTGTGTGGTTTATAATTTAAGTTAATCATCTCTGTTCTAGCTTTAAAAACAGTACTGATTTGGCTAAAGGAATGTTCTTCATTAAAATAATTGTTTGTATAGAGTACGTGGTTTAAACCTTTGTAAATAAGTCGAGTTGTAGATGTTTGGGCTTTGTTCAAACATTGTAGATAAAGAGAGTCATCTACTTTAGCTATATATCTATAGAACTCATCCTGCCAATCGTTATGAGTGGTGTTACTGAGATTGAGATTCAGACCGTATTGATTAGTCAATTCGTTCCACTCTTTAAAAGGCGATAGCTGACAACGGAGGGCGTATTCTATAATATGTTTTTGAAGGTTCGAATCGTTCCTAGTAATCAGCATTTTATTTTAAGTTCTTTAAGAATGTTTGTGGTATACCGGATTCAAGGTTGATAGCATAAGTTGGAGTAGTACTATAGCTAGTTTAAAAATGCGCTTAAAGAAAAAACGCTGGATTACTTCAAAACCTTCAATGTTTTGGTACCCAAAAACTTGGTTTGCATAGCAGAGACATGTTCTTATGGTTGCATCAAATACCTTGAACTTGGCGGAAGCATCAACATATTTATTCCAATAAAATTTACTCCACATGAGGTTTATTGCTGTTTTTGCTGCAACACATTTTTCTTTAATATGTGGGCGGAGATCAAGGTTGTATGTTATTAAAAAACCTAAGTATTTGTATTCGCTGACAATTTCTAAAGGTTCACAATCTAAAAACCATTTTTCGTGAAGAAGTCTTTTTCGGCGAGAGCTTTCAAAAATCATTATTTTTGACTTTGTGACATTGATTGAAAGGTCCCATAAATCACAAAATCGTTTAAGCTTATTTATTTGAAGCTGCAAGGATGTTGGGTTATCTGCCATTATGACAATATCGTCCGTGTAAAGAAGCATCTTTATTAGAATATCACCACACTTAACTCCTCCCGGGAAATCCTTGGATACATCATTAATAAATAATGCAAACATAATTGGACTAAGCCCACACCCTTGTGGAACACCAGCACATATATTGAAAAAATTGGACATTGAAACTCCATTCCATACAGCAGCAGAGGTATCGGTAATAAGTAGCTTATATAAATTGAAAAACTTTGTCGATAAACCTAAAGTTGATAGCTTATAAATCAAAGAAGCCCTATTTATTGTATCAAAAGCTGCCCTAAAATTGACAAAAAAAGCATATAATTTTTTTTTCTTTCCTAAAAACATTTAATACTTTTTTATTTATTCTTAAAAAAATATAAATTTTTTTTATAAAACTTTCTAAGTTTTAGAGTAAATGCATAATTCAATAAAGAATATATTGTATGTATAAATAAATATTGTTCAATTTCGATGATATTCGAAAAAACCAAAAAGGTGTACCATCTGACTTGCTTTTACCCTAAAGTTCAGAGGAATGATGTTTTCAACGTTAGCATGATGATAGTGGGGAGTTAAATTTTCAAACTCAACAAATAACGCTAGTAAAACGCTAAATTCACTTTAGCATTGTGCTTAGTCGATTAAAAATTTGCGCCAATTCTTTTTGTATATTTTTTTGTTTAAGATTGCTCGCGTCAATAGAAATGTTCCAGTGTAGTAACAACATACAAAATTTTCTGATTTATTCATAAACTCTTAAAAGTTTGCATCGAATTATCGTTAAATGTTCGTTATTTTTGATGGAATTAACTCAAAATTGAACAAAATTTGATATACTGTACTTTTGCCCACACATCAGCTTAAGATTTAAATGATTTTATTTCACAAAATTTTCTAGATACATATTTCGATAACAATTCATAAATAAGCATGGCCTGCGCAGTCTGCCAGAGTGACAATTTTATGTTAAAAAATCTATACAAAAAAAAATTTAAGTAAATTTACAGTTAAACATAGATTAATTACTCAATAAAATATTTATGTAACAATGCTTGCATATCTCTTGATTTTATTCAAAATAATTCTTCAATAATATTTCTTCTATATCTCAAACCCCATTCGATATATTTAGCCAGTTGTTTCCAATTTTCGCCGTTTAATACATTTTGAACTTCAGCATTAGTTAAAACTCCTTTGCTAAACACTGATCGTCGTATTTCCGAAAGGATTGGACACTTTCCCAAAAAGTGGTTCACGTCTTCTCTCATCCTCATGTTACACAAACCGCATAATTCCGGAAGATCGTTTCTATAAGGAACAAAGTTCAACGGTACAACTTCCGCCCTTGTCTTCATAATGTATGATATTTCCGTTGTTGAGTAAATACAGTTAAAGTAATTTCTGCTCATGAGATTGTGATTAAGTTCAGCATAAATTACACGTTGCACTGATGTTCTGGCTTTCATTTCAAAATCACGTCTCTTAGTTAAGTCTACTGCTTTTATTAGTTCGTATACTTCCGCTTCCCAGTCACCGGTATTGTTTGCCCTTAAGTTTAATGACAATCCACAGTACTCTGCCAAGCACTTCCATTTCGCAAACCACGAAACCTGTTTCCTTATAATCAGCGTACTTATAATTTTCGGCATCCTTCTGTCGTCCATCTTAAGCGTTTTTAAAACATAGTCTGCTTGGAGTTTAAGTGTTGTTATGTACAGAGGAGATAGTCCGGTTTCAAGAAGAAGGATATGGTTTGGCGTACATTGAGGTAACTTAAATACTCTTTTTATGAAGTATCTGAGAAGCTGCTCTACTTCTTCAAATTCCGTATGCCCCCAACATTGTGCAGCATAACACAATATGGCTTTTGATGTTGCTTCAAAAACTCGGTACTTGGAAACTGAATCGATATCTTTATTGGCCATGACATTCCTCCAGGTAGCATTTATCGCATTTTTTGATTTAGCAAGTTTCATCGTCATGTGCTTCTTGAGATTCAGATTTCTTGTTATGAGCATGCCTAAATAATTGTACTCATTTACTACTTCTATTTCATGGCTAGCAAATCTCCATTTTTCGTTGCGGCTGTTTCTACCTCCTGCATTACGAAAAATCATTATTTTTGATTTTTCAAGGTTCACTTGAAGTCTCCATTTATCGCAGTAATCATATAGCCTGTTTATCATTAATTGAAGACCGTGTGGTGATTCTGAGAGTGCAACTATGTCGTCGGCAAACATTAAATGGCTTATCTCCAAAGTATCTGTCAGCTTTACTCCTCCTGTCAGTACCTCGCTTATGTCATCTATGAAGAGGGCAAATAGAAGAGGGCTTAAATTGCATCCTTGCCTAAGACCGATTTCGACTTCAAATTCTTCCGATCGCTCTGACCCGTTGACTATAGCTGACGTTGTATATGCATACAGACTTTCGATGATCTTACCAAACTTCAATGACATTCCTTTGTTATACAACTTTAAGATGAGTGCTTTTCTATCAATTGTATCGAAGGCCGCTTTAAAATCAATAAAAAATGCATACAGTTTCTTCTTTTTGTTTATACACATCTCTGCAATATTGGTAAGAGTATAAATTTGGTCTACAGTAGAGTAGTTACTACGAAAGCCCGCCTGATTTTCGCTTAAAAGATTGTTGTTTTGAACCCAAGAATATAACCTTCTGTTTAACATCTTAGTCAGTATCTTCATTGATGCATTTAGCACTGAGATGCCTCTGTAGTTTTCTGGTCTAGAACAATCACCTTTTTTAAAAATTGGTTTAAGCAACGCCTTATTAAAGTATTCGGGAACTATGCCAGAGTCCAGTATACTGTTAAAAGCTGCTGTCAATTTCTCCATAAGTTCTTGGGTGCTAAATTTAAAAAATTCCATTGGGATACCATCTGATCCAGGAGCTTTGTCATTCTTGGAGTCTTTAAGAGCGGTTTTAACTTCATCTATTGTAAATGGAACATCCAGTGTAGTGATTTGATTGTTTGGGATTGCAAATTGGAAAGGTGCAGTGTTAAAGTTTTTCGTCATCTCGCTAAAGTAAACAACCAATTTAAAAAGTTCAATTGGAATGCGCCCATTACTTGAACCTTTCTTGTTAACCTCACGTACTGCTTTCCAGAAATCAGAAGAGTTTTTACTGTCGGAAATAAGTCTAGCGATACCCATAGAATAAATTTGCCGTTTACTTTTCCACATTTGTTTATAATCTTTATTAGATTGAATGTATTTTTGTCTAAAAAAATCGTTGGTTGGGTTTTTTCTTAAAATTTTTAGCCAAACAAAAGATTTTTTACGTGCGTCAGACAACTCACTGTCAAACCACTTTTCTCTTAGGACGAATCCTCTTTGTTTTTTGTTACACATACAAGAGCTAGGGATCGATTCTAAGATTATTTGATTAAGTTCTTCCACCTGTAGAATATCGGTTCTTATGATTGCTTGTCTAGAGAGGTTTTCACACAAAGATGACTTATATCTATTTTCAAAAGCCGCATTCCATTTGAATTTAGTTTCAGCTTCGATTTGTAATTGCAAACCCTGAGTACCAACTGTAATTTCGATTGGAAGATGGTCTGAAAAGGTCTGTGTTACTACGGAAAAGTCGCTAATTAGTTCACACCAGTCTCCACCTGCTAGTCCATAATCGATAACTGAGCTCCCCTGGTGGCCAATAAACGTAAAATCTCCTACATTGTCACTATCAGAACAACCATTACATATTCCTAGTCCAAAAGAGTTACATAGATCAATAAGTTTTTTCCCTTCTTGGTTGATAACAGAATCATTTGATCGGCGGTCTCTTCCCCAAAGCTTGTTTTCACTTGTTTCTGTTCCCGTTCTAGCATTAAAGTCTCCGATGAGTAATATATTGTTAAATTCGTTGTTGTTCAGTTTGTCGACAAGTTGATTGTATTGGTAGTCCCAATGATTGCAATTTATATAGGCTGGAATTAAAATCAACTTTTGGTGTCTTACTTTAATCTCCAAATAATCTAAGTCGTAATTGTTTTTTATAAGGCATTCAACATTCTTTAGATCAAGTTTGTACCCAATCAGCATACCACCGCTCGCTCGTCCCCTTACATTTAATCTTTCTGCATAAATCCACTTTAGTTTAAATTCATTAAAATATAAACGAAAATTATTCATATGTTGTTCAGTTATATGCGTTTCTATTAATACAAAAATATCATATTTACTAACATAATTTACAAAATCTGATACATTAATCTTATTTTTTAATCCAGCAATATTATAACTAAGAATTTTTATGTTTTTAATATTAAAAAAACATCAGCTTAATATAGGTACTTTCGACATAGACACTGGCTTAGGATTAATAAATGGTACAGAAATTGATGAAGCAGGTAAAACCCATTAGAATATTTCAGGTACATTTTTATATTCTGTTTTTTATTTACTAGCTTTGCAGGGCTATAAAAATAAGTAAAATGTACCTACCTGCATGGCAATGATTTGTAATGCAAAAGTTTAAGTTAGGTCTTAGGTTAAAGCGTAGAAGAGGAGTTGGTACTGAATCTTTTTGTTTTTTGAATAAACCCCAGGTATTGTGGGCAAAAGTTGTAAATATTTTTAATAGGAACCAAATTTTGCAGGGTTGTAGAGCTAGTTAACGAGAGTATTTTAGCAAAACGTAAAATTTTTTAAGTTTAAAATATATTTTAAATTAAATATTTCACTGCCTAGCATATACATTTTTTTTACTTTTCAGTAAGAAAAATTTCGGTCCAAATTTGAAAAAGTGTATTTTTTTTTATTTTATGCCACAATTCGAAAAAAAATAATGAAAAAAAGTATGCAGTCATATGCACAGTTTTATTATGTAATTTGAGTCCTTTTTTAATCTTTTACTGTAGATCGTTATGGAAAAATAAAAATTTAATTGTGCACAAAACTTAAAAATTTTGCTGCCTTTTTTTTATATTTAGTTAACAGTATCTTGCACAAACTAGAAAAGTATGTCAAATAACGCAGAATCTTACTCAGAATTGCTAAAAATTTAATTTTGTTACATATAATGTTGTTGAATAAGTACATTTTGGGTCAAATTAAAAAAAGTGATTTTATATTAAATTTTTTTTAAAACAATTTTTTTAAGTTTAAGATAAAATTTCTTTTTATAATTTAATTGACAGTTAATTTCTGCGTTATTTGAACCCATTTACAGGCTTTTGCTAAATGCCATTAATGAAAAATTAAAATTTTATTAAACACAAACCTTTAAAATATACGTGTTAACATAATATATTTTTTTATATATAATTAATTGTACATTGCAGAAACTTCAAACGTACTTTAAAAGACGCAAAATTACATCTAACATTACAAAAAATTTAACTTGATTATATATATTGCCTCCAAATTATTAGAATTTTGGGTCAAATTTAAAAAAGTGTAATTTTTGTTCTTTTTTTTTCTAAGAAATTTTGTTTTTATTATTAATTAAAAGAATTGAACAAAAATATAATTTTTATTTAAAGCAACATTGAATTCTACATGATTTGCAAGTTTTAGCTATAAGCATTTCACGAGAAATTAAAATTTTATTAAAAACAAACCTTAAAAAATATGACTTTTTTAATGCATTTATTTTTTTTATATATTTAATAAACAGTACATTGTACAAACGTAAAAAGTATTTTTAATGAAGCCAAAGCTTTTTCCATTAACTTATGTGAAGTCAAATTTTTGACCCAATGCATATTTTCTTAAAATCATTTGCATTACTACTTCAAGTGGTGTATTTGATTATAAGTTGAAATTCATTGAAGAAAAACTTTTCAAAACAAAATTATATTAGCATTTTATTTCGATTTTGACTAACTATAAAACTTGGCGAAATTCATATTGTATGTGAATGGATTCTTCTGCAATTTGCATTTGGTCTTCCGTTTTTTGCTTGTTGTTTGCTATAATGTCTACCTTTTCTTATTATACTTCAAAAAGGGACTACCTGGCACTGAACGTTTATCTGGCTCTGTGCTTCTACAAACTGGACTACTACGACATGTCGCAGGAAGTGTTGGACGTCTATTTGGCCAAGCATCCGGATAGTACAATTGCCATCAATTTGAAGGCTTGCAATCGTTTTCGTTTGTTCAATGGACGTGTCGCCGAGCAGGAGATTAAGAACATCGCCGACAATGGGACATTTGGCGCGGACCTCATCAAACACAACCTAGTGGTGTTCCGGAATGGTGAAAGTGCCATGCAGACGTTTCCGGCGTTGTTGAATATTGTGCCAGAGGCACGACTGAATTTGGCCATCTACTATTTGCGTAATGGCGACGTCCAGGAGGCTCATAGTCTCATGAAGGAAATCCAGCCAACAGTGCCGCACGAGTACATCCTTAAGGGGGTTGTTCATGCAGCTTTGGGACAGCAGTTGGGATCCGTAAGTGTAAATTGCTTTTCAATTGCTATCACACTTAGGTAGTTTTCATTTTTTTTTTTTCTTCTTGTGGATCTATTAATTTTGTAGAAGGAACACATCAAGACAGCCCAACAGAATCTCCATTTAGTTGGCAGCTCAGCAACGGAGTGTGACACAATACCTGGTAGACAGAGCATGGCATCGGCCTTCTTTCTTTATGGACAATTCGAAGAGGTCCTGGTATACATGAATTCGATTCGAAGCTATTTTGTAAACAATGACACATTTAACTACAACTATGCTCAGGCCAAATGTGCCACCGGCTATTATCGAGAGGCGGAGGAATTGCTGGTGCATATTACCGATATGGACTTAAGGAATCAACACACATATTGTATGGTGCTGGCTAAGTGTCATATTCATGCCGGACATCCGGAACAGGTAAATAATGCGAAATTGGCGTGGTCTCATATGGAAATAGCTTTGGTTAATAATAGTGTAAGCTTAAGGAAATAATTTATTGAATGCGCAAGCAAGTGAATGCAGATAAGCCCAAGCGGAAGCAGATGGTATGGCTTTGCTTTGGATGAATCGGAAGTTATTAAGATATTAGAGAAACTGCTTTGATGATCCATAATTTGTCCCGTAAATTAAACATCTTTGACATTAGTCCTAACTGTGCAAATGGATTGTATTTTCAGGCTGTACAGCTTCAATGCATCATGAATTAATAGCTTTTTTTACGGGTGGTCATAAGAAATTTTAAAATCAGAAGATAATAGTGGTATTCTTATTCTTAAAAAAGAATTTTCCTTGTTTTTTTTTCAATTAACCAATTCATGCGAATTTTTAATTTTCACACCCCAAATCAATCCACTCATCAGCAATTTTTGTATCGTTACGCTTGTTGTCCTTGCACCTGGCCGCAACAATGCACTTTTAAGTTGAACGTGAAATTACAGATTCCACAGGTTAAATCAAAAAATGCCCGAAACATAAAAACGAAATGAGCTTTTTTGTGCAGCGAAATAAGAAAATAAATTAGTAATTATAGTAACGTACAAGAATATTACTATAATAATAAGCGAAGTAATGAAGCTTCACTTGTGTGGGACTTACTAAAGAAGAATAAGTTGCAATCCTTTTATCCTTCGAAAAAGATATAGATAACTTATTTGCTGCTAAATATTATTGAAGGGGTGCAACATAGCATGCGATAATGAAAGCATGCTTTATAGCTTCCTTTCGATTTATCGCATGTAAAGAACCTTCAATTTATTCCGAAACAATGTATAGTATTTGTGTCCCGACTGGACCCCAAACTTCAATCCAGTGATATTATCCAACATCTGGTGGACGTCAAATGTATCTCTTCTTCTTCATGCATTAAATGCACTAAAATCAGTAAACCTGATAGCTTCGTATCCTCTTTCAAAATAACAGCTCCCTCATCATTATTTGATGCTCTTTGTAATAGCAATTATTGGCCTACCGATACTCTTCGGATATCCCTGCTTCAAAAAACTAAATAGGTTATCCCTCTTCTACCAGAACGTTAGAGGGATTTGCAGCAAAACTGCTGAAATTTTCAAAAAATCTCAGGCATTTCCGCATGATATCATTGTTCTTACAGAAACATGGCTCAATGACACCTTTTTAGACAAGGAAATTTTTGACGAAGAGTTCAATGTTTTCAGAAGAGATCGTCATGTAGATAAGCCCAAAGAAGTTGGTGGTGGTGTTTTGATTGCTGTTCGTAATCACCTCACATCTAATCTTGTCTCATTCCCTTTTAATGTATCAATTGAACTTATTTGCCTTAGAATTTCAATTGAATCCAAAGATTTTTACATTCTGAATGTTTAGATTCCTCCTAAAAGTCCAGCAGCAATTTATTCTGAGGTCTCCTTAGCTTTGGATCATGTAATTGTTACAGCTGGCTTTAATAGTAATATTTTACTGGTGGGTGACTTCAATTTGCCTAACGTTAATTGGATCCCCTCAGAAGACGAGTCCTATTTTGAAGCATCCTCTACTTCCTCTCAACAGGAGCTTCTTCTTTTGGATAATATTATTTGTACAGACTTACAGCAAGTAAACTGTATTAAAAACTTTAAAAATCGAATTCTCGATTAAGTCTTTTCATCTGACGCTGCTAGTGTTGTTGTGGTGGAATCTGCCACAGTCTTATCTAATATAGACAGCTACCATCCTCCCCTTGATATATTTTTGGATTTGAGCTGCCATTTGCTCAATAACACTCAGTCTCATGACTGTTCATATTCTCTTGATTTTCGTAAAGCTAATTTTCAATTACTTTATGATGAATTAAGTTCCTCTGGTATTTCAGATATTTCTTTAACTAATATTGACGTTGCAGTTACTGAATTTTATACTATTTTCAATAACTGCTTAGCAAAATCTGTTCCTACTAAACTGTCTAAAACTTCCAAAGTTTCACATCCATGGTTTACAAAGGAGCTCACATCTCTTCGTAACAAAAAAAATAAGGCTTGGAAAACTTATATCAAAAGTCTTTCTAGTTTGGATCATAATGTGTATATTTCGCTTTTTGAGCAGTTTAATAACCTTTCTAAAAGTTTATACTCTGACTACTTAAAGGAAATGGAGGTTTCATTGAAACTTGATCCAAAGAAGTTTTGGAATTTTGTAAATTCAAAAAAGAAGTCTGACGGATATCCAATAAACTTTGTTTATAATGATTCTTCGTTAACGAGCTCTTCTGATATCTGTAATGCATTTTCAAAAAATTTTAGTAACTCTTTTATTGACACTCGTGTTGATATTGATGTCGAGTTCTTTGAATATTTGCGTGACTGTCCTCAAGTTACTTTTAACAACGTTCCGATGGAACATGACAAAATTTTACATTTTCTTTCATTGCTAAAAGATGACTACTCTCCAAGCCCAGATGGCATTCCTCCAATTATACTGAAAAAATGTAGCTTCATTATAGCTTTTCCTCTTCAACTTCTTTTCGAGCTATCTCTTAGGTCGGGGGAATTTCCCAGTGTATGGAAAAAATCATTTATTACACCCGTTTTTAAAAAGGGTAGTAAGTCTGACATAAAGAACTACAGACCGATTGCCAAACTCTCTTGTATTCCAAAGTTTTTCTGCAAAAATATTATCTGTAATCAACAACATGGATTTATGCAGAGGTGGTCAACGGTAACGAACCTTCTAACGTTTTTACACAAGTGCTCCAATGCTTTGGAAAACGGACAGGAACTAGATTGCATTTATACCGACTTTTCAAAAGCTTTTGACCAACTTTCACACGACATTGTAATTTTTAAACTTAATGCCTTTGGATTTCCTGCTGGATTTATTGATTGGATATATTCTTATCTTCGAAATAGATCCTACCAGGTGAAATTCAGAAAAACATTTTCAAACCCTTTTACTGCCAACTCTGGAGTACCGGAAGGAAGTCATTTAGGTTCCATTCTTTTTATACTTGCTATTAATGATGTAACATTAAGCATTCGCAATAGTGAAATTCTGGTTTTTGCTGACCATATGAAGATTTTTAAATATATATGCTCAAGCGGTGATCGTGTGACATTGATAGCTTTTGTACTGTCAAACTATGACTTTTTCAAAGAAACGAGTACCCATCATAATTGACTATAATATTTCACAACATACATTGTGCCGTGTTGTTAGTTTTAAAGATCTTGGAATCGTCTTCAATCCAAGTCTAGATTTTACAGAGCACATCAACTCTCCTGTTAAAAAAGATGGTCCAAAGAGTTTCAAGACCCTTATGTTACCCTATCTTTATACATTTTTTTTTCGTCCGCATCTGGAATACGCATCGCAGGTATGGACTCCGTTCTATGATGTTCATAGAACTAGGATAGAGGCAGTTCAGCATAATTTTGTTCGTTTTGCCTTAAAAGGTCTTCCCTGGACAGATTCTTATAACCTTCCACCTTATGAACACCGAATTCAGCTTCTACACATTCAGTCCTTGTTACAGAGGCGTGTAAATAACGATATAGTTTTTATCCACCAACTTCTTTCGGGCGCATTAGATGCACCTGATCTACTTACTTGTGTTGGACTCAATTATCGTGGGGGTGCTCACCATCTGCGTAGCCTTGAGCTCCTACATTGTCCACACCATCGGACTAATTATGGTATAAATGAGCCGCTTACCCGCATGTGCAGGCTTTTCAATTTAAATTCTAAAATTATTGATTTTAATGACGATAAAATAAATCTTAAAAATGTACTTAAAACCAGTGCTCCACGCTTTTAGTTCATGTTTTATGTATTTTGTATTGTTAAATTATATGTTTTATTGTATTATAGTGCTTGTGTTATTGTAGTCATTTGTTTTACATTACTAACAACTAACACCAGCACTAAGTGATGAGCCAGTGGAACACATATAATGTGTTGGCAAATCTTTGTTCATAAGCTGAAGCTTGCTCTAAGCTCCTTATGAACAGGATCTGATATACGACTTTCTTAAATAGATACCTTCTATTTTGATTTTTTTTTTTTTTTGTAATAGAAATGCTTTCTACTCCTTCGACTTCGACTTCGACTTCGACAAGTTACTTGACAAATAAAATAAAGCTTCAGCCAAACTAACACTAGCATTAAATATATGTATGATTGGCTTAATATGAGGAAGATAAGTAGCTGTAGTCTGATACATCAGATATCTTCTTGGTCAACTTGGATGCATACAACCCAGTATATGCTATTTGAATTTATAGTATTGATGTATTGTTTAACTAAATCGACAAGGCATATATTTTATTTTTAGGCATGGAATCTTTTTATCACCCGGGACACAAATTCTGAAGCATTTCTTCTTCTTCAGATGATTGCAAATGAATGCTATAAATGTGCTGAATTTTGGGTTGCTGCTAAAGCATTCGACATGCTGGAGAAGTAAGTTTTTTTTACTTAATAACATGATAACACAGATAATAAATATACAGATGTCTCATGCCCATACAAAAATATGTTCCTAGTTTTTTTTTCCCATTGCGGGTATACTGTATATGCTTGAAAATATTGCAGCATGAACTTGAACACCCAATTGGAAAAAAACAAAATAACAAAATAAAGTTTTGTATGGGCAGGGACTTCTGTATATTTATTACCTGTAATGATAGTATATATAAATAAATTAAAAAAAAAAAATTTCTTATATTTTAGGTTAGATCCCAGTCCAGAAAATTGGGAAGGAAAACGTGGGGCTTGTGCTGGAACACTATACGCTATAGCTGCTGATACCGACCAAGGAAAACCACCAAACGGAGTTGCAGATGTAATATCACTTCTTCGAGAATCAACTAACCCACAAGCTGATGTAATGGTGAAGACCATTAGGAAAAATATGAATGTTTTTAAATAAATTTAATGAAAATCAAGACAGCATACGTTCATATGTACTACTCTTCTTATTTATTGTATATAGAAATCTTTATTTATCTGATGAATTGTAAAAGTCATGACTGACCAGTAAACAACCCGCTGCCTAAACGTCCAACTGGGCAGCTTCAGTAAACTTAACACATTTTCTGTCCAATGTATCATTTTTGATACAAACAACCTTACGTCCACAAAAAAAATTACTTTCGCTTTACTGTCCAATGTATCATTTTCGATACAGTTCATACAATTTGTATCTGATTCTCAGCATCCAATTTAAAATTTTTGATAAAAAATCACAAAATGAGTATACATAAGCTGATTTATATACTATGTACATAAAATATAACAAACGCCATTTTTTCATTGAAAAAAGGCCATAAAAAACTAATTTGAATCAATAATTCAACAAGTCCACTAAATTTAATGCTAAGTCTTCTACTTAGTTGAAATTATTTTTATTTATTGTTTAATATTTTCAATGTATAGTATATAGAATTTGTATTATAACAAAAACATTATACATAATTATATAAGTATGTATATCATAAGCAAAAAAATAAATACTTCTTTTATCTACAAAAACAAATTTTTATCTGAAATGACGTTTTGCGTTTGTAAAATTATTTAAAACAAATTGGTTTTTCTGCGAAAAAATGTATTGTACGTGGGGACGTGTTTTTGTCACTTTGTATACAAACGTAAAGCGTCTTGTATAGATGTATCAAAAATGATACATTATAGGACGTGGAGAGATGTGTAAGGACGCGGCCACGCAGTAAGTAACTGAGTGGCTGAGCGGAAAAAAAATATAAAACATATGAAATCACATAGAAGCGGCCACGCTATGTGCGAGTGGCGAAACAAAATTCTGAGCGGCTAGCGGCGCCGCTCAGCAACCAAACCTGTTTTAATTTTCAGTAATGTTCTGAGCGGCAAGAAGTAAAGATGGCCAAAGTAAACATTGAGTTGTTAATTTCGTGTGTGCAATTTTGACCAGATTTATGGCAAGATAGAAATGCCAACTTTAAAAATAAAAATATTACTGAGAAACTATGGAAGGAAGTTCGTGAAATTTGTGGTTTAAGTGGTAAGTTTTTATTTAAAGTTTATGTGATACATAGTTTAGTGCATAGCAAGTTAACACCTGTGGTTTAGTGTGCAAAATCAAAATCAGCTTGCAGTGCAATGGAGAAATAATGCATATAATTGAAATAATGTGATCCAGAGCTTGCTGGACATTTAATTAGACAATGTTTGTCATCAATATTGCCAAAACAGTTAGGGAACTTCCAACGCGTATAGTAATCGTTGATCACTGTTTTAAGATGATCTGTTGTTGGAACAGGCATATATTCATTAACAAGTTCTTTCCATATAATAACAGAAGTCTCCGAAACGATTGCACTGACTGTGCTTCTGCCCATACGAAAAGCAAATGCCAAATCCCTAAAAGAATGGCCAGTAGCAAGAAACCTGAAAATATTATACAGGGTGAGTCATGAGCAATGCGACAAAATGCTAGGGCGTGTAGGTTGCGTTAAGACAAGAAAAAAATCGTATAGGAGGGGGGGTCTATTCCCCTCCGTTTAGCCGGGAGGGGCAATTTTCGAAAAAACTGACTTAAAATGGGAAAAAAAATATTTAAAATCAACGGCTTCATTCACAATGCTGTGCGATACGTTTTTGAAAAGCCAATAACTTTTTCTTTCATTCTGTGTTTAAATAAATCTATTCTAAGAAATAGTTTTTGAAATATTAATTTTCAAAGTCAAAATTTTGAAAAAAAAAAATTGAAAAAAAAATTTCAAATTCATTTTTTCAAAATTTTACGTAATTAAGTGCTAATTTTAATTTCAAAATTCAATGCTGTTATTAATTTTAAGTCTAAATAAGAAAACCGGATGCAAAAATTTTATGTCGTTCTCAAGAAATTAAAAAAAAACCAAAACCACCTTTTTCTAAGAAAAACATTTATTTTTATTGTAACGAAGCAATTTAAGAAGCATTAATCTTAGTTTTTTTAGTTTTTTTATTCCTTTTATTTTTACTATATTTTTTATTGGAAGTACTTATAAAAAATCTCGATATGATCTCCATTGTTTAGAAGGCATAGATTATATCTCCTTGTAATGGCTTCACATAAGTTTATGCTTGACAAATTTTCCTGCAATTTGACTCCAGCGACTTCAATTCGTTCCTTCAGTTGTTCCAATGATACTATTTCCACTTCGTAAACATAATTCTTCATAAATCCCCATGCATAGAAATCTAGGGGAGTTAAATCTGGTGACCTAGGCGGCCATTCCGTGGGGCCCCTTCTTCCGATCCAACGGTCACTAAAATGATCATCCAGCCAGTTTCTCACCTGTAAGCTGTAGTGTGCTGGAGCACCATCTTGTTGGTAGATTAAAGTATCTGCTATAACCAATGGAACGCTGTCTAATAAATCGGGTAAAAGGTCTCGTAGGAATTGCAGGTATGATTCTCCATTAATAATGGAATTCAAAAACCGGGGCCCGATCACAGTGTGTCCAACAATACCAAGCCAAACACAACAACTAAAGCGGTGTTGTGATTTATTTAGTTTTTTTTTGTGTGGATTGGCGCTACTCCAATAATGTAAATTGTGGAAGTTAGTAACCCCATCCCTAGTAAACTGTGCTTCATAAATGATTTTCTTAGAAAAAGGTGGTTTTGGTTTTTTTTTAATTTCTTGAGAACGACATAAAATTTTTGCATCCGGTTTTCTTATTTAGACTTAGAATTAATAACAATATTGAATTTTGAAATTAAAATTAGCACTTAATTACGTAAAATTTTGAATAAAATGAATTTGAAATTTTTTTTTCAATTTTTTTTTTTCAAAATTTTGACTTTGAAAATTAATATTTCAAAAACTATTTCTTAGAATAGATTTATTTAAACACAGAATGAAAGAAAAAGTTATTGGCTTTTCAAAAACGTATCGCACAGCATTGTGAATGAAGCTGTTGATTTTAAATAATTTTTTTCCCATTTTAAGTCAGTTTTTTCGAAAATTGCCCCTCCCGGCTAAACGGAGGGGAATAAACCCCCCCTCCTATACGATTTTTTTCTTGTCTCAACGCAACCTACACGCCCTAGCATTTTGTCGCATTGCTCATGACTCACCCTGTATAATATATAAATATAAAAATAATATAAAAAATATCGTTTTTTTGGGAGTGGACGCAAAAAACAAGTGGAAAAACCTAAAAGACACGTATCGCAAAAACCGCCAAAAAATACCAAGACCATTATCTGGATCTAAAGCAAATTCCATTAGAATAAAATGGCCATACTTCGAATCTATGGCATTCATTAAAGATACCATTATGCCGGATCCAACTGAGGGAAATTTGTCGGGAACTGTGGATGCTGCTGATGACCTAAACCTCACTGATATATTGGGTGATTTGCTGGGCGATGAAGAAGAAGTATTAAAAAAACAATTAGCCAAAATAAAAAGGAAGAGCTCAGCCATGGATGTGGATTCCGAATTTTTAAATTTGGAAAGGGAAAGGCTTAAGTTGTTGAAATCAGAAATGGAAAAGGAGGAAGACTGCGACGATCTACAATTCTTTAAAAGTTTATTGCCGTTTATGAAAAAAATTCCATTATTGGACAAACTGGAGGTAAGGGGAGACATCCAAAAGATTATTTTGGAAAAACTTAAAACTAATGAACAAATTTGAAAAAAAAAAGTTAGAAATGTAATAATAAATGTACATACCTTAAAGTTAAAGCCAATCTCTGCTCTGGAGAAATAGCAATTCTTTGTTTTATTGATCTAGGATTCACTTTTTCAAGCAGCAAATCAAAAGATTCGATAGACATACGTAGATATTGCCAGAATCTATCTGGAAATTTTCGTAGATTCAAAAATAAATTATTAAATTCTCCAAACTCCGATCTTAATTGGTTAATCGGATGAACACCAAATCGTCTTCTTTTTTGTATACGTTTAAGTAATTTGTACACACACAAACGATTTTCCGACAGTAAAATACGCTCAGTGCCTGGCCATACGTCGCTTAGAGCTGCTACTCAGCCGCTAGCCGCTCAGCCGCTTAGCCGCTCAGCCACTTACTGCGTGGCCGAGGCCTTAGGTATCAAAAATGATATATTGCGCAGTGAAGCTATAGTCAAATTTTATTGTGGAGGTATGATTGTAAAAATTAAATTTTGTATGGGGTCAGTGAACCTATGTTAAGCTTGTGTACTTGTGTACCGAAGCTACCAGAAGCATCCTCAAAATCAAAAATACCCATAATTGCTTCTGATAACTTAAGGAGCTATCAAACGTTTTATGTTTTAAATATTTGAAAAGCGGAAATGGCTAGCAACAAAAAACATAAATTATACACTGTCACTCAATTCCGATGTACGTGTGTTCGTAATTCTGCTACTCCTTAACAGTTCCACCAATTTTGTTGAAATTTGTTTCATATAGGTATCTATATGTATGTAGTTATTAGAATGGTTCTTAGCTTAAGTTGGTCTGTCTAGGTGTGGCGGTGTTGTGGAGATCCAGAGTGGTTTTGTTTTCCTTACATACAAAAGTAGAGTAGGTATGTGTGAGTTTAAAATTCTACTTCTAGTAAACGGATCCACCCATTTCGAGATCAAGAGTTTTTTTTTCAATTTTCAAACAAATAAAGAAATTGTTTTGGGCACGTGTAATTAATTCTACTCCTTCTAAACGACTTGACCGGTTTTGATGTTCTTTTATTTTCATATAAGTAACGGTTATGTGGATGGTTCGTAACGAAAGTTGAACGCGAAAGGTAACGTCTTGAGTGTAGCTTTTTCGGACTGACAAAATCCCAGCAACCGAAATCCCAAGTCTAAATCTCAAGTACGTAATCCCAACTGAGAAAATCACAACTACCGAAAACCCAAACTCAAATCCCGAAAACTAAAATCCGGACTTTCGTACGGAATCCAGACTGACAAAATTTCGACTACCAAATTTCCGAATGATAAAATGCCGACTGACAAAATCCCCAATAGTTTAATAACAAAAAAGTAATACCAAATTCGTTCAACATTTTGACGTAAATGAGAGAATTATTTTACTTACAAAATTTGGGATTTTCAATCCGTAGGTAGGTACTGTCGGAATTTTTACAATCGGGATTTTCAAGGTTCTGATTTTGTAAGTTGGAATTGGATTGGACTTATCTCGGAGTTATCTTCGAAGGTACTTCAGTAACTTCTTTAAAAGGGCCTAGAAAACATAAGTCACACGACATAGTTAGTGATATTTAGTGCAAAGCTGGGGCAGTTTGCTTATACAGGGTGTCCCGCAAATCAAACGTCAAGCTTGTACCGGGTGATAGGGTAGGTTATACCCGTACTGCAAATAGTAAGAAAAAAAATATTATCTCGCTGGGTTACGTAATAAAAGCAGTACTTAGAAAAATTATGAAAATCGATACCCTGGGCCACATTTTTATGTAATGTGGTCACAAGTTTTGATATTTTAAAGTTATTTTTTTTTTCTACGTAATCTTTAATAACCAAGCTACTAATGCAATCTCGAAATCCAAAATAAATATTATAAGTTTCGCAAGAAAAATTAAGTTTGAATGAGTCGTTGTTCAAACAAAGTTTGTAAGTAAACTCTATCTATATCGTCTAACTAAACTGTTAATCTGACAAAAAAAAATTCTTCGATAAAGTCAAAGAATATTCTTGATTGCAATAGACCAAATTAACCTTACTTAAAAAATGGAAAGTTATAATTTTACAAATGTAGAACAAACTAATAAAGATGAATTTGGTCTTTCAACAATCAATTTTTGATAGGTAACTTTTTAAAAGAAATTTAATTCTCTAAAACTTTATCCAAGGACTTTTTTTGTCAGATTAAGAGTTTAGAGTAGACGTAATGATTAAATGCTTGATGAAAAATATAAAGAAAACACTTGTTTTTGTAATTTTTTTCCCTTGTCGATATTTGGAAAAAATAGATCAAAACAAAAAGTGTACAACATTTGATGGGCTTTTATTTATACCCAAAAAAGTTTCGTTCTATACTCCTGGACCTCTTCCGGATCACCTCCTAGGAATCAGGAATTTCAGTATGTTAACTACTTAAGCAGTTTGAACAATATTTTGAAGGAATGGCTTACTGGAGTCTTACATCAATAAGTGTAGTAATTTAAGCCTTATGGCAACACTAAAATATTGTAAATATTTGTGAATATTTCCCTTAACCAAATTCCCAACTGTAAATAATTTCCCCTTAGCGTATAAGAAAAGACGAAAAGAATAAAGCAGTGTCTGTTTCGGACCTTTAAACAATACACATGTTTTATTTCTTCCCGGAGTTATTGAAATAAAAGGTTGCTAAATTATTAAATAAAATAAATACCAATAAGGAATAATACGTTCCTATTTAAAAAAAAATTTAAATTTTACTTGCTCGAAAATGGTTTAAATATTGGTAACATTATTATGAAAGCAGCAAGTGGCAAGTGTTGAAAAATGTTTAAAACTTGATAAAATGGGTCAGTTTTTCAAACAATTTGCCGTGGGTAGTGTGCTACATTCTTTTATAAATATGATGTGTTAAGGTTTACTTACAAAATTTGTTTGAACAATGACTCATTCAAACTTAATTTTTCTTACGAAACTTACAATATTTATTTTGGATTTCGGGATTGCATTCAGTAGCATGGTTATTAAGGTTTACGTAGAAAAAAAATCAAATTTGTGACCACAGTATATGAAAATGTGGTCCAGGGTATCGATTTTCATAATTTTTCTAAATATTGCTATTATTACGTAACCGAGCGAGATAATTTTTGTTTCTTACTATTTGCAGTACGGGTATAACCTACCCTATCACTCGGTACCCGCTTGACGTTGAGTTGCGGGACACCCTTTATATACCTAATTGAAAAGAAAATATTGACAAAATTTGAATCCTAGGTAGCGATGTGGTGGAGATATTTATAGAAATAATAATTCCTGTACATAATTTTCATATCACCAATAAAATTTTCTTTATGAATAAAACTGACTGTAATTGATAAAAATGAGAAAATGCAGAACAACGTCTGCCGGGTCAGCTAGAAATAATATTGAATAAATATATAAAACGCACAAAAACTAAAGGAAAACAAACTACAACTGTTATATT
The DNA here is from genome assembly GCA_951217065.1 of Baccha elongata. NCBI lineage: Eukaryota > Metazoa > Arthropoda > Insecta > Diptera > Syrphidae > Baccha > Baccha elongata. Next base: position 55,185,361 of record OX578272.1, on the reverse strand, counting down.
TGAGATTTACGTACGTATAATAATGCGAATCCTATAGCTCTCATTTAAGTTCCCGAAAGTGAACAAAACGAAGCAAAGCGGCTATTATGGGCATAAATGTCCATATGTATATAAGAGATTGTGTATTCGTTTTGTTTCTTAAGCTTACCTAAGCAAGCAGACCTAGTTGGACCTTAAATCTTGATTTGGTGACAGTATAACGATCAATTGCAATCATATTTGAAGAAGCACTTTTATTATTACGCCAGACACCGAACTCAATCTTCACCAAACATGCATTGCAACTTGAAAACCAAAATCTGCCGATTTTTTTCTTTCGCGAAATAAGGCTAATTGCTGAAGATGATTCTTTTATGAATCTTTCCCAGATGTTTTACACCGCGTCTGTCAAGTTCTTCCCATGCTTAATTGGAACACCCTTTGATAATATGCATGAACACCTATAACATAAAAAAAAATGCACTTTTCTCTCATGACAATTGGTGCTCACATTATGTCAATGGATTTTATCACTCTACTGGCGGACTACTATACCGATTCTTTCTTCTGATCAAGATAATGCGTTATTCTTCTTATTTTTTCTCCGGCGTCTGTCTTGTATAGCACTGTCAAAGTGAAGATAACGGTAAACCTAATACGCCTAGAATATGTAAGCGCACCTGTAGCTGCAGCTGGTAGCTTATAAGCTGTAGTTGTATAGCACAATTTTACTCAACTTCAACTTTCGCGTATGCTGCTTGCTACTTTTTGACATTTAGAAAAAAACAAAACAAAAAAAAAAAGAAGCGAAATGACTGAAGACGTTTTGTGCTTCACCCATTGACGTACTAGATATGGACCGCCAGTCGGTTGAAATTTTCATACAAACAGCAAAGAAAAGTTGTTCCAGCTAAAAACAGTCTAAAAACGCCATCATCTTTTAGTGTTAAATACGTGTACTAATTTCGCCATTAGAATTTCAATTAAAACGATAATATATTCATCTGTAAGTAGCTCATGGCATAAGGAGTGGATGTGTTTTGTAAAATAAAAGTCGTTTGATAATAATTTAAACCAAAATATTTCAATAGTAAATAATTAATTAAAAAAATCATATCACTGCTACGCAGATTCCCTGCTAGTAGTTGATGGCGCCCCTAGTTATGTTGGAACACGCGTGAAGTTGGCTACTGGCGGTCCATACTTAATACGTCAATGGCTACACCATTCTGGAGCTTGCTTCTTTTATGAGTTGACAGTAGCTTTGACAGCGCTACATATTACAGCTGCAGACTATACATAGCATTCTGTTCAGCCAGTAAAGAAAATTGTATGGCACGACAGTTTAATGACGACAGCTAAAAGCCTGTAATAGTGTCTTATGTATATACGGTTCCTAAATATTCTTGTGTGCGTTTTAAGTTGACAGAACTATAGAGATAAAGAGGACTGCTTATAAATATACCGCTAAATCCATTTTTATGATTCCCTCCTCTAGGGAATCATAAAAAAGTGCTAGACACGAAGTTTGAAGAAAATCCGTCAAACCATTTAAGCTGTAGCTCGGTGAACAGACAACCTCACATACGCACATACGCACATACGCACACACGCACATACGCACATACGCACACGCGGAAATCCGCACATATTTTTGTGGTTTTCCCATTAAGTCTATCTACAGAAAAAAATAAAATTCATGACTGGGTCGCACGAACTTGCTCTTGTTGCATAATATGGGACTACAGAAATGTCGATCCATGAAATTATGTATCATCGTATTTTTATTTTGAATACGGTCCTTAAGAAGTACCTTCCACTCTTCGTTGAATTTCACCAAACAAACCTCACAACAATGACGATAGCATTTTGCAAACACAATCAGTAACTCATAAATTAAGTTTACCAAAAATTTCAAAATCTCATTCAAAACTACTAAAAGGTTCAACATGAACTCTTCAATTACATCTAAAACCCAAAATAAATTTACACAGCCACACCGAAGAACCCTCAATGTCACTCAGCACACCGCATCATCATCTTTCCAAGCCCCTGATCATGATGATGATGATGATGATGTTAAAAGGGGGCCGCTAGCCGCACCCTTTTACGCCTTGATGATAAAAGCGTTGGCAATGGAAAACTTCAATTTTCGAAATTGACACACATACTTGCAGCGTGCGAAGAGAAAAGGCTTTATTCTAGATATTCGTCGTCTGTGAACTGGATCAAAGTTCCTAATGCAATTATGCACTGGGATATGATTTCTCTATCAAAAAGTTCACTGCGAGGAAGGACTCTCTGTGGAGGCAGAAGTGCGGAGCGGCGCGGTATTGTGTATAGAGTCCTGTCGGTGTGCAGAGAGTAGCGAAGGTGGGTATGGTGAATTACATTGCTCCTATTATTTGCATTTTAAATAATCCACCGACAGATTTTCGTTGCAAATTTGAATTAGAATTCTGAAATTCTCGTCCTTTCGGTATCTCGCCCGCCATCATCAACCTACCAACCGCCATCATTCATTAGAGATAGAATGTAAATTTTCCACATCCTGTGCCAATCGATCGTTTTATATATAATGCGAAGAGAATAGAGTTTGTCAGACAGTCGTAAAGTTTTTCCGGTACAGACTTTCCTTTTATGTGGAGGGGTGGTTAAATGCCAGAAAGGACACAAAAGTCGTACCAACGTCCCATTCTCTTGTAGATACCATTGAGAATATTTATTAAATCATGAGTGTATATCTATATGTGATTGGTAATTGTATCCTATTGTGAATGTTTTTGGATGTCATTCTGGCAGAATCCAGTTTCAGGAAACAATGAATCCTTTTCCGTGTAACATGTTTATGCAAATTATTGTATTTTCGAATATAAAAGGATTCAATACCCCGAGAAGTATGAAATAAAACCCAATAAAAATGATTGCACTTCGAGGACCACTGTATGGGCATCCCATTCCCGTTCCCGTCTGGTTTTTCTGAATATGTGTGTGAAACTTTCCGAATGTGTATAAGAAGGGTTATTCAGGAGTTTGGCTTTTAAGTTTTATACAATGCATTTGGGGCCAATTTGTCCCGTTGCTGTAAACTATATGCAAAGTTATTTTCATTCAGCTTTGGAGGAAACCAGCAGTACCAGTGGAGGACTACCCGATTTCCAAAAACGATTTTGGAGTAATTTTCAAGTTGGTCTCAGAGGGATGGTGGTTGGAAATATTCATCCTGAAAAGTGTTCTTTTATTGAATTTTGAGTTCTTGTACAAAAGGATAACTTGGTATGGAACTGCCGTGCGCACCCTCTGCTGCCGCCGATACCGCCACCATCGAAGATCCCTTAAATATTGTTCAGTATTCTCGAATGAATTATAAATTGAGATTTTACGGTTGTAAGGATTAGAATGGCCAAGGGAAATGGATCATCGAGTTTGGTCAATTGGGTGGTTGAAAATACGACAAGATTTTTGTCCCCAAACGACAACCACGACAACATTAGCAGTAGTTTCTTTATTTTTGTATATGTATATAACGAAATCATTCAATAAATATAGGAAGGTGCTACATGAATTGTTTGTTCATTGCGAGATACATATATAATATATTAAGAAAGTTCGTTGTGATTTGTTTGTGATGTGATAGTGGACGAGATGTCAACGAATACAATTTGACTTTTGCCGAAAAAGTTATACGCATTTTTTGTGGATTTCCGAGTAGCGTTTGACTTCATAAATAGAAATGCTCTGCAGGGATGGAATGTCATGGAAATTTGGGAATATAATAGATCCCTTCTTTCCTACAGTCAAACTTTTAACGCAGTATGGGATAGAAACAATCTTTCTGACTGATTTCTAACCTCGTTAGGGCTAAAACAAGGATGTACCCCGAAAGAAAAATGCTTTGTTGATTCAAGCACATCGTGTGATCAGCTGTAAATTGCAGAAGTATGCGTGCAGGGTTGATATTTTTATTTTTAAGTATCGCCAACTTGATAAGAACACATTTGTATTTGATTCAAATATGATTTAATTTCAAAGCCATAAGACCATTGTCGAATTCATTCTTAGGTAACCACAAATGTGGCATAAAAATAAATCAAACGCATCGAGCTTTCTTTGATTGCGTACGTTCTTAAGTAACCGAACACTCTCTTCAAACGTCCCGATGGTGTGTGGTGGTTCGTTGTCATCACAAGAAGCAAAGACATGCGCAGCGACTGATGAACGATTCAACTGCTTATTTTTTATGCAATTGATGTGCTCTTTGTACCTGGTTTTGATGCTCCGTTTCGTTTGTCCTATATATTTTTTGTTGCAGTTTTTACAGCTGATTTCGTATATGCCACTCTTAGCGCTTGTTGGTGTTATATCTTTGGTTGAACCCAGAATATTCTTAAGCTTTCCATTGTTGTTGTAAACTATGTGTATATTTTCTTTTTCTAATGTCTTCCGTACTTGGTTTGTTATTGTTGGTATGTACGAAAACGATACACGAAATTTTGTTGTTGTTTGATTTTGGCTAAATAATGTTGTTATGTTATTTTTTCTTACATGGTTTGCTTGTTTTTTCACGATTCTCTCGATTAAAGACTTTTCAAAACCATTAACGTCTGCCAAATGAACTATAAAATCAAATTCTTTTTTGAAGCTGGAAATTGAAAGTGGCAGTTTACACAATCTGTATGCCATGGAATGGAATGCTGCGATTGAAATGTCATATTAATATTTCAAAAAATTACTTGACAATGAAAAAAGAATTTTATAAATAAACAGTATTTATTTGATATTTGAGTGTAGAGTGTTCGAAATGAGATACGCAAAAGATCACAAAAATAAAAATATTTTGCAAAAAAAAAATGTGTTTCTGCCTCATATCTATATCTCATGTATATTTTGCGGAAGTTAAAACATCAACAACGGTGTTGGTAGACTTTAGGGTCTGCAAATAACGTCCTATCTTTAGTAAAATGTATTCTTTATTTCTACTGAGAGCTGACAACCATGCAATAGACGGTAGAGTATCAGTTTAAAAAGTGTGAAATACCAAGTAACAGCTATGTACTTTGTGTGGATGGATCTCATGTTGCCAGTCTGAAAATCCACATCAATATTTACCTGCATTTGTTATTTTACATACAGCCCTATTCTGCTAAACATGGAATCGAACGTTCGATTCACCTCTTCGATTCCCGTTCACTCGTCGTCTATATTCTGTTTAACGCCGGGGGAACTAATTTATCAATTTAAATTTCGAATCTTTCTAATATCAATTTTAATTGAAATTTAATAAAAACTAACTACATAAATAAACAAACAAAATTAAACCAATTTGATAGTGGCGCGATTTTTTTTTCGAGGTTTCCAATAAATTTCGGGAACAATTTGATGTGAAAAACGCAAAATAACAAAGCAAATGTTATTTTTAAGTGTGTGTAGTTTTTTGAAAAGTATATGTGTATGTGTTTTGAAATGAGTTACCGACGGGGAATGTTTCCCTTCAGTTTACATTTATTTTCGGGAAACGTTCCCCCCGCCGTTTAATAGGGCTGATAATTAAATTAAAAATTGCATTTTTACTCATATTTTTGTCAATTGCCGGCTTTTCCACACGATAAACGCAACAAATTATTTGCGGATCTTAAAGTGAAAGTTTTGTATACGGCTGATCGATTTGCCCGTTTAAGAGAATGTCGAACTGAGTTACCGACGGGGAATGTTTCCTTTCGAAAGTTTATTTTCGACGAATCGTTCCCCCCACGCGCCGTTTAACAGAATAGGGTTGAACTCAGTCTCGGGAACCGTTCCCTCAGCCGTTTAACAGACTACGGCTGGTCATTTCTGATAATCGACTCAGACAAATCAACTTCTTAGCGGAAAAGAACACAATGATGAGCAGCACAAATCTCCACATCCATATATGGTTTACACCAAAACGGCGCGCACCGTTTTTAAATGTGAACTTTATATCCCATAATATAATTATTAATTTTCAAATTAGAATTTAATTCATCAGAAGCCATCACTTAAATATGAACAAATGGGGTAAATGGTATGCAAATTAACGTTGGCGGTGGTTCATTTCGCCATTTTTCGTTTCTCAATTCTCTTATTTGGCTTTTTAATTGATATGTCAAATAATCGTTTCGCGTTTCTCATTTCGCTATTTTCATTTAGTTTTTTGATTGATTAGCAAATTTTTATTTGGCAATTATGTTGTTGAGCATTTTTACTTGCTCAATAGGGCGTATTGGTTTAGTGTAAAAAAAAAATCGAGGTTTTGATCAAACCTGACATTAAGATACTAGAGAAGCCTAAAAAAGTAGGTTTTGCCATGTGCGGTTGTCTGTGCAAGGACCTACAGCCTAAACGGCTTGACGGATTTCGTTCAAATTTCGTATATAGCATTTTTTGTAGATTCCCTAGAGGATAAATTCGAGTTTTTGTTTGAGCCCGGTTACAACGAGTACCTGCCATATAACGGTTTTAGTTTTCCAAAATTTTCTTAAAAATTACTCCAACGATTTTGATAAAACTTGCTGTTCGTTATATTTGCAGTAATTTTAATATAACTGCATTTCAGGTTTTCGGGTAAAAATTCACATAACGGAGATTTGGTGTTAACGGTTTTTACAAATTTGGCCATAACTTGATAACGGCTATGCCGATTCCTTTTAAACTTGGTACAGATCTTGAAACATGCATTAAGCACAAAATGGCGTTTTTGAAAAAATAACAGTTTAATGATAGCTGCCATATAACTTGATCTCACGTTAGGCCATTTTTTGATATTTTTTGAACTTTCTTCAGAATTTAATAAATCAAAATCCCATAGTTTGCTACAAGAGCAAGTTCGTGCGACCCAGTCGTGCATTTTATTTTACCAAGCACTTATTTTGTTTGCCAAACAACAAAACATTGGTTTTCTCAAAATATTTCATTATAAAAATTTTGCAAACACAGAACTTAAAGGCCGACGAAGTTATATTACTACAAAAATTGCAAGGCAACCAAAATAGTATTAAACCAAGCACACATGAATGAATAGAACAACGGCTAAGAAAAAAATCGAAACAACTAAACGGCGAAACGATCTATCAGCGAAGTGAAACAACGGCAAAACAATCTGTCAGCAAAATGATTAAACGGCAACCAAATGGCGAAACATTTTTTGTCGAAAAAAACACTTTGCCAAATATCAAACAATGTTATAAAAGAAAGCAAAACAAAAAATTGCTTGATGAAATGATTGAAAAGGTTTTTGAAAAAAAGAGAAATGTAAAACCGCCAAATAATAATTGCGAAATGATCAAACAGCGTAATGAATAAAAAAAAAACGTAAGTTGCCAATTAAAAATTGCGAATTAAAAAAAAATATTTAAAGACTTAGGCGAAACAAAAAATTGCCAAATGAATTTTGCCGAACAATGGTGACCCAAACTAATGTCATTTGGTGTTAAATTCAATGAACTAATGACAATCAAATATGAGTTTCCGTAAAGAAAAAAAAATCCACTACTGGGTCGCACGAATTTGTTCTAATAGCAAACAATGGGAATGGGCAAATTTAACTTTCTGAATTAAGTATTTGTCACTCCCTCGGAAGAGGCAGTGCCCCTGAAAAAACAAGGTGTTCTCGAAGCTGGGCTCGAAACCAGACTTCCGGCGTGATAGTCCAAAACACTAACCACTACGCCACAGGGCAGTAAAAGCAAGTCAGTTTTTGAAACCATTTTTCCTATCTTAAAACCAAATAAATTGTATACATATATGTAGATCGGTTTCTTTCTCATTCAAATATAATAAAATCAAGATCAGGCAAGGAAGAACTAAATGATTCATCATCGATTATATACTTTATCTCGTTCGGAGAGGAATGATCACGACAGAATCAACATTCAGAATTAAGCGTTGTTTTTTTGTACAGAATGTTTGGTACAGGATCGCTCCAGCCCAGTCGGTGTATACGCTCCAAAAGAAGGTCAATTATGCCTAAACAAAATCAAATCGAAATCTTCATAATCTTCATTTATTCAATCGGTTTTCATATGTTACTTATACAAATTCTATTCACCACCTGTTGGTTGTGCCTTCTGCCAGAGTTTGAATACAATTTCCAGCAAAATCGGAATGTCCTTCTCCTGAAATTGACCAATTGCTGCCTCAAGTAATTTTCGATTTGGATTACAATTCTGCATGCCAGTCTCCAAAGCGAACATTTCTGCCGAATAATTAAACTGATGCCAATGAAGATACTCCATAATTAACTGATTCATCAAAAGAGTCCTTGCGTCTTTTATGGCTTCTTGCTTCTTCGAATGAGCTGCATCACCACCACCATGCATCAACCGAACTAATCGATGCTGCAACTGACATTTAATCTCGTCCAAGACTCCATCTCTTTCAAGGTGTTGTCTTATTGTTTCGCAAAGAGCAGACTCTTTTTTGGTAAGATTATTATTGGTCATGTTTTTTGTATTCAGAATTGGAACCGATATTGATTTAAAATTATTATAAATAATAACATGAAATTCTCGGCTTCTCAGGAGATTATTTAATAAAAAACTCAATTATATCCAAAGTACAGATTCAATATGAAAGTTCCAAAACTCAATATCAATTTAATATATGAGCCTTATAAGGAAGTTGGAAAGAGTTTTCGGAACGATGCGACATGAGCAAGGACATTCTCTATAGTATTGGCGGAAAACTTTTTAATAAGAAGCCGTTATTGTCGCCCCCGCATTCGAGTCTTCGTCCAAACAGCACGTGAAGGTAAAAAAGACTCGTCAACGTTGTTTCTAGATCAAATAAGGAAATTATTAAAGGAAGTTGAATTGCTCCAAAAGGTATGCTATACCTGCAATGTGCTCATGCAGGAGGACTATAAAGAGTAAGCCAATTAAGTTGAAACCGTGGAAATGTGTACTACACAGTTGGAGTAAACACCTTTTTGCAAGGAAACCTGATAAACTTATGCCAGGGCTTATACCCGAGTGTGTGTGTTTGTCTATGTTATTATACAGAAAATGGAAAAAACTTTCTCTTCATTTTGTTTGGTATCACTTACAAAATTTATTATCCTTAATGGAATTTGGAAAATTTTCCTTACGAGTTATTTTTTCTCAACTATGTGTATGTACCTACATACATATGTATATCACCTGGAGTTGTTCAACGAGGAAGTTATTTTTTTGTATACGTTCTCGGAAGTTAGCCATTTTTGAGGGTGAATATCTAGACTTAGCAAACAAAAAAATTCGTTAGGATATCGCTTAAGTGGAAGATAATCAGGCAAATTAAAAATAAAAATTAAGAGTTTTTCTTTTGTGTGAGTGTGTGTCTTCTTCCAAGTGTGGATTACTCTGCATCCTTAATCAAAGTCGATAAAAGATAAACGCTAAAATCGTTATAGAGTACGCTAAGTAAATGTTGAGACACTACGTTGCTCAGTTGGGTATCTTACCTTAAGTTAAATGGAATTTTGTGTCCCCTTAGCGGGATAAAATTTTCTTCAAAAAGTTTTCAGACGAATTGAAACTTGCAATTCGCTTAAAATGTCCTTTTTGTGTTTTAAACTTTTAAAATTTGTTAATCAACTGTCAAAAGATGATAAGAGGTGGATTTAAGGACGCCAAAGTTTTTCAGAGAAAAGTTTGTTTTTGGAATAGCGTTTTCGTATATAGTGCTATAAGGGTAAGGGTACCTTAAATATATATACCTATATATATATAAATATCTTTCACTAGCACTTATAAAGTGATGATTTTCTTTAATAATAAGCAAAGTTTTAGAGTTCAAAGTTGCATGTTCAAAGGTCAGAGAATTAAAGTGACAGAGATATAATTGATGTCACTCGAATTCGTTCTTGAATTTTGCTTAATTTATTAAGAAACTTGATTAATAAGAATAAAAACAAAATATGCGGTATAGAAATCTTATAAATGTATGCATAATAAAAATGACAAAAAAATGATTCTTCTATACATATAATGACTATAAGTACTTCATTATAAATAAATAATTTGCTTAGATTATATTGATAACAGTGGAGTTTTTCGTTTGACGATTTTTATTTGCTCAATATATAGGGGCAAGGATTTTATCAAACCTCGTACAACGATGACGGAGAAGCATAAAAAAGTATATTTCGTTATGCTGTGCGAGTGTGTGCAGCTGCGGTTTCTGTTCACCGCAGAACAGCATAAACATTTTGACGGATCTTCTTCAAACTTTGCGTATAGCTTTTTTAGCGATTACCTAAAGGGAAAATTTGAATTTTTTGTCTCCGACCGGCTATAACAGCTATAAACACCTCCCATATTAATTTTCAACAGTTCCAAATTTTATCGAATATCGATTTAACGATTTCTATTAAACTTTGCAAGGCCGTAGCCAGACAATTATTTCGGGGGGGGGGGGGGTTATACTTATTCCATACACCAATCAATCTGTACCTTTCTGTAGATGTAATAAATAAAATTAGTACATCCCATTAACCCAAAATCCACCAAACACGACTTTTAATTGCGATAATGATACTATTCTATTTATAAGGCAAGTTATGGATTCGTCAAAAAAAAAAATTGAGATAACAAATAAACATGATTTTGCGATGATAGGGAAGTAGACAAAAGTGTGTTGGAAAATTCTGTTCGTCCGACTGCCTGTTTGCAGATCTGCCTAAATGGATAGGCTGATTTGCAAACTTGGTTCAGAGTATTTATTTAGTAGTCTGGCACTAGGCGTTGTTGAAATTGGAATTTTAGCTCTAAAACAATGGTAAAACTTAATTTTTGTAAAAATGGCCTTAACGATTTTGATAAAACAAACGAGATTTATCATAAAACAGTACCTCACATAGAACCGATTTTTTAAAATCAGAATTTCTCGCTAACAACAAAATCGATTTCAATTAAATTTAAAATTTAGGAAGGTTTTTATTTCCAAATTCATATACATAACTTTTTAGATTTTTTGAATATGTTGGAAACGCGAATATCGAATTTTTTCAGATTTTTTTCCAGATGAACTACAAATTTCTATGCATTGAAATACTCAAAAAATTGCAAAATATTTTTCAAAAATTAAAAAAGAAAACGGTTTAAAAAAAAACTGCTTTAACGATTTTCAATATTTTTTCCTAGGTACTGCTAATAAAATACAATTGCATACTTAGTTTTTCAAGAAAAATCTCAAACAAATTTGAAAAACTAAAAGATTTTTCCAATATTTTTTAAAAATAATTTTAAGTTATTATTTATTAGGAAGGTACATTTATCATCACTCTTTAAGATTTTATTATAAAAAAAAGTATTAAATAACATGTAAGTATATCATTTTTATAAAATTAAATTTAATCTTCTGGCCTTCTGTGCTGCAAATATGTCTAAAGGCAAAACCATTATAGAAGAATTAGTACGTTTGGTGCCGTACGAAATTGGCGAGAACAAGGAATTTGTATAGTGCGCACATAATGTCGGATTGCTCAGTTTCGTCAAGTTTTCGTTCACTTTTGCCTCTGAACGTTAAGAGCGCTCCAAAGCGCAGTTTTCGTACGTAAATCTGACAGCCAGCCAAATACATGTGAAATTGGCTTGCGTGTGCGTTCGACCATTATGGTCGACTGAAGGTAATGGCGGCACTTAAGGAAACTTGACGTAGAACTATGACATTAGCTTTCGTTTGCTTACCACTATTATGGTGTTGGCCCTTAAAACTTCCTCAGTGTCAATCTCAATTTGTCGATGAATTGACATTAATGCCAATCCTGTTAGTCCTTCTCCGCCGGTAGAATTTCTAAGGTAAGTTTTTAGACGTTTCATTGTCGAAAATGTTCTTTCCGGTGTACACGTTGAAACCGGTAGTATCGCCAAAATTTTGAGAAGCTTGTGGATGTTAGGAAACAGATTCTTATTGCATTCCCCAAGAGCTGTTATTGCACTCTTTGAACGCTCTGTATCTTTTTGTCTATGGCATTTTGTCTTCCATAACGTAAACTCAGCTTCTAAAGTGTCCCAATCCAAAAAAGATCTATAAAATTTGAAGTTTTCTTCGTTGTAATTTTGTTCATATTTGCCAAGGATCGATGGAATTAAAATGCACAAAGAGGAAAGTATGGACTTATGATTTTCAAATCTTATTTTAAGCTGACTTAAAAAATCATCTAAAAGAGGAATCATTATACTTATCCTAAAATAGGTTACAGGATCCGTTGTGCTCACGTTTTGTCTGTGCTGTTGCCTTGACACAATTGCTCATTCCATTTTGCCTATTGCTGGCAAGAGAAGAGAAACGCATCATGTAGATGCATACACATACCTATCTAAGTATACTAAATTTCCTTGAGGCGTTTAGTTATTCATCATGCGCAATCGAAGCAAAAGTAACCTGGCATCCTGTGGCTGTGTTTTTAAGGTTGTATTTAAAAACTGTTAGAGCTACCTTACTAAATTCATCGAAAATTATGTTGGTACCTAACTACGTAAACTGTAAACTAAAATCAGAAAGTTTTGAACATAATCATAATTATTTGAGCACAAATTTCATACTTATGCGGAAAAGGTTGATTTACAGATGCATTTCTAAAAAAAATCGGGGGGGGGGGGGGGGGGGGGGGGATTTGAACCCCTGTGAACCCCCCCTCCCTTGGTTACGGCCTTGAAACTTTGTGAAATTTTTATAGGTTTGCAACGCTGGTAATAATATAACTTTATTTGAAATGTTTTAATAAAAATTTACATAACGGAGATTTTGTTTAAGCGGCTTTTAAACCTGGCCACAAACTGATAATTTTGTTCCTGATTGAGGTATATAGAGCCTTCAAATTTGGTACGTATAAAGTTCTAGGGCTACTCTATTTTTAGGGTCTAGGCTAATTCACTGTGCCCAATTCACTGTATGGACAGTGATTGGAAATACTTTACGTGGGTACCTGAGCGTTTAAGCTTCTAAACCCCACGGTGGGCAAACCCACTGCGAGTTCAATTGAACGTAAACTAGCGTCCTGAAGTATAATTACCGAAGTAGATTACCGCAGTAACAAATTTGAGAACATGTAGGTATGTGCATACTCCTTGTTAAGAAGCGAGACCGATCTACATCTCTTGCACTGGAGTGCCAAATGTTTCCGCTATGGATAACCACAGCCAGCACGAAGCTCCCCGAAAGGGCCAGCCCAACTGTTAGGGTAGAGAATGATCATGATTAAATTCCATAAATTACATTCCTCTCGAACAAACTCTAGGGCCCCTAACACCCGTGCTAAGTTAATTGTACGTCAAACCTAAAACGTCGTTTAGTTGAGGAAATACTCACAACTGTTAAACTTTGACATTCTGACTTTACCTACAAAGCCACAGGGATTGCCTACCCTGAAGATGTGCCAAGTATGTCTTGAACTGGAACCAAACTCAAGTTCCACATCTCAACTTCCGTCAATTCTACTTAACTTACTCAATTTTTGACGGTAGTATCGCTCGTTACCCAGTTTATGTTCTGGGATAGAGTAGTTATCTACCGCCTTTACGGGTGGCCTCCTTGAGTTACAAAGACCACCCTGCTTATTTGCTACTATCACAATGGCACTAGCCCAGTGAAAAACCAACAAAACACTCATGTTATGAAAGTTCCCTTTCAAACGTTTAAATGAGTAATCGTCAAGGACACTTTCGTGATTCCCCTGCCCTAACTACTTTTGCCTGATGTAGGGCCGTTACCCAGTTAATCCTGGGATAGGTTACCTATTGAACACGGACATTACTCTGAAGATATTTATAAATAAACATTCAGGTATGCTCTGGTTCTTCATCAAACTTGAGGGTGAACGTCCTAGGGCGAGGCGTTCTCCCGGACTGCGGTTAGTTCACTGATCAAGACATCTTAGATGCCGTAGAATGATGAACAGTTTAAGCCCTACCACCACGACAAGGTCGCAGTCCATCGGTAGAGTCACTGTATGGACAATTCACTGTGCACAATTCACTGTGGAACACAATTCACTGTGGGGCAATTCAATGTGTGCATTTCACTGTGGTGCACTATTCGCACGCGAATCATATTGGCTGCGTTCGAAAAAATAGACCACACTGAATTGTGTCCCACAGTGAATTGTGATCCACAGTGAATTGTGCACAGTGAATAAGCCGGCTTCGGATTTTTATTATAACTTCTCTACTAATTAAGCTCGAGCTTTGAAATTTTGTTCATGTGCTGCTCTCTTATTATTGAGCATTAACTATAAAAATTGACTCACAAGAGCGCCCCTAATGATTTTTCCCCATAAATTTGGAAAATTACGAAAATCAACACAAAACTAGACAAAACTACGAGATCCTGTTCCCACAAAAGACAATTTTGCATTTTTTTCACAAAAGATATGAATGGATGCACTTCAACAAATGCGATCTAGTTCCCACCAAGTGGGGACTTAATCTCTTTGTCTGTTAGCACTTGGTTCCCTTCACATTAAAATTCTACTTTGGTACAAAATCGAAAAAAAAATCATACTATTTCAATTCAATCTAAAAGTCCAAACGCTTTTACACAAACATTCTTCGGACTACCTCTTTTTCTTCTTGTAAGCTTTGATCGAAGCCTTCAAGTGATTCAATACATTCGGCAATTTATGTCCTTTTCGAAAATTTTCTGATTGCTCTTTGTCGTACAAGAATCGTTACAAGAGAGATTCAACTGCGTGTTTCTTTCCGAAAACAACCACAAATCCAATTATATGTTGTAGACAGGAGTAGTTGTGCCCATACATACATATATAAATGCATGCATTTGCAGACGAACACCTTGTTTCTGATCTTTATTCAAATTGTTCCCTATACCAGCTCTCTTCATTGTCCAAAAGGAAAAAAAAACACAGCAATTTAATTTCTTTGAGTTTGGAAACATGTCCTTCTTAATTTTATAAATCGAACGAACAATGTTCATTGGGTTCTTCTTCAGGTCAGAAAGATAGAGTAGCCTGAATGTCCTTGTGTTGAAAAAGGAACTCCTTCAGTTCAGAAGAAGGGGAGGATGATGAATTTACCTCGAGAATAAACAAAATATCAATCTCTTGACAACACACACAGGATGTTCTGTGGCCAACCCACACTACACCTAATGGGTTGATATTCATAAATGTGTCGTATTCCCCCGGCCCAGTTCATTTAGCTACTATACCCAAAGACTTCTGCTGGAGGCTGTGTCTTCAATTTTGATGGTTGAACACTTGAATGGAACATGGCATAACATCAGTACATCAAACACTTCTTATCGTTGAGTATAGCAATTTCAAGAATCCTGTTATAAGTTCCGAGAAAGACCATCAGAGGAGGAAAGGGATAGACATCAGGAAGAAAATTTGAGCACTTCTGTTTCTGGTTTTTATGTAGGACACACAAGATATCTGCTTTGACATGCATAAATACAGACAACATCATCATCAATGCCATCAAGCAAACAAGAAGTAAGTGAACAAGTAGGGTTGTCCAGCCAGACCAACAAGACAACAAAATTTCAACCTATACAATAAGGATGGTATTCATTTTAATATGGTGATTCCGCTTAAAGTGAGTTTGTGTCATGAATCAGATCAGAAGAACCGTCCGGTGGAGATGTTGTCGTCATCGTTGTTGGTCCTCTAGTATCTATAGAGAGAGGTATCTATTCTATAGTCCTGGAAAGTTTCGAGCAGAATTGGAAGGCTTCAGTAGCCTGGTTTTGTTTATGGCAATTTAAGTGGTTATTTTGGATTTTAGGACACAAACATGCTCCTTTGCTTGTCATCTGGTCAATTCTTGTTCTTCTCTTCAGATGAGGGTAAAAAGCTTGTCCAACAACATTTGGGGGTGTATATAAGGAACGCATACTGCTGGTGAAATATTATTAAATAATTCCCACAGATTACAACGTGTTCGTGTTATCGTCCACCTTGTGATTTCGGATGAGCGATTTTGGCTCAGCGTATGGGGTTTCGATTAGGGGTTGCTTACGTTTGATGAAGCTTCTGGGAACGTGTTGTATTTTAAACAAATTGTGTGTCAATTTTCAAATGTCCTGATGTTTAAAGTATAATGTAGTTGATGTCAATCTTGTCAATCTTGTGTAACTTTGTCCTTGATTAGAATGCATATGCTTTGGAATAACAAATCTACAATAAATGATTTAAATACAAAATGTATGTATGTATGTTATAGGGTTTTCAATGCCTTCATCAGACCTTTGCATATAAAAACTATAGTACCTCAGTCGTCGACGATTTTTTGATTCTCACAAGTTTCGTTAAATAGCACTATTCGCAAAAAAAAGCGAGTGTTGATTTTTTTCGTGCGAAAGAGTTGACCGTATTATTTTGGCTCTGGCAACAATGACGAGAGTGAGCAGTTTCTATTTGATTGACAGATTAAAAACAAGGGGGGGGGGGAATTATTTCATTTCCCATTGGCTGCTGCCACGAATGCCATGCCAACGAAAAGAACTTGAAGACAAGACGAAATAAAGAAACAAAAAGAATGTAGGTAAGTAGGTTATTTATTATTCTATGGTAGGTAGGTAGGTTTGTAATTTGTATTTAATAATAGAAACAAAACGTAAATATGTAGGTAGGTATATAATTAAAAAATATGTAGAAAAACTCGTGACCAGTTTATTACCTATGTAGTTTATTTTGGATTAGTTTCGTCCAAAAAATAATATTTTGTTTTGTGTTGCAGATGGAATAAAAATTCGCAAAACGTGATTATGGAAAACTTTCATCAAAAAATGGTTACCATATAAATAAATATGTTGCAAGTTTTTTTCCAATTTTTTTTAGCAGACTACCTATGATAAGATTTTGTGTTTCATACAGATATAGGTATTAAACAAGCAATAAAAGCAGTTTAAAAGAAGAGTTTAACGTCTAAAAAACACTTTTTTTTAATTTTCGAGTAAGTTTTAATTTCCGCGACACCAAAATAAACCTTTTTAAAGTTCGAGCAATTTCAACAAATCCAGATAGGTATATTGCCAGGGTAAAATACGAGCCCACACTCAAACATATTTGACTAATTTCAGTATATTCAATATATTCTGAAAAAATAACGTACTTTCCATATGGCAACCATGGTTACATAACTTAAAATTTGTATGAAAATGTATGTTATATTTGGTTTCTAAAATGTACCATTCAATGATATGTTGTCAAATTTCTGTATCTCTTTGGGTAAACAATAAGGTCGATTTCAAATTTCCTGTTGGGTTTTGATGATAGAACAAATTGTTTAATTTTTAAATAAGGCAACTTAAATTTCTTCTTATTGACTTGTGAAGAATATAGTATTTATGTACCTACCTATAAGGAATTTTAACATTAGTAGGTACCTATGTATACATTCTATTCTGTAGAGTGCCACATTTCATAAAATTGTTTAGCAACAACAATCCTATCTTTTTTAAAATTCGCACAAAAATATGCAGAATATACCTACCTACATTCTTCAATATTTACTTAATAATTGGCCTTGGCTATTTTGCCTTTCTGACAAGAAGCATACAAATATTTATTTTTCAGCATGCATATACATCCTCGTTCAGTAAATAAATAATTTCTATGAAAATTCGTAAACAAAACCCATGTTCAAAATTGTATTCTTCATCTCTTCCATCCAGTTAAATCTAAGCCCAAAGCAATTAAGAAGAAATACCAAAGAGAACAATCGATAATCATAATTTCTCATCTCCTTCCCACTCTTTATAATTTAGTATAAAGCGTTCTCTTTCCATATTTTTCAGTTTTTATCCCTCAAAATCAGCGTTACCGATATGGCACAATCGTGCCTTTTTGACACGAAAATTTCCTCGTGGCGCGGTGGGACGAAAAATTTAATTTTCATTTTGATACCTTAACTTAAAAGTAAGCCATATTAAGTACCTACATATGTTAGTTTTTCTTACAAAAAACTTGTATTTTTCTAAATGGCACGATTTTTTTTTCAAAATGTGGTAAGAAATTATTTTTGTTCTCGGCAACGCTGCTCAAAATCTCTTCCAAGAACAAGACACACCTCCAAATGTCTCAGGAGCAAGGGTTCACAACTTTCCTAGATGGCGCATCGTGCGATAGAGAAAATGTAATAAAACAATGATACCATGGAGGTACTATAGAATATATATGCAAAGATCAGACTTTAGGTCAGAGGGAGGTTCTGAAATATTCTGCATATATTAAATTAGATTTAGGACTTACCTAACCGATGGTCAAAATTTTAACTTGACATGCAATTCAAATCGGGGAAAGAGGAAAACCGAATAAGCCTCAAGAAATTAAATGACAATACTTTTGATTAACACGAGGCTGCATTCGCACCTATTATAGCTCAGTTCGGTCATTGGTATTTAAACTGTATATTGCATTGTGGCCCGACAGAAATGATGTATAAGCAAAAGATGATTAAATTTTTACCATTTCTTCATTTAAATTAAGGAAAGCAAAAATATATTAGAGAAATAAGGGAAAAGCCGCTGTAAAAATTTGCATCAGAATGAAGATTTTGATAAGAATGAGGAATGGGGAAGTTTTGACAAGGAACATTCGATATTTTGGACAAATATCAGCTCATAACAAATAAATTGTGGGTTCTTGCAGAGATTTATGAAGCATGATGCATGACGGAATTCGTTCAATAGTGCTTTCGAATAGTTTAGAAAAAGAATCATGACACATGTCGAAATGAATAAAAAAAAACCAGTAGAGAATCGCTATAATGATCCATTAACTTCGGGAATAATGATCCATTAACTTCGGGAATTCTAAACAAAATGCTAATGCCATAGTAGTTTTTAAAGTCACCTTTCCTAGTTCTTTGGTAATTTAACAACAAACCAATGCTTTCAGTCCCTGTGATTTAATTTTTGCCGACAGACACTACTAGTTGTAACAAAATAATTGCTGCTGATTCACGATCGCCGTTGAGGATTTCGGCATGGTATGCCGTGAAGTCCAGGTGTTTTGTTGGGTGCAGAGAAATAACTCCACGGGCAAGTGCTCCACATTTGAATTTATTCCACTTTTAGTGGGAATCTGCTCCACTTTTCAATGTGGAGTTAATTCCCACTCAAAGTGAGATTGTATTTCACTTTAAAATGTGTGGTATTCTTTCCCACCTCAATGCAGAAAAATGATGTTATAAATGAAAAAAAAAAGTAGTAGTATACCCAAATAAGGTAGAAAATTTGTATACCCGAAATTGCACCCACACAAACTCGCAAACACCCCAAATCCTATAGTGAGCCATTCTGGGGGGTTGCAGGGGGGCAGCATGCCTCCCCTTACCTATCTCTACTGTTGGAGGTACAATTTGTCCGCCCAGGTACTATTCAGTGAAAGTAAAATTATTTCTCACAGTCAGTGGGAAACAACTCCACTTTAGAAAGTGAACCACTTTCTCACTTAAAAGTGCAATAAATTCTCATCTTCGGTGGGAAATTAATCTACATTGAAAAGTGAAGCAGATTCCCACTAAAAGTGGAATAAATTCCCATGTGAAGCACTTGCCCGTGGAGTTATTTCCCTCCACCGTTTTGTTTGGCTTTTAGAAGATTATTTTCTGCGCCTGTTGACCTACGCACATAAAAGAGTTGTCCTTGTTGAGCACCGCAATAAAAATGATCTTTCCATGTTATCGTCTGGTTGTCTATAGCAATGGACGGTTTGTATTATTCCGCTTTTCGACAATTTTCTAAGTGATTTTCAACAGCTCCCGTGCTAAACTACTTCCTCTTCCTATTCAAAAAGGTATCACTTTAAGCATTGATCCTTAATTTCAATTTCTTTTTATATCCTAGGGGTCTTGGGATATCTTATCTGTCGTCGCACAGTTACGTTTTCAATATCAGCAAAAGATTTCCATGTTAATATAAACTGTTTTATATGTTTTATTAAGTTCACTGTTATAAACAGAAAAAAATATGATGACATCTTTTGAAAACTAACTTATATTTTAACAATTAACCCACAATTGCAATTATACCTGAAATAACATAATTTCTTTGTTCATCTATCTGAGCATAAAAATCAAATCAAATTGATTTCAAAATTATTTTTCTTTGCTTCTGCGAAGTAAACAAGCCTCACGGATTCGCGAATATTATACACACAAACAGCACATAATGAAGCACGTTACAATAACCTGATTAATCATTCATTCAACCATCATCATCAGAGTGCAGACAGAGTTTGAGAAATGAAATTAAAAAAAGAAAAAAAAAACAACTGTACATTGCATACATATGTGCATAGGAAATACGTATCTATACATTGTATTGGACATCCTTTTGTATCTTGTAGAAAACCTCTCAACGCTTGTACCGGTGCTTTTCCCGTTGCCATCGTAATGACTCTTAATACAAACGATTCTACGCATTAATTGCATTCCATCAGGACCCCAAATGTCCTGTTATATTTTGACTTGGCAGTGCCGTATTTGATATGAGAAAGAAATTAAGGCGCAACAATGAGATTATGTTGCAAATCTACCTAATCTTGGCACACCTGCACGGATTTTAATACAAAAAATTTATTATCTTTTTGAAAACAATTATTGCTTTATAAAATAAAGGAACGAATGGGTCTTACGAACTTGCTCTTGTGGTAAGTAACCTTGAATTTCATATACAGGGTGAGTCATGAGCAATGCGACAAAATGCTAGGGCGTGTAGGTTGCGTTGAGACAAGAAAAAAATCGTACGGGAGGGGGGGGTCTATTCCCCTCCGTTTAGCCGGGAGGGGCAATTTCCGAAAAAACTGACTTAAAATGGGAAAAAAATTATTTAAAATCAACGGCTTCATTCACAATGTTGTGCGATACGTTTTTGAAAAGCCAATAACTTTTTCTTTCATTCTGTGTTTAAATAAATCTATTTTAAGAAATAGTTTTTGAAATATTAATTTTCAAAGTCAAAATTTTGAAAAAAAAAATTGAAAAAAAAATTTCAAATTCATTTTTTTCAAAATTTTACGTAATTAAGTGCTAATTTTAATTTCAAAATTCAATGCTGTTATTCATTTTAAGTCTAAATAAGAAAACCGAATGCAAAAATTTTATGTCGTTCTCAAGAAATTAAAAAAAAACCAAAACCACCTTTTTCTAAGAAAAACATTTATTTTTATTGTAACGAAGCAATTTATTTATTTATTTAGCATTAATCTTAGTTTTTTTACTTTTTTTTTAATTGGAGTTTTATGAGAACGTAATAAAATTAAATAGTATTGGAATAACCCTGGATTAATATTATTTTCATTGATAACTTCTGAAAACTGACCTGTCAATATTTTTGCCTTGGCCTGCCCGCAGCCCATGGGTTCTACCTGTTATGGGGACAATAGGGACAATAAAACCGCATTTTTTTGAAAATGAAAAAAAAAGAAAATTGCAACGCAAGATAAATAAAAGGCATTGCAGTTTTACTTAGTAATTATTTCAAATTTGAATATTAACTCATTAACACGTAACGATGTCAAGAATTAACGGACATGCATTTCTGCTACGATTTAGCTAATGGTCGAAGTCGTGAAGCCGAAAGACTGTACGCTGAAAGATATCCCGATAGGAGGTGTCCCCATCATAGCACGTTTCCAAGAATCCACCGACGTCTAAGAGATCATGGAGTGCTGGAGCATCGAAGAAGCGAAAGGCCAGTTTCTGATGAGTCAAGAATCTTAGATGAAAGAATTCTGGATTTAGTCCGAAATAATCCCTCCGTCAGTACAAGAAGGATATCCACTATGCTTGGAGTGTCCCAATCTAGAGCATGTCGAGTACTTCGGGCGGGAAATTTACACCCGTACCACTTTACGCCTGTTCAGGAATGGCCGCCTAGGTCACCAGATTTAACTCCCCTAGATTTCTATGCATGGGGATTTATGAAGAATTATGTTTACGAAGTGGAAATAGTATCATTGGAACAACTGAAGGAACGAATTGAAGTCGCTGGAGTCAAATTGCAGGAAAATTTGTCAAGCATAAACTTATGTGAAGCCATTACAAGGAGATATAATCTATGCCTTCTAAACAATGGAGATCATATCGAGAATTTTTTATAAGTACTTTCAATAAAAAACATAGTAAAAATAAAAGGAATAAAAAAAACTAAAAAAACTAAGATTAATGCTTCTTAAATTGCTTCGTTACAATAAAAATAAATGTTTTTCTTAGAAAAAGGTGGTTTTGGTTTTTTTTTAATTTCTTGAGAACGACATAAAATTTTTGCATCCGGTTTTCTTATTTAGACTTAAAATGAATAACAGCATTGAATTTTGAAATTAAAATTAGCACTTAATTACGTAAAGTTCTGAAAAAAATGAATTTGAAATTTTTTTTTCAATTTTTTTTTTCAAAATTTTGACTTTGAAAATTAATATTTCAAAAACTATTTCTTAAAATAGATTTATTTAAACACAGAATGAAAGAAAAAGTTATTGGCTTTTCAAAAACGTATCGCACAGCATTGTGAATGAAGCCGTTGATTTTAAATAATTTGTTTCCCATTTTAAGTCAGTTTTTTCGAAAATTGCCCCTCCCGGCTAAACGGAGGGGAATAGACCCCCCCCTCCCGTACGATTTTTTTCTTGTCTCAACGCAACCTACACGCCCTAGCATTTTGTCGCATTGCTCATGACTCACCCTGTATGATATGGTGCTGATGAACTTATTGAGAATATTGCAAGCATATAACGGGTGATTTTTTAAGAGTTTTAAAACTTTAAAAAAAAAAAAAAACACAAAAAATTCGAAAAAATGAATGAAATATTTATTTGAATCGATAGTTTGAACCTTGCAATTTAATGTTTAAAGATAATTTCATGCAAATGTTGACCGCGGCTGCGTCTCAGGTAGCCCATCCGCTGAGTCCAATTTTGGCATACTCTTTCACACATATCGGCCGGTATCTCACGAATGAATGCATGGATGTTGGCTTCCAGTACGTCAATCGAAGCGGGTTTGTCCCTATAGACATTAGCCTTGACATACCCCCACAAAAAATAGTCTAATGGTGTCAAATCGCACGATCTAGGCGGCCAATTGACCGGCCCGAAACGTGAAATTAACTGTTCACCAAACTCGCCTCGCAATTGCGCCATTCGGCGCCGAATCGACATTTCGCGGTCTTCTGTCACACTAGCTGATACGGCCGCAATATTTTCTTCACTACGCACAGTACGTAAACGTGTTGGTGGTTTAATGTCCAACAAAGTAAATTTGGTGCGAAATTTGGTCACAATCTTCCGAATAGACTGCTCAGAAGGTCGAGAATGCCGATCATAAAATGGAAGCAGCGCGCGATGAACATTTCGAACCGAACACGAATTTTGATAGTAAAATTCAATAATTTGCAAGCGTTGTTCATTTGTAAGACGATCCATGGTTAAATTGCAAACCAAACTGAAGCTGTTTGACAGTGAAACAAGATACTAAACACACGTCAACTGTCAAAACCAGTGTTGCCAAAACCAAACCAGCTAAAAAATCACCTTATTCTTGAACGCGTCATACAATATTCTTGCAACGATTCTCCTAAAACGGCGCAATACGTGGATAGACTCGAAAAATCTTCTAAGTCAGTTTCAAGCTGGATTCAAGGCAGGTTACTCTACCATAGACTACATATTTGTTCTTAGGAGTGTCGCTGAGTCTTTGTTGGCAAAAAATAAGAAAACTACATATACACCTTCTTTGTAGATCTTAAAGCTGTATTTGACCCAGTAGACCGTAACGCATTGAGGCTCAAGTTGTTTAGATGCGGGATGTAGTTTAAGTTTAGACGAGTTTTACAGAACTTATACGTTGACACCAGAGCAGCGGTCTGGGATGGTAAGGAAGTATCTGAATGGTTCCAAACGCACTCAGGAGTAAGGCTACGGTAACAGTGCATGCGTTTTTTGACGAAAAATTGTTTTGACGCATACGGCAGAACTCATCGTCAGAAGCGGGTGGTTACCGTTACAGTGCTTGCGTTTCCTATCGATAACGAAGGTGGTGATGGTGAAGATGAAAGACAATGAAGAAGATTTTTATTTTTTTGAGAACTAATTATCGAAAACGTTGTTGCTTAACTTTAAGGCGAAAGAAATAAATGAAGAATATTACCCCTCAAGGAAATACATAACTTCACAGGAACTAACTTTACATATGGGAAAAAAACTTTACCAGTTTAGGGAAAATAATTACACTTCTTTTATTTGAGGTTATTTCCAAATTAAGGGGCCGATTACCCAACTAACAATTTAACTTGTATTAGGTTCAACACAATCTATTTTCAGACTTCTATAGAAATAGTAAAAGGCTTTATACAAGTTATTTTGGCGCACATTGCGCAAGCTATATAGCTCCTATAAGACTTTTGGTGGCAGGTTCTATAAAAGGAAATAGCTTGCTTTTGATGTTATAAAACGGCTCTATACAACCCATTTAATGATAGCTTATACCTAATAGCTTGTCTTGGATGTTGTAAAAAGGCCTTACCCAAGCAATAGCTTGCGTCGGACGTTGTAGAAGAGCCTTACCCAATCCATTTTATTAATGACAGCTTTTTGTTTATATAACGCCTTATAAAGGCCATATTAAGAAATTAATAAAAAAATTTAGGTATTAGTACATTAAGCAATTTTATTATTTTTAGATATTTTCTCCTTCGCAGTCAGGGCCCAAAAATATTTTGACTGTATTCTGTAAAGATTGAAATTATATTTTTAATAAAAAAGAAAAGTGTTTATTTACCTGGATTTTGAACTCATAATCGAGAACTTCCACGCACCACTCCAGCACTCTACCTCTACGCCACATTGTTGTTCAGAAAAATATGATGCGAAGAAAATGATATGAAGAAAATGTTAACGGTGAAGGGAGAGAAATAATTATCTTTATTAGTTTTTTCATATTTTCATATTAATAAATTATTTTTGTAAGCACTTCTTTTCGGTTTAAAGATTTTTGATACTTACCTTTCCTTTTTTTCTTTAGAACTGTAATGTTGTTACTAAGAGGTTATTTATAAGACTGACAATTGACATATAAGCAGAATAATTAAATTCGTATTAAGCATTTATAGGCAAGCCTTTCACAAGTTGTTTGCATTGACTGGTCGTGGTGAGCCTTATAGCAGCTGTTTTCTTTAAATTATCAGTAAACAACTTCGGAAGGCCTTATACAAGCTATTTTGAACCTTTATCTACAAGCCTTGTATAGAGCTTGTCAAACTTCCTTTTAAATGCCTTATAACTGTTTTTTTTAATTTTGGCTTATAAGAGCTCTATACTAGCTATTGCTTGCCAAATTCTAAAGTTTGGACCTTATAAAAGCTTAATTGTTAGTTGGGATATAGCAATCAGGAAAACTGTACAGGAAAATTAAATAAATGTGTTTACTATAGCACCGAATTAAACAAAAAACAAGCTATAGAATAAACATGTTTATTTCAATATCATATTTATTTCAACAGCACTTTCATTTACGTCTTATACTTACTTTTACTAACTTTATGTGGCGCTACAGTTCAGGGTAGACCAGAGCCTCAACCAACAAGCTTCTTCCAGCTGGCTCGGTTTCTAGCTAGTTGCCTCCAGTTTCGCATGCCAAGTTGGTTAAGATCCTCTTCCACTTGCGTGCGCAACCTGCTACGCTGTCCTGCTATAATGCGTTTCAAAGATCTTTCGGGCCAGAGCATTGATGTCCGTTATCTCTATGTGACCCAGACACCTTAAGTCGTTTTCATTTTTGTGACATAGTGTCGCTGAGCAGCCCGTACAATACAGTTCGTTGTTATATCTTCTTCTCCATTCCCCATTTATGCAGATAGAAAAAAAACTACACGGAGAATTTTTCTTTCAAAACAGTAATTTCAAATGCCAACGCTTCTGCACCATAAATAAGGACCGGCATGATAATTGTCGTATAAAGGTATACTAAGGCTCGAGAGATGGCCTTGCTCTTCGATTGCCTTGGACGGACTTTTGAAAGATTGTGCCTGTGGTGTAGACGTAATTGTTTTGCACTATTTTAAGGATGATGTTAAAGAAGTCGCATGACAGCTCATCGCCTTGTCTTAATCCTTTTTTGACATCAAAGGTATTAGTGAGGTCTTTACCGACTTTGATGGAGCAGCGTTAATTTTCCATCGTCATCCTGCACAAATGAAAATTTTGGTAGGAATGCCAAAAATAGACATTATAACTCGTCTTTATTGATGCTGTACGCTGCCGCATAAAAAGTTGGTGAGTATCGATTTGAAATTATTGGATTTTTTTCAAGATCTGCCGAATATTTGGTCGGGCCTTATGCCACACGGATATAAGGTTTATATCAGTGTAACTATTTTGCTTCGTTGCAATGATTCCACTGGTTTTCGAAGCTTGACGGTGGTGGAAAACGACTAGTTAAGAGGTAGCGAGTGATTCGATCAGGAAGGGACTCTTGCGATTGTATCCGGCCGACATCGAATTTCCTCATAGTATTTCGACGTTTTAGCCTTGTTCTGGATATCCGTATAGCATTTACTTGTCTACAACGAGGTAGTGGCCCGAGGCAACTTTGGCTCCTCGAAACCTTCGGACATCACATCAAGGGATTTTAACTCTTATTTTGACGCTCCGCTTAGGGTATCTTCAGTCGTCTGGCGGGCTCATTAAGGCTTAATAGTTTCGTGATATCATCGATGAATAGTGCAAACAAGCTCGGACTGAGTGCAGAACCCTGTCTTAGGCTACGGTTACAGTGCATGCTTATTCTGACAAACAAGTGATCTAACATACACGTCAGAACAAACAAAAGAAAAGGGTCTTATGAAAACGGTTACAGTGCACGCCTTTTCTTCGTCAGAAGACGCACGAGTTCATCAGAACAGATCGTTCAAATCAGTTTGATTTTTTCACAGCGTTCGTCAGAGCTCTTCATAGAATTCCACAGGTTCTGTGTGATATTCAAAGGAAATCATATTACAATAGAGATAAATAAATGGATAAATCGATGTGCAGTTACACATAAGTCTATGGAATTGTGTTTAATTATTTAAATTGTGTTTAGTTATGAGTTTTAATAAATCTGTGCCTTAAATTAGAATATTAAAAATATTCAAAAACAAAGCTACATTGTTAAATACTCAAAAATCTTAGGCGGATGAATTTATAACTACGCTAACAGAATGTGATGAAAAACTTAAAAGAAAATTATTTTATAAATAAAACATATTAACCTAGGGGAAATTAATTTCACTATTTTCTGATGAAATTCATCATGTTTCCATTCGATTCAAAACACAAACGTTACACTTATCGATGCCAAATAACTCAAAAAATTTTTTATGATCCATTTTCAGATGGCATTTATTTAAAATAATTAAATGTTTTTTTTTACAAAAAAAAAAGAAAAAAATATCTGCGTTATTGAAAATTTTATCATCACAAATGATTCTGTAAGCCATTTGCCATCGATAATTAAATAGCATTTGCAGTGGCATAACTACGATAGGGGAGCAAAGGGGCAATTCCCCCCCCCCCCCCACAAAACCATCAAAAATACATACATTTTGCTAAATTACTCCATACATTTTTCTAAATTGCTCTATACTGTGAATTTTTACTTGCTCAATAGGGCAAAATGGTTGTGTCAGCTGGTACTCGATGTTCACTAGGGACTTGGCAACATACTGATCAATTAACCGTCAACCAGATTGACCATATTGCGATCCATATTTAAGTTAATTTTTGGGATTTTCGGAAAACTTTTTCCGGTTTTTGAGTTTTCGGTCTTTTAAGTTTTCGGTCTTTTGGGTTTTCGGTCTTTTTGCTTTTGGGTCTTTTGGCTATTCGGTCTTTTGGCTTTCAATTTTCGAATTTGGCCCCAACCCACGACATTGTAATGCTGGCAATCACACGTGAATTGCTCCAGCTTATGATAAACTGACTGTCGGAGTACTACAGGCGTCGGAGTTCATGGAAATCAGCATTGTACCAGATAATTATGCATTTGGATGAAAACTTTAAAACGGTACATGCACATCAAGCTTCATCAGCTGATCTATAGAGCTGGTTGAATTATAATCACTACGAAAGAAATTACTTCTGAGATGACTGTACCGTAGAGCAAATTTCAAACATGTTCCGGCTTAGAGGGGAACTTTTAAACATAAACTTTGTTCCACATCGTGAAGATTTTCCATTACTCTGCGAAATTTGTAATATGGCTGAATGTGAGGACATTTTTCATTTTGTCGAAACTAGGAGAAGTGTACTAGTCAAACACTTGTTATCCGAAAACAAAACTTTAGCTCTTCTTAATGAATTAGATATGTGTCCAAAATGCTTAAACATTGTAAAGTAGCACTTAATTTTAGATGCAAAATAATAGATGAATATTTTTATCTAAATCAACATTAACTGTTGCTTATTACATTTACATAACTTCAGATTTATTAAAAAACTTTGTCAATCAGGCAGACAGCAAAGCCATGCTTTAATTGATTATTTATTCAAAATGTAAAATTAATTGCAAGATATTAAAAAAACTTATCTATCTATCTATCTATCTACATAAATATATATTTTAATTATGTGAAGCAATGATCTGTACGAAGTCGAACAGGAATTTGCGGTACAATTTTAAAATATCAATAGCAAAAGTCTCTGAAAATACTGATATTCGATTATTTTTCTATTCGACTTAAATTCTATGTATATTATTTAAATAGACTCCCACAATAAGGCCCATTTTCTTGCTCTAAAGCCTGAAAATATGTCGCATATTCCGAGGCATATTCGATCTTTCTCGTCAGAATTCCTTTTTGCCAATAATCCCCCAACTGCATAAATCCAGCCCTGCACCACCTCCAGTCATTCTTCAGTTAAACCCTCTTTTCGTCATGTATATTGGTTGAATGCGGAATTACGCTCATTGAATTTGCATACAAAATTGTACGCACGTTCGCGGTGTGATAGCCGTCGTCGGACCGGTGTGCCATATGACCGAACACTGTCATCAATGTGCTTATACAATTCCCGCATCTCATTCCTGATTGAAGTTCAATTTCAGTCACCAGACGCACATCATCAACATAAGCATCACTATCAGCAACAGCATCAGTGGCGTGGTGGTGAAGGTGAATTGATGGGAATGGTCAAGCGTCGGATTTCCGCGTCCCACTGGTTGGCCGGTTCGTTTGGTATGCCTGCTTAAGCATTCAAACCATGTTTGATAAGCAATTAAATTTTGCAATTATTGAAATCAATACCTGACATCCTGGTGCCTGTCATCAATCATTCAATTAAAATTCTCTCCAGTGAATTTCTGGTTCCGCTAATGACTATTGGTGTCATAAAATTTTGTATCGTGTTGGGGTAATACGAAGGGCTATTGAACTCAACCTCGTTACGCTCTGGCTGAACTAAGGGTTTATTTTTAGATGGAAATTTTGTCAAATGGTCAGCTTCAAGAGGAGGTCGAGAAGTTTCTATTTGTATCGCTTGATGATGATGTATCCAGTATCCCCAATGAATAGCCCAAATTAACCATTGTGCGTTTATCAAATTGAAGGAGGGAGATAATGATTTTGAAGGATTTGCTAAGAGGGAGCACTGGCAGAATGCTGCAGGAAACCAAGGGTTTCTATGAAGCTATCGCTTGTCGACAAAGTATTGAATTATTTAACCAAAGTTGTTGGCTTTGTAATCTGATGGCTGGTGGTAGCATAGGTGACAATAATTTCAAATGAGTTTGCTAAAGTAGGTTGTGCTTCAGATAGTAATTGCCAGCCAAATAATCTGTTTATTCCTTAATTATTATTTAATTATGTCTTGGAGATCTTAATTGCTTAAAATTAAAAAAAAAAATATTTCAAAATTTGTAGTATATGTGAATTTAATCTTTTTTTTCAGCATTGCGACCGGTAGATATGTTCACAACTATATACGCTATGTTAATGCGGTGGTTTCCAAATTCAGCTAATTTAAGCCGTAAGTGCTTAAATGCTGATTAAAATACAAAGTCAAGAAAAGATGAGAACAAAATGTATGAAATTCAATTAAAGGACTTGTATTATTCTTCTTCTTCTTTCTTCCGATGATGTTTATGAACTTTTATGATCTTTTGAACTTTGGCAGGGCTCCTGGTTTTAGATTCGTCCATGTCTAAGGCCAACTGAATTCTGATTTCGTTATCCTTTTTTTTAGAAGTTTTTAAACCTGAATCTCTTTTTCAGTGATTCGTAATTTCGGATGATTTTGTTGCGAAAATTTCCGAACAGGTGTCGGGTAACTTCTTTCAGGAACGCAGTTATTTTCTTAACTGAACATAATGGTTTTAACTGAAGCAGTCATCTTTTTGGTGGGCAGGAAAAGGACTAAGAGCTTAGGGAAAATTTGTGTGAATTTTTAATTTTTTTTTCGCTACGCTCTTGGTTCATTTTTTTGGTACCGTATAGATTGAGTTCAAATTTATAAGTGAATTTGAACCTTCTATTGACAATACGATAAATGCACCAAAAAGCATATATTCTAAATATTAAAAGCAAAACAATTCCTATTTAACAAGCGTATAAACTTGATCGTTTTGACGATAGCGATTTTCAAATTATTGGCTTACGTGAATATTTACTACTAAAAACGTGATCGTGCAGACAAGGCTGCCCAACCCAGGACCATGGGCCAAAATATGGCCCGTGAACAATTTCTAAATTATATTTTGTGTTATAATCAGATTTTTCCAATTCTCAGACATTTCCGAATTAAACGCATTGCAAAAATGGAAAATTACAAAAATAAGTTTTTTTCTCGTATTTTTTCATCAAGCATTCCGACAATCTGACAAAAAGCATTCCTAAGAGGAAGTTGTAGAAAATTGAATTACCTTCAAGAAACTAATTCTTAAAATTAGGTTGTTGAATGCATAAGAGCAAAATCAAGGAATTTAAAAAATTAAAAGTCATAATTTTGTTTTACTAGTGAAAAATAAATTTACATACATATGAGGTAATAATAAATGAATGGGTTCTAGAGTGCGTGAGCCAGGTACCTTAACCAATCCTTCTGACACTTGTTCAGAGTGCTTAAGCAGTAAACATACTAAAAGTCCTGATAACTTGGAAGTAAGCCAGAGGGTAGCTACATGCATCGTAAGAGAAAAAAACGAAAATAAAAAAAAAAACTAAAATTTTTCGTAAAAGTTTGAATCTGAACCGAATATCGATGCAAGGGTGTCATAGAGCATTAAATTCTATTTAAAAAAAAACTAGCGTTTGAAATCAGGTTTTTGTTTGCACGACTTGGTAGCACGAACTTGCTCTTATGGCAAAACTCAAGTAGCACAAATGTCTAAAATACACCAATATTTTTGGGGTATTTTTTGCACATCCGTGATATACATTTTAAATATAAAAAATGTGCCAATTTCCAATATATTTTTTTGACATTTAGTTGCGAACCAGTGTAGGAAATATACTGCGTTCCTGTTTATAATATACACCGAGTGTACACAAATTATACCGATCGGTATATAACTTGTGCTAGTGGTATAATATTCAGTATTATTTTTTAAAAAAATTATACAGCAAAGTGTATTTATTTAATCGTCATCAGTTTAATTAATATATATTTACACCGTTGTTTATTTTCTGATCCAAAATGTATCTTCAAGTATTTTGGATTATTTCTATGATTATACGCCAGAAAATCATGAATAAATATGAATTTGAAAAACGGAACACATTCTGTAGACTGATTTTCGGTCCTACCCCATCGAAAATTCGAGAGCCTATTAAAAAGTTAATGAATTAATGATTTTTAATTCGATACTTGAAAATTATCTTTTCAGAATTTGTTATTTTTTGTTGGCTCTTAATTTTTTTAGAGACGTACTCATAAAAACAATTTAAAATTTAACAATTTAATTAAGTCGATATTATAATGAAATAATTAATCATTTTCTTTAT
Source organism: Baccha elongata (assembly GCA_951217065.1). Taxonomy (NCBI): domain Eukaryota; kingdom Metazoa; phylum Arthropoda; class Insecta; order Diptera; family Syrphidae; genus Baccha; species Baccha elongata. Next base: position 55,153,444 of record OX578272.1, on the reverse strand, counting down.
TCTAAACATGGCGGCTGGCAAAATCTTATTTTTCATATTTCATATTTCTAGTTAATATGTCGGTCGTGTAAAATATGCACTGTTTCCTGAATTTAGATGAATAAATGCACCCATTTGAAAAACAAGAAGAAAAATACACAATTGTTGTATTTCTATGCGATATTATATTTTCGGATCATTTATTTTACTGGTAACTGTGCAAAACATTCACTAATTTGTATCAATCCAGGGAATCGATACAAAAATACGCCAAATCAAAGGAGCAATGAGAAAAATGCAACATTTTTTTTTTTTTTTTTACACTATCAGATCCTGTTCATAAGGAGCAAGCTTCAGCTTATGAACAAAGATTTGCCAACACATTACATACAGGGTGAGTCATGAGCAATGCGACAAAATGCTAGGGCGTATAGGTTGCGTTGAGACAAGAAAAAAATCGTATGGGAGGGGGGGTCTATTCCCCTCCGTTTAGCCGGGAGGGGCAATTTTCGAAAAAACTGACTTAAAATGGGAAAAAAATTATTTAAAATCAACGGCTTCATTCACAATGCTGTGCGATACGTTTTTGAAAAGCCAATAACTTTTTCTTTCATTCTGTGGTTAAATAAATCTATTCTAAGAAATAGTTTTTGAAATATTAATTTTCAAAGTCAAAATTTTGAAAAAAAAAATTGAAAAAAGAATTTCAAATTCATTTTTTTCAAAATTTTACGTAATTAAGTGCTAATTTTAATTTCAAAATTCAATGCTTTTATTAATTTTTAGTCAAAAACAGGAAACCGGATGCCAAAATGTGTCTTAGTTTTTGAGAAATTAAGAAAAACTAGAAGTATTTTTTTCCAAGAAAAACACTTTTTTTTTTTGTTTTCCCAAATTTGACCTGCTCAGGTCAATTATTAATTAGGGAATTATCCCTTTTTTATTTTTTTTTACATACCATCCGATTTTAATCAAATAATAAAAAAAAACGAATTAACTTTTTACTTTACTTACAAGTTTTACTTTTAATTTTTTTTTTAATTTCTCAAAACCTAAGATACATTTTGGCATCCGGTTTTCTGTTTTTGACTTAAAATTAATAACAGCATTGAATTTTGAAATTAAAATTAGCACTTAATTACGTAAAATTTTGAAAAAAATGAATTTGAAATTCTTTTTTCAATTTTTTTTTTCAAAATTTTGACTTTGAAAATTAATATTTCAAAAACTATTTCTTAGAATAGATTTATTTAAACACAGAATGAAAGAAAAAGTTATTGGCTTTTCAAAAACGTATCGCACAGCATTGTGAATGAAGCCGTTGATTTTAAAAAAAAAATTTCCCATTTTAAGTCAGTTTTTTCGAAAATTGCCCCTCCCGGTTAAACGGAGGGGAATAGACCCCCCCTCCCATACGATTTTTTTCTTGTCTCAACGCAACCTACACGCCCTAGCATTTTGTCGCATTGCTCATGACTCACCCTGTATATGTGTTCCACTGGCTCATCACTTAGTGCTGGTGTTAGTTGTTAGTAATGTAAAACAAATCACTACAATAACACAAGCACTATACTACAATAAAACATAAAATTTAACAATACAAAATACATAAAACATGAACTAAAAGCGTGGAGCACTTGGTTTTAAGTACATTTTTAAGATTTATTTTATTGTCATTAAAATCAATCATTTTAGAATTTAAATTGAAAAGCCTGCACATGCGGGTAAGCGGCTCATTTATACCATAATTAGTCCGATGGTGTGGACAATGTAGGAGCTCAAGGCTACGCAGATGGTGAGCACCCCCACGATAATTGAGTCCAACACAAGTAAGTAGATCAGGTGCATCTAATGCGCCCGAAAGAAGTTAGTGGATAAAAACTATATCGTTATTTACACGCCTCTGTAACAAGGACTGAATGTGTAGAAGCTGAATTCGGTGTTCATAAGGTGGAAGGTTATAAGGATCTGTCCAGGGAAGACCTTTTACGGCAAAACGAACAAAATTATGCTGAACTGCCTCTATCCTAGATCTATGAACATCATAGAACGGAGTCAGTCCATACCTGCTATGCGTATTCCAGATGCGGACGAACAAAACAATTGTATAAAGATAGAGTAACATAAGGGTCTTGAAACTCTTTGGACCAAATTTTTACAAAACCTAACATTGAGTTAGCCTTTTTAACAAGAGAGTTGATGTGCTCTGTGAAATCTAGACTTGAATTGAAGACGATTCCAAGATCTTTAAAACTAACAACACGGCACAATGTATGTTGTGAAATATTATAGTCCAATATGATTGGTACTCGTTCCTTTGAAAAAGTCATAGTTTAACAGTACAAAAGCTATCAATGTCGGCTTGCAGATTCACACGATCACCGCTTGAGCATATAAATTTAAAAATCTTCATATCGTCAGCAAAAATCAGAATTTCACTGTTGCGAATACATGATGTTACATCATTAATAGCAAGTATAAAAAAGAATGGGACCTAAATGACTTCCTTGCGGTACTCCAGAGTTGGCAGTAAAAGGGTTTGAAAATGTTTTTTTTGAATTTCACCTGGTAGGATCTATTTTGAAGATAAGAATATATCCAATCAATAAATCCAGCAGAAAATCCAAAGGCCTTAAGTTTAAAAACTATAATTTCGTGTGAAAGTTGGTCAAAAGCTTTTGAAAAGTCGGTATAAATGCAATCTAGTTCCTGTCCGTTTTCCAAAGCATTGGAGCACTTGTGTAAAAACGTTAGAAGGTTCGTTACCGTTGACCGCCTCTGTATAAATCCATATGTTGTTGATTACAGATAATATTTTTGCAGAAAAACGTCATACTATTACAAACCACTTGCTCAAATAGCTTTGGAATACAAGAGAGTTTGGCAATCGGTCTGTAGTTCTTTATGTCAGACTTACTACCCTTTTTAAAAACGGGTGTAATAAATGATTTTTTCCATACACTGGGAAATTTCCCCGACTTAAGGGATAGCTCGAATAGAAATTGAAGAGGAAAAGCTATAATGGAGCTACATTTTTTTAGTATAATTGGAGGAATGCCATCTGGGCCTGGAGAATAGTCATCTTTAAGCAATGAAAGAAAATATAAAATTTTGTCATGTTCCATCGGAACGTTGTTAAAAGTAACTTGAGGACAGTCACGCAAATATTCAAAGAACTCGACATCAATATCAACACGAGTGTCAATAAAAGAGTTACTAAATTTTTTTGAAAATGCATTACAGATATCAGAAGAGCTCGTTAACGAAGAATCATTATAAACAAAGTTTATTGGATATCCGTCAGACATCTTTTTGGAATTTACAAAATTCCAAAACTTCTTTGGATCAAGTTTCAATGAAACCTCCATTTCCTTTAAGTAGTCAGAGTATAAACTTTTAGAAAGGTTATTAAACTGCTCAAAAAGCGAAATATACACATTATGATCCAAAGTAGAAAGGCAACATTGTTTTTGGTGTATTTAATTTGCTGTCAAAAAACAACATTATTGGTCGTAAGAAATTTCACATTTTGTTATAAAGTTTTTCCTCCTGCAATAACGTTTTAGATAATTCATTTTGATCTTCTCATTTTTGTTTTAATCTTTCAATGCTTATTTTATCAAGATTTTATTGTTTTTTTTACACTATATGCAGTTTCGTGAATTTTGTTAACCAATGGATTTTAGTCCTATTCCTACCAAAATATAGTTTCCCATTTCAAATAGTGAAATAGTGTATTTTATCTACAAAATATTCCATTTTGGTTTGGTTTCAAAATCGAATAATTAATGCACCATTAATGGTTTATTATAAAAACAACCCAAAATCGGTTTATTTTTTTAACTCAATTTCGATAGAATGTTGAAATTTTTCACTGAAAAGAAAATGGTATATTTATTATGCCGGTATATTTTGACAAATACACTAATATATTGAATTTTCCCCTGTTTTCGCAATTTGGCACCAAAATTCATGAATTTACACCAAATTATGTACCAGTGTGCTACTTGAGAAGTTACCTTCTCGCTAACGCATTGTAAATTCATTTTTTCGAAATATTTGTGTGCATTTTTGTAGAATTATTTATTATCAAATTTCATCAAAAGCGGTAAATAAATTTAAGAAATAGTGCGGTAAAAAAAAAAACCGTTCTATGGGAGGTACCGTTTAAAAGCTTTTTTCGATTTTTTTTTCTCTGATGAAATACTTTATCGTTGCCAACAAATCACTTGTGTGGAATTTTATCAAAATCGATAATATTTTCGCGAGAAAATTGGATTTTCGTTTGACGCCAATCGGTCCAGCCGTTTAGGGTGTATAGGTTTTTATAGAGCCAGACTGACAGACCGGACCCATTTTTCTCGACTTCTCTATATCTTAAAGTATCTATATAATGAAAGTAAAAATCAGAAAAAAGCAATTGAAAACTTAAATATTTCCTAGTTTTAATGAAAAAGTTAACTTGCTGAAGAGCAAACTCGTGCGACCCATCAGACGTGATTTTTACTTTGTATAGTTATACATTCTGAGAAGAAAATTTGTTACGAGAACTTTTTTTTCGTCACATCCGCGAACTTGATTTTAAGTCACTCGCAAAATTAGACACAAAATTTCTTAGTTGATCAAAAGAACCTAAACAAAAGACCCATGGTATTGAATTAATATTATATCTGATGTATTTTATTCCTCCTTCAACAAAATACCGCATATACTATAACCATTCAATAACGTTTATTTCAAAGTGGAATTCCTTCCATTATCGACCTACGTTATCATTAATTATTATATACATTCTGATCAAAACTGATTAATTTAGGTTGGTGGACGTTGTTAGTGAGATTGTGGTGATGATGTTGCTGCTTTGTCTCAAGGGTGACATTTTGGCATCCTGTGGTGGAATTTAGGCAAACTTGCAAGACATTGTCAAAGCACACATATGACAGACTAATTACAGAATGTTTGCCACTACAAACGTGCTATTGTAACGCCAAACTCACGTCAAACTAATTAATTTGTTCGAATTAGTAAATTGACAATGTACATTGTGAATGGCTTAAGTGAAACGGCGAGACCTTTACGTTTGTTTCAAAATGTCAAAATAGGATAGGAATGCTGAATAATTAGTTTGTCAACTATGTTCAAACGCAGGTGGGTGTATATGTATAGCATATGTAAATTGAAAAGGAATTTCAATTTGATTGATGCGGACAGATTGCTTGCTAATATGCTTTTGTTTGTTATCATGTTTGAGGTTTTGTTATGAAAATTACTCTTAGTGTTGGGGAGACTTCATATTATAAATTGATCTTACACGGAAATAAATAGGTACACGAAAATAATATGAAATTTTATTGTTATTATTTATATTTAATAAATATTTAAACCGAAATTAAGGTAAGTAGGTAGGTAAGAATGGCTGTTTATTCTAAAAACTAGAATAAACCCGATTAGCGCTAGGTGCGCCGTTTCGATGCCAACAACTCATGAGACCTATTAAGTATATGGGTTTAGGTTGGGTAATCGTGTTTACTAGGGTGTGATATTGGGAGTATGTCCCTTTAATGATATCCGGCCCAAGACGGAACAAGAGATTATCGGATTGGTAAGTCCGGCAGTTAGATCCGCTATGTCTGGCTTCGCTTAGTGCCTATCTGGACATGGTACTGGATGGCTGAGGGCATGTCGGCCTTCCATCTAGGGTGTTCGATTTTAGAGAACGATGTAGTGATGCTTTGATACTAATTGCGACGGGAGTTCACATGGTTCTTTGATCTGTTTGTCAGTCTGAGAAGGATGTGAACGGGTATGTTATTGATGGTTAGGGTATATATGTTACTTGGGAGTTAGTTACTTGTTTCCAAGTTCCATAAGAAAACAAGAGATCTTTGGATGCCGCACCAATGGCTAGTGGCTCATTCCCCCCATCAGGCTTTATACCAAGGCTGTTAGCTCCGATTAAGACTGTCTTCGCTAAGAAACCCTTATAGGCGGGTTGCTGGATAGCTTAGGCTAGGACCAGTTCGCCTGTGAGATCACTCAATTTGAGAGACAAACATGGTTCCCGCAGTCGCCGTAGCCCGCCTACACGGCTAAAGATATGGCTTCTGTGGGGAACATGTTGTTCTCTTGATCCCTTTTGTTGTCCACTGTAAAAGGAGAGATATTTATAAAGTCTATTTCGTTTATAACCATTTAGTTATATTAAGGAATCCAAGAAGATTTCCTATACTCACTACTGAGAGTTCGCTAAGGTCAGCTACAAAGAACTGACCGACGAATTGGCATCTTGGACTAGCCTAGATAGCACAATGGCAGAGATAATAAGTGACTGTTTCCCTTTCTCTTTAATCTCCGCAGCTATGGCAGTGAGTATTGTGTGGAATGCCCATTTTTGCCGCATGCTCTCCTATCGGCCAGTGACCCGTGCTGACTGTAATAATGTAATAATTCTGGCTATGTCTGGCCGAGTTCTACACATGAGTTTACTTGTACGGGATTTATCATAAGCAGGCCACATCTTCCTTGAAATGACGCAAGTAGACAAACCTTTTCATCTGGACTCGGATAGATAATGTGACATGATATTGTCCTTCACATCTCCTAGCGTAATTCTAACTGCTTCAGCGAACGAGTTGTGAAGGGCTGATCCTTGCCTAGCAAGCTCGTCAGCCCGTTCATTTCCACGAACAACACTGTAACCTGGTACCTAGACCAAACTAATATTCAAGTTGTTGGAGCCGAATCATTCATCATTATTTAACATCTCATTTATCAAAAAATATTGTTGCTTTTATTGTTATATAAAATCTTACATATTAAATCATGCTAACATTTTAGTATCTATGTTAAATTAAAATTTTGCGCCTCTCTTATACCATTTGCCATCTTTTTCTTATTCTGAATTCGCTGTACATTTAAGGATTAAAGATAACGTTATCTGTCTCACTTATCATTACATAAATACTTCACGAGAAATAAAATCGACACACTTGAATTGAAACCTTTAGGGGAAACTCTGTTCTTTTTATTGTTCAACTATTTCGTCGTTTTTTGCTCGCTTTGTCTGGATCCTTTGTTGGCCAGAACCTTTGTTCGTTTTTAAAATTAGTAGAGAATAACTATCGTGGTTTAAACCTTGTTCGTTATTTTGTACAACATTTCGCTACCGTTGATAATCGGTCAACGCAGCAACCAGGATTTGTTCCAACCTTTAACTAAAAAAAGGAGTCATTGGGAATCCCAGGTTGACGGTCTTAATATCTGATCGTTCACAAGTTAACATTAAGGCTCGCGAGCTCGTTTAAGCATTGTTTCACGAGATTGGAGGATACGGTGTCAGTCGAAAAGACTTGGACACGTTAATTGTATCCGAAAAAACACCAGCTCCGACACCAGATTCCATCTTCGATCCATCAGTAAAAATAAAAGTGTCATAATTATTCATTACATCGTCATCCTCCCACTCCTTCCGGGTAGCAAAAACAACGCTAAAGCCTTTGCAAAGATTATGAGAAGGAATGCAGTACCTAATCGGAAGTTGTCGAATTAAAACTTGGTGGCAGTAATTTCGCACTGTTGCAGTGACCAAAAAGTTTTTCGGTCCAACACCCAATTTCTCCAAGTCTGTATGCAGTGCCAGATACTAAGTAAGGTATTTGTAAATCGAGAGGAAGAATATTAAAAATCACTCTCAAGGCATCAGTAGGGCAGGATCGCAGTGCTCCTGTAGTCCCTACACTGGTTGTTCTCTGTACCTTTTTGATCTTATTGATATTATAGGCTTTGCTTAGAGCAGGCCACTAGACAATCGATCTATAGGTTAATATGGGCCGTACAGTGTACGTCCACAGAACCATCTTCTACTGGAGACCCCATTTTTTTTTCCAAATGTTTTACTGCAGGCATAAAAGGCTATGCTGGCTTTTTTGACCCATTCTTCTATGTTAAATTTCCAGTTAAGTTTAGGGTCGAGGATTACACCCAGATATTAAGTCCGGTTTGAGAGTGAGAAATATTGGCCATTGAAGCGAGGCAGAGTGAAGGCTGGTATCTTGTACTTGTTTGTAAAAAGCAGCAGTTCTGTCTTATTTTGATTAATCCCCAAACCGCAACTTGTGGCCCAGTTGCAAACCTTACTCAAAGATCTATCAGTGATTTCACTAATCACAGACTAATTCAAATACTAGCAAAACTAAATCGTCTGCGTACGCCACCGCCTTCACTCCTCCTCCCTCAAGTTCTACTAGAATATTCATAACCAGAGGCCACAATAGTGTAGACAGTACTTCTCCCTGTGGTGTACCTCTGTTTGCGTATGAGGAATTCTAGGATAGATTTGGTAAGTACGTTGTCGAAGGCTCCTTCTACGTCTAAGAAAGTAGCCAATGTATACTCTTTGTTATGTAGTATGTTTTCAACTGTTCGCACAACCGCTTGAAGAGCTGTCTCAGTAGACCTGCCTTTGAGGTATGCGTGTTGTGATTTGAAAAGAGACGAGAAGACTATTGTTTCTCTAATGCGGTTATCTAGGATGCGCTCTAGGGTTTTGAGCACAAACGAAGTCAGACTAATAGGGCGAAAATTCTTTGCACTAGCCAAGGGACTACTATATATTGTAGTTTTTGCAACATTACTGGAAGTATGCCGTCCGGGCCAGGAGATTTATACGGAGAAAAGCTTTTTATAGCGAAAGCTATATTTTCTTTTGTTATAACGGTATTAATTTCCTCTAAATTTACCGACTGTACTGCAGAGGATTGTTATGTTTCTGGGTTAATGTCACTACAACCTGGAAAATGTGTTGTCATTAATAGCTCAAAAGACTCAGCAGGTGACTCAGTCCACGTACCATCCTCCTTTTTAAGAAGGGAGGGGTTTGAGTGCTCCTTGGATAAAATCTTACCCAATCTATCTGAGTCCTTTATATTTTCTATAGAATGACAATACTCTCTCCAAGCATTCTGTTTTGCTGATGCAAGTGATCGCTTGTATAATTTAAGACAGTCTTTATACGGTTTAAAATACCTATGTTTGTAGCAGATATTGAAGATATTTCTTGTCATTTTCCTAAGATTAGACAAATCTTCATTCCACCAAGGTGGTAAGGTTTTCTTGCTGAATTTAATTGGACAGGTGACTTTAAAAGCAACGTTCAAAAGTTGTGACTTTTTTATCTAACTCTGCTACTGAATTCAGATCAACGTTAGGTATAGTGGTTAATTTACATTTAATAATTTGACTGAATTTTTGCCAGTCAATTTTTTTCGGGTTTCTCAATGTTGAAGTTAAAGGCTGAAGAGAATCCATTTGTGATCTAAAAAGGATCTCAACGGGGACACTCTCTCCAGTTTTCTGCAATGGAGTTAACGTTATTTGAGGCAAATGTAGCATCAAGCACACCGAAATTAAAGAATATAAAAATATTATTTGGTACGAAAAAAAATTCAAAATCACAGTATAAGACTTTAAAAAAATCAGTTTTTTAAAAATAATTTTTCGAAAACATTTTTTGAAATGTGGATGTTCACAATACACTTTTCAAAAATTGTTTTCGATCTTGTGTTAAATATAAAACTCAAAATCTATACCAAATTTAAAAGATATCTGAAATACAGTTATGTATATTAAAACTACTGCAAATATAACGTACTGCAAATAAAACTACTGCAAATTTCGCAGTGGGTGCAAGTTTGGGTATATGAAAAGTTTTTGAATAAACAACTCTGTATACACCCACCCCAAATCCTATAGTAGGCCAGGCAGGGGGTTGCAGGGGGTTAGCATGCCACCCCATTATAGCCTTGCTGTTTATACGATATAATTTAAATGTCTTGTTCTTGATCATTGGAAACGAAATAGCGCCACATTGGCTTTATTTCCATTTCTAAATTGAAATAAAGCCAAACTCCAAATTTGGTCTTATTTCGTTTTTGAAAACGCAATAAGACCAATTTGGCGTTATTTCGTTTGGCGCTATTTCACGTCACCGTTTATTTATTTTTCCCGGATAAGGAATAGAAAAGATAGAAAAGAAAAAATATCTATCCAGATTATCCAGAATAGAATAAATAAAGAAACAGAACTAGATGGAAAATAATAAAAATATCAGCTGTTTGTTTTCATGTCGAAACACTTTTACGTTTATTTCTAAAAATGGAAGACAATAATTTAAAAAAATACGTAAATTATTATTGCACTTGTTGCAAAAAGAAGAAAACAATAAATAAATACATACAAATACACAAATTATAATAAATACTCACCCAATTCCATTTAATTATTATTTTTTTTTCTCGTACTCAACAGCTGACAGTCAAATTCATCTGTCAAACTAGAGAATATTTCATATATTTCATATGCGGAGAAGAACAAAAATAAAGTGCACGACTGGGTCGCACAAATTGTTCTTGAGGCAAGTAACCACGAAAATAAAATTTAATATCCTTAAACTTAATTCAATCACTTTTTTTTATAATCCAAGTCTTGGATTCGTGCAAAAAAACAGTTTTGAGATAAAATAATCAAAAATGACACTACGATGATAGAGAAGATGAAAAAAAGTCGGTCCGGCAATTCTGACTGTCTGTCTGTCGGTCTGTCGGTCTGTCTATCTATCTGTCTTTCTCGGCACCTACAGCCTAAACGGGTGGGCAGGTTTACTTCAAATTTGGTAGGTATGGTTTTTAGGATAATACGCCCAGAGCTTTTTTTGTAGGTGACTGTAAGTCTAAAAATAACGGTACCTGCCAAATAACGGTTATGAAATTTTTTTCTCGAAATCGGTTTTAACGATTTCAACCAAATTTCACATGTGTAATAAGCTGAAAAAGATCTATAAAATAGTGAAAACCAAACTTTCAAAAACACCCCCTATGAGTTGACCTTATCGTGGTGTGGGTGCTTAATTGTGGGGTTCTCCACCAATCCAGCTACAGAGCCACACAAACGAACATAACTCAAAACAAACGTCAAGTATGAAAACTTGAAATTATATATGATCGAAAAAGTTAATAAGAAGGATACAAAACGAACTGGGATATCGGTTCAAAATTCGGCAGAAGTCACGACTGCCGGCGATGGCTTGGCCTCGAAAGATTATAAGTCGCCAGTGACACATTATAACAAAGAGACAAACAAAACACAAACTTTGGCCATTCAAAATGAAAAAGCTCTTAATAGCGTTAGGACTAGTGTGACGACCACAATTCCCGGAAAGGTTAACGTCCCACAGTCTAGACGCTACTACCTGTGCAGGAGATAACAATCTGCCCTTTGGTAGCGTACCAACTGCGAACCCGGTGGGACTTAAAGTAGCTGACAAGGGTCTTGCCAACCTCCCTCCGGCTGCGAAAAACGCATCCCTTAGTCGAACTCTCGTGTGTTCGGGCTGCGAAAAACGCATCCCTTAGTGGAACTCTCGTGTGTTCGGGGGTTACTGCTCCTGCTCAACGTTTGAACTGTTGGTCCCACCACAGGACAAGGTAGATCTCTTCCGAACACAATGGAGGCTCCCCTCCTCGTTAGCAGTGGTAATACGTCATGTAGGCCTACTCCCACCAAGAAGAGGAAAAAAATGTCAACGAAAAAGGAATGCAGGAACGCTACGAAAATAGTGAAGGTGGTCGGTATCTTGTCGGCATCTGAGCTAAACTCAAAGCAATCCGACAAACTTACCTGGGCCAAGAAAACCCTAGCACAAACCCAGACCTACGGCGACTTAACGTCAAAGCGACTAAGGTCTTCCGAGGGCCCAAAGTCGAACACCAATTCATCCTTCACCAGGAAAGACCTTTCTTTTAGTGCTGTGCTAAAAGACAAAACCATTTTAGCTGTCATCGACAGCAGTAATACAGATGACACGATTTCTCCCGATCATTGGCAAATGGTCTTGAACTAGCTCCAAGCCTCGTACTGGACCCTTATGCTGGAAAATCCAGGGGAACCTGCAATTTTCGGGGATGCGGTTTGGTACAAAGGTCGAGTTAAGCTCGTTGCCTTTGATAGTGAGAGGTCGTATGATCGGTATAAACTCGCTGTCGGCGAGTCAGAGGGCCTATGGCCGAATGCTAAACTCGAGGTTGTGGCAAGGGAGAATATCCCGTGCAGACCGAGAGCTCGCACAAATGTCCCTGCCGAACTCTCCAATAAAGAAGTAATTCTCAAACACTCCGATATGGATGTTGCTGACTCCGCTATCAAAACCTCTTGCAATGCGGATGACCTTCTGAAATCGGATTTCGATTCTGATGTAGATCTCGAGCAAACAGTGGTGGGGGTTGATCTACCTAGCTGTAACCAAGATGGTGCAGTTAGTACAGATTAACACACATCACTCCAAATTGGCTTCGGCCTCCCTTCTTCTCCGTCTACAAAACAAAGGGGAAGACATCGTATTGATCAAAGAACCCTGGATTATCAATTCAACTGTTCAAAGATAAAATATCGTTATCTTAAAATATTAACCCAACAACACATTCTGCATTTGATAACAAAAAACTCCTGCAACATAAAGAAATAATTAAACTATTGAAAAAATGCTTAAACAGGGTTCTTAAGAGACAAGTCAAGTTGACTTCCTAAAGGTTCGTCCAGACCAAAGAAATATTTCAAAAAACATTGTTTAAAAAACGTTTCTAAAATATTTCGGAAATAGATTTGTTCAAAGAACGTTTCCAAAGCATTTTGGTTAACTTCAGAAAAGTTTCTTAACTTGTTTCCTTTTTTGTTTCCCATTTTGTCATCCACGTGATATTTTCAGATTGAAATAACAAAAAACACTTAATTCTTTTCCTATGTCATTTGCGAAATTTTGATAGTTTCTTATTTGCGAATTAGAAACAAAGAAATATTTCAGAATCATTAATCAAGCGTCCAGACCAAAATAAAATACATACTAAAAAAATATAAGAAAATTTTCAATGAATTTTTTTTTTAACGTTTATCCGAAATCAGTCACTATAACAATTATTCTCCATTTTACCCATATTTTATGTAAGTGATGCAAACACATAATCCAAAACTAATGATTTAAAAGCCATTTTTTAATCGCTTTGTATATATTTCCATTGAATCAACAATTTTATTTGAATTGTAAAAAAAATTAAACTAAATATTTCTCTCGAATACACTAATCTCCAAAAACATAGTTAAAAAATAAAATCGATTCTTTCCTCAAGAGCTACCCACATTTTAAATTCGGATCCAAATCCATTTTAATGCCAAAGGTAAACCGATTGCTGGGGATACAAAATAACAGGCTTAGTCCAAACCCACATGGGATGTGTGACAATGTCCTGAAAAAAAATAATATACATATATATATATATATATGTAGGTAATCCCAAAAAAAAAAATCGATTAAGACCACTGAAGGTCAAACCACCTACCCTGTACAATACCCACCTGTAATACATAAAACCAACTGACATATCCGAATCGACCATACCACGAACAGTGGTGTCCTCGAACTCCTTCTGATAGCACACAGTAGCAATGGCTTTGCGGGTGTTCCTGTTGAATGCCAATGAGCTACCCATTTGAAGAGACGGGTTGACTCTCTGCCAGTAGCTCACATCGAATCCCTGGCGCGAGACAGTCAATGCCGATGAATACCGATGTCGTGCGTACCTATATCCGTGTCGAGAGTGGGGTTTACATTCAAAGGTTTCATTCAATGTATATATGCAAATCACTATTAGACAATTCTACCTCATGGCCAAAGCCAGATCGCCCTTCATGTGTTTCGGTTCATTCCATTCGACTAGCAGTTCGGCACCCAAGGCCAAATGGTTTGTGACGCTACGCAGAGCCGAAAAAGTGCATCGACCTCGATCCTTGGAGGGATTGTACAGATTAGCTGTGTATGTGGTACTTGGACTAGAATGCTCCGCCGAGAAGGTTTTGTGAAAGAGGGCCTTTGATTTTTGAAGTGACGCCCCAAGGCGAAGGCTCTTCCATGGATAGTAAACAAAACCAATATTGGACGACAAAGAGCTCGGGTTAATGTCTGCCTGAATCATTGGCGTTTCCTGGGCAAATGAAAACATATTTGACATTTCGGTTTGCAATGTGGTATAACTAAAGTCCTTACCAAAACATCATCATGACGACGAGTGCAGTAGATTCCACCAATACGAAAGCCCGAAGGCCTGGCATGACTCAGAATCCAGTTGAGTTCGATGGTCTTTTCGGGGGCCAAACTGTTGCGGTATCCTAGTTCAAAGCCATCAAAGAACTTTGGCATAATCTGATGTGTGCGGCTGTGTAGGTCTTCGATGTTGCCTGGATTAGGAAATTCCAACCGACCAGGATTCACAAAATAGTTCGGCGGAAATCGAGGAAAACATTTTGGAGGACACCAGTTACATTTCATTATTGGATTTTTTTGTCTGTTGTCATATTTATTTGATACAAACTTATTGTGAAGTTTGACAAAAAATGTTTTTTGATATTTTTTAAGGAAAGTGTTACATTTTTTTTTTTTTTTTTTTTTTTATTTTGTAGGATTTATTGTGGTATAACTAAATTGGGTATGTTGATTTGGTTTCAGAATTTGCTTTTAGGGTAATTTAGCCATTGTTCTGTCCTATACCACATTCTGGGTTTGCTTCTGATTTCCGACGACAGAATAACAATAGCCTTAAGCTGTTAAAAGGTGTCTGCGGGAATCTGTAACAGGACAAAAATATCTTGTCGGTGTGATAATTTCTTACTGTTGTACTTTGTTCAAAAAACATGGAAAGCGCCTGAACATTGATTGTTTTTCTTTTGTATATCTGAGAAAACTGTAAAGCTTTTTGGTATTTTATGGCCATTTGATGAGTTTTTAATATGTCTCTTAAAACTGTCTTTTTTCTGATTCTCTTATTACTATGTGAGCTGCATATGTAAATTCTCCAATTTGAATTCTTCAATAGATTTTTTAGCTCTCATGTTGGGCGCAGTACAGGCAAATTAGCGAAAATAAACAAAATAAAAGGCACGACTGGGTCGGACAAACATTTGCCTCACGGAATGCTCGATCATCCAAGATGCCCAAAGCATGTCAGGCATCTATCACGATGTGATCATTTAAATGACGGGTTTTTTTTTATCACTGCTCCACCAAGTACCTTTTTTTATGTCAAGGTGTAGGAAATGGGCACACGATCTGATGACATTTCTCCCCGCCGCGAACTCTATCATCCTGCACCCGTTGTCGGAAGTGTCGTTGTGCAGGCTGTGTCCCCCAATGGTTAAACCAAATGTGCCCTCCTCTCCGAATCTGGCATTGAAGTCACCCAAAATAATTTTGACGTCGTACTTCGGGCACATTCGTACGTGTTCTTGAGGAGATTGTAGAACTTGTCCTTTTTTTGTATCACTCTTCTTCTTCTTGGGGGGTCGTTGACACAGACCAGCGTAATTTTCTTAAATTTTGCTTTGTTGCGAATTGTGACTAAACGCCTGCTGAAACTGCGGAAATCTAAGACTTCTTGCCTGAGGTTCCCTTTATCCCATCGTACTACCTGTATAGCTGTAACATCGACACTTAGCCTATCCAGGGTCTCCACTAATTGTTCGGCTGCACGTGGTCTGTAGAACAATATTACAATCCACGTACAGATCCGAAATTCGTTGTCCGTGTTTCGTTTGCTGGGGTCGTCAACATTTAGATCATCCGTATCCGAGACTTGCTGCTGTTTCTGAAACGCATTTTTTCGTCTTTTCTATCATCGTAATGCCGCTTATAAACATTAATTTTTTTTTCACGAACGCATAACTTGGCGTTTCATTCCTAAATAAGAATTTAAGAACAACTCGTAATTCCTTTGGACTATACAGACATTACGACTTCTTTTATAAAAAAGAATTAACATTACCAAATTCTGAAGAACTTTTTTGTCTGACTTATTTTACTAAGAACTTATAAGAACTTTCAAATTCAAAGAGTCCAACAACTTCAATATACTTGCTTCTTTCAAATCAGTTTTCTTTCAGTTATAAATATGCCATTACCTCACACAAAAAAAATAGTTTTTTTAATAAAAATTTACCAACTTTTCTCAAACCCCTCCCTTAATTTAAAATACTTATTTAAATGCCTCTCAATTGTAAGAATTATTATATTACAAAGAAGATTTAAAAGTAACATAAAACTTCCAACAACTATTCTTGCCATTAATTCGCAAAATATGCTTCTCTATTCATTCGGGCGAATTTTTATTCAACAAAACTTCCCATTCTTGCTTTGAAGTAGTGTCCTCGGGGCCCCTTTGTGTATGCGAAACCCCTCGTTGCACAGCAAAATCTTATAATAAAAAAATGCCCTTCCGGTTAATTTATGGCTATCGAAGTGCTTTCCGCCAAATATACGCTTAATTTGTGAGAAACAAACAAATAAACAATTTTACTAATTTGGCGGCTCCGCGATGCGGCAAAGTTTCCAGAGAACCAAAAACTTTTCCATAAACAGCCCTACAGCTGCCTCCGCTCAAGCATACCAAATGTTGCCAATAAACGTCGGCCAGTTATTTTCGTTAGTACATTTTGCCGTACTGCTTCAAAATGTCGCCAACTATGACAGGTTTCTCATCATCTCAACGGGTGACAGGATGAAGAGGTAGGTGGGTATATGTGTCGAGGGAGAAAATAACTTAATTTATTATTTGGCAGTGATCCCTTTCTTTCAAAGTATATTATGTATGTATGTAGGTATACACGAAATGGCGCAACGCATCCGCGAAGTTCCGTTATGGATATTAGGAGACTATAGATGGCGGCTGTGGCGGCAATGGTGGCTTTTCTGAATATATACACTGTTAGGCGCCATATGCCAGTATAACCGAACGACGACAAGGACAAAGTTATGTTTCGCATAAAGTTCGCTCTGGTGTTGGGGCAAATTGTTAAACAAAACATTTTTCGACAGGTGAAACGCACTTTAGTTGGTAATACTTGGATTTGTTTTTATTTTCGGGTCTATGATGTTGTCGGGATTTTGGAAAGATGACAAACTCTCTCTACCTAAGCAAAGAGGACTTTTTGTTTTCCTTTAGGACCAACCGACATCTGCTTGTGTTTCTCATGAATGCTGTTGTGTTGTGGCAGCTATCACAGAGGAAAGATGTAAGGACTTAGGAGTAGAGAGATTGTTATAGGTATATGTGGGGAAAAGGATTGTAAGCGAGTGTTTGAGTACCTCTTCAACTTACTTTGTAGAAGGCGGACAGTGTATATGCCAAAACAATTTGCCAGCTTTGGATAAATTTGCATTTACATACGACTTTAGCTTTTTGGATGTTGTCAGAAATTATGAGTAGGGCTACGCCACCACACCAACATCAGTTTCAACGCGGTAGAAAGGGTTAGAAGAAATTGTTTGAAAAGTTTTTAAGTAAATTGAAAAAGAAACACAGGTTATGTGTAATATTTTTATGTAGGTATGGTACATATACTATCTACATCATATAGGTTCGGCTTGGTAGGTTGCAAAATATGTTTAAATAAAACGTTTAGGAGTCAAACGAAAATATAAGAATAGAAAATTCGGAAGAAATTAGTAATTAAATTATGTAGTAATATTTATAAAAAATAGTACTCGTATAGAAATTCAATGGTTCGTTTATCTCATACGCCAAAGTTCTTTTGGTGAAACCTACTTTTGAGTTACAAATTTTTCTAAATATTTTTTTCTTTCCAATACTAATTATATATAGTATAAGTTAACATGATGAAGTCATTAGGATTCACTAGAAAATGGTACCAACTTAGGTGTGTGCTGGATTTTAACCTATAGACCTCTGATGGCTTGAGAGTCTAACACACATGATGGACATGACGACTAGACTTTCGGTTCTTCAATTTATTATAGAGCACTAGCAGGTGCCCGTGCGTTGCTACGCCACGGTGGCGCGTCGGAATAAACTGAAATAAGAGGTTTTATCACAATAAAAACTTTCCAACAGGGACCGTAACTTTTCCGGTCGCCTTTTTAACAGGTTTCTCATTAAAAAGTACCTGTATGGCCCGTTTCGCGGCCCAACTAACAATTTAGCTTTCATAGGGTCCAAACTTTGGAATATGGCAAGCAATAGCTAGTATAGAGCTCGTATAAGCCTAATTTTTGCAAGACACACATTTCAAACTTTGAGAATTAAAAAAAAGCATCTATAAGGCCTTTAAAATGAAGTTTGACAAGCTCTATACAAATCTTGTAGATAAAGGTTCAAAATAGCCTGTATTAGGCCTTCCGAAGTTGTTTACTGATAATTTAAATGAAAATAGCTGCTATTAGGCTCACCACGCAAGTCAATGCAAACAACTTGTGAAAGGCTTGCCTATAAATACTTTATACAAATTTGATTATTCTGCTAATATGTCAGTCTTACAAATAAGCTCTTAGTAACAACATTATAGTTCTCAACAACAATGTGGCGTAGAGGTAGAGTGCTGAAGTGGTGCGTGGAAGTTCTCGATTCTGAGTCCAAAATCCATGTAATTGAACACTTTTCTTTTTTATTTAAAATATAATTTCAATCTTTACAGATTATCTTTACAGATTGCAGTCAAAATATTTGTGGGCCCTCACTGCGAAGGATGAAATATATAAAAATACAAATACAAAAATAAAAATATTGCTTAATGTACTAATACCTACATATTTTTTTAAATTACAAGGCATTATATAAACATTTACGGCAAACTGTCATTAATAAAATGAATTAGGTAAGGCCTTTCTACAACGTCCAACGCAAGTTATTAGCAAAGGCGTCATTGAATTGTTTGGGTAAGGCCTTTTTACAACACCCAAGACAATCTATTAGGTGTAAGGTGTCGTTTTATAACATCCAAAGTAAGCTATTGGCATTATAGCTGTCACAGAATGGCTGGCAGAGGCAAGACAATTGCATTTCATGAAAAGCTATTTGCTGATATACCACCTGCCACCAAAAGTCTTATAGGAGTTATATAGCTTGCGCAATGTGCACTTTTACTGAAAAGCAGTCTGAAAATAGCTTGTGTTGAACCTAATACAAGTTAAATTATTAGGACATTATAACTTCCGGATTTTTGTCCCACGGGAATAGTTATAAAAAGTAAAATTTCTCTTAATCCAATATCTCATCTATCTACTTTCTGGATTTTATCCAAATCCGTTCAATGGTTAAGACTTGGAAGCGAAATAAACACCCAAGTATAATTTTTCACATCTAAGCTCACACACATGAACCTTCGGTTTTTATTTCATTTTTCATTTTGATGATTTCAGTGATAAAAATACTCTATCTGTTGGTTCAGTCTTTCTCTTTTATCTACCTTTAATTCACTCACATCCGTTTTGTCGTTGCGGCCGAGGGGTTTGTTTAGTGGTTCAATGATTTCAATATTTCAAATGACTTCATATGATTTCAGGTGATTTCAAACAGTTTGATTGATTTAAAAAATTTGTGATTGCATTGATTTCAAATGATTGCAAATAAATTCAAGTGATTTCATTATGATTTCAATTGCTGATTTCATTTTAGCATTTTTGATTGCATTATTGCAAAAAAAACTTAAAGTGATTTCAAATATTTTTAATGATTGCAATAAATCATTTGAAATTAATAACCAATTTTTTTTTTAATTTCATCATTTGAAATAATGATTGCATCTGATTTCAAGGTGATTTCAAGTGATTGCAAGTATAAGTGGTCAGGTGATTTCATTCGTGACAAACCCCTCGGTTGCGGCTTGAATGCCAAACTAACATATCCCCAATTAATAAACACTTCAATAATAGAAGAATTATGAAAATATTCACATTCGTTAGTAGGGTTTACACGGTTAAAGTGTAAAAACATTTGTTGCCTGAACAACAAAAAAACAATCAGCAAACTTATAAACAATAAATAAATAAATAAATAATTTGCTCTGTGAAAGAGATAGAGATCTATCCATAGGAACAGTACATTCTCGGGATAAAAAGTACAAAGCCTATTATGTTAGTCCAGACTGGCGTGATTGAGTAACATACACTGTCCCTGTATCTGTATAGAATACAATTGTTACTGCAATCCCATAGGAACCGCGCATTTTTTAGTTACGAAAAGAAGCCTATTTCATTTTCTTACCCAAAAACTACCACTATGCACAAATTCGTTAACTAAAATTAAGTCATATTATGAGTGCATTGTACGAATTTGTGGGTACATATTACTAATAACCAGGGTTCGGATTCTGTGACAAATACCTTTTTTATCTTAAATGCCTTTTTTTGCCGTTTTCCCCATTTTCATTTTTTTTCTATTTTATTTGTATTAAATGGATAAAATAAACAAAATGACACATATATTGAGTTGTCCTCAAACATGGACCAATCCGCCAAGGCCGTATCCAAGGGGGGTTCACAGGGGTTCAACCCCCCCCCCCCCCCCGAATTTTTTTAGAAATGCATCTGTAAATCAACCTTTTCCGCATAAGTATGAAATTTGTGCTCAAATAATTAGTGATTACCTATGTTCAAAACTTTCTGATTTTAGTTTAAAGCCTACGTAGTTAGGTACCAACATAATTTTCGATGAATTTAGTAAGGTACATAGCTCTAACCAGGTTACTTTTGCTTCGATTGCACATGATGAATAACTAAACGTCTCAAGGAAATTTAGAATACCTAGATAGGTGTGTGTATGCATCTACATGAAACAATATGTATAGTAAAAACGTATATTCTTATTTCCCTTCCAAATAAACTAATGGTGTCCTTGTGAGCATTAGTTTTCAACTTCGTTATTCCACTTATATAGTTGATATTGTAACTTGCAACATTTTAGCCGATTCATTCTATGCGTTTCTATTCTCTTGTCAGCAATAGGCAAAAAGGAATGAGCAATTGTGTCAAGGCAACAGCACAGACAAAACGTGAGCACAACAGATCCTGAAACCTATTTTAGGATAAGTATAATATGATTCCTCTTTTAGATGACTTTTTAAGTCCATACTTTCCTCTTTGTGCATTTTAATTCCATCGATCCTTGGCAAATATGAACAAAATTACAACGAAGAAAACTTCAAATTTTATAGATCTTTTTTGGATTGGGACACTTTAGAAAATGAGTTTACGTTATGGAAGACAAAATGCCACAGACAAAAAGATACAGAGCGTTCAAAGAGTGCAATAACAGCTCTTGGGGAATGCAATAAGGATCTGTTTCCTAACATCCACAAGCTTCTCAAAATTTTGGCGACACTACCGGTTTCAACGTGTACACCGGAAAGAACATTTTCGACAATGAAACGTCTAAAAACTTACCTTAGAAATTCTACCGGCGAAGAAAGACTAACAGGATTGGCATTAATGTCAATTCATCGACAAATTGAGATTGACACTGAGGAAGTTTTAGACATATTTGCAGCACAGAAGGCCAGAAGATTAAATTTAATTTTATAAAAATGATATACTTATATGTTATTTAATACTTTTTTTATAATAAAATCTTAAAGAGTGATGATAAATGTACCTACCTAATAAATAATAACTTAAAATTATTTAAAAAAAATATTGGAAAAATCTTTTAGTTTTTCAAATTTGTTTGAGAGTTTTCTTGAAAAACTAAGTATGCAATTGTATTTTATTAGCAGTACTCTACCTAGGAAAAAATATTGAAAATCGTTAAAGCAGTTTTTTTTTTAAACCGTTTTCTTTTTTAATTTTTGAAAAATATTTTGCAATTTTTTGAGTATTTCAATACATTGAAATCTGTAGTTCATCTGGAAAAAAATCTGAAAAAATTCGTTATGTATATGAATTTGATCATAAAAACCTTCCTAAATTTTAAATTTAATTGAAATCGGTTTTGTTGTTAGCGAGAAATTCTGATTTTAAAAAATTGGTTCTATGGGAGGTACTGTTTTAAGATAAATCTCGACTGTTTTATCAAAATCGTTAAGACCATTTTTAGAAAAATTAAGTTTTAACAAACTGTTATATGACATTTACCATTGTTTTAGAGCTAAAATTCCAATTTCAACAACGCCTAGTGCGAGACTACTAAATAAACACTCTGAACCAAGTTTGCAAATCAGCCTATCCATTTAGGCTGCAGGTCTACAAACAGGCAGTCGGACGAACAGAATTTTCCAACACAATTTTGTCTACTTCCCTATCATCGCAATATCATGTTTATTTGTTATCTCAATTTTTTTTTTTTGACGAATCCATAACTTGCCTTATACATAGAATAGTATCATTATCGCAATTAAAAGTCGTGTTTGGTGGATTTTGGGTTAATGGGCTGTACTAATTTTATTTATTACATCTACAGAAAGGTACAGATTGATTGGTGTATGGAATAAGTATAACCCCCCCCCCCGAAATAATTGTCTCGCTACGGCCTTGCAATCCGCAACTGTCGACGCCGATGTTTTTTTTAATTTAACCAGGCAGGCCCCACTAGCAGAGGCTTTGGTGAAGCAGTGAACTGATGGTAGAATTGCGGCCCAATTCGATATCATAGCATCGTCAGAAAAGAAGCATAAGATGAAGAAGCTTTTTTTTATCAAAAACACACCATAATCTTACCATAGTAAAGCGATAACTATATTAAATTGTTATCGTTCACTTTCTAGCGCGAATTATAATGCGTCAACAGCAATCATGTACCTTCTGATTCAGAAAAATAAACGAAGTAATAAATGGTGATTTGAACGCTTAACTTCTTGGAAAAAAAATTATCAATATTGCAACTTTAAACCGGGGTGCTCCTGGTTTTAGCACATATGGAAAGAAAGTTTAACCTTTTTAAGACCTTGTAGCTGAAAATTTTTAAATACATTAGGTATGTACCCATACAAAAAATCTTATTTTTTTTTTTAATTAATTTTCAAATGCCATTTTTCGAGGCTTTGATTTGCATTTTTCGATGTTTTAATTTGCCTTTTTTAGGTCAAAATCCGAATTTTTCTTACGAATATCTTCATGATTTCTTCCATTGCATTAGTATTATTTACTAATAAATTCGTACTATTTACGAAGTAAAATTAGTATTAGTAGAAACATTTTATTCGTGGGTTGACCGTACGCAATATTCGTAGAATCTACGTAGATAGTATTAGTAGATTTACAACTTTTATATCCGTTAATTTATTTGTTAACCTAATTACATTCACCGAACAGTAACACTTTTAGTTATGTGTTTTCCAAAGTAAGTCCATTGGATTCCTGTGAGAAATATAATTAGTTTTTATTCTTTTTATTTATCTTCATTAGAAAATATAATAAGTTAAACATTATATTTAATTATTTTGCATTTTCAGGAGATCTTGGACCCAAAAATCATTACCACAATATTATCCAACTATTGTCCCTCAATTAAAGACAACATTTATATAGGTACATATTTCTGTATGTGCATAATGTATATATATATATATATATATATATATATTGTATATTATATTGTATTTACAAATTGGGCTACATATACATATAACATTAAAGAGTGAAAAGGTAAATTGCACGGATATATTCGTACAATTTACGAATAGATTTGTATTATGTACGAATGAAATGGTAAATTTAACGTTTGCGTTATTACAGTGTACGCTTTTTTTTGTAGGAATACAAATAAAATATTAGTAATATGTACGCATATGTGTATATTCTACGAATGATATTCGTGGCTGAAAACCACGAATAAAATTCGTAGAATGGACGCAGTAATTAGTACTATTTACACACGATATTTTTTTTAGTGTAAGATAAGATTAGCGACCCGCCCCAGCCTTGCCCTGATCGGAAATATGATGTTGCAAGACGTTTTTCTGTGGGCTTTCTGCTTTCAAAACGCATTCAAAAAATTGCAGAAAGTGCAGCGAAAAACAATATTTGCTATATCAGTGGACATAGCCAATAGTTTCTTAATAAATTTTAAAAGCTTGTAAATATTATTTTGTCTCTCGAAAAAAATGCATTGTTGCAAAAAATTTAGTCTCAAAAATGCCCCCATTTTGGACTGCAAGACGTTGACTTTTAAAAATGGCAACTATAGTGCATTTGAATAATACAAACTATATTGGGTTATCAATAACACCAAAAATTGCTGTGGGCTCTCGGTCTAATAGAACTATCATCGCTTTTTACTATTTTGAACAAGTCTTTATCATATTGCATATTTATTGGTTTTAAGTTTTAATTTTGTTACGTTCGGACATTAATATGTTTCCTTCTATTGTGTATTGTCAGCTCTGGGCATTTGTTACCCTTGCTAAACTTCCAATACTTGACCGAAGTCTCCAGAGATAAACTATAGAAACAGTATAGGGATAGAATAATTTGTATCAATCCGTCTGTGCTCTATTTTATAGTCAGTAGTTTGGCATTTCACCACTTCCAATGTTCAAAATATTTTTTGTAAAACACTCTGCGGATGTTGTGGTCTGTGGATGTATTATTTTACTTTATTACATGCATATTTGTATTCAAAGTCAATATCTGTATGTGTCTCTATAAGGAAGACGTTAAGATGTATTTACAGGTACATTAAGTTCATCCATACGATGGCGACGTGGGGAAACGTTGTATATTAGATAGGAAGAATGTAGAGTTTGTCGAAAATCACTAAAATAAAAATACCAAAGATAGAAAATGCGTTTTTCAACCATATATAAAATCTTTTCAGAAACGTTTCAAACACAATAGATAGATAGATAGATAGATAGATTTTTTTTTTTTTTTTTTCAATGAAATTTGGTACAAATTTTTTACCATTGTATATAAATTTCTATAGTATTTTCATGCTGTATAATCACCGCCTGGCCATCTTAAGAAACTTGTGAATAACAAATTTTTAGGTTCGTGCATTGACTAGCTAGTTGTCTATTCTGTTACCCTGTCAACAGTCGTAAATATACATACATATATGATTTTGGTTTTGTTTACTACTCTTGTCAAAAAATATGGATTTTGGAGCCAATAAAATACATTAAGTATTGTTAATTTGTTTTGTTGACGACTATTGTTAGGGTCACAGAATAGACACTTAGTAAATGTAAGAACCTCTAAATGTGCGGTTCACAATCATGGAGCAGCGCCATCTAAAGAGGCGCTGCTACATGATTGTACTATAGTTATTTATATACAATGTTTTTACTTAAGAATACGGACGTGACCGACTGCCGGATATGACATAACATAAAAAATTTCATTTTCATCAAGTAGTCGGATTGGGCTTTAAGGTTCCGAATGCAGATTAGTGGTAATATGGATTATACATGCAAGGCATAAGTTGGTGTTGAGTTAGGTAGTCGGAAAATTCGTTTGAAAAAATACCTTGAAAATCGGATAAATGGTCAATATTTCGACTAGCAAAAATCTGGGCTTCACTGCATTTTTGCTTTGCATGCTTGGCAAAATTCAGATTAGATGTTAACAGCACTCCTAATTACTTAAATTCGCTCAAATCGCTTTTTCAATACGTTCCTGACCGTTTCGCCAGGTTTCCTCAGAAAGTCTTCTTTTTTGTCGACTCTCGAAAATCATGACCTTTGTTTTCTGGACATTAATGTGAAGATCTCATAATTGACAATATGTCCGCAGTTGGTTAATTTGGAGTTGAAGTGTAAAAGGGTTTTCAGCCAGTAAAACCAGGTCATCAGCGTAGAGAAGAACCTTTATGAGAGTTCCCGGAAAGCTTACACCACCAGAAAGGATATCACAAATTTCATCAATATATAAAGCGAATAGTAAAGGACTCAAGATGCACCCTTGCGGAACACCAGTCGATGTTTCGAACCAATCGGATAGCCTGGAGCCATCCCCCACAGCCACACTGCTGCCGTAGATGACGCGAGATATTTGAAATAGGGCATCAAAAACTTCCTAGGTATTCCAAGTGACGCTAGCTTATATATTAAAGCCTGTCTGAGACTTTGCTGAATATTCTTAAATTGAACAAAATGAGACACTTTAGACTTTATGGCACATAAAATACCACCGCTTGCTCTCCCACGTACATTTCTTCTTATTGCTGGATCTTACGTTAACTTATAGTCCTTAAAGTATTTAAAAAAATTGTTTTCAAATTCAAACACAATTCATTTATTTTTTCGAAACTGAGCGCTTGTCTATAGCGTTATCCAATCGAGCTAAAATGTTGGCCATCTAAAAATCTGCAAGGGCTGTTCATTATATGGGGTTTCCCCGACCCATTTGCGAAGATTGATTTTTGCAGTCACTCGATTGTACACCTACAGGTGCGCTATTTTATAAAACAATGAACACCGCCAAATAAATCAGACTTGGTTCACACTATGCTAAGAACTTTTCTTATGGTGTGAAGTTGAGAGGTATGGTATGTTTCGCCAAAAACGTTTGGCAAATTAACGTTTGGAGGGTGGTGGTTCATTTCGTCGTTTTTCGTTTCGCAATTCTCTTATTTGGCATTTTGTTATTTCTCATTTCACG
This sequence comes from Baccha elongata, assembly GCA_951217065.1. Taxonomy (NCBI): domain Eukaryota; kingdom Metazoa; phylum Arthropoda; class Insecta; order Diptera; family Syrphidae; genus Baccha; species Baccha elongata. The sequence goes on along the minus strand of OX578272.1, from coordinate 55,127,043 downwards.
TTTCGCAAATTATGTTTCGCTTTTTAAATGATATGTCAAATAATCATTTCGCAATTTGGCAATTATATTCTTTAGCATTTTTTTATAGCATAATAAAAAATAAATATGATTTTTAATAAAATAATTTTTCCAACGGTCTGATTTAAACATTATGTAGAAGCTTTGCATTAATATTTTATACCTACGTACCTAGTTCATTAATTTAAGCTGAAGTAATTAAGAGGCTTAACATATGTATACAGGGTGATTGGTATAAGATGCACCAAAAAGCTTGAGCGTGTAGGTGGATTTAAGACAAGAAAAAAATCGTATGGGAGGGGGGGCCTATTTAGAAAATTAATTTTCAAACTCAAAATTAATTTCCAAACTCAAAATTAAAATTTTTAAACTAATTTTTTTCAAAATTTTATGTATTTAACTATTATTTTTATTTTCAAAATTTTTTTGACTAAAATAATTTTTAGTCAAAAACAGAAAACCGGATGCCAAAATGTATCTTAGTTTTTGATAAATTAAAAAAAAAATTAAAATTAAATCTAGTAAGTAAAGTAAAAAGTTAATTCGTTTTTTTTATTATTTGATTAAAATCGGATGGTATGTAATAAAAAATGAAAAAGTGATGATTCCCTAATTAATAATTGACCTGAGTAGGTCAAATTTGGGAAAACCAAAAAAAAAAAGTGTTTTTCTTGGAAAAAAAAATACTTCTAGTTTTCCTTAATTTCTCAAAATTAATATGTACTTTTTACGAACCCGACAGGGCCAATTATGAACTTTTGGCCCACTCAGTTTGAACAAAAGTCCATTATGGACTCTTGGACTGTGGCCTTGCGCGTGAACTCTGCCATTTTTGGTCAACGAAAAATGCTTTTTAAGATAAAAAGGTTAGCTATTAACAACAGTAGTTCTTTTAGAGCTTACACACGGGTGCGCTTACATAATGTTGGACAATGTATACAAAAAGTATTTGAGCAAATTGACAGCAACTGAGATAATTAAATTTTTGGATTAAAGGTAATATACTATATTTTGTCTTTCATTAAAGAAAAATAAATTTAGCTTACCCAAAAAAACATGGAGCTTACACATACGACGTTAGGTCCTGGTCCAAATTCGTCGTGTTTTTTTCCGTAGCGTAGCGCTGTAACAAAACGTGCTTGGGATTTCTGTGCATTTTTATGTCTTCAATTTCAAATTCGCTACATCTGTGGTCAAAAAAGAAAGGTTTGGTATAGATTCAATCCAGCCACATATATGAAAAATAGGTTAGACTGTTTTAGTCGGGTTATACCAAGCATTTCCCTCGAATGTTTTTCTTTTCCTATATTTCCTATTACTAGGTTAGCTTTCTTATATATAAAAATCAATTCCTGTTTGTGTTAGTCTCGCTAAAACTAGAAAACGCCTGGACTAATTTGAATAATTTTTTTTAAGTTTGGTTCGCTTCAATACAGGAAAGGTTTAAGAGAAAAAAAAATTAAGAAATTAGATGGTAAAAAATTGCATTTTTCTGCATTTCTCATAGTTTTTCAGACTTTTGATAGGTAATGCCTCTCATCTTAAGATGTTTTGTTATTGATAATTTATCCAAGGTATTGAATCTGCCCACTCTTGTGAAGTACTATTTCAAATAAATGTCCAGAGGCCATTGTGGATGCATAGTTGCATATTCTGTTTTGGCGCTTATGCGACACCCATCATTTCTCTCCAAAACGTCCACAAAAACATCAATTGCTATTTGTAAAGATGAATAATAGTCACTTATGATTCACCATCGTCAGCAAAGCAAAACTGAGTCACTTTCGAGTAGATAATTAAGAACTGTAATTGGAGTCATGACGCTTTTTTGGTGTACCTACACCAACTTCGATTGAAAAATTTTCTATGACTCCTGCAGACTTGCTCGTGCACATCCATGATTATCCGCAGATTTTTGGAAATTCTCGTAGCCTCATGGCCATCGGTAGATATCTGATTTCATGATTGTCTATGGAATGCTTTTTCAAAATCAACAAACACAGCATGCAAATCGCTTGAGGAATCCGATTTTTACACTCTGAATGGCATCTCTGATTTATTTTCAATCCAATATTCCCTCAACGATCTTTATATTGCTAGACATCAGCTTGATTGAACGTAGTCTTAATCGCAGTTTCATGTAGCGCTTCCCCTCGAAGATTGGGAGAATGTATAGGTATGATAAGAGAACCGTGGCTTATCTAAGCTCGATGTCTCTCATCTTTTTCCAGAACTTAAATGGTATTCCATCAGGTCAAATGGCTTTACCCTTTTAAGAGTTTTTCACCACCACACTGACTTCCTCGACCGCGATTTCGGGCCAAACTTCTCCGCAGTTTGGTTTGACTATTGGCCTGTTTTTGACGTTAGAAGTATTTACAAATATCAAAAAAGTTGTATTCTTCGTTTTTTTGGCGAATTTACTTAAAATATTATTTATTTACAATGAAATACTTTTTCAAATACTATTAAATCTAGATTTTTCAGCTTTTGATCAGTCAATTAATATCAGTCAGTAGTAAGAGTCAATGAAATGAAATTTAAAATTTTAAAATGTACCAAATTTTGTTTGGATGAGCTCAAATATTTCTTGGGAGAACACCCTTTAGCGTATGGCTGATACATATATGGTCGTGGTTGTAGAGTCGAGACATTAAAGGCAATTGGATTTAATCTTGCAATAATACAACGATTTCTTAACTTAATTCACAATTTTCTGAGTGTGTAAAGTCACAACCGGAACAAATAATTACATAGAAGGGAATGAAGTAGGAAATTGATTTCTTTTCCTTATATATGTAAATCACTGGGTATCTATGGTGTTAGTCTTATATTTATTTATTAATTTATTCCATCAATTATTATGATGCTTCAAAAAACAAAACACGACAAAAGCAAAGCAAAATTGACAATAATCTCACTTAAAATAATAGTAAGCTTATTTAGTCAATAAAAAGTTAACGCCACCCTCGTGGCCCCGTCAAACATACTTAAAAATTACGGCCTCAATATAAGCAAAAATACCGACAAGCCCAGTAGACAGTAACTACGTAAGTTGGTAGGTGTTTTAACTAGCTTTATAAAAAACTTAGATACAATGGTTAAACAAAATCTAACTGAAAACAACCAGTGTAGATAGAGGATAGAAGTGATGAATGACAAAGTTCTCATGTGGATCAACTTGAGAACATGACCAGCTTACTCAGTTACTTCTCTGGTCTATGACACCTTAAAAATGATATACTCTTTGGAAGTTCTTCTTTGATCATAACGAAGAACTATCCCAGAGCTCATCAGTAACCATTAACCAATTCTTGGAGATTCGCGCGTGAGAAAGCGAACTCAAGAGAAAGCGAACTCAGAACTCAGAAGTTCTATGATGAAACTACGATAAAATATGAGTAATATAAATGCAGAGTTGGTAAACATCAAACCCAATCTAGTATCGATGATTACCGACTGCTTTATAAAATTTGCAGAAAAAATTCCCTGTGAATTATATTATTCTAAAGAACTTTGATTAAAGTTAGACATTAGATATTAGGATTTTATGCTCGTGGTCAAGCAAAGTTATAAGAATTAAAAAAATAAAAACAATAAAAAGACTAAAAATAGTTGAATTAAATTTTATTTATGAATTTTAAAGGTTGTTGTCGCAGCTTGCTTATCATTTATTTAAGTCATTCAGACTCCACCTTAATATTGTAAACACTTGAACGCCTTCCTTGTTAAATGCCCTCGAATGCACTCATATGTCATTTTGTTAACTTATTGTTGAATGCACTCTTAGTTTCCGGCCTCATGGTTTTTGTTCGGCCATTTTTTTTATTATTACTAAACATTCGTGACGGCACTAACAGGGAGGACATTACAGAGTGTGATTATTTTTCATATTTATTCCTTTTTTTATTATAAGATATTTTTATAGGAAATAAAATTCGTTCTATTGTTCGTACAAATATAAGAAGAAGAATTCTTATTTCCCGTCTTCGAAGTGGCCGTCACAAAGGTTTTTAGAGGTTTTGTGGCATTTACTCCAAGTTTTGCGTTTCGCCTTGGTTTGATGGTGGGCTCATCAGCTAGATGATATTGAACCCACTCTAGTACGAAATAAATATATTAACCAGGGCGAAAAGCAAAACTTGGAGTAAAGGTCACAAAACCTTTGATACTTATTTTTATTCATTAATACTCCACTTAATAAAATTTAATTTGAATATTTATAGTCTTGGAATTGGTAAACCTGCAAATGGACATCACAATGGATCTACATATAAATTAACTAAGTGTGTTGGAGTTACTCTACTTCATCAACCCGCAAACCTTAGCATAACCAAGACAGAAAATTTTCTCATTGCATTAACCATGAATAAAAAATTACAATTCAGTTTTACAAAGAAATCAATGGGTGGTGTATTTCAAAATACATATTTTATTACACATCATAAATACATTTCACTTAACTCTCCAGGTTTACAAAATGCATTTGATAGTTTTTCATCAATTTTGAATGAAGGTATTTTATCCAAGACTGTGTCAAGAAATTCATTTTTAATAGGGATTCGGTTTCTTTTATAAAACTCGTTGGGAAATGGAAAATTTTTGTATTCTCTGGTTTCCTTGTGTAACGAAGGAATGTTTTTTTCTAGAATTATTTAACAAAAGAGAGAATGAAGGACGGCAGTTTTATTATGGAAACTAATAAATGTATAAGAAAATTATTATTTAGGAGGAAAATTGAATACTGGTTTGAATTTTTAATAAAATACAAGTCTGTTTCCAAACTGAAATCTTGTGATAATTAAAACGAATTTCTGCGAAAAATCGTTTCCGTAATCAAAAAATTCACAGAAATTCGCAGGAGCAAGAGCTCACGAGAGAGTAAACAATTTCCTCAGGCAGCGAATTTCAGTCTCATTAATTTTCTTCGGACAGCAAAATGTGACTGTCACAAATTAGTTTTATATTTGTCAAACAAATAAAAAAAAAAAGTAAATCAACCAATTTGATTTATTGTTTACACTCGTTCGGACGTTCTGACGATCTGCAAAGTTAATAAATGGAAAGTTCAAACTCCCAAGTTAGTTGCGGTCCTTTTCCACTTGCTTGCGCCACCTGCTACGATGTCCTCCTATACTCCACCGCCGCCTCAGAGATAGCACCAAAAAAGCAGAATTTATTTTTCAGAACATCCGTTTTTAACCGTTTTTAACAATGTATTTGAATTTTGAAACGCCTTTGCACCATGCGTCAGGAGCTGAATGATAACTGTCTTATACAGGGACATTTTACAGTCCAAAGATGCAACGATTATGCAAGAGAATAAATGTTCGTTTGACCTCAGCGCTGATATTGTTCACTGAACTGATAACAAAGGTAACAGACATATTAAAAGTAGTGATAACAAACTTTGATGGTGCATTCTGGCATTGATCATCGTCATACTTCACAAACGGACGAGTTTGGGAGGGATGCTTTAACTGGAAATTGTCTCTATATATGTTTATGGTGATGGACTTTCCTGAACAAAAAAAAAACTGATGCCTCTGCTTTTGGTGCAGTTCAGATGATCACCTTTCTTCAGCAAAGGATCCATTCACCGGCCATGTTTTCCTGCGCTACTATATTTTGCAGATTAGTTGGTGCATGCTCTTTACTAATTTATTGCCAGCTACATCAGCTATAATGCACGTAAATTAAGATAAAGCTAACTTCACTACATTGACGAAATTGTTGCCATTCGTCGAGTGCGTCGTCCAGGTTGATTGGTGCAATCGGCAAGGCAGTGAAATTCGGTTCAAAATGTAGTTGGAAACTTAAAGTCGTAGAAATTAGTTTTCGTTATAAATAATATGTATGGTTTATCGTGATAAGATAGCATTATATTTTGTACCTGACTGTACCTCTTGTACTCAATATGAGTGCTTGTAATAGGTTTATCAGACCTCTGAATAGAATGGATGAAAATTCTATCGATGAAAATGAGCTCTGTCCGAAATTCCGTCGAAAGACCTCTTGTCCTTCTACGAATCGAACATTAGTTGCTTTACGATTGTACGTTTTCTCTGCTTTAAGATGAGCTCTATCTAAATTTTCTCTAATTTTCTCTCTAATCAGGTACTTTCGATCTGTGGATGGAATTGTTTTTAACTCGGGATCCGCTAAAGCTTTGAGTTTTCTTAGAATAGGATACTCACATCCACTAAGGATCATATTTTGACCCAGTAACGCATAGTAAGGGGAACTATTAATTGAGGAATGGTAATCACTCCTAAGAGTTGCGGCTATGGTTGAAACATACTTGTCCCACTCTGTGTGCTTGTCTCCCACGAACACTCTTATTTTTGATATTATTTCCCTATTAACGCGTTCTGAGCTATTAGCTTGGGGAGAGTACAGGCCTATTTTTATGTGGTGAATATTATATACCTCCAAAGATGAAAAATATCCTCCTCCATATACTTGCAAATAGATATTGCCGTGGCTTTACGCAGAGGTTTCAAGAAAATGTATTTTGAAAAATGGTCAATCACGATAAAAATTGTGGTATTCCCTAATTTGGTGCGGGGATAGGGCCCAAGAAGAGAAGAAGAATGTATAGCCTCTGCATTGGCCTTTCTGTAACGATTTGGTTACCCATTTTCGGTCGCAGGGTCGTATTTACAGGCTTAGCTTCCTTGCAGATATCGCATAACCTGATGAAAGCCTTAATTTGTTTCACCATCTCTGGCCAATAATATTTTTGTTTGAGGCGAAAGAGTGTCTTTTCAAGGCCTCCATGACATCCCGGTGCCGAACAATGCTCGTATATGATGGCTACCTCGGTGAACTCTTTTCGTAACCATAATCGCCAAAGGCTTTCTTCCTCATCCAAAGAACTTGTCCTAAATCTCACCCGCTTATAAACATACCCATCGGAAACGCAAACGTCCGGGAGACATGCTTGATTTGCTTCAATGTCTTTTTTTAAATTTTCATACTCTGATGAACAGACGAATTCGGACTTAAGATCTATCTCAGATTGTCTGATGCTGGGCATAAGTTCGCACATGTCAAGGCGAGAGAGTGCGTCAGGCATAGTGTTCAAGGAACCCTTGCGGTGTTCCATCGAAAATTCGAACGCTTTGAGCTTCAAGCTCCACCTAGCAAGCCGTCCACTCAAATCCTTTTGTGACATAAGCCACTTGAGGCTTGAGTGATCGGTGACTATCTTAAAGGGGAGTCCTTCAACATATGGTCTGAACTTGTTGACGCAAACGATAGCTGCCATGCACTCTTGCTCCGAAACTGTATAATTTCTTTGCGCTTTATTTAATTTTTGCGAAACATATGCAATTGGATGCTCTTTCCCTCATCGTCCAACTAGTATAGAACTCCGCCCACACCCAAACTTGACGCATCACATTGTATCACAAATGGTTTGGCAAAATTAGGCTGAGCCAAAACTGGGGCAGTGGTTAAAGCTTCCTTCAATTTTTGAAAAAAAATTTCGGCTTCTTTGGTCAAAAAAAACTCCTTGCTTTTGCGAAGACAATCTGTGAGAGGTGCTGACAAACTTTATCTTTATATTTTGGTAAAATTCCAAAATTTATTCCTTTTATGGGTTACAGCATCCCTTTATTTCCTCCATCGCACGCTCAATAGTTCTCTTTTATTTTCCTTCTAAAAAAACCGGTGATTGTCTCTCCTCTTTTGTGCGTTGAGTTTTCGCGCAGCTTTAGTCCTTTTATGAATCAACGCCTTGCAGTATGTGTACGCCTGTTGAGCTGTGTTTTTTCTGGCGTTGTTCATCAAGCCAGCGGTTTCATTTTAATATTCGTGTTAAGTTTACCACGTCAAAAACCTACATATCCTCCTTGCAATGTTTGTACTGGTTCTCGATAATTGGAGATGGTGGCATAGGATAGGAATATTTATGAGATGCTGAGAAACTCGATGAGAAAAGTACTTGGAGATCTCTTGCGAACGTAGCCAGGTCTGACGACGTCAAATTTATTCACAGGATTTTCGCGTTTTGGATATCCTTAGCATTTCCTTGGCTACAACGAGGTATAGTGGTCCGAGTCGACGTTGGCTGCTCGGAACATTCGGACATCCACGATGCTAGAGGAGTCCCTTGCGTAGATCGCAATGTCGTCAATCTGTTTAACGTTTGATTGACCATGATGTTGACAAGTTCCGTTGTAAACATCGAGATGTGAGAATATATTACTATTTACTATAGCTTCCGGATAGATTATTGGAGGTTGTATCTATATATATATGTATATACATATGTAAGTATATTATACATATATCTGGGCTAAATTCTAGATTCTTAACATCTAAGCCATAAAATCTTTATTTGTCTCATGAGCTCAACCAGTCTCTTCACAAAATTTCGTTGAATAGAAATCTTTTTAGTAATTTTAACACAAAAATAATAGCCTAGATACCATATAAAATATGTTTTTTGTTTAAAATTCTATTAAACTAACAATAAGGCCATAAAATTTGATGCAACAATAATTTAATTCCATGTGAATAGTTGCATAACTAAGTACTTGAAGGACAAACCACTTACCCAATTCATGCACTCAGTTGCAATCGTAAATTAAAACAAACAAAAAAATATATAAAAGCCTTCGATTAAGCATCAAGGACACCATTCACCATTCGAAAACATAAATTCACTCCTTCTCGATTTAATGCCACAGCCACGTTTTCCAGTCCATTGATTTGAAAGTGGTAATAATTTCTCTTAATTTAACTCAGTCGCCATTTTATGTAGCAACGCTTTTGTTTTTTCCTTTATTGATTCGTTGCTGTGATCAAATATGAAAATTATTTTCCTTTTAAGGGTCCGAATTCCATTTCACTTGTAAATGAGTGAACACTTCATTTACTCCTTTCCCTCTTACAGAGCAAAATATAATTCTATCAGAGATTCCGCCCACTCCTCTTAGGACTAAAAAAAAGAAAGAACTGGAACAGTTTTTGGGGGGTTGTTTGCAACCCCCATTTTTACTTGCGATTATAGGTACTATAAGGCAAGTTTTGTATTCGTAAAAAAAACAAGTTTTGAGATAACAATCAAACATGAAATTACGATGATAGAGAACACTAAAAAAGAAGGTCCGACAATTTTTTACTGTCTGTCCGTCTGTCTGTCCGTCTGTCCGTCTGGATGTATCGACACCTACAGCCTAAACGGTTGGGCCGATTTTCTTCAAACTTGGTACAATGTATTTGTAGAGTAATATGCCCAGGCGTATATTTGATTTTTATCCCAGGTTTGAAATTAACGGTACCTGCCATATAAACGTAACAGATAATTCAATTTTTCTCGAACAAAATACGATCGATTTTAATAAAATTTAACATGACCTTTTTTTTTTTTGAAAACGGTGATGTTTTTCGACAAATTTTTTTTTTACAACTAGATTTTTAAGAAGCGTTCGATTTTTATAAAATTTTGTACAATGGATTTGTAGCCAAAGGTTGTGTTTTTCATTTTTTCAGAATAAGTTTACATATTAACGGTACCTGGCAAATAAACCTTAAAGATAATCCAATTTTTCTCGTAAAATATTCCATCGATTTTGATAAAATTTAGTGTGACTGATTTTTTTTTTTCCAATAATGAAGTTTTTCGTTAGAAATTTATTTTCAAAATCACCTGATTCACGTTACCTGTCATATAAACGCTACAGAAAATCCAATTTTTCTCGAAAAAAATACGATCGATTTAGATAAAATTTTGTGTGACTGATTGCACATGAAGGAGTTTTTCGTTAGAATTTTTTTTTCAAAATGACCTTATTAAAGGTTATATAAATTCTATAGAAAATACGATCGATTTTGATAAGATTTTGTGTGACTGATATTTTGCCAATAACGAAGTTTTTCGTTAGAAATTTTTTTCAAAATCACCGTATTAACATTCTATAGAAAAACCGACTTTTCTCGAAACAAATACGATCGATTTTGATAAGATTTTGTGTGACTGATTTTTTGCCAATAACGAAGTTTTTCGTTAGAAATTTTTTTTCAAAATAACCTGCCATAAAAACGCTATTGAAACTATTTTTACTTCCGATTATTTATTATAGTTTCTCGCCAAAGGTTAGTAACCTTACACAAGAGCAAGTTTGTCCGACCCAGTCGTGCCTTTTATTTATTTTTATTTACCTGCTGCTGCTGCTTTCACTTCCAACAAACTACCGTCAAGATTCATAAGTAAAATGGGTGAAATTTTCTCAAATTCCAACTCCTTTTTGAAATTAATGAACTGGTAATAAATTTTATTGCACAGAGGTAGTAAGGGCGAGGAGGAGTAGGAATATAGGAATACCAATTGTTTCAGTGGGGATGTGCTGATGCCTAGAATATGATGTGTAGGTATTGGGGAGAACTCGTAGAGTGTGAGCACTTGAAATACTTGTTCCATTAGATGCCATTGATATGGATTTTCTTTTTTATGACCAAATAGAAGTACCTAGGTAGGTACTCTTCGGCAGAAAATTTATTGGTAAAAGAATTTTTTAAATTGATGTCTAATTGTATAAAGAGCTTTTCTTTTAGCAGAGAAGTTCTTGTATTTTGTATCTATTGGTTTGTGTGATGAGACTAAAATATTTAATAAAGTTTAATTAGTTAGATCATGTCTGAATTTTGAGGGAAAAAGCAATGAATATTATGTTCTTTGTTAAGGTAGGTACTACCTGCCAGCATATATAAAATATTTTACTTACAGTGCTTGTTAGAACAATGTTGGTAGTTTGTGTCTTTATACCTCTGAAATACTTTTTAAGCCTGGACTGGACAAACGATCAGTGAATTAAATATTCTAGAATAAATCAGTCGAAGGCAAAATATATCCGCCTATTTTAGGGAGATACCTTAATGCTGTTCCACTCGCAAAAACTGCTACGGATAAAAATGATCACCAAAAACCTGATTTATGACCCCTATTATGAATAGTGAATAGATTAATCACTTATTTCGCGACTCACATTTTTATGTTCACATCTATTGGATAGTGGAAACTCCCTCTTCTAATATTACGAATTCTTGAATTTCGCCTGAAAACGAACGTTCGATTCGCTATTCATAATGAGCCCTGTGCCTGTGACCCATATGGCTTAAAATAATCAGACATACGATATTTTGATAATTGATGATTGAGTGAAACGTAAAATTATACCTTGTGCAACGCTCATCACTTACAACTATCGTAATTACTTTAAATTATTTATTTGATTGATAAGTGATTATATAGTGATTATGCAAATTACATAAAATAAAACCACATATAAAACATTAAATTTGTTGAATAAATACATACATATGTACATATACATATGTTAATCCGAAAAGTAAAAAACCTAAGGAAATGGACAATCCACTACAATTTGCAAATGTCAATGGGTGCAAAAAAAAAAAGAAATGGTGCGATATTCTATGATTGCTTTTGGACGTATGTATGTATGTAATTTTTTATTGGAATTCATCATAATACCCAAATGACAAATAATGACTCTGTTTTAAAGGAGAATTTGATGAGAATTGACACATTCAATGACTTATAAGGCGTTGACAAAAAATTTCGTGATGATAGATAGATAGATAAATAAAAAAAATTTATTTACAAAAGTTTATACATATGTACATACATAATTATGGTTTTCATTTTACAAAAAAATTAAGATGATTGACAATAACTTATTAAGTTACCTGTCAGGTAAACTGTTTTCTTATTAATATATATGGAATCTAAGCAATAATTTGTATTTCTTATGAGAACTCATTAACAATTAAATTTCGATATTTTAATGAACATTTCAGGAAATTATATATGTAGTTGATTGTAGTTTTCTCCGTTAATAATGTTAATAAACTGGTCGCGGTTAAATAGTCCGCATCCAAGAAATTGTTGTCGGTAAGATCTGTATATCGGGCAAACGCCTACAAAATGGTATGTGTTTTCTGAAGCATCTAGGTTGCACATTGTACATATACCTACTGAATCGTTGTTAAATGCTCTAGCATTGAGGTTGAGCAGACCACATCTCGATTTAAACACCATGCTAATCATCTCGCGTGAATTGCTGTCTTCAAAATAATTAGGCACATTAGTATATTTGAGGTTGCAGTACTCATCGTGAAACTTTGACTGAAGCGCTTGGTTGGTGTGTTCTATCCAGTATTTTTCTGTTAGTTTTTTGAAGGTTTCTATATGCAAAGCAGGCCATTCGGACTACATCGTCCAGTTAAACTCTATTTTAACTTCTTCAAAAAGTTTTGTCCATTCACTAGCCCAATATATCCTTTTTCTTACAATTATATCCGTCAGTTTCTTCGGTAGCCTATTTTCTGGGAGGGTGCAAACTCTCTGGATGTATTTAAAATGTAGTTGAAGTGTTGTGAGGAAGGCTTTGGGGAGTCCTGTTTCTATATTAAGGGCATAGTTGGGTGTGTTGTTCGGTAGAGCAAAACTTCTCTTAATAAAAAAACGTTGTAGTTTTTCAATTTCAGTGTTCTCAGAATAACCCCATACTTGGGCGCAGTAGTTCATCACAGTTTTCGAAGCAGCTTCATATATTTTCCACTTTGCTGAGTGCGAAATATTTTTATTTTTAATAAAACTGGTCCACGTAGCATTTATTGAGTTCTTGGACATTGCAAGTCTTTGAGTAAGATGCTCCGTCCAAGACATATTGGGCCATATTCATAGATGTTTGACAAGTTCTTATTAAGTTGTTTTTAAGCTAAACTCGAGTTTTTGATATGCATAGAAAATTTAAACCCAAGTCTAAACGAAAAACTCGAATCTAACTTTAAACTGGACCGAACCCATGTTTAAGTTGTATTTAACTCTAAAAAACGTCAGAAATAGGTACACAAATTAAATGATTTGTTAAGGGTCGCGATTAATTTTCTTTTTCTTGCAAATAAAATGTTGGTAATTGCCACTTTACGAACAAAAAAACCAAATACATAAATAGATAGTAATATTTCTACATATATCTACCTACCAACAATAAGACAAATTTCAGCGGAATATAGGTATTTTATTCACGCAGATGAGGATGCAATAAAATAATCGAGATGGAGAAAGTAAATACTGCGGCATTTTATCAGACATTTTCTTAATTTTCATTTGTTATTCTTCAAATTTTATAATTTTCTGTTCCTAGACAAAAATTATCAATAAAAAAGTATCGTAAACATCTGGAATGTATTGTTCTCAACCTGTCATGCATTGTTTTCAACCCTTGTTTTTCTTACTTAATAAAAAATCAATCAATCCCACTCACTCCATATGTGGAACCCAAGTTTGGGACAAGTTCCACTCGTGTTTTACTAAACTGAGCTGACAAAACATCTATGCATAACAACTGTGTCTAACCTGAGTGTTAACGTTAGACTCCAGTTCAAAATAATTTGAGTTTACAATATGTCTATGAATATGGGCCATTATAATTTAACGTTACGCTTAGATATTTGTACTGGTTAGTTATACTAATTTCTTCATTATTCAGAAACCACTTTTCTCCAACTGCACGCCGACCGCCGTTTCTGAAAATAACTATTTTTGATTTCCTCAAATTAACAAGCAAATTCCATTTTTGACAGTAATTAAAAAAGCTGTTAATCATTGCTTGTAAAGAAGTGGGAGTTTTAGGTACGAGCACGATATCATCAGCATAGAGCAGTACTTTTATTAGCATGTCTATTCCACTCGGTAGTGCAGCGTCGAGGTCGTTCAAAAACAAGATAAAGAGAACAGCACTAAGAACGCATCCCTGCTTTACGCCTCGATTAATTGGGAAAAATGCGCTGGTCCCAGTTCCATTCCACATAGTTGCAGAGTTGTTGTCATAAAGTGCTTTTAATATAGATACCATTTTTGAAGATACTCCAATGATTGTTAATTTATAAAATAATTAACAATCGTGATGATAGTTGTAAATTATATTATTTTAAATTTATTTTATTATAAATCTTAATTTTCTTTGATTTTTTTGTTTGTAGTCTAAAGAAAGTGTACAAAAGTAACTTGAAAGACGAAATAAATAATTAAAATAAATATATGCAAGAGAACTATGTACTAAGATAGAAATTTCAATAGAAAAGCGGGGATGAACTAAAAAGAAGAAATTTATGCCTTGCGAAAAGGCTCAAGATGCCGGTTTAACGTTGGAAACATGAAGATCCATTTCACGATTTGCGTCTTGGTGGCATCGTTTGAACAAAACTTTTCAAAATAAAATCAACAATGAGCCATTATGTTGATTAACTGTCAACTTTCAATTGAAAAGGAAATCGTAAAAAAATAAAGATTTTAATGATATAATCGCACCATTCAGTGTAATAAAAGCTCGAAAGCACTTTTAAATAAAATTTTTGTTCTTGTTTTTTTCTTAAATTGTTTAGGTAAGGGGTGTAAGCCTGCTTTACCGCCCCGGGTGGCACTGCATTTTAGTCCGCCAATGAATAAAGGGGGTGTATAGTGCGTGATGAGCACTGAGTAGAGATCTAATTCAGGCTGATTAATTAGTCAACATACCTACTGAAAGTCCTGACGTCTGGGAGGTTAGCCGGAGGAGGGGGAGGGATATTAAGTTCCCTTGTTTTAAATTAACGCTTATGTCTCGGAAAGGGTACATTTTAGCAAAGAATCTCCATAGTTATATTAAAGACCATAAAATGCTATAACTTTTGTTGCTCATAAAAAAATTTATATTAAAAGTTTTTACCTTAAATTTTGTTCAAATGTTTTTATCTGAACAAAATATCTATTGGAGTGCATTAAATTTCCTTGTAGAAAATATTTTTTCGAAATCAGGTTATGGAGTGCATGAGACAAAAGTCATCTTATTTCAAAAATTAAATAATTTATGCGTATTTTTGAAATAAATAATAGATTTTTTGCTAAGATTAAAACTTTTGTGAAAAATTTGAGGTAAAAATTTGTATTTTTATTTTTACTTGCTCAATAGGGCAAGTATTGGTTTCGTGTAAAAAAAAAAATTCTAGGTTTTAATCAAACCTGACATTACGATGATAGAGAAGCCCAAAAAAGTAGGTTTCGTCATGCCGTCCGTCGGCCTGTCTGTGCGTATGTGCGTATGTGCGTATGTCGTATTGGCGTGTGTCTGTATGTGCGTATGCGCAGTTGTCTGTTCACCGAGCTACAGCCTAAACGGTTTGACGGATTTTCTTCAAACTTCGTGTCTAGCACTCTTTGGTGATTCCCTAGAGGAGGAATTCGATTTTTTAGCCCGGCTATAACGGGTGCATCCCATATAACGGTTTTAGTTTTTCGAAATTTACTCGAAAACGGCCCTAATGATTTTGATGAAATTTTGTGAACGTTTATAATTGAACTGTTGTTAAAATAACTGGTTTTCAGTTTTTTTGGCTAAAAATTCACATAACGGAGAATTGGTGTTAACGGTTTTTACAAGTTTGGCCATAAATTAATGACGGCTTACCAAATTTTATTTAAATTTGGTATGGAACTTAAATTAGACAATTGACATAAGATGGCATTATAATTTTTTGGCTAAACAACGGTTTAATGATAGCTATCATACAAATTGATCTCTCGCTTAGGTCATTTTTCGACATCTTTTGCCTTTTTACATAGTTAAATATATTGAATTTTTCGTAATCCCATAGTTTACTGCAAGAGCAAGTTCGTGCGATCGAGTCGTGCATCTTATTTTCTCTGCTATGCATGGTGCTCAGAAACGGTTTTGAAATGAAATAAAGGTATGAGCAAAAGATATAAGCGTAAATCCCAAAATTGGGAACTCCGTAACCCTCCCCCTCCGGCTCACACCCCAGATGTTAGGACTTTAAGTATAAAATGTTGATTCCTGAATCATACTGAACAATTTTCTGAAGGAATGACTCAGTTTCCTGCTAACGCGACGCACTCTACAACCCCTTGATTGGATATTAACTCATGTGTAAATTTATTTTTTTATGTGAAAATTATGACTTTACATTTTTCAAATTCCTTGATTTTGGTCTGATGCATTCAACAACCCAATTTATAGATTAAGCTTCTTATAGGAAATTTAATTCTCTATATTTTCCTCTAAGAAATGTTTTTTTTTCAGATTAGCAGTTTAGATGATATAACGGAATGTTTGATGAACAATATGGGAAAAACACATATTTTTGTAATTCGTCCCCTTTGCGATTCATTTACCTCGGAAACGGCCTAGAATTGGAAAAACCTTATAATAACACCAATTGAAGGTAATTTGATGGGCTTTAATTTAGTCTTGGAGAATTTTTCCCTACAAAGGCAACGGGCCATTTCCGTGATATAATCGTAAACCTCAAAAATAAGAACTTAACACCCCTCCCTCTCCTCCGGCTTACTTCCCAGACAGACGTCAAGACTTTTAGTATGTTGACTATTTAAGCAAGCTGAACAATATTCCGAAGGAATGGATTAGTTACCTGCCCACGCACTACACACCCGCTTTTAAGCTATTCATTGCCAAGACTATATTAGTGTTAAATTTGATATTTTCTCAGCCGGGATGCATATATTTTTTTTAGTAGAATGTACATACATAGGTTCAATTATGACTGAAATTTATTTCACACGAACAAAACTAGAACTATCGGATGGTGTCAACAAAGTTGTGGTGGAATTTTAAACAAAACGTACACCTACTGCATTTTTCATAAATACACAACTGCATCTACAAAGTCATAAGAACTATAACTACATTATAATATAGCAAGTCTTTTTGTTTTACTTAAAATTAAATAGAAGGAAATCATTCATAAATGCATGTTCTAGATCAGGCAGCCTTGAACATAACCAAACATGTGTACAGGTAGTATAATATTTTTCCATTCTGTCAACTTCATGAAATATGAATCAAAAGTGGAAATAAAATATCTATTTAACTTCACACTATTAAAACATAAGTATATACAAATTTCCTTATTCCAAAGACTGTACCTGTTATATCTGACTCAAAGAACCTTTATTTTGAATTTGTCTATCCGAAAAAAACACCCTCATCACAAATGAATTACTCTTCTTGTATCCTTCTTCCATGCGATAGATAAAATGTAAATAAGCATAATGAATAAGGGATAGAAACTTAACATCACAAATGAAAAAGGTTTTCCCTAGAAAAGATGCCTTCAAATAGTGTTAATCCAACATTCTCTCCGACAAAAAAAAAATAGGATTACTTTCGGTTCGAAAACACAGTATGAGTGGGAATTTTCTTGTAAGTACAATTAAAAGTTTTCTAACCACCATAATGACGATGATGCTCAGCTCTACAACACTAAATCAGTTTTTAGTAAGTAATTCTAGATTGAATTTAAAATTATCCTTCCCCACATGAGTTTTCTCCAACTCTATACATTCGAAAATGTTCCTTATTATTTTCAATCTTTTTCCCATATCCTCAACCCATAATGTAACTACATGTATCTTATGCTCCTACACTAATTGAAAATTGCCAGACAAGACCGTGCAGAACTTAATATATCAAACTTGGTTCGTTTCCTTGTGGCAGCCACCGAAAGCGTGGAGAAGTTTTGGACGCAATTTCATGTGCTTTTGCTAATTAAAACCACATTCTCGGGATAAGTTTCGCCGGATGAAACTTATGGCAGAAAGCAAATGTGTGTTCTGCACGCATATATGCAAAGCAAATAGTTATTCAAAGTATTTTGCTTACCACCTTTGAAAATGTTGGTACGGAGTTCGGAGGAATGATAAAAATCATTCAAAAGTGGAAAATTGAAAATTCATATACGGATTATGTACCGTCGAGGGTATTCGTGTAGAAGAAAAATCGTATTTCCTCTCATGGACTTCCAATCTTCCTTAAGAGTTAATGTAGAAAATATATAAGATTATGAAATAAAAATTAATAAGAAAACAAATCAAATAACAACATCAAGAGTAGATTTATTTGCAAGAACGTTCTGAACTTATGAGGTAAAGTTTGGAAAACTTCGAAACGAAACCCAATTTACTTAACGAGAGAATTTTTGGGAATTAATTTATTATATTTTTCATCAAAAAGGGAATAAAGTCTTGCAGAGATTTAAAATTAAGATATATACGAATTCACATATAGGGTAAGTGCGGCAAATATGGCCCACCCTTAACATTTTTTTAAATAAAACCATAAATTAAACTGTATTTTTTTTTTTTTTAAACAGTCTTATAAATTATTTTTATTTCAGTCTTTTTAAACTTTACTTAAAAAAAGAAACATAACAAAAAGTTAAAAAACAAAAACTTAAAGGAACTTCATCATCTAGGTTTGAAAAAGTTGCAGCTAACATGGTGTTAATAATATAGCTTGGTGTTGATTTTTTCAAGGAACTTTTGGCTTAAGAACAACAAAAATCACAAACAAAATATTGTTCTTCATTGCCTTAGCAGTCTTCATGGGTTTTTGACATTGTTTAGTAATGTAGCCTTCAAAATACAAAATAAAAAAAATATGATTTCAATCGAGGAAATATTTCAAATATGGCCTACAAGGATTTTTTTTACTCAATTTAATTTTTAACACACTTTATAAATTTTGTTTTGTATTACAATATCACATAAATGAAGCTTACTTAATATAACACTATTTAATTTAAGAAAAAAAATTAGAATTTACATAAAATTTAATGTAAAAACACTTAAGGAAACTTAACAAAAAATTACACCAAAAGCAAAGAAAACCAAATACCGCGTGTATCTTCCACACCCGTCGCGCCGCGACGCACTCACCACGAAAGACTATAAATATAAAGGCCCAACTATAATGCGCATGAGTAAGCATGAGCTACTGTCAAAATCGCATGTGTAAACGATCGAATACACACAGTCAAGTCATATGGCGTTGTCTATAATGGGCATGTGCGCATTTCGTTGAGTTTCGTTAAGCATGAGCTGCATACCTATGTAAATTTGACAGCTGTGGGCATCCAAAAAATATTCAATTGCATTTTACCAAAATATAGACTACGAATTTGCATTAAATTATTTATTTCATAAATAAATCAATAAATTTAACAATAAATTGTGCATTTTTAGCAAAATTAAAAGAAACTTAAACAAGTGATTTTCGCATGTTTCACATGTTTATTATGTTTTGTATAAACATGACAAAACAGTTCGTTTAATTTTGACAGTAGTTCGTGCTAGCTCATGCGCATTATAGTTCTGCCTAAGTGCCTGGCAACACTTTCATTTAAATGAAAAACATTGCAAAGTAAGCCGTGGTTGCAAACAAAACAAACTTTGAAACAATTTCCACTAGGCCTCGCGAGGCGTGCGACAATGAAGTGCGAAAAAGAAAACAAAACAGAGGAAAGAGGATGGATTTTTTCATAATTTTATTTCTAAGAAATGAAATTTAATGACGTTCCTTAAAAAAATTAGACTAATTAAACAATTTTTTTTTAAATTGAATATTTTGAAAACCAATTCATGAATCTTTTTTGAAATTTATTTTTCGGATGAAAATTATTAATTAGCTAAAATTGGCACTCATCAAAATTATCTTCATTTTAATACCATTGACAAGTTGACTTAAATTTAAAAAATGTTTACTGATACGTTTTACTGATAGCTATAACTGGCCCCATGAAGAAGATTCTATATGAGTAGTTGATTTCACCTCTGGCCTCTCAAAAACAAAATCCTTTTCAATTACCTCAAGAATTTATTAAAAAATGTTCCATTTATTATTATGAACAAGCAGATTGAAGTTCTTTTAACTCTATCTCTGGAAAATTCATCTAGTGCCTGGTCATCAGCTTAATTTGACACAATTCGCCCTGCAAAGAGCGTTTCTCAATTTGAACAAAATTGCAATTTATCCAAAAGGACCAATTCACCGCCACTTAACCTCAATTTGGGGGAAAATCTCTAAATCAAATCCTCTCGTCATCATCATCGTCGTCGTTGGTCGTTGGTTTGTTGGTTCGTTGGTCCTGGCAAACACTGTGATGCGGTGATGAGTTTCCACTGCGGCAAAGGATTCTTGTAGAGCAAGCATTTTGTCGAGCTGCTGGGCAATTTCATTCATTCAAAAGCAAGTACTCCATTCCAAATGCAATGTTCTTCGTTTTTGAAACAACTAGAGTGGAGATTCCACGATTAAAACCACCACAAGCAAGAAGTAGCACACAAAAAAAAAATAAACAGTTCGCCTAGTTTTTGTTCGAATAACTCCCTGCCTGCCTCCTTCCCAGAAGGACAACAATTTCAAAGACAAAATGAGGAACAAAGAATGACAACGATTTCGACAAAACGACTACAAGTGCTAGTTGCACTCAAGTCGATTCTTCTTTTGTCCTTCTTGCATTATGTATCCTACGCTGAAGACCACAACTGCTTTTCTAAAAGTCTTTAGAAAACTGACCAATCCCACTACCAGGAAAAACATGAGGAAAAAACAAATTAAATAAGCGAAAATTTAACTCATCGACTGAAGAACCTTAACCTACTTAAGAGATAGATATAAAGAGGCAAAAAGGATTCTTTCATGCACCTTGGACAATTTCAAGGATTCCCCATTTAATTTATTTAATATTAACAAAAATGTCTTTTCTGCTTCCTCAGCAAACCGTAATAAAATTTCATTGCTAATCACGGAGATAGAATGAAAGCCGATAAGGATAACGTAAAAATCCTTTTACCTGTAATTGGATTTTTTCTCAAGAATATTTCCCTCTAGAGGCTCGCACGGCATAAAACTTCAGAAATTATGATTACTTTGGTTGAACTTTTGACGCATGAAACCTTACAAATCGCAAACACTTTCAAGTATTCAGGACTCACAGAGTGTTGAGTTGAGAGAAAAGACGGAGTGTTGAATCCTTTTTCTTTTTTAATTTTATTTCCTATGAGGTAGGCCTTCCGGCATAAACACGTTCACATACACAAAACCATTTGGAATCTCATCGGCAAAGATATCAAGGGAGAATGTGAAAGAGATCTTCTTCCAAAGAAATGGTAATCGAATATAATCATCCCCTCAGGTGGCTCTGGAGCAAGAGAAGTGATTCTGACACTTGAAATAATAAGTTCGTTTGTTAATTTGTTAGCCTTTGATATGGTTTAGCTGAGGGTGTTGTGTTGAATAGAATGGGTAATTTTATGTTTTCCTTTCGGGCATTTCACTGGCGTATATAGAATGTGCCGTCATAAAAAGAAGATCCCTTTTACGTTACTATCTTTGAGATACTTATTTGAGAAACACCATTCTCCTTCTTTTCCGGTCACAGGGAATTTCAAAAGTAAAAAGAATTATCTACCATCGCGTCAAAGGATTGAACCCACCTGTAATCGAAATTAGATTGTGATTCAGAATAAAAGATATCCCTATTTGCACCAAGTGATTATGACAGTCATGTATAAGTGTGTATATTTTTGTGAAATTGGGAAGGCAAATCCTTAGGAAAATATCTAATCAGGAAAATTGCCAACTTGATACAGATTCAATATGAAAAACCTAAGACGTTATAAAAAAAACTGCAATACCGAGTAAATAAAGAAAGTCTTAAGGTTATCCAGATTGAAAAGCAGGTACCCTTCCTGCTGTCGATTTTTATTTTTAAGTTCCTTATAGCTCGTTACCACTTTGAATTGTGCCTGCTGAAGTGACTTTCTATATGAAAGGAGGTGGAAAGGGTTCTTACCATTTTCCTTTGAGATGTAATCCTTCGGGTAGAAAATTGATGGCGATTTATAGAGTTGATGGTACTTGTCAGCTTTGCTTTATAAAATATATTTTATAAAAACAAATAAGGATACACTTTAGACTTTATATATAATGCGCCTTAGTATAACAACTTAAATAAAATCTCCACACTTTAGACAACATATACACCAAACTCTTCCTAAATGGGGAGATTTTTATTTAACTGTAAATTTGATTATTAGAAAGGCCGAATGGCTTTATTTTTAAAAGTTCTTTTTTTTTCTATCTATACTTTTTACTTTTTACTACTGGATTCCCTATAAACGGTTAAACATTTTGGTAAACTTTTTAATACAGCACTTGTATTGCAGCCGTATGCAATACACTAAAAATAACATTTTAATATTTCATAAATATGTATTACAATTTTTTTGTATTACATTCTAATATCTTTGTATTAATGTTTATTTGTAATACAAAAAAAAAATTGAAACGCAATCCAACATATTAAAATATAATACTTAAATATTAAAATTCAATCCAACGGATTAAATTATAATACTTTAATATTAAAATTTAAACGAACTTTAATATTAAAGAACCTATTTACAATGCAGTTTGTGTTAAAGCAACTGATTGCATTATAATTATAAGTAAAGCTGCCCCGTGGCGTAGTGGTTAGTATGTCTGCCTATCTCTGGGTTCAAATCCTTAGCGCATGTCTTTTTCAGAAAATATCATTGTCACGATGAATGCAATTCGTTTGAAGTGGACGCAATACTGTGGAATGGAACAACGCACACAAAAGCATGGTTGAGAGTGTAAGTACTACAATTCATTGGTTCTTCAGAGCTGTTTTTTTATGTTTGTACATAGTAAAAGTTGTATAATTATGCCTACGATTATATTAAGTTTTAATATATTTGCTATTAACTTTATAATTGTCATGTTTGCGATGCAATAAATTTTAACAAAATTTTGGTGTTGTCACATATATAACCCTAAAAATATTAAACAGTACCCCAAAGTTTTTAACAGTGAACCTTCGTTGGCGCTATATACGGAGAGCGTTCTGCTCTTAGGCCTGACGTTATATATACTTCACCAGCCCTTTCGATCCATAGCTTGCTGTTCTATTTTAGATTTGGTACCTTTAGCTGGATTACATTTTCTTCAAACTAATCACTCCACCAAAGAAAAACCTTGGTATAATCAAACAATATTCTTGGTTGATTTTGGGTCAACCAAGCACCATTATGGATATGCGTGGTCATTTTTTTAATCAAAACAATAAACTTTTGTGATTGATTTTTTTGTTTGAATAGTCACAAACAATTTAAGATGATCAGGATTGTAGTTGTTTTTTTCACAAAAGTTATCAAACAAGTTAATACAATTTTGCGGCTTCAATTACTTTTTAATATTATTTTTTATTAAAACTAACGTGAATTGCGAAAATAGAAATTTGACATTCATTAATAATTATTTTTAACGAATAAACAAATATTATTTATTACTAAAATATTTTTTTCATAATCGTCTTCCACTTTTTTTAACCAAATCCGAATTTCACTCAATAACAGTAATATCAAATTTAATGCGCGTCTCTAAAATCAAGTACATACCTATGTACGTACAAGAACAACACAGGACACTGTTTTGAATTAAAAAAAAAATTCGTATAATTAATAAATATATTTTTTAACTACATAATATTAGCACAAATCACAAAACACAAGTCAAATCATATAATTCGATGATTTGAATCTTTTTCTTTTAATTTTTCTTCCACATTGAGCCATATTCATAGATGTTTAACAAGTTCTTATTAAGTTGTTTTTAAGCTAAACTCGAGTTTTTGCTATGCATAGAAAATTTAAACCAAAGTCTAAACCAAAAACTCGAGTCTAATACCTAGTTTATATGCAGGGTCGAAAGATCGAGTTTGATTTCAAACGAAATTCCAACCCAGGTATTTCGGCCAACTAGTTGAATGCTTGAGGAGTTGAGTTAAGTGCGTAAAAGTTGAATTGACAGGAGAATACCTGCGTTGCTTTGTAGACATTAAGACCAAAAGATTGAATTTTCGAGAAAAAAATATTTGCATTGCTTTTACAAGTTATGCGCATACTTTTTAACAACAAATATTCATTCGTTAATATGCAATTGATCACATGCAGAAATAATTGTGTATTCACCATTTCAACCCAGGTATTTCATTTAATTTTCGACTCAACACCACTGCTCGAGTGCGATCGAGTCGAATTCCATTTCGTTCCAACTCATCCTCGTTTACAAATGGGTGAACCTAAGTTCAAGCTCGCTTCAACCATGCATATAAACTAGGTATAACTTTAAACTGGACCGAATTCATGTTTAAGTTGTATTTAACTCTAATAAACGTCAGAAATAGGTAAGAAATAGGAAATAGTGATTTTCTTTTTTCTTACAAATAAAATGTTGGTAATTACCACTTTACGAACAAAAAACCATATTAATAAATAGATATAGTAATATTTCTACATACATATACCTACCAACCTACAATAAGAAAAATTTCAGCGAAATAGGTGTGAAATTAAAGACGTTCGTAGGCAAATAAGGATATCATTGTGCAATATAATAATCGAGATGGAAAAACTAGATACTGCGGAAATTTATCAGACATTTTCTTAATTTTCATTTGATATTTGCAACGCGTTTTAAATTTTATAATTTTCTTTCTGTTTCAACCTGTCATGCATTGTTTTCAATCTTTCTTTTTCTTACTTAATAAAAAAGCAATCTATCTCACTCACTCCATATGTGGAACCCAAGTTTGGGATACGTTCCATTTGTGTTTTTATAAACAGAGCTGACAAAACATCTCAGGGGGTCAATTCCCGATCTGTGAAACTGTGAAGTGATACAAAAATTATCATTTTACTTTTCACAGCGATTTTTCATTTTATGACTTCATGAACTCGCATAATGCGATTCTCGAACTTATTATGATAAACAGCTGTCAATGTGTGTACTAAAAAGTACTAAATGATACACCCAGAGAAAAAACAACGTGCAATCAGAGAAAACCACTTTGATTCAAGCAGATTTAAAAAAAAAATAGCTTAGATTACGAATGTCTTAAAATCAAAGTTTGAGAAAAAAAATTGAGAACGAAGCATAATTAAATCAAATTTACTCGAGCTAAGGAACCATTATAAAAACGAAAATCAAATACAATCTATTAAATTTTAATTTGCCTTTTAGTCTCTCAGTGCAAGGTCTGTCAACGCGTTTTCACTACTCTTCACAGAACGATTTGACTGTGATAAGATATTTATCAGTATGAAAAGTTTTTGAAGTTTGTTTTCATTTTTTCACAAATCGGGAATCAAATTTAACGCTAAGGAGTGATAAAATTTATCATTTCACATTTTCAGAGATCGGGAATCGACCCCCAGGTAACCACGAATTTTTTTTGAATCAACCAAGGTTTTTTCCACCGGTCTCCATCGGAGACTCCATCGGAGATTAAGTCTGCCTAAATTTTCGTTCCCTCAGGCTTTGCGTAAGATACTCTACGGGATGCAGTTAGTGTTTTCATTCGGTCTATATCTACTTGCCATCTTAAACGTTGGACACGTAACTAATCGACTATGAGTCTATGAGCGTCCCCATACAGCTCACAAATTTCGTTGTTGTATTTCCTTTGCCAAATTTTGTTGTACTTATCTTCACAGAGGAGACCATAAATCGTATAAATCGTATAAGTATAACCATTATACACTACCCACTCTTAAACAATGCCTAAACGATCTCGTGATTGTTAACGCTAAT
Organism: Baccha elongata; assembly: GCA_951217065.1. Classification (NCBI taxonomy): domain Eukaryota; kingdom Metazoa; phylum Arthropoda; class Insecta; order Diptera; family Syrphidae; genus Baccha; species Baccha elongata. Next base: position 55,101,520 of record OX578272.1, on the reverse strand, counting down.
CTAAATGTTACTTTACTCATCAGGAACTTATGAAACAGTTGCATTCAGAGAAAAGAATGGTAAAGGATCGGTTCATCGGTTTGTATTGACGACCTTAACAAACTTTCCGATAATACATCAAGAATCTCCTTGCTTTGTTCAAAGCGATATACGATCTTTGGAACCATCAATCAAGACTAGGGGGAAAACTGTGATCCTCTGTGGATTTGCTTCCAACTATATTCTTCTGGATTCCATCTCCACATCAATGACATTACTTCTTATTTGTTACTTCTTACTTCTTACCACTTATTTATAAGTCATCAATACATTTGCGAAGACAGTTACATTTCTTATTATTCTTCCTAGTTTAATCTTCACGTAAATGTCCCAAGGCTCCATCTTACCTTACCTTAAAATTACTTCTATTTTGATGCTCTCATCCAACCAAGTGCGGAAATCATCTAAGTGGCTATAAGTAAAGCTTTCATGTCTATTAGGGCCTATTGCGGGTTCTTTGTTGTGAAATGACTTCCGGTATCATCAATGTCTATGGTCAGTGGTTAGTGTATTTTGAACGTAAGGCAAGGATACACGACTGTACTATATGCTTTTGTTGGTGTTGTTGGCTTGACTCTGGACCTGGACTCGGGACGGATGGTACATTACGTACACAGAGATTTTCAGCATGTACACGAACAGGAAGTGCCCATGAAGAAGGCGAGTTATACTTTATTTTCCATTCAATTTCACATTTTCTAATGGCACTCTCTCAAGAAAACTATAAAACTGAGAACAAGCAAGTTGGATATTTCTTGGTATAGGAACAAGAACATGGTGAAGAAGGTTATTTTTTTTAATAGAAGAACTTGTAGGTTGAATTGTCTCTTTAGTATAGGTATGTGTTCATGGTACTTAAAGTTATATTTTTTTTATCAACAGTGAAGAAGGATAGAAAAATGTATAAATACGTGAGAAATCATCTTAGCTTTATTGGAACTTAAACAACGACAGTTTTATAAGAAAATTTGCGGAAATGGGTTCAAAGTTAAATTAAAATTGTTTTTCCGTATCTACTTTAAAACTAAATTCAAAATGGCTAACTTTTAATTTATAAGTGACACACTTCAAGATCACTTTTAAATGCGTTCTTTTTGAATTTAAAAGTGATTTTAAAGTGCACATTTTAATATTATTTTAAAATTGCGAATTTTTGGAATTAAAAGTGACACGCTTTTGCATAAATTTCTTGTGAATTTAAAAGCGATTTAAAGTGCACATTTCAATATTCTTTTAAACCTTTGAAACATTAAATTAGTTCTTTCTTTGGCAAGCTGAAAATTAATTAAATACCATTCTTGAAAAAGAGATGAAGTCCGTAAACTTATTTAAAAGTGAAAGCAAATAAGCGAATAAAAAGTTAACACTTTAAAAAATATTTTTTTAACTTCACCTTTTTTCAGCTTATGTATGCATCAGGTAGGCAGGTAGACTCTTATTACTTTAAAATTAAAAGTGTTACACTCAAATTCATAAGTGTTCGTTTTAATTCTCAAAGTTTTTTATTTAGTGTCTTTAAAACTGAAAGCAAACTCGTTAAAATTAACATTTTAAAATTTATTTTAACATCTAAGTGATTTTTTTATTTTGCTGCAAAAAGCCAAACGTTTTTAAAATCAACACAATTGCTTTGAATTTACAATTGAAAATCTCTTTAAAATTGATAAAAAATTATATAAACAAAAGTTTTTTCATTTCGCATTCGTTCTATAAAGTTAAAACTTTTAATTCAACAGTTTTCTTTTTAAATTCGAAATGAAACTTATTAAAAATTTAAATTAATAAATGAAATAAAATTGTTTGATTTAAATTTGGAAGTGTTAAGTTTTTCATTTCAAAATTTTATAATATATAAAAATTTTAAAGTAAACTCATTGAAATTCAAAGGAAATTTTTGAAAATGATAACATTTCTTTTAAATTTTTCGATTTTTTTCTTATTTTTACAGAAACATTTTAAATTTGGTTTGAAAGTAAAAAACTTAAAGCAAAATTTCTTACTTACCATTGTCCATTCTGCAGCCAGCCATGTTGTAGTTTCTGGTACTGTTCGTAGATGGACATGGACAAGAAAATTATATGGTGTTTGACAAATGAAGTCGAAACATGGTTGAAACCAGTATGAGCAGCATATACACTAGTAGTGAGTTGAGCAAGAGGAACAAAACCGCCACAGAAAATTGCAATGAGAAGGAACAGCGCCACATATAGGTCAAACGCCGCAACTTCGCGGAAAGTATAAATAAGTTGAAAATGTACTGGTGGCGCTGCAGTAGTCAGCGACAAGAAGATATAAGCTAGTGCTAATTTTGAGTACCCGTCGTTTTTGGGTGAATGTACTGATAATATCTAATGACACTGGAGGCATCACGTTGGCAAGTAATTTCTTTTGAAAAATGTTGTGGTCAGTACCCGCCAATAATTTTGTCTAGTTTTTTTTTGTTGGGATATTGGTTAAGTACCAACCCTTAATTTAATTAATTATTTTTTTTTTTTTTGTAAGCGATAAAGTCCTGTTTCCTAGTTTCTTCGTTCTCGAACATAATTATAAGAAAAACCCTAGATACCCCACACATATTCAGAGCTCTAACTAGGTAGGGAATTCGGGATACGGGAATTCGTATTTAGTACCCAAAAAGGATAAAGAATAATTATTGTTTTTTTTTTGTATTCTAAGGGAACATCTCTCTGTCGCATAGTTTTGCTTGAAGTTTGTTTTTTTTTTTGTAAGTTATTATCGCAGATAGTATGTTTTGTTTAGGAACACTATTGAAATTATAATTAATAAAATTATGTTTTGTACTGTGGATGAAATTCTTGGTGTTTTCATGTACTCGTTAGAGCACATTATGGAGTTTTAGACTTTTTTTTCAGGGGTGTGGATGGTAAGCGGCTCTTTGCAGTGAAGATGGTGTGATTGGAAGCTGAACATCTGCCATATAGGGGAAATCTTAACACGGCCGCTAGATTTCTAGGTTGGGAGGGTATGGGCCACGCTGCAACAACACCCGCAGCGCCCTCTAAGTGTGGTGAAGGTACGTCTGACGTCTTGTATTTATTTTTTTTGGCCTGTTTTATGTTTTTGTTGCTGGTAAGGCATGGTTTAGGGGACAAAATCTCTCCCGTTCCGGCGAGCTAAGTCGCACACCGCCAGCAGGCCGCGTTCCTTTAATCTATGCATTCTACCCTTCATCTGTCACATCCTATCCAAATTCCTACCTCTTCCTTATCATTTCTACCACATCTCTAGTTCCAATTTCTGCCACCTCCTCTTGCCACGCAACAAACTATAAGAAAGTATGAAGAGGATTGAATATCCTCCTCGCCGTGAGGGTTTATTATTAATTTTGATTTTCAGGTTTGATAGAAAGAGATAGTTTTTCCGCACACTTCTTACTCGGACATTAGCACGGAAGAGACTGAACTTAGTTTTAAGATATAGAAAATTAATTTTTCAAAACATGCATAGATATTTAGGCCGTGTGCGAATTGCGTTAAAAATGCTGGTTAATTTGATCCCAGTTAAATTTGATCCGTTTTTATGGAGGTGAATAAAATTTAAGCATTTTGCTGTGTGAATTGCTCTAAATGGGATTTTTTAAGCATACATTTCCCATTGACATTCATTGCGTTCAAGAACCTATCTGGGACGGTATCAAACTATCTAAAAATGTTCAGATACCTTAAGTTGTTGCATCAGCAGTTTTTTACAAGGGATTACAACTGCACGAAGCTACCTAGATTGCTTTGGATACATTCGATAAAAAGGATCTAATAAAGAACGTGGGTATAGTGTATTTTATAGTGTATTAAATAATAATAATAATAATAATAATACGTCAAACAAAAAATCCAAAATGAACAATCGACTGCTAAAGTATTTTCAATTAATGTTAATCATTATTTTGCAATATCAAAGATATATAACAGGAAATTCAAATAATCAAAGAAGAAAAATTCAGGAGGTACAAAAATTTAAATATGTAAAACTGTCTTTCTACTTATAAGAAAATCACAAGATAATGGTGGTTTTATTGACGAAACGCACGGCAAAAGGACTGGTGTAAACAGGGTCAAACAAAAAAACAAAATATTTGAAATGAGCGTCGATGTTTACAATATTCTTTATAGGCTCATGTTTAATTAAAATTTCCAGTCACAAGTAATGGAATTTTATGAAAACTTCCAAGGTATTGGTTCAAAAAGCGAAAAAATTAAAAATTGCAAATGTAGTTACAAGTAGTGACAATATTATTACACACACACTACAAAAATTCACTCAATCTTTATAAAATTTTAGATTTTTTTCCCCGTACATACGTCTCTTCAAGTTACCCCTCTCACCATCACTAATTATATAAAAATCATCGTTTCCTACACGTGGAAATATAGACTTTGACGAACAGCTTACAACGAACATCTATCTAGCTATCTTAGATTGCTATCTCGTGTGCAACCGAACGCACTCAGTTTTTAGTTTTTTTTAGTAAACAACCCTGTTCGGATGACATGTGTCAAACGGAGCTAATTCATTTGATTTTCATTTTTTGATCAGAGAAATTGTGTTGATGAAGTTGAAATTGAAAGCAACTTTGAAAAAATATAATTAATATCATTAAAGGACCACTATTAACTGAACCTGATTAAGTAATAACGATTTTGACATCCTACCAGTAAAATCAAGAAAATGTTTTCAGATGTATCAACAGGTAGAGGAAACAATGCATTTATGTATTTGAATTTTCACAAAAGAATGTAATTTCTTACGGAGTTTTTCTTTAAAGGGAACAAAACTATGGCGAATCTTTCCCAGTGCCAGTTGAAAACCAAACCCAAGTGGATAAGAGTGTTTTCCTTGGCCAATATGAACTAGGCACGCAGATAAGGAATAGTAATCTGATACGAGGCCATCAGAGAATCCATCAATTAAGTAGTGACGATTTTTTAAATCTAGTTCGTTTTCGCGAAATATGTACCTATGTGCCATGCCTCTGTGCAGAATAAAGTGTATGTTTTTTTTTTTACAAAATAAAGGCAAGCTTTCCGGTTATGGATTGTTCCATAAGGCCAACAGAATGCTGGTGTTGCTACATTTGTTTTCTCCGAGTTATTGTGCATGTACATACATAATGTTTATTTTGCGACGGTGCCGGAGTGTTTTATGATAATGCTTTTTATACGAGGTTTTCAGCGTCGCTCCTAGTACATGCAATTTCCTCTCATACTTCTTGTACATTGTTCAACATTGGGAACCGTATCTAATTTAAAAAAAAAAAATTAATTTTTTTAGGCAAATGTCAAAATTTAACCAATGCTAAAATTTTAACGAGCTCCTGAGCAGGTTAATTTTTGGCGCCTGTATTCACCTCAGCAGTGTCAAAATTTATCCATGGGATCAAATTTAACAACCATTTTAACGCAATTCGCACACGGCCTTACTTCTAAAAAAAAAATGATTTAAAACAATTATTTAATTATTTATAAAACTGTTACCAGAATTTTAAAAATATTTTCATAGTTAATTCATATTTGAAAGAAAAAAATCCTGCTTCGATTTTGGTTTAAATCATTATTAAATATGGATTTAGCACATTCAAAAAAACTTCATAAAATTTTTTTCGTTTACCTATGTTTTTATTTGTATTTGTAAAATCAAAGTACATATGCATAAAGTTTGTTGGTAAAATATAAGTTTAGTCAAAAAGAATTCCAAAAAAGTAAGAGCAAGAGCGGTTTTAAATAAAACGATTTTTATTAAATAATTATAGTTAATCTCGAGGATAAATTAATCTCGAGTTAACTCTCGAAGCAGTTTTTCAGTTAAGGGCAAACTCTGATTGGAAATGGCATGTTAATGCTGGCATGTTTATCGAAACATGTCATTTTCAATGAAAAAAATAAAACAAACAACAAAAGCAATAAAGCAAATTGCTATATTTTATAATAAAAAAGTACCTGACAATTGTCATTTTCTTCAGCATAAAACAGACCCGTCAACCACAGTACCTATATTAGGCGTATGTTTTATTGGTAAGTGTTTAGTCACTTTAGCAAAATTTTGTATGGGATACGAAAAGTGGCGATAAATTGGTCAGTAATTAAAGTGAACATAAAAGTGAAGATAAAATCTTGGAATGCCTGGAAATTTTTGGCGCGAAATATAATGTCAATACATTTTTTGCTTAAAAGTTGGTGGCACCTACGACAGCTTTAGACATGGACTCCATATACAATGATTATTAATGGTTGTGTTCATTGTGTTTTCCTTTAGGGCGGCGTTTTGCGGAAGAAGTAAGAAGCTTTCAACCTACGAAAGTTGCAAAAAAAGGTTTGACGATTTTGAACTTTTCGCTTAAAAACAAATAAAAATTAGTTAAAGCAAATCTTTAAATAAAATTATATAATTTGGAATTTAATTTGGTAATATTCAAGCTAAATAATGATTATTTATCCGGTTTTTATTTGTTTGTAGTGGAAGGTGGGGTGCAAGTTGACCAAGTCGGCATATACAAATAGCCATACTTTGCATACACATCCATAAAATTATTTGAAACTTCGGCTTGGCATATAGTCAAGAATACCAACTTTGAAATAAAATAAAAAAGTGGATACAAAAGTGAATATAGCGTTTTATTGGTTCTTTTCAGTGCTAACTAACTAAAAATTACCAACAAAACACGACTATTATAGATTAATTTTTTGTTCTTCAAACAGATTAAACACTCTCAGTATCCCACGACATACCTGTCTTACATTTGAGCAACAATTCTTTGTTAATGCCATACGCTTGTGGAACTCTCTGCCCATAGATATGAGAAGACTTTCTAATACTGAAATATTTCAAAATAAGCTAAAACTCTATTTTTCTGTTCCGTAAGAATTGTGGGGTTTTACCTTTAAACTAAAAATAAATTTAAGTTTCGCTACTCAGTTGTTTCCTTTATGTTAGTATGGTTTTTCATTTTTAATTTTATTTCTTTAAAGTTAACTTTTATTCTTTAATAATGTACATTATAAATCTATCACTATATTTATAAGATATTGTATCTTAATGTGTACCTATAGAATATCAATGAACTAAATAAACTAAACTAAACTAAACTAAACTAAAAATAAATCACTTCTCTCAGTGTAGTTTTTGATAACATAACGCTCACGGGAGAATTACAGAGAATTGCAACACAAAACACACCAACACTAAAGCCAGGCGCGCTCTTGCCACTTGTGATTGCAATTATAACTTCAGTTTCAAAATAATAGAACACATTGTTTTAAGTGAGAGCGCGATCATATGCGACTGAAAAATCGCAAATTTTGTTCATGTAAATATTTGCGATTTTTTAACTGCAATTAAAAATAATCGCGAGTGCGCGCTTGGCCTAACCGTTGGGCATTTGCCCAGATTTGATGGGGAATGAGCACTTGCGTTTACCGTTCGTTGGACATTAAGTCATTTTCAGAAAATGAGTCACATCTAACTTTCATTGTATAGCCCTTCTTCTCGGATTTATATGTAACACAACTCTATTGATTTTGATGATTTGAGTACGTACTATTTCGATACAGACCGTCCATCTGTTAATTAATATCTATCATACAGTTTTAATTCCATAATTTTCGACGATTGTTTCCTCAAGGTACCGAGAGAGTGACCAATGGCTAATGAGCCATGGACCATTTTTTTCCAATCACAAAAACGGCATTTAGCTATAAAAACCATCTCTAACTTTTTTAAAAAAATCATTAAAGCCGATTTCGAATTCAACAACTGTTTAATCAAAATTAAAAAAAAATAATTTAAAATTATTAGAAAAATATAATAAAGTTATTCATTTATTTTATGCATTAAACAAAGATAATATTTTACGATTTGATCGTTCCACAAAATTCAGTTTAACTTTAGAACCCCCTTATTTATATCCATCAATTCTATATAATTGTTCTACAAAACGATTCAAATCAAATAAATACACATTTTCACTAAACTTTAAATTTAATTGCAAAACGATTTAACAAAACCTCCCCCATTACGTTCAACTATACCCCCACTGCATCTGACTCTAATTTGTATCATTAATTTTTTTTTCAAATTCAAAGACCAAAATAAATTAGATATAAAATGAACAAAAAGAAATCACTGCACTTACAAAATAAACATAGCGAATCATCATGTTCGAAAAACAATTTATTTACAGTTGTTGCCGTTGCATTGCAAATTGCAACATGAAATAAACCTTAAACTACCGTCATTCCGAAAGTATCTACTAGGTACATGCCTATACGACCCGAAATGATTAATGAGACAGAATGAAACGCATTCAATTTCGCAACGAACAAAAGGCAATCATTGTACGACCACGCCCACATGCATCCACCTCTCGAGACTGCAATTTCAAATGAATTTAAATATTTGGTACGCTTGATGTTGCCCCCTTCCTGTGTCTAGCACAGCAACAATTTTTTACTGCAATTGAACATTTAATAGGAAATAATCAGTGGCGAACAATGATGACAGCCGGACAAATCCATTTGTACCGGCATTCGTTTGGGACTATATTATACTCTAGAATTAACGGAATCACAGCGCGGGATGTGTTAACGGTTTTTGTTTTTTTTTTTTTTTTCTTATTTTAATTTAATTTTTCCGACCCCATCGGTGCATACTTATAAAATGGCTACGCACTTTCAGTGCGAAAATTCAAAATATCCGATGCGTTAATAATTGTTCAGTGCAATTCAGCGTTTGTCTGCCAGCACTGCTGCAGGGTTTCAGTGCAGCAAAGCAACATGTCGGTACATTTATCCGGCTGAATGCGTTTGAGTCAGCAAGCGCTAAAATTTATCGGTTTGTTTGAGGGGTTTTTTGTTTGTAATTCGAGCGAGCTCCACCACACCGACCGGGAGCGGGCTATTAATTGAAAATAATTTTCGACTAAATACGCTCAATTTAATTCGAAGAATCAGGATTTGGAATAAGAGGACCTCATTCTAAAAGTTGTTTGTTTGTGCTGTTCCCATCTGTATTTTATTAGGATCGAATTAAATTGTCTAAATTTTTTTGTATGTGCGATGATTTTTTTGGTTTCGTTTGTCCTCATTTAAAAAATAACCATAACAACGACGAGTTTAACATGTGTCCTTGTGGCTACCACATTATTTTAGACTTTGTAATCGATTAATACATATTTTAGAATGGGAGGGTTGGGTCATATGTATATATATTGTTACTTTTGTGGTTATGTGGAATTAGTTTATGGTGATTATGAGTTTACTCCAATTTAATGAATCAATTTGTTTTTTGACCAAAAGGGGTTATTGTACTGATCCAAACCCTTCTGTACACAATGACAGGGGAGGGGACCATTGTCCTTTTCATTTGATTAGTATTATTATTGACTCTTTGTGATGGTTTATAGCCTCCGGGTATTGGGTCTCGCGTGGTGTACAATGCGGTTTGTGTTTTCACTTAATTGGTGCGATGAAGAAGGTGAATAAGCCTATATAGTGTATATGGGTATGGAAATTAGGCTAATTTGAATACCAAATTAGTGACTGAGATGAAAATAGATTTACTTAGGTTAAATATTTTGACACACAATTTAGGTTTCCCAGTTCTGGATCGGTTCAGCATAATTCCTTCTTGCCGTAAGAAGATTAATCAAACTCGGTAAACACCAAAGTGTGTTAGCGATTCAATAACACTCGCTTTAATTATTCTAAAGAACGTACATGAGAGTCCTTGGGTAATACAAGGAAAGGCACTGGCTTAGTTAATGAATACTTCACCTGAAACCATACCAGTGTCAGGAACGTTAAAAAAAGTTTTGCGAAATTTCGAAAAATATTTACTTGCGACACTTACTCGCAAGTTACCTGCATGGAATCGATCCTAAACCAAATTAAATTATTTGGTCAGAGTTATACGCTTTTCGGGACCAGCAATGTGTAATAGTCGAAATCTGAGAGTGTCCAGCTGGTGCGCTGGAAGTACATACTAATAGATGAAGGGTTACTTGATACTTGGGTTTTCGAAATGTGATTCATGGTGATGCAGATATGGTAAATTTATATTACATTTCCACACGTTCTATAAGAACATTGAACGAAAAGAGCTTTTGATTTTGTGCTATATATAACGATGAATTTAGAGAACTGAAATACGGCATCCTAAATCTTACTAATAAAAACATCATTAACATGTGTACGTTTTATGGTGTTATTGCAATAAAATAATATGCGACGTTTTTCACAATTATTGTATAATGTTTTTGCTGGAAACGGAATTCAGATTATCTATCTGCTATGATTTGATTTTTTGTCAAGAAGCCGCGTGTGAAATTTTGCAACTACTTGTTACTTGCCCACATGCATTAATTCCTTACCAGAATTGCAATTAAGTTCGCGGTTGTTATTTCCCAACAGTTCAGATTGGTAAGGGGTGGCATGCTGCCCCCCTGCAACCCCCCTGCCTGGGCCAGTATAGGATTTTGGGTGGGTGCAAGTAATGCGGGTCTTAATGCTTTTTTGTAGAGATTCTTATTACCACTTTTAAAAGGAATTAATGCCAGCGGGTGTTATTTCCTATTATAGTCTGAATTACGCCCCACGGGCTTTATTTCCGCTGCCCTTATTTCACTATATCTATTTCATTTACAAAATAAAAAACAAAAACATTTTCCTTTTGTAACAAAAAACGACAAAACGAGTTAACAAAAAAAATTAGTTTATGAAAAATCGGAAAAAATAAGATAAACTTTACATACAATAAACAAAAGTAATATTTTTAATTGTTGTCTTACTTTTTTCAAAACTGTAACTTTTAAAATTAAAGCTTACATAACTTTTTTGACAAAAAGCTAATGTGAACTATACCAGCAAAATCACGGTTGTAATCATTTTCAACTGGGGGTGGTGTTTTTGTTTTGCCTCGTGGCCAAGGCTAAGATATAACAAAGAAATAAAATAAATAATGATACAAATTCTATATACTAATATGAAAAATAATTTAAAAAGTTTATTTTTTATATTAAGAATATTCAACCAAGTAGAAGACTTAGCATCAGTTTATTTCAAGTTAACTTTTCAGAATTTTTATTCAAAATTAAAGCGTTTGGCGGCCTATAGTCCAAGAAAACATTACGTTTCGCCCGGTGCTAGCTTTGTAGGCTCGTCAGATGGCGACCAGCTTATATCTTAGCCTTGGCCACGAGGCAAAACAAAAACACCATCCCCAGTTGAAAATGATTGCAACCGTGATCTTGCTGGTATAATTCACATTAGCTTTTTGTCAAAAAAGTTATGTAAGCTGAGCTAGAAAAATCTTTAAATTGCGTAATGACAAGGTGCTTTTTGTTTTTTCATCAACCAGATTATTTGGATAAACCAGGAATAAAAAAGAGTTAGAGCTTATTTCGAGATTATTATTGTGGTTGTAAAAGAAAACGAAAAATTTAAAGCACAATTGAGTTACCCAAGTTACCAGTTCTCGCGAAAAGGTTTTTTAAACTCGTTGTTTTTAAATTTTTCTTTAAGTAATTTAGACAGTTTGAAGACATTCCATATTTTTTTATTTATAAGAAACTCTATCTAATTTAATTTTTTTTAGCTCAGTAAAATGTAAGTATAAAATTACCTAACCATAAGTCGATCATTTCGTGCTGATAACGAATTCTTATTGCTAATAGTCAAATTCCTATATTCTTTTCTAATGACCTTAACATCGGTTGACAGAAGCATTTAAACTACCATTAACCAATGAACCTTTAGTTATTAACTTTTTTTTTTCTTTGCTTTTCTTGTTCAATAATTGTTCATTTTGTGGTTTTTTCTGTTAATGATTACTAATTTACCTATATGTCCATTTGTTCTGAATTCTCTGCATTATTTTATTTGTAAAAATTTGCAGTATTTTCTAATATTTGTAAACTTTTGTATTCTTTCGCATTCGTTTCCAATTACTGAACACTTTCCATTATTTGTAAGACCTCCAACCATCTCTTGTTTTCTTTTGTTATCTTTTACATTGTTTAATATTTTTGCAGCCATTTGCATTTATTTGTATATCATAGGCATTCCTTGTATGTGTGTACCTACAGTTGTTAGCTTTAATGTGTTTTTTGCAACATTAATAATATTATATTATGTTATAGCGAACAAAAACAAAAGTAAGAACATTTTCTCGATTTGTTTTATTTTTCGATTTTTTTATTTTATTATTTAGTTATATCGTTTTATAAATTATATTACAGTTAAAAAATTAAAAAAATAACATACATATATCTCTATGATATGACCCTTTTGGCCTTTAATAGTCTAACTTTTCAAACCTTTTATATCTTCTGTAATTAAACCTTTATTCAGTTCCGTTATATGATTCCATTAGCACTTACTAAACATTTGTTAAGTGCAAATAGATCCTTCGAGCCGTATACATGTGACGATTCTCGCAAAACTAAACATGCCAAAATTATTTCCATTTGAATAAGTAATTAGGGGTTTCATTTGTAATTACAGTCATCGCATTATTTGAAAACACCTTTTCCTTCTGTTTCCAAGCAATTTCAAAAGTTCCAATGAGATTTTCAAAATATAAATGTCAACACATGGCTTATAGTTCAATTCACACGCATTCATACCGACACCAGTTAACTCCTTGAAAAGCCTCCACATACCGCACTCCAAGGACACACTTCGCATTATAATACTTGGAAACTGAACGTTCTACTGAGTTCTTCTTCGCACATCCGGAAGGCATAGATGATGGTATTAAATTACAATTACTATTCTGAAACTTTTGTTGCGTAAGTGTTAATTGTAATGTTCAGTGTTCGTTCCCATCTAAATCCACTTAGATATTCGAGTGCTCCTCTCGGGTAGAGGCTTATGGGGAATTCGATATAACCTCAAACATCACTCTAGTGTGTGGTGCAAACACCCCAACAGCGTCCTTTATGCGAAAACCGACAAATGTCGATTCTAAAGGGTAGATACCCTCATTTAAGATCACAGCCCCTCGAATGTGGTGCCTTCACAAAATCTGTCAATCCTACCATCAGTTTAGGGATGTTCAAAAGCTTCAAGGCAGGTTATACGGTATACCTACTGTAGTAAGTATATCTATTTTTCCTTTTTTTTTCCTGAAAATTGTGTAGTAATTATGCTTAATGAAAATGAGAGGGTGCAAAGAAGGGATGGTAGGGTGAACGTAAACTTTCTGATAGTTGTCACCTATTTTTAGTTCGTTATTTAATTATTAGTTAAGGGGTTGTAGACGAAGTTTGAGAGGGAGGTGTTGGATGAGGAATTAATTATTTTGGTGGTGTTGCGCTAATGTGTAGGAAATGAAAATAAATTCTTTGAACATGTTAAAAGAGGTGCTGAAGCTCGTATCTGTTTTTTCAATTTTAATAAGACAGTTTAAAGTTTACGAAATTAAAATAAAAGTACATTTTGGTTAACGAAACAGATAACAACAGATGAGTTTTTGAAAAGAAAATTTTCTGGAAATCAAATGAAAAATAAAATAATATTTAATAGAAGAATGACTCTTAATGTTCGGCTTCAAAAAACAATAGTTAATTAATGCGAAATGTTGCTACAATGTTGCTTAAAATCTTACTTGGAAACCAATTTTACTATAACCAAAAGCAGTTTGCAGCTCGTGTCAATCTGATTAGAAACAATCTGATAAGCATGCGAGTATTCATCACTGGTCCCTACAAACTAAAAAGACAATTAAAGATCCTTGATACTATCAGCAGTGCCAGATGAAGGTTACATCAATGTGACGACCAATAATGATTAACACACAAAAACATCTGGGAGATCACCAGATAGAAAAGAGCAAAATATAAGCTTCTATTGAATATACATTTACTGCACAGAATCTTTTATCCGATTCCAGAAAGCGATATGCTCCACTTTTAGTGGCGGATTTGAATACATATTTGTATGTTATTCTTGTAATAGGAATATTCTAATTCGCGCATTGGATCGCTTTCCGTAAATATTCAATAAAACATTGACTTGTTTGCTCTAGGAAAAGATTAATCTGTTCTTCGTTCGCTATAGCCCCATCCCTATTGCCAGCCGTATTGCTATCCTTATCGCTGGACGCCTTGTCACTTTGATATCTGATGCCTCAACGCATTGATACCTTATCGCTCTGAGGCTCTGACGCTTTGATTCTTGGAAAGCCCGTATACTTTAACGTGCTGACGTTCTCACGCTCTAACGCTCTTACGCTTGGAGCCATGACGCTTTGATGTCTTGAAGTCATAAATTTTTAGGCGCAGGGATATTACTCCTCGGTACATAAGTCCAAAATGCTATTTTTTGAACTTCTGTCCCACTTTGATGGGACATAAGTCCAAAATCGAATTTTGGAAATATGTCCCACCAAAGCGAGACATAAGTTCAAAGTTTCAATACCAAACTTGCACCCACCCAAACTCGCACACACCCCAAATCCTATAGTGGGCCAAGCAGGGTGGTTGCATGGGGACAGCATGCCCCCTTACTAATCTCAACTGTTGGGAAATACAGGTGGGCCACCCAGGTACTGCGACTCCTCGGGACATAAGACTTTTGTTCGGACTTGTGTCCCACTTTGGATGGGACTTATGTCCCATCAAAGTGGGACATAAGTTCAAAAAAAAACATTTTGGACTTATATGCCCCGAGGGAGTTATGTCCATGCGACAAATTTCTAACGCTCTGACTCTTTGACATCTTGCCGCCCTGATACTTTGACGCTTTTACACCTGGACGCGCTGACACCTTGATGATCTAACGCTTCGACAATTTGACGCCTTGACACCGATGATGACGATAACGATAGCGATAATAAAAACGATATTTTAAGCGCATAGCGATAACGAAAGCGATTTTGATATCGATAATGATTGCTATAGGATAGCGAAAAAGAGTTTTTACAAAATATTTGAACTTTTGAAATACAGTGGACAAATAAGTGAAGAAAGTATTATTACAAAACAAATACTTGCAAAAACTTTGAGCTGCAAATAATATTTTTCAAATATTTGCGCTGTACCTGCTAATATACTATCAACCCAAGTCTTTGTGCAGCGTGAAGTTATTGCTCATCAAATTATCCTAAGAAAAACAGTAGCACATTATCACATGAACATATAGTACTCGGCCTCAACTAACATGTCTTTCCAGCCAGCTCTATTCCTAGCTAGCCGCTTCCAATTTTGCACCGCAAGTTGGCTGTGGTCGTTTTCTTCACTTGTGCGCGCCATCTATTGGGGGGTCTTCCAATGCTGCGTACACCATCCGGATTGGACTCGAAGACTCGTCGGGCTGGTGCGTACCCTCAGTTGCAGTATTTTCAGCTTCTTGACCAGGTTAATATTGCTGTATAGCACGTAAAGCTCGTCGTTGAATCGTCTTCTCCATACTCCTTCGATATACCCAGGACTAAATATCACTGGAAGAATCTTAATCTCAATCTCAAAGCACCCAAGTAACTTTTAATCCGAGCTCTTTAACGCACATGCTTCCCCCCATACAGTAGGACTGGTATAATCCAGGTCCTGTACAGCTTCTCCTTGGTTATATAAGAGAGAGCCTTACTACTTAAATGCCTTCTGAGGCCGAAGAAACAGCGATTGGCAAGTGTAATTCTTCTTTTGATCTCTGCACTGATGTCATTCTGCGTAGTTATAGTGGATCCCAGGTATACAAAGTCCTTGCCTACTTCAAAATTATATCTATCCATCATTACGTTTTGCCCAGTGGTGGGCGATTTTGTACAATTGCTTCAAGAACGATGTTAAATAGGCTGTATGATAACGTCACCTTGCCTTAGACCTTTCTCAACATACCGACTTTGACAGAGTAGCGAGATTTCTCTATCAAAATTCTGCACAAGCGGACGTGTTTGGAATTCCTGTTTTTTTTTCCAAAATCTGTCGAAGTGTGAACATTTGATCGGTGGTTGACTTGCTTGGCCTTAAACCACACTGATAGGGGCCAATCAGATCAATTGCAATGGGTCTTAAGCGATCACACAGAATAGCCGACAAGATTTTATAAGCGACGTTTAGCATTTGGTGCATGTCAGAGCGTCTCTTTTTTGTGGATGGGGCACACTATGCCAAGGTTCCATTCATTTGCCATACTTTCGTCCGACCAAATTTTACAGATTTTACAATTCAGCTGATAAGCTGTCTGCACCAGCAGCTTAATTTGATCTAAGTTTGGCAATCGCTAGCAGCACTTTATTCAATGCGGGTGGCTGAAAGTGTTGGCCATCATCGTCTATGTTAGATGGAATTAGTCGCCTTGAAGCGGAATGTTTGGCTATCTTCGCCAATTAGCAGTCTAGAAAAATGGTATGTCCATATCCTCAGAACTGACTGTGTATATACCACCATATTCCTCCTCTCATATCGGCAGGCTTCCATTCTGGCTTTAAAGCCTTGGGTAGATCTTTTTACCCTTTAGTAGAATTATCTAACATCATTCCTGCCGGTACAACCCTCGATAGACTCGACCGCTCGCTTCTCGCTTTTTGTTCTTGAGAAGTCGGCGTCCCCCCCTTTTTTTTGCCTGTATAGCTCCCGGGCTGCTCTCTCAGTAGCTCTGGGTTTTGCCTGCAGCAACACCTGGTAGGGAGATTGGTAAAAACGTTGTCAGAAAATGTTTTTGCGGTCTCTTACGATTTTGGCTTCGTGATATCGAATTTCCTCACAAATCAGCTCGACGTTTTGGAGCTACGGATATCGACATTTGTACTCGAGATACTACCAAATAGTGGTCAGAGTCCATGTTTGCCCCACGGAAAGCTCGAACATCCGAATAATGGAAGTATGTCTGGCGTCTATCGCTATGTGATCAATTTGTTTGACGTTCTTTTAATCACTGCTCCGCCAAGTACCTTTGAGTATATCAAGGTGCGGGAAATGGGTGCTCGATATGATGACAAATCGCCCCATCGCGAAATTCATCCTGTGTCCGTTGACGGAAGTGTCATCGTGCAGGTTGTGTCCTCCAACGGTTGAACCAAAGGTGCCCTCCTTTCGGAATCTGGCACTAAAGTCATCCAGAATAATTTTGGTGTCGTATTTTGGGCACATATCGCACGTGTTCTCGAGGAGGTCATAGAATGCATCCCTGATCAGCGAGATGTTCATGAATTTTGCTTTGATGCGGATCGTGACAAAGCATTCGCTGAAACTGCAAAGTCCTAAGACTTCTTGGCTAAGTTTTTACGTATCACAAAACCACATCCAAATAGCCGCTGACCCTGTTCTTTAAAGAACTGCCCGCGTGGTAAATATCACACGATGTCTTCCTACGTACGCCCTCTCCATCCTGTTACATTAGCCCTAAGCCTATGCAGGGTATCGACTAATTATTCGGTTGCACGTGGTATGTACAACGACAATGAAGGCCTGGAAATCGTCTATGTATATTCTATATCCGGTCTAATCCATGTAAATGTAAACGGTATTGAAATCAATCAACAAAGTTCATTTAAAAAAAAAAAACAAACAAACAAACAAAAAATCCAATTTACTCTAGAAACACACAGGAACAAATCATTGCCAAACCAGCAAAGTGTTATAGTGCAGAACAAGCAAACTCAGCCTTGGTAAAGGATATATAATGACAATTTGAACACCTTTTTTCGCTCAACCTACTTTCGTAAATCGTGCTCGTTCTACCATCGTTATGCTTGAAAAAAAAAAAACAATTTCAATTGCGAAAAAGAAAATAAAAATAGAAAAACAAATATTTCCTGCAATTTGCATCCAATTTTCTTGTGCAGGAAAATCATGCTTTTTACCATCATTTCGCGTTGTAGGTTGAAAGAAGCATAGGAACACGCTACGCTTTCGTGCCGTTTGCCTTTGCACTTCATTTATTTGTTTGTCAATTTCGCAGTCAATTTGTTTGTAGTAGACGTTTATTCTTCCATCACTCACAGGCTGTTGAGTTCTTTTGTGTTTCTGTGTTTGTTTCTCAACAAATAAGGACTCAGCTCAGCACAACCAAACCTACCATTATGTTTTGCTTTTCTATTTTTTTTTTTTTTTGTCTTAATATTATAGAAAAAGGAACATTCCTTTGCAAGAATTCTTTCAGTTTTGTTCTCGCTGTTTTTTTTTTTTTTGCCATCCAACTGCTTTGTCTAATAAACCCTTTCACCTTTTGATGCTGAGTTCTTTCTGCTGAATATCCTACCTACTCCTTGTTCTGATGGGTAGATATTTTAATCTAAGACAAAGCGAAACTATTTTCCAATTATTTTTAGAAAAAAAAAATATTGCTATTTTGTTTGCTCCAGATACGAAACTCGACTTTTTTAGGTCAAACTGCCCACGTCAATAAATCAAGTTTGTTATCGGTAAGAGTTTTGGGCTTGTTCAATCGTTCACCTTGCTTCCTTTTTGAAATCGTATTGAAATAGAGTGGACCATTAATTTGTTTTTTAAGGGAGTTATCTTTAAAATTTTACGAAATCACAGTACAGTAATATCAACACAAAAACAAAAAAAATAATAACACCAACGCAAATATTAAAAAAATTATGATAACTCCTTACTTAAATTTAATTTGTATTTAAATTTGTTTTTTTTTTACAAAAGAGTGATCTTTTCTTGAAGATCAAATATCTCAAAGAAAACTGGTCATTGGTAAAGCGGATGTGTCTGAAACCATTAAGCTTCAGAAATAACTGGCAAGAAAATTGGTGAGGTCTTCATCTTCATTTTAAGTAACCAGCTATAACGAAGTTTTTTAAACAATCCCATATCCCAAAGAATGGAAACTTATTGGGTTCGACGGAAACAATTGTAACACCAGGGTAAGAGGTGGAGTTATTCGGCAAATTGGGATGAAAATTCAACGACCTTTGCAAACCAACTAAATTTTTAATATTTTAGTGTGTAAAAGTCTTAGGCCTTATAGTATAATAAGGTCTATTCATAAAATTATTGAACTATGCCTTAAAGCTTAAAGCTTCTTCTCCTTCGCCTTTTTTCGACGATGCTATATGATCTCGAATGGGATCACAACTTTCCCACCTTCACCTAGGTACTGATCTGCTTGTTAATAAGTAAGACGATTAAATGATGAAAATAAATTCTCCAATCCAACTTTGTTATATATAACATTTGGAAACTTTAATGCTTCCTGAGAATATGCTTCAATTAACCACCCTTTCGTTGTTCATCTAGGGTAGGTATCCACTTTAAAATAAGCATTGTAAAAAATACCACCAACAAAATTCTGTTTACAACATATACCCATAACGCACTATGAAATTGAGTTTTCTTTAACAACCCTTCTAGCTATCAACAAACAACCTATCCTAAAACGCCCCCAGTATACATTGCATTCATAAACTTCGTTTGTTCTATTTATTACCTGGCAATTTGATTATGGCCTTCGCAATCCATCCTTGGTTCGCATAAAAAAAAAACAGAAAGATGTAACGAAATCCCTGAAATCATGCTGCACTCGAAACGAAAGGCATCGAGGGTATACCTATGATGGTGGTGAAACAACAAAGACCTCGTTGATTGCTACCAATTGTATGTAAAAACCCACGGATAAGCAAAGAATAAAAAAAGGAACGGTCCAAATATTCCCAAAGGATTTCAAATTTTCTACCCGTTTTATTTATTTATTTTTTTTTTTTTTACATTTCAAGCCTTCTCGTAAATCCAGCCATTACACACTAATACAATCTCAAAACCAGCCAAGCATTACCGCTGCGTTATAGGTACACCTGCAGAATATGTGGCGATGTCAAACTATGAGACCATAGAGAAAGTAAAGCGTATCTCTTATATCAGTAATCAAATTAGGAAAACGGAAACGCATTCATGATTTTGTTCTCCTCAGCCATGAATTCGAACCAGCAGATTGTGGGACTAGAACCGTGTACGTTTTTTGCAGTAACATATAGTACATATCTACAAAACACCTATACCATTATATAATAAATCAAAAACCAGAGGGATGCAAAAAAAAAATGTCTGATTTGATTTTTCTCTTTTTGATTCAGCAAAACGGCGAAACAAGTGAAGCAAATTTAAATGCAAATTTTTGATTTGTGGGGGTTCATGTGATGATGCGAATTTCCGTTGTAGATGGAGTTGGTTTTATAATCAGATTTTAGCCATTTCACCTTATGAACGAGGGTAAGTGAAAGTCAGACAAGGAATACACTTCAAATGCGGAGTTTACTTATGCCATTTCTACGGATTTGAATGATGAGTGCTATAAACGAAAATGATTCATTTGATGGGTGTGTGCAACTTAAAAGCTATAAGGACTCCTCAAGAATGAAAGAGGATCCTTTTGTAATGGTTTGTAAATTATGTGGGAGCGATTATGATATGGTTCTTGGGTAATCACAAAGGAGAAAAAAGTATATCTCTTCTTATTATTATCATCGGACTTCGGAGGTATCGGAGAGTTTATTCATGGCAGTCATTTGGTTAATCGAGTGGAATGCAATTTATTTGATTGATTCAATGTTCAAAGGGATATACTTCTGGTATCTACGTATAAGCAAAAGCCTCTGAACGACTTTCTATGATTCTCTAGTCGATTAATAACTTTAAACATTGGAACAAATTAGATGCTATGTGACGAGTTAAGTTGCTAAAAAATTAGAGACATTCAGTTGACAAGCTTTGCGTGGTCCAGCGTCATCAAGGGGATAGTTGCGAAATTCGAAATGTTACGAAATTCGAAATGTGAAATGTTTAAAAATACATTAAGGGTCCAGTTATAGCTATCATTGAAACTTATCATTGAAAATTTACTTTTTCAATTTTAAGGCGAATTATCCAACAATGTTGGTGTCATACTAAAAATTTAAAACAATTGGAAATGCCGACTTTCTTGTTTTGTAAACTTAAAAACCTTTAAATAATGCCGACTTGCTGAACTTAGTTTGAAACTCTTGAAAATGCCGAATGCAGTTTTATAAATTTTAAAATTTTTAAAATTGCCGACTTGACCGACTCTGTAAATTCTTTGGGTGGGAGGGTGAGACACCCCCAACACCCCCCTCTCGGTATGCCTCTGAATATATGTTTTCGCTTCGTGTGCCTTTAGGAAACATTCGCGTACCGTCTACTCTTCCTGGAATATTTGCGTTATTTCAATCGTCTTTTGTTTCAATTCAACCGTATACCCAGCCTTCCCCCTATGCCTAATTTAATGTATAGTACAGTAAATAGATAGGTTTTACCCTACAAAAGGTCGGGTAGTTCTATTTTTTTGATATTATTTTGAATTTTAGCACAAAAGTCTTCATAATCAATCTTTTGGAGAATTCAATTACCTACATTCTTACTATTTAACTTTTCAATTCACGAACAATATAATGGAATGAGAGTTGATTTAAAAAAAATAATACAAGAAAACAAGTTAGATACAGATACTCTACTTGTCTTGTAATGCTAAACGAATGCACTTTTTTCTTGTTAATTTTATTTAAAATGTGTTTAAAAAAATAATACAAACCAAATTGAGGTAAAAATGTTTTTAGAAAAAAAAACATTATTTTTTTTATTACTTTATAAGAATTATCGTTAGAAATAATTATTAATAATAAAGAACAAAATTAAAAAAAAAAATATTAATATTATCACTATCAATCTATTAAAACCTATTTCGCCTCAATCGGCCGTTAACCTGATGTTCTAGAGCCATTTGATCGATTCGACAATATTCAGTAAAAATCATAACATAGTCAATGCTTGTATGAATGTATTGCTGTTACATATAGGAATCCAGATTACAGGTACGAGTTAAGAATTAAGAGTACGAGTTTTGAAGGTGCGTTCCAATTATCTCTTAAAGGCATCATTCACTTTAGGATCTGGCACTGGCATTTCTAACCTGACTTACAAACTGCCACACATTCGGAAATATAAAATATAATGCAAAAAAATGCAATTTTTTACATCTGATTTCAATCAGACCAACCTATAACTGTAATGTGTCGCCCAATTCACAAAAGTTTCATTACAATTGGATGATGGGCCAAGAATGCAGAAAAATGCAATAATAATACCATAGGATTTTTCAATATTTTTCTAATGATCTCAAAAACAGTTCTTCTATTTATTTGAAGTCAAAAAATTCAAGGTACACATTGAAGCTTATAAAATTTTCTACATGTTATGTATGTCTACATATTTTTTTTTGTACGATCAATAGTTTAGGCATGCGAGCGCCGCAAAGTATACTCCAATACTAACATTAGCAAAGAGAACTAATTTTCAAACGACTTGGGTGCGAAATCCATAATAACAAGATCCCGAATTACAAAATACCTAATTACAAAATCCCGAATTACGAAATCCGGAATTACAAGATCCCGAATTACTTAGTACCTACTCTATTATTGGTTTAGAAAAAAGATTGATCGATTTCATATAAAAAATTTTGATTGAAGAAACTATACGTATTTTTATTTTTTTGGGTGAAAATACGTATTTTTTCTCGCATACCATTTTATGACATCTTTTTACTATGTTTTGTATAATAAATCATGCTCCGCCTAAGTGGAGGTCTAGTCGTCTGGCAGGCGCCTGTGTCAACAGTCTTCTTAAATTACAGTTCCTACATGGGTAGTCATTTGTAGTCAGTCCCGCTCACGCAACTTTGTGCTCCGCTTAAGGTATGTCATATTTCTTGAGGAGTTAAGCTTTAACAGTTTTAAAAAGTGGGTGGTGAGTCCTGCGATTGCTGAGCATCTCGAGCAAAACGACTTAAAGGCCCCCCACACGATCGGATATGTTGGGCGAGCATATTCAAAAATGGAGTTGGCGACTGGCTCCGCCAACATGTTGGAACATGTGTGGGTGCTGGCAACATAGTTGCATAGTGCTTCGCTCATGGCTTAGCTCGGCAATACCCTCCAACACGAACCAAGTAGGCGAGCATATTGCTCCTTGTGTGGGAAAATATCAAGAATGAGAGCAATGAAATTTTTAAAATGAGAGCTCTGTTCTGCATTGATTAACTATCTTTGAAGACACCAGGCAGCTATTAATTGCTTTAATTGCAGCTTTGCTATCTATACAGATGGCCACATGGTGAATATTTTGGTTCGATATTGTTATTTGTTTAACTATCCTACCAGCTTCCTTAATGACAAGCACTTCAGTTTGAAATACGCTGGCAGCGTTCGGTACGGGGTACGATTGACTGATTTTGAGTTTACCGGAGTAAACACCCAACTCCATTAGCCATCTTTGAGCCGTCAGTGAAAATTGTGTTGTCATACTCTTTTGTCACGGTATCAATTTTCGATTCGTCTCTGGTAGGAAAAAGCACAACATCATAAATGAGTAAATTAAGTAAAATCTAATTTTTGTTCATATATTTTTTTTCATAGATATAATTTCCTTAACTAAGACATAATTTTCGAATTTTATTTAGCTTATAATTATAAAGAAGTACCTACATAAGTTGTGATTTCAAATTAAAGTTGAAAGTAAGCCAATTGGGCATAAATTATCTGTTTAAAAAATCTTTGGATATCTGAAAACTGCTTATTACGATCTTACTTAATATTTTTCTTTTTTCAGCTAAATAAATCTGCCATCCACGTTCTCCTAAAATTAAAACAAATAATGCGAAAAACAACAATATATCTACTTATGTACATATTTACATAAATATAAACAAAATCTGTAGGTACATTAGTTAGGAGATATTTAGTAGATACCAATATAGCACATTCTTAACCTACTTAACCTAGTCGACTTCTGTTTGTAGTTTGTCGATCCAAAACTTTGATTAGTTTCGTTCACGTTTCTTAGCGAAAAAAATATATATATTTTGCGAAAGTTTAAAGCTCTTTTTTAACTAACAACATTATTATGAACTTCGTGCACACTGCGATACAGAATTGATCTCATAACATTCATTATATTCACAATAGAATATAATTGCCTATGAAGCGGCTTTAGTTGAATTTAAACGATACATTTCATAGTTATACTCACTACTCACATCTTAACTTTCATCTAAATAATTCAGTTACCTTTGGTATCACAGCATATTTGTGCTAACAAATAGTTATTAGCTATTAGCGCAAAAAAGTATCTTAACTTAACAACAACAAATTCACAAACAAATTCGTAATGTCAATAGAGTTAATAGTCAATGGAATATTGTTCGAAGGTCAGACTCGTGCTGAATTTAATAGCATATCTCTTTTATTAAATTTTAGTCTAAATCTTTTGGTTTTAATTTTCTTAAGTGAATCTTAGCTGTCTGCCTCCTGATATTACACTAAACACCTATATCCGGGAGCATGTAGGCTTAACAGGTACAAAATTCATGTGTCTTGAGGGTGGATGTGGAGTTTGTGTATGCACGATCAAAAAACCAGGCGAACTTACCAAGGCTGTAAATTCGGTAAGGAATAAACAATGCAAATCACTTAATATAGATTTTAATTTAATCTTTATTTTTATAGTGTCTGACACTACTTAATATCTGTGATGGCTGGGAAATAACAACAATCGAAGGAATTGGCAACAAGCTGATCGGTTATCATCCCATCCAAAAACAATTGGCCACTTTCAATGGAAGCCAGTGTGGCTATTGTTCACCTGGAATGGTCATGAATATGTATGGTTTGATGAAATCAAACGGGGACAAGATCAAAATGGCGGAGATTGAAAATTCGTTTGGTGGAAATATTTGTCGTTGTACAGGCTACCGGCCGATTATGGATGCAATGAAAACATTTGCCATGGATAATAATTGTGAAAAAGTAGAATGTCCCGATATTGAAGATCTTAAAGGTAAATGTCCCATAACAGAATCGAAGTGCAGTGGAAAATGTGATAAATCATCTATTACTTATAAAAATGGATGCAAATGGTTTTGGCCAAGGAACTTGATGGAGTTATTTAAAATTCTTCAAACATTGGGTGATGAAAAGTATATGATGGTAGCTGGAAATACTGCACATGGTGTGTATCGTCGTTCGGAAGAAGTCACGAATTTTATTGATGTTAATATCTCCAATTTGAGAACTCATCACATAGACCAAGATTGCTTAACTTTGGGGGCGAACCTAAGTCTTGCAGAATCTATGGAAATATTCAAAAAGGCATCTACTGTTAAAGGGTTTGAGTACTGTCTCGAGTTGTACAATCACTTTGATTTAATTGCAAATGTTCCAGTACGAAATGTGAGTACAAATATTATACCTATATACGTATATTTTGAATAATATTTAATTTTTATTATTTATGAGTCCGTTTAATATTTTTTAACAGAGGCAAGAAACTGGAGATTTTTTAAAATTTTTATAGATTAAATTATTAATCTTAAATAATCGTTTATTCAACATCATAAATCTAAATTGACTATATGTGTAGGGAAAACATTTTTATCATTTTGAATCACTATAGAGAATATACCCATACTCCTTAAAGAGATATAGATATCGTAGACAATCAAGTCCACACCATATCACCATCTCGTCTGATCCACATATCCAAAAATTTTTTTTTTTTGATAAATAGATCCATACTGAAATTTAATAAAAGCATAAAATCATCATCAAATTTTTGTTCAAGCAAAGATACACACACTTGATGTGTACCACAAATATCGTCATCGAATTCGCTTAAGATTCATAAAAGTTCATAAAATCTCAAAAATAACGACACCTATCGACAAATGGAAGAATATCTACGCGCCCAACAAATAATTACGTATATATTGGAAATGAGAAAGCTTTACGAAAAGCAGAAAAATCACCACCAAATATATGTAACTGGCTGACGTCAAAAAGAGCGGCAGGGTAAAGGAGCCAGAAATGTAAGTGTGTGCTAGAGAGTCCATATAGGCAGAGACAGGAGATATTGAGCAAATTTGATAGATAGGGCATTTCATTGTTGTGTAGAGATAATAATAGCAATACGAATTTTGACAACTAAAGATTCTAATTCTAGATAGTTAACATGAAAAGAAATTAGATAGAAGAAGTATGGAAAAATAAAGTTTATAGTAAGTTAGAGTAGTTTAGCGATATAGAAGAATCACCTGAAACATCTTTAGAAAAGAGAAAGCAATTTTCAGCAACATGACATTTGATTCGACAACACGGACGAAAATACCAGAAATGATATATCGTCGAACAAACCGACTCAGACCGACTTATAAAATTTGACTTACGAACGTAGCTGAAAAGCAAAACATTCGATGCTTACCACAAGGTAAAATATTTGATAAATATTCTTACGAATATTTTCACCACAACAACTTCAGACATAACGAATTTATACGACAAACAATTACGACAGAAATAACGTGACAGAACATACAGAATATACTTAAATGACAGAAATGACATTTATTTTCGGACATCCGTCAAACAAAATCTGTCAGACCATCCGACATATTATGTCACACGAAACGACTGATACGACAAATCATTTACGAACATATAATAGAAATATTGTATTTATCAATTTTTCAAAGCACCTACACGGTAGTAGAATACAGATAACGACACAAATTTAATCTTTGTACATATTTGATCCTAAAAAGATTGAACAATGCAAAAGATAAAGACTTAACGATTATATTTTTTTTTTAAATACAATCGAAATGACCGTACTATACGCACATCATAATACATGATTGACAACAAACATTAACAGAAAACAAAATACTTACGAATTTACGCCATCAAATGAAGTAGTCGAATTGCGCACTACAATAACAAACTACATCAAGTCATACCAATTAATTTTATTCATGGAAACCAGCTGGAAAAGAGAAGTTAAAGACCTATAATACACAGTCTACAATATCGCCCAGCAAAAGCATGAAGAATATCATAAGTTAGAGTGAGAGAAAGTAGTGACAAAAATTCTGTCGCACAAAGCTTTTAAAAATCCTCTCTCATAATCCAGTAAAATTCAAATAGACTGGAAAGTCAACGGCGAGACTAGAATGAATGGGAAATCGACGCATTCGTTCTTTGCAATTCCAACATCCACCCAGTCAAGTCATAAAAAGTTCTTGCTAGTACATTAAAATTTTATTTCAAGTAAAATAATAAGAAATCTATTAAGAAAAGTTAAACTTGTGAAAATAAAATATAGAACATAACAGGAATAGTAAAGCAAACAAAATAGCGAAGGAATATTCAAGAAAATCCACAGGATTGAGGTAAGAAATTGAGATTTTATTAGTAAAAATTAATGGTTCACCGACGCAAATGACGCCATGTTCCTATGTCTGGAACATAGTTTTCTTTTGTTTTTTTGGTAATCTTCGGTACAAAGAAGCGCCTATGGCAAATGAAGGAAGTTCTATTCCTAAAACAAATTCAGGCATCTCGGGAAGCGATAATACAAGCAGAAAAAGCATGATCGCAAATATTACCCTAGAGCCAGAACCAGCGAAGCGCTTAGCTAAATTTCAAAGAGGCAGAAAAGCATGTACAGATAAAGACGGAGCACCCACAAGTGAGATTGCGCTCATAAAAGGGACCGTCGACAAAAGAATCTAATCAAAAAACATCTATAAAGCATATAAACCAGGTACGAGTATTTAATCTCATAAATTACCTAAAAGAAAATTAAATCTCAGTACAAACAATTGAGTTAAAATAACGAGTACCAAAAAGTACGCAAACATTTAGCAGTCGATAATGTAGAGTAGCGTAGAAATCTAGTTAAAATAGTAAACGCACGTAGAACAAAATAGGTAGAAAATTTTAGTTAGAAATTATATTTTTTTTTCTATTGGACACTCTAGGTTGCACTTTTTTCTGATCTTTTACTAAAGTCTTTTTATCCCATACAGGTAGTAGACGGATCACGGCAAGTTTTAAGATTCAGAGAAGCAACAGGAAGCAGGAATACACTCCGGAGAGTACATTCCGCTGCCACAATACGTAAATTGAATCGTAAACTTCCCATACTACATACCTACATCGTCCTACTGCCTGGTTTTTATATTTAAACCTTGGCATACACAAAATCCTATTGCGAGGATTCAAAAATCCTAATCAGAAGGATGAATTCAGTCTACGATTTACATCGAAGGAAAAAGGAATTAATCCATCAAATGTTATTGCAGTCAACGAAATAATTGGAATCAGGAACAACTATAAGTATAATCCAGATCCTAAGGTACGGTGAATAATTTATTTATATCTATTGGAGCATTACACCCTTAATATAAAAGTAAAGGAGTCGTAAGATAATTATAAAGTATTTAGATTATAATTCAGTGAATATCAGAAAATATTATAGTGATTATAATGAAATACCCCTAAGAGGGAAATATATGAAAATCTTAAGAAACATCTTGTTTCAAAAATTACTGAGATAAAAATTCTGAAATACTAAGATTGTGACCCTTATGGATTTAAAGATACAAATTTTAAAGTTCTTATATGTGGATTACTCACATAATTACCGCCCATGCATTTTTGTATGTAAAAATAATATTTTTCGTAAGAGAATAGTTTTACTTTCTCAAAGTTGAATAATTAAATTTCGATGATTCTATAAGGATCTAAAGTATATAATTTTTGTGTAAAAGTACGTCAGTACAATTTGATTTTATACAGATACGATTTTGTTAAATAAAAGTTAAAAGAAAAATTCTTTCGATCATGTATCGAGTCAAAATACCTATTGTTTTGAAACTTCAATATAGTTTTTGCTTCGACCATGAGTCGTAAAAGATATCTTTTTTGATAAGTTTACCTATTGTAAAAAAGCCAATTTGAAGTTCGATTCTTTAAAAACATTTATTGAAAGAACTAAATTACTTCTAATATTACGGAATTTCAAATTGAGAAGTCATAAAGTTAATGACGACATCTAAAACGAAAGTTGAAGTAAAGTGAAAATCTTGTTCGAGAGAATACGTGATTCAATTACGAGTAATTGATACTCAGAAGTTTAACTTCACGCGTTCGGAATACTTACCTGTAGAGGATACTAATTTTTTTTTTGTCGATACGAGTTAATACGGAAATTACGAAAATACTTACCTTGATTTCATTCGGTTACCAAGCGTAAAGGTACTTAAGATAAAAGTTTTGACTAAAGTAAATTTAAATAATTTAAAGTAACGTTAATGAAAAGTATACTTAACTTGATTAAGGTTATTACTAGTCTTTTAGACAAAGATTAAGTTAAGTTGATTTTCATTTACGAAATTAACAACTCACGTTCACGTCAATTATAGTTTATTTTATTTTTGTTATTTGTTTTTTTTTTATTTTTGTTTATTTTTGAAATTTTGATTAACGAATTGATTTCCTTGAATTACCGATCATTTTCGCCAATCTTAATAACGAATTATTAAAGTACTTACTTTTGAATTTCGGATACATTTCGAAATTTGGTTTATGAAGTCATCGATCCTATACCCTATATCAATCGAATACCTATTTAAGCCCAACCATATAATTTACCGACCAATTAGCTTTCCTTTATACGAACAAACTTAAAGAAGTAAAAGTATAAAGGGAGAGTGCACTCTGTCTTTAGGTTATCATAAGATTTGTATTGATATTGATTATATTGATTAAAAACATATAAATTTAACTAACTTTTGTTTCACAGCGTCTTTTGGATATTTTTGATAGTATATTTAAATTTTGTGATTTAATTGATTTTGATTTATATGAATCGACCATCGATTGGAGGTCCGATATCATTTAATATTCTTGTGGTGGTATTGGGACAAATTTTGTGGAATTGTGTTTACATTCTTGGTTCATTGATCTGGTGTAAAGGGAAGTTGTTGAAGGAAATTTTTATTTTTCCTCACTTCAGTTTACGGTTATATTTTACGGAAATTTTAAAGTTGATTTTAATTTAATTTATTCACGGTTTAAGAAGTAGTTGTGTCACTTCGTGACACTTTTCAAGCGTTTTACCTAGTTGTTAATTGAAATAACGATTAGTACACAGATGGTAAAACTCTTGTTGATTTTATTGATTCAGTTTTAGAGTTAACTACATCTAGTTTATAGTCAAGTCGCTCAACGGAGTGGGCTAAGATACCGCGTAAGAGGGGATGATTCTATTCATCGATACCTCGACTTAAAGATTCATTTGTTTCGATTTAGACAATAATATCTTCGGATCAGTCTCTGACGGAACACCTGAATTCTCACTTACACTTTCACTTTAGTTTTGTTTAATTTTTTTTGATTTGTGAAATTAATTTATCGATCCTATTCAGGATAATTTAGTACGTCAACAGTTTTTGCGGTAAATTTTTGTTTTTGTTATTTAACAGATACAAGAATTGGTTCTTAGATAAGATTATAAAGTTAAAGTTTAGAGAAGTTTAATGTAGAAATTATGAAACAAAATATCGAGACTAAGATATGATTCAGATGCAATTGTATGTAGTAACGACTACAATTAGTTTTCGTTTTGAACAAAGTTAAATAAGTTTAAGGACTTAAGTTTATGAGAAATTATATAAGTTAGTAATAAGTACAATGAATAAATATTGTGAGAATTTATGAGTCTGAAAACTTGTAGTTCAGTATATTTATTTTCGTTTTGCAGTTAAGATTTTTCGGGAAGTTTTTTTTCTTTCCTATTCAAGATCAGTAGGTACAACATGAGAAGATAAAGTACACGAGAAGAAGGGTCGTGATTGAGATTCACTCTCCGGATATGTGACTTGGGTTTTCATCAACGTAAGGTTAATTCCTTCCATCTTAAAGTGGGATTCCTTATCAAAAATTCTAGTGCGTATAAGGGTCATTTAAGGGAATTAAATGAGAGGATTGTCTGTTAGATTTTTCTCTCTGTTTTAATTCAGGTCGGGTAGTTATCAGCACGGGATTTGCGACACCATCTGTTCATCCCAACTCAATCTTTGAATTTTGATAATACGCGATTCGAAATAAAATTCATTGATACAAGCTTAGCGCTCATAATTATTTCGCGGAGATTATACCAACTATATTTCCAACTACGCTTGTTCTAATCAGTTTTCAGGTCTTTTTCTAATTCTAATTGTAAATTGCAAAATTCTTCTTACTCGGGTCCTAGCTTCTAACTAATATTATCGAATCGAACGTCACCAAGATTTTCCAGTCTGTAAATTGTAATACCGTCTCATACTCCTGTAGCAAGGACTCACCCCATTTCTCGGCGAGCGTGGCAATGGCAAACCAGCAGGCTGGAGCGCGGCAGTCGAGTAGAGACAACCTTAAGTATTCAGGCTTGGACGTGCTTCTAACCCTATCCCTTGAAGTACTATAAGTCAGAAGAATACTTAAGGAAGAGATCCGTAGTGTATAGGGAAGTTTTTAGGTAAGATTATCATAACCAATGTTAGCCTTATGAAATAGGTAGAGGGATTAAAAATCTTTCGGATGCGAATACATTTTATGGTTGGATGGTTATCTAAAACCATTGGTCCTGAGTACATCGTTTAGTGTCTGCACTTTCAAAGGAAAAGTTAAAGGAAGTTTTTCTTTCGTTTGTCGACATAGTTGAAGACGAATAGTAAACTCTTCTAAGAAAGGTGACCGGACGTAAGGCCACTGTATACAGTTCTCTGGTATTTTTTTTTTTTAGTAGTATATCGGCCATCATGGTATACTGGAAGCGGAATACAACGATGAAGGTAGAGTACGATGATTACTAATGTTCATGTTATCAGTAACCTGGATGTTAGTGAGTTAGTGACTTCTATTTATTTTGTGTTGGTGTTCTCTTCTTTTCCTTTTTTTTGTGTATGTTATGTAGTAGAGAATCGCCCTTGTGAATAGAAGAGTGAACTTAAATGAAGATTGATGAAGAATACTTCTCTTTAAACCTCACATTGACTTCGCGAGTAGCTGATATTCGTCTAGTCTTTAGTGGTCCGTCAAGTTTTCGTCAGTATGATGCTAAACTTAACTATAATTGTGTTCATTTCTTTTTCATTCTTTGGAATTTCACTACGGAATAATAGCGCCTAAAGGAGGGCCGCGAAATGCGATAGTGTGAAGGTTTACCTAATCGTGTGATGCATAGACTTCAGATAGCCTTCTTTGCGTTTCGGTCCCGTGAGCGCAGTGTTTCGTGAGGTGATATCGTTTAGACCTCTCTTTTTAATTAAGTTCATTACATAAAATGGCGCCCAACGTGGGGCAACGGAATTTTGTGGTGCGAGAATTTTCGCAAAAACGTAAATTCGCAAATTGGAGTTCATTGTCCGATTCGGCGATTTTCAGTCCCTACTAGCGCGTTGTTTGTGTAGGATCTCCTTAATTTTATTTCATTACATAAAATGGCGCCCAACGTGGGGCCCGAATTGAAGAAAATTTGTAATTTTGTAGAATTTAGAAAAAATTTTTTTTCTAGTGATGATAGTTAGTACGAAATTTTTTTTTTAGAAATTTCGGAAATTTTGAGATATTTTTTTTTTGTTTGATGAATTTTGTTGAGATTTTAGATCAGGGGGAAGTTGTCTTATGTATCGACCGGTAAGGGGTTGACCTTTGTCCCAATTACGTCTGCTGCGATAACCAGCACAATTTCATTCCTACTCTCGCAAGATTTAGTTTCATTCACTTTAAGTGGCTTACTGTCAAATGTCCGTATTGGATATATGAGTCCGGTAGCCGTAGCTTTTGAAGCAAGTTGCTTTAGTTTTGTTTGAATCGTCTTTTGAAGATTTACTGTGAGTATTTTTCGACCGGCGAATGGTTGAACTTATTTCCTATTCGTGTCAGTAGCGAAAAGCTGCATATTTTATCGAAGTAAAGGACAAATCAATTAAAATAAATAATTTTCTAAATTTGGTATAGCAGTCATATATTTTCACTAAGAGGAGTGATTAGTTATTGTTTTGAACATATTTTGAAGATAGTTTGTTTGGTTAGTCTTAATCTGTAGTCCGCTGAGGAACGATGTCTTCTTGCTCAGGTCAGTTGCAACAGCGTAGATTAGTCAATCAACAAGTTTGAAGAATAGTTTAGATTTTATAACGAGCACCGTAGTAAATGAGTCTAAGCGAAAGTAAAAGTTTTACGTTGAATTTTTAGTAGTAAAGATTTAACAAGTATTTTTTTTTGATGAAGAAGAAGTAATCGGAGTAAGTGATGAGTTTCAGTCACGACCCTGATCTTGGAAAGATTATAGGAAAAACCGAAAAAAGTTTAGTTTTGAAGATTTTGTTTTGAAGTATTTAGATTTCAGAATTATTTAGATTTTAGATTTAGTTTTGAGGAATTATCGTAGAGATAGTTTAGTTTAGTTTGAGTTGCCTGGTGGCGAAATTTTTGTTGAGTAAGCAATTTTTGAAAATTCTTATTTGAGTTTTAAAATTGGAGTGCCTGGTGGCGGAGTTTTGTAGTTGAGTAAGCAATTTTTGAAAATTCTTATTTGAGTTTTGAAATTGGAGTGCCTGGTGGCAAAGTGGAGTTTTGTAGTTGTTTGAAGTCTTTGGAAGAACTCTTTTGTTTTTCGAGTTTCAAATTGCCTGGTGGCATTATTTAGTTTAGTTTAGTTTTGAGAATTTAGATTTTGTAGTTTTCTGAAATTTTAGAATATAGATTTTTGTAGATTTAGTTTTGAGAAAATTTAAGTTTAGTTTAAAGATTTTTGAAGTTAATTTAGGTCTGGTAATTATATTTGGAAATTATAGTCTATTTGATAGTTTTCGAAGCAATTATTGGATAGTTAGTTTTTGTAGAAATTAAGGAATATACAGTTTTTGTAAATATTTTTGAGAGGGTTTACCCTAAAATAAATATTAGTTAAGTTTAGATTATAGAAACTTTAGGTAGTAAGCAAACATTTGTTAGTAGTTATATAAGATACATATTTTTTTTTTATTTAGGATCTTTGTTTTAAAAATCACTCGTGATTTTTCTTTTGTTTTTGTGGTAAACGTGATATAAGTAGTAGTTCAAAATGGTCAAACCTAAAGATAAAAACTCGACAAACGAGGATAAAGATAGGCGTGATCCTAAAGAAACTGCAAGTACGAGCTATCATGATACGAGATACAGTCGTAGAAAGGATATCTTCCATAACATGACGATGGAAGAGGCACAAGCGGCGGATATAAGTCAAATGGAAGAGACTGGTAGACCATCTAACTTACCAGAAATTAACGAAGAGGAGATTCAAATCTTAGAAGTAGAGAGATTGGATGAAGAAGGAACACAGACACCTGTGGGTCGTCGAAGTCCCGAACAACGTCAACCAGAAAGAAACACTGAACGTTGGGACGAATACATAAAGGAAATAGCTTTAGCTACGATAGGGTTCAGCCGAGCAGAAGATCGGAAAGCTCTGCAGGAAACTTTAATACGAAGTCAAACACAGATTTTAAATCGTGTAGACGAAGTAATAAAGAATGCCCTGAAAACAGCAAGCCAAAATGCTCAGCAACCTGAACCAGCTATACCTTTATGCGAGCAACCGACTCCCAGATATCAAGAAGATAATAATAGAAGACCACCACCTGCGACACGCAGACCCGTAACACCTTTCTTTCCAAGAGAATTACCTCAACGTAACGAAAACACCTATAGAGTTGATGCTCCCAGTGCAAACGAAGACGATTTTTTTGAAAGATTAAATCGAATCACTTTCGATAACACATCTGCGCCAAGAAACACTCGTATACCGATGCCTTCACCTGCAAATTCTATACTACGAGCACCACATTATCACAAATGGGGAATCGTGTATAATGCGAAAAGCATGACAGTCGACGAATTTCTTTTCAGGCTAGAACGCGTAAAAGATAGTTGCGGAGCGTCATGGGAAGAAATTGTCGCAAACTTCCACCATTTCATCAGCGGCACCGTCGAAACATGGTATTGGATGTATTTGAAGACCAACCCTCATTCAAGTTGGGCTGCTCTCAAGCTAGCTATGATCGAACAGTATAGGAGTTTGGAAACAGATTCCGAACTTGCAAGACAAATGGTTGAGAGAAAGCAAGCTCAAGGAGAGAGTTTTGATACATTTTATGAGGACATCCTAAGACTAAATTCACGAATGAAGAACCCACGTCCTAATGAAGAAATTGTTGAGATTGTCAAGCAGAACGTGAAGCATAGAATGGGCGAATTGTTACTTACGTTTAAGTCTACAAGTCTATCAGACTTAGTCTTCACATGCCGAGGAATGGAGCAGTATTGGGCACAAAAAGACACAGTACGTGCTAGAGCTCCACCAATCTACGTAAACCATCAACGTAGACACGTCAACGAAATGGATATACAAACTGACTTACAACCGATTGAAATGTCAAATGCGATAGAAGCTTTTCATCGAGACAGAAACAGAGAATCTAAACCTAACCCAGAAAATTTGAAATGCTGGAATTGCCAAAAATTAGGTCATCAGTTCCGGGATTGTACAGATCAACAACGTAAACTTTTTTGTTATCGGTGTGGGCAACCTGACACGGTATTCCCACAATGTCGTACTTGTGCGGGAAACCAACAAAAGAGCCATTACCTAACCGAGAGGGATCTGGCCAAGACGGGGAGCTCGGGGAGTCCTGTTTAATTCCAACACCGTCAAATACTAAAACTACAATACTTAAAAATCCTAATAACAACAGTAATAATAACATCACGTCAAAAATTTCTAAAATACCTATTCTTAGACCTCTCAAATCACTACATCAAAGACAGTTAGAATACGATATTGCACGTAGAAGAATTTATACATATCCTAAACACAAAATCAAAATTGAAAAACTTAGAAAACGAATGAATCGAAAGAAGAAATTTTATAGAGCTGTAGCTTCAACTACATTAGAAGTAGTAACGGACGATCCACGTCCATATATTAAAATCAATCTATTCGATAGAGAATGGATGGGTCTCCTCGACTCTGGCGCAAGTGTCAACTGTCTCGGAAACGAAGCAGCTAAAACGCTAGATGAGAAGAACATCCCGTACCGTAAATTTGAGACGAACATTTCTACTGCTGATGGCAGGAAACAAGCTGTTAAAGGCGTATATAGAACAATAATAACGTTCAAAGAAATGTCTCACACTTTAGATTTGTTAGTAGTCCCATCTTTAGCTCAAGACCTTTATCTTGGGGTAGATTTTTGGGCTCTGTTCAAGTTAGCTCCTAACATCATTCCATCTATAAGTAACGTTTACGAGATAGCTCCGGAGAAACCCGTTTTCGCCGAGTGTATCTTATCTCCTGAGGAGAAACTACAGTTGAAAAACACAATCAGCAAGTTTCCGTCATTCTCTGAGCGAGGACTGGGACGGACACACCTTATCGAACACACCATTGATACCGGGGATGCTCTGCCCATAAAGCAAAGGCATTATCCCATATCTCCAGCGGTGCAAGCCCTGATTGATGTCGAATTAGACCGTATGCTTTCCTTAGGCGTAATCGAAGAAAGTACAAGCCCATGGTGCTCACCAGTTGTGTTGGTGAGGAAACCCGGGAAAGACAGAATGTGCTTAGATTTTCGGAAGGTGAACGGAGTAACCAAGAAAGATGCGAGTCCGATTGGACACATAGAGGGATTGTTAGCCCGCCTTTCGGAGACACGCTATATTTCTAGTGTGGATCTTGTAGGAAAATCCATTTCTCTACCTACTAAAATTTAACTAGTGAAATTCTCCTAGTTATTCATACCTGCTAAAGTACATTCATGTCATCATACATAAAAACGAACCAACTTGAAAATTTTCATAATACACCTAATGTTCTCATAATACTGAAAAATCCCTTTCCGAACGAGATGAATTTAAGTAAAGTTGTTTAAGGGAAATCCGAAAAGAACCTATATTCATCCCAGTATAGACAGAACGAAACATCTAATACACCAACCGTATATCTAGTCCATACCGAAACAACACGACAACCACCTAATAGTAGGCAGTAAAAGAATTTGAGTTGAGATACCCAACAAGAGTATTGGAAAATAACAATGCCAAGCAACAGTGTAGAATTCCACTACTATTAAGAAATGTTACCGAAAAACGAAAATATAGACATTGAGCAAGTTTAAGTCAAATCAAAAGTTCGGTAGTTGATAAAATATTAATCCTCAACGGATATATCTGTCAAGAAGATTTATTTTGCAACATAGTAAAGCTGCACGTATTCAATATCATTTACTCTAGGTAAATAAAAGAGACATTTAAATCAATATGAACGTCAGATAGTACCCAAACGACGTGCCTACTTACGTGAATAAATGTCCATGAACCATTTGATTACATATACCTACGTACATACCTACTGTGTTTGTTTAAAATAACCCATGAAATGAACCTGAAGATATCAAAAGTAAAACAAAAATAATACTTACCCCAATAAACACCAACCCAAAATAAAATAATCTTTTGTTCCGTCCGAACACTACTCTTAGCTAGACTAAATCTGTAAAGGGGAAAGAAAAAGAAAATTTTCAGTAAAAATATTTGAAGCAGTCATCGCGTTAGAAAAAAAGAGAAAAAACGACATAGCTCCAATAAGACGCAAAATGTAGAAGAAAAATGCTGCGAGAGATATGTATGTAAACAAAAAAACCCTGCAAAAAAATGTATACGTACATACATATCTATAAGAGTTTAGTCACGTAGCGACAAAACACATCGAATCTCGAAAAATTCTCGAACACCGTTTAAAATTAAAATAAAGATGGATGAATTAATTGCGAGAGTCGAACACTCATTCTAATGAGAACGAAAGAGACAAATATCACATTATTGAGTCTGTCTCATAGAACCGAACTGCTAAACCGCCAAAAAAATTGCAGATGTGGTAACTCGAGTGTGAGTGATACGTAACGTAAGTGTGCCGAAAACTTTCATTCGGAATTTACATTTGGTCGCAGTCAGTCGAAAGTCTAAAAAGGTAAAATTGAACAAAGAAAAAAAGGAAAAAAATTAATAAAAGTGAGTAAAATAAAACAAATATAAAGTGAACAATTAACAAAAGAAGTATAAAGATAATTTTAAAGAAAACATACAAAAAAAGAATAAAAAGGAAATATAAAGATTAAAATCAAGAACGAGAAAAATCAACACGCATATTGGATAAGACCAGGTGAGCAAAAAGTTCTTTTCTTTGGTAGTAAAATTTTAGAAAATCTATTACGAGCTTAGGCCCGATAATAAAACGAATTAATTATAAACTAAAATAAGAAAAAGTGCAAAGAAACATAATTAATTAAAAATTATTTCACGTGGGAATACCTACCACGTTTCTTACATGAAAATCTTCGTATTGGAAACGCATGTCACGAACATCCTAGTCTGAAAGAAAAATTTAGACATTTTGTCCAAAAGTACGATGCAACAAAAGTGCATACCAATAGATAATCCAACTGAAACGTGTCACGACAAAACCACCCTCGTAGAAATTGCACTCAGGTCAAAGAATCTACGACCACGAAGAAGGAATCGTACAAAAAGCAACAGTACTGTGGAATTAAAATCCCACCCCAATACGTACCAGCAATATCATCTAAATCAAAACGTAAAAACCAGGTAAAAAAAAATGGAATTTTAAAGATTTTTTTTTGAAACACCTAAAGAAATACCTACGTCCATATAAAAATCAAAAATAAAATAATCTATATATATATAGATATGTAGACGAAAAATTATAAAAATCCTTTTGATCACTGTTCAGAGATATGGTGATAAAATACAGAAAAAAAAAGATGTACCTACGTAACTACATCACACAAAAAAAAAAAAACCCATATATAATTTCTTTTGTCTTGATAAAATTACTAATATCAAATTTTTCTATTTTTGTTGAAACAGATGCACCCCGAGTGGGATATACTTAGCAAAGCGAACTTGTGAACAATACGCAATTCACAGAAGCTCATTGCAACGTCCACGTCAAAGAACCCCTCACTCGGATGGTGACATCTGGTTCCTACTGGAGGACCTAAAATTGGAAATAATAAAACGTCAACTAATTACAAAAATTTTTGGAAACAACAGCATTTGAGATCATCGGCGATCGAAAGCCGCATGATATAACACCATTGGAAACAGTACCTACGTCAAAAATCTATACTGGTACTCAGCATCAAGTCAGTCGCAGCCACCGAATCTCGTCGAAACATATTATGGATCCTGAGGATAATAAAGTATATTTATATTAGGAAGGAGTGAGGTATGATAGATATATTATTTATTAAATATATATAGCGTAGATTTCCATACCACAGTCAATAGCTTACATTAGTTAAGAAAAGTCACCTTGATACAATACAAAAAAAAAAAAAAACATATACTAAAGTGACATATAAGAAAAATTTTTACTTACTATCAAATTGCAAACTATATATCAAAGAAATCCTAAAAAGGAACTACAAAAAAAGATAATAAAGGAAAAATATAATCCTTTAACTAGCATCAATGAAAAAGAGTTGCATATAATCTTGGTACTCATTTGCTAGAAGTCGTCTCTATGTACATGGTACCTACTAAATATCAAAAATTCATAAACTTAGAGTGGTAAAAACACAAAGAAAATTAAAAACAAGTCTTAAGTGATTAACGAAAGACAAATTATTTTATTGTTAATAATAATTTAAACAAATATAAATTTATTACAGTACCTACCTAAATTTTGTTGAAATCAGTGAGAATCCTGCTTACACATAAGCAACACTCTATCACTAAAAGATAATAAATTAATTTTTGCATTTTGAATGAAACATACTTACCTTTACCTACTTACGTTCGCGAAAAACTTAGTCGGTCGGGAAAATCTGAAAAGAAAAGAAAATTAAGTAAAATAAAAATAACTTACCGTCAGTCGAGTCCGGGATATCTGAAAGTAAAGTAAGAAAGTTTGAAATTCCGTTTGGTGTTAAACAATTTTGTTTTTTTTTTGAAAAAGTGTACATACCTTTTTGTGAATAAGTGTACCGAAGGTGCAAATAGCCTTCTGCAAAAAAAAAATTAAAAGAAAATATTTGAATTAAAGAAGTTCATCTAGGTTCATCATAGAGGTATTTGTTACTTAACTTTGTTGCCTATGGTGAATTTGAATTAATTTCTGATAGTAATGTTTGATAACTGGTTGAATTAAAGAACCAAATTAAAGTATTTTTTTTGAGTTTGGAGAAAAGTACAAGTGATTTTAACTGGATATTGAAATATCAATTCTACAAAAAAAAAACAGTTAAGGTCAATTGAAACTTATCGTCGTCAATATAAGTACCTACACACTTGGTATCTACACCCAAAGTTATTTATCGGTTTGAAAAGATTAAATTTTATTTTGTTTGTTTTTTTTGAATCCGGTGTAAAGATTAAAGCTAAATTCAAATCGGTCTGAACGATTCAACTGAAAATTATTTTTGTTTTATAACGTTTAAAATATTCGAAGACTATTAGAAAGTAGTCATACGCATATTTTCACCCACTGGTCCCACCATTGAATTTTGGTCCATTACTTCGAACCCTGAAAATAAAGAAAAGAGTTATTAAAGTGATTTTTTTTTTTATAACGTACATACCTAATCTGAATCTGTATCTGGTTTTGTACATTGTAGAGTGCACTCTCCCTTCGTCGAACCATGTATTTTTAGATAAACTATATTTTGATTTTTAAATTTTTAATATTAATTTCATAAATTTTTATAAAACTAACCAAACGCTCTTTACAGCTAAGGTGAGGTTTGAATGTACCCACCAACATTCGAAAAGATCCTTCAGATCCATTTAAGCTAAATTTTGATTTTTATTGTTTTGAAACTTTTTAACAATTCTTCTCTTGATATTCGGGTGGGATATATTTTTGAACAGTGGAGGCGTCCTACGCAATTTTGTGAAAATTTTTAATCAATCGAAACTTTTAGTTTTGATTTTTTTTGTTTTGAGTTTTACTCATTGTTGAAATCGCGTAATAGGTACTTACCTATCGTTTTAGCTCGTGTTAAATATTATGCTAATGAATCATTAGCCGCGTTTTTGGAAGAATTTGTTAGTCCTTCTTAATCTGGGCTCGAAAATCGTCGACCTTGCCTGAATTTGTGTAAACAAACTAAGTGTAAGAGGCCTTTATATAGATTATCCAGGAAGCGAACAATTCTGGGACGTTTTGAAATTTCGAGTTAGGCTTTTGCGTATGAAAACGGTTACTCAGCGGAGTGAATCGTTCGTAACGTAGTAGAGGGAGTGTGAAGTAATTCACCAATCCTCACTTTTGGATGTTTTTGCCTTCAGCAACAAAAATTTATATTTTTTTTGTCGGCTGAAGTTAATTTTTTTGTTATTAACGTCATTTTGAGAAATTGTAAAGAGTTCAGTTCGGCTAATTAAAAGAAGTTGCTTTACAACTTCCATATAGATAAAAAAAAACATTAAAGGATTTTTATATTGTGAGTCTTTAGTTAAGTTATAAGGAAGAAATAATTTCTTACAAGAATTTTTAGATACCTGTAAATTTGAAGATTTGAGATATTTGTTTTGAATCATAAAGAATACAAATCCAATCAGATTCTTTTTTTTGGAGATTTATTTTTAAGAATTTAAGGAAACAGCAAGTTAAAGTATTTCCAATCAGGATAAGAAATTTTAAGATTAATGATTATTAGATTTAGTTTTTTATGAATAAAATTGTTATGGGATTTTTGTATAAAGAGAATCTTTTAGTTTTTTTTTTTTTGATCATTGTTGGTTTGCGACAGAAACGCAGGTTTCTATGGGAAGTTTATTCTTGAAGCTGAAAATTAATTTCAGGTATCATGGATAATTGAAGGCGTGTAGCGGAGAGGCGTGGCTGAGGCCATCCTAATGTGAAGACGAAACAACAACGACAAATTCCGAAACAACATGTAAGAGCAAAGTAGAAACTTATTCCATTCTTCCTCAATATCAACACATTTGCGGGATATTCTCACATAGATTCAGTACCAGTGAGAGTGTCATAGGGTAACGTTCTTGGCGGACTAGTCTCCAAAGAGATCGTTTAGGTAGGGAAGTTAGGTACCATTGGGAAATCAACATCATCTGATTTCCCGCACTAACAGGGTCCTAGAAAACTTCAAGGATGAAATAGGACATAGGATGGGTAGGGTTAGGCAATCCTTTGAGATAATGTCATCTTCATCTCAAGCTTTCTATACACTCGTGTTCCACCACAAAATTCTATCACTTTTTTTTCTATAAGATCCACTATCGCACTCAAAACATTCTCGGCCCCTTTGCTTTTCAGCATAGCTTTTCTAAAATTTAAAAGAGTCAACAAACACCAAGACTCCAGGTCTAATAGATGTGACACCGGCTATCATCCCTGCAGCACCACCCACTTCCCTGACCCGACGAGTTCGGCCCCGGCGAAAATTGCAGACCTGACGCAGCGGTGTGATGTTAGCCACCCTATCTGTTCAGGCTTGGACGTGCCCTATCGCAAGAGAAGGTACTAAAAGTTGATGGAACAGATAGGTTTCGGATCCTACGATAACGAAGTTCATTTAGAGGATGATTTCGAAGAACATTTAACTGTCTATTAGGCACAATAGATAGGGGAATTAAAGGCTCTCCTTTGAATATTACCTTGCTTATTTTTGAAATTTTCTCCCGATATGAATTCTCGTGATTCCGAAGTCAGATTAACTTATTCTCAAGATAGTATGGGCTAGGTGGAGATCTAGTTTAGAAACCTTTTGAGACCATCTGACTACGCCAGATTACAAATCGGACGTAAGGTTTGGTAATCCGTGGTGTCTTTAATTCACGTATTTTTCACCGACATACGTTGAGATGCACTTGACTGCGAGAAGAGAGTAAGGAGATCTTTCGGACCGTTTTCTACTGTCGAGTAGTAGACGTTCGAAAGCCTCTCCTACGCTTCTACTTTTCCCAGTCGACTACAATCTCAATTCTTTTTATGAAATTGGATCTGAATAGGGATTTCCTTTCCATTTCGCTGCATAATTGAAAAAAGTACAATGAGGATGTTAATTTTAGACTTAAGAGTTAGCAAGAGTTTAATCGAATTTTTGTCCTGTGTTCAGGGTTTTCTTGGCTTTGGTCAACTTGGGTCCATTCTTTTCGCTTTCTCGTGTCATAACTACGTCTAACGTTGGTCCAGTTTAGTGAAATCCTATCTATCACTCTCCAACAAGCCTCGTATGTTATTTACATTAAATTTAATTTATTTTTAATTCATATTCAGGATCAACTTAATAATTTCTTAACATTTTATTGATTTCCACTAAATCATTTAAAAATCTTGAGTATGGATTAAAAGTTAATTATTTTTCAATTTTTGTAGCGGGACCATCCCATTCCTCCCGTTACATAATGGCGCCCGAACGTGTGGGGCTCGAGAAAAGTTGATAGTTTTTATATAAAAAAAAAAAAAAAAAAAAAAAAAAAAAAAAAAAAATTTATTTTTTTTGATAGATTCTTTTTAGTAACTTTTTTGAAGTGTAGTATTGTGATGATATAGTAAATTTGTTCAAACGTCAGTCTGAATCGATTAAGTCATTTTTGATTTTTTTATGGAGTTGGTAATGTTAGGAGATTCAACATCGGATGGTTTGATGACTTAAGTGTCGGCCGGTATTTAGTTGAACTCATTTCCTGATTACGTCTGTAGCGACAACCTGTCAGAAATCCACCCACTCTCTGAACATTCGATAGTTAGTTTTCAGTAAGGTTAGTTTACATAGGGATGTCCGTATTGGATATGTTATTAGTCCAGTAGTCCGTTGCTTCTCATGAAAGCCAATCATAATCATGAAACTAAAAATCTCTTTTTAACCTGTTTAGTTGTTTGCAACTACGTCCGGTGAATGGTTGATTCATTCCTGTTCACGTCTGCAGCGCAAGCCAAATAACGACGGCTATATAAAAGAACAACCAATTTCAAACAACGAGTTATCTGAAAATTTTTGAGTTTTACTACACATCGAAAAGAATAGTTAGAAGTCTTGATAAGCAAATCTAATTAGATTTTTTTTGAAGATACAGTTTTGGTCTGATGTCCGCTAGGGGATGTTATTACTTCCCTAGGTCAGTAGCAGCAGGGAAAATTGAGAACCAAAATAGTCTGATAAGAGATGCGAGATAAAATTTTACGAGTCAAGTATAGAAAGTGTTTTAATTTTTTTGTGGTATTGAGAGGTATGGAATGAAGAATCTCTCATGTTGTTGCGGAGTTGTGTCCGAAACACAGGGATGCTTCAGTCACGTCTCGAAACTAGCAATGATTATAGAAGTTTCGAAAAAATTTTGAGTAATTTTGAGTAAAATTTATTTTTGAGAAATTTTTAAGTAAAATTTTTTTTTGAGTATTTTGATTTAGTAAGAATGAGTTTACCTGAAAAATAAACTCATTGATTCAAGTATTTAGATTGCCTGGTGGCACTTATTTAGTATATTTTGAAGTTTGCCTGGTGGCGTATATTAAGTTTGCCTGGTGGCACAATTATTTAGTATTTTGAGTTATGCCTGGTGGCACTTATTTTGAGAAATCAAGCATTTAGTATTGCCTGGTGGCACAATTTTAGATTTAGTTTTGCCTGGTGGCGTATCTTGAGTTTTGTCTGGTGACATTTTTTTTTTATTCAGTTTAAAGTTAATTTTGCCTGGGGCACATATTTAGTTTAGTTTATGAGTTTTGAGAAAATTTTTTTTGGAACATTTAGATTTAGTTATTCAGTATT
Organism: Baccha elongata; assembly: GCA_951217065.1. Classification (NCBI taxonomy): domain Eukaryota; kingdom Metazoa; phylum Arthropoda; class Insecta; order Diptera; family Syrphidae; genus Baccha; species Baccha elongata. The sequence goes on along the minus strand of OX578272.1, from coordinate 55,056,821 downwards.
AAGATATAGAGATTAGTTAGGAGATCAAAATCTGTTGATTAGATAAAGATTTTTGGAAATTTTTTGAATATTGAGATTTTGGAATTTAGTAAGTTTTGAGTATCTAGTTACATTTAGAGGGTTTACCCTAGAAAAGAAGTAGGTTAAGTTAGTTAGTAAGATAGTTAGTAAGATAGTTAGTAAGATTTAGATAATAAGTATAGGTAGTAAGCATAGGTTATAAGATTTAAGTATTAAGATTTAGTTAGTAAGAAATAGGTATTTAGATTTTGAAATCTGAAGTTTAGATAATAGGTTATAGTTTTTTTTTGAAATATACATAGGTAGTAAGATTAGTTAGTAATAATATTTTTTTTTGTAAGCTAGAAATAGCATAGAATAGGTAGAACTTTTGTAAACATTTATAATTTTTTTTTGATAGATTCTTAAATACAAATTTTTCTTCTTAAAATACATTTTTATCGGCAATAACACTAAACACGATGGTTAACAAAAACAAAAACGGTTCAACCGAAAAGAAAAAGGGAGGTAGACCTCTCAAACCACCGACACTAAGTAGAGCACCTGTTCCAGCAACACCGGAACCTCACAATACGCGTTACAGAAAAAACCTCGACATGTATCACAACATGACGATGGATAATAACGCAGTGGCAGATGCAAGTCATGTTGAAGATACCGCTGGACCATCAAACATAGAACGAGTTAACGACGAGGACGTACCTCTAGTCGATTTGTCGAGACATTTGACACCCGAAGGTGGTCAAGACGATACCTTAGACCAACAAGCTGACAGGTGGGAGGATTACATTAAGGAGATAGCTTTGGCAACAATTGGGCTCAACAGGGCAGAAGATCGCAAGAATTTGCAAGAAACTTTAGCCCAGAGCCAAAAACAAATATTAGAAAGAGTAGATTTGGCAGTCAAAAACGCTATAACTCAGATGAGTGAATTAACTCGACCAACTGCTGCTGCTGTACCCTTATGTGACCTTCCAACACCTGATACACGCAATTACGACGTAAGAAGAGAAAATAATCCAGAAGTAACATCTAGAAATAACGATCAAGAGACATCAAGAGAAAGAGCAAGAGAAATACCTCACGAAAGATTAAGAGAAGCGGTCAGGGAAGCATTAGGCGGGAGACAAAGGCGAAATGGTACTCCACCTAGAGTTGATACCAACCGAAACAACCTACCGGAATTCCCTAGGGAGTGGCCAAGACGCAACGTAACTCCACCTAGAGCTGAACCTTCTCGTAGATACGACCCAAATTTCTATGAAAGACTAGATCAAATACAGTTCGACAATACGTCGATAAATAGAAATGTGAGAGCTCCAGCACCATCACCAGCGACATCATTTATACGTTCTCCACATTATCATAAATGGGGCATAGTTTACAATGCCAAAAATATGCCGGTAGACGAATTCCTTTTCCGACTTGATCGTGTAAAGGATAGCTACGGCGCATCTTGGGAAGAGATTGTACTCAATTTCCACCATTTTGTGAGCGGAACGGTAGAGGTGTGGTACTGGATGTTCATGAAAAACAACCCGTATTCATCTTGGGCAGCGTTAAAACTTGCACTTATCGAACAGTATCGTAGTCTGGAAACTGACTCTGAGTTATCTAGACAAATGGCAGAAAGAAAACAAGCTCATGGCGAAAGCTTTGACGCTTTCTACGATGCCATCCTGAAGATTAATTCGCGGATGAAAAATCCGAGACCTAATGAGGAGTTAGCGGAGATAATTAAACAAAACGTCCGCAGACGCATGGGAGAATTATTATTGACGTTCAAATCGACTCGACTAGCAGACTTAGTTTTCACTTGTCGGGATATGGAGAGATTTTTGGCTCAACATGATCCAATGAGATCTAGAGCGCCTCCAATTTATAACAACCCTCCGAGAAAACTAGTCCACGAAATCGAAGTTCAAACTGATTCTCAAGCATTAGAAATGTCCACTGCAGTCGAGGCTTTCCATCATAATAGGAATCGTGATACGAAACCAATATCAGATAATGTCAAATGCTGGAATTGTCTAAAAATAGGTCATACGTTTAGAGATTGTGCTGATTTACAGCGTAGAATATTTTGTTATCGTTGTGGCAAACCTGAGGTTCTGTCACCAAACTGTAAAATGTGTCCGGGAAACTCGTCAACGAGCCAACATTCAACCGAGAGGGAGTTGGCCAAGATGGGCAACTCGGGGAGTCCTCTATAAACTTAGAAAAATCTGATAAAATTACCATCTTAAAGAACCCTGAAACTAAAAATATCATGAAATCACCATCCACTAATTCTAGAATTCCTAGACTTAGACCGTTGAAGTCCTTACATCAAAGGCAAATTGAATACAATATTGCAAGAAAAAGAATCTATACTTACCCTAACCATTTAAAGAAAATTGAAGCGTTGAGAACTAAATTCACTAACAAACGTAAAATTTATAAAGTAGTATCTTCGACAAAATTGTCTAATTACAAGGACGATCCCCGTCCTTACGTCCAGGTAGAATTGTTCGAAGAAGAATGGTACGGTTTGCTCGACTCAGGAGCAAGCGTTAGTTGCTTAGGCAAAGGAGCGTTAGAAATTCTGAAAAACAAAAACGTCACGTTTCAAAAATTTGCTACCAATATATCTACTGCTGACGGCAAACAACAACCAGTAGTAGGAGTAGTTAAAACGAAAATTTCATTTTATGGCAAAACGCATTCTTTAGATCTATTCATAGTACCATCTTTGACGCAGAAACTCTACTTGGGGGTAAATTTTTGGGCCATCTTTGAGATAGCGCCCCATATAATTCCGTTTAAAGAAACAATTTCTGAGTTAACTCCAGAGAAACCTAATTTCTCTGAATGTGAGTTAACTGTAGAACAGTCCGTTGTGTTGAAAAACACGGTTGAACTTTTTCCGTCATTCGCTGAGCGGGGGCTCGGACGAACACACCTCATGGAACATAGCATTGATACTGGCGATGCGTTGCCTATTAAGCAACGACATTACCCTATCTCTCCAGCGATACAAGCCTTGGTGTACGCCGAAGTGGACCGCATGATTTCTTTGGGAGTGATTGAAGAAAGTTCAAGCCCATGGTCCTCACCAGTTGTGCTGGTGAGAAAACCCGGCAAAAATAGAATGTGCTTGGACTTTCGGAAAGTCAATTCCGTGACAAAGAAGGATGCGAGTCCAATTGGGCACATAGAAGGTTTGTTAGCACGACTTTCAGAGACACGCTATATTTCTAGCGTAGACCTGAAAGACGCGTACTGGCAAGTACCGTTGGAGAAGATGTCAAGGGAGAAAACCGCGTTTTCAATTCCAGGCCGTCCATTGTATCAGTTCAAGGTGATGCCTTTTGGACTTTCCAACGCCGCTCAGAGTCTGACGAACTTAATGAATAAAGTTATCCCGTCCAACTTGAGAGATCAAGTTTTTATCTATTTAGATGACCTGTTGGTCATATCAAAAACGTTTGAAGAACATATTGAGGTTTTAAAAATTGTAGCAAGGAAGTTAGACGAAGCTGGACTTACAATAAATGTGGAGAAGTCGCGTTTTTGCTTCGAAGAACTTCAATACTTAGGTTATGTCGTAGGGCGTGGCTGCCTCAAAGCAGACCCGTCCAAAATTTCTGCAATTCTCGATTTCCCGGTACCAACGACTGTACGTCAAGTACGTCGATTCCTTGGAATGGCTGGTTGGTACCGGCGGTTCATCGAGAATTTTTCTGAGGTAGCTGGACCGATGTCCGACACACTAAAGAAAAAAAACAAGTTTGAGTTCGACGAACAGGCGGTAGAAGCGTTCAACAAGCTTAAGATAGCTTTGACTTCTGCGCCAGTTCTCCGTAACCCCGATTTCAGTAAGCAATTCGTGATTTTATGCGACGCTTCAGCCACTGGAATCGGGTGTGTTCTGTGTCAAAGAGATGAGACTGGCGCAGAATATCCCATTTATTATTATTCGCAAAAACTAAACAGTGCACAACGCAACTACTCTGTCACTGAACGCGAATGTCTCGCAGCCGTTAAAGGCATATACAAATTCAGACCATACATTGAAGGTTACAGGTTCTTGGTGATCACTGATCATGCAAGCCTGAGATGGTTGATGAGTCTCAAAGACCCAACCGGACGTTTAGCTCGATGGAGTTTGAAGCTTCAAAGCTTCGAGTTTTCGGTGGAGCATAGAAAAGGCACGTTAAACGCTGTGCCCGATGCCCTGTCTAGAGTGCATGAAGTGGAGGTCTTACGTTTATCTTCCCTAGAAATGCCCATCGAAAATTCAAGTCCATCTAAAGTGTTACATCTTGATTTGAAGGATCCGTCTTTCAAGTCGGAAGAATACCTTCAAATCGTGGAACACATTAATAAAAATAAAGATCGTCTTCCTGACTTGCAAGTATCAGATGGTTTCATATACAAGAAAGTCAGGCACGTAACAGGTAATCCAATTCAAGACGATTTGGCTTGGAAGATTTGGATTCCGTCGCAGCTGAGCGAAAGTTTGATAATTGCGGCTCATTGCCCACCTCAGGCAGCGCATGGTGGTATCACCAAGACCCTGCATCGCCTCCGTAACCAATTTTATTGGCCAGCAATGGCTGCACAAGTAAAAATGTATGTGAATAATTGTGAAGTATGCAAAACTACTAAAGCGCCAAATTCTGTTCTTAGAACCGAAATGGGTAAAGGTTTTGAAGTTGAAAGACCATTTCAACACATGTATATTGATTTCCTAGGACCGTATCCTAGATCTAGAAGAGGTAACACCTTTATTATAATCGCGTTAGATCAGCTAACGAAATTTGTATTCATTAAACCATTAAAAAAGGCAACTACCTCAGAGGTAGTGAAATTTTTAGTGGATGACATTTTCTTGATATTTGGAGTTCCGGAGAGTTTACTGTCAGATAATGGTTCGCAGTTTATTAGTAACGACTTTAAAACATTTTTAGAGAATTTCGGGATAAATCACGTGAAAACCGCTGCATATTCCCCACAAGCGAACGCAAGTGAGCGAGTCAACCGCTCCATTTTAAGTGCGATCCGAGCCTATATTGACACAAAACAACTCAATTGGGATGAACATCTATCCTTTATTAGCAGTGCTTTACGCACATCACTTCATAGCGCTATTGGCATGACACCATACGAAGCATTATTCGGCCAGCGTATGATTGAACATGGTGCAGATTACGCGTTATTGAAGAAACTAGGTGGACTTAACCAGTCCGAAATTGACTGGTTACCCAAAACGGCAAGAATGAATATTCTCCATTCTTACCTCAAAACTGCTCTAAATCAGGCCCATGATAGTTACGAAAAAGTATACAATCTTCGTAGCAGAGTAGTGACTTTTAATATAGGCGACGACGTATTTCGTCGAAATTTTGTGTTGAGCGATGCGAGTAAACACCGCAATGCTAAATTGTGTCCAAAGTTCGTGAAGACTAAAGTTACAAAAATTGTAGGTAACCACCTATACAAGGTCAAAGACGCGAACGGGTTTGAAACAGTGGTTCACACCAAAGACCTGCGCAAATGAAGCAAATTAAGGAGCCATCGGCGAATTCTTTTGTGTAATTTACATTTTTTTTTGCTTTGACAAGTGTCATAGCCAGCTGCTCAGCCTGTGCATGAGACACAAAAGGGTCGTGGGTAGCAAATAACTTATCCGAAGTATTATGAGAAGTTAAATGAATATAATGAGACATAATGATGATTTTCGTTTCCATCGTCAATGTACCTGTTGGCACCAGGAACATTGAAGATGTTTTGTAGGAAAATCCATTTCTCTACCTACTAAAATTTAACTAGTGAAATTCTCCTAGTTATTCATACCTGCTAAAGTACATTCATGTCATCATACATAAAAACGAACCAACTTGAAAATTTTCATAATACACCTAATGTTCTCATAATACTGAAAAATCCCTTTCCGAACGAGATGAATTTAAGTAAAGTTGTTTAAGGGAAATCCGAAAAGAACCTATATTCATCCCAGTATAGACAGAACGAAACATCTAATACACCAACCGTATATCTAGTCCATACCGAAACAACACGACAACCACCTAATAGTAGGCAGTAAAAGAATTTGAGTTGAGATACCCAACAAGAGTATTGGAAAATAACAATGCCAAGCAACAGTGTAGAATTCCACTACTATTAAGAAATGTTACCGAAAAACGAAAATATAGACATTGAGCAAGTTTAAGTCAAATCAAAAGTTCGGTAGTTGATAAAATATTAATCCTCAACGGATATATCTGTCAAGAAGATTTATTTTGCAACATAGTAAAGCTGCACGTATTCAATATCATTTACTCTAGGTAAATAAAAGAGACATTTAAATCAATATGAACGTCAGATAGTACCCAAACGACGTGCCTACTTACGTGAATAAATGTCCATGAACCATTTGATTACATATACCTACGTACATACCTACTGTGTTTGTTTAAAATAACCCATGAAATGAACCTGAAGATATCAAAAGTAAAACAAAAATAATACTTACCCCAATAAACACCAACCCAAAATAAAATAATCTTTTGTTCCGTCCGAACACTACTCTTAGCTAGACTAAATCTGTAAAGGGGAAAGAAAAAGAAAATTTTCAGTAAAAATATTTGAAGCAGTCATCGCGTTAGAAAAAAAGAGAAAAAACGACATAGCTCCAATAAGACGCAAAATGTAGAAGAAAAATGCTGCGAGAGATATGTATGTAAACAAAAAAACCCTGCAAAAAAATGTATACGTACATACATATCTATAAGAGTTTAGTCACGTAGCGACAAAACACATCGAATCTCGAAAAATTCTCGAACACCGTTTAAAATTAAAATAAAGATGGATGAATTAATTGCGAGAGTCGAACACTCATTCTAATGAGAACGAAAGAGACAAATATCACATTATTGAGTCTGTCTCATAGAACCGAACTGCTAAACCGCCAAAAAAATTGCAGATGTGGTAACTCGAGTGTGAGTGATACGTAACGTAAGTGTGCCGAAAACTTTCATTCGGAATTTACATTTGGTCGCAGTCAGTCGAAAGTCTAAAAAGGTAAAATTGAACAAAGAAAAAAAGGAAAAAAATTAATAAAAGTGAGTAAAATAAAACAAATATAAAGTGAACAATTAACAAAAGAAGTATAAAGATAATTTTAAAGAAAACATACAAAAAAAGAATAAAAAGGAAATATAAAGATTAAAATCAAGAACGAGAAAAATCAACACGCATATTGGATAAGACCAGGTGAGCAAAAAGTTCTTTTCTTTGGTAGTAAAATTTTAGAAAATCTATTACGAGCTTAGGCCCGATAATAAAACGAATTAATTATAAACTAAAATAAGAAAAAGTGCAAAGAAACATAATTAATTAAAAATTATTTCACGTGGGAATACCTACCACGTTTCTTACATGAAAATCTTCGTATTGGAAACGCATGTCACGAACATCCTAGTCTGAAAGAAAAATTTAGACATTTTGTCCAAAAGTACGATGCAACAAAAGTGCATACCAATAGATAATCCAACTGAAACGTGTCACGACAAAACCACCCTCGTAGAAATTGCACTCAGGTCAAAGAATCTACGACCACGAAGAAGGAATCGTACAAAAAGCAACAGTACTGTGGAATTAAAATCCCACCCCAATACGTACCAGCAATATCATCTAAATCAAAACGTAAAAACCAGGTAAAAAAAAATGGAATTTTAAAGATTTTTTTTTGAAACACCTAAAGAAATACCTACGTCCATATAAAAATCAAAAATAAAATAATCTATATATATATAGATATGTAGACGAAAAATTATAAAAATCCTTTTGATCACTGTTCAGAGATATGGTGATAAAATACAGAAAAAAAAAGATGTACCTACGTAACTACATCACACAAAAAAAAAAAAACCCATATATAATTTCTTTTGTCTTGATAAAATTACTAATATCAAATTTTTCTATTTTTGTTGAAACAGATGCACCCCGAGTGGGATATACTTAGCAAAGCGAACTTGTGAACAATACGCAATTCACAGAAGCTCATTGCAACGTCCACGTCAAAGAACCCCTCACTCGGATGGTGACATCTGGTTCCTACTGGAGGACCTAAAATTGGAAATAATAAAACGTCAACTAATTACAAAAATTTTTGGAAACAACAGCATTTGAGATCATCGGCGATCGAAAGCCGCATGATATAACACCATTGGAAACAGTACCTACGTCAAAAATCTATACTGGTACTCAGCATCAAGTCAGTCGCAGCCACCGAATCTCGTCGAAACATATTATGGATCCTGAGGATAATAAAGTATATTTATATTAGGAAGGAGTGAGGTATGATAGATATATTATTTATTAAATATATATAGCGTAGATTTCCATACCACAGTCAATAGCTTACATTAGTTAAGAAAAGTCACCTTGATACAATACAAAAAAAAAAAAAAACATATACTAAAGTGACATATAAGAAAAATTTTTACTTACTATCAAATTGCAAACTATATATCAAAGAAATCCTAAAAAGGAACTACAAAAAAAGATAATAAAGGAAAAATATAATCCTTTAACTAGCATCAATGAAAAAGAGTTGCATATAATCTTGGTACTCATTTGCTAGAAGTCGTCTCTATGTACATGGTACCTACTAAATATCAAAAATTCATAAACTTAGAGTGGTAAAAACACAAAGAAAATTAAAAACAAGTCTTAAGTGATTAACGAAAGACAAATTATTTTATTGTTAATAATAATTTAAACAAATATAAATTTATTACAGTACCTACCTAAATTTTGTTGAAATCAGTGAGAATCCTGCTTACACATAAGCAACACTCTATCACTAAAAGATAATAAATTAATTTTTGCATTTTGAATGAAACATACTTACCTTTACCTACTTACGTTCGCGAAAAACTTAGTCGGTCGGGAAAATCTGAAAAGAAAAGAAAATTAAGTAAAATAAAAATAACTTACCGTCAGTCGAGTCCGGGATATCTGAAAGTAAAGTAAGAAAGTTTGAAATTCCGTTTGGTGTTAAACAATTTTGTTTTTTTTTTGAAAAAGTGTACATACCTTTTTGTGAATAAGTGTACCGAAGGTGCAAATAGCCTTCTGCAAAAAAAAAATTAAAAGAAAATATTTGAATTAAAGAAGTTCATCTAGGTTCATCATAGAGGTATTTGTTACTTAACTTTGTTGCCTATGGTGAATTTGAATTAATTTCTGATAGTAATGTTTGATAACTGGTTGAATTAAAGAACCAAATTAAAGTATTTTTTTTGAGTTTGGAGAAAAGTACAAGTGATTTTAACTGGATATTGAAATATCAATTCTACAAAAAAAAAACAGTTAAGGTCAATTGAAACTTATCGTCGTCAATATAAGTACCTACACACTTGGTATCTACACCCAAAGTTATTTATCGGTTTGAAAAGATTAAATTTTATTTTGTTTGTTTTTTTTGAATCCGGTGTAAAGATTAAAGCTAAATTCAAATCGGTCTGAACGATTCAACTGAAAATTATTTTTGTTTTATAACGTTTAAAATATTCGAAGACTATTAGAAAGTAGTCATACGCATATTTTCACCCACTGGTCCCACCATTGAATTTTGGTCCATTACTTCGAACCCTGAAAATAAAGAAAAGAGTTATTAAAGTGATTTTTTTTTTTATAACGTACATACCTAATCTGAATCTGTATCTGGTTTTGTACATTGTAGAGTGCACTCTCCCTTCGTCGAACCATGTATTTTTAGATAAACTATATTTTGATTTTTAAATTTTTAATATTAATTTCATAAATTTTTATAAAACTAACCAAACGCTCTTTACAGCTAAGGTGAGGTTTGAATGTACCCACCAACATTCGAAAAGATCCTTCAGATCCATTTAAGCTAAATTTTGATTTTTATTGTTTTGAAACTTTTTAACAATTCTTCTCTTGATATTCGGGTGGGATATATTTTTGAACAGTGGAGGCGTCCTACGCAATTTTGTGAAAATTTTTAATCAATCGAAACTTTTAGTTTTGATTTTTTTTGTTTTGAGTTTTACTCATTGTTGAAATCGCGTAATAGGTACTTACCTATCGTTTTAGCTCGTGTTAAATATTATGCTAATGAATCATTAGCCGCGTTTTTGGAAGAATTTGTTAGTCCTTCTTAATCTGGGCTCGAAAATCGTCGACCTTGCCTGAATTTGTGTAAACAAACTAAGTGTAAGAGGCCTTTATATAGATTATCCAGGAAGCGAACAATTCTGGGACGTTTTGAAATTTCGAGTTAGGCTTTTGCGTATGAAAACGGTTACTCAGCGGAGTGAATCGTTCGTAACGTAGTAGAGGGAGTGTGAAGTAATTCACCAATCCTCACTTTTGGATGTTTTTGCCTTCAGCAACAAAAATTTATATTTTTTTTGTCGGCTGAAGTTAATTTTTTTGTTATTAACGTCATTTTGAGAAATTGTAAAGAGTTCAGTTCGGCTAATTAAAAGAAGTTGCTTTACAACTTCCATATAGATAAAAAAAAACATTAAAGGATTTTTATATTGTGAGTCTTTAGTTAAGTTATAAGGAAGAAATAATTTCTTACAAGAATTTTTAGATACCTGTAAATTTGAAGATTTGAGATATTTGTTTTGAATCATAAAGAATACAAATCCAATCAGATTCTTTTTTTTGGAGATTTATTTTTAAGAATTTAAGGAAACAGCAAGTTAAAGTATTTCCAATCAGGATAAGAAATTTTAAGATTAATGATTATTAGATTTAGTTTTTTATGAATAAAATTGTTATGGGATTTTTGTATAAAGAGAATCTTTTAGTTTTTTTTTTTTTGATCATTGTTGGTTTGCGACAGAAACGCAGGTTTCTATGGGAAGTTTATTCTTGAAGCTGAAAATTAATTTCAGGTATCATGGATAATTGAAGGCGTGTAGCGGAGAGGCGTGGCTGAGGCCATCCTAATGTGAAGACGAAACAACAACGACAAATTCCGAAACAACATGTAAGAGCAAAGTAGAAACTTATTCCATTCTTCCTCAATATCAACACATTTGCGGGATATTCTCACATAGATTCAGTACCAGTGAGAGTGTCATAGGGTAACGTTCTTGGCGGACTAGTCTCCAAAGAGATCGTTTAGGTAGGGAAGTTAGGTACCATTGGGAAATCAACATCATCTGATTTCCCGCACTAACAGGGTCCTAGAAAACTTCAAGGATGAAATAGGACATAGGATGGGTAGGGTTAGGCAATCCTTTGAGATAATGTCATCTTCATCTCAAGCTTTCTATACACTCGTGTTCCACCACAAAATTCTATCACTTTTTTTTCTATAAGATCCACTATCGCACTCAAAACATTCTCGGCCCCTTTGCTTTTCAGCATAGCTTTTCTAAAATTTAAAAGAGTCAACAAACACCAAGACTCCAGGTCTAATAGATGTGACACCGGCTATCATCCCTGCAGCACCACCCACTTCCCTGACCCGACGAGTTCGGCCCCGGCGAAAATTGCAGACCTGACGCAGCGGTGTGATGTTAGCCACCCTATCTGTTCAGGCTTGGACGTGCCCTATCGCAAGAGAAGGTACTAAAAGTTGATGGAACAGATAGGTTTCGGATCCTACGATAACGAAGTTCATTTAGAGGATGATTTCGAAGAACATTTAACTGTCTATTAGGCACAATAGATAGGGGAATTAAAGGCTCTCCTTTGAATATTACCTTGCTTATTTTTGAAATTTTCTCCCGATATGAATTCTCGTGATTCCGAAGTCAGATTAACTTATTCTCAAGATAGTATGGGCTAGGTGGAGATCTAGTTTAGAAACCTTTTGAGACCATCTGACTACGCCAGATTACAAATCGGACGTAAGGTTTGGTAATCCGTGGTGTCTTTAATTCACGTATTTTTCACCGACATACGTTGAGATGCACTTGACTGCGAGAAGAGAGTAAGGAGATCTTTCGGACCGTTTTCTACTGTCGAGTAGTAGACGTTCGAAAGCCTCTCCTACGCTTCTACTTTTCCCAGTCGACTACAATCTCAATTCTTTTTATGAAATTGGATCTGAATAGGGATTTCCTTTCCATTTCGCTGCATAATTGAAAAAAGTACAATGAGGATGTTAATTTTAGACTTAAGAGTTAGCAAGAGTTTAATCGAATTTTTGTCCTGTGTTCAGGGTTTTCTTGGCTTTGGTCAACTTGGGTCCATTCTTTTCGCTTTCTCGTGTCATAACTACGTCTAACGTTGGTCCAGTTTAGTGAAATCCTATCTATCACTCTCCAACAAGCCTCGTATGTTATTTACATTAAATTTAATTATTTTTAATTCATATTCAAGATCAACTTAATAATTTCTTAACATTTTATTGATTTTCCACTAAAATCATTTAAAAATCTTGAGTATGGATTAAAAGTTAATTATTTTTCAATTTTTGTAGCGGGACCATCCCATTCCTCCCGTTACAATCTGAAAGACGCATACTGGCAAGTACCCCTGGAGAAAGAGTCACGGGAGAAGACTGCTTTCACAGTTGCGGGTAGACCCTTGTATCAATTTAAAGTAATGCCGTTTGGTCTCTCGAACGCTGCACAGAGTCTGACAAACTTAATGAATAAAGTCATTCCATTCAATCTAAGAGATCTAGTATTTATTTACTTAGATGATCTTTTAGTAATATCGAAAACTTTCCAAGAACATATTTCAATTTTAGAAACAGTAGCGACTCGGTTACTGGAAGCTGGACTCACGATTAACGTCGAGAAGTCTAGGTTTTGCTCCCAGGAACTGCAGTATTTAGGTTATATTGTAGGACAAGGCTGTCTTAAAGCCGATCCTTCGAAGATTTCAGCTATTTTAGATTTTCCAGTACCGACAACGATCCGTCAAGTACGCCGATTTTTGGGCATGGCGGGGTGGTACCGGCGCTTCATCGCCAACTTTTCTGAACTGGCCGGACCCATGTCTGACACGTTAAAGAAGGGGAAAAAGTTTGAATTCGGAGAAGAAGCTTTAGTAGCTTTCGATAGAATTAAGGAGGTATTAACAACTGCCCCTGTTCTTCGAAATCCAGATTTTAGTAGACAATTTGTCATCTGTTGTGATGCCTCGTCTACTGGGATCGGATGCGTATTATGTCAAAGAGACGAAGAAGGTAACGAATTACCTATATATTACTATTCGCAGAAGTTAAATCCTGCGCAAAGAAATTATTCTGTAACCGAACGCGAGTGTCTCGCGGCCGTAAAAGGTATACACAAGTTCCGTCCATATATAGAAGGTTATAAATTCTTGGTGATCACCGATCACGCAAGTTTAAAATGGTTGATGAGTCTCAAAGACCCAACTGGAAGGTTAGCTAGGTGGAGTCTAAAGCTTCAAGGCTTTGATTTTACTATAGAACACCGTCGCGGAAATTTGAATGTAGTACCTGATGCACTCTCGAGAATGCATGAGTTAGAGGCACTACTTTTGAACGAACTGTCGTCGAGTTCTGTAGAAACTGGCAAACCAATTTTGTTACATGTAGATCTGAAGGATCCAGCTTTTGAGTCGGATGAATATCGTCAGATAGCATCACACATTTGTAAAAATAAAGAGCGATTTCCAGACTTACAAGTATCCGATGAATTCGTTTACAAGAAAGTTCGGCACGCAACAGGGAATCCAATCCAGGACGATTTGGTTTGGAAACTCTGGATTCCATCTCAGCTAACTGAAAAGTTGATATCTGAGGCTCATTGCCCACCACAAGTAGCGCACGGAGGGATCACCAAGACTTTACACCGTTTACGTCACCAATTCTATTGGCCGACTATGGCTGCACAAGTCAAAATGTATATAAATAATTGCGAGGTGTGCAAAACTACCAAAGCACCTAACCAAACACTTCGAGCGGAAATGGGAAAAAGTTTTAATGTGGAAAGGCCATTCCAACACCTTTACACAGATTTTCTAGGTCCTTATCCGCGATCGCGAAGAGGTAACACGTTTATAATTATAGTAGTAGATCAGCTTACTAAATTTGTAGTAATTAAACCGCTAAAAAGAGCAACTACAGCGGAGGTAATCAAATTTCTGACCGAGGAAATTTTCTTAATGTTTGGTGTACCCGAGTCCATATTATCAGATAACGGCACACAATTCATTAGCAAAGATTTCCAAAAATTTTTAAGTAATTTTAGTGTAAAACATATCAAGACAGCGGCTTACGCACCACAGGCAAACGCTAGTGAGCGCGTTAATAGGTCTATTTTGAGCGCGATAAGAGCTTATATAGATGACCGACAGCTAAATTGGGATGTACATTTGTCATCCATCAGCAGTGCTTTACGTACCTCTGTTCATAGCGCTATCAACATGTCACCATATGAGGCGTTATTTGGACAAAGAATGATCGAGCACGGAGCCGATTACAGTCTGTTGAAAAAATTGGGAGGGCTAAACCAGTCCGAGATAGATTGGCTACCTAAGACAGCTAAGATGAACATCTTACATAGTTATCTAAAAACTGCTCTGAATCATGCGCATGATACTTATGAAAAAGTTTATAACTTGAGAAGTCGCGTAGTAAATTACAAGGTAGGAGATGTAGTGTTTAGAAGAAACTTCGTGTTAAGCGATGCCTCCAAGCATCGAAACGCTAAACTCTGTCCCAAGTTTTTGAAAGCAACTATCATTAAAATTATCGGAAACAATTTGTATAAAACGAAAGATGAGAAAGGATACGAATCTGTTGTACACACTAAAGACTTACGGAAGTAAAGAAAAGATGTACCAAATTCAATAGTGTCACAGTAGCCGGCTGCTCAGCTGTGCATGAGACACAGGGATCGTGGGTTCTACAACCTGAATCATCAATCGTAGTCAAAAATGAAGCATCAAAACTTATTGATGTTTTCTTTTTCTCGTTCATCATGCAAGATAGTATCGTGCAGGAAGATCGAGTTTTGTAGGGAAAACATTTTTATCATTTTGAATCACTATAGAGAATATACCCATACACCTTAAAGAGATATAGATATCGTAGACAATCAAGTCCACACCATATCACCATCTCGTCTGATCCACATATCCAAAAATTTTTTTTTTTGATAAATAGATCCATACTGAAATTTAATAAAAGCATAAAATCATCATCAAATTTTTGTTCAAACAAAGATACACACACTTGATGTGTACCACAAATATCGTCATCGAATTCGCTTAAGATTCATAAAAGTTCATAAAATCTCAAAAATAACGACACCTATCGACAAATGGAAGAATATCTACGCGCCCAACAAATAATTACGTATATATTGGAAATGAGAAAGCTTTACGAAAAGCAGAAAAATCACCACCAAATATATGTAACTGGCTGACGTCAAAAAGAGCGGCAGGGTAAAGGAGCCAGAAATGTAAGTGTGTGCTAGAGAGTCCATATAGGCAGAGACAGGAGATATTGAGCAAATTTGATAGATAGGGCATTTCATTGTTGTGTAGAGATAATAATAGCAATACGAATTTTGACAACTAAAGATTCTAATTCTAGATAGTTAACATGAAAAGAAATTAGATAGAAGAAGTATGGAAAAATAAAGTTTATAGTAAGTTAGAGTAGTTTAGCGATATAGAAGAATCACCTGAAACATCTTTAGAAAAGAGAAAGCAATTTTCAGCAACATGACATTTGATTCGACAACACGGACGAAAATACCAGAAATGATATATCGTCGAACAAACCGACTCAGACCGACTTATAAAATTTGACTTACGAACGTAGCTGAAAAGCAAAACATTCGATGCTTACCACAAGGTAAAATATTTGATAAATATTCTTACGAATATTTTCACCACAACAACTTCAGACATAACGAATTTATACGACAAACAATTACGACAGAAATAACGTGACAGAACATACAGAATATACTTAAATGACAGAAATGACATTTATTTTCGGACATCCGTCAAACAAAATCTGTCAGACCATCCGACATATTATGTCACACGAAACGACTGATACGACAAATCATTTACGAACATATAATAGAAATATTGTATTTATCAATTTTTCAAAGCACCTACACGGTAGTAAAATACAGATAACGACACAAATTTAATCTTTGTACATATTTGATCCTAAAAAGATTGAACAATGCAAAAGATAAAGACTTAACGATTATATTTTTTTTTAAATACAATCGAAATGACCGTACTATACGCACATCATAATACATGATTGACAACAAACATTAACAGAAAACAAAATACTTACGAATTTACGCCATCAAATGAAGTAGTCGAATTGCGCACTACAATAACAAACTACATCAAGTCATACCAATTAATTTTATTCATGGAAACCAGCTGGAAAAGAGAAGTTAAAGACCTATAATACACAGTCTACAATATCGCCCAGCAAAAGCATGAAGAATATCATAAGTTAGAGTGAGAGAAAGTAGTGACAAAAATTCTGTCGCACAAAGCTTTTAAAAATCCTCTCTCATAATCCAGTAAAATTCAAATAGACTGGAAAGTCAACGGCGAGACTAGAATGAATGGGAAATCGACGCATTCGTTCTTTGCAATTCCAACATCCACCCAGTCAAGTCATAAAAAGTTCTTGCTAGTACATTAAAATTTTATTTCAAGTAAAATAATAAGAAATCTATTAAGAAAAGTTAAACTTGTGAAAATAAAATATAGAACATAACAGGAATAGTAAAGCAAACAAAATAGCGAAGGAATATTCAAGAAAATCCACAGGATTGAGGTAAGAAATTGAGATTTTATTAGTAAAAATTAATGGTTCACCAACGCAAATGACGCCATGTTCCTATGTCTGGAACATAGTTTTCTTTTGTTTTTTTGGTAATCTTCGGTACAAAGAAGCGCCTATGGCAAATGAAGGAAGTTCTATTCCTAAAACAAATTCAGGCATCTCGGGAAGCGATAATACAAGCAGAAAAAGCATGATCGCAAATATTACCCTAGAGCCAGAACCAGCGAAGCGCTTAGCTAAATTTCAAAGAGGCAGAAAAGCATGTACAGATAAAGACGGAGCACCCACAAGTGAGATTGCGCTCATAAAAGGGACCGTCGACAAAAGAATCTAATCAAAAAACATCTATAAAGCATATAAACCAGGTACGAGTATTTAATCTCATAAATTACCTAAAAGAAAATTAAATCTCAGTACAAACAATTGAGTTAAAATAACGAGTACCAAAAAGTACGCAAACATTTAGCAGTCGATAATGTAGAGTAGCGTAGAAATCTAGTTAAAATAGTAAACGCACGTAGAACAAAATAGGTAGAAAATTTTAGTTAGAAATTATATTTTTTTTTTCTATTGGACACTCTAGGTTGCACTTTTTTCTGATCTTTTACTAAAGTCTTTTTATCCCATACAGGTAGTAGACGGATCACGGCAAGTTTTAAGATTCAGAGAAGCAACAGGAAGCAGGAATACACTCCGGAGAGTACATTCCGCTGCCACAATACGTAAATTGAATCGTAAACTTCCCATACTACATACCTACATCGTCCTACTGCCTGGTTTTTATATTTAAACCTTGGCATACACAAAATCCTATTGCGAGGATTCAAAAATCCTAATCAGAAGGATGAATTCAGTCTACGATTTACATCGAAGGAAAAAGGAATTAATCCATCAAATGTTATTGCAGTCAACGAAATAATTGGAATCAGGAACAACTATAAGTATAATCCAGATCCTAAGGTACGGTGAATAATTTATTTATATCTATTGGAGCATTACACCCTTAATATAAAAGTAAAGGAGTCGTAAGATAATTATAAAGTATTTAGATTATAATTCAGTGAATATCAGAAAATATTATAGTGATTATAATGAAATACCCCTAAGAGGGAAATATATGAAAATCTTAAGAAACATCTTGTTTCAAAAATTACTGAGATAAAAATTCTGAAATACTAAGATTGTGACCCTTATGGATTTAAAGATACAAATTTTAAAGTTCTTATATGTGGATTACTCACATAATTACCGCCCATGCATTTTTGTATGTAAAAATAATATTTTTCGTAAGAGAATAGTTTTACTTTCTCAAAGTTGAATAATTAAATTTCGATGATTCTATAAGGATCTAAAGTATATAATTTTTGTGTAAAAGTACGTCAGTACAATTTGATTTTATACAGATACGATTTTGTTAAATAAAAGTTAAAAGAAAAATTCTTTCGATCATGTATCGAGTCAAAATACCTATTGTTTTGAAACTTCAATATAGTTTTTGCTTCGACCATGAGTCGTAAAAGATATCTTTTTTGATAAGTTTACCTATTGTAAAAGAGCCAATTTGAAGTTCGATTCTTTAAAAACATTTATTGAAAGAACTAAATTACTTCTAATATTACGGAATTTCAAATTGAGAAGTCATAAAGTTAATGACGACATCTAAAACGAAAGTTGAAGTAAAGTGAAAATCTTGTTCGAGAGAATACGTGATTCAATTACGAGTAATTGATACTCAGAAGTTTAACTTCACGCGTTCGGAATACTTACCTGTAGAGGATACTAATTTTTTTTTTTTGTCGATACGAGTTAATACGGAAATTACGAAAATACTTACCTTGATTTCATTCGGTTACCAAGCGTAAAGGTACTTAAGATAAAAGTTTTGACTAAAGTAAATTTAAATAATTTAAAGTAACGTTAATGAAAAGTATACTTAACTTGATTAAGGTTATTACTAGTCTTTTAGACAAAGATTAAGTTAAGTTGATTTTCATTTACGAAATTAACAACTCACGTTCACGTCAATTATAGTTTATTTTATTTTTGTTATTTGTTTTTTTTTTATTTTTGTTTTTTTTTGAAATTTTGATTAACGAATTGATTTCCTTGAATTACCGATCATTTTCGCCAATCTTAATAACGAATTATTAAAGTACTTACTTTTGAATTTCGGATACATTTCGAAATTTGGTTTATGAAGTCATCGATCCTATACCCTATATCAATCGAATACCTATTTAAGCCCAACCATATAATTTACCGACCAATTAGCTTTCCTTTATACGAACAAACTTAAAGAAGTAAAAGTATAAAGGGAGAGTGCACTCTGTCTTTAGGTTATCATAAGATTTGTATTGATATTGATTATATTGATTAAAAACATATAAATTTAACTAACTTTTGTTTTACAGCGTCTTTTGGATATTTTTGATAGTATATTTAAATTTTGTGATTTAATTGATTTTGATTTATATGAATCGACCATCGATTGGAGGTCCGATATCATTTAATATTCTTGTGGTGGTATTGGGACAAATTTTGTGGAATTGTGTTTACATTCTTGGTTCATTGATCTGGTGTAAAGGGAAGTTGTTGAAGGAAATTTTTATTTTTCATCACTTCAGTTTACGGTTATATTTTACGGAAATTTTAAAGTTGATTTTAATTTAATTTATTCACGGTTTAAGAAGTAGTTGTGTCACTTCGTGACACTTTTCAAGCGTTTTACCTAGTTGTTAATTGAAATAACGATTAGTACACAGATGGTAAAACTCTTGTTGATTTTATTGATTCAGTTTTAGAGTTAACTACATCTAGTTTATAGTCAAGTCGCTCAACGGAGTGGGCTAAGATACCGCGTAAGAGGGGATGATTCTATTCATCGATACCTCGACTTAAAGATTCATTTGTTTCGATTTAGACAATAATATCTTCGGATCAGTCTCTGACGGAACACCTGAATTCTCACTTACACTTTCACTTTAGTTTTGTTTAATTTTTTTTGATTTGTGAAATTAATTTATCGATCCTATTCAGGATAATTTAGTACGTCAACAGTTTTTGCGGTAAATTTTTGTTTTTGTTATTTAACAGATACAAGAATTGGTTCTTAGATAAGATTATAAAGTTAAAGTTTAGAGAAGTTTAATGTAGAAATTATGAAACAAAATATCGAGACTAAGATATGATTCAGATGCAATTGTATGTAGTAACGACTACAATTAGTTTTCGTTTTGAACAAAGTTAAATAAGTTTAAGGACTTTAGTTTATGAGAAATTATATAAGTTAGTAATAAGTACAATGAATAAATATTGTGAGAATTTATGAGTCTGAAAACTTGTAGTTCAGTATATTTATTTTCGTTTTGCAGTTAAGATTTTTCGGGAAGTTTTTTTTCTTTCCTATTCAAGATCAGTAGGTACAACATGAGAAGATAAAGTACACGAGAAGAAGGGTCGTGATTGAGATTCACTCTCCGGATATGTGACTTGGGTTTTCATCAACGGAAGGTTAATTCCTTCCATCTTAAAGTGGGATTCCTTATCAAAAATTCTAGTGCGTATAAGGGTCATTTAAGGGAATTAAATGAGAGGATTGTCTGTTAGATTTTTCTCTCTGTTTTAATTCAGGTCGGGTAGTTATCAGCACGGGATTTGCGACACCATCTGTTCATCCCAACTCAATCTTTGAATTTTGATAATACGCGATTCGAAATAAAATTCATTGATACAAGCTTAGCGCTCATAATTATTTCGCGGAGATTATACCAACTATATTTCCAACTACGCTTGTTCTAATC
Organism: Baccha elongata; assembly: GCA_951217065.1. Classification (NCBI taxonomy): domain Eukaryota; kingdom Metazoa; phylum Arthropoda; class Insecta; order Diptera; family Syrphidae; genus Baccha; species Baccha elongata. The sequence goes on along the minus strand of OX578272.1, from coordinate 55,036,214 downwards.
AGTTTTCAGGTCTTTTTCTAATTCTAATTGTAAATTGCAAAATTCTTCTTACTCGGGTCCTAGCTTCTAACTTATATTATCGAATCGAACGTCACCAAGATTTTCCAGTCTGTAAATTGTAATACCGTCTCATACTCCTGTAGCAAGGACTCACCCCATTTCTCGGCGAGCGTGGCAATGGCAAACCAGCAGGCTGGAGCGCGGCAGTCGAGTAGAGACAACCTTAAGTATTCAGGCTTGGACGTGCTTCTAACCCTATCCCTTGAAGTACTATAAGTCAGAAGAATACTTAAGGAAGAGATCCGTAGTGTATAGGGAAGTTTTTAGGTAAGATTATCATAACCAATGTTAGCCTTATGAAATAGGTAGAGGGATTAAAAATCTTTCGGATGCGAATACATTTTATGGTTGGATGGTTATCTAAAACCATTGGTCCTGAGTACATCGTTTAGTGTCTGCACTTTCAAAGGAAAAGTTAAAGGAAGTTTTTCTTTCGTTTGTCGACATAGTTGAAGACGAATAGTAAACTCTTCTAAGAAAGGTGACCGGACGTAAGGCCACTGTATACAGTTCTCTGGTATTTTTTTTTTTTAGTAGTATATCGGCCATCATGGTATACTGGAAGCGGAATACAACGATGAAGGTAGAGTACGATGATTACTAATGTTCATGTTATCAGTAACCTGGATGTTAGTGAGTTAGTGACTTCTATTTATTTTGTGTTGGTGTTCTCTTCTTTTCCTTTTTTTTGTGTATGTTATGTAGTAGAGAATCGCCCTTGTGAATAGAAGAGTGAACTTAAATGAAGATTGATGAAGAATACTTCTCTTTAAACCTCACATTGACTTCGCGAGTAGCTGATATTCGTCTAGTCTTTAGTGGTCCGTCAAGTTTTCGTCAGTATGATGCTAAACTTAACTATAATTGTGTTCATTTCTTTTTCATTCTTTGGAATTTCACTACGGAATAATAGCGCCTAAAGGAGGGCCGCGAAATGCGATAGTGTGAAGGTTTACCTAATCGTGTGATGCATAGACTTCAGATAGCCTTCTTTGCGTTTCGGTCCCGTGAGCGCAGTGTTTCGTGAGGTGATATCGTTTAGACCTCTCTTTTTAATTAAGTTCATTACATAAAATGGCGCCCAACGTGGGGCAACGGAATTTTGTGGTGCGAGAATTTTCGCAAAAACGTAAATTCGCAAATTGGAGTTCATTGTCCGATTCGGCGATTTTCAGTCCCTACTAGCGCGTTGTTTGTGTAGGATCTCCTTAATTTTATTTCATTACATATGATTGTTAAATGTAATACTTAATTCTAAAAATTAATTAATTAATGGACACAAAATAATGTGGATGAATATCAGGAGAAACGCTTTGTAATTTTGATAGCATTCAAACGCGGTTTTAAAAGTTGATACAATTGTACTTTTTTCGATACAATTGAATGTGCTCAAGTACGCAAGTACACTTTCATGAAATTCAGTACAATTTTAATCAGCCACTGAATTAGATGAATTTAGGTGGTACACATTTTCATTGTTAATCCCATATAACACATTTTGTTGGACCATTTATTGCACTGATCAAGTTTTGTCTTTATTGTCATCCGTCTGTCTCCATATTGCTTCGTGTTTTGCTCTTTCTTTCATTAATAATTGTGTTCATGATTTTGTGACTCTGTCTAAAGTTTTGTTATTGCAAATCAAAACTAAAATCTGGTGCTTGTTCTTGTCTTATAATTATCTTATCTATATAATTATTGCGGCAGCAAATGTTAAACTTAGGCCCTGTTTTTTAGTGCGAGATTATTCCATCAGAATAAGATTAACCTCGAGTTAACGCTGATGGAAACACGGTTATAAGTCAGTTTGAGATCCCAAATTCACTCAGAATTAACTCACTCAATTTAGCTGGATTAATTTTGAGTTAACTCTGGACCTTAAAACTAACGAAAAAACCTGTTTTCTTAAGAGTTAACTCGGGGTTTATCTAACCCTGGCATAATATCGAACTGAAAAACTGGGCCTAATGTACAAATCACCTACAAACTGAGACTTTTCAGCATTAATTTAAAACGAAATTTAATTAAGAATAGCTAACTGTTGTTATAGTTTCCACATAAAAAGTAATTTGTTCAAAATGTTCAAAATTATCCTCTTTCTCTTGAGCAAGAAGAACTATTGGAGTCAATTCTGGTACTGTTTTTCACAGAACTAGAACTAGTACTAAAAAGTTGTTAATTGGGTATTCAGGTGGAAAAATGATATATAAAGGTACATTTTTCAAAATTCGCGTAGAAACATTTTTAAAGTTCAAACTGTTATAAACAATAAATTATAAACTTGTTAAAAAAAATTCAAAAAAAAATTAAAAATTTCAAAATAAAGAACGAAAAAAAACAGTTTTTTGAAAAATGAAAAATTACAATTCGATATACTTTTGTTTTAACTTTCGATACACTTCATAAGGGCCACTTGCACAAAAAATAAAGGATACATTTATGAAATCGCAGTTAGCTATCCAGGATTAAAAAGATAATTGATTATTTTTCGATTTTACGTTGCACGAATGAAAACACAGCTAACCAAAGATAACAAAATAAAAATAGGAAGGAAACAGGAAACCTACACAAAAACAACAACAACATTTGCTACACACACTAATGCGAACCTAACGGATGTAAAAAGTTATCCATAGAAAAATGAGTGGATAAATATTTAAGATTTTGCAACGAGTTTATATTTGTAGGCTAGTGCCTATGCATGGATAAATCAGTGGTTAGTACTGTCAAAAAAGTTTCGTGCAATTGGTCCTAACACGGTGTCTCGACGAGGAACATTTCATAGATTACCATCTGTCACTTTCCATAAAAAGAAAGATTGATAGAATGCTATAAAATAATATGGTGGGCATTTGATAGCTTACTATTTCATACTATTTCAGTCCAAATACAAAGAAAACAGAAAAGTCAATATGAAAATGACAGCTCATAGAATACCATCTATAGCATGCTATGAGCTGAGCAATATATTGCAAGACATTTTTCTTAGAATACTATTTGCGGTCTCCATAGGCAATTTTAATAAAATGCTATCTTGCATTCTATGAAATATAGATCGAGGAGACACCGTGTAAGATTCATTTTCCATGCCTGATCCATACCAGAACTTAGCTGAGAGATATTTTGAAGAAGAGCTCTGACGTCTGAGTGTGAAAAAAGTCTTTTAAAGCATTTTGTGACATAGGATTCAAACAATTTTCTCAAAGAACAGTGTTAAACGAATCCACAGTTCAAAGTTCAAAATTTACTTTCAAACACATAATTTTAATACTAAGAAAAATGTTTAACAAGATAGAGTAAGTAAGGTTGATTTTGAAAATGTTAGCCCTTCCAAAAAAAGCCTCTTATTCCTGTTTAGACCGAAATTACTATCAGCAGCTCTTTCTTGAGCAATGATTAATTGGATCGAATGTCTACAAATTTTCATTTAACTTTAAAATTTCTCGAATTTCCTCAAAAATGTTTATTTTTTATTTTTTAAGTAAACTTCTTATTTTAAGATGGGAACGCTTGCTGGCAATTTAATGATCAAACACGCCCATCCTGAATTTCCATCCGATATTTTCGTTACTTTTGAAGCACTTAATGTCATTGTAATGGTTGGCAATGCAAGGAGCAGGAGCCGTAACATTAAAAGAATTTCTGAAAACAAATATGAATGGAAAAGTACTTCTCGCGTTCCGTTTTCAACCATACCCCAAGAAGATTTTCTTTTTTAAATCGTTTAAGGTAATGCAAGTCATTTATAAACTTTGGGAGTTAGTGAGAAAGTTTTAAATTTGTCTATCAAAATTGTGTTTATATTTTTCAGATAATGCCACGGGCTCAAAACGCTCATGCATATGTCAATTCAGCATTCTTAATTAATGTAAGTTCAACAACGAACAAAATCAAATACGCCCGTATTTGTTTTGGTGGCATCAACAAGGATTTCATTCATGCAAAATTAACTGAAAACCTTTTACTTGGAGCGGACCTATTCTCCATAGAAAATATATCATCAATATTTAACTGCTTGAAATCAGAGATAAATCCAGATTCAAACGCTCTTGACACATCAGTGGAATACCGCAGGAAGCTTGCGTGTGGCCTGTTCTATAAATGTATTCTCTCCATTATCCCTGCCAACGAGTTACAGGCAAAATTTATAAGCGGAGGTGAACTACTAAAACGCCCTCTAACTCATGGTTATCAGACCTTTGAAAGTTCAAGCGAAAACTTTCCAGTAAATCAACCAATCAAGAAAATCGAAGCAATGGTTCAATGCTCTGGGGAAGCCAAGTATATGAACGATTATCCCGTTCTGCCCAAGCAAGTCTGGTGTGCTTTCGTCAATGCAACTAAAGTGGGTTCACAGATTTTGGAAATTGATGCCAATGCTGCCCTTAAAGTTCCGGGTGTTATTAGATTCTTCAGCGCCAAGGATATTCCAGGAATTAACTCATTTGTGAACACAGCCCCGTCATTTTTTGGGATGGTGGAAGATGAAGAAATTTTCTGCGATGGAAAGGTCAAATACCACAATCAGCCGGTGGGTATGATTGTAGCAGAGAATAGTGCTCTGGCAAATCTCGTAGCTTCTCAAGTTCATATTTCCTATACTGACGAAGATCCACAAGTTTTTTCGACCATGGAGGACGTACTTAGAGCCAACAAAACGGAACGAATCATTGACGCTATCGTTTCATCAATCAAAGAACTTGAACTTTCTTCATCTGCTTCCTTTTCCTCTTCGGGTTCCATGAAACTTGGTCAACAGTACCATTTCACTATGGAACCACATACCACAGTTGTAATTCCATTAGAGGGCAAGTTGGAAGTATACTCCTCCACCCAATGGATGGACTTAACTCAATGTGCAATAGCAAAGTCTGTACAAATGAACATCAGCGACGTACAGCTTAAAGTGCGTCGATTAGGAGGAGGCTTTGGAACAAAGATAAGTCGAGGTAACCAGGTTGCTTGTGCTGCTGCTTTAGCTGCAGTCAAATTAAATCGTCCAGCACGTTTTGTTCAAACAATCGAATCTATGATGGGATCGCTTGGCAAGAGGTGGGCATGCCAAAATGATTACGAATTTCATGTCGACATCAAAGGGAAAATCATTGCCCTTCAGAATAGTTTCTTTGAAGATGCGGGATATATTCCTAGTGAAAATGCCATTGAATTAATAACTGGACCCTCTTTAAAGAATTGCTATGATTTGAAAGACAATTTCAAAATTGATGGTAAGATTGTGCTCACTGACACACCAAGTCATACTTGGTGCAGGGGTCCGGGCACAGTAGAGGGTTTTGCAATGATCGAGACTATAATGGAGCATGTAGCTTTTGAGACTGGAGTGGATCCAATAGATGTTCGGCTAGAAAATATTGCTTTGGACCACAAAATTCGAGTGTTGGTAGATAGATTTCTTAAGAATACTGAATACAGGGAAAGGAAGAAGGAAGTTGAGAAGTTCAACAGGGAAAATCGGTGGCGCAAGAAAGGATTGGGTATTTCAATGATGCAATTCCATATATTTCACTTAGGTCCGTTTCCAGCAACGGTGTCAATTTATCATGCTGATGGGACTGTTGCCATATCACATGGAGGCATTGAAATGGGGCAAGGCATGAACACAAAAGCCGCTCAGGTTGTAGCACATATTTTTGGTATTCCAGTTGAAATGATTCGGATTGAAACAACTAATACCATAAATGGAGCCAATGCTGCATTTACAGGAGCTTCCATTGGATCGGAATGTGTTTGTTTTGTTAGTAAATAAGTAATTGTTTATGTTCTGACTACTTTTGTCAATATTTTTGTTTATTCAACTTTCTAGGCCCTTCGCAAGACGTGTGAAACTCTGATGCAACGCTTACGTCCTGTTCGCGATTCAATGACAGATTATAATTGGCATACTCTTATTGAAATGGCTCACACGAAAGGAGTTAATCTGATCGCAAGTGATCAATTTCAAATAGGAGACCTGGAAGCCTACTACGTCTACGGAATGTCGTTGACTGAAGTAGAAGTCGATATCCTCACAGGAAATCTGCTCATCAATCGTGTTGATATTCTCGAAGATACTGGAGAGAGTCTAAATCCAGCCGTAGATGTTGGACAAATTGAAGGAGCTTTCGTCATGGGGATTGGATATTATTTGACCGAGCAAATTATTTACGAAAACAAAACTGGAGAATTGTTGAACAATCGAACTTGGAATTATAAACCTCCAGGTTGCAAGGATATTCCGATTGATTTTCGTATTGAACTTATACAAAAAAGTCCAAATCCTGCGGGTTTTATGAGATCAAAAGGTATACTTAAGTTTAATACGAAAAACGTTTTAAAATTTGATTTATCTTTTACAGCAACTGGAGAACCAGCAATTTGTATGGCAGTATCGATATTATTTGCTATTCAAAAAGCTCTGCAATCAGCGAGAAATGATGCGGGTGCGGAGAAGAAATTTATCAGTTTGGGTGCTCCAACAACTCCAGAACATATTGTTTTGAATTCGGGATCAGATGTTGATCAATTTAGCTTGTAAAGGTCAAAGTGTAGAGTTAATGTATGTATGTCAAAAGAATCAATTATAAAAATCAAAACTCTGTTTCAAATGTATCCTTATAAGAATAAGGAAGGTATAAAGAGAGCTTAGATTAGGTAAGTTGAAAGCAATGAACATTCTATTCAAACTGATTCATAAACGTATCATATGAATTTTTCAATACAGGCCCCCGATTAGGGAATACGAAGTGAGTCGTAATTTATCTCATAGCCATAGCGACATCCAAGGCAACGAGCGAGCAGATGATCTTGCTAGGCGGGCGGATCAGCCCTTCTCGTCTCTCAGGCGAAATCAGTGGATCTTCCACTGGGTTTCGTGAAGGGCAGAATATATGACCATTTCCTTTCAGAATCAACAAAGAGGTGGGAAGGTTTGGCAAACTGTAAAATATCTAGAACATGCGAACATGCAGCTAAACTACGCATACCTTTAAATAGCTGCTGCCGTAGTTGTAGAAATCCGCTAGAGAAGGAAACTATTGGCTCTAACAAACCAGTTGGCTCTAACAAACCAAAAGCAATATCTCTATTTCAACTTTCACTTTTGAAGTTTTTGGAATTTTCCTTTAGGACTGGCTTTTCGGACTAGCACTTACTCTATAGCATTAGAGCCCTGATTTATACCTGGTAGGTGTTCCTTGCCTTTGAACGGACCTAGCCTCATATAGATCTAGTGTAAAGTTAATTGGTCAGCTCTCGGTCCAAATGGAACCTCCCAGCACACAGTGTGAGCTAAGTTCTTCCCTTGGGACTGCGGACACAGACCAAAAACTGATCCCCTTAGCTTAACAGTCACTACCACTTTATCACAAAAAAAGGTCAAACGAGTTATGGTATCAAAACGGCGCTTTTTGGCGCTAATTGGGTTTCTTCGGAATAGTTGTTCTGCGAAACCGCCATTATACCTACCTACCTACGAGGCTCTCAAGACTGGCGGTATTGATGTAAAAGATTGTAGAGGACAGTATGTCCGGTGCATATAGTGCAAGCCCGTGTAAAATAAATCAATAAACTGGCATTTTACGTCCTTTGTTCAGCACATTTTCTAAATTAAGTTGGCTTACATGCTGGAGAATTTCGATTTGAGAAACTTTTACATTATCAACGAAAAAAACAACAAATGATCCTGATTGACTAATCTTTCCGCAGTTCCGCACTCTGCAGTGTGGCAAGTAGGTTATGGGAGATATACGACTTTTATTTAAGCATTAAGTAAGGAATTATAAAAACAATGCCGTGGTGGCTGTGTGTTTTTTTATAGATTTCAGTGGCTTTTTTGATTTTTGCGTTCCCCTGGAAAATAGGAAGGTCGCACTGATTTAAAAAAAGCTCTCCCATAAGACATGTACTGACAATCTTTTCTGGGCGAACCATAGTCTTTGAGTTACTCTCGTTTAAAAATTTAGTACATTTCGATTGATAGACTTTTTGGAACACAAAGAGACCGATTCAATATCATTTCGATTGACAAGACTACACATATTAATTAACTTAAAGACAATGAAAATAACAAGGTAACACAAAAGAGTCAGAACTCCAGTCGAGGCCTCTTAAGGCAAATAACAGAATTTTTTTGTGAACGGATTCAAGTTTTATTACATAAAACACTACAATAATTAACACAGAACGCACCAAAGAACAATAAATTGCTTTGGTTATGTAAAGATCATTAAATTCTTTCTATCTTTTTTTACAAAGCCGCGTTTTTTTGCAAGTCCATATAGACTTGTGTCTGTAAGTGTGTATTTAAATTAGATGTGAAATTTAAATTAGCAATTCAACACAAAAGGGCATTCACAGTATAAACAAACGTTTAATGATATCTAAGATACCATAAAACTTGATGTCGGATTTAGCAAATTTTTTAAAATTTTTCGCATTTCTTGAAAATTTAATAAATTCAAATTTTTGCAGTCCCGTAGTTTGCTTCAAGAGCACATTCGTGCGACCCAGTCGTGCATTTTATTTCTATTGGATCTATCTCCGCTTTTATATATTGGTGTCAGACACGAATTTTGCCTTCTACTAGGGAAGATTCCACTAGAAAGTGATTGATTATAAATTTCAAACAAGGGCTTTGCTTTGACAGTTTTCTTTATTGTATTTATTATTGACAATGTGCGTGGAAGATGCTTACCAAGGTTCCGGGCACTTACACAGCATGAAAATAGTTCTGGGTTCTGGGTTCTTGTAATGAAGTAGCTACTCTTTTCAAAGAAAAAAATCGACGGAAATTTGTTATATATACTCTCCGGAATAGACTCTCCGGAATCCGGTTTAATAATCAATATGCAAAGCAAATGATGACTACATCAAACATCGCGTAAATATGTAGCGTAAAGGTAGTCCCATCTACTGTCACAAAAAGGGTCACCTAAATTCATAGGACTATTTGACTATTCAATCATTTATCGATAATTCATAAAACAATCATCATCATCATCATCGGCTCGACAACCGGGGTTCGGTCCTGGCCTCCTTCAACAAGTCTCTCCACCTATCCCGGTCTCGAGCTGACGCCATCCAGTTGCGCACCCCAAGGCTCCGGGCGTCCTCGTCTACGCCATCTCTCCAGCGCCAGCATGGTCTACCACGCTGTCGTCTGCCATAGAATGTACCAGAAAGGACTTTCCGAGCAGGTTCCTCTTCGCTCATGCGAGCTAGGTGCCCTGCCCACCGAAGTCTACCGAGCCTAATTTTTGTCACTATATCTGCTTCAAGGTAGATTGTGTACAATTCATGATTGTACCGTCTCCGGAATCGTTCTTCCTCACATATGGGGCCAACAATTCTCCTTAAGACTTTTCTCTCGAACGCGGCTAAGAGGTCAGAGTGCCTTTTGCTAAGCACCAAAGTCTCGGATCCATATGTGAGTACTGGCAAGACCATTGTTATCGGCTGCTACTATTGATCCAAGGTATTTACAGGATTGCACCACTTCAAATTCGTGCTCCGCTACCTTGATTGTTTGACCAACTGTTCCTCTCGCATTCGACGCCACCATGTACTTTGTTTTACCTTCACTAATGTGCAGCCCCAGATTTTGTGCCGCCTGCTCGATCTGGATGAAGGAATCGTGTACAGCTTGCTCGGTTCTTCCGATGATGTCGATGTCGTCTGCGTAAGCCAGTATCTGGCTGGACCTGTTGACGATGGTCCCTCTTGTTGCCGTGCCAGAGTCACGGATTGCTTTCTCCAACGCCAGGTTGAAGAGGAGGCAGGCCAAACCATCCCCTTGTCGGAGTCCATTAAAGATGTTGATTGGTCTGGATAGCAATCCGGCTATTTTTACTTGGCTTGTTACGTTGGTCATGGTCAACCTACATAGTCGTGTCAATTTATTTGGGATGCCGAATTCTCTCGTGGCTTTGTTCTACCCTGGCTATGCTATCATAGGCGGCCTTAAAGTCTATAAACAGGTGGTATGTTGGGATGTTAAATTCTAGACATTTTTCCATCGCCTGCCTAAGGGTAAAGATCTGATCAGTTGTTGATTTGCCTGGAATGAAACCACACTGATATTGTCCGATGATGGTTTTAGCGTATGGGGTTATCCGGTCTTGTAGGATAGAGGAGAGTATCTTATAGGCGATACTAAACAACGTGATACCTCTATAGTTGCTTCACGTTGTGACATCTCCTTTCTTATGCATGGGCATATTATACCTTTTCGCCAGTCTTCTGGCATTTCTTCATGCTCCCACACGTGCACTATAATATCATGAATTGCCTGACGTAGAGCTGGCCCACCGTGTTGAAATAATTCGGCTGGTATACCATCAGCTCCCGGGGCTTTGTTTTTCTTTAGCCGGTCTATAGCCTTCTCAACCTCTTCTATGCTTGGTGACGGCAACATAGGGTATTCGTCTTAAAGCAGTGGAGCCTCCACTTCTGCAGTGAGTTGACCATTTAGCAATTCATTAAAGTACACTTCCCATCGCTCCAGTATGCTTTGTGGATCGGTGATCAGATTTCCCTCTCCGTCCTTGCAGTATGTGCAGCGTGGTGTGTACTGCGTCATGTTTCGGACGGATTGGTAGAACTTCCGCGCCTGGTGCGGACCTCGCTCTCGGCCGTAAAATAAGGCCGTTCGAAATTAGGCCATATTTGTCAATATGCGCTTTATTTCTTTTTGCATTAGTGAAAAAGATCAAATTTAGGTATCTAATCATTTTTTATAACAGAGGAAAAGGTACAACATTACAGTGAACTAGTCAAGAAAACAGAACAACAGAATCGGACAAAATTCCTACAAATGGCTTCATTTGTTGACCAATATGACTATATGACTATAAAGTTTTATTATCGGTATCTGATAGACATTTGATACTTTATTACACACGTATAAAATTTGATTGAAATCGTTAGGGCCGTTCATGAGGAAAATAAGCTTTTAAATAATGGTTAAATGGCAGGTAGCATTATTCTTAGGCCTAGAACACAAATTAAAAATATGTTCGGGTACATTATCTTAAAAGTTTTAAGACCCCAGTTTGAAGCCAACCGTCCTACATATACAGACAGAATTCTCGGACCTTTATAGTACCTATAATCGCAAGTAAAATGAAGTTGGTCACTTTTTCATTACTTGACTATACTAATCTTATATTATGTATATGATGTGACCTTTGGTTTATCAACTTTTTGAATTAATAAGTGGGCTTCAGGTCAAAAAATGAAACAAAGTTAATTTGTGTTCGACGTTTCGTCCATGAATATGGACATCATCAGCAAAGATGTGCAATCTATATTTGTATACATAATTATTAGTTACAATTCACAATATATTTAACATAAAAAAGAAGAAGACTTACAAATGTTACATTTATATTGCACTTTAAAATAAATATGTAAGCTGAACTTACAAGTAAAATCAAAACTTTATAATGAAATAAGAAACAAATAAAACACATATTCTCCTTGATTGTAGTTGTTAGCGAGCTTTTTTCCCTCTTTTCTCTAACAGATGTTTGTATTGTGGGCTAACGTTCTCCATATCTGTACGCAGTGCTGTCGTTTTGGAAAAGTCCAAAGCAGTACATTCCAAAAAATTTTGCATAATATTTGGACAAAAGCAATACGCATACAATTTTTTTTTAAATTCATATTTATTTTTATTTTTCTTTACAACAAAAAATAAACTTAGATACATATCTACTTTACATATCTGTAAGCCTTTTAGTTCAATTGCTTAGTCTTATTTTAACATTAATATTTTTATTAATTTCACTTTTAATAAAATAGGAACTTTTTTATAATAAAACTATATATACAGGGTGAGTCATGAGCAATGCGACAAAATGCTAGGGCGTGTAGGTTGCGTTGAGACAAGAAAAAAATCGTATGGGAGGGGGGGTCTATTCCCCTCCGTTTAGCCGGGAGGGGCAATTTTCGAAAAAACTGACTTAAAATGGGAAAAAAATTATTTAAAATCAACGGCTTTATTCACAATGCTGTGCGATACGTTTTTGAAAAGCCAATAACTTTTTCTTTTATTCTGTGTTTAAATAAATCTATTCTAAGAAATAGTTTTTGAAATATTAATTTTCAAAGTCAAAATTTTGAAAAAAAAAATTGAAAAAAAAATTTCAAATTCATTTTTTTCAAAATTTTACGTAATTAAGTGCTAATTTTACTTTCAAAATTCAATGCTGTTATTAATTTTAAGTCTAAATAAGAAAACCGGATGCAAAAATTTTATGTCGTTCTCAAGAAATTAAAAAAAACCAAAACCACCTTTTTCTAAGAAAAACATTTATTTTTATTGTAACGAAGCAATTTATTTATTTATTTAGCATTAATCTTAGTTTTTTTACCTTTTTTTTAATTGGAGTTTTATGAGAACGTAATAAAATTAAATAGTATTGGAATAACACTGGATTAATATTATTTTCATTGATAACTTCTGAAAACTGACCTGTCAATATTTTTGCCTTGGCCTGCCCGCAGCCCATGGGTTCTACCTGCTATGGGGACAATAGGGACAATAAAACCGCATTTTTTTTAATGAAAAAAAAAGAAAATTGCAACGCAAGATAAATAAAAGGCATTGCAGTTTTACTTAGTAAGTATTTCCAATTTGAATATTAACTCATTAACACGTCGTAACGATGTCAAGCTCATACACCCGAGAAGAATTAACGGACATGCATTTCTGCTACGGTTTAGCTAATGGTCGAAGTCGTGAAGCCGAAAGACTGTACGCTGAAAGATATCCCGATAGGAGGTGTCCCCATCATAGCACGTTTCCAAGAATCCACCGACGTCTAAGAGATCATGGAGTGCTGGAGCATCGAAGAAGCGAAAGGCCAGTTTCTGATGAGTCAAGAATCTTAGATGAAAGAATTCTGGATTTAGTCCGAAATAATCCCTCCGTCAGTACAAGAAGGATATCCACTATGCTTGGAGTGTCCCAATCTAGAGCATGTCGAGTACTTCGGGCGGAAAATTTACACCCGTACCACTTTACGCCTGTTCAGGAACTCACCTCAAACGACAAGTTATTGAGAACCGAATTTTGTAGAACATTACTACTTAGAAATGAAACCGAACAAAACTATTTTAGAAGAATATTCTGGACGGATGAAGCACAGTTTACTAGGGATGGGGTTACTAACTTCCACAATTTACATTATTGGAGTAGCGCCAATCCACACAAAAAAAAACAAAACAAATCACAACACCGCTTTAGTTGTAATGTTTGGCTTGGTATTGTTGGACACACTGTGATCGGGCCCCGGTTTTTGAATTCCATTATTAATGGAGAATCATACCTGCAATTCCTACGAGACCTTTTACCCGATTTATTAGACAGCGTTCCATTGGTTATAGCAGATACTTTAATCTACCAACAAGATGGTGCTCCAGCACACTACAGCTTACAGGTGAGAAACTGGCTGGATGATCATTTTAGTGACCGTTGGATCGGAAGAAGGGGCCCCACGGAATGGCCGCCTAGGTCACCAGATTTAACTCCCCTAGATTTCTATGCATGGGGATTTATGAAGAATTATGTTTACGAAGTGGAAATAGTATCATTGGAACAACTGAAGAAACGAATTGAAGTCGCTGGAGTCAAATTGCAGGAAAATTTGTCAAGCATAAACTTATGTGAAGCCATTACAAGGAGATATAATCTATGCCTTCTAAACAATGGAGATCATATCGAGAATTTTTTATAAGTACTTCCAATAAAAAATATAGTAAAAATAAAAGGAATAAAAATAACTAAAAAAACTAAGATTAATGCTTCTTAAATTGCTTCGTTACAATAAAAATAAATGTTTTTCTTAGAAAAAGGTGGTTTTGGTTTTTTTTTAATTTCTTGAGAACGACATAAAATTTTTGCATCCGGTTTTCTTATTTAGACTTAAAATTAATAACAGCGTTGAATTTTGAAATTAAAATTAGCACTTAATTACGTAAAATTTTGAAAAAAATGAATTTGAAATTTTTTTTTTCAAAATTTGGCTTTGAAAATTAATATTTCAAAAACTATTTCTTAGAATAGATTTATTTAAACACAGAATGAAAGAAAAAGTTATTGGCTTTTCAAAAACGTATCGCACAGCATTGTGAATGAAGCCGTTGATTTTAAATAATTTTTTTCCCATTTTAAGTCAGTTTTTTCGAAAATTGCCCCTCCCGGCTAAACGGAGGGGAATAGACCCCCCCTCCCATACGATTTTTTTCTTGTCTCAACGCAACCTACACGCCCTAGCATTTTGTCGCATTGCTCATGACTCACCCTGTATAACTTTTATACAAAAATAAGTTAATGAAAATAAAATAAAAATAACGCAGTTAATTTCAATTAATATTTGTGAATTTTTAAACACATTTAATATGTAATTTTAGCACGAGAATATTTTTTTATAAAGACTCAACACAAAATTATATTTTAAATTCAGGTAACTAGTAATAATTTTGGAAGGCAAACAATTTTTATTGAATTTTACATTATTTGTATTTTGATAAGATTTCTTTGGGTGAAACCCACTCTATAGCGCCGCTATGCCTTATTAATTCCTATGCCATTACTATTGAATTGACTGTGGATGTCAGTAAAAAGTTTCTTTTTTTTTATCTTTTATCAAAGCTATACTTGCGAAAATATGCGCTCTGCACTTACACTGCTATGCGGAAAGCATAAAATGGACCCAACAAATGTTTTTAAAATTGGAAACATTGGGGCATTTAATACGTTTTTTGAATTAAAGACAGCGCTCCAATATTCTTCGAATTTCAAATCTATAATTATCATACTTTGATGTAAAAGAGCCCTCCATTCATCATCAAGGTCATCGACAAGTTCTTCTTGAATTAAATTTGGAAACAATTGTATAAGCGGGGTAAAGCTTGGGGATTATTTTTTTGGATCAATTATTTGGATGGCTTCTAAAACTTTATCTTGGAACTTAATTCTTTTTATTATTTGCGTACATAATTTGATGTAGTAATCTCTACACTTTTTTTTATATTTTGTATAACTTGAACTGTTAAGCCCCCAGAGCAAACTAAAATGTTAACTTGTGCGCTAAGGTAGATTTATTTTGAGTTTAAAAAGCAATCTTTATTGCAAAAATCTATTGAGTTCAGAGAGGCGTCATCGATTAATTCGTTTTTGACAAAGTTAGATAAAATAGTTTTAAAATACATTTTTACTGTTGAAAGCAGAACGTGAATAAGCGGTTCTTCGAACTGGTATTCAACATTAATTTTGTTTGTTAGTTTTAAAATGTATTGCAAAAAATATAAGTATAATTTTATTTCATCTGTCATATGTGCATAAATGCTATGAGCTAAGTCTGCATTCTGTTCTAGCTGATATGTGATGAAATAATGTTTCAACGGAACCCACTGCTCTAAGATTCGCGATACAACATTTTCAAGCGATAGCCACCTGGTACAGGATGTTTTTAATATTTTGTGGGCCTTTGTGTTGAAAAACTCTTGAAAATCACGAAAATCGGTTTGTCACTTAGAGCTGTGGGACAAAACAAGTAAATATCTCTCGCTAATCTTTCAACATCCTGCGGTATCTTTTTCGAAGCTGCAATGGAACATAAAAGAATGGAATGACATGTACATCCCATTACAAATAATTTTTTTTAATGTTTTTTTCGAATTTGGAAAAGCAATAAAAATGGCAATATAAAAATGAAAATGCAGTACAAAAAAAAAGTGTGCAGTACGGCAGTACGGACCAAGCCAAAGCAATACAAATATAGCTTTTGCAGTACGTTCGACAGCATTGTCTGTACGTCTGTTGATTGTATTGTCGGCATTAATGATGTGAAGAGTTTCAATTATCATTCTCTTATTTGGGTTCTCTTCGCGTTGTAAAATTTTTGTGTCGTCGTAGCTTGGGGAATGCTGAAGTGTGATGCAGTGTGCTGCCAGTGCTGTCTTCTGTGGTGCGTTGTTTTTAATGTCAGATTTGTGTCCTGATAATCTTTTTTTAAGTTTTTGTTTAGTTGTCCCTATATAAATTTGGTCGCAATTGTCGTTTTTTCCTCCTTTGCAGATAATTTGGTATATTACATCAGAGTGTTCCATTCTATTCGTCTTTGCTTTTAGTTTTGTATACAGTTGTGATGCGGTATTTGTCGATTTCATTGACATTTTGTATTTTTCGGTGTCGAATAATTTGGCAGTTTTAAACCTGTCAGCAACTTGTTTTACGTAGGTAAACGATTTGTAAATTATATTTTGTTCTTGTGGTTGGCTGTTTCTGTTTGCATGTTGTCCTATTAATTTTCTTATTATGTTTTCCGGAAAACCATTCTGCATTAATATATTCTTAATTCTTACTCGATTTTGTTTGTGGAATTCTACGTCACTTATTAGGAGTACTCGATTTATTAGATTTTTGGCAGTGTTGAATATGGTTTGTTTTGGATGTTGGGATCGGAAATTTATCAGTCTCTCTGACGACGTAGGTTTTTTATACCAATCCATTTTTAGAATTTTTCCTTCTCGTATTACGACTGTGTCGAGGTAAGGCAATTATTTGTTTCAACCTCAACTGTAAACTGTATTTTTCCATGGAAGCTATTAAGGACGTTAAGTATTTGGTTGATTTCTCCCATTTTCACGATAGCAAATATGTCGTCCACGTACTTCGTCAGTATTTTTGGTTGGTTTATAAGTTGTGGAAGGCATGTATTTAAAAGTTCCTCCAGAATAATGTCCGCTATTATTGGAGAAGCCGGATTTCCCATCGGCATACCATCTCTTTGTTGGTAGGTTTTGTTTCCATATACTAAATAATTATTATCAATAATGCAGAAACGGATCATTTTAAGAAATTTGGTTTTTTTGATAGTAGTGTGTTCTTTTATTTTTTCCCAGTTGTTTGCAATCAGTTGTAGTGCCATTTTGAGAGGTATATTTGTAAAAAGTGATATTACATCAAAAGACACTAGAACTTCATCATTTTCGATGTTAAGTTCACGAAGTTTTGCTTTAAACTCGGTCGAATCCTTAACATTATATTTGGAGTCTGAAGTTATGTTTTTCAATATACCAATGAGGTATTTAGCTAAGTTGTAACATGGAACTTTTACTGAGGAACATATTGGTCGTAGTGGCATTCTTGTCTTATGGATTTTCGGAAGACCGTAAATTCTGGGCGCTACAGGATTGTACGTCCACATGTTTTGTTTTTGTCTATTGTCAATAATTTTACCATCAAATAGATATTTGACAAATTCATTATACTAATCTTAGAGTAGGGAGACATTTTCTTCCATTCCGGTCTAACATTTCGTTTAAGAAACTTATTAATTTTGCTGCAGCCAGTTAAAAGAGAATCATTAAATTTACTATATGTCTGTATCATGACCACATTTTGCGACCTAATAAGAAGTAACAATTCACATAAAAATAAAAGCGAATGAAAACTGTCAAAGTTGGCAATGTGAAAATGAAACAAACGACGTAAGCTATATTTTCTAGTTTACACCTAACTAAGACTGATGCTTAGCATATAAAAACATATTTTATTTAAAATTTCACCATCGACTTTACGGCCTATATTAAAAAAAACACGTTACACATCACACACCGGTTGAGTACATGTCCACCATGGATTGACGACTAAACTCATAATAAAGTGAAATAATTTTTCATAGTCCACGATATTAATACACTAATAAGCTGTCTTTATTCACCTTCCCATTCATCCTCCTCCAGGAGTTGAGGGTAATAAAATGCAAAGTACACACAAACTTCAGTACCGACTATAAAAGTAAAACCTCTCTTCTTTGGATTTTAATTAGTTAGGTATATCCATCCGAAAAAGTATCTTTTTGTGGATATACATATATATATTTGCTTCCTAGAAATAAGAAACGGTTGGTGTATTTTATTACAAAACTCGTCGGATGCTTTTCCGAAAATGAAACTTAAATCGTAATTAGCCAAGTTAATTCCTTTTTCTGCCAAAGTTTATTATTATGCGGCATTTGTACTTAATGCGTACAACCTTTGCAGACTATAGCTTGCTTGGTCCTGCTGCATTCCCAACTCATTATGATTGCCCGTTCAATCTGTGCGGTCGGTCACAGTCATCATCCACAATGTCCTTGTCGTCGACGGAGTCCTTTTCAGACGAAAAGCAGAAATAAAAGAGCAACATTCTTTGAAACAAAGGACCAAATAAAAAATTAACATCTCATACATCTGTAGCTTCATTTGGATTGTCCTCTTCAACGTCCTGGACACTCTTTGTCTCTGGATTTTCCTTTATTACACACCAAATTGTTGAATTATTTCTCCTACTCCTTGCCTTTTCCTGTCCCCCCCAACCCAGTAGTGATTAATAAAAAGGAATATTTGCGGGCTGTTGACATATGGCCACAACAGCATTGGCATCCACTATATACTGTTTACTGCCCCCATGGAGTCATAATTAATATTCCAGGGCTATGGAGGAGATAATAATTTCTGCTATAACCTGAACCGAAACGTAAAGTTCGAAGGACCCTTTGCATTTCCCGGCCCCTTCGTTACGAGTAGTTGAGTTTTGTAGTCCACAGTTCCATTGTGTTAGAGAGAACAACAATAAAATCGTTGATGGAATGCTTTTCATCCCAAATTGACCAAGAAAGAGGTTGAAGTGTGATGGCCATAAGGAATATAGAGTATAGAAGGAGAATGTGGACTAAATGGTTGGTTAGATCACAATGGTTCAATGGTAAATAAGGAATAAGTTATGACCACTTCCGATTTTATTATCATTGTTATTTTCTAATTAATTGCAAATTATTTCATTCTGCTTATAGGGATTCTAAGAACGCATAGAGTTGTGTTGGTTTCGTTGATATTTTAACTGTTAATGGGTTTTAGGGTTTTCATTTTTGTATTTTTTTTTTTTTTCTTATTTGAACCAAATTAACCAAATTAACTTGAATGTCATGAATCATTCTGAATGATATTGAGAAATTTTAATTGAGTAACTGATTATCGAAATAAAATAATTGCACTGATGGATCCTTAATTTTGTTTGAGGTTCTCAGTTTATATTTTGGGTTGTTATAATAGTAGAGATTTTGGTTTTGGAAAGGAAAAACAATATTATAATGGAAGGATATTTAAAGTTGAAATTAATTGACAGTGATTTTGACAAATATTAGATTATAAATTAGAAATATAAGACTGGAAGATTTTCTGTGGAAGTCAGTCATTATTGATATATAGTTATGGATGGAGTAGTTATACCTACTCTGCACTGTTAATTGTTCCACAAGAAATGGAAGACGTCAAGTCATGTGAAACTTACAGAATAAGTTTTCCCAGTTTAAATTGTGGTGAAGATTTGGGCAAAGGACCATTGGTAGAAAAATTGTTAACGGATGGGGAACCACATCCCACTGGAGGATAGGGATGTGGTTGGTTAAGAGTATGTGGCTTCAGACATATGGGAAAATTGCATAAACGAGAAGCATGTATATATATGTTTCCTGAAGTCAGTCCGACGAAACCCATCATAGGCATATACATAGCTGTATAGGTGAAGTGGTGAATTCGGAAAGTTTTTGATCCCATTTGAGACCATAACACCGTCGGAATATACGAAGTAGAAGACGATTTGACCTTTATAACTGATGTCCTTATTTACCGCTGGATACCTTTTTAATTTAAATATAACCATGTCCTTACTGAGATATAAAGATCAGGAATCATACTATAAGAATCATATAATAATTATATTTTTAACTATGTTTCTGTACTAAGGCACATTGCATTTTAAATGCAACAGGTGTTGCACGACACTAGTTAGAAGGAGTTGAAAGACAGGAAAGAAGGGATATTCATCGATAAAATACATCGATGGTTTTTGCGATGTGATGTGCTACATCGACGTAGGTATTTTTAAAATAACGTAGGTAATTAAAACATGTTTGAAGATACAAAAGCCAGTACATTTTCTCTAAGTTCTCCATAAATACAATTTTGTTGACCCTCTTATAGCCTAAATTCTGTTACGTTACTTACTCAATACATAAGATGGTTTTGAAAAGATTTGCTTAAAGTCGGCTAAAAGGTGTCCTCAAATAGACTGAAAGCTCGTCGCAAACACTTTTTCAATATTTGCTGGATTTTTGTTGGAAATCAAAATTGTACGCCAGACGTGCGAAGCGTCACATTGTCTTGTTCGTGTTGAAGTTGTTATGTCTGTTGTTTTGTAAATTTTATTTTGTAGTTTGGTTTTATGGATGTACCCAATTCATTGAAGTCAATCACAGGCCCGTGTGCAGGAATTGCTTATGGGGGGGTTGTATTTTCTTTATGGTTATAAAGTTCATTAAACACAACAAGAAATTTTTAATTTTTCATAACTAACAGTTTAATAGACGTACAGTCTAATAGACGTCCAGTATCCCAATCTGGATAATTGTCATTTGAAAAAATAAGAAAACATCTTTACTTTGATCGATTTTAACATCACGATTAATACCGATTTACACCCTATGAAAAAGTTATAGTCAAACAAAAATCGACGTAAGTGTCGACAAAAGAAATATAAATAAATGTCAGCGTGCTGGCATATTCATTACCTATTAGCGCTATTGGACGTAATCTATTTTAGATAGCCATTTTAACGATTAAAGTCGATGTCAAAAAAGTAAAAGTAGCAAACACACCCTGTAACTATTTTCCCAGTCAAGGACGAAAATCGAGTTTAGTATCAGCCTGTAGGACTATGGCTATATGTTAATTAATATATGGTTCTCTAAAATCAAATGATGTCCGGCGATTTGGCTGAAATAAGTTTCAGCGAATAGGCCTTCAATAGGCCTACATTCTGACTTTAACCCCGATTTTATTGATTGACTGGGAAAAAATCAACCGTGGGCTAAATTCCCCTAGCGTGAGTTTTGATGTAAGTTTCTTCAAAACTCACACTCCTAGTCACAGCCGTTTGCACAAATGCTTATTCACGAGATCCCGCAAAAATAAATATGTGTTCGTTGCCTAGTGAGCTGAATTTAATTTGAGTATTGTTTTTTGTTAAATTAAATATTTTATACTCACGCTCTGAAATAAGGTGAGAAATTTTATTTAAAATTGACGCAAGAAACTCACAGGCTCATTTGCGGAATCAGAATGAGTCTGTGCAGTGGCGTATTGAGGGGGGGGCAGAGTGCCCCCCCAAGCCTCCAGGATCATGATATTATTTAGGTGATTTCATCATTATGTACATTAATATAACTGAAACTTTTTCGTAAATATTAGAGATTTAGAGGGAGCTCAGATGCTCGGGCCTCCCCCAAGCTCCGAAACGACTGTTTGTGTTTGTTTGTGATAGACCCCCTAGCTGACGTTGAGCGTTCAGGTAATTTTTTTTTTCGAACATCGTTGGCATATCTTTAGATTAATATTATGTTTTCAAAATAATAATTATTGATGATAAAGTGTCTCAAAAAATAAACACAAGACTTATCCAATGCGCGATTTCAACTAAAAAAACATACCATAAAAAAAGGACCCTTTTAAATATTCAACAAAAAATAAAATAAGTTATTCGCAGTGAATAATATTTGTTAGTAAAACACTGCTAGTAATTCTGAACCACAAAAAGGTATAAAAAAAATTGTGTTTATAATTCATAACTCTACAAAATATTAAGTGTTGACTACTTTCAATTTGTATTTAGTAAAAATGCTAAATTTATCTTCCATTTTAGTTTGAATTATTGTAACGAGATTTTCAATATTTAAAACATTTATATTTAAAAATCTTTTCATTTTCAATAATATGAAAAAGAATTAAGACGAGTTTGACCACTACCTAGCTGAAAAGATAACTTTACACCTTGCCCACAGAAAAAGAACACAGAACATCGACCAGTACCCCCCTTGCCAGAAACACCCTCGAAGTTAATTTTCTTGTACTTGAATACGTGTAAACCTACCAGCCCACAGAAAAAGCCTACCCAGCTAAAATTGTGTGTGAGGTGAGAAAAAGTCCCCTTAAAATGTACGGGCACTTACACAAATAAAGATGGGTAGGCAAAAACAGCTGATTTTCAGCTTGTAGGCAAAAAGAGAGAACCAGCCGTGCGTCGGTCGCTGTTCTGGTTCTCTATTTCTGTGACCTTGCCGTTTGTGTAAAATCTTTTGGATACAAGAACTTTGAAAATAATAGCAGTACGAATGTGAAATTAGAAGTTGTCGAGAATAGTGAAATGCTACTATAATAGTACTTTCCACAATCCACAACACCGCAGCACTGCGCTCCACTCTCGATCATTGAGGTATAAGGAGAGCAAAATGTATCGTACTTCTACGTTCTACCCTCCAAGACCCGTTTTATATATATTTTTTTATTTGATTTCGTTAACGTGAAAAGCAATTTGTGAAAACCAAAAGCAAAACAAAGGGGATAATTGAGATTAAGTGTATGTATGTATGTATGCGTGATGTGCTTTGTGGAGGAATAAAGAGAGTGAGGGACAAAAATAAATGTTGCCAAAAAAAGGCTTAAAATTGCAAGTAGATGCGAAAGTGTATTTAAAATCATAGAGAAATTACTATAAAGAGAGAAATGTTTCGTACGTCTCACCCTCCAAATCCATTTGTTTTTTTTTTTTGAATTTCGTGTCTGTGAACAATAATTGTGAAAACCAAGAAAAGTCACATTAGGTAAGAAGGTATGCGTGATTTTACGCACACTTCCGCACTTAATGAGGAATTTAGCTTGTAGGCAAACTGAGTTTTTCTGCCTACATTACACTCTCTATTCTTATTTCTCTATGCTTAAAAACACGCATATGTACATACATACACATATTCGCAACGCTCACCTTTGTTTTGTTTTTGGTTTTCACAATTATTATTCACGTTCACGACATCAAAAAAAAAAATAGGTATAGAAAATGGGTTTTGGTGGTTTGCCCCCCCCCCAAAAACTTTTTCTGGATACGCCACTGAGTATGTGTACACATTTTTTCGAGCCCCTGGTTTCGGGGTGCATCACTTTCTTTCACATTGGCTTTAATCGTTCGAATGGCTCTCAAAAATCAGGGTGATGTCCTTCGGATGGGTCTTAAATAGGTACGCCTACACACTGGCAATTACTTCTATTTCTTTTTTTGACATCTACGTTGATTTGTTTGTGCACTAACGCGGAGATACAGGTAGTTAGTATGTGCATTAATTTTTGCAAATTCCTCAAATTGACCTTCAGTTAACTAGAAATTATTTTTAATAAAGAACACAAAACACCAAAGAGTAAGTAAAAATTCCAACCTATTATAACGCACTTAGAACCTTTCATCCACCATTTTTAATTGGTCAAACTTTGTCTGCTTTTGTAAAAGTTGTTTAGGAATGAATAAATTTCAATTTAAAAACCTTATCTGTCCATTTTGCCCACATTCATTGAAACATCGCCTGGTTTCTATACGAACATGTATTGAAAAAGACCGTTAATTTTTTTCTGTTTTTCACAGGCAAAATTGACAGAACGTTAAGTATTTGAGGAAGCCCATCTTCTTTGCAAATGTTGAGTGCTCGGAGTGCATTTTAGGCGTCGACGCTTAAATTGAACTTCGTTTATCCAGAAGTCACGAGAATCATCATGCATAATTGAAGAGCATGGTGCAAATAGTTCACAGTTCATTGAAAAATTTCATTCTGTTGAGGAAAGGTATATACTTCAGTATGCTTATTATACCCATGGAGGGGGTTAGAACCCCCAAACCTCCTCCCTCGCCTGCGAACGGGCCTGGTCAATTAATAGAATCAAAGAAAAAAGTGCAAAAGATGACGTATTTTTATTCGATTCCGAGCGAAATACATCGATGTTTAACGATGCATCGAAAGCATTCGATACATCGGATTGATTCGATACAACGTATTTTAAAATCGATGTTTTCGATGCATCAATGTAAAATAAGCAACCCTGGAAAGAATTGTTTTGGTATAATGTATATACATATATATATATATATATATATATATATATATATATATACAGGGTGAGTCAAGAGCAATGCGACAAAATGCTAGGGCGTGTAGGTTGCGTTGAGACAAGAAAAAAATCGTATGGGAGGGGGGGTCTATTCCCCTCCGTTTAGCCGGGAGGGGCAATTTTCGAAAAAACTGACTTAAAATGGGAAAAAAACTATTTAAAATCAACGGCTTCATTCACAATGCTGTGCGATACGTTTTTGAAAAGCCAATAACTTGTTCTTTCATTCTGTGTTTAAATAAATCTATTCTAAGAAATAGTTTTTGAAATATTAATTTTCAAAGTCAAAATTTTGAAAAAAAAACTTGAAAAAAAAATTTCAAGTTCATTTTTTTCAAAATTTTACGTAATTAAGTGCTAATTTTAATTTCAAAATTCAATGCTGTTATTAACCGGATGCAAAAATTTTATGTCGTTCTCAAGAAATTAAAAAAAAACCAAAACCACCTTTTTCTAAGAAAAACATTTATTTTTATTGTAACGAAGCAATTTATTTATTTATTTAGCATTAATCTTAGTTTTTTTTACTTTTTTTTTAATAGGAGTTTTATGAGAACGTAATAATATTAAATAGTATTGGAATAACCCTGGATTAATATTATTTTCATTAATAACTTCTGAAAACTGACCTGTCAATTTTTTTGCCTTGGCCTGCCCGCAGCCCATGGGTTATTCCAATACTATTTAATATTATTACGTTCTCATAAAACTCCTATTAAAAAAAAAGTAAAAAAAACTAAGATTAATGCTAAATAAATAAATAAATTGCTTCGTTACAATAAAAATAAATGTTTTTCTTAGAAAAAGGTGGTTTTGGTTTTTTTTTAATTTCTTGAGAACGACATAAAATTTTTGCATCCAGTTTTCTTATTTAGACTTAAAATTAATAACAGCATTGAATTTTGAAATTAAAATTAGCATTTAATTACGTAAAATTTTGAAAAAAATGAATTTGAAATTTTTTTTTCAATTTTTTTTTTCAAAATTTTGACTTTGAAAATTAATATTTCAAAAACTGTTTCTTAGAATAGATTTATTTAAACACAGAATGAAAGAAAAAGTAATTGGCTTTTCAAAAACGTATCGCACAGCATTGTGAATGAAGCCGTTGCTTTTAAATAATTTTTTTCCCATTTTAAGTCAGTTTTTTCGAAAATTGCCCCTCCCGGCTAAATTTTTTTCTTGTCTCAACGCAACCTACACGCCCTAGCATTTTGTCGCATTGCTCATGACTCACCCTGTATATATATATCGGTTTTAAACCAACTAAAGCAGTTGCTGAAGAATGTATGGATAGTAGGTACTCTAAATTCACATGAGTTAAACTTTAAACCATCCTTAAAATCGTGGCCGATTTTTAGTGAATTTATGTTTAAATTTTGTTTCCTCTATGAAATTCTAGGTTTCGAGTAAAAAATTCTAAAACTGAATAACCTTCTAGCGCACTTAAAAATAAATATGTATAGGTATATAGGTAAAGTAAAACAAACTATGTAAACCACTTACAAGACAGCCGCGGATGAAAAAAAAAAATAATCCATGGTACTATAACAGCGTCTAACCTCCGTTGTAACTCGTTGTTGCTGCCACTGCCACTGCCACTGCCGTATCATGTCAAGAAGGAAATTTTCACTCTCATAGAATCCCCACGCGCACAAGGATAATAGCGTTCGCATTCCATACCAAAAATGATTGTATATCTTAGGGATGCTATACCATCCCATTTTCCAACTAAACACATCTGCCACATCAACGCGCCTCCTGATGTCCTGAGCTGTTACAGAATATCCACATTACACATTACATTGTGGTACCACAACCACACCCGAAGGCAAACCATGTGACAAGGAACGCATCTATATCTCATACTGCCCCACATTCTCCATGTTGCTTACTCAAACGACGTTTCTGAGGAACTGTGCGGTAAACACTATAAAATAAGGTACATATACGTTCCTGCTCGAAGCTTTAACTTCTTGCAGGTATCATCCCATACTATATAGCAGCGTTTTTTGAGGAGGGATTCTTATTCTGCTCCAGATAAGGCACAGTAGTGAGTTCTTAGCAAATCTGTGGCACTTGGCAGCTAAAAGAAACATCAGCTGAAAGCTGCTCCATTGGAATGGTGGATGTACTGGTGTGGAAGCATGGTGGGAGTCTAGAGACTTTTATTCAATGACAATGTTGGGTTTAATGGCATCAACGCTTGGTTAACACTCGAACCCATGTCTTGATGAGTGAAGTTCAAAAGAGAATTGTGGGTAGTGATTCAATTTCAATATTTATTTTTTTTTTTTTTGCTGCAATTATTATTCAGAGTCTTTGAAAAAGTTGAATTGAGAGTCTGAAAAAAATATGGTACCTAGATGAAGAATTATATTTTGACCTCAAATATTTTTCAAAGATTTGGTATTCTTATATGTAAATATAATGTTTATGTATGAGTTTTATGAATATAAGTTTGAGGAGAAGAAAATGATGTTCAGGTATATGAGAGGTACAAGGTTAAAAGTAAGTTTTTGAATTATTTATTGTTGTTTAACCACTTCAGAAAAGGGCGCCAATTTCGTAAAATAAAAACAATGGAACTGCCTAGTCTAGTAATGGTATATTTCATAGAACATTAGAACCGGTTGATGTTTACTTGCGATAGGAAACAACTTGGTGTAAAGCAAGCTGCTTTGTGAAAAAATGCTTGTGAAAAAATCTTGTTTTAAATGCATATCAAACGCCAAACTAAATTTAAATGAAATCGGTAAAGCCGTTTTTAATATTTTGTCTAACAAATAAAAAAAAATAACACCAAATATAAGTGCAATTTCGCCAAAAAGCTGAAACGTAGTTTTTCTTCGTTGTAGTTAGTCGTTAGAGCCGTTTTTGGTTGTTTTTGGAAGGACTTAAACCGTTTTCTCTTTTTTCTTCTTCACCTTTTCCGTCGATCGGTATTATGATCTTCAATGGGATCACAACTCTACCAGTTCACCACTTAAATTTCTGCTTTTGAGGTTCGTCGGTTCAACCTCATAAAGCGCCGCTATCGGCAAGCTTTTCAGTTTTATGGATTGTTACAAGTCTGCCTCTTGGCGTGGTGGTTAGTGTGTTTGAGCCCAGCAGCGAGAACACCTAATGTTTTTTTCAGCGGTACTGCCTCTTGCGAGGAAGTGATAAATCCTCAAATTTGGTAGTTAGGGTTTGCAGACCAGAGGAGAAATAGATTTTTTTTACGGAACCTCCATATAACGGTTTTGGAAAAGCTTACTTTTCTTATTCAAAAACGGCTCCAACGATTTTCTTCAAAAAAATTACATATGGTTTTTGTCTGATTGCCTTTTGTTTAAATGCAAAAAAAAAAAAAACAAATTTTGGCAGGCCTATTAACGATACCTCCCATAGAACAGTTTTTTTTTTTAGATGATTTGATAAAACTTCAGTACCAAAATTTTGCAAAAGTAGGCGCGCTTTATAACCCCTATCTAAGGGCGGTTTGAAATAAAATTAAAACTGTTTATTCAAATAAACAAATTTTATTATTTATTTAAATTTTAAAGCATAGTTCAAAAACTAACAAAAAATAAACGAAAAATTTCAAGTTCTGCAGTAAACAAAAAGAAAATTATTTATTTTGTAAACCCTTGTCAATAGGCCTTATTATACTATGGTATGGCGATAAGGACTCACTTTTACATATTAAAATATTCTAAATTAACTTGGTTTATATGTTAAAGCTGCTTATCGAAATGATTATAGTACTATAGATCAGATCTTCAATCTTTCATGCCTTATTCAGCTGCAACTAAGCCAGAAAAAGAAACTATATGCTTGGTTCGTTGACTTAAAAGCTGCGTTCGACAATATCAGCAGAGAAGCTCTTGTCCATAAACTTGTTACATTGGGCATCTCGACGAAAATGGTTGTAATGATCAAACTACTATACCAAGATACAGTTGCAGCGGTCTGGGATGGGAGCAGTACATCTAATTTCTTCCGAACGAGCAAAGGCGTTAAACAAGGTTGCGTTCTGAGCTCTCTGCTTTTTGTCTGGTTTTTAAATGACCTCCACTCTGAACTCCCCATCGGAATACTTGTGGAAGGAATAGGGATAAATGTCCTCTTGTATGCCGATGACATTGTAATTTTGGCTGAGAGTCCTGCTTTACTTCAAACTATTATTAACAAGTTCAGTAGCTACTGCAATAAATGGAAACTTAAAGTTAATCTTGAGAAGTCTGAAATTGTTATTTTTAGGAATGGAGGACGAAGAGCAGCGAGTGAAAAATGGAATTTTAATGGTGCGGAAATAAAAATAACAAACCAGTATAAGTATCTTGGCGTCGTCTTTACATATAATATGTCCTGGTCTGAACATCTGACAAAGAGGCTAGCAACATCAAAAAAAGCAATCAACGCAACTTGGTCCAAATTTGTAAAAAATAAATTTGTACCTCACTCAGCAAAGTTTAAAGTCCATGATTCAGCCGCTAGATCAATAATGTATTACTGTGCACAAGTGTGGGGGTACAAAGATTACATACAATGTGAAAAACTCCAAAGATTTTTAGTCAAGAGATGCTTTAACTTACCTGATAATACACCAAACTACGTAGACATATCGAAACAGGTCTTCCCAAAGCATTTCTTACTACACTCGAAGTACATTTGACATATTTGCGCAAAGTTTTCAGTCTACCCAGCTCTAGATTACCACGCGTACTTTCAACTGCAATTCTTCGCAAAAATATTTATTGGGCCCAGGAATGGTCAGGCCTTTTCCGTGAGACTGGCATCGTTATTAACTATGAAACAAACAATTTTGAATGGCAAGATACTCACAACAAGCTTCTAATTAAGCTAAGGGAACAACAGTGGAAAGCGTCTACCGAACGTGCTTTACAATCGCAATTTCATGACGAATACTGCAATCTATCCTTCACAGAGGTACCCAACTATTTTAATGACTCAAATTCACGAGAAATGATAAGTCTGATCTTAAGAACACGGTGTGGACTACTTAATTTGAATGCTAGGGCATTTCAGCAAAACACTGTTGGCTTATGCACGATGTGCAATCTTGATGCAACTGAGAACACCTACCACTTTGTTAGCATATGTCCTATTTTCAAATTATACCGGAGAGTATTTCTAGGAGTTGAAACAATTGATCGCACCGAGTTTCTTCAAATAATGAATATTAAATGTTATTTAATTCTATATAAATTCTTAAAATATGCCCTTAATTATCGAAACTTAATTGAAAATGAATATAACTAAAGTAAATTCAAGCTAAGCCGAAATTTAAATAGTTAAACTATTACCTGACAGACAACTTTAACAAGTTATTGTCCTAACTAATTTTGAAAACCAGCATAATATTGTTTTTATAACTACTTTTTTAAGAAAATAAAATTTATTTATATATCTATCTATCTATCTATCTATGTTAATGTAGATGAATCAGAAAAGGTTTATTCATAACTATGCTTAAAGTCTTGAAATTAACAAGTTTACTTTATTTAAAAGCCATCAGGGTCTGTATCATCCGCTAAGAAACGGACACAGACACTCCTCATACAGAGCGTTCCTTTTTGTACTGTCAGCCTTAATATCCGCCGGCACCATGACGTGTATAAGAAAAAACTATTCTATTCGACATGACACATTTCTCAACCATTAAATTTAATAGTGGCAGATGATCGTAAAAAAACTTCATTGCTAATTTATATAAATAAATGTAGTATTACAAAAGATACCAACGATTGATTAGGACACTTTATTTTAATTTGATCCGGAAAACCTAAAGTTAGTGACCTAATGCTGATGATGTGGAGATAGGGAAGATATGTCAACAATTTCAAACGTCATTTATGATCGTTAGCTACATTACAGTGTGGTCTGCTGGAATCATTTTAATTGCTTTTCTGTTAATTAGACCTTATTAGCCGACAGGCCTTATTATTGACACAACTTGCGTATGTGGTAAAACTGACCCATGCAAATGTTTTTAGACTCATCAAAAGTTGGGCATTTTTTTTTTTTTTTTTGTTTTAAACGAAACATTAACTTGGTCAAGAAGAACTAAAATAAAACAATCGATTCCTAATTTATTAATTGACCAAACTTTTAAGTTTTTGTATTTTGTTCAGTTATTTTTCCTAAAATAAGAACACAGAAAACAACATCCTTGAATTTTGTCGTTTTTAAATATTGATATTTTATAAGCTTTAAATTAATAGTTTTAACATATTTCAGACTATAGATAAACAAAATTTTCGTATCTTCCTCTTTACAATGAAATAAACATCCACTGATTTCTCTTAAGGAATGCTAATTAGTTTTTTTTTTTAATAACAAAATGAAATCTCTTATTGAAAACTTTATTAACGAGAAAACAGCATTTAAGTATTTTGGCTGAATAGTTTCATAATTGGCCATAATTTTATAGCGAATAATAAAAATAATAAAAAAATATCAATAATTGTCGAATTTATCCCACAATCAACGTGTTTTGATAAATTTTAATTTTAGTAAGTGTTTTTTTTTTATTATCATCCTTAGGGCTTGATCTTGTTCATCCATTTATCATTTTTCCTTCAGGAGCATCCAGTGCTCTACTAACCCGCATTTGCGGAATTAAAATAAGTTACTTCCTCGAATGCAATCGATAAAAGTCTCTTTTTGCAACGTAAAACAAGTGCTTGAACAGCATTTTCAATCTACAAAAATAAATAAACCTTTCCCCAGATACCCACCACAGGAATGGTTGTACTAGAGGTAAGTTCGTCTTGCACTTACACTGTAAGGCAATAGCAATTATCACATTAGTTCGGCGATGAAAAACACCCTTTCATCCGTTTGTTTACAATTCCCTGCATCCCGCAAGATAAAACATACAATATGGACCGCAAAACTTTTAAAACCCTTGTTCACCCTCCGCAGCAGCAGAGCAAGTATATGAGACGGGTCGAATAAAAATGCACAAAAGGCAAAAACTGAAATTGCATGGCATGGCAACCCATCAGAAATGTATGAAAATGAAAAAAGGAAAATAGAATGTGTGCATATTATCTAGAACGATGTGCAAGGGACATGCAGGAAAATGGAAATTACAAGTATTTTAGGATACAACGAACTCAGATTTCAGGAAAAAATCCGTATTTTACCATATCCTTTGTAATTTTTGTAGAGGTGGCTCCCACAGCTGATGCTATTGCAGTTGTGCCTTTCTGCGCTTCGTACGTCATTCTTGTTGTCGTCGTAACTCATTTCCTGTATGTTGCATGTACTCAGGAAGGACTGTAGGTTGTCTGGTAATAGTCTTCACGATGCTAAGTTCTCAGTATGTAAATAAAGGGCACGACTTGGTCGCACGAACTTGCTCTTTTGGCAAGTAACCTATTCGTGTTAACGACAATTTCGTTAACTTTTTACTGTCAACAATAGAGCACTCATACCATTTTTAGAACATACATATTCCCAAAATTTTTGATTGCAGTATATTTGAATAGAACATTTCGTTAAATTCGGTGCAGCCGTTTAAGAGATAATAGTTATCTGAAAAGTACCGTTCTATGGCAGGTATACACTCAGAGAAAAAAAAGAGTATAACTAAGCAGAAACATACTTAAACTAAAAAAATTCAAACTTCTTTTCATCGCAATCGTGTTTTTACTATAATTAAGTACGTCGGATTTAAATCAATATTAACGCATTCTTTCTTAAAGTAGTTGCATTTAAAAGTTTAAGAAAAAACGGAGTTAAATAAATTGTATAGAAGTCATTTTAACTCCGTTCATTATTTCATTGAGTACTTTTTGGGTAAAAGAAGAAAGACGTAGTTAAATTGAATATGTTATGCTAAGAAGGATGCATTTTTAAATTGAATCTAAACATGCTAAAAAATAAAGTGACCAGACGTCACGCGTTTTGCGGGATCGTCCCGCATTCGACACGGCTGTCCCGCATCATAAATTACACGCAAAAAGTCCTGCATTTAGAGATTTGTCCCACAAAAAGTTTCAGTCCATAATTTCAAAAAAAAATTCTCACCATAGAAAAAAAAGGAAATAAAACATCTACTTGGGATAATTCTCTCTCCTCCCATGTAACCAATAAACTTCCTTTTATATTATGTCAAAAAATTACGTTATTTCGGATCTAATTCGTCATTTTTCAATGTTTCAGTTTTCAGAAATCGAAGCTCATTAGGTATGTTCCACATACTCCCCAAAAATACAAAAATTAAAGAATTTTTATAAAAACTGGTCAAATACTGTTCCACCATAATAGGTACACAAATTTCGTGGTTTTTCAGAGAAGAAAGAACTCCCGAGAGAGTACAAAATTTCGCCATACTTCGAATTTAGTCCAAGAAATGTCTTTGGGCAGGGATATGAACACAGAGTTTTGTCAAAAGTGACTGTCACTTTTAAAAATAACAAAAAAAAAAAGCCAAATCTAATCAAATTTTCAAAGTTTCCTTTTGATTTTACTGTCAATTTTTTCCTGATAGTATTTATTTGCAATTTTGAAATATTTGAAGATCGAAAATTCAAAACATAATGTAAAGCTTTTTCAGTTTTTGTCCGATTCGTACAAAATCTGAGAATTTTTGTTCGAGGTATCCATTCTGATACACAAATCAGAAAAACTTCCGAAAGAATTAAACGCAAGCTATTGATGTGCGATGCAAAGCGTTGAGCAATTTATTTTCGACAGCTACACGGAAAATATTTTCCGAAATTCTCCGACAACAAATTGCTGAGGAACATTGAAAAAAAAAAATATTTTTAAAAAGTGTTGATTCGATTGAAAATAAATTTGTTTTGTCATTTAGTTGCTATGCTTGTTTTTTTAAAGCAACAAAATAAAAGAATCTTTTGGAATTGTTTTGATTTAATTGTGTGAAGGCATGAATGTTTGTACATTATTCCATTCTAACTTCATTGTTAATAATGATGTTTTTAAAATTATCATAATATTTTTTAAACTGCATGTGAATAAAGCTTCTGATGGAAAATGTCAAATGAGAGTGTTTATATAATTTATTTATACCGTTCCAAAAGGGATACCTCGATCGCAATTTGAGTTCTGATCCGAAATCATCTCCGATCTGTACTTCTTCCGAACGGATATGTCGATAGGGCTGAATTTATGCTGTCGACGTTTAGAGTGTGTTATTAAAGCATTCCAGCAATTTTTCATAGTTTCAGTTTTCTTTGAGAATTTTCAAGTACACTAACTGAAATCTAACAAGTTTCCAATTTTGTCAAAAATTTTCTGGAACAGACGTATTGTTAACAGAAATTTATTGTCCAAATTCCTATTTTCATTTTGTATTCCTCGAAAAATGTGCGGAATTAGAAATAAATATTTTCAGCAGATCCTGAATTCCGATATAATGGTGGTTGTTTCTTCATAAACCATGCTATTTATTTTAAATTTCAATCTTGCAAGACACGACTTAATTTTCAAAATTGCATTTAAAAAAAAAACCATAATTCTACTTAAATCAATATTTTGAATTTATTGATTGCCCCGCATTGGTTTCAAAAAATTCTGGTCATTATACTTAAAAATTGACTTCCATTTTTCTCTGGGTGTACTGTTAATAAGCTTCCCCGGAAAAAAAAATTGGTGAAAGACATCAGCATTGGTAACAAATCACTCATATAAAATTTTATCAAAATTGGTCGTATTTCTTTTGAAAAAATATTGGAATTATCGGTGACGCTTAGGTACAATTATTTCATGACCTAGGATAACAATAAAAAACAAAACGTCCAGGGACATTACTCCAAGAATACTTTTTACCAAGTTTGAAAGAAAATCGGACCAACCTGTAGGCTGTTGGTGTCAATACACAAAGTCAGATAGACAGAATTGCCAGACTTACTTTTTTCGACTTCACTATCGTTGTGTCATGTTTGATTGTTATTTCAAACATTTTTTTTACACGAATGCATAAATGTATGTACTATACTGTTGCCTTATAGTATCCTCTCTGTAATAAAAGCCAGTATGGTTCGTTATTGTTGGGCAAAGCTTTTTGGTTTATTATTGTTGGTGAAAGCTTTTTGGTTAAATGTTTTTGGATACTGAACATGGATAAGTAGAGCGAAGAGGCAAGAATCGAAATGAGCTTTAAAATTACCGATTTAAAATTAACCGGTACAAAATTACTCAGCAAACAAAAACGGCTATGTTCACTTTTAACTCATTTTTAGTTTTGAAAAAGATTATGTAGCGATGGCGTTGCTAATGGTTTAAAGAAAAATATGCTTCTCAGGGACAAGCACCAAAATAAATTAAATTTACTGAAAATCCGAACCAGAAAGGTTAAATTTAAAATAAAAAAATTCAGCGGAAGTTAAGCATTTGTGTGTCCAATCTTAATCCGTCTGTATTTCAGAAATCACTGAACCGACTTACACAGTTTACATGCTGTAAGATAGAACTCGGGTTAATAAACCATTTATTAGGACTTTTCAAAGTTTTTATTTTATGTTAAAGCTGTAACATTTTAAAGATTAAAGCTTTACGACAAATTGATACTATACTTCATTGAAACTCAGGTTAGTAAACATTTATTTGGTATTTCAAATTCATATTATTTTTATTTTAAAGCTTTAACGACAAGTTGATATATTTTAGGATATTTGAAGTACAAAGGTACCTACTTCATTTTTTTTGCAAGTATAAAATGGAGTTTATTACAATAGACAATGTTGTCTACCGTATTATTTCAATTCATGGCCATGTCAAGATTCCTCTCTTTTAACAGGAATAAAAAAATCACTTAAATTAAAACCCCTTAGAATCTTTACCAAAAATATTTTATTTCCACCGACGGGTTTTCAGCTAATACCTATTATAATAGCAAGTAAAAATAGTTCTTCCCTTTTTTTTCGGGTATTGGTATTTTTTTTTAAATACATGTATAGAAGATGATTATTATATATGTATGTATAATTTCCTTGAATAGACAAAATCAGTTCGAATATTAAAGGGCAAACATATTCACAGCCACACACAAAATAAGATGACTAACTGAACGCTGCGGTTGAATTTGCAATACGAACCGATAACAGGAAATCATGAACTAGTGAAAAATAGATTTCCGGCACAATAAAGTACATAGATAGCAGCGGAAACCAAAGTGAAATTGAAGCTGTGAGGTGTTGGTTGCATTTAGTATTAAGATTAAATATTTAAGGACCGAGATTTAAAGAGGTTACAGCTTCTCCTCAAACTATTAGGAACAACGAATTTTTTGTTTTCATTGTTCATTGCGCATGTTCGAATGCTTAAAAGTTCTAACTTTATATCATATTATCGATCTGGGGCCTATTTCACAGATCATACATACATACATCACATACAATGTATAATTTTTATACTTTTGATACATCGATTCAGTTTCACAGAATAATTGTTGTTTGATAACTGTCATACAACGATGTAATTGAGGGAAATTATTCCAGTAAAATTCTGTTTCACAAATTTTCATCATAGATTGTATGACTAAAATGTATGATAAATTATCATACATTTAATACGCAAAATAATTTGCTGTATCGGTAAACAAAGTACTGAAAAAACTAAAAAATAAAACGTAGTTACAGTTTTTTTTTTATTAACACTATTTTATGTAGTATTAATTATTTATATAGTATTGATTATTTTTAGTATTCGTCATGTTTGCCATGCTATTTGCAAGCTTGCTGACATGCTCGTTGCCATGACGTTATTAAAATATTCCTATTGATTGTTTTTTTTGTCATGTCATTTGGCGTGTTGTTTTGAATTATTTTATTTAGATATCAGTCAAATGTCACATCTCATACAACATACATTGGAATCATACAATTATTCCAATGAAATCTGTGAAACAGAATTTTTGATGTAATGTATGTATATGACAATCGATTTGTTGCATGTTGCTTTCCAATAGCAGCACCTACATATTAGGCTATTAGGGAAGATGTCCCAACAAAAGAAGTTGTACCAACCAACTTACCTTTAGATTTCCTTAAAAGGAAAAAAATGGGTGATATTGGGTAAGAACGGACAGATTCAAAATAAAGTTTAGATGTCAACTCGGAGTAACCGAGAAATTCCTAATCTATCTTTGAACATCAAATTTCCTTAACTCTTTTTTAAACATATATGTAATTTACTTTACCTATGTTATTTGAAATGAGACAAAGGAGAAAGGACTGTAGGAAAAGGTGCCGTGAACGAACCCCATACGAACTATCGCCATAATGGTGTTAAATCACTTTGAAATGCGAATTGAGACCATATGGTGTAAGTTCGTTTTAGAAAGAGATCTTGATTCTCATTTGAATGTGAAAGTTAATTGCAAAAAATTCGAATAGTACAAAATGAAATTCTTGAATTTCGGTTCAAAACTAATTAAATAATAAATACAAAAGAAACTTTGCATACACCCAAACTCGCACCCACCCCAAACCCTATAACAGGCCGAGGCAGGGGGTTTGCAGGGGGCAGCATGCCCCATATTACCTACCCCACTGTTTATACCTACGCTAAGTTGAAACTACTTGTTTTAGTTCAATAGTAGTTTTGCATTCGAGATTTGTAAAGTGAAATACTTCAAGAAACTTGTAATGGTATGGCATAAGTTCACAATCGAATGTGAATTACCACCATATGGCGCTAGTTCATTTTTCAGTGATGGTTTTAGTACAAATTTTAAAGTGAATTAAAGCCATATTTGGATTGTGGCTTTAAATTAAACAAGATTCTGAACATAATAAAAGAAAAATCGCGCGAGTTTTCTTTTATTATTTTCAGAATATTTTGAACTTAATTTCAGAATTAACTTTAAATCTTTGATTTCTGAAAATAATCAAAGAAAAGATTTTTTTTAGTAGGTATTTTACGCAGGCTTGTAAAAGAATGGAATCTTTTGTGAATGCAATCTTTAATGACTTCAATAAAAAGGTTGCATTCATTGTCTTCATTTGAGACTTCAACTTAAAAATTCACAATCACCATTCATTTGAAATCAAAATAATTGCAATAGTTTTTTTTTTCACCATTCATTTTGCAGCAATCAATTGAATGCAGTCATTTGAGAATGCATGCATTCCTTGCACTCCTTTGCATTTCTTGCGTTCTTTTAGCATTCCAAGCATTCCTTTGCAGTCCAGCATTCTTTTACATTCCAAGCATTAATTTGTACAAGCATTTCTTTGCATTCCTTATATTCTTTTGCATTATTTTGCGTTGCATAGGTACGTACTAAATGCTGGATTGGAAAGGAATGCTGGAATGCTGGAATGGAGAAACAAATTTAATTTATATTATCAATTTGGGAGCCGAGCTGTTCAAAATTCTGGTTTCAAAAATCTGCTTTTCGAAATTCCGTTTTCAAAAAAAATATCTGCTTTGCAAAATTCTGTTGTTCACAATTCTGGCGGTTAAAAAAACAATTAAAATTCAAATATTTTCTGTATTTTATATTTTGAAATAAGTTAGAATTTTATATTATATTTATATTTTATATTATATTTTATATTTAACATAGAATTTTATTAAAATTGGATGTATTTTTTCAAGAAAAATAGAATTATCAGTTTTCGGGAAAAAAAAGACTTTTTCAAGAATAAGATTGAAAAAAAAAACAAAAATTTTAATAAAAATAGACAAATTTAATTTTATTAAGTGGAGTATTTATGAATGAAATTCAATTTTAAAGGTTTTGTGGCCTTAACTCCAAGTAAATTTTTCAAACCAGGGCGTAACGCAAAACTTGGAGAGAAGGCCACAAAACCTTTAAAATTGAGTATTTCAAGAATAACTTTTTAAAAAATTTATTTTTTTTTTGCTGTATTATTCAGGTGTAGCGGTAGCTTTGGAATATCATATTTCTTCAAAATCGGCGCACTCGTTCAGAAGATATTCGATGATAAAAAACGATTAATACAAAATGGTTCAATAAATGGTTCTAAAAATGTTTTCCGATGGAAGAGATCACCATTAACAACATATCACTCTTGTATAAAATTTTATGAAAATTTTGTTCATAAAAAAAAAGAAAATTAAACTATCGGTTTTTCAAAAAAAAAAATGTCGTATATCATTGAAGATAATTAACACGGGCGCAACCCATGCAACAAAATTTATAACTTCTATAAAGCAAATATTTTGCTGAAACGCCATTGAAACAGTTGATTTTTTTGATTCCACTGAATTTTTATTTTCACTAATACTTATGAACTTAATAAATTCGTATTTATTTTATTACGTTATTAAAATCCGTAATTATTAAGGATAAAATATAACACGACATTTATTGACTGTTCTGTTCTGTTCTTGTACTGCGGTACGGAATTCACCGGGTCCGCTGGTATTTTTAATAAAAACTAAAAAAAAGTTGATAAAACATATTCCCCAGAAGGTCACAATATTTATCTGATCTATCAAAATATTTGTGGTACAATCGCAATAATAATCAACCAACAATACCTTCTACAGCCTGCAATTCAAACCAAAAACATAATCCTTGCAGTTAAATCAAATTAATCGAATCAAAACACAAAATGGGAATTTCATTTAATTGGAATTCAAATTAAAAAAAAAAAGAAGAGATTTAATATCCACAAAATACATAGACCTTCCTCAAACCATTTTGCCCCCTGCCCCAACTGTGTAAAACTATACACCCAACTAATTAATTGTGCAAATAAAACCGAAACGCGAATACATATTTACGTTCTTAAATCGACCAAATTTCCAAAAATCCATTATAAATTAATTTCAAATTAATGTCCAATTTACTTTTCTAATTAAATATCCTGCATAAAATAAAATGTGTTCAACCCGTTGTCAATACACATTGGGTTAAAAATTTAATTTCCATTTTATATCAATACACAAGCATACACAAACAAAAGTAGCTACCCTATTATGTGATAATCACCGCATTCACTAACTCTATGCTAAAAAATTCTATTCAATTGGCAAAACGATATAAAACCAAGCGGAAACCAATTTGAACAAAATCACAAACGACAGACAAAAAAGACTCAAACTAAAACTATACAAAATAATAAATAGAAAAGCCGCTAAAAATAATATTTTAAAACGCTCAATTGACCGATAGAAATGTTCTTATCATTTAAAACCAATCGAAGCTAAAATTGGTTGACGGAACAAAAAAAAATTATTTAGCCTCCAAAAATTATTTTCAATTCGTACAACCGGAAGCGGACGAATATACGGATGACACTATAGCTATGCGTGGCAGGACATTCAAAACCGACCGCGGAAAATAATTTAACTGTCCACCTTCAGTATTTATGTGGATTTAGTTTGCATAGTTGCCAAATATTACACCGACGATGAGGGCAACAACGGGATGACCGAAAAAAAAACGAAACCCAGAATCCGCAGTTGAAAATGTTACGTATACGCAGTGGTGAACCTATTCCAAAAAAATGCATCCTGGCGACAACATTGCAATGGTCAATTCGCACTTTGTTCTCTTGCCAGCCGGAATGCTGGATATGAACTGGAAAAACGTGTAAAACTACTTCGCCCATAAACCTGGTTCCCATCAGGGTTGAATGCGCTTTTTTAGAAAGTTAAGTCCGCAAGACTGCGGGGGTCTACATTATACATATGCATGTGCTCCAACAAAAAAAAAGTATACAAAATATTAATGAAAGCTGAGAGCTATCATCATCGGGTTTTGTATTGAATTTAAACTGTATGCAGTGTAGGTGTGTAATGGCCAACCTGCCTCTGGCAAACCAAAGTGAGCAGACAAATGGAAATTGTGCGGTAGTTTTGTCGGTGCACTGTCACTAATTGATATCGCATGGCGGTTGTCTGTTTCCTGCGATGGTTTTGCCACGCGCTGTTATGTGGCTTTTTGTGTTGCATTGTAATGGACAGTGACATTATCGTGCACTACTAGACCTTTGAATAGAGAATGTGGTGTGGTGAAGTATAGTTTAAACTATTTTACACCATTCAACCTTGTAAGTGGCGTGTATGGTTTGAAGTGATGAACAAAAAAAAATTAAAAGTCAATACAAACATAGAAATCAGGAAATATGAAAAACTGCAAACAGTGAAATTTTCAGTGGATAGATATTTTTAGATAAAGCTTTTGACTCATGAATTGAAAATTTAAAACTGTCTGACTTATTGACAGCAATTAATTTTATTAAAAAAAAAATCAAACGTTTTGGAATCTATTTTTTCGCTGAATATTTAAACTAGAAAAAGTGAAGCTAATCTTGCGAGATTTAATATTTAATTTTTGGCACTTGTGGATGTCATGTAGTGCCTGAACTCGAAAAAATTAACCCCTTTTGTTTGCAATAATTATGTTAAGGAATCAGTCTCCTAAATATTGTATATTAGATGTTATCCTCCGTTTTGTGTGAGCACCTTAAACCATTCATGGACAACCTGCTCAGTCCTTATCAGAGCGGCCTTAGATCAAGAAAGTCTCCCATCCACCAAGTATTTTCTTTACAGCAGATACTGAAAAATATCAAATAACATCAAGTCAACACACTAATCTGCATCGCTATCAAGGCTCCATTGCTTGAAATGAGTTCTACAGAACCATATGTCTCACTTTAAAATGTGACTCTTCAATGGGCAGATACAGCAGTGGCATATTGAGGGGGGGGCCCAGGAGGCCCGGGCCCCCACTAAGCCTCCAGGATCATGTTATTATTTAGGTGATTTCATCATTATGTACATTAATAACTGAAACTTTTTCGTAAATATTAGAGATTTGCCTGAAACACCCTCGAATTTCATTTTCTTGTACTTGAATACGTGTAAGCCTACCAGCCCACAGAAAAAGCCTACCCAGCTAAGATTGTGTGTGAGGTGAGAAAAAGTCCCTTTAAAATGTACGGGCACTTACACAAATAAAGATGGGTAGGCAAAAACAGCTGATTTTTAGGTTGTAGGCAAAAAGAGAGAACCAGCCGTCGGTCGCTGTTCTGGTTCTCTATTTCTGTGACCTTGCCGTTTGTGTAAAATCTTTTGGATACAAGAACTTTGAAAATAATAGCAGTACGAATGTGAAATTAGGAGTATACGGTAGTACGAAGTTGTCGAGAATAGTGAAATGCTACTATAATAGTACTTTCCACAATCCACAACACCGCAGCACTGCGCTCCACTCTCGATCATTGAGGTATAAGGAGAGCAAAATGTATCGTACTTCTACGTTCTACCCTCCAAAACCCGTTTTATATATATTTTTTTATTTGATTTCGTTAACTAGAAAAGCAATTGTGAAAACCAAAAGCAAAACAAAGGGGATCATTGAGATTAAGTGTATGTATGTATGTATGCGTGTGCTTTGTGGAGGAATAAGGAGTGAGGGGCAAAAATAAATGTTGCCAAAAAAAGGCTTAAAATTGCAAGTAGGTGCGAAAGTGTACTTAAAATCACATAGAAATTACTATAAAGAGAGAAATGTTTCGTACGTCTCACCCTCCAAACCCATTTGCTATTTTTTTTAATTTTGTGTCTGTGAACAATAATTGTGAATACCAAGAAAACAAATGGTGAGAAGTCACATTAGGTAACAAGGTATGCGTGATTTTTACGCACACTTCCGCACTTAATGAGGAATTTAGCTTGTAGGCAAACTGAGTTTGTCTGCCTACATTACACTCTATATTCTTATTTCTCTATGCTCAAATTACACTCATACGTACATACATACACATATTCGCAATGCTCACCTTTGTTTTGTTTTTGGTTTTCACAATTATTATTCACGTTCACGACATCAAAAAAAAAATAGGTAAAGAAAATGGGTTTTGGTGTTTTACAGAGAAATCAATATAGATGATAAAGTAAATTATTAATAAATAAAAAAACTTATTGACAATTCTGCGGCGGACCTCCCGACTGGCTTCTCACTTCAATGTCCACTGTCGATCCTCAATCCTCATTAAGTTTTGAAGCACTCGCAGATTTGCCTATTGCAGCAAGGGTTTTCTATATTTCCCCTTTCTATTGGAAATGCAAAACATTGCATTCCAAACCAGTTATGCGCAAAAAGGAATGAAAAACAAATTCCATGTTCTTCTTCATTCCACTACTCATCAAACCAGTTGCGCACAAAAAAAAAAGGATGAAGAACTTACTCAATGTTTTTCTTCGTTCTTCATTCACTAAACCTGTTTCTCAAAAAATTAAATGAAAACACATTCCATGAACCTACCTCACATAAGCACACTCTACACTCTAACATAGATCCTGAGGAAGTTATTGAGCAATTTGCCAACAAGACAAATAGGAGAATGGACTTGATTTTCCCAAAAAACAATAATTGAACATTAACTATTTCAACAATCAAATTAAAGTTTTCAAAATATGATGTTATATTAACATAATAAAATTCATTATTATTTATTGTCTTTATTATTAAAATAACAAATTAATAAAATGTTGTTCATAAAAAGTTTAATTTTATGGATTATGCAAGTTAAGGTTTCTTAGGGCCGGTTTTTCAGTTGTGAATTAAACTAGAGTTAGCTAACTCTGGGCATAAATTTATCTCCAATTGACCAAAGAACCTGAATGTTAGTAGGTAGAGAATTCATGCGGAAGGACCTAAGAAACTCTGAGAATACAAAATCCAAAGCATTTGT
The DNA here is from genome assembly GCA_951217065.1 of Baccha elongata. Classification (NCBI taxonomy): domain Eukaryota; kingdom Metazoa; phylum Arthropoda; class Insecta; order Diptera; family Syrphidae; genus Baccha; species Baccha elongata. The sequence continues at coordinate 54,993,459 of OX578272.1, read as the reverse complement.
TTAGTTAATCCAAAGTAATCTCACCCGATTCGTTGAGTTACCTAACCCAGGTTTAATTTTAATCTCGCACTGAAAAACTGGGCCAAAAAGGAGAAAAAAAACGGATCAACTTATTTTACTAACTTAAAAGGACTACAAAAAAATAAAAAGTAAACAAAAAATTATTGAAAATTATACATGTGCCCCCCCCCTCCCCCCCAAAAAAACTTTTTCTGGATACGCCACTGAGATACAGCACTTTTTAAGGGACCCCTAAAGATAGACAAGGGCTACCTGGACAGCATAAAACAGTTTATATATGATTGTTTTTTGTTAAGTTTTGCAAAAAAGTTTCCAAGCTTACTTACGTTATTTTTTTTTAGCTATCTCGTGAACGGATGAATCGATTTTAATTAAAAAAAAAAAAACTATTTAGCACTAAAAATTGGCGGACCTTAGTATACTCAGGAGGCACCCCTATGTTTGTTACAGCTTCTTTATTAAATGTACAAACCAGACAAACTTTGAAGCCGACCACAAATGATTGTTAACAAAAAAAATCTGATAAAGTCTCAATTTAGAAAATTCTAATTGTATTGTTGATTATAGTTATGCATAGCTCTTAAGCTTTTGAGTTTGACAGTTATTAATCTGTTTAGGTTTTAAGTTCTCGAAATGTGATATCGTATTCTGCCTGCTTAAAGAATTTGGACCGAATTTTACAAACGAGGTAAACAAACGAGGTATAACTATATATAAAGGGCATCAATCATTATTATGGTACATTTTAGTTATTTCATGTTTTGCCTACTCGTAATCGAAATACCCTTAAGTGTGTTTGAGTTCTTAGTATCGGATGCTTTTCTGATAGTAAATTTACATTTACTGTTTTGTTTTTTGATTTGTATTCACTCAAATCTGACTCCAAATTCAATAAATCAAATTTAAAATCCGAATCATTCTAAATATGTACATATGAACCTCCTAAAAGTTTTTTCCAAAACTCTAACAATATTCCCTTATCTTAAGGACCAAAAATCACATTTTCTGATGGAAAAAATCTCAACACAAAATTACAACACATACATTTGTATGTACATACATATATATATATATTATAGCTTCTCCTAGTAAATTGCTATAAAGCAATATTACCTACCCCTGCCATCACTCGTGGATATAGATCACTCATATCAATCAGGATACAGAATATAAGGAATGGAAATTTCTTCATAGCGCAACCCATTCTTTCTAAAAACAAAAATAAAATAAAATGTTTGTTCATATTTATTTTTTTACGTTTTTGACATATGCCAACAGAGGCGAAAAACATAATATTGAAATGCCATGACAACACCCAGTGACTTGCTCCTTTTCCAGTCTCAGACAGTCCGACAGACATCTACATCTACATCTACATCAGCCAAAAATATCAACAAAGACGCGTTATAGTTACGGTATATTCTTCACTTTTGTTTTGTTGTGGCAAAAGCGCAAAAGATGGATGATGATGGTTGCAAGCATGTTTTCCATCCGAAAACACACACAGTCATTTCAATTTTTGCCCCAACTATCCGAATTCCGAAATATCTCCAATTCACTTGGGAGAAAGGGGATGAGTTTCAGGAACAGACATTTGCCTCGCACCACATAAACCTTAGTACACTTCGAATATAGGTATGCAAACCAGAATCCCGACGCTAGTGTTGCCACGGATGTGGCTTGCACAAAATAGAGTACAACAGACAGCAAACAGAAAAATACATTTATTGGCGGGAAATTCACCGAGGAGACGATCTGACATGTAGGAGTTTCTCGCGACTAAAAACAGGACCCACTCTAGAGCTACATCCACAACATACGGAGGACCTTTTATGTTTGATGGATGAACGAAATTTAACTCCCTTGCTCCGGTTTCGATGTGACGTGACGGTGGGTGAAATGTGAAAATGGAAAATGAAACATTTTTGAGTTCTGGTATACGATTGAAGAGAATCTCTGGTTGAATGTCTAAATGTCAGTGGATTTCGCTGCCGTCGTCTATCTGACTGGCTATATGTGTATTCTGAAATGTGAGATATCTTGGTTTCTTTAACATTGGCTGGGATTGGGTTCTGTTATGAAGCTGAAAGAATGAAAGGTTATTTAAAGTTTAAATTTAACTAGAACCAGAGCAAGTGTTTATAGATATGTGGAAGGAGAAATAGCTTTAGGAACACATTCCTGTCTCAGTATTAGCAGACCTCCCTTAAAGGTATGCGTGTTGTGATTAAGAGAGAGGTGAAAAATCTAGGATTTCTGTAATGCGGTTAACTATAGTTTGCGTTGTAGGGTTTTGAGGACAAAATAAGTCCTACAAATAAGGCGAAAATACTTTGCCGATTCGTGGCCTCGCCTACCCAGTACCCAGTTTTGTTATGAAGACAACTCTTACCTGTTTCCACGATTCGAAAAAATAATTGAGTAAGAGGTATCCTTTGAATACGTTCTCTATCCCACGGACTAATATATCTGTAGTTTTTGCAGCATTACTGGAAGTATATGTCGTCCGGGCCAGGAGATACGGAGAAAAGCTTTTTATTGTCCAAGCTGTATTTTCTTTTGTTATAACGGTAGTAATTTCCTCTAAATGTACTGTCTGTACTACATGGGATTGGTATGAATCTGGATTACTGTCTCTACAACCCGGAAAGTGTGTTGTTATCAATAGCTCCACAGACTCAGCAGGTGACTCTGTTCATGTTCCATCCTCCTTTTTAAGAAAGGAGGGGTTTGTGTGTTCTTTGGATAAAATCTTACCCAGTCTTGCCGAGTACTTAATATTTTCTAAAAAATCACAATACTCTTTCCGAGCATTCTGCTTAGAGGCTGGTTATAGCGATCAGGAAAACGAAACAGGAAAAACATTTCAAATCGACAATTAAATATGTTGTGATTTTATTTGAAACACAAATGCTACATTTATCGATGACAAAATGACTCACAGAATTATTTTTGATAATAACATTTTCAATAACGCACATATTTTTTGTAAAAAATACATTTAATTATTTTCCTGATGGAATTTCCGTACGGAAAATTAGATTCCATCAGGAAAATAGATAAATGCATTTTTTACAAACAAGTATTTTTTCAACTGAAAATTTTATCATCTCAAAAAATTCTTTGAGTTATTTGCCATCGATAAGTGTAATATTTGTGTTTTGAATCGAATAAAAACATAACAAATTATCTATCTGAAAATGTTTCCTGTTTTGATTTCCTTATCGCTATAACCGCCCCCTTAGCTGGCGCTAGGGATCGCTTGTGTAGCTTAAGACAGTCTTTATACATTTTAAAATACCTATACGTTTGTAGCAGATGTTAAAAATATCTCTCGTCGTTTTCCTTAGATTATAGAGATCCTCGATTTCACCCCGGAGGTAAAGTTTTCTTACTGAATTTAATTGGGCAACCTTGAAAGAGGTGTTTATTTCATTTCGACGGTTGTAACTGTTTTTTTTTAGCTCTGCTTCTGAATTCAGATTGACGTTTGGAATAGTGGTTAATTTAGATTTAATAAATTGACTGAATTTCTGCCAATCAATTCTTTTCGGGTTTCTATAAAGAGGTGGTTTCTCAATATTGAAGTTAAGGTTGAAGGTAATCGATTTGTGGTTAGAAAAGGACCTCAGCGGGAACACTCTCAAAATTTCCACCATGAAGTTTACGTCATTAGAGGCGAATGTAGCATCATGTACAACAAGTAAAGGTTAGGGTATTACCTCTATTACAGATTGTTATATTATTTCTAATGATAAAATCAAAAAGAGACTCACCCCTTTCGTTGGTTACCGTATTGCGCCCATACTTCGTGACGGGCGTTGGCATCGCAAACAAGCAGAAAGTTACCTCTTTTGGATCTAAGTGCGGTTTAGAGAGATCTGAGTTTGTCACCTAACGGTTTTTATTGAAAACCAGTTAAATAAGCTAAGGACATATATCCCAGGCTAAAAACGAATGCAAAAAGAAATACTAACCCGAAAAGCATTTCTGGGTTTCCCTATGGTAGATATTAGACCATTGCAACAAACAAATTGTTGCCCATGAATTTCAAAAACATTGTTTAATACCAGAATGTATAACACAAATAGCCGCATTTTCTCACTTTATTTGTAACAAGTTCGTTAAGTTCGGTTATACTATGGTTGGATTAAGTTAAATATTTGTTTTGGTTATGTTGTCAAAACACAAAAAATTGGACATAAGATGTGTGCAACAAAAGTTGGAAATTGTGTTACAGCCATATTATTCACATTTCTGAAAACTCGAAACATTTCTGAAAACTCGAAAAACTGTCAAAATATTTAAAAACTTGTTTAAATAATAATTTAATATTATTCACTATTGACAATAAAACTTGTTTACGTTTTCAAATAATATTTCTGTTCAGGAAAACAAATCAAGTTTTGACAATTTCCAGGGAACAAAAAAATTAAAATATCCGTACGTTTGCATTAGATATCAGAAAACTGCAGTTCAGGACTTAATTTCAGCAAGGTTTGCTAACAAAACAACGGTATTATAAACTTGCATAAATTTTTCAGTATTAAATACTTAAAAAAATAGTGCACTCCCAGACAAAATAGAGCACCAAAAAAAGAACAAAAGACTCAAAGGTAAAAAATGGAGCCAAGATGAAATGGAAACCCTTGCATCACTTTGTATCACTCATGGATAACGCTCGTATCTGTACTGTTTTTCGCAGTATTGTACTGTTTTTTGCTCTCAAAAACTGCGTAAAACTGCGTACTGTTTTTTTTCTCAAAAATACTGCTTTTATTTTGAGATATGCAGAACTTCAAACCAGCAGCTTTTTGAGCTCGTAAGCAAACGTGAATGATAGTGGGATATTTCCATCTTTACATTGTTAATCTCCGAGTAGGAAATTTGCTCCACAATGAAAAATTTCTTGGTGAAATTTATACCACTTTTATATATGAGATGAAGCTCTCTGATTTCACTCATTAAAAGTAATGCAAACAGTCAGCGGTTCGTCATTGGCATCTAAAGGAATTCAATAATGAACGCAATAAATTTTTCTTGCACTTTGTCAGCGGTATTTGGAATTCTTTTTCTAGTCTTGACTCACAAAACAACCCTTTATTTACTTCGGCAAAACAGTGCTGATATCGCTTATGAAAAGCAATGTACCTTTTCAAGCACTCCGTTTGCTTGGCAAAATTTATATTTGACCTGAATAAAAATTTTCTGATGAAAAAGTAGATGAACACTTTTTGTTTTGGCGACGCTAATTAGGTCCTTTTTTGTCGCAAATCATTTCTTTTGTTCTAGTAGATTTACTTTTTATTTTGTGGCCAAATAGGGCATCGAAAAGTAGGTAGAATAAGTGCAAGCTATAAAAATAAAATAAATAAAAATTAAAAAAAAAGTACTGCGAAAAATACTGTTTTTTTTTATCGTCATATACTGCTATTTTCAATTTTTGAGGAAAAAGTACTGTTTTTCGTCCAAAAAAAGATACGAGCGTTACTCATGGACGAAGTGGAATATTGTCAAAAGACACAAATAGTGCAAACTATTTTCAATTCGGTACGATTTCAGTTCAATGTAATAAAGTGTTAATTTATTTAATTTAATTTCATCGCAGGTGCATCCTCCGCTCGCAAAAATGGCTTTGCAGGCTCGCTATAGATTTATATTAATGATTTTGAAATAGAACAACGCTCATGAGCGCCACAACTACATATCTTTAAACTGGAGGCGGTCCAAGCACGAGAGAAGTTGTACAAAAGTACAACAAATCTAGAACAGACTTCGTTACAGATTACTTACAAGCAACAAAAATACAACAAATCATTTGTTGCAAATCACGTTTTATGCTAATAGGGAAGTTTAGTATATACCCGGGTTTCTCAAAGTGTGCTCCGCGGAGCACTTGGTTCTCCGCGAAGAATATCCAAGTGCTCCGCGAAAAGATTTGAAAAATATAAAAATTCTATTAGACAGACTAGTAATAGTAGGTAACTAATTAATTTTGGGCTTCTGAACTTGTAATTTTGATCGCAGCAGTCTAATTTGAAATTCATATTTAAAAAAAAAAAAAAAAACAACATTAGGTACCTACATGTCCTACATTCTACAAGCAATATCAAACCATTTTTTTTAACGGCATCCCTAGCAATGCTGTCGAACGTACTGCAAAAGCTATATTTGTATTTCTTTGGCTTGGTACGTACTGCCGTACTGCACACTTTTTTTTTGTACTGCATTTTCATTTTTGTATTGCCATTTTTATTGCTTTTCCAAATTCATTGTTCATAAAATCAAACATACAAAAAAAATTATTTGTAATGGGATGTACATGTAATTCCATTCATTTATGTTAAATAGCAGCTTCGAAAAAGATACCGCAGGATGTTGAAAGATTAGCGAGAGATATTTACTTGTTTTTTCCCACAGCTCTAAGCGACAAACCGATTTGCGTGATTTTCAAGAATTTTTCAACACAAAGGCCCACAAAATATTAAAAACATCCTGTACCATTTGGCTATCGCTTGAAAATGTTACATCGCGAATCTTAGAGCAGTGGGTTCCGTTGAAACATTATTTCATCACATATCAGCTAGAACAGAATGCAGACTTAGCTCATAGCATTTACCAGTCCGAAGAACCGCTTATTCACGTTCTGCTTTCAACAGTAAAAATGTATTTTAAAACTATTTTATCTAACTTTGGCAAAAACGAATTTATCGATGACGCCTCTCTGAACTCAAAAGATTTTTGCAATAAAGATTGCTTTTTAGACTCAAAAGAAATCTACCTTAGCGCACAAGTTAACATTTTAGTTTGCTCTGGGGGCTTAACAGTTGAAGTTATACAAAATATAAAAAAAAGTGTAGAGATTACTACATCGAATTATGTACGCAAATAAGAAAAATAATTAAGTTCCAAGATAAAGTTTTAGAATCCATCCAAATAATTGATCCAAAAAATTAATCCCCAAGCCTTACCCCGCTTATATACAATTGTTTCCAAATTTAATTCAAGAAGAACTTGTCGATGATCTTGATGATGAATGGAGGGCTCTTTTACATCAAAGTGTGATAAGTATAGATTTGAAATTCGAAGAATTTAAAAAACGTATTAAATGCCCCAATGTTTCCAATTTTAAAAACATTTGTTGAGTCCATTTTATGCTTTCCGCATAGCAGTGCAAGTGCAGAGCGCATATTTTCGCAAGTAGCTTTGATAAAAGATAAAAAAGAAACTCTTTACTGACATCCACAGTCAATCCAATATAAATGGCAAAGGAATTAATAAGGCATAGCAGCGCTATAGAGTGGGTTTCACCCAAAGAAATCTTATCAAAATAACTACAAATAATGTAAAATTCAATAAACATTGTTTGCCTTCCAAAATTATTACTAGTTACCTGAATTTAAAATATAATTTTGTGTTGAGTCTTTATAAAAAAATATTCTCGTGCTATAATTACAAATTAAAAGTGTTTTGTAAATTCACAAATATTAATTGAAATTAACTGCTATATTTTTATTTTATTTTTATTAATTTATTTTTGTGTAATAGTTATATAGTTATATAAAAGTTCCTATTTTATTAAAAGTGAAATTAATAAAAATATTAATGTTAAACTAAGACTAAGCAACTGAACTAAACGGCTTACAGATATGTAAAGTAGATATGTATCTAAGTTTATTTTTTGTTGTAAAGAAAAATAAAAATAAATATGAATTTAAAAAAAAATTGTATGCGTATTGCTTTTGTCCAAAAATTATGCAAAATTTTTTGGAATGTACTGCTTTGGACTTTTCCAAAACGACAGCACTGATCCCTAGTAGTAGGCGTGGGCCTGCAGGCTAGAGTTGCGTAAAATTGTTCCAACGACATGGGTAGTCTACAATACATACGTGAAATATCCCAATCCCAAGCCACAGAAAACCGGATGCCAAAATGTATCTTAGTTTTTGAGAAATAAAAAAAACACTAAAAGTACTTTTAATTTTTTTTTTGGTTTTCCCAAGTTTGACCTGCTCAGGTATTATTAATTAGGGGATTATCCCTTTTTTATTTTTTATTACATAACATCCGGCAAACATAATCCCACCCTCAGCACCAGAAGAATAGCAACTATGCTTGGATTGCCCCAGAGTAAAATTTGGACAGTGATTCATTCCGAAAAACTTCACACATATCACTTTACCCCAGTGCAAGAGTTGACATCAGCATTTTGTAGAACGCTACTGCTGAGGGAAGAAATTTTTATTTTAATTTGAATTTCTCAAAAACTAAGATATATTTTGGCATCCGGTTTTCTGTTTTTGACTAAAAATTAATAAGAGCATTGAATTTTGAAAATAAAAAATAATAGTTAATTACATAAAATTTTGAAAAAAATTAGTTTAAAACATTTATTTTTTAATTTTTTTTTCAAAATTTTGAGTTTGAAAATTAATTTTTTTAAAACTGTTCACTTAAACAACTTAATTTAAAAATAAAATAAAAGAGTAGTTTTCTGGCTTTCCAAAAAGATATAACAAGGCTTTGTATCATTCACCGTTGTTTTGAAATAATTTTTTTTCTGATTGGAGTCAATTTTTTAGAAAATTGCCCCTCCCGCCTAAACGGGGGGAAATATACCCCCTCCAATACGATTTTTTTCTTGTCTTAACCCCACCTACACGCTCAAGCTTTTTGGTGCACTTTAAACCAATCACCCTTGCATACAGTGGTCTTACAAATATTTTTGACAGATCTTTGCCATAAAAAGATATCTTGCTTCCCGTTGATCTGAACAAAATCAAATCTAAAACAATTTGGGTTAGACTTCCAGGATACAAGAGTTTTCTTGAGTTTGCATCCTTTTCCTGATTTACCATCAAATCCGATCGGCTATGTAATGTAGATGTCCTCTTCTAAAGTTCCATTCAAGAATGCGGTTTTATCTTCGAATTGGTATAATACTATATTATAGTATAATACTAAAATTTTTCTAATTTTTCTAATTTCTAATTTTTAAGCTTCAGTTAATGAACAAAAATGTGCCAACACATTTCCACTGCCTCATGATTTAGTGCTGCGTTCAGAGCTCCCAACTGAAGCGTTATATATCATTGCCTGAGGCTTTCGTTTTCAATTTCCATTAAATCAATTCTCTGGGTGTCAGGTAGAAAGGGGTTAAGTCAGAAATAGTAGTTTTCCACAAAATGAGATTGAAGTTTGATTTTTTTTTTTTGTCTAGATATTTTTTTTCGAAAAATTAATAGGTAATCCAAAACAGTAATTAAAACCATCATCTGTAATAGCATTAGGCTGTTTACCAAAAAATATAATTGCTTACCAGGTTTTCGGATGATTCTCCTTAGAGCCAGTTGATTTTCTGTTATTTGTTAAAATAAAGTTTTTTCTAAGGGGTTAAGTCAAGAAAAAAAATCTTTGTTTTTATTGATAGCTCAGTTTAATTCAGGAAACATGAAACTTATACAAATAAAAATAAATTAAATTGTCATTTTATTAATTGTTTATATTTGGTCATCTTCTTCGTCCAATAAATCGGGATCGTTATCTGGTGCATGTTCCAAAGTAACTAAATTTTTATAAAATTCTTGGAAAATAGGAGGAACTAAGATTAACAGTGAGCAAAAATCCCTTTTCTTCTCAGCGGATATTGGATTTAAGTTGTTGTATTTTCTTTTCAGTGAATCTTTTATATGTTTTCGGTTAACGAATTTTTATAGCTTACTAAGCCTTTCTCCTTATATTGAAGGCATTGAACATTGTGCCAGGAGAACTGTTGCCCAGCCTCGTTTTTATTTTCGGGACACTAAAGCTGTCTTCAATAAACCAGAAAAATCAAGAAATTCTTCCTGTTGCATTTCATGGACCCTGAATTGTTTTTTTTTTTCCTGTGCTCCTTACCAATTGGTACCAATCGTGCGGGTGGTGTTATCATTTTTTTTTTGTTTCTCAATCATGGAGTGATCTATGTCACACTCCATGTGGGTGTGTCCTGCAACTAAAAATGTATGGTTTATTACCAAATGTGGGAGCTCTGTTTGGGCTAAAATGAACATTTCAGCAACATGACTATTTTTATTCTGCCCCCCACATGTGTCAGAGTAGAAAGTCACTTCAGATACAGTGTCTGGTAGGCTCTTGAGTTGAAGGTATAAACATGAAGCGATTTCGTTGCATCCTCTGGCAGCTTGACCTTCATGTCACATGTAGTTCATAGATTCTCCGCTTGCGTTATCGTGAACAGTCAAGTTGTAAGTCCACAACTGTCTTTTTTAGAATGCAACCGAAGAACCAATAAAAGGTGTTGGCAAACATTGTTGCAGGTCGAAGCTGAAGCATTTGGTTGAAGGATTATTTTGAGCCTTTTCTTTGTCTATCCTCTTTGCGTCATATGCATTTGCTTGCTCCTGATGAATTTTAATGTCATTTTCAGCACTTTGCTTTTCTTCTTCATCACCTATGTTTGTAGCAACTTGGAGTCTCATTTGAAGCGTATCGCATTTGAAGCAGGTATCTATGTGCGGTTTTTCAAAAGCAAGTTTTAGCTTGTGAAATTCCCGTTCATAAAGAGTCCGGCCCACAGGAGTGTTTCGTCCTTCTTTATAAAAATCATACATAATTCGCAAGTTCAGATGAGATGGGCGCTCAGACTTCATTTATGTCTTCCTCACTTCTCTTATTAGCGGAAGCGTTCTTTCTTCTTTTATCATCTAAAGTTATTCCAGAAGTATTTAAGTTATTATTTTTTATTGAGATTACAACAAATTTTGGCTTCTCGTCTTAAGTCTTACAAAAACAATCTTTACAAACAGAAATTTTCTTTCAATTAAATTCTAAAAAATACTCATGCGTCACTTGTCTGTCTTTCAAACTATCAGGTTTTCTCTTGCGTGTAACCAATTTTTTTTTTTTGAAAACCCTTTTGTTGTGAGATCCCTGGGACCTGTACTCATCAAATATTTTTTTTCGCTGATCTTCACTAAGGACAGACGAACATTTCTTCCTACACATTTTTAAGCTCTGTAATGCTCTCGCTTTTACCACCGTTTCGCTAACATTAACATAACTCTGGCCACTATGTAACTGCGCACACCTTTTCTTTAAGTATATAATAATGATTCTAATACTTAGGTAAATACTTATTCACATGCATCTCAATCGAATTTGGTTTGCGTGCTAACACTGAAAGGTTTATGTCTTTCTCTTTTGAAAAGGTTTGCTCTATTGTGTTTGGTACCAAGGGAATAACATGACTTAAACCCTTAGGAGCAACTGAATTATTTAAAAATACAAAATTAGTATAAATACAAAGAGGTTAAGTCCACTTAAGCCCTTAATACCAAACAGTTATGAAAACTTCCTGACTTATTCCCTCTCTACAAAATAATTTGAATAGGAAGGAGTAACGATAGACTTATGCTAATAAGACCAAACGAAAGAGAAAAAAAAAGTGACTTAAACCCAATATACATAAATCCGAAAATGGATTTTTTTGACTTAACCCCTTTCTACCTGGCACCAAAGAATTTATAGTACAGTCAAAATAGAATCATCTGACAAAAGTTTGGTAGGTCTCCAAGTTTGAATGCAGTTTTGTAAAGGGGTTGATTCTGAGTACAAAACTGAGTTTGCGGGAAATTTGGTCTTGTGGAGCAGCCGCCATCTTGCATTTAAGATTTTTTCGTTGCTTAGCGTTTTTCTATGTTTGTGTCGAATCCTTTACCTGTAGAACTTAACACATACAAAAGGATTGGTTGAGAGATGTAAGTCACTAGGCGGTGGTTCTTCGGAGCTGCCAGTGCCACAAAATGTATTTATTTATATATATATTTGTGTGCGTTTCTATGAAAAGACCATACTTACAAAATGATATAAAAATTATATTTGTGGTATTAGTAGGTTAGAAGCTATAAGGAAAAACGAATTTAAAAAAAAGACTATCACCTTAATTTTCGAATTATTAATTTTAGATTTTCGAGAAAAAGTATTATTCTAAGATAATCTTTAAAGGAAAAAAATTATGTATTTTTTTTTTTAATATCGATTGATTTTTGACCTCACTAAAAACGACGGCCGGGACAGTATAGAATGCATATATTTATGTTGCTCTTTACTAGCAATTATTCTAGGTGATTTGCATAAGATGCAACTAAAGGCTAAAACATATAGCTTAAGTCAAGGTAAGAAAAAAATTATATGGTGGCCTATGCTTCCCTCGTTTTGGCGGGGGGGGTAATTTTCTGAAAAATTGACTTAAAAGCCAAAAAAAAAATATTAAAAATCTTCAAAAGCTTATTCGATACTGTTCTATATTTTAGTTTTACAGATAAAATGCTTATCTTTGATTTTATGTTTCCTGTAGTTAATTTATGTTTACTACTTTTGTTTTTTTCTAGTTTTTTTTCAGAGGCACTGCCTCATGCGAAGGAGTGACAAATCATCCAAAAGTATCATTGTCATGAAAAGTGCATCTCACATTAGTAGTTCGGAATCGACGCAAAATTGTAGGTCCCCTCCAATCCTGTAGAACTAATAACGCACACATAGGGATTGGTTGAGAGTTGTAAGTCACTAGACCGCGGTTCTTCGGAGTTGTCAGTGCCACTTAATATATTTTTTTGAGTTGTGTTCAACTCCATGAAGTTATCTTAAATGAAATGAAAACCTTTTTTGTTAAATTCGGAATATTGAAATTTTATTTTATTATAAATGTTTTTATATTTTATTTATAAATGTTTGTTTATTATTTTGGCATCACAATAAAATAAATGTATTATTTTATAATATCAACGGCAAAGAACAAAAACATCGTGTGCCCAAATTTTCAAAAAAAAAATATAAAAAATTAAATAAAAGAACGCTTTTTAATATAATATACTAGCATTCTTATAATATATTAAAACACTATATGAATAATTATAAATATTCAGCAAAAAGCAAAGTATTGTTTAAGCAGCAATAGGAATGATTACATTATGAAGATTACATATTTTTATTTTACTTAAAAACTAATCATCAATCGTTCAATTAATATCATTCTCTTTCACAAAAAAAATCATTTAAATGGTTTTACTTTAACATACACTTCGTAAAGAACTCCCTATCGATAGCATCATTTGGAATATAATTGGAATACTTATAAACTAATGCCAAGATTTCATTGGCTTCGAGAAACTCTGAAGATATGTTTAGAAAACAATTCCATGTGTAGAAGAAATGTCTATTGACATTCTCTACCAATGTAATCCGTTCACAATTGATACAGCTCAAGCGGCCTTGTTGAAGTGCCACAAACTTATCGAAACATCGATCCCACGCTGACAGATTAAAGCCTCTTCCGGCTTCTTCGAGGAGGTCAGGCTGGCCAAAGTTCATCACAATTGGTATTATTTTTTCCACCTGACCTTCGGCCATGTAAAATTTAGCCAGGACATCAAACAGCGATGGTACATCTTTCAGAATCTCAAAACACCTCCCGTGTTCATTTCGAGACCACAAGTATCTCATTAAAACAGCGCCGAGCTCGTGAAACTGGCAAGAATTGTCAAAACGAATCGGAAAACCACAATTATCACAGCGAACAGCATCTTTGCTGGCATTCAGAACAATGAATCCTTGGATTATGAACTCCTTTGATATGTCATCCACTTCCCAAATAAGTTCGGGATTCAGATAGTTAAAGTACATCTGGTAGCAGTTCTGTTTGGCCTGCAACTCACTATCACCATGTTCTAGCATGACTGCCTCCAACTTAGACAGAATTCCAATGATCTCTCGAGAGGTGTACTCATCGAATAGATGTCTATAGCGTTCCAAAAAATTCGTATTGCTGATCTGAGATGACCTGGAAATCAAGAGAAGGTTGTAAATGATCTTCTCTTCGTCAGTTATGTGTCGGCCCTTCGGTGGCGGCGCAGGAAGCTTCCTCCGGCAGACCACGTCATCGTCACAGTTGTCTTTTACATGTTGGAATGGAAGGGTTCGTTCGTTTCGTGGAATTAAGTCACTCACCAGACTTTTTTGTTCATCGTTGAAGATGTTAAACTTGTATTTGATAATGTTCTTACCAAACTTGCCAGTTACGGTGAGGAGAGCGTCCTTGAAGTGCCGGTCTTTCTCCTTCACCCGGAGATTGTCACAGAACGAGTTCTCCAACACGTACACTCCCTGCGTACTCTGATCAACAGCATCGAAAGGTCTCTGAGAGATACCTCCACTATTGGCACTTTTCCGCTCCGCTGAGCTCCCCGAACTTGTATCACCTTCGTTTTGGGCAATGCTGTCAAAAATCACCGACAGGTCGTTCAGTAACTCATACTGCTGTTGATCGATGAGGAAATTCTTTATATGATTCAGAATTATCAAGTCATAGTCTTCGCGTGCTTTATCAGCGAAATACTTGAGATTCTTCTTGAGGAGGAAACTACATTCAAGCAGCTTCTCCGATCTCACCAAAGACATGGCATGAGATTGAAGAGTCAATAGACTCACACTGTACATTGAGCCAGTTTGTGTGAAAATGACTATCTCCCCGTCGGGTCCGAATACCCTGCAGTCAGCTATTCTCTCGAATTGATTACACCACAACACCACAGTTGAAGTGCGGATATCGAAAATATATAAACCTAATTCGGTATAGGTTAGTAGAAAGTCTTGTGAAAGCATCTGGAGCTTGTTGAATGTCAGCGTTTGCGGCTGAAAGTCCAAAAGCTCACTGTTTTCTTCTGAATATTTGAGCATTGTCTCAGTCTCGGATTCGGTGGATTTCTGTATTTTGCTTGGCGGACATGCAAGGGCGCCTTTAAATTGATGCGTTTGCAGCACTTCCCCCTCGAAATCGACTTCCCACAGACGAGAGCCGGGACGAGCACAGTAAATCCGAGAAGGGGTGAGAGATTCATTGGTAGACATTGCAAAACAGGCACCAAAAGGTCCATCGCGCAAACGATTTCCAATCTGTCAAATAAAAAAAAGGTTCGAATGTTAGATTATTTTGCTATCGTTATTTAATTTAGATAGTATAGCAAGATGTTTTATCACACATATTTTGCATTCAGAACGAGAAATTAATTGGGATGTTAATATACCCAACATTGCTTTAAATGAATGTTGTGTAACAAAATTCAGTACTAAAAATATAAAACACAGTACATTTGACACGCTTCTGAAAGTAAAGAATCTTGACAAATTTTTGTTCGCCCTTGTTTACTGTTCTTTTTTTAAGTGTGCATTAGTCCCATGCCAACTTAACCAAAAGGAAATATAGCTTATTACGATGAATGTTAATTGCGAAGCTTCATTACTAAGGATTCTGGAATTTGGGAGACAGCTCAATGAGCTTCAGCTCGCCGTTATTTTATTTGCTATGGGTAAATTCAATAACGCATCACTGCACGAATAATGCCTAAACTATGTATATTGTAAAACGTTCACAAATGAAAACAATTGGCATCACTTCAATCGGTCAAGTGTTCATTATTGCAAATTTTCGTAAGCCGATGCGCAATAATTAAGCAAAAACAAGCATCGTGAAAAATCAAAATAAGCTGTCGATGCCGGAGATCGACTGATACAATTGGTGCAGAAAAATGAAAAGTAAACAATTAAAAACGGTATTTTATAAAGTTTTTGTTGTTTTTAACTTTAACGCAGTAATTTAGCAGCGAAAATAGTAATGATAGACATAAATCTGCATAGTTTTTAATAACTTTGAGAAAGTTATTAGAATTATTTGCAAAACTCTTCTCCTTTCTTATTAATGTCTATAATGCAGTTCATCGCGTATTTTGTATTAAATAATGTGAATGGGTTAGGTACAGTTCATACCAAACCAGATCATACCCATACACGTTTTACCTAGCCACAACTTCCCCTTATAGTTGATCCCAAGGGTCACGATTGTCCAGGACATTTGATCCCAATATGGGGATGATCGGATGAACAACAGTCAAGCTAATGAATTGGTATGATGAATTTGTGTGCTTATGTATATGGTATCTTAGAGCTTATTGCGTTGATTGGGCTCAATGAAATAATTATATATTTGGAAAACAAAATAAAGATTGAAACAAAATGGTGGTGAGGTAGTTGGGGACTATAGGGACATAGTTTTTTGGTAGGTATTATGAATAAAAAATAGTGAAGGCATGGAAGAAGAAGGTACCTATTCAATGAATGGTCAACAAATGGTTGGTAGATTATTTTACGTGCAATACGTAGGTATAGGTGGATACGTATCGTTTCCTCTTTCGTTATTCTTATTAACGATAAAAATAGGTATTTCGGTGTTCAATAAATAAAATTAAATGTCTTTCTGACTAGGTAACTTGCGAAGAAAATGCACTTCATTTTATGAGTGTTTTCTTCATTTTTTAGGGGTTTTAAAAAATCAATAATCAATTTCTTAAATCGATAATAAAATATGTTTTGATGTTATTTGGAACAATAATGCTAGATAGGTTTATTTAATATTTTTTGTGAGAAATTCATTTTAATTATTTTCCTGATAGATTTTCCGTATCTACCTACCTATCTACGAAAAGTTAAATTTCATCATGCACTTATCTTTCAAATTTTCATAATGTTTTTTCGTGATTTAGTGGTGTGAAGGATGTTTTTTTTTTAAATGTTTAAATTCTTAGATAGGTACCTACCAGGTAGGTATATATGTAGGTAGGTAACTAGACAGAAAATGCAGTTATATAGGTTTGGGTAGATAGGTTTGGGTGGGTTAATTTTAAATTTTTAGCATTTAAATGCTACCAAAAATTTATCAATAGATATATCTACCTAGCAAATCTATCAATATCAAAGCGATATCTAAGTAGATAGGTAGGTACCTACCTAGATACTTAATAAGCTTTTTTTGGGTTAACAAAATGATACATGCCTAGGTATATATTGCTTGTTGTCGTTGTAAGGAATTGGAAATTTGTAAATACCATGTGCCCATTTATTAATTTTTCAAGAGGAATGATGAATGAATGAGTCTTCTCTTATTCATCGTGTTCGTGTATTCCGCTCCGAGAAATGAGAGTTAATGAGAGTTCATCGAGTTTTTTTTACCCAATAACATGACTCATGAAAGGATAATAAAGGATCGTGGTGAGATGTTGGAACCTATACTTACAGAAAAAGAATATGTGTAGGTAGGTATGTGAATGTAGCCAAATAAATGAAGTTCATTGATAGGGTTAAATCAGGGGTGCATAACTCAAAATCTGCAAAACTATCTAGGTAGGTATATGAGTACCTATCTACCTAGGTATCGAAGAGATTTCAATTCCAACAAAAGCTATCGTGTTTACAAATTTCCAATTCCTTACAATGACAACAAGGAATATAATTTTTCAACCCAAATAAAGCTTACAATAGGTATCTAGCTATAACTAGGTAGGCACATTTAAAAAAAAAACATCCTTCACACCACTAAATCACGAAAAAACATTATGAAAATTTGAAAGATAAGTGCATTTTCTGTCCAGTTACCTACCTACCTACCTAGTACCATTGAGTTAATCTATACTTACAAATAGATTAATCAAGATAGTTTTAAACGCACCGAAGTACCTATATAGATGTCACTAAATGAGCATATCGAGTAGGTAATTATTATTGCTTTAATTCGCTGTAACGAAAAACACTGAACCCGAGACGAACAAAATTCTTCTGCATACATTTGTATTTGTTTTTGTTTATTTCTCTTGCCTATTAACTCAAGTATAATTGCTACAAGAGTAAAAAACAAAACAAGTCAATAGTAACGAAAATTTGAAACCTACTTTTTAAAAAGATAATTTCTCTATGTGTATAAACCCAATGTTATAACCTAAGTATACCTCCCTATGTTCCTACCTAGATACATAGGTATAGGTGTTGGAAGTAAAAATATACCTACCAACACAGCAGCAAACTATATGTAAGTATGTAGATATCTATACCTATATCTGCCAATCAACCAAAACAAACCAACCGAATTTAATCTTCACCCATATTTTATCCGCCTCCCTCTTTCATCATTAACCTATTAGGTACCTATACAATCGCTATGCATTAATAACACGTAAAAAATAAAAATCTACACACTCCAAACAAATCCATACAAAAAGAGTAGCAATTACTGTAGTAGGTATATAGGTACATACATATATAAAACGCCACTCTAGTAGATATAGAATGCCCCTCTCATCACGAAACTATGAAAAAATCCTTATACCTACCTACCATAATGAAAGAATCCAATTAAAATTGAAAATTAGCTATACAATAACAAAGGTACCTACCATCAAGGTCCATCTCATTCTCTCAACCATAAAACAAAAAACAAACAGATGACATAATGCCTTCCGAGTTGGCAGCAAAAATTACAATCAACAAAATCAAACCAATCGAAATAAAATATTCGGACGAATTTTTCCCGCCTCTTCTATTAACCTTATAATATTAATTATTCTATGCCTAATAGGAACCTATACTACACAATCACCAGTATATCATTCCATTAAAAACTATTTACCTAATAAAGTCACACTCCAAACTACGATATTCACTTTTAACTGTACGCCATTTTCTAATCCCCCTCTCATCAACCAATCAAGGAACTTAGTTCCTATACTTACTTACAACCTACAAGAAACCACCTAATTTCATGGTAAATATATTTCTGTTAACCATAAAAAAAACACACAAAACATCTTTGGAGTTGACCGAAATGATTTACAATCAACCTAACCAAACCAATCAAAGTTAAATCATTCCAAAAAATCTTTCCCTTTCTGCCCTCACCATATAACCTAATATAGACACTCGCCAATGTATCTACATCTAAATCAATGCATTCAAAACACCTAATCCATAAAAAAAAACCACACACACCTACATGCAAAAACAATGCAAAAAAACACAAAAACAAAAGAAGTATCCATTTTATTACAAAATGTGCCACTCAAATACCATTCTTCTTTTCCCTGTCCCTTTCTGTTTCCGCCATAACTAATTCCTATTGCTCACAACCCAAATAATACGGATGTGTTTGATTATGTTGGTAACTGCCCACATACAACATAATAATACTATTGTGAATTTTCGATGCCGCATTATGTCTGATAGCTCCAACCAAAACTTTCAGCTACCTATAAACGATTTAAATTATAAATCAACTCTCAAAAGCCAGATTTTTCCAGTTTCATTTTCCTGAGCTAGATACACTACCTACTGCTTATGTTACATTTAATATTTTATGCAAGAAATGCATTTATTTATTTTCGCGATGAAATTTAACTTTTCGTAGATAGGTAGGTAGATACGGAAAATCTATCAGGAAAATAATTAAAATGAATTTCTCACAAAAAATATTAAATAAACCTATCTAGCATTATTGTTCCAAATAACATCAAAACATATTTTATTATCGATTTAAGAAATTGATTATTGATTTTTTAAAACCCCTAAAAAATGAAGAAAACACTCATAAAATGAAGTGCATTTTCTTCGCAAGTTACCTAGTCAGAAAGACATTTAATTTTATTTATTGAACACCGAAATACCTATTTTTATCGTTAATAGGAATAACGAAAGAGGAAACGATACGTATCCACCTATACCTACGTATTGCACGTAAAATAATCTACCAACCATTTGTTGACCATTCATTGAATAGGTACCTTCTTCTTCCATGCCTTCACTATTTTTTATTCATAATACCTACCAAAAAACTATGTCCCTATAGTCCCCACCTACCTCACCACCATTTTGTTTCAATCTTTATTTTGTTTTCCAAATATATAATTATTTCATTGAGCCCAATCAACGCAATAAGCTCTAAGATACCATATACATAAGCACACAAATTCATCATACCAATTCATTAGCTTGACTGTTGTTCATCCGATCATCCCCATATTGGGATCAAATGTCCTGGACAATCGTGACCCTTGGTATCAACTGTAAGGGGAAGTGGTGGCTGGGGAATGCGTGTATGGGTATGATCTGTATTGGTATGAAGTGCGATGACACGAATGTGAATTAAAGTTTATTATACTAATTTCTCTACCATCTTTAACGCAAACAAATAATTGATCAGCATCGCATCGGCAACAATTGTAAAGCTTCAGCATCACAAAAAAGCATCTGATGCCGCATCACTGCACAAATAGTTGATTTTTCTGAATTTACCCTATGTTTTATGGTATTTGTTTATAAAGATCGAATCTCTATACATTATTTTATCTCTTGAATTTCGAGTATTACAGTTCAATTGTTTGAGAGTTTAAACTTTTTCCGGTTTTCCACAAAGAAACTTACAGATTATTTTACAGTTGAAATGAAATCATGATTTTTCTTTGAGTTCGACCTATTCGGAATAAAGAGTTCCCGTAATCAATTAATTTGTGATATTAGCGTTGTTTAAGTTCATAAAAAAATCATTGAGACCGTCCCAGTTGACATCCTCATATTGCCAAAAGATTCTCTTTGTGGTTTTTTCTTAAACTAGATTATTGTGGCGCCAGAAATTTGCCGATATGACACTATATCCCGATCTGCTTAGCGACGATGATATACTTAGGGCCAGTTTTTCAGTGCGAGATTATTCCAGGGTCATTATTCGGTCAGTCAGTGAGATCTCGAGTTAACGCAGAATAAACTCAACTAAATTATTGAGTAAACCGTGAATTAATTCAGGATCACTAAAAAACGTGTTTCCATCAGAGTTAACTCGAGATTAGTCTAACCCTGGAATAATCTCGCACTGAAAAACTGGGCCTTACAGTGTATTTATCAGGATTAGAGGTAAGAAACAAGTCTAGAGTGGGGGGGAGTGGCATGAAACGTCAAGTATATCAGTTGGTTCGTCAACGAGTTCAGTCAAGTTATTTGACTAAGGAAAGTTATCTAAACAGCGCGCGTGTACATTGAAAACGATCAACGTGGATTTCAGTGCGTGAATAATGAGCAACAATTCTTTGGAATGGATTCGGGCAACGTATTAAATTGATTAAATTGGTTGAACTTCTGTAAGCAAAACATGCACTGTTTAAGGGAATTAAAACCTAATGAATTTGAAGAACAGATTAAACATAGGCCTTATTGTATTTGTAATTTATAAGCAATATAATTTCTTGTGTATATGTATATTGCTAGAACATGCTAAAAAAGAATAAAACAAAAAATCTGAGTGATCAGAATGTTCTCCTACCTGAGCTTCTCTAACAACTGGAAAGCTTCTCAGAATGATGGAAGTTGGATAGATGTCAATAAAGATTCAGGAAAGATTTCTTTCATGCGACGTCTTCAACTTCAAAGATGGCATTAGTCATTGATTTCCTTGATCATAATATGCTTCTAACATCAAAAATATTCTGTGCCAAAACATCAATAAACAACAGGCAGAATGAAAAGTGTGATGTACAAAACTGATGTACCTCTGCAAGGAACTTGCCTTCAGAAAGAAAAATCACTGCTAAACCACCGGCTTTCCAAACTTGATCAGTTTGCCTCTTATAATTTCAATGAAATAGGTCTACAGTGATGTTGTAAGAATCATGCAAAAAAGAACTGTGCCTAACTTAAAGCACAGCGTACTTGTAGCACTTACCGGCTACTGATGCGATATGCGCATGAAATCCCGTAAGATAATAATTGATTATCACATCTTTGATCATCGCTTGATCACATTGAATTTTCTGCTTGCGTAAGGTGATCACATCCACTAATTCAACTCATTCTCAATGAGTACGCGTCGACGAAAATCAGCCGAGATGCTCTGATTAGACCGATCATCTCAAAAGTTAGTTGACATTTAGTCAAGAATTTAGTCGAGAATTTTTGCACCAATAAATTTAGTTAGTCTACTAATGGTGAGCTGATTCGTTACTGGAAGTATAGCTTACACAGAAAAATTGAACTTAGTTTCATTTAGTAGTTAAGTGGTGCGGTTGCAAATATTATTATTTTTTTTATTGTTTGCGTATGCGAATTGTTTTGTTAGGAGAAATAAAAAATAAAATAAAAAAGATACAAATGTTATTTATAACCAACAACAAAGGGGAATTAAGGTAGGTAACAATTATGTAAAAAAACAATGGGCCCTACTTATAATCAAATTTAGTAACAGCTTCAATAAAAATCTCCAGTTTACAAAAATTTGATTATTAGTAAGGCCAATTATTGGTAAACTTTGAGTAGCATTGAGATAATTTTGGCAGAAGTACCACAAATCACTTCAAAATTCAAAACAGTTTTGTCGTTCAATGGTTGTACTAAACTTAAGTTCTTAATTTGATTGAACGCACCCAATTGAACTATGTTCAGTGACATATGTGAAAGAAAAATGTTTGGTGTAGTTTTTAGTAAATAAATGCAATGGGGCAAATTTTTAAACGATTTAGCATCATACTAGAACATATTTAGCATCATACTAGGTTACAAAACAATAGTTTTTTAACCTATATAGTATGATGCTAAATATATTTTAGTATGATGCTTAATCGTTTAAAAATTTGCGCTAATAATTGTTAATTAAACCTTTTATTTTGTTGATTTGAAGATGCATGTGGTAACTTAAGTCACGTTGCCACAATAATAAAAATGAAACGTCAATTTCGTGTGAAGGTGACAATCACAATAACTTTGTGATTGTTTTTTAGCTATCACTGGGGGCACTCGAGAAAGTGTTATTCGGGTATTGAATACCGAAGTACTGAACTATACTTTTTCGAATGCAAAAGCGAATTAAAACTAACTGTCAAAAATTAATGAAACTGATGATTTGTGAAGGCAAACTGAAATAACTTAATAGATGAGTATTGCTAACATTTTCAATACCTTGAGTTTGGATTTTGACACATGATGTTTTGCTTGCCAGAATTTTTTTTATCAAGGTCTTACAACAACACTAAAGTATTGCATTTCTATTTAATACTTTCTTGAATGAAAGTCAAAACAAAGGTCAAGATCTACTGAAGCCACGGAATATTTCCGAATCGAAGTTGGTGTGCACCAAGGAAGCATCTTGAATCATTTACTCATTTTGTTTATTAGATCATCGCTGCTATCTTCTGTGACCGAAAAATTACTCCAAAGCTGAAAGGAAAACTCTACACTTCAGTTGTTTGTCCGGTGCTTAGATTTGGTTCATAATGTTGGACAGTGTACAAAAAGTATGAGAGCAAACTAAACTTCGCATGACAGCTGGAGTAAAAAAGCTCGATTCAATTAGAAATAAAATGATACGAAAGTAGTCTTCACGTCAAAAATACCAACAAGAACAGAATACACCACGAAAATCTCAGCTTGTATTGTCAAACGACCGTTACGCTTTAAGTCGAACAATCAATTCGCTATTTATAATAAGGGTCTTAAATTGAATATGTTTTAGACGCAATAACAACCTTAGCATCAAACCAAGGGTCACTCTTGCTAAGCAATGGCTCTTTGAGCTAAGGAATCAGTTGAGTCATTCTATAAGGCCATAATCGGACCATCGATCTATTAACTTGGCTAGCCTAAGGACTGTTTAAAGAGGCACTGGTCTGCCCCAGATTATAGGCCAAAAGAACAAAAAGATCTTGTTAATTCAAGACTGCGAAACTTGAAGCGATTTAAAAACATAAACTAAAAATTTGGTCTGACGGAAGTATGGAACGTTCTTAATTGGGACGCTGACACAATTGTTAAAAATTTGTTATAGAAAGAGTAGTTTTACTTATATAAACCCATTTCCAAAATTGTTTGAAATTTGGTAGTTATTGTTTAAAAATTTTATTGATCGGCTTTTCAGAATGAAACACAAGCGATTGGCCTAAGTCTCAGAAAATCTGTTTTGTTATTTATAGTCAGATAATAAAGACCCCCAAAAAAATGTTAAACGATTTGTGAATACAATTACTCATAAAGATATTTTTTGTGATTGTGACCTGCGATAGGTACTGTCCACATTAAGAAGTTAATAACAACCACAGATAAGGTTTTGAAAAAAAAAACTAAATAAGAATTATCTGCCCATTTTGAGCAAACATGACATCATTATCATAGACAAAACTTTCGAAATGCAAGAGATAAGGAAAATCTTCCGCCTCTTAAACCAAAACAAACAAAAAACAAGATAAGAATAATTATGATGAAGATGATCTTGCGTCGCTTGGATACGAACCTGTTTATATTCTTCAAATTCTGTGTTACATAATATACACTTAGACCAGTTGGACACCAGGAGGAGAGATTCAAAATCATCTATCTGTACGACTGGCTGCTCTAGGAATAATATAGGATGAACTGTAAGACTTAGCAAGCTGCGGCCCTGAAAAAAAGATCATAAATAAAATATAATACATAAAAACATAAGTCGAAGTAGAAGTGTACTTACAATAAAAGAATTCAAGACAACTAGGTTAACTTGACCTCTGTTGTCGCCGTAGTAGAACTGTTTCTCGTCCAGAGTCCAGTGGATGCACGTGACTTGCACTTCTGTGCCCAAAGCAGCGTAGATCACTTGCGGCGAAGAATTTGCTGAAAGATTGATGACATACACACAGATTGTACCTTTTTTAGTCGAGAAGGCGACATATTTCTCGCCTGAGGATATTTCCAAATGTGTAACTGGACCGTGTTTGTTAGGGATAAGATGCAGGAATTTGCAGACCCGTCGATTGAACAGATATAATGATCCGGATGTCGCTCCAAAGATTATGTAGTTTTCAGATATATCGAAGCAAGTGTACTATAAAATAAAAAAAAATTGAATCTTGATATACAGAACAGAAATACATCGTTAAAATTACTTTTATACGATTGCTGTGCTTGAGGGGTTCGTGAATGGACGGTGAATAATCGATAAAATTAGAAAGACAATGGATGTCATTCATTTTTTTTGTTATATATTTTGTTTATTTCACAAAAAAATTATAGAATAATTAAATTACTAGTTTAATTGACCGTTTTTTTCAGGTCTGAGATTTATTAATAGGAATGATTAGAAATTAGTGTTCTTTTTCAATTTTCAAAGAAAATAAACAAATAAAAATCTTGGAGTGCAAGCAAAATGCGTCGCGGTATGAGACTGAAGAGTGAGCGAGTAGTTGACACTGTTGACAGTTTGCTGTTTCAGAGAGAAGTGCATTTTAGAAAAATATAAAAAAATGCTGTCAAAGCGGACACAGAAAAAAAAAGAAATTTCACCATTCTTATTAAGGCAGGGAGGGCCGTGAGGATAGTATTTATGTACCACGTTAAGCAGGAAACACAATATACAATTGAGAGAAGAAAGATACGCAATAGAAAAACTGTATTTCTTTAATAGAGATGGAAGGCAAAAACGCAAAGATCTTTATAAATACTTTTTAAATAAAGTATGTATAATGATAATATGTAAATGTTGGAAAGAATCAACTAAGTACATTTTTTCCAAACTCTGTAAATGATTTAACGAATCGAAAACGCGGTTGTTATGAACCTGTTGAAATTTAGGAGAAGAATCAATAAAAAACATTTGTACGTTAATAAAAATTAATAAACCTTATTAATACAATTACATTTTGTCTTTTTATTCTACTTAAACATAGTTTTTTTTTATATCATATTTTACTATATATTAGGTGTGTTTTATTAAGAATCCTACTAGAAAAATCTAAAGCGACCTTAACACGGTCAGCCATTTGACATCAATCTGTAATATAGTGTTTGTAAAAAGAAAGTCTGTATGCGTGCATTTGTTTGACGAAAAAATCAAAACCCTTTTGATTTTGCCTGTTGATTGTTTATATGTGTAGATAACTGACGGCCTATCACTGACTGGTGTAAGGGTCGCTTAAGTAGAGAATAAATGTTCAATAAAACGATTCAGTATAACTTCACCTATAAGGTTTTCATGTTTAAATTTGACTCTACTTGTTTACCACGTGCTACTTATGTATGTACCAACTTTAACAGATAAAACTCAGAACTGTTGTGAATATTTTATCCCTATTACTATGGATAATAGGAGAAGTAAGAGTTATAGGCCCAACTAACAATTTTGCTTCCGATTTCCAAATTAAAGAGTTCTTTTTAGCTATAGTGCTTATATAGCCCTCCTAAATGGAAGTTAAATTGTTATTGGAGACAACGCTGATATAATTAATTCCTTAGGGCCAGTTGACAAAAGTGATTCCGACTTTTTGCTGATTATTTCATATCAAGATTGGCGTTGCGG
Source organism: Baccha elongata (assembly GCA_951217065.1). Taxonomy (NCBI): domain Eukaryota; kingdom Metazoa; phylum Arthropoda; class Insecta; order Diptera; family Syrphidae; genus Baccha; species Baccha elongata. The sequence goes on along the minus strand of OX578272.1, from coordinate 54,967,256 downwards.
TTAGCGATCTAGGTTGCGGGAATAGATCCGGAGGCTACGGCTTTCGATGATAATTTTTTTATCATGTTTTTTTTTGTAGGGGCTGCTTTCCAGCAAGTGTATAAGGTGAATACTAGCATTCGTCCGAATCATGACCTGGAGAACAGAGCCTTACTCCACAATTTCTATCGTGGAAATAACATAACGCAATGGCGATCTGAGAATACCGGTTTCACCGGGTCCAATGAAGAAAACAAAAAAAATCAATGCACGGGTGCCGTTCTGGTTGATTTAGAAAATGCTTTCGACACCGTATGGTTAGAGGGTCTTTATCTGAAGCTAACTAGATTTGGCATAAGTAAACCACTGTTATATATGCTTCATGACATGCTAAATGGTAGAAAGTTTGTTGTCAAAACTGGCAATGTAACTTCTTCCACAACTTTTTATATTAAAAACGGTCTACTGTAAGGAGCTGTGAACTCGCCGATTCTTTTTAGTATTTACACCAACGATCATGATTGGTATAGTCTTACTAATTCAATTGCAAATGCCAATGATCTTGTATCGTACAGAACGGGTCCTAAAGTTGAAGTCATCAGAATTCTTCTGATGCGTGACTTCGACAAGATTCAGCTATGTTGTGATGATTGGAAGTTAAAAATTAACTTTCAGAAATCAGAAACTATCCTGTTTAGAAGTCCGTTGTCTAGGGCTTCTTGGGATACAAGAAAGAACTGGAGAAATCTAGTGATCGTTGGCCAGTGGACATCCACTGGCGGGTAAGGATGTGGTAAAGTACCTTGGCATCTGGCTAGATCAGTATCTATTTTTCAATCGACATGTAGATGCTGCTCTGGCCAGAGCTAGGGGAGCCTTTGGGTTGACAAGACGGCTGTTTTATAGCAGCTGACTTGACAGCAGAGTAAAGTTGATTTGCTACATGGCCCTTATCCGGCCAATTATTGCGTATGGGTGCCCTGTGTGGTTCATCGTTGCCCCAGCTCAAAAAAGAAAAGATTCGGGTGTTTTGGGGCTTACCACCCCAATGATGAGTATAGTGAAAGTGTACGTCTTAACGGTTTCATCCCACCCGAGACATTCCTTTTTTTATACAGATTTGGGCTGATTCAGGATAGATTGGTTGATTCCGTTGGCCGACGTGGTAGGGCCGTAGGACTGTGGATCGGCGAGTCCTTTACGATCGAGACGTGGGCTCAGGGAACGGAGCAGAGCGTCTGCGGTTCAGTAGAGCTGTGCCCCTTCTGGATCACTTAGTTAAGAAAGTCAACAAATTCTGGTGGTTGGGTGACCACCTTGATATTGAAAGTTGACCATTGATTCCGTGGCTGACTTACATAGTTCTAAGGTAAATAGTAGAGGCGGTAGAACAGTGACGTTGGCACCAAAAAAATAGTAATAAAAAGTGCATAAATGTGTATGTATGTAAGTACTTGTGGTTGCCAATATATATGTATATAGTTACATATGCATTTGTATGAGCGTACGTATGTAAGTGTGCATATACTAACGCAAAAAAAAAGTTGCTGGTGGCTGCTCTAGTTCTTATTTTGTAATGGTAGCTTTAAGTTTTATAAAAAAGTTGAAAAAATGTCATAGGTCAATTTGTCGCATGGGTCGAGTAAGTTAGTTAAGTTAATATGTAAGATTTTTTTTGTCTAGCATTATCAATATGTATATAAGGAAATGAAAAAATAAAAAATTAATTAAAATGCAAACATGCGATCTAGAATACTAGTGCGAAAGGACCCGAGTTTGACTCCCAGAAATGGTAAGTATTTTTATAATTTATAATGCATAATAATAATCATAGAAGAAAATATATGTCTGTAGAAGTTCATTCCATGTGAAAAAACCCAAGCAAATATCAAAATAAAAATTTAAATATGCAAGAAAACATTTTTTTCTTCAATTTTTCACCTGCTCCTATAAACTTTCTATAATTTTAGCAGTTAGCTTTATAGGAATGCATTACGTGCTGCTACGCGATAATTTTTCGAAAAATTATTATACAAAGCTTCTTTGGATGACTATAGGGGCATATTCATAGTTGTTTTTAGACTACAGGTTTAACTGGATTTAATCATAATGGGGGGCATATTATTTATAGACCATGTTTAAATTGAAAAAAGAATCGAGTTTATCCTATTAAAATAACATTGTTTAAACACGGTCTAAGAAAAAATCGAGTTTAAAACCAACTATGAATATGTCCCAATATATTTTAAATAGGATAAACTCATGTATTTATTAAAAACTGCTTAGACAGATGTTATTTATTAATGTTTTCCATAGGGTGTGAACAAGCCTTAAACGCGATTTTCGCAAAAAGTTTACTAAAACCTGAAAACTATTCACATCGAAAATTTCAAGTTTTCGTTTGATATTTCATTTGTTTTGTCAACAACTGCGATATTTATATGTCCTAAAAAAACAGATTTAATGTTGGAAATGGACTCCGATTTATTACTAAATAAAAATAAAATTTATAATAAATAATTAGTAAACATAGTTTCTAAAATTGAAAACTTCAAATTATATAACAAAATTTTTGTTCAACGAGAAATCCTGCAGTTCAAAACAAGAGCACGCCAAAACAACAACAGAATTTTTGCACTTTAACAGCTCTGATCTAAAAGCAAATCGAAAATCCTTCTCAAAACTGTTGTGAACAGCTCTGGAATAAAGCAGCTTTCAGAACATTTCGGATCATAAAGCAACCTTTACACGGTCAGTCATTTGACATCAATCTGTAATACAGTGTTTGTAAAATAAGTCTGTATGCGTGCATTTGGTTGATGAAGAATCAAAACCCTTTTGATTTTGCCGGATGACTGATTACATATATGTGTAGATGACTGACTGAAAAAATTTCCATGAATTGCGTGAATACCCCTAAAACTGATCTTGACCATCACACAACACACCCTACACTTTCTTAGAAACTCACCATACTCGACAATTAATCAATTTGACATTTCTGCTGCCTATTCTTTTGCTACACACCTCATTCTTTTTCTTCTTTCGTCTTTTCACAGTGTATGCTTTTTGTGTGTGCTGTAACTGAAAAAGAAAATTTCTTTAAAAGTCCGAAAAAAACTTAAATTTTCTTTGTGAAAATTATTCACATACAATTTGAAACTATTCGAGTGCATTTATTCATTATTACCATTTGTCAAATCGTAATACTTGCGTCGAAATCCACTTCGGGAAAAAATCTCAACTCAAAAAACAATATTCCCGGCCGTCGAAATGGAACAAACCCATTAAAAAACACCAAAAAATAAAAATTCGATTAGTAATTTTCTTTCTTCGGTTTTTATTTTCTCCTCGTCGTTGCGTTGTGGGTGCTTAGCTGATGCGGAAAAGTGACGACTTTTCTGAAGTTTTTTGTGTTTTTCATTGAAAACGTTGTCGTTGGTTACATCGAAGTCATCAAGAGAAGGTGTCTGGTATATTCTCAGTGAGCGGAAAAGTGACAAAAGTTTATTTACACCGATTTTTCGCGTGCCAATAGAAATTTTATAAAAAAGTTTTCGCTACTGCTTTTGGGAAAAATGGCGGAACGTCAAAATAATTTGTCAGGTAAATAGACAATTGAACAGTGAATGATAAAAGTGTTCCAACAGCTTTAGGAAAAGTAATTGAAAATTTTGTCAAAGTGCAATTACCTACTTACATTACTTTTAATTATTGAAAAATAAACAATATACTTGTTGAAAAAAAAAACGGCATTGAGGATTAGCCCACACCATTGCCGACGAAATTTGACGTTCCCATATAACATGCATGCAATGGTGCCGGTAATACAGTTTTTATCGGGACTAGTTAAGTCCCGATAATTATCTGAAGTTAGCTAAGTCCATGTAGACTTATGTTATTGTTGTTTTTACGTGTAAACTGATGTCGTTTTTTCGCACATGTCTACCGATATGGAATTGAAATCTATTGTTTTCATACGCATGTTTATTATTATATAACAATCTCTATTGGGCTCAAATTTAGTTCACACGAATTTTCACAAGCGGATACTTTTAATTGTTAAATATACGGTTAAAAACATTTCACAATTTTAATGCGAGGAAACACTAACCTAATTATATTTTTATAATAATTTTTGTAAGTTTCCACTTTTCATACAAAATGCACAATATCTATTTATAGATATTTAAACTCAATGGTAATACCCATTTTGGGGATTTTTTTGAAATCTTTTTTTTCGTTTATTATTACGCGAAAGTTGGTTATAGGTACTTCTTGTAGCTGATTTACAAATTGAAAAAAATTTATACACAGACCAGAAACTTCGCTTACGCAACCAGGACCCACCCAAACTCGCACCCACCCGTATTCCTCTAGTTTGTTAGAAAGGGTGTTGGAGAGGGAGCAGCAGGTGTCGCAAAATAACGCCAAACAAAATAAAACTATTTTTCAATGTTGGTCTTATTTCGTCTTAAAAACGAAATAATGCCAATTTCGCTTTATTACGTTGTGGTACACAAAGTTATGCTTTGCTTTTGTTTAATTTTGGAAATAGAGCCAAATCATTTTATAATAAAAAGTAAGACAGTAAGAGGGGGCATGCTGCCCCGGTGACATGAAATAGCGCAAAACGAAATAACGCCAAATTGACCTTATTTCGATTTCTAAATTGAAATTAAGCCAAACTCCAAATTTGGTGTTATTTCGTTTTTGAAAAAGCAATAAGGCCAATTTGGCGTTACCTATTTCGTTTGGCGCTATTTCACGTCAGCGGGGCAGCATGCCCCCTTTTACTAATCTCTAATATTGAGAACACAAGTGGGCCACCCAGGTACTGTGTCTTCTTCTTCTTCTTTTCCGACGATATTATGATCTCGAGTGGGATCATAACTTTCCCACTTCACCGCTTCTCTACTGATCTGCTTGTGGGGTTCGTCGGGTTGACCTCAGAAAGTGTCGGCAAGCTTCCCGGTTATGGATTGTTCCATGTCTGAGGCCAACTGAATGCTGGTGTCGTTGCATTTGTTTTCTCCAGGAGTTCTTGGACCTGCCTCTCTTCCGCGATTGTACTGGAACGTTGTATGATAAACAACAAGCAAACAAAAAGTTAGGTTAAAACTGAAAACGAAAATATTTTTAATCCTGTTCTATTAAGTCCTCCCCAATCTGTAAAAAAAATATCAATTATCAAAGCGTGCTACTGGGCACTAAAATTTTGTTTTTATACACTCATACGCGTACCTATGATAATCATTAAAAATAAACTATATTTTCCTTTACACATGCCACATGTTCAAAAACTGTGAGGGCCCAAAAGCAGAACTACCTATGTTTAATGTAAATTAATTAATAGAGTAAATTCCGGTATTGTGGCAGGTATATGCGGGTAATGTGTTTTTTCGAAAACAGCGTGCTAGGGAGGACATCCACGTTAACGAAGAAATAGGTACTTCTTTTACGTCGTTCATATCGGTCCTGTATCCGCGCCTGCTATAATTTCAAAAAGATGAACAGATGTAAAACACGTCTTGTTCATCTTTCCAAAATTAGGGTTGAAAAAAAAAACATAGAACTATTAATGAAAAAAAAAATTCATTTTTGTCATTTTATTCTAAAAACATTTATGTACATAAAAGATAACAAAAACAAAAAAAAAAAAAAACAATTTGTTTCAAAATATAAGTTTTTAAATACCGACGCAACGTAGGAAAAAAATATGGAATAATTGTGACTAAAAAGACTGATACAAAATAGTTATTAAAAGAAAAATGTTCATATCATAAGTATTATAAAGAAATGTTTATTTATACATGTTTCTTAAAAAACTTCTCTGTAGTACACTTCCATCCGAAAAAAGAAGTCTCTAAAAAGCGTTCATCTTTTCAAACTGTTTTCGAGATTCTACTGTATTTAATTTTATTAAATTGCTGCACACAATTTAACAAAATATCCGAAAGAGGACTCAGTCACCTCAACATAGATTCCTTAACATGAACTCATAAATTGCAAATCATTTGCAAGCATTCGCAAGACCTGATTGCAAATGCTATTTGTAACTTTTGTGCAAATCGTTTGAACACACGTGCTAATTGATAATTTACGAAAAATTCCTAACATTTGCAACTGCCCAGCCATTTGCAAGCGCACAAAATCGTGACATTGCAAATGCGGTCATTTGCAAGCACTTTCATTAAAAAACTTGCTGCCATTGGCCACATTCAGGATGCATTAGAGACCTGCGGCCATATTATTCACTCGTTAAATACAGATGTTAAATTAAATACACGTATAACATACAGGGTGATTGGTTTAAGGTGCACCAAAAAGCTTGAGCGTGTAGGTGGGGTTAAGACAAGAAAAAAAATCGTATGGGAGGGGGTCTGTTTCCCCCCGTTTAGGCGGGAGGGGCAATTTTCTAAAAAAATGACTTAAATCAGAAAAAAAAATATTTAAAAACAACGGTGAATGATTCAAAGCCTTGTTATATTTTTTTAAAAAGCCAGAAAACTACTTATTTATTTTATTCTTAAATTAAGTTGTTTAAGTGAACAGTTTTAAAAAAATTAATTAATAAATAACTCAAAATTTTGAAAAAAAAAAATTTTTTTAAATTTTTAAACTAATTTTTTTAAAAATTTTATGTAATTAACTATTATTTTTATTTCCAAAATTCAATGCTCCTATTTTTTAGAAATTAAGAAAAACTAAAAGTACTTTTTTCTAAGAAAAACACTTTTTTGGTTTTCCCAAGTTTGACTTTTTCAGGTCAATTATTAATTAGGGGATTATCCCTTTTTTATTTTTTATTACATACCATCCGATTTTAAGCAAATAATAGAAAAAAAACGAATTAACTTTTTACTTTGCTTACTAGTTTGACTTTTAATTTTTTTTAATTTCTCAAAAACTAAGATACATTTTGGCATCCGGCACCTTAAACCAATCACCCTGTATATATATATAAGGTATTTATTTTAGTCATTACTTAGCCATGTTTTATATTGTAGGCTCACAGGAAATAATACATAAATAAAAAAACAAAGCATATAGGAAGCAGCAATTAGAAAATGTACATAGATTTTATATGGAAATTAACGAAAACAAGGAAATATTTTTATAAATTTATACTACTGAATAATATGGTCGTTAGATTAGAAATTAGATTTACCTATATTATATATACCTTTATTTGTAAAAAGTAATATACATGTACATACAGATTTTATAAATAAAATTAAATCATGGCATAAAAGCCATGCCTTTTTACATAATTATTAACTGTAAGAAAATAAATAACAATATAAATAAATACAATTAATCGCTATGTGCGCATTGCTCCTCTAGTATAGACACAGTTACAGTCAGCGCTATCAGTGTTTAAAAATAAAATTTATTGTGAACAAATAAATCTCCATAGAAACACATAGAAACTAACACTATCTAGTAAATAATATGACAATTTATTTAGATTTTTTTGACTTTTTTGTGTGTAGTTGGCCTCCACACACGAGACTAATTCATCCGGGGAAACCCGGTTTTCTAGGAGAGGGAAGTGTAGTGGGCAGTATGAAACATACTAAAATCTTCTAGAAAACAAGTTTTACCCCGAATGAATTAGTCTCGTGTGTGGAGGCCCATTGACTAAGAAAACCTCCTTTCTCTGTCTCTTTGCACTTAGCGAATAGAACTATGCTTTAAATAAAACAAAATTAACAAACAATTTTCCAAACATTTTAGTATTTAAAAACATCGCTGCAAAAAAAATTAAGTACCTACAATAATATAAGGTTAACCATTAATATGAAGACGTAGACTTTTGGTTTTGTTAAAAAAGAAATTAAATATTTTTCGGAAGTTAGAAAACAAATAAATTTAGAAATCAATGAATTGGGCTTTTAGTTTAGCTAAAACAATAAAACATTCGGTTACTACTCATAACAGGTTCAAATATGTATTTCTATAGTTCTTTGCAAGGGATACCGCAGGGCTCGGTGTTAGGTTTTGGAAAGGTACAATCGAATCGCAAACTATTCGAGACTTTGTCATTGTTATTTAATACTTGTTCTTAATTTATCAAGCAAGCTGCTTATTGTTGACCAAGAAAAAGGACCAGGAGCTTAGCGAAAAAAAAATTGACCAAGGAACGATCGATTTGGGGTGTGAAAATTAAAATTTCGCGCGAATTTTTAATTTTAACACCCCAAATCGATCGTTCCTTGGTTAATTTTTCTTTTCGCTACGCTCGTGGTCCTTTTTCTTGGCCAACAATAAACAGCTTGCCTGATAAACGAAGAACGAGTATTAAATAACAATGACACAATCTTGAATAGTTCCAGTTTATGGCGTCCAAACAGTGATGTACATATGGGGGTAGCATGCTGTGTCCCTGCAACACCCCTGCCTGTGCCTGTTTTTGTTCATTTTTCATCGAACAATATTAATCCTATTTGGGCACTCCTTTGAAGGGTCTTAAATTTTTGGAGAACAATGCTTACAAATTTCACGCAAAGTTTTTTTTTACGCCATTTAAAGTTGCGATAAAGTACCCAGTAAATCTGTGCTTTGTTTCTGAACTTTTTATTGGAAATAATTTTAAAAGTCTGTTAAAATTTAACACTATTCTATGCAATCTACAACCATACCATAACAATGTTGCTGAAGTATCGGTTTCCAATATCAGACTTAACAAATTGCAGTGTGTTGAATATTTGAATATATTCAATTGTCCCACAAAATCGGTGACTGCAGATTTTTTTAGAACAGTATTTATTTATTGTTGCTTAATTCATCAAAAGTTTGTCTAAAAAAAATGTCTGCATCTACTACCGGCTTTATAATTTTATATTCTACCAATATTGTACACGGTTAAACATTTTGGGGTCCTTTTTAATTCAGGAAATACACTTAAAATTACATTTTAATATTTCATAAATATTAAAGATTTTTTATAATTTTTTCGTATTACATTCTAAAAAATTTCTGGGTTATATATATAACCCTAAAAAATTTAAAAAGTACTCCAAAAGTTTTAACCGTGTAATATATTTAGTAAAATGCCTTAGTTACTGCGGAGTCTTCTAATACTTCTTGTTTATTCCTGTTCAAATGACTTCTTAGAAAAGCCAATTTTATCTTGTCAGAAGAAAAATTTCTTTTTATATTTTACTCCACCATATTTTTTATTGATCCAAACGAAATTTAAAATGACAACCAATTTTTGTAACTTTGTTAGGCGGGCCACTTACAAAAGCTCGACGGCCCTCAGGTTGAGTATAGCTGGTCTAGATGATTGGGTCAAATTTAAGTACCAAAACTGTGCAAAACTGCTTAGTTTTAACTTTAATTAATTTTTCAATTTATTTTTTTTGTAAATTCAATATTTGGAAAATGGCTTTACCAACTTTTTTTATTTTTTGTACAATGAATGTAAACTATTTAGCACTTAAAATTGTCATACTTAGAATTTGCAAAAAATAGAATTTATAAAAATTATTAAGTAAACAGCGATTTATTTAACGATTTTGGAATTTTTTTTTCTGGTAAACTTATATTTTGGCAACAAAAGTTTCTGCACACTTTGATTTTGGCTTGAATCTTTGTAAAAAGGAGTTTTAGCACTTTTCTGAAAAATTCATATGATTTTTTTTTCGTTTATATTTAAAAAAAATATATATATAAAATTTAGTTTGCGACCCAGTCGTGCACCACAAGAGCAAGTTCATGAGACCCAGTCGTGCACTTCATTTTCTTTATATTTAAAAAAAAAAGTTATTAAATTTATTTCTTTGTTAAAACATTCCAAAATTCAAACAAATTACCCAAAACCGTTTTCATATTGACGTAAATGCTAACGGCTTCTTTTATCATTGTTGTATTTATCAAATGTTGTCAGTTTTGTCATTTCGCTTGTCTCTTGTATTAGATTTGTTGATGCTAATAATTTTGTTTGCAGGTGCTCGACCTCGTAACCCACCAGGTGAACTCAGTCTAAACAGCCTTCACTTGCGGCAACAGCCCGAAAGAAAGAAACAGCTTACATTGAGCCTTGCTGATGGGCCTGTCGTGCCTGCTCCTTTGCCAGAAAAGACCCGCGAAAGAATCAAGATTGAAGCGTCGGGCAAACTTCAATTCGGCCAACATGTATATCATTTCACATCAGATGACATGGAAGATTTAGGCGAAATTGGTAGGGGTGCATTTGGTGCTGTAAACAAAATGATCTTCAAGAAAACAGAATTTGTGATGGCTGTTAAGCGTATTCGTTCCACAGTCGACGAAAAGGAACAAAAACAACTCCTAATGGACCTAGAAGTGGTCATGAAATCCAATGAATGCCCATTTATTGTGCAATTCTTTGGGGCACTCTTCAAAGAAGGGGATTGTTGGATTTGCATGGAATTAATGGATACATCATTGGATAAGTTTTACAAATACATTTATGAACGGAAGTGTCAACGAATCCCCGAGTCCATTTTGGCCAAAATAACTGTTGCAACAGTGAATGCATTAAATTATCTCAAAGAAAAGTTGAAGATAATCCATAGGGATGTTAAGCCAAGTAATATTCTCTTACATAAACGAGGCGATATAAAGTTATGTGACTTTGGAATCTCTGGACAGCTAGTGGATTCAATTGCAAAGACAAAGGATGCTGGTTGTCGTCCTTACATGGCGGTATGTTGTTTCTTTATTTATATTTATTTATATCAATGTCTTATGTTTTTGTTTTTGTATTTTTAGCCCGAGAGGATTGATCCTGAAAGGGCGAAGGGTTATGATGTCCGTAGTGATGTCTGGTCATTGGGAATAACGTTGATGGAGGTAGCTACTGGAAATTTTCCTTACAAAAAGTGGGATTCGGTTTTTGAGCAGTTGTGCCAGGTAAAATAGAACTACAAAAAAGTTTGTATTATTTCAATTTGTTTTCTTTTAAAGGTTGTTCAAGGTGATGCTCCACAATTACAGCCATCTTTTAATGGAATGGAATTTTCTGTTGAGTTCGTTGATTTTGTAAATACTTGGTAAGTCTCAAAGTTAAGCAGAGGTAAAAAAAAAATATTTCCCATACCGGGAATCGAACCCGGGCCTTCTGGGTGAAAGCCAGATATCCTAGCCACTAGACCATATGGGATATATATGTTGAAACGTCTAAAACTGCACTTGTACTTAAGTTCTTGAATGGAAAAGATTTGTTTGGTCATTCTTTAGGACATTTTGCACATGTATATAACATGTACCTATATGTATAGTTTTTTACTTTTAATTTTGCAAAATAATGTTGTTACTTGTACTAGTACGACTTGTAAGGTGATTTATGTAAATATTTCATGAATGCAGTACCTTGCACAAGTATTACCGCACTTTGTAGAAATGCATTTTTTAGAAAACTAATAATGAGAACTGTAGTGAGTTGCCTGTATCACCATTGTATATAAATTTCTATAGTACAACCATGGAGCAGCGCCATCTAAACAAAGTTGTTACCTTCACATTTGGAGGTTCTTACATTTACTAAGTGTCTATTCTGTTACCCTAACAATAGTCGTCTACGAAACAAATTAATAATATATAATGTATTTTATTGGCTCTAAAATCCATATTTCCTTGACAAGAGTCGTAAACAAAACTAAAATAATATATGTTTACGACTGTTGTCAGGGTTACAGAATAGACAACTATTAAATGCACGAACCTAAAAATGTGTTTATAACACGTTTCTCAAGATGGCCAGGCGGTGATTATTCAGCATGAAAATACTATAGAAATGTATATACAATGGTATCACTTGCAAATTAACACATGTAGAGCAGCTAAAAAAAAAAATATATAAACTAAATATTTTATTTATTTTAATGTATAAATATTTTATTTATTTTAATGTATACATTAATTAAAGTTAAAGCTCAGGTGGCGCTGGAGCTGCAACCAACATGCATCCACGGTAGTTATTAACGTACGCATCAACTTGAATACCTATCTTTGGCTACCAAACTTTTGAACGAAGAAGTTTTTTTTTGTTTCATGTGTGCCATGCCTAGATGGCCTTCTTGAGCCAAAAATTTTGTTTTTTATTGTTTGCTTATTTAATAGCATCAATGCACAACTAATTTGAGCTAAAAAAAACTTTTATCTTCCCTTGTGGTGTTTAGAAATGAAAAACACTATTGTTTTCTTACGCTTCCGGGAGCGAAATAAGGGACATACATAGTGAAAATTATAAGACCAACACCTCTCATTTAAATTGCGCTCACCTATCAACGTAAGTTGTCAAAAGCACCAACATTTGTTTATATAATTTCCAATCAAACCGTCAGCAATAAATTTAAGCTAGATTCAGTTAGTTAGTTTAGTTTGGGCTATAAAGTTTTAGCTATAGAAGTTACCAAACACTTTCGCAAATTTAAAAACAAATTTACATACAATTTTTACGATTTCTTCATAGTGGAATCTATCAAAAAACTCGCATAGTTGGCGACAGAAATCTGTTTCCAGTCGAGGGAAGTTTTCTGGTATTGCAAAAGCACATTCTTGTTTTTTTATTTTTATTAATATATTGAACCTTTGTCAACTCCAAGACGGTTGAGCTAGATCTTTAAAAAATTTTGTATATAAGGCTACTGATAAATCAGTAGACAAATTTTAAGGCGAGTCCCTTAGGTTAGGCGCCTTTGAAGAATTGCCCGAAAGCTTTCTCATGGACTTTAATTTTCAACAATTTACTTTTAAATGCAAATGAAAAAAAGGTTGTTTCTAGGAAAAAAGAAATCAAGTCAGGATGGTTTAGGGCCATTTGCTCAAACGACATAAATCCTTAAGTAGTACTTTTTCCTTTGCATAAACCTATTCATTCGGAAGTAGCTTTAGTAAATTTTAAGAATAGGTACATTTTGGTTATGAAGACTTTTAATCTAGTTCCCAGTAAATAAAATTATGATTTCTCCTAACACCATCAATTCTGAATAACATCTTTATTTTAGCTTAATTAAAAACGAAAGTGAACGCCCCAAGTACAGTCGTTTACTACAAATGCCGTTCATACAGCGTGGTGATCGTAGTCATACCGATGTTGCTGCCTACGTAACCGATATCCTCGAGTCGATGGAAAGCGATGGAATCACTGAATTCACAACAAATCAACCAGCAGAAAGTTAATATAACCTAGCATGCGTGTAGTTTTTTTCCTTGTTGTAAGTGTTCAATATTAGATTCAAACGAAACACAAACAAAACAAAAATAACTACAAACAATTATAAAACCCAGTTTGACTTTTGGTGCCATTGACGCGACAACAACGGATCGGCAATGCGGAGGCATTGTATATACATTTCTATAGTATTTTCATGCTGAATAATCACCGCCTGGCCATCTTGAGAAACGTGTGATAAACACATTTTTAGGTTCGTGCATTTAATAGTTGTCTATTCTGTAACCCTGACAACAGTCGTAAACATATATTATTTTTGTTTTGTTTACGACTCTTGTCAAGGAAATATGGATTTTAGAGCCAATAAAATACATTATATATTATTAATTTGTTTCGTAGACGACTATTGTTAGGGTAACAGAATAGACACTTAGTAAAGGTAAGAACCTCCAAATGTGCAGTTAACAACTTTCTCTAGATGGCGCTGCTCCATGGTTGTACTATAGAAATTAATATACAATGGCGGAGGCATGAACTTTTTTTTTAAGTTTTGTTTTTGAATAAAAAAAAGACAAAAGTTATTAAGTTGATCTTTGTTAGTATACAAATATCCCAATGAAAATTACATTTTCGTGTCAATAATATGTATAAATAATAATATTAAACTTTGTACTAAAAAAACGATATGCTGCGAATACCAATACAAAAAACACAACAATATTATGAACAATATTATAAACAAAATCAAAACCAATTAAGAAGAGAAAAGAAAGAAGATAAATAATAATTTTGTCACAAAATACTATTCATAAGTATAAATCAACTTTAATTTATATACATATAAATTAAAATAAAGCGATTTCTGTATTTATTTAAAATAAGCAATTGCGTCCTGTTGTTGTTTACTATGTAACTGTCTTAGATTTATTATTACATACTACGATTATGATTCCATAATATTAATTTTGTTTGTCTTATGTCTATTTTTTAATTTCTTTTTACAATGTATTTTTGTTTAAGTTATAAGCTATTTCTATTATATTACATAAATATATTTTTGTTGTAAAAGGTTAAGTCTAGTAAATTTTTCGTTTTTTTTTGTAATATTTAAGAAAAGATAAGAAAAATAATTGTCCTTAACACATTCGCATTTTAAAATTAATCAATATTGAACGATGAAAAGAAAAATTAACGGACCGAAACACAAGCAATAACATTTTTTTTTAAATAAAAGTTTAATATCAAACATAATATTAAAAAAAAAAAAAATAAACATTATACGCCTCTTCATATTGATAAGACATTTTTTACCATTTTTCTTCCCATTAAAAAAAAAACTTAAATATAAAACAAATATTAAAAATAAGAACTGCCCTGCCGTAAAAGAAAATAACGTATAATTTTAGTCATGACAGAGAATGTTGACTGCTTTAAGTAAAGTAAATCAATTTCAATTATACTTAATCGATATTACAATTGAATCTGATTTTAAATTGAGCGATTTATAGATTCGGCAGCAGTTTTTGTTGTTGCTTTAAATAAGACTTCGATTAGCTGTTATACATCTTGTACTTAACATTTTTTTGTCCATATAAATGACTGATTTGTAAGTAGTGTAAGTATTTCAAATTGTCAATGGTGATTTCAAATGCATCTGGAAGTGAAATTGCCATATATATCTAGACATGACATCAAAATATCTTGATATTATATCATCTTATTATGTGGGTGATATCTTAGAAGTGGGCTCATTGTTGATGAAATTATGACTATTTTGATTTGGGCCTTCGCCGCATTTTCAATTTTTTGACCAGAACTTCGGCAATAAGTGTTTGCACTCTGGTTATAAATGTTTTCTCTGTAAATTTTACAAAACAGTCGGTACCCATTGGCAATTGTTGTGTATTATGAATGAATGAATTAATAGTGGGGTTAGATACACTGCGACCTTAAGGTCTATTGTGCCCCCATCTAGAGCCGGATGAGAACTCTCATACTACAGCTCTTCTTCAAGTCCTATGGCCTTGATGAATTTTAGTAATTGGAGTATCTTCAGAGTCGGTAGTTCGCTCTCTTCTATCTGGTAAAGCCCCAGATGTGTGAGTCTTTTTTGTAGTAGTGCCCCACATTTTCCAATTAGATGGTCTGGAGTTTCCTCGTGTTCATTACAGAATCTGCATATCGGATCGTTTGTTATACCGATGATACTCAGGTGTCTTCTGAGTTTGCAGTGGCCCGTGATTATTCTTAGGTTATTTCTACTTAAGCCAATGCAGTCTTTGAATCTTACTTGGTTGTAGTTCCCAAGTAGCATTTTGGCCTGTCTTAGCTTAGGAAGTCCGTTCCAGGTAATGTTTCTTTTGGACTCCTCTTCTGTTGTGTATTAGATATGTTATGATGTCATCTTACTGATTTTGGAGAAGAGGTCACAAAGCCTTTTTAATTGAATTTCAATCATAAATACTCCACTTATTTGGCTATTTTATTGTTTTCAAATTTTCCAAATATTCTCTATGAGAACTTTGAGAGTTTGTGGCTTGTTCTCTTAGACTAGTGACTCTAAAAAAACAAACAAAATGCATATTCAATTCGTGCGATCTGACGAGTCACTGCAGCTAAACAAAAAAAAACAAAAAGGAGACTATGCGGTCCGAAAACAAGCCTCATTTGTTGTTTCCGCCTTTTCAAGTGATTTGTGTAAATGTGCTATGCACTAGAAACAGTAACTTGATTCTGCCAGCATTTGTATACAATTAAATTACTCTGCGCGCAAAAAAAAAAATGTGGATGCCTGACAACAACGGCATGTTTTTCTATAGAGTAACTTGTGTGTGTTGTATAGAAAGAAATAACAATGAAACAAAACAAACAATATTTTGTGCTTGTATGTAGATTCTATCGAATGGGTCTAGGCTAATTCACTGTGCACAATTCACTATTCACAATTCAATGTATGGACAATTCACTGTGCACAATTCACTGTGAAACAGAATTCACTGTGGGGACTATAATTCACTATGCACAATTCACATCGCGCGCGCGAATAGTGAACCACAGTGAAATGCACACAGTGAATTGTCCATCACAATGAATTGTGGCCCCATGCCTTTCTTTTACATTTTATTGAATAGCTGTATTATATTTTCCCTTCAGATTCGGAACGAATTGAAAATTTATATGATTCAGAAACAAAGCTGAATCTTGCTTTGTTTTATGCATGTATTTCGCGACTCAAATCCAATCCGAAACAGATCAGAGAGAATAACAAAAAAAAATTTTATTTAAATCATTTTTACCTTTACAGAAAAAAAAGAAAATAAAAAGATTTCGGTTTCGATTGAATTGATATAATTCAGACATGCTCAAGTTAGAAAAAGATATTAATTTCGGTTAATTTTGCCACAGTGAATTGTGTACCACAGTGAATTGTGTGTTCACATTAAATTGTGCACAGTGACTTGTCCATACAGTGAATTGTGCACAGTGAATTAGCCGGCTTCGCTATCGAATGTCTACTCATTTGCACTCACTGCACTTTGCACACTTGCAACTTAAATAAATACGTTAATAATGGGACAAAAGATAGACTGCAAAATTAAAAATCTTATGAAACCTGTGCAGTGATTGATATTTCGTACTAATATCGTCTAACTTTTGTAAGATGATTTCATTAGCATTTTATTGCTGAAGTTGTATAAAATGCTTCAGCGATAATATGCTACTGAAATCTTCTTTTTCCGTTTCTTATTGTCCTTAGGCACATAATAAGATCAAGAGCTTCTTAGGTTTAAGTTCGGATTCGGAGGTAATTTGCTCCGGAAAAGATTTCCGATTCGAACTCAAATCATATTTCAAGCAAGGTATCCGTTTCGGAGGAATATACATGAATAAAGCATTTACTTAAATACTAGTTAACACTTGAAAGTATGTTACTATATTTTCCTCAATTGTAAACGTCTTGAAAAATTTACTTTTATACGTGCAGATAGATCTTCTGGTTCATTAATCGCTATTGTAAGATTAATACTGTTTTTTCTCCAAAACTGATTTTCCGTGAGAATATTTTTCTTCTTGCAAATTTTTAGCTTGATATTAAAAATATTAGTTAAACATTATAAATATAATATAGTACAGAGTATTAATGGCGCATATTTTTAGTCAACTTGTTTTAAAGGCACTAGCAATACACTACTTAGCAGTTTGCTACCAAGCAATTGCTAGGTTAGGTTAGGTTAGGTTAGGTTTATGTGGCTGTCAGGAAGACTACTGACACACTTAGACCACAGATATGTCCGTTGTGATACCACGAAATGTGCGAGGGAGTATTTCTTTAATTAAACCAGTTGGAGCTTCTTATGAAGCGATGTAAAGATAGAATATCAGCGTTCGACATATTGCTTGGATCGTCGAAAAAGAAATTACCCAGGTGTAATTTACGTCTTTGGGAGAGAGCTGGGCATGAACAGAGAAGATGGGTGATAGTCTCCTCCTCCTCCTCGTCCATGCAGCTTCTGCAAAAATCATTAGAGAATACGCCAAGTCTTATGGCGTGTCTTCCTATGAGGCAGTGTCCGGTTATGACACCAATTACGGAGCTAAGATGTAATCTGCTCATAGATAACAAACATTTGGTACGTTTCTGATCTAATTTTGGCCAGATTTGCTTTGTCGCTACGCAGGTAGTAGTGTTTGTCCATCTTAAATTAAGCAATTGCTAACGTTTTCAATATTTTTAGACGATTTCCACTGGTTCGATAACTAGTATCGTGCTTAAAACAAATCAGTATAAAGTAGTTGATGAACACGCCAGAATATTTACAGTTCGCAAGAAAAAATAAATCAAACAGAACTCAGCAGTGACTGAAGTTTGTCGATACAGGCTAAAAAGGCAAATCTTAACAGGCAGCTCACTGAACAGGGCTATTGTTGATTCTATAATCAAAAATCGATACAGAATTCGATTTTTGTTGATAAGAACTTTACGCGTTTGAAGCAAATCGAATTCCTATAGGTTACACATTTTGTATGAAATACGATTCAACGTTTTCATCTTTGCACATGGGCGTAATTGTTTCGTCGTTTTTGAATAAGTATAATCCCTGGTTTCGAAATCTGATTTTATTTTCCATGATAGAAAATTGTTAAGTTCCTTGTTTCCCTAGTGATATTATCGACAAGTCAACTAAATTTTTAATAAATACCACAAAAGACTCACGGAAATAACATTCAATGAAATATTTTAATATATCCATTTGGGGTCTTATTTATTCTTCTATTGAAGTTGTGTATCACAATATAATGCAACATGGTGGGAGTTAATATGTGGTATATTTCCGTGTGCCCAAAGAAAAAAGACACACATAAATTGAAAACTTCCCACTGTCTTTTTTCATATACAGTGAACTTATTTGCACCCAACACCCAATTATTCCTTTCACTATCCTCTATCAATCACAATTAATTCAATCAAAGCCTTTAGAACCAAATTAATAAAATTGAACAAAATTTCGCTTCAGTCAAACGTTTTGTGTCCTGACTAATAAAAACTTAAATAAATAAATTTGTTCAATGAAATCTCATAATTAAATAAATAATTCTTTATTACTAAATTACTTTTTAAATAAAAATGCGGTATAAATAATGATAATATAATATTTATTGTGCCTGTAAAAAACATCTCATAATATTAAAATTTATTTATATATAATTATATAAAAGCAAAAAATAAATAAAAATAAAAATACGTACACATACATTTTTTTGTTTAAGGCCAAAACTAAAAAAAAATATTCAAAAAGTTTAAATAAAAAATTCCTAATTTTATTTATTTTCAAAAACATTTTTACTGTAATATCTTACAAAATCATATATAAATAATATATATTTATATTAAAATAATGAAAATAAATAGATATATCTAGAAAAAAAAACAATAGTCTTAAGAATTGTGATTAATAACACAACATTTAAACACCAATATAAAAATTCAATAAAAAAAATATGGACAGCTAATAAAAAGTGTATAATAAGAAAAATACAATTTTTATAGAAACATGCATGAGACACCAAAATGCTAAAGGCAATCCCAGATGTTTCTCCTCATTGCACCACTATCTTTTCATTCTTTGCTAAACAAACAAAAAACATAAATAAAAAAAATGTGTTAGTGAGAAAATAATTTATATAAAATAAACTTAGACTTAGGATCACAATAAAAAGTAGAAATTTATATAAATAAAAAAAAAAAAACTAAAAACAAGCTTGCCATAAAGAAATGCAAAATTCGTCCCATAACTGCACATACAACATAACACTTAGAAAACACACATGTGACACGATCCCTCTCAGGATAAATAAGTTGTTTTCTATTTCGCAAATTATTTTTCCATTGAAAATTAATATGAAAATATTTTTTAAATAAATCTTTAGAAGATTTTTATAGCTTTGCGTGCTTTTTATGTACACCAAGAGAAGATTGTATTTTATAGAAAAGAAAAAATAAACAAAACTAAATTATTGCAAATTGTCCAAAACATAATATTTTTTGCAAAAATAAAAATGCTTAACAAAGTTTTTTTTTTTTTCAAATAGAGGCAACTAAATTACACATAATGTTAACTCTTAGAGGAGAAATAGTAGCGAAACAAATTTATAAAAAAATAACTAATAAGAAAAATGTCATCTAGACAATAAAAAAAAAAGTTTAATAAAATGTTCATTTATGAATAGAACAAAATAATAATAACACAAAATATTAGATAAAACTTCCGAATTATTCCTAAAATAAACAACAACAACACTGATTCTATTGTTTATGAAGAATTGGTAAAAAGCATGAGAAAATATTTTTTTAAATTTAAATAATATTCACAATACAACAATACAACTTGCTTTTCTTAAAAAAATAAAATAAAATAAAATGAAAGTCAACAACAAGTTAAGCTCGTCCGAAAATTGTTATCATTTTGAATAGTTTTAAGTTAAATAAAATAAACTATAGATTTGTAAATATCGTAATAAATCTATACACAAAAGTAAGAATGAAAACAGTTAAAATAATTTATAAATTAAGAAAAAAATAAAATAAAAAAAAAATGAATAAAATTAACGCAAAATAATGAAGATCAAATTAAGGGAATGTTTTTTTTTTTTGAATTTTTCAGCATTTAGAAAGTACTTCCTACCGACTCGATTACATTCGATGTCGCTTTAATTTGAAAAACATATTTAAATTAGTGCCTATTGGTTGCACAGTATGAATGGCAGATACGAAAAGGCAATCCGAGCTTCGATGCTAACAATAATTAGCACCTTTCGAAACAGGCATTTTCCTGGGGGGTTACTCTGTAATCCGATTCGAAAGTTAAATATTTCGAAAGCGGATATTTAGTACTTAGCATTCCAAAAATCGGATAGCAATTTCCGAAAATCGGAAATGTATATTTTGTTCAGATATATTTTTTTGAATTTAGGAAATTTCGTACTTGGTAACTCTATTTTCGTTGATAATTGCTTTCGATATTCGGAAAATTTATTCGAAAACGAATTAACTTGCGAGAAGGATTGTTAATACGGAAAAAATTAACTTTTTGTATGATAAAAATAAAAAGTGTGTTATTTTTACAATATTTATAACAAAAATATTAAAGAAATCATTATTTAATTATTAAAGAATTTTATTTTAAAGGGAAAACTCAAACAAAAATATGAACACCAAGCAGAATCAATTTGAAATTATTGTTGAATTTATGTATTCACATACGGATCTATCTTAATCTAAAGAATATTTAAAAATGTATGTTAAGCTCATGATCTTTGACTTATCTCGGATCGTTTTTCTTTGTATTTTTTCTTGCGCACGATCGTCTTCTTCGTCAAACCACAAAGCTATTCCACAATTAAAAAAAAAAATTCCATAAAACTCAAAAATGAGAATACTTTTGTTGAAAATATGTCATTTTTGTATAGAGGTTGGCAAATATCGATTGCAATATCGATTTATAGTCGTAGCAACAGAAACGGTATGCAGTTGTTTTTAATTATCTTTGAATGCAGTCGGCTTTTAAATGGTTCTTATATATGGTAGGAATAATCATTATTAGTAAGCAAACACTTCTATTACGTTATAGTGCATACTGCCACAAGTCATATTTGTGTAATCTATTTCCGGTCATACTTTTCTCATATTTCACCACTAACATTTGTTTAAAAAATATATGAATTTACTTTTTTTAAGTCACTTAGTGGTAGGTTACCTTGAGCAATAAAACTAACATAAAACTATCGAAATATATCGATAGTTATCGATAGTTTAAAACAACTATCAATAATAATCAATGGCGTAGGCTATCGGTATTTGTCCACCTCTTCATTTTTGACATAAAAGCACGAATCTCGAAACATTGGCGCAAAATTATAGTCAATATAACACGGTCCTAAAAAGAATTTAATACTTTGTTAACGTTTTCACAACCTATAGACAGATAAAGCTAACTCTTTAATGAAGCATACTTTAAAACCAGGAAATCTCCATTTTATCTTTTTAGATCCGAGTCTAATTTTCTGACAGAAAAACTGAACACTCTCTAGAAAGAGAACGAAACTACACACAAACACTATTTAATTCCAACAACAAAATCTCTCACTGGAAGATATTACTGGAAAGTCCATAAATTGTTTATTATATGATACAAACTTATCACCTGGTGATAATGTTAAGTTGATGTAAGTTAGGATAAACTTAACTGATTTAAAACGAGGCGACTATAGTTTTGCGCCATTTATTCGAAAGTTGCAAGAGTTGCTCAGTAACATTTTTGTTCGATTCTAAAGTCTTACAGAGTACCAATTCAAATTCGAATCGGAAATAACTTTCGAACAGATTTAACTTTCGAATTGGTGGGCCGATAAGGGAATACGAAGCAAGTCGTTTTTGGTGTCGAAAATGTAGTTTGGAATTGTTGTTTTCGCTTTCGTCTCTTTCGTTTTATATTCTCGATAGCTTTTTTTGGCGGATATTAGTGTATTGACGGCGAATGTTTTTTGGTTAATGTTTTTGTTTTTGGAGTTTGATTAGTTAAATATATTTTTTGGATCTTAAACTAAAGAGATAAACAATAAATTATTTCATAAACAAATGTGTAGGTAATAAAAAAAGCAACACACGACAGCATCAACAATGAGAACATGAAAGAGCTCATAGAACTAATACTGAAGCTACTTTTCTCATAAATAGTGGAGAAAATTAAACAAACATTCAACACCCAACACAATACACAGTTAGTTATATTTTGATTTTATTTTCGAAGTAAATGAAAAAAAATTGCACCTACTCCCGGCCACGATGATTTCAACTAAAAAAAAATATGCTGTAGCTGTCAATTGAGTGTAACGATTGGAAGGATTCGCTTCGTACTCAATAATTAAACAAAGTGAGGCGAGTCGAAAATAAGATATCGAATTGAAAACGACTCGCTTCGTATTCCCTAATCGGGCCACGGATTACAGGGTAAGTCCCCTGGTTTTCTTGTTTGATCCACATTTGCATACACGCTTTTGGCAAAGCTATAAGATTTACCTAACCTTACCTAAGCACTTTCGTACGACAAGCAGGATTCACTTCATAAATAGTTTCGTTCTCGGACTATGATATTTTGAAATACAATAGGCCCTGGCCTCATTATGAATATCCAATTAAACGTTCGACTCAAAGCGTTTGGGAAATCCAAATGTCGTAATATAAGAATAGAGAAACATGCCTTAGTGATGAAAGTACAAACGTGGGTCGCAAATTTACTGATTTGAAAAATATTCTTATGTATTTATTTTTTTATTTAAGCCTATTAAGGAGCTGATGTGAAACGAAGAATCCCATAAAAAAATGTCACAGCGAAATCATAAACGAAAGCTTCAAGCCTAGTGTGCAGCTGAAGTGAAACGAAAAATCCCATACAAAAATGCCACAGTGAAATCCTAAACGAAATATAGCTGGCTTGGTTGCTGCTTTTATTTTCGTTTGGTTTATATTGTTGTTGGTTGGTTTCTTGTCTTTTGGTTGTTCCTGCTACTTTGTGTATATTGTTGTTGGGTAAGTTGGACAGTATAAAATAAATATTGAGTATGGTCGGCATGTAGGTATAATGTAGGTATTTATCTTAAAAGGGGTTTGTTTTGGTAGGTGGCTGGTAGGAATGCAGTTGCTTATGGGTAGGTAGGTATATGGAAAGTGTAACGCTTCGTTACAAATAACAACAAAAAAACACGAACAAAATAGAAACAAAAACATTTCGCGAGCCATTACTGTGCCGGTCAAAAAGAGAGTAGAGAGTAGACTTGAAGCGGTTATCAACCGTTTCACCTTGAAAATTGATAAATTTAAAGCCTAGTATGCAGCTGAAGTGAAACGAAATGTTCCGTCGTCTCCAAAAACACAGACGAAATGTTAACGAAATGATACCAGACCATTTTTTGTGTAGAGTTCCACTATTTGTAAAAGAAATGCTTTTCAAAACACAAAAAACAAATAAAAAGAACAGTACTTCATTTTATAATACTAATAACTACAAAAAACACTAAAAAAAATTTGCAAGCAATTTGCAAGTCAATTAAATTGTGTGCGAAAAGAGTGTAGAGAGTAGTGGAGACTTGAAACGGTTATCTACCGTTTTACCGTAGAGCTGCGTACCACAAAACGAAGAGAAGGACGGAAAATTTTGTTTATGATTTCACTGTGTCATTTTTGTATGGGATTTTTCGTTTCACTTCAGCTGCATATTAGGCTTAAAATCTTAAAAAAAAAAATCAGATTTCGGTGAAATAAAATCGATACAAATGTTTTTCCATTCTTTTTTTCGTTGTGGTCATCTTTCGCTTAGAATGCTCGATTCCCGAACAGAACTATTTGTTGCTGATTCTTGTGCAAAAAGATCAAGAGATTTAAAATTGAGTATAGCTTCCATTGCCGCCGATCTCATTGAACCAGTAAAATTTTCGTTATCCAAGACTTTGAAAACAATTTGTTTTTATATATTTACTAATCGGAACTTAGTACTCTATGATATGGAAAAACAAGCATTCTTGATGGTAACTCAGCGCTTTAGGCAATTAGTTAACATTGAAATACTATTTCTGTTGAATAAAGTATTTGATATTTAACAATAGTCAATAAAAGTTAACTTTAATACCAAAAAAACGAAGATGATGCAACGTTACTTTTTGCAGTAAAGCTGATATTTATTGGTAAATATTTCAAAAAATATATTAATTATTGCAACTAACTTGACTATTTCTAAATAGCTCTAGATCATTAAATGAAATGTTTATCGGAATTTAAAAATACAAAAAAAAAAAACGATTTTTCTGATCACTTCTGTGAAGCTTCGGCGATTTGATTTTGAAAATCTTTAAGAATTTTGCTCGGCGGTATATCAGTCTCAATGCGGCTTCCAACAATGTCATCTATAGCAAGACTTTTGTTGTGATCAAAGAATATATCGAGAATGATACGGACTCCTAGAAGTCAAGGTATTCATTATAAAATATTTCACTAGGTTTATGTTTTTTGTTTTTACTAACCAGATTTAGTCTTGGAAATAGTTGTTTTACTTTGATAGGAAGCATCAGTAATATTAGTTTTGTCATCTTTATGTGGTGGTTCTAGTGCAATCGAATGTCGAGCTTTCTTTTCTCTTGGTGCAGCTATTGGTGGTTCTTTGGATCGTGATAAATTCATAAAACTTTTTTGTGTTCCAAGTGAAGCAACGTCGTCACAATTAAAAGCCTCGACTCGTGGAGATCTGAAATTAATAATAGAAAAAAAACAGTCCACATATTTATAAAATCATTACCCACTTTGAACTATAAATAGTCTTTCCTGAACCACTGCTAGATGGACTTTCATCTCGAACTGGATCGACATACTCTTTTTTAGTAAATAAAGGCCCAACATCTTCTTTAAGTTGGGCATCATTTGCATTCATACCAAAATAGGACGACTTTGAGGGTCCAATAGATGTGTATGAAGATTTTACCGAATCCGAATTTAGGGCCGTATTGTACCGTCGAATCATATCTCGAACCCTCATTCCATTTGAATTTTGTTTGTGGACAGCCATTCCCCGTGGCTCGCATAATGTATTTCCATTGAGATTCATTTTATCAGAATTTCGTTTAAAGAAAGATCGGATGGTGTGAAAATTTGATTAGTCCAGGAAAAATGATTACCGATGAGAGAGTTGAATAAAAAAAATCTTATAGAAAAATAAATCCGAGATTTAAAAATTGAGAACGTATCCAGTGCTCGCTTTGTTTTGTTTGTAAATTGATTATACTTTAAAGTACTTTAAATGGAGTTACAAAAATCTCAAAAAAAAATCCATTTGGATTTTTGAAGTGCATTTCATCTAGTCAATCGACTTCCAGCCATGACGTTGTCGCACGAATAATTATTAAGGTAGGTGCGCGTAATAAAACCTGTCGGCCGTCGGGTAATAAGGCTTATAATTAATTATAATTAACTATAATTATAATTAACTATAATTTTTCTTTACTCATGATGTCGGCGGATATTAAGGCTTACCAGTACAAAAATTAACGCTATGAGGAGTGTGTTTGTCTGCTCGACAGCTGATAATTCAGACAAAAGTGCCCTGATTTCTGTTAAATAAAGAAAACTTTTTAATTTTAGACTTTATCATAGTTTATGATAAAGTCTTTTATCTTTTATTGACATTAACAAATAAACCAAGTAAATTTTGAATATTTTAGTATGTAAAAGTATTAGGCGATTAGGCCTTAATACCCTACCATAGCCTATTGATAAGGGTTTACAAAATGTTTAATTTTGGGTTTGTTTACTGCAAAACTAGCTATTACTCTCACTGGCTTACATACTATAATTATGTACCTCTATATATATCATTATTAATTACTATTCATGGAAGATCTAGATCTAACGTCGGAAGGGTAGGTATGTTTTTAGTTCTCATACTATACTAGAAAAGACTTATATTAATACCAAGTTTGAAAACAGAAAAGAAAGTTTCAGCAGGTTAATCCTGTGTTGTGTTGCTTTAATCACACTTCTGTAGAAAAAAAGAAACGGACTTGATTCCTGACAACCATCTCTAATTACCTAAAACCCTTGCCTTCGCGTTGTTTTTCTAAAAATCTCTTCTTTTCTCAGTCTCTGTAAAACTGAGAAGGTCACTATGGTTCTTCGGAGCTGTCGGTACACTAAATTTTATTTGCGATTATAGAAAGGTACTATGAGGCAAGTCTTGGATTCGTGCAAAAAAAAAGTTATGAGATAACAATCAAACATATATTACGAAGTCGAAAAAAGTGGGTCTGGAAATGCTGTCTAGGTGTCTATCTGTCAGTCTGTCTGTCTGTAATTTTCAAATGCAGCTTAAAAGGTTGGGCCGATATCCTTTAACTTTGTATATACACTTCCGGATTAGCCTACTCTAAACAAATTTAACAATTGCTTAGGGCAACACGTCTCGTAGTCCAGTCGACAGGTAGGTGAAAAAAGGGGTTTTTAGGAAAAAAGTTTTTTTTCAATAGCAAAATCTATAAAATTACCCTTTTCTAGAGCGCCATATCTCGGTAACATAGTGACATACAAACAAGCTTGGATAATCAATCAAATTGTAGCAAATTTGACGTTCTACAAAACATACCTGAACAATTTTACTTTAGAATGCAAGACAAAAAAGTTACAAGAGAAAAAAAAAAACGTGAAAATTGGGAAAAACTACACTTTTTTGGAGCGCCATATCTCGGTGAGGACGTGATACACAAGCAAGCAAAACGGTGACTCGGCATTGAACACCTTTCAGATAGTTTGAATCATATTTCTATAGGAACAGTTTTAAAGGTGAATGCCATCATATAAGTTTTTTTTTAATTTTGATTCTCGTTAACGACTGAGCTGATATTAAACATTTTTTTTTAAACCTAGATAGTCAAACGATAATGGCGAATTTAATTTTTAATAACTTTTCTTAAAAAAATTAAATTAATTAACCAATATTTTTTTTAAACCAATCTAAAATTGACATGATCCAAATTTTTCGTAAAAATATTATAAAAAGTTTTTTTGAAATAATAATTTTCTTTTCAAACTGGAACTACCTACAAAAAATTGTTAAATATATTTTAATATTTAAAAATTAGTGGCATACCAGGATTTTCTTGAAATATAAATAAATTTTCAAAGTTATTTTTTTTACTTACACCTATTAATTTTTTACTGCTCAATAAGGAAAGTATTGGTTTCGTGTAAAAAAAATTCAAGGTTTTAATCAAACCTGACATTACGATGATAGAGAAGTCCAAAAAAGTAGGTTTCGTCATGCCGTCCGTCGGTCTGTCTGCGTGTGTGTGGATGAGCGGTTGTCTGTGCCCCGATCTACAGCCTGAACGATTAGTCGGATTTTCTTCAAACTTCGTGTGTAGTAGGTACTTTTAAGTAATTCCCTAGAGGAGAAATTCAAATTTTTGTTTATGGCCCGGCTATAACGGGTACCCCCCATATAACGGTTATAATTTTTCTAAATTTTCTCGAAAACGTCTATAACGATTTTGATTAAACTTGCTGTGATATTTTTAGTAGTGCTAATATAACTGCATTTCAGGTGTTTGGCTAAAAATGCACAAAACAGAGATTTTGTGTTAACGGTTTTTCACAAATTTGGCCATAAATTGATAACGGCTTACCCGATTTGATTTAAATTTAGTACGGTTAGCATTCAACACAAGATGGCATTAAAAGTTTTTGCCTAAACAGCCATTTAATGATAGCTACCATACAACTTTATGTCATAATTAGGTAATTGTTCCACCTTTCAACATAATTCAGTAAATTAAATTTTCTAAATAACATATTTCGCTACAAGAGCAAGTTCGTGTTACACAGTCGTGCAGTTTATTAATTATTGCATTTTAAATGTATTGAAAGAATTTAAAAAATTATTTCATATGCACAAATTGGAAGACTACAATATTCAAGAGGAGAATGCGCTCGACCCAGTTGTGCTTTTTTGCTGTTAAGCCCTAGCTCAGTTGCTATATGAGCAAGTTCGTGCAACCCATTCGTGCTTAACACGCTACCAATTACGATTCCGGGAGTTCATTAAATAATCAAACCTCAATTTATATAATTTATGATTTATTTACGTATTGTTATCTTTTCTATTATTAAGTTGATTTTTCATTTACTTCTCATAATGATCTATTATTTTTAAGGTGTTATTATAACTTTGACATCAGCCTATATAGGTTTGAGTTAACCTTGAACAATTTTTAAAACGTTTAATTTTGATTAATTAAGGAATTTTATAATAGTTTTATTTAAAAAAGATGATTTATTGAATTCAAATTGAATAACATATCTACCAACAAGGCAACTCAAAGAACATATTTTGCTTCTCCTGGTTATAATTTATAATATAGCACGTGGATACAACATACAAAGTGGAAAAGATAATTCTTTGAAAGCCATTGACATTGGTTAGCACATTGTTTTTGATTTATTTTTGATTAAGTGACTATTTGCATGTTGCCAATTTAGTTATATAACTTTTTTTTAATTTGATCATTAGTGAACACATAAAAAAGCCTAAATAACAAATTTGTAAATCTATCAATCATCTGGGTAAGCAGATATAATTTTCAAGAAATAAGAATAAGAAGGAAATTAAAAATTTCAATAAATCACCATTATCAAGCCTTAGGACCACCAGTCATGGTCGGCAGGTACTCATTTCTCTGCGACTCTCTAAATGTTGTTTTCTATCAGTATAGGTACTAAAAAAGGGTCGAACCAGTTACAAAATAATTACAAGTTGAATCAACTTTTAAAAATTTTCTTTTAGTGAGTAAAATAGTCCAGTCAAATTATACATCTGTGTATTCGTAAAATCCGATTTTTTAGATCAAAAGTTAAAAAAACCGCGAAAATTTCGTATTTTTTTTTTTACATTTTGGCGATTATAACCCTTACAGACTGGTTTTTGACAGTACATATTAACCCATACAATCCGGCGATATTTTTACTGGACTAAAAAATAGTGAAACAAAATTCTACCGCTTTTTTTTTTTGCCAGCATATACAAAGTTATTAACAAATTACGAAAATGGTTTTTTATTAAAAAAATTAAATTTTTTAATAAACAAAAAGTAATTTGCCATCTTGTAGAACTGCAACTTCATAATTTGGACTTGCCGTAAAGTAGTTATGGCCGTTTTTCGTTTTTTAAATTGTTAAAAAATGAAATATTTGATTTGTTTTGCATGTTGGTTTTTGTGAATAATTTTATAATGCTTATTTTCACTTGGTCTCGCTGTACTTAAAGTTACTGACAACTTGACAATAAAATCTTAGAACACATACTGCACTCACAAAGACAATTCGATCCCATTTAAATTCAATCTTTCGATTCGGTGTCGCCATATACCGGCAGAGGGATTCTCTAACGATTTAGAGTTAAGAATTTAGAGACACTCTAAATGTCCCTCTGTTCTCTAACTTAGAGCAAATTGGTATTCTGTAATTATATGTGATAGACTTAGACAGAAGTACTAGATTTTTTGTAATTCTACGAATTGACACTTGTCGTTGTGCGCGTTTGGGTGCTCATAATTTATTTTATTATTAAATAAGAGTAGAGAAAATAAACAATTGTGAAAGTTATTCTAAAATGGCATTTATATACGTATTTTTGGCCGAAGATGAAGAAATAAGTTTCCAAAATGAGAGAAGAAGGAACTCTAAGTTACTAATAATTCAAAGAAAGTCTCTCCGAGATGCTAGTGACCCACTTAGTATTCCAGAATAAAGGTAAATTATTTGTTTTTCTCAACATTATATTATAAAGTGAATAATATTTTAATCCATTTATAGAATTATTTCGAGTTTCTAAGGAAGTTTTCGATTTTTGGAAAGAGAAGCTAGAGTCAACTTTATTTGTTCAACAACGCGCTACAAAATTACCAGTGCACCTGAAAATTATTGCTGCGCTAAGATTTTATGCAACTGGATGTTATCAGCGAAGCGTTGGACAAGATTTTTTCATAAGTATGTCCCAGACATCAATTAGTCGCGTCGATTGAAGAAGTAACTATTGCAATTCAAAATTGCTTGTGCAACGAATGGATAAAATTTCCACAAACAGAGGAAGAATTTGCTGAAATCAAGCGTCGTTTTTATGATTATTGTGCATTTCCTGGAATTATAGGTGCTATAGATTGTACACTTGTGGCAATTTTGAAGCCAATTGAAAGTGAGCTCTTATATCTGAATCGTAAAGGCACGCATTTAATAAACACTCAAATAATTTGTGATTTAAATCTTAAAATTCTAAATGTGAATGCAAGATATCCAGGTGCAACTCACGATTCAGCTATTTGGGAAATTTCACCAGAGAAAGCATTTGTTCAAAATAAGCGGAGCAGTGAAAATTCCTTCCATTTAATTGGTGAATCAGGGTATCCCTTACAACCATGGCTGATAACACCATTTGGTTCTGCTGCAGAAGATAGTATGGAGGTACGCTTTAACAAGCGATATTGTTCTGCCCGTAATTGTGTTGAAAGATGCAATGGAGTTTTGAAAAATAGATTTAGGTGTTTGCTGGGAGAACGAATGTTAAGGTACGAACCAAAAAAAGTATCTAACATAATTAAGGCATGTTGCGCCCTTCACAACATCTGCGTTTTTTATAATGTTGCACAGCCAGAGTTAAGTGAAATTTTAGAACCAACAAATGACAATGTTCAACTTGAAACTGAACTAAACTCTTCAAGACAGCGACAAGTGGCTCAGCGTTTTCGTCGTGATTTAATGCTAAATTTTGAAAGAACAACTTAAGGAAATCAATTCTGTAAAAAAAATATGAAAATAAAAACTCTTAATAATATATTTGTGTTTTTAATTTAATTTATTTAATATTTTTGTCAAAATCAGGTTTTTTTCCTCCATTAATTGAAGTTTTTTTTTTCCTATAGATACCATTTGCTTCGGCAGTCTTTTCCATAACAGAAATTTGCTTTCTCAGCAGCTCATTGTTTTCTGCTAATAACTTTGAGCTTTTGGCAGCTGAAGTATGAAGTGGCTTCTCTTTGGGCGCGACTGGGGGTGAAATGTTCAAAACATTTTGGTCTTCGCATATGTCAGCTTCCAAAAGCTCAATTTCTTCATATTGTTGTTCCCTTGTCGATATGCCGAAACTGGACGTGCCTGGAATGCCCTCAATTGCCACCTGAGCCTCAATAACTTCCAGAATTCTATCCTCGAACTCTGAAAGCTTTGCTATCTTTGGTGGCCCGCCTCCGGTTTTGTTGCTCTCTACAAAATTGTTGCGCTTTTTAGCACGGGCTGCATTTTTAAAATCATACCAAACCTAAAAAATTAAACAAAATATTCTAACTATGTATATTATTAAAACATTTATTTTTCTTACTCTTTTCCATGATTCTAGATTTTTTTGGGGTTGACCTTGGCTATTTAATTTTGCCGTCAACTCTTTTCACAACAGCTTAGCGGTTTGCCGGCCTGGATCGCTTTGGAGTTTGTTTTTTGCCAAATCGGGAAACTCCTTCATAAATTCAACAATTATTTGGAACTGCTTTTGGGTTGTTTTTATATCCCTAAAAATGATATAATAATGTAAAAATGCTATTTAAATTAAAATTTCTTACGATAATATAACTTACATCTTTTCAAAATATGCGCGTCTCACATTACAATAACAGGTGAGTAAAATATTAAAAATTAACACTCTAAGTTAGAGCAAAAATTCCTTAGAGAATAGCTTATTCACTCTAAGTTATACTGAATCTAGTACAAAAAAAAAACTTCTCTATGAAATTTCCCACCAAAGTTTACTCTAACTTAGAGCTGTCAGAATGGCTCTAACTTAGAGAGTTTTTTGTTAGAGAATTCTGAAATGCTCTAAATTTAGAGTTTAGACTCTAAACTCTAACTCTAAGTCGTTAGAGAATCCCACTCCTGGATCGAAATTCCGATTCAGATTGAATCCGATCTTTGAATCCGGTCATGAAAGCGTAGTAGATGTAAAAATAGGTGCATTAACGTGCATCACAAACAAAAAGAAAACTAAAGAAATATAGGGGCCATTAATTAGCCCACGCTTCCACTTTCACATTTTTTTTTTTATTTTCGGTATGCGAACTTGCTTTGCAATGATTTCGGTACATTTATGTGTACCGAAGTTTTTCTTCGGTACACCGTACACAGCTTTAAATTTCGGTACAGTACCGGTCATTCCGGTGCAGGTGGTCAGCATAATCTGCATGACACTTCCCAAAATGTTGACGATAAAGATGTGTCGGTATAAGCTGAAGCTCAATTGGCTGAATACACGAAGTAGTAGGAACTGTATTTACTTCCGAGGCTTTCAAAATATTCTGTGGTTCAATTCCTTTTCTATATTATTTGTTATTCACAATAATATTTACAGATTTTCTGGATCGCCAAAACAAAATAAACCGCAAAGTTTTCTTGACGCTTTTTAAAGTTGCGAAATCTGTGCCTTGTTTCTGAACTTTCATTAAAAAGAGTTCAAAAATTCTTTAAATATTTAACACCAAGCACTGCGATGTTGCAGAAGTATCGGTATCCAATGCTTTTCAGAATAAAGATTATTATCTTTTTATACATATTGCTCTCGCCGATACTTTTTCTTGATCCACATGAAATTTAAAATGATTGACAACCAATGTTTTTAACGTTGTCAGGCCCACCTGACATAAAAACACGACGGGCCGCAGGTTGAATATAGCTGCTCTAGAGGAAAAATTCAAAGTTTAGCAAAAAAAAAAAATATTCGAAAATCGTTAGAGCGGTTTTTAAATTAATCGATATTTACTTGATAATTTTTATAAAAAAGTTTCTTACGATTCTGAAGTACCTACGCCAATTTGAAGTGCCAAAAAGTTTGCATTTTATGCAAAAAAAATAATTTTCAATTCAAGTCGTTTTCCAAACATTGAATTTACAAAAAAAAAATAAATTGAAAAATTCATTGAAAACAAAAAATTAAGCACTTTTGTAAAAGTTTGGTATTAAAGTTATATCAAGTCATTTAGATCTTTTTAAAAAAATGTTTAAAAAAAAAAATTTTTTCAAGAAAAATTACGGTTCTATGGTGGGAGGTACCGTTAATAGGTTTGCCATAATTTTTGTTTTCGACGGAACAAAAGACAATAAGCTGAAAACCATGTCTAATTTATTTGAAGAAAATCGTTAGAGCCGTTTTCAATAAAATTAAGCTTTTTATAACGGTTGTATGTCAAGTACCTATTGTAAGTTTTTAAGCTAAACAAAAATTTCAATTTTTTCTCTAAGGAATGGTCTGCAAATCTTAACTACCAAATTTGATGCGAATCGGTTCAGTCGTTTAGGCTGTAGTTGCTGATACACACAGACTGACAGACAGACAGACTGCATTTCCGGACCCACTTTTTTCGTCTTCTCTATCATCGTTATGTCGTGTTTGATCGTTATCGCAATTTTTTTTCTCTTATTGTACCTACTTACAATCGCAAGTAAAAAGTAAAAACGAGGATTTATTTGTTGTAAAATTATTGTCTACGGAATGGGTATAAACCCAAACAAAACTGAACTTGTCCTCTTCACAATAAAATATAAAATTCCCCAAATAATACCCCCATCAAATATGGGAACTCGGTCTTATCCTGGACAAAAACTACATTGGAAATCAAATATACAAGAAAGAGTTAGGAAAGCCACAGTAGCACTCTTCTCTTGCAAAAAAGCTATCGGAAACAAATGGGGCCTATCCACATACATAACCCACTGGC
This sequence comes from Baccha elongata, assembly GCA_951217065.1. Classification (NCBI taxonomy): domain Eukaryota; kingdom Metazoa; phylum Arthropoda; class Insecta; order Diptera; family Syrphidae; genus Baccha; species Baccha elongata. Next base: position 54,933,283 of record OX578272.1, on the reverse strand, counting down.
CGTACACAGCGGTCATCAGACCGATACTAACTTACAGGGTAGCAGTATTGTGGACTGCTCTGGACAAAGTTACATATCGTGACAAGTTAAGTAAAGTCCAACGGTCAGCCTGTATGTGTATTAGCGGAGCTCTCCGTTAGACACCTTCAGCTGCTCTTGATTCATACCCCTTGATATTTTCAGCAAACAAACGGCCGCAAACACAGCCGTTCGTCTAAAAGCCATCTCTCAATGGACCGATAACTCTATTGGTCACTCAATTATTCTGAATGCATTCGGACCAAAATTAATTCACTCCGACTACTCTATACCCCAGCTAGTTTTTGACAAGAATTTTCAAGTCACCATCCCACCAAGATCCACTTGGGAAAATGAGAGATTCTTGAAAGATGAATCAGTTCCATTTTATACTGATGGCTCAAAAACTAAAGATGGTGTTGGTGGTGGCGTGTACTCAGACAGACTAAATTTAAGTCTCTCTTTCCGTCTCCCTGACCATTGTAGTGTGTTCCAAGCGGACATTCTGGCGATTAAAGAGGTATTATCCTGGTTAAGGGAAAACGTGATATCTGCATCGGATATCCGCATCTTTTCAGACAGTTAGGCAGCCCTTAAATCAATCTCTGCTGTTTCCACAAACTCAGTAACTGCCCGCGACTGTCGATCATCTCTCATGGAGATGGCATAACAGTTTAACATTCACCTCTTCTGGGTGCCGGGACACAGAGACGTTGTGGGAAACTGCAAAGCCGATGAACTCGCCAGAAATGGAACCCTATTGCCGGTTTTACCTAACAAGGTGAATATTGGTATACCTATCGCTACAAGCAAACTCTTGCTAAAACAAAATCCCACAGAGAAAACAAATTTAAGATGGACAAACACTACTACCTGCGTAGCGACAAAGCAAATCTGGACAAAATTGGATCAGAAACGCACTAAATGTTTGTTGTCTATGAGCAGATTAAATCTTAGCTCCGTAATTGGTGTCATAACCGGACACTGCTTCATAGGAAGACACGCCATAAGACTTGGCGTATTCTTTAACGATTTTTGCAGAAGCTGTATGGACGAGGAGGAGGAGGAAACTATCAACCATATTCTCTGCTCATGCCTAGGTCTCTCCCAAAGACGTAAATTACACCTGGGTAATTTCTTTTTCGACGATCCTAGCGATCTGTCGAACGTAGATATTCTATCTTTACATCGCTTTATAAGAAGCTCCAACTGGTTTAATTAAAGAGGTACTCCCTCGCTCGTTTCGTGGTATCACAACGGACCTATCTGTCAATAGTCTTCCTGACAGCCACATAAACCTAACCTAACCTTTTGTCTTCTACTTTGACTTTAACATTTTTATTTGCTCAAGTATCGGTTTCGCGTAAAAAAAATTCGAGATTTTACTAAAACTTGACATTACGAACGAGTCTAAAAAAGTAGGTTTCGCAATGCCGTCTGGCTGTCTGTGCGGATGTTCATATGTGCGGTTGTCTGTGCACCGGCCTACAGCCTGAAGTGTTCGACCGATTTAGTTCAAACTTTTTATATAGCACTTTTTGGTGATTCCCTAGAGGGGGAATTAAAATTTTCGTTTCAGTCCGGCTATTATCCTACCGGCTGCGCCAAAAATTTATAAGTTAATTTTAAAATGCTTAGGAACAAAACAAAACGAAAACCGTTAATTTTACCTATTCACTTCAGATTCATACTTACCAGTCAACTTCTTCAATCGAAACTAACTTGGTTAGGTCATCTACGGCCAAATGCACACTTAGCACTCCCAACATAGCTGCGTAAGGTTTGGCATAGGACAGCAATATAGTTTCGACACAGTGCAATGGCTTGAGTGAGTTCAACGCAGTTTGAGCCAATAAAGTGACCCAAATACAGGGCACAACATTACGTATAACCAACCAGGTACCTCCCATATAACGGTTTTGGTTTTTCAAAATTTTTTCGAAAACGGCTCTAGAAATTTTGATAAAACTTTTTGTACGTTATATATAGAGTGTAGCTATCATAACAGCGTTTCAGGTTTTTGGCTAAATATACACATAACGGGGATTTGGTATTACGGTTCTTTTTTTATAAGTTTGGCAATAAACGGCTTCACTGATTTCATTTAAATTTGATATTGCACTTAAAATTATTATTCTAGGTACACAAAATGGCATTTGAAGTTTTTGGCTAAACAAACGTTTAGTAAATAGCTATTATACAGGCTCATCACTCATTTAGGGCATTTTCTGATATTTTTCCCCTTTGAACATATATATTTTATTAAATGGAATTTTTGTCAAAACCATAGTTTGCTACAAAAGTGAGTTCGTGCGACTCAGTAGTTCATTTTATTTATGTAATATGAAAAACAAAAAAGTCCCACAACCTCGAAAACTAAGCAATAAAACATTGATTTTTATTAGCTTATAACTTTTAAAATATTAAAGGCAGGTATATTAAACAAAATGTACGACTGGGTCTCACGAACTTGCTCTTGTAGGAAATTATAGGATTACGAAAAATTTAGTTTATCAAATTATGTGTATAGCCAAATATGTAAAAACACCGAATATCCGTTAAGCGCATTTTTAGCCAAAAACCTGAAATGAAGTCATTTTAACAGCACTCCAAATATAACGTTCACAAAGTTTATCAAAGTCGTTAAAGCCGTTTTCTATCAAATTAACAAAAACTAAAACCGTTATATGGAAGGTACCCCTTACAGGCCGGCTAAAACAAAAAATTAAAATTTGTCCTCTAGGGAGTCACTAAAAAGTGGAATACTTAGACCAAGTTTAAAGAAAACCATTAACCCGTTTAGGCTGTAGTTCGATGAAAAGACAACCGCACATCCGCACATCCGCACACCCGCCCACCCGCATGCCGAAACTTACTTTTTTGGGTATCTATATGTATACCATCGTAATGTCAGGTTTGATTAAAATTTAGAAATTTTTTTCTACACGAAACCAATACTTGCCCTATTGAGCAAGTAAAAAAAAGTATTTAAAAAAGATGAGAAAATTTATTTAACGGTTTCCAAGATAATTTAACGGTTTCCAAGATAATTAGGTTTAAACTCCTCAAAAATTAAAAATTGTATGTGTATGTTTTTTATCCTTTTGAAATAAGATTATTTTTGTCTTATGCAGATTTTAAAAGTTAATTTTCTTTAAGGGAATTTAATGCACTATACCACCCTCTATATCAAAACGGCGCACCAAGAGCTGATTACCCAATCAGCGCTTGGTGCGCTTAATACCCTTCTCTTTCCGGCTCACCTCCAACATGTCGGGCTTTTAGTATTTTAACTCCTGAATCATACCATTCAGTTTATACACATAGAGAAATTATCTTTTTGAAAAGTAAGTTTCAAACTTTCCTCGTATGATGTCGTTAGTATCGACTTTGTTTTGTTTTTTACTCTTGTAGCAATTATTCTTCAGTTAAAAGGGAAAAGAAATAAAGAAAAACAAATACAAATGTATGCCGAAGAATTCTGTCGTCTCGGGTTCAGTGTTGTTCATTACAGTGAATTTAAGCAATATCTAATAATTACTCGATATGCTTATTTAGCGACATCTACTTCGGTGAGTTTGAAACCATCTTGATTTCTCTATGTGTATAAACTCAATGATCATACTGACCAAGTTTCTTTAATTTAGTCTCAGAGAATTTATCCCTACAACGGAGCGTAAAGCTCAAAAAGGGGAACTAAATACCCCTCCCCCTCCTCCGGCTCACCACTCATACGTCAGGACTTTTAGTATGTTGAACAATATTTTGAAGGAATGGATTAGGTCCCTGCCCTGCTCACCGCTCTACAACCCGTCTATCGACTGGACTATTCGCTATGTGCGCATTGCTCCTCTAGTATAGACACACTGACAGCCAGTGCTTTCAGTGTTCAAAAATAAAATTTATTGTGAACAAATTTCCATAGAAACACAAGAAAATAACGCCATCTATTAAATAGTAGAAGAATTTGTTTGATTTTTTTTGACATTTTTGTGTGTACTGACTAAGAAAATCTCCTTTTCTTTGCCATTGCGAATAATCAGCCTTATTGTGAAGTTCGACCGAACTACATTACCCCCAAAATAATTCACATTTCACTTTTCGCCTATTGTGAATGTTCGGGCGAAAATTGTGAATTTCCGGGCGAAATCAATTAATGATCACAAGTTGCAATATTCACAACAAATACACATCCAAAAGATTGTTTAAACAATTTAATTTTGCAATCCTTTTAAAAAAACAACACAACACAATTATCGCCCTTCTTAAGATCTGTCAAATCAGAAACTAGGTGTGTTCATTTATTTTTTCAAGTAAATTCTTGAACTTGAAGGAGTAAAAAATATTCTCTGAGATAATACATTTATTACAAAAAAAAAAAATAATAGAAGATATTTTAGAAAGTTGTACTTAGTAGCTATTTAATTATAAAAATGTAAAATTCAAACCGAAAATATTTCAAAATCAAGATTAATGATGTTTTTTTTGTTAGAAATGAAAAACAAAACTGTCACAATTTGTTCCGGAGTTAATTGATGTAACTTTTAAGAAGTGCATAAACACGCCTCGCTTATCCAAAATGTCACTGTTGATTCGAAGTGAAAAATCCTTCGGGCGGAATTCCCAATAGCTTTTAAAATTCCGGGGGAACAGATTTTCGCCAGGCGAATTGTATTCCGGGTGAACTTCACAATTTTGTTTTCATTTTACGACCAGTTAAGTTTGGTTATCGCAATTTTTAGCGAGAAATCCATAATACGACTCATATCAAATTTCGGTCTAATATTGTGGATGTATATTCAATTTTATAATAAAAGCTTATATTTCATTTGAATGAGATAAAATTCTTAGATTTATCGGGCTAGAATTTAAATCTTAAGTTCTGCCTTTAACGACTCCATGGTTTAGCCTTACATATTTCCTATACAAGCAATGCACCTTAAAACGCATAATCACTTCGGGCTATTATCGTCTGACCATAAAGTCAGTAACAAAACAATCATGTACTTATGTACATTACGCTTAAAGTTGCAGAAATTTGAAACTCACAACATAAAAGATTTCTTTAGTCGGTAGGAGGCGGTTGTTTAAATTGTTTAATTGTCAGTTCCATGCACTTGTACAGTGGTGTATGTATAGATAATAGGTATATACATAGGATGAGGTATGTCATCTCTATGAAAAAAAAACACCGCCAAATAGTTGCAAAAACGAAGCTCCAAGTTGTGCTTCTGGGCCACCACAACTTCATTAGTGCAGCGCGCAAGAGTAAGCGAAAGATAAAAAACCAGTTGTTGTGTTTGCGTGTGATAATTATTTTGTGGCGTAGTGTAGCTCTTCATTGGACACTTTGAATTTAAGTTAAATCCGGTGGAATCTTAGTTTTCTGTTACGCAATTTATACAATAAGATATCTTCCATCACGCACCAAAATTATGGTGAGAAGTGTTGTTTTTAATCTACAACGAAAATGAAGTTATAATTAATGGCTGATGATAGTGAGATCATCTTGGAAAAACAAACAATACTTTCGACCGACGACGGTGAAGATGGTTACATGAAGTTTGTGTTATAAATTGCTTACAGATAAACACGTGCTTATAATATCGTTATGATGACTTTCTTATGATAAATTGCCAGTTTACAACCATTAAATTGAAATTACAAGAACAAACATTTTGGAAAGTTTGCTTAAGTTTGTAATTGATTGTGGCGCTTAATTTCTTTTTTTTATTAATTTTTTTGCTTCAATGCACTGACCTGAAAAATTGTACTAAAACCTTGTATTACTGACATGGACATTGGACATACATATAGATAGATAGATAATATGCATAGGTACCTGCAATAAAATCTCTTCCGCTTTATTATTCCACCATGATTGTTTGCTTCTCTTTCTCAATTTCAACTTTAATTTCAATTTATTTGTATAATTCTTTTATTATAGAAGACGGTGTTGCTGGATGATGGTAGGGTAAGGTCGGGTGAGAGAAAAGAGGTTTTTATTTAAAAACAAAACAATTTTATTATTTAACTTTCTAATACCTACACTTAAAATAGGAATATACATAAATAAAATGCACAGACACCCTTCTTTTTACTTATCATTAAAGGTACTATAAAACAATGTATAAGTTCGTTAAAAAAAAAATTAAATACCATGACATGACATTACGATGATAGAGAAGTGAGTCCGGAAATTCTATCTGTTTGTCTGTCTGGTGGTGCAGGCAACTTCAGCACCTCACTCTTGTAGCTTTATATTGGCTCCATTTTCTTTCTCTGGCTGTAAATTATATGTAACAAAGAAATAAAATTAATAATGATACAAATTGATACAGGTAATATAAAAATATTTATTTTTGTATTAATATTCAACCAAGTAGAAGACTTAGCATCATTTTCTTTTAAGTGGACTTTTCTGAATTATTATGCAAAATTAAAGCGTTTAGCGGCCTATAGTTCAAGAAAATATTGCGATTCGCCCGGGTGATTATTATTATATGTATGTGTCACGAGCTACTGCGATTTAAGGGTGGGTCTTCCTCGTAAATGTAGGGTACTACGTGCACAAAACTTAATATATCTCCTACATTTGAAAAGATATTTTGATGAAATAAAATTTATTATTTAGTCCATGAACATATCTTAAAACATATGTCCTCAATTTTATGTTTTACAAAAGTTTGTGCTTTTTAGGGAAGGAATTACACATTTTGTCCCCTTTATTTTGGCTGATTTATGCATTCCCTCAAGGGGCTCTCGTGTGATTTGTTTTTTTATTTTGTTGTTAATGTTTTTCAACTGTCAATGAATGTATGCTTTTCATAGGATAAAAAAAAAAAAAAAAAAATTATTTGAGCTACAAAATGGACGTAAGTTCACACTAATTTAAAACTCGTTTATTGGGGCAGTTTCTTAAATTTTCAACGGAGCCAAACAATATTTTTTTTTTATAACAGAAAGTAGATACTTTATTTGAAACAAAACAAAAAATTATTTTTTTCCACTTTATACGTCTGAAAAACTTATATATACACAAACAATACTACTTTTTTCTTTTCCCCGTTGGGGCTGGCATGTTTTATTCTTAATATTTTTTGTTTTTAATTTATTCGAATCTCTTATTATTTTTGTAAATCCTGCTGTAAATTTTTTTGCAATTTTATATTGTTTAGACGTAAAAATTTACAATTCAAAGTATCTATACACATGGTAGTTTTCCCAGGTTGAAATGCCATGTACAACTTTATTATTATTTTTGTATTTTATTTCAATTATTTTTTGCTAAAGTTCCAAGTGAAGAAAACAATATCACACGCATAAACAATTTTATATTTAATTTTGAAAAAGCATCTTTTTAACGATTTTGTTAATCAAAATACGCACACAACGATATTTAGTTCACGAAACTTCCGTCGAAAGAGGATATTATATTCTCGTTCGCACTCTCTTTAGAATCAACTTTTTTTTTTTGTGGTGATACACAAAACACAAATGGTATGGTGAATGGTGTACATCAGCGTTGCCGCCGAGAAAAGAAAATGCCGTGTCACATTTTAAAAACTGCTTGCCATGAAAAAAATATAAATCTTCTGTTAAAAAAATAAAACTTTATTTCTGTAATTTATTATATAATTTTCCATCAATATTAAAGTAAGATATAGGCAATGATAAAGTGTGCGATATTGAAATGTTTCGTGCCACTGTGCCACAAGAAAAAATTGTCGTGTCAAAAAAGCACGATTGGTTAACTTCGGCAACGCTGGTGTACGTACGATTCGTAGGTATCGTCGTCGTCGCTGTCGTCCAAGTAGGTATATGATATTTTTGTTTTTTTTTCTACTTGGTTTTGGAAGGAAACTTATGGATGTGGGAATAATGCTGAAAAAGATGTTATTCGTTAATTATATAGAAATAGAGTCTCAGGGAATCGTCTATAAAATGAGTTAATCTTATCGAATCTTCAAGGTTGAGGTGTCAAAAGGAAGAAGAAATTGAGATCTATGTTTCTGTATCAGAATAATTGACGTAGGCACTTGGGCTTGGGCACTTCTATTTTTGTTTGCGATTAAACCTAAATTGGAGATACCTCCTCTTCTGTTATCCTACAACGGAAAGAAACAAAAATATTGAAGATGACCTCCTTTTTGGTGGTGTGGTTGGACACGATTAGTAAATTGTGAGATAGTGGGAAGAGGGAATGTGTATATTGCAATTGTATATCTATGTTCCTATTTTTATTTAGAAGCGATTTTTTTTTTCATTTCGCGTGTTGACGGACATGGAGTGGTAGGTAATTGCAAATAAGAATGTGTGTGACTTAAATGTCTTTGCGTGGCCTTTGGCATGTGCCGAGGGAAAGGGTATCATGATGACGATCTACGTAGGTACCTAGCCTGCAATGAAAATACTCATTTTTCTTCACTGGCACCTAAATAAAAGCATTAGGTAAAAATAAATCAGAAATGAAAACTATCAGATTTTACCTATTATTTTCCAAATTATTTGGGGTTGATTTTGTTGAAAAAATAAATGGAAAATAATTAAAAAAAATGCAATTTGAATGATTGAATTGTTGTTTGCCAAATAACTAATATACTTCAATCAAAATCTGTGAATGTTAAAAAGTAACTTGTTCACAAAGAGCCTCAGAAAAAAAATTTACAGGAAAATAACTGTGACCGCCGGCGGGTCAGATGCCATGTAACGGTTTTGTCAAGTGCTATGTGACCCATATGACATATTTTTTTTCGAAACAAAACTTTGGAACAATTTAGAAGAGTCCTAGCACAATCTAGCACTGGTTTTTAAATTTGAAAATTCGAAAAAGGGAGCTCCCAGGAAGGCAAAATTGCTAAATTAGTGCAAAAGTTTTCGCTGTCTAAAACCTACAATTTTTAAGTAAAAAAAAAAAAAAAGATCAACACAAACCAGCACAAATGTAGCACAACCTGGTTCATTTGTCAAAAATTCAAATTTGAAAAAAGGGAGGCTAACTTCACACTTTCGGGAACATGTTTTTTGAGCTTTTTATCCACAGTTTCGATTTTTTTTTCAAAATAAAAAGAGAAAAAACTTCGTATTAGGGTACCACAACCTTGTAGAGTTTTTAAAAAATTTAAATTTGGAAAAATGGGGGGAAGCACCTAATTTCTGAAAATCACATTTTTGGATCTTGTTTTCGCAATTTTAAAAGTTTTCAAAATTCACCCCTTTGCAATAAACCCTAAAGTAATTTTCAAACAGGTCAAATAGTTATACTGACCTACTTTACACTTATCTTACATAAAGCTTCCTAAAAAAAACTATTTCAATGTACCTACCTACCTACATGTGTAACGTAAAAATAAAAATAAATGTTGTTCTTAGAAAAAGGTGGTTTTGGTTTTTTTTTTAATTTCTTGAGAACGACATAAAATTTTTGCATCCGGTTTTCTTATTTAGACTTAAAATTAATAACAGCATTGAATTTTGAAATTAAAATTAGCACTTAATTACGTAAAATTTTGAAAAAAATGAATTTGAAATTTTTTTTTCAATTTTTTTTTTCAAAATTTTGACTTTGAAAATTAATATTTCAAAAACTATTTCTTAGAATAGATTTATTTAAACACAGAATGAAAGAAAAAGTTATTGGCTTTTCAAAAACGTATCGCACAGCATTGTGAATGAAGCCGTTGATTTTAAATAATTTTTTTCCCATTTTAAGTCAGTTTTTTCGAAAATTGCCCCTCCCGGCTAAACGGAGGGGAATAGACCCCCCCTCCCATACGATTTTTTTCTTGTCTCAACGCAACCTACACGCCCTAGCATTTTGTCGCATTGCTCATGACTCACCCTGTATATAAAACTAGCTGTTTTGGTGAACTTCTTTCCGCAATTTTGGGTTTTTAAGATTTTTTCAATTTTCCAAAATTTAAAACTTTCGGCTCCATTGTGTGAACCTGGTTCAATAAAAATCCAACAAAGAACTCCCAAGCAAGTCGGATAATTATTCAGCCGAGTTATCCGCGTACAAACAGACACCAATTAATTTGTATTTATATAGGTACCTATCTACATAGGTATATAGATTAGGTTATATTACACCTAGAGGTAGGTACCTACATCCAAGATGATACAAGTTCTAAAAACTCAGAGTAAGGCGATTTCGCATGTTTATTAACATACCTGTGCCTCCCTGATTCCAAACATCAAAAAATGATCATAGGGCATACCTATATACATAGCTAGGAATGTAAATGCTGCACGACTTTTCTGTTTGGTCATTTTTATTTTTATTCTGAAAACAAAATGTACATAGGTAGGTAGGTTTTCCCACGTGACAATGAAGTGACAATGTTTCAATTGCAAAACAAAAATATACAGTGTTGTGCTGTTGTTTGAAATCTGACAACAACAAAAATCGAAAGGAAATCTCAAATTTCGCACATTACAAATGAACAAGTTACCTTATTCTTCCAACATCCTTACTTGTAAACTCCAAAATTCACCCCTTTGCAATAAACCCTAAAGTAATTTTCAAACAGGTCAAATAGTTATATTGACCTACCTCACACTTATCTTACATAAAGCTTCCTAAAAAAAAACTATTTCAATGTACCTACCTACCTACATGTGTAACGTATATTTATGCATGTTCATTTGATGTGTCCTGACCTTCATCAAGATCTCGATCGAATTACAAACGAGTTCACATTTTTTTGTTACTGTTTTTCCAGTTCCAGCAACAGCTAGTGAAAGTGAAGAAAAAACAACTAAACGAAAAGAGAAAAAAAAAAATGACTCACATTTTAGCTATACCTACTCATGTGTTTTGAAAACAAAATTGAAAAATATCCCTTCACCCTTCCATAAACAGAAAGCATAGAACTCATCATTCCCATTCAAATCGAAAGGATGACAAAACAACAAACCCATTTTGAAAAGAGAACAAGAGTAGTTGAGCGTATCAAAAACAATAATGAAGAGAAAAGAATATAGCACTACCACATTGAAATACGTTTACATGAATTTTAAATTCTATTGTCATGAAGACCCACCCTTAAACAAATCCTTTGAGATTTTACTTTGTTGTTCTCTTTGTTTAAAAAAAAAGTTATTAAGAGAAAAACATTGAAGGGGTGCCATTTCCCCCAGGGTGCCATTACCCTTTATCACTTTAGAATCTTTGACATACGACTTTATGAAAATGGCTTCCTTTAATAGTAGTCAATATGAGTTTCAAGAGATAGATCATCAGACTTGCAAAAATGCTAAGTATGTTTTCACCTGCAGAAGAATTCCTGATGCCATATCCTAAAGCACGACGGTAGTCCTAATAAGTCTTCGTTATAGGTTTGCTGACTTTTCATTTAACACAAAAAAAAAATCCTGGCAAATGTTTTCAATGAAGTTGTGCGAATATCTAACAAAAACGTATTTTGGGAGCACAAACTATATTGCACATCGTTCTTTTGAAATTGATAAGATGTTACTAATAACAAGTAACTCTTCCTCAAAGTTGTTCACTTTCATCTATTCATGGAACATTTCTTTCCAGTGTTTCGGCATTTTGTGATGCCCCGATTGGGGCCGCCTCTGAGAAAACGGAAGGTGTTTTGTAACTCCCTACAGTATGATTTTCAGACGTTGAAGACTATAATTTTTCAATTTATTTTCTTGTAAATATAATATTTGGAAAACGTCTTGACCAAAAAAAATTATTTTTGTACAATAAATGTTACCTATTTAGTACTTTAAATTGTCATATTTCAAATTTGAAAAAATTAAATTTATAAAAAATTATTAAGTAAATCGATTTATTTAAAAACAGCTCTAACGATTTTGGAATATTTATTTTTTTAGTAAACTAACATTTAGCTCAGGCAACAAAATTTTCTGCATAACTACTTTGATTTTGGCTTGAATCTTTGTAAAAAGAAGTTTTAGCACTTTTGTGAAAAATTCACGTTTTTCAGTCAGTTTGAATTCTCGAGTTAACTCAGAGTTAAATTAACTAAACTGGTGAGTAAACTCTAGGGTTAGATCGGGATCTCAAACTGTTTTTATCACCGTTAACTCGAGATTAATCTAATCCTGAAATAATCTCGCACGGAAAATCTGGACATAAAAGACTCATCTCAAAGGTCTATGGGACGATGGAAAATAAACTTTCACCAAGATTCGTTAAATGGTGCAGTACATGTCGTATAAGGTTTTTTTTTTTCAAAATCTGACTTCCTCGATAAAAGCTCAATATTGATCGCAACCAATTTTTTACCAAGACTATCCTAGCTAATTAAAATAAAATAGCGTACCAATTTGTTTTAACTATTTTCGTTAATTCACATCCCATTAGTTTTTGAACAACTTTTATTCAATTAAATATTTTAAGAAGGTTATATGAGCTTATGACAGATATTATACGTATAAAAGTCTCCGATCCAAAGACATTATAGTCATTAGTTCACGTGAACTTTTAAGTGAAGGCAATGATGCGAATTTTCCAAGTCAAATGTTCTAAATTTGTTTTGGAAACATTCAAATTTTCTTAAAAGTTTTTAATAAAGTCATATTAAGTTTCCAAACTTAAATTGCAATCGTGCCGCTATATTAATGGAAAACCTAATTGATTTCCGCAATTTATTAATTTGTTTTACCAACAATACCTGTAAAAGAGTAACTTTTTGTAGGCAAACTCGTGTCGTGACATATCAAACTGTTTCTTTGTAGTTTATAATTTATTAGCGTCCAATTCGTGAATAGAAATCTCACTTTCACAACATCTGCCCACTGTGCATTATTCAATCACACCACTGACATCTGACACAATAACCTAAAAGTGACAAGATGATTTTCTTAATTCACATCGACATTTCGAATGCGCATCACTTCGTCATCACCTTCACCATAAGTGTCAAAATAAAAGAAGCAAAACTCATCCACAATATGCTGTTACCTTCACGCGCTCTCAGACGCGATTGCGAGTGGAAAATGCTTGAGTTATTCCAAAAATGCATCTGAAATGCCACACTTAAGATGGAATTACATCTCGCACCCATTCATAGCACATTGGCATTGCTTTGCTTTGGTGAAATGAAAATTGGACACAAAAGTCAAAAAATATTAAAATACTCCTCAAGTTGGCACGTCTGATTGCATTACCTGATCAGATCTGTAGCTTTGTTCCAGAGTTGACATGCACGTATGCAACGACCTTGAGTTGATATATACATGTATTGTTGTACATTAAGTTGAATTTATTTACAACTGATCCCACATTGGCATTGGCTTGGCAGCTTGGCACACACGGGACAATGGGTTAAGTAATAGATACTCAGCTGTCAGGCTTAACTCAGCAGATTAGGGATTTTGATGGCCAAATTATTTTTGACAGTAATTACCGGGAGAGATAACTTCTAGAGACAATGGTAACTATGAATTTGATGTAGAAAAATAATTTCAAGCTTTTAAGTATACGTCAGTTTATAAATCAGACAAGGACTCAATTATTATGATCACGTTTCTTTTTCATCGATTAGATTATTTTGTTTATATTTATGATAAGAAAATTCGATGAAACGTATTGAAGTATATTGATATGAATGAAGGTAATAATTAGAATGTAGTGGCATTGGGTTTTTCAAAGTCGATTTGCCATTCTTCCTCAATATTTTAATAATAATTAATCTACACACATATGTATATGTAAATGTAAATACCTATTCGCTATGTGCGTATTGCTCTTCTTTCATAGAAACACTTACATAGTGTAATGAAGCGTTAGTCGTATTGCTTGTCGCGAGGCATTATTATAAGCCGTCTATCCCACGACACTTTCTGTCGCGAGGCATTATTATAAGCCGTCTGTCGCGAGGCATTATAATAGAGTAACATTTTGAATTGCATTATTGTGTGTATGAAATAAACTGTTAGAGAATCTTTGTTATTAATAAAAAAAACTGGTAATTGGTCAGAGTTCAGATCTTTAAAGTCCGAGTTTTATTCTATTTGCTTTCTTTGGGTTTGACCCTGGACGAGTCTACTTCAGCCTCGATAAAAAAGCATCACAATAGACACACTTAAATTAGTGTTCAAAAATAAAATTTATTGTTAACAAATTTCCATTCATCCAAATTAGAAACTAACGCTATCTAGTATATAATAGGAGAATTTGTTGCAATTTTTTTTGAAATTTTTGCATATAGCGAATATACAATATTATGGCGTTAATTTGTATTTGAAAATAAACTAACACCATTATGGCGTTAGTTGTATGGGCATCATTTACGGTACAGTAAATGGAACCTCTGCATATGTGTCTTTTCCGCAAAAAAAGTAGACATAAGGATGTAGTATGACATCAACCAACTAAAGAAGTTTAACGTCCCAGTTTTCTCGAAAACGGCTAATACAATATTGATAAAACTTGTTCTTTACATGTATAACAGCATTTCAGGATTTTGGTTCGTGCGAGACAGTTGCGTATTTTATTTTTTTCTGTGGGTTAGGCCTAATGGGAAAACTACAAAAATAAAAAAAATGGCCGAATACTAAAGTTCGTCCATAATGTAAGAGTTACCTAAATTCTAGGGCTGGGGTTACACATGTGAGTTTTCCTCACCCATTTTTCATTTGCGAAAAATAGGTGAATATTTCAAAATATTAATATTCTGTAGTCAATCTCTTTTAATTAAGAAATATTCATAATTTTTAAAACATTTTTAGTTATGAAGCTTCAATAAAAGTTGTGTTACTACTGACATCTCAAAAAAATATATTTTATTAAAAAATATAACCTCAATTTCAAGTTGAACACCAAAAATGTCACTACCATGGGTTGTCCCAAGACCTACCTTTGCTATAACTCCAGAACATTTTAGCGAAATAAGAAAACGTTCGAATAATCTAGTACCTAACACAGTTTTGTGAGGTAAACATGAATAGCTAATTTCGTGCAGTAAGTTTATTTTTAATACTTTTATCCTACTACTATATAAAAGAGTAGTTTTGTTAGTTTATTTGTTATATTGTTACTGTGGTAAAACACATATAACAACAAACTATTATTTTCTAAAATTTATTGTAAAAATTACTTTTAACTGTTCGTCAGGTTTTAGGATATTAAAAATAACAAAATACACTTTAAAACTGGGTTAATTTTTAAAAAAACTTTTGCCCGGCGAACAATTAAAGTAATTTTTCTTACCATTTCGACGTTTCACGTTTCCAATTTTGTCTAACAACTGTCATCAGTGAATATTAAAGAGAGCTCACAAAATATTTCACGGGCATTTCGCCCAACTGTCATACCTACCATTGTTAAACTTATTGAGGATTGGTAAAGTTGATATGCGCAGCGAGTAGTCAAAATTAGTAATACGTTATCGTTGGTCTTTAGTACAAACTTGACTACTACTGCGCTACACGTATATGATAAAGTTGAAATGCGCAACAAGTAGTCCAAATAAGAACTAAGTTATCTTTGCTCTTTATTACAAACCTGATTACTGCAGCGCCAAAACATGAATTTGACGTTTGACGTAAAATGATTTGACAAATTACTTTTTACTGTCAGATACAACAGCGATGGCATTTGAATCCGTCACCCCTATAGTCAAAGCTGTCAAATTATTGCATTCATTTGCGCCAAACTTATACCAGATAATTTCCAATGCCTCCAAACAGTTCGCCAACAAACGTCAAATGCATCACTTTGACTTTTCACGTAAAAACAGCGATGACATTTGAATCTGTCACCTTTAAGGTGAAAGGTGTCAAGCTATTGAATTCATTTTTTATTTGACAAATAACTTTCACAAATGTCTATTTGAATCTGTCACCTTTAGACGATGTTCACATTGGACGTACTCATCCGACGTAAATTGACGTTTCTATGTTTGACAATGATTCTACTTCCCTTGAAATTTTGATTTTGATAAAATATAATATAAAATAAAAATAAATAAATAAAAAAAAATGAGTCCAAATGTATTTTTGTTTTTTATTAAAACAAGGATTAGGAATATAGACATCGTTCTAGGCTGAGTGCACCGAGTGCCCGGGCAACGCCGGGTACTTTCTGCTAGTTAAGTAATATAAGAGCTATATAAGGAGTGTCCCAGATAAAATGATGAATTCTCTACCAGAAAACCTGAAAAAATCAAATTGATGATCGAAAAAGATTCTCCTTTTGTATTATAAATGACAGTATTTGTTGTTTATTTTTAAATATTGGCGCTGTAACTACAAAAAACATACAGAAATGTGATATTTTCCAAGTCGAATGGACGAGTGATTTTTTATGAAATATAGAAGTATAAAATTAAATTTATTTTGATCGCATCTATATTATAAACTACTTTTAGTTTGCATTCTTTATTTAAATTCGATTATATTCTCGTAAAACAACTTTCGATATCATTGCCATGCCTCCTTTTCTAAGCCATCATTACCATGGTCATCTTTCCTTGCATGGTAAAATTAAGATATATATTGAGCAATACGACTTGAGAATAGTTGCATTTACTCATCTTGATCGTTCTTCAAGCTCCAATGACGAATTTGTTTTCAAAAAAGTTCCGGATATGGGTTAAAAGAACAACAAATTAATTTGAACCTAATCTTAAACTATTGTATAATTTTGTATAAAAAAAATTGTTTTATTTTCTTATGGCTACGATCAACAATCATGCTTAAGTTTTTTTAATGATGATATATTTTGTATTTATCAATTGTCGGGATTATTTTGTCATTTCTGCGGCAGAAGTGTCATTTCTGATTAATATTATAAAATATTAAATTGTCAGCACACTGCTGAAAAACTTTTCCTAGTGCAATATGAACCAAAACCTACCATTATAAAACAAAATCAGTTTATTTTAAGAAATTTCCATTTTTGGGTCCGAAATATTAATATTTTGAAATATTCACCCATATACTTATGCAGTTTGCTGCAAACAAACTGAGATGCTAACGTCCTCTTTCCTGTACTAACAATCTTTCCTAGACGAACTATAGTGAACAAGTGCACTGTTTTTAAAAAACACATTTTTTTATCAATTAAGGCGCCGTGAAACAACGTCAAGTGCAGTGGCGTAGCTAGCCCTTCGGAGGCCACGTATCAAAGTTCTCTTCGGGTTCACCCTGTTTTTTTTTCTTTTTGTTATGTATGTAAAAAAAAAATAATTAAGCGTGCAAACATGCATATTACTTGCTAATAAAATAAATTAAATTTAATGGCTTTACATATAAGTAGGTAGATAAGTGCCATATTTTGTATACATTTTGGGATCAAAGTTTCTTCAGAGAGTACTCCTTTGTAGCTAACTATTTTTTGTCATAAGAAATTTTGTTACAAAATACATACATATTCAGTTTTTTTTTGCGTTTTCTCAAAAGTCAGATCAGATAGATGCGTTTCCTTCTTCCAACTGGTAATTCATTTTGTTTCAAAACGATAATAGTTTTCTGGTTCTAAGCCTTAGAAAGTATTATTCCAGAGGCTCCGATATCTGTGTAGAGTTCGAGTAATTAAAATATCTAGGCAGCAGTATAATAGACATTGGCCCTATACAGGGTGATTGGTATAAGATGCACCAAAAAGCTTTAGCGTGTAGGTGAAGTTAAGACAAGAAAAAAATCGTATGGGAGGGGGGTCTATTTCCCCCCGTTTAGGCGGGAGGGGCAATTTTCTAAAAACTTGACTTAAATCAGAAAAAAAATTATTTAAAAACAACGGTGAATGATACAAAGCCTTGTTATATTTTTTTTCGAAAGCCAGAAAACTATTCTTTTATTAAATTTTTAAATTAAGTTGTTTAAGTGAACAGTTGAAAAAAAATTAATTTTCAAACTCAAAATTTTGAAAAAAAAAATTTAAAAAAAAATGTTAAACTAATTTTTTTCAAAATTTTATGTAATTAACTATTATTTTTATTTTCAAAATTCAATGCTCTTATTAATTTTTATTCAAAAACAGAAAACCGGATGCCAAAATATATCTTAGTCTTTAAGAAATTAAGAAAAACTAAAAGTATTTTTTTCCAAGAAAACACTTTTTTTCTGGTTTCCCCAAATTTGACCTGCTCAGGCCAATTATTAATTAGGGGATTATCCCTTTTTTTATTTTTTATTGCATACTATATGATTTTAATCAAATAATAAAAAAAAAGAATTAACTTTTTACTTTATATACTTACTAGTTTTACTTTTATTTTTATTTAATTTCTCAAAAACTAAGATACATTTTGGCATCCGGTTATCTGTTTTTGACTAAAAATTAATAAGAGCATTGAATTTTGAAAATAAAAATAATAGTTTACATAAAATTTTGAAAA
Organism: Baccha elongata; assembly: GCA_951217065.1. Classification (NCBI taxonomy): domain Eukaryota; kingdom Metazoa; phylum Arthropoda; class Insecta; order Diptera; family Syrphidae; genus Baccha; species Baccha elongata. Next base: position 54,914,942 of record OX578272.1, on the reverse strand, counting down.
AAATTAGTTTAAAATTTTTTTTTTAGTTTTTTTTCAAAATTTTGAGTTTGAAAATTAATTTTTTTAAAACTGTTCACTTAAAAAACTTAATTTGAAAACTAAATAAAAGAGTAGTTTTCTGGCTTTCCAAAAAAATATAACAACGGTTTTTATCATTCACCGTTGTTTTTAAATAATTTTTTTTCTGATTTAAGTCAAGTTTTAAGAAAATTTGCCCTCCTGCCTAAACGGGGGGAAATAGACACCCCTCCCATACGATTTTTTTCTTGTCTTAACTCCAACTACACGCTCAAGCTTTTTGGTGCATCTTATACCAATCACCCTGTATATCTACAGGATTTCGTCATAATAACGAAAAGTTAACGATTAATCGATGCAAAAGTAGTGCAACTCATTTAAGCTCATGAATAAATCAGATAATGATAAAATGTTGCTTCCATCCTGGAGCATTTCTGTGGACGTGAGCATTGTGTTTTTTGTGAATTAGTTTTTATCTTCGAAGATTCCACTTAAACTTTGATATGTGTGAAAGATTTTATTCCGTTTCATACCTAACAACCTAACTATCCATTTCCCTCACCTAAACATTCGGGTTTCCCCAGTGGATATAATCCTGTGTGTACTGTGTAGATAGACTGTAGAGACCAATTCACTTTGAATTTTAAGTAAAATTCTGTGTCTGATATTCAGTCATCTTCTGCTAATTCATCAAATAATAAGTTTTTTAGTTTTGCGTTTTTTCTTATTAAAAAACAGGTTATTTTCTTGTTCTCAAAAACAAATATCACTCTACTTTTGCTAATTTTTTAGTTTTGCGTTTTTTTTATTAGAAACAGGTTCTTTTTTTGTTCTTAAAAACAAATATCACTCTACGAACTTAATAAACAAGAAAAATACAAAAAAAAAACCCTGAACAATTTTTGCGCATGTGCCTGAAAGATTGCTCAGTAAAATTCTAACCATTTGTAAATCTTTATGTCCAAACTAAAGAACTTTGAAAACTGGGTTCATAATTTCAAAAAAGGAAGAAAAAAAAAGAGGTTAGATAGGAGTAACTCAATAAAATCGGAGGTCTCTAAAATTGAATGCATATTGTTAAATGTGATGATCGTAACAATATGCATAAAATTCATTTCATTTTAGTTGAAATTAAATTAAGTTTATATAACATTTTCATTATTAAAGAATAATTGCTTCTTATAACGAGTAATGCAACATTCTTCAGAGACCATCAGGAGGTTAATTTCATATTTTTTAGTTAAATGTTTGCTTAATATGGCCAGCGTTTAATACTGTTGCCAAAAATGTTGCATATTTTTCAAAATTATCAAAAAAATCTTGCCAATTCTGGAAAATAATCGGCATTTGGGACATGCCTCTTTTATAAGGGCTTGTATAAATTAGATGACTCGCCTCACTCACTTTCTCATCTCACTTCTTTGCCAATAGCGATTCAGCTATTTTGACGAGATGAGAAATATAGTTTCGAACACCCAAAACGCCATCAAACAAAGAATATCAAGAATATTCATAACCTCACTTTTTATGTGACAAAATATTTGATTGAAAATAAGTTTCATTATTATACATATACAATACATATTAAATTACGTACATATATTAATATGCACTAGTTAAGATTTAAAAAATAAATAAAATTTTTACAACAACCTTTTACCATTTTGAGGCACGGCATGTTTCTCCCTAAAATATCAATAAAGAGAGTCAATTCTTGCTTTTGTATTTTCATTACTAATACATGAATATATATGTAAAACAATTTGTTGAGAAAATAACACATTTGATAAATTTACCTACATGTACACCAACTCACGGCCGATATTTAAGGCAAGTAATCAATCTGACGTTTCATTTCACTCACTGGAACATTCGCAATTGTTAGCTGTATCGATTTTCAATGAAATGCGAATCATCTCACTCACTCCTTGGAAGTTTGAATTAGCTGAATGTCGGCACTGGTTGGTACAAGTAAGATAAAACATGGGAAGGAAAACCAGACACATGTAAAGAAATCAGCAATAACTTCATCTTAAGTTATTGTTATGGTGTTTTGTAATTTATTTGAATGAACTCTTCTTAGCACCCCTAGTTGTCTTCCGGGGGCCCCTAAATAAAATAAATTCGCGCGAATTTTTAATTTTCACACCACAAATTGATGTTTCCTTGGTTAAAATTTTTTTCGCTTTCGTTCTCGATATTTTTATACTGGCCAGGCCACCAACAAGTTGCTCTCTTGGTAAACAAAAAGAGAACACTAAATTACAACATATACTTATGTTTGCCACATTTCAGCGCCGAAAACGACAACGAGACGTGTGTAAAACGACGATTTCACTTTCAAAAATAATTTTGAAGCTTACAAGCAATATTGTAATCAGTTAAACAAAATTATTATTTATCTCTTATTCTGTTAAATTAAACAGTAAACTTTAATGTTATCTTCTTGTTAGACACATGCTTTTCGGAGCAATCCCCGCTTTAAAGAAACTTATTGTTTCACTATACTGGAATAGCTTTTAAAGTTGGCCTTTTTTTCAAAATAAAATGGCTTTATTGCACTTTTCCAAAGTGAAAAAATACCAACTGTTGAAAATTTGCTTTATTAAATTTTTCAAAATTTTATTTCACAACTAGCCTTATCTCTCGAATGTTACTTTAACTTTTGTTTCCGAATGAAATCACCTAACCACTTATATTTGAAATCATTTGAAATTACTTTGAAATCTGGTGCAATCATTTGAAATCATTAGATTTATTTGAAATCATTGCAATCACAAAATATTTAAATCATTAAATACTGCTTGAAATCATTTGAAATATTGCAATCATTGAACCAATAAATTGGGCAGTGACAAACCCCTCGAAAAGCTCATAATTTCAAAAAAATTAGCAAACAAAATATTTTGACCGCTTCAACCCCCCCCCTACCCAAAAAAAAAAAAATAGCTCCGGTACTTTGAAGGATTTGCTCAAGAAATTAAAGTGTGACGGAATTTTTACGAAGAAAATATTCAATTTTTTGAGCTAAATGTCGCCAGCAAAAAACAGAATTTTGGTATTGCGAATACAAGATAAAATGATAAAAGGAATAGCACCCAGATTATTTCCTTGGGATAATTCAAAATTTCAGCTTAATGTTTTGGAAGCATGTTTCTGAATTTGATAAATTATAATATTCAACTACATAACAAGTTCAGAAAATAACCGAAAAGCCAAATTATTACTTTTCAACTTCTTTCTATAAGTTCTAAGAGAAATTGGGAAGAGCACGAAACTGTCATCAGTCAAATCAATCGTTGCTAGGTAGATTTCTCTGAAGTGAATGTATACCATTCCTTGATAATATAATTATTATCTGTTTACTGTACATAGGAACACATAATAATTTCGAACGTAATGTAACTTATGACGTAATTTCCAGAAGTCATATTGTTGGATTTGTTCATTAATCGTTATTTACACTACCTCATAAAAAGTACTATTGTTTTATCTCACGACAACATATTATACTGATGAACAACAAAATCGGAGGCAATAATCTCACTCTTATCATCCTTCTTCGCAATTCATCTTTCAAACGCTCCGGGGAAAATAAATAAAATTGCTGGCACTAATCACTTATCATCGATCATTCGGATTTGATAGTTAATAGTGACGGCACAACTCATACTCACGCCTCAGTCAGGAGTAAAGCTTCTCCAACCAAGCGAAAAAGATGACAATGGATGCAGATTACGGCACACTCGAGGAATATGACACCTCTCACAATTAACAAGAAGAAGACGAGGAAGAAGTGTCACCAGCAGTTTTTAGCAAAGTTGTACATTATTTCTGCGGAATTAGTAGCTACCTATTGTTAAATCTTTACACTCGGATCAACACGATGGTGACAATTTGAAAGTACGCGAACTTCGTTCCGAAGAAGCATTATGCTTGATCTATTTGCTTGATGTGGAAAGATGCAGGAAATTCAATTTGTGAGGATCTGTCAAGATAAAGTGGCACAAGTTGTTGGGGTTCGAGGAATATCGAGGGTGCACAAAAAAGTGTATATTGACTTTTTGGTGAAATTTATGTCGAAATGAATGTGAAGATAGATTACAAATTTTCATGCAAGTCTAGTACTGTCATTATTGATGGTAAATAAGTATAAGATTGATCAATGTTAAAAATAGTTTTGAAAGAAGATTCCTTCCACCAATGCATTATGCATTTGTGATCACGAATGTTTATGTGGATAAGTGTTGGTAGAGCTCACGAAGTTTCATTCGAAAGGTTTTCTTTAATTTGTTTTCGATATATGTATGTACATATATGTAGCTTTCACGAAAGACGATTGATTTTAACACGTGCTGGTTCCAAAAATGTAATTGATTTATTACAACAAAAATAATTGGGGGGTCATACTAGCATAGGAACACAAGCAGTCATAAAGAATGTTGTGAGTTAAATTAATTATTTCTTAATATGTAATAAAAAATGGAAAATGCTATTTGGGTTCAGGATTAAGAAATTTTTCACTGAACTGATTTTGTGTAAAAACAAATTTCGAGGTTTTGATCAAATCTGACATTAGGTACCTACGTATTACGATGATATAGAGAAATTAAAAAAAAGTATGTTTTGTTATGCATGCCGCAAGTCCCAATTTTGTCCTGACCTTTGAGTTCATTCAACTTTGTGTGGAATTCCAAAGGTACTTTCCACAGATGCTTTCCATGTTTTGGGAAAATATTTGTAGTTAATCTGTTAATAAAGTTCAATCGAGCTAACTTATACACAATGATATAAAACACTACTTTTTTTTACAAACATTTTCATATGTATTAATAAAATCTGTTTGGGCGTATGGCATCCAACTCTGGGGTTGTACAAAGAAAACAAATGCTGACACCATCCAAACATTCCAAAACAAAGTGGAATAGTGAACGCCCCATGGTATATAAGAATAGCGATTTACATCGTGACCTCCAAATAGAAACAATCAGCGACTGCTTAGTCATATCAACTCCAAAATGAAAACCATCTTAAATGTACGTCGAAGGCTTGAGCTGAAAATCCAAATAAGTTTGTCTGTGAAATTAAAATGACAAAAGAACAAAAACTTAAGTACTAGTGTGGCGGTCGGAACCATACAGTGGAAAAACCACTGTACCGGCAGCATGGGTACGGATGGACTTACCATTCTACCATAGTACATGCAAGCACACCCTGAACGCAGCCCATACAAATTTACACGCCATAAGCCTTAAGCCATGGAATGAATTCTGCCGGCAATATTATTTATCACTGGATGGACGTCATTCCATTTTCTACTGCGCAACCAGCCACTCGTCTGAGATATCTTAGAAATCACATTGTTAAAAAGTAAATTAATTCTTATCGCACAAGTTCATTAAAATTATTAACGATAACTCTTATCGATCAAATCTATTAAATTATTACTGTACACGTTAAAGTAAAATTAGTTTGTTGGCTAAATCAACTGTATAATTATTGTAAAGTTAATAAAAGGTCGATAACAAATTCGACATTCGAACAAAAATTGGTAGCCTCATTTTGGAACACGACGCGTGCTGGAATTTTATAGAGTTGTTGGCAGAGCGCATTATAGTGTGGGCCTGGTGTACACTAGCCCCAAACTAGTACGGATTTCTAAAATAAACCTAAAATAAAGAACTTTCTGCTTCTATTAGGAATCTTAAAGAATCCTTCTGGGATGGGAAAATTAAGAACAAAATAATGAACAAACGAAACTTCCCTAACGTTTCGGAGAACAAGTTTTTTAGTGACTCATTACGTTACGGTCTTGAGTCTTAACTCAAACGTTAAAGAAAGAATATTGAATTCTAGTTTGGAAATACATTATAAAAGCATAACATAGTCGATTCTTTTTAAAAGCTAAGTTACGACACTGTGAAAACGAAACTTCAGAAACGTAAAAACAAAAATTACGTTTTTTTTTATTATCCGTCTGCTCTTAATAATTAACTTTTAGTCATCATCATCATCATCATCATCATCATCATATTAATAAGTCGAAAAAGGTCATTTGCATATTAGAAATCTTTTTATGAATTTTATCCAAACAGAAATAAATTTGTTGTATACCCAAGCAACGATGAGAGGGTGAGCTAATATTATATATATGTAATTCACAGCAAGATTTTGCTTTGCGTTGTATGTGGTCACTTAAGTACATCGACCAAAATAATACGTGTCTTACGAGAGTGTCAACGGCTTAACTAGCGAAGCCCACACAGCAACTTTGGAGTATAGGTTACTAAACTTTCTTTTGCATTTGTTTTCAACGTTAGTAGTAATAAACTTTATGTAATATATGTACGTTCCCCTAATGACAACTTTTCTCTATACAATTAAAATCTCTTCCAGTTTACTGATCAGCATTCCTGTTCTTGTCAAAGCAATTATAGTCTGACCTTGTCAACTTATGTATATGCAATCGAAAGTTTAATATTTTTCAGCTTAAGCCTAGAAAAATATTTTGATTGTATGGAGTAAAATACTCGTCATAAAATTTGCAACGCGTAACTTGCTGTTGTTGACATAATGGAACACAGAATAAACATTGCAATCAGAGATACACTAACTTGATGGCTTGATGAGAAAACACACGCCATCAACAAGCCATCTACATTATGTTCAAATTCGCACTCGAATTTAAGAACATGTCCATATTTTAAACAATAAGCATATTGATGGTCTCAACTGTCAATTTATTTTCATCATCAGTATAAAAGTTTATAAAGGGGTTTTCAATAAGAGGTGTTATTTTGATATTCAAGGACGCAATCAGCAAAGACACGACGTTGTTGATGATCAGCCGGCTTGATTTCTTGTGTTAACTGAACTTTATAAGCCTTAAGACCCAAGTCTTTATGCAAAATACGGTGTAATGACGTTTGTGGAATGCCTAATTCCAAAGAACGACGAGGAATGGACAAACCTGGGTTTTCTTCAACACTTTGGGCTACAACAGCAATATTCTCAGTTGTTCTTGAGCGACGTGCACGGGTTTTACTCTTCACATCACTAACTTGTCCCAACAGCTCGAATTTGTCCACCAATTTCTGTATTGCGGTCCGACAAGGTGCTTCACGACGACCCAAAAATGTTTTAGTTTTACGAACCGTCTCTGCCAAATTTTCACCAGTGAATTTTAATAATTTCAATGCAATGTTGAAGCGTGTATCGTTCCATTTTTATTAATGGCGTAGTTTCTACTTGTCAAATGTCAAAAAATGACAGCTTCAAAAGTGACAGCTACCGATATAGCGGGCTATTCAAAATAACACCTCTTATTGGATAACCCTTTATTAATCGCAATTCACTCAACGTTAGGATTTATTGCCACATATATTGAAATTCATAAAATGAAAGGTTTCCGTTTGCACCTCCAACGCATTCGCTATCGTTTAACGTTTAGTTGAAAATAATTTAGCGATGTCAAGACTCTACGTCTACAGCGGCTTCTTTAGCATAATGGAATGAAAGAACCCTTCCTCTTGCTACTTGTGACGTTTGTCGGTTTAACGGTAATTATACCAGAAAAGCATTCGGCACAATTCACAATGCTGTCAAATTAAACTGTGCTAAAACTGTCAGCATCCTCTTCTTATGCTTATTTTCTCAATCAGAGTTTTTGATGCACATCGTGGGTGATTCCATTCCGAGCTATAATAACAGGGTTGCCAATAGAATTTAAATGGTAGGACGTGCAGACACGAGTCAGGCTCATCTTGAAGTACTTTTGTGATCGTGCGACCAGCTTTGCTGCTATGAGTAGTGGGCGCTCCTCATCTCCTAATACAAAGGATTGAGGGGTGCTAGCTAGTTGCACAGCATCAGCAGAATGATTGAACGATTAATTGAAGTGCTGATCATCAAAACGACGCTTTTTTTCTCTCTACAATTACAGCAGTAACACTAAATTGCTGCAAATTGCTTGACATTTAAAATGGAAATTTTATGGTGCTCTATCGGTACTTAGGAATTCGTAATGAGAGCTTAAAGAATTTAATGAGGTGAATGTTTGGATGAGAGGATTGGTCCTATATTGCTTGGTTAATAAAGAATTTTCATACTCGGGTAGCCAGAGTTAACAGCCCAAATAGGAATTAATAGTCAACCTAATTCTCTTTTGATGATTTTAATCCATGACTTTAGTGTCCCAATCTCCGAATTATGTCAGTCAGTGAACCGTCTGTACAAAAGTTTTAGCCTTGTAAGCAATCAACTTTTTTGTGTGTGTAGTGCGTCAATTACCGCGTTGCATCTTGTTCTTTGTAACGTGGAATAAATTGTCGTTCTTATTGTTTGTTGTATGCCCTCGTCCATTTGTATAGTATACTGCATAATCCATATTGGACCATCGAAGTATAGGTATACATTATAAATAATATACACAGTTATACACTCAAAAATATTCAGTTTGGAAATTCAATTCCTCGCATCCTTAAACTTTTCACCTTTAAAAATAACCTACGTAACATATGATATGATCCAAAAATTCCGCAGAGTATTGTTTAAAAAGCCTGCCTCTAATTGATCCCTTCATAATGGTTACCTCATTGTATAAATCCTCGAAGTCGCATTTAACACGATTAGGGAAGAGACTGGTAATAAATTATGGAATTACTTGAAGCCACGCTACTCCTGAAACTTAAAAGTTATATCTGCCCTTTCAATTATTTATCTTGATTGAGCCAAAGAGTTTGCAAAAGGCCATCGAATAATTAATTACTCATGCACGCCAAACGGACAGCAAAATGCACATCGAAGTACGAAATGTATCGCGCAGTTTTATCTTTTGGTTTTGTAATTGGAACAAATCGCAGAATCAGGAAAGTAACCTTGAAGATCATACGGCGAAGGAATTTGTTGTATGTATGTACATACATGCGTTTATTAGTCCAGCCAATATAATAAAAATAAACCTAAAAATTCGTGTATGGGGAAGTGGTCAGTTGATACACTCATTTTGTTATACTATTACCGATTATATCTACCATCAAATTGATAAATTTGACTTCCTATCTTTAATGATAGTAACTTAGAGCTTAAGCGGAATGCGTCATGATCTACGACAAGAAATGTCTAATTTGCTATTTTCCCTCACCATGTAAAAACTATTCACAGTTATTTACGACATTAATCCGTTAAAAGATTATAAATTGCCATTGATACTGGTTTTTTCTGAGTTATGTTTCACAATTATTTGGGAACATTTCTAGAGATTGAAACGTAAAATAGCATTTAGCTATTCCCATATTAGCAATTTAGATTTGTATGTGTTTTTTTTTCGTTAAATTTTATGTTGATATTCATTTTCACCGACAAACTGTGAAAACATTTGTTCAATCTGACATTTTTATAACAGGAAGACAAACCAAAAATGGTTTGATGGTGAAATATTTGCGACAGTGATGAATTCAAAGCGAAAATGCATTTGACATCTAAACAATGCTTTATACTTAAAGAGCTTTTTAAGACACAAATAACTTCTTTTACTAGATAAGGCGTTTAAGGTAACGAAATAAATGTTTATGTAATTTTTTTTCAGAAAATATTCATTATGAAAACAAATACATTTAGTGGCACCGACAGATTTTTAACATTAGTAGGTACCTATGTATATATATAGAATTTGTATCATTAATAAATTAATATCTTTGTTGTACCTACCTACCTACGTGTGTGTTAGTTAAGTTTAGGTAAATCTATTTTTGTGTACAAGAAGTGGCAAATAGTTAATTATAAGACAATTACCTTTTACGTGTAGGTAATGGCCATTGGGATTGGTCATTGGGACACCTGCCTACCTACAAAATAAAAATTATAATATCCTTATTTTATAATCTCCTCTGATCTGATCCGGATTGGATTTGCATCGCGAAATGCATGCATACAACAACATCACAAGATCCAGCTTTGTATCAAATCTTGCAAAATTTGAACCCATCTAAAATACGGCTAATAATAAGAAGCATGTTCACTCAAATATGTAATCGTGACGTCACACTGTTTCGTCAGCAGCTACATTCTATTCTTGTAGCTTGCCACATTTCATAAAATTGTTCAGCAACAATAATCCTATCTTTTATACATTTCGCACAAAAATATGCAGAATATACCTACTTACTTAATTGGCCTTGCCTTTCTGCCAAGAAGCATACAAATATTTATTTTTCAGCATGCATACTTCCTCGTTCAATAAATAAATAATTTCTATTCCCTTCTCATATGAAAATTCGTAAACAAAACCCATGTTCAAAGTTATATTCTTCATCTGTTCCATCGAGCTAAAGCTAAGCCCAAAGCAATTAGGAACAAATACCAAAGGGAACAATCGATAATCATAATTTCTTATCCTTCCCACTCTTTATAATTTTGTATAAAGCGTTCTCGTTCTATATTTTTCAGTTTTTATCAATCAAAATCAGCGTTACCGATGGGGCACAATCGTGCTTTTTTGACACGAAAATTTCCTAGTGGCTTAACTTAAATGTAAGCCATATTTTAACCCCTTTGTTAGTTTTTCTTATAAAAAACTTTTATTTTTCTAAATGGCACGAAAATGGCACAATTTTTTTCAAAATGTGGCAAGAAATTATTTTTGTTCGCGGCAACGCTGCTCAAAATCTCTTCCAAGAACAAGCCACACCTCCAAATGTCTCAGGAGCAAATATTGGACTTTACTTCAACGGTTTGATATACATTCTAATAGAGAAAAATAGTTGTAAGAAAATAATGTTTTGATTTATTAATAATTACGGCACATATACGGCTAGTCTATTGTCAACTGTTTTATGTATCAAGATATGTTAACAACACGAACTTTATTATAACAAATGCAATTAAAAATTGTTTTCACCCTGAATTGAATAATTTAAGTACCTTCCTACTGTTTTTCAATACATGGCTCTAAAATTAAACAGTCCATTATTAAATTCATATTGCCCAAGGTACGGTACGTTTGTCATAATGATTAATTAAGTACTAAGAAAACATACGTACTTAATAGTTATAAATAAATGTTCCTAATTTCTGCAAAGGTGTTAATATTTTTCTTTCTCAAGTACGAATTCCAATCAATCAAACCTTATTTTAATGACATTTCAATTTCAATCTACATTATAAATTAATTTTACTTTCAAAATATTTTGATGGTAATTCAGTGAGCTAATACAATCGATCACTAAACTAAATTGTTTCTTGGTTTGTAAAAAAAAAGAAACCACAACATTATGTATTATTAAGATAAACATTTCACCTTCAAAACCTGAGACCGTAAATAATGAAATTTCCAACCGAAATTACAATAACTCTGCAAAATTAAAATTTGCATTAATATAACAAAGTCACGGAGATTACACGGTTGTGTGTTTAATCTATAACCTACAATCTCTGAAAAATAAATCAATCCAAAAATTACATAATTTTGATGGAACGTCTTCAAAAAAAATTCCCATTCGATTGTCCTCGTTAAAAACAAATTAGACATCATAACTGCACTACCGACAACAAACATCGCTCGATATTCGCATAAAATAGCTCTTCATAATCAAATATATTATAGATATACAGCAGTAATGGATCATTTCAATGTAATTAAGTTGAGGCATATATGTATTACTTGTTGAAAAGTTTTAATGGATGACGAATTGATTTGAAACGAAGCAAAATTATTGAAGAGAAGACCAAAGCTATTAATCACCATCATCATCGGACTTGGAGTGTTACGTACATTTTGAATAATTATGTCGCGCCACACCATATTGTGCTTGAAGAGATGCTTTGTCAGCGTTGCGAGTGACCCACTCTGCCAATCTTGACATTCAATCCATCAGCGCGCGAGGATTGGTCTTGTTCGCAAATTGAATACTCGCATGACTTTGAAACTATTTTCTCGATCGATGATGGCGAGAATGCAGGAAAGATGAAAATCCATATCGAAAAATGGAAGAATGATACTTTTATTAGGTCGGTCGGATTGTTTGTATAGCACTATGGGGCGAAACTCGAAAATAGTGGAAAAGAAATAATATTAAAATGTGGCTTTGTATAAAAAGATTTAGTATCAGTAATATAATTACCGCAAACAGTTTTGAAATTTTGCGGATATATAATATATATATATATAAATATAACTCAATAAAATAAATCTTAAGAATGTACTTAAAACCAGTGCTCCACGCTTTTAGTTCATGTTTTATGTATTTTATATTGTTAAATTATATGTTTTATTGTATTATAGTGCTTGTGTTATTGTAGTGATTTGTTTTACATTACTAACAACTAACACCAGCACTAAGTGATGAGCCAGTGGAACACATATAAAGTGTTGGCAAATCTTTATTCATAAGCTGAAGCTTGCTCTAAGCTCCTTATGAACAGGATCTGATAGTGTAAAAAAAACTCGACGTAAGAAAGACGCGAAAGACGGGAATCATTTGTCGAATTTAACTATGTTAGGTATAGTAATCTGGTAATAAGAATTTAGTCGTGAACATTACCATTCAAGTTGTGTACTGAACAAGTTTTCTCATCTCCTGAACCGGCCTTTGATCTTCCTTCCAAATCGTCTAATATTTAAATCAAACTTTTCTGAACCTTGTCGATCAAAATATAGACTATGGAAGTTTACTTTATTTACTATATTTCCGGTTTGATATACATTCTTCGAGCAGTTTTAAAAAAACGCACGGTAAAGAATGTTTTTTTTTTTTTGAACACAGTACTTGTATTACAGCCGTATACAATAGGTAAACTAAAATAATTTCAATTTTTCATAAATTTTCAATTTTATTCGAACTTTTTTCTTATTACCTATACATTCTATAATTTTTGTACTAAAATTTTTGTTTATTCGAACTTTTTTCTTATTATACCTATACATTCTATAATTTTTGTACTAAAATTTTTGTTTGTAATACAAAAAAAGATTTAAAACTAATCCAACCCTAACCCTATAAAAACTTTAGAAAGTACTCCAACATATTTAACTGTGGGGAAGAAATTTCGTCGAATCTGCCATTGAAGACTTCCTTGACTTCGCAGAGGATTTGAAATCAATAAATTAAAATAAATGAATTCAAGATTACTTCGGACTTACAGTTTTTTCATTTACCTACTCTTAATTTTTAATTCAGTAATTTAAATTACATTGATTCGAAATGATTTCAAATTTAGCATGTTTCCATACATTTCAGTGTTGGAAAAAGGATTAGATCCTTTAGAAGCGGAGTGGCGAAATGGATATTTTTATTTTTTTTGCTCCTGTTGGAGTAAGGTTTTAACCCTGACAGTGACTTAAATTACTAAATTCCAAATGTTCGAAATTGAGAATCTTTAAATCATTTCTAATTAAATCAATCCAATCCAAATAGCCTTCAGAATCAAATACCTACCTAGTTCAGTTACCAACAAAATCTAATCACAGTGGAGAAAAATTCATTTTCGAACAAAATTTGAAAAATGAGTGACTGAATTCAAAATTAATGGAATTTTAACTCTCTGAATTCTGATTTCCTTTTGAATTCTCGAGTGAATTCTGGAACTTAAATCACTGATTTCAAAATGAATTTGATTTAAACACAACGTAACCAATTTTTTTTTTTACCGCTTTCTGTGTTGAACAATGTCCAAAGTAAAAAATCAGGATAACGGCACTTGTGATATGAACTGGTGCTCTACTATGGGAATAAATAAAATTAAAATAAATGAATATATTTTCTTTAAGTCTGTTATATATATTTAAATTGTTCTCATAAGTACTCATTTATTATTCATAATAAGTATATACTAAGCTAGTCGATAAATAGAACCTATGTTTATGAATTCGCTCTCTCTTACTGTGACCGGCAACCAATAAAGTTGTTAACCCATTAAACGGGGCGTTTTGATTTAACAAAGTCGTTTGCTTTTATCTGAATATTTCATAAATTCTGTGTTTTACCGAAAAATGTGTCTTAACAAATTTTTGTAACATTTAAACAACTAACACAAAAAAAAATATTATTTTATTTAATTATATACATATATTATTATTTTATATGATTTATTTTATTAAATTTTTAGTTATGTAGCTTTAATAACAGTTGTCTTACTTCTGACATCTCAACAAAAAATGTTTGGTTATAAAATATAACCTTAATTTAAGTTGAACAGCAAAAATATCATTACCATATGAATGTTATGTCCCAATTCCTACCTTTGTTATATCCCCAGAATATTTTAGCGAAATTATCTAGTAACACAGTTTTGTGAGGTAAATATGAATAGCTAATTTCGTGTATTAAGTTTATTTTTAATACTTTTATCAAGTAATATTAATACGAGCTGTCTAAGGAGTGTCCCACATTAAATGATAAATTCTCTACCAAAAGTAAAAACCTGAAAAAAAAAACATTTTAACGATCGAAAAAGATTCACCTTTTTTATTTATAAATAACGGTATTTGTTGTTTATTTTTGAATATTAGCTACAAAAAGTAACTACAAAAAACAACCAGAAATGAAATATTTTTCAAGTCGAATTCACGATTACAATATTCGTTTATTGATATCATCATAAATGATTTTTTATGAAACATATCATGAATTTTGATCGCATAAACTACTTTTAGGCCCTTTTGCTCATTCTCTTCATAAATCTACAAAATAACTAGGTTAAACTTAATCCTTATGTTCGACATAAATAATTCTACGTTGTTACAAAAAATGTATGTTCTACTTAATGATTTAGTTTCATGATAGAAATCTCAGTCAAAATGTCAATTTTGCACGAACAGTCAAATTTGTTTTATTATTTTTCATTTGTTTCTCTATAATTTGAAGTTTAACAAATATTTTTGGTGTTCTTTTTCTTATTTTAGTAAAATTTACCTTCTGGATGTGATAAAAGCAGTTTTTCCTTCTGAATTTTTAATCTAAATTCATCCAAAAAGTGACGTTTTATTATTTTGTTTTTGTGTTTCCGATTGTTAAGTGTGTTTAGTTTTTTTTTAGTGTGAATAAAATGGCGAGAAACCTACAAAATATTTTTATATTCGTTTTTGGATATGGAAATAAAAAAAAAAGTTATTTTGAGTTTATTCGATGCAAAAATATAAAGTTTATGTAGTTTTGATACAAATTTTCTTTAAGTAAACTTTTTTTAAGGAAAAAATGTACCTCAAAAAATTCTAAAGTAGAACTTAAGTCCTTATGAACTGCTATTTCTTCCCCTTACATTAAGTTCAATCTAAGAAGATTTATAATTAACTTTGAAGTTCGTGCAAACAATTAAGGGGAACTTAAAAATTTAAGTTGTATTTAAGGGCTTATGTCGAGTATGAGCAAACGGGCCTTAATATATTTAAATTTGATTTCATTCTCGTAAAACACCTTTCGATATCATTGCTATGCCTCCTTTTTAAGCGGTCATTACCATGGTTATATCTTTGCTTGCGTTGAGTTAATTCCACTCAACTTGGGAATTTTCCAGAGAATATGTCACACGGCGAGATAAGAAAGAGAAAGTGGCCAACGACATCTGGAAAACATAAAAACCCTAAAATAGCCATCACACAAAGATATACAATAGATGAATGCACATTGTACAAAATGTGTGCATGACATCTGGAGTCTATTAAAACCTTAAATTACCCTCCCATAGAAGATAAGATTAAAACAACAGACGAAGAAGCCACTTGACCAAAAAGACGTACGTGACTTCCCGAATGTGTAGAGCAGCATCCAAGGATCAACCGAGGATTTGTTAAAACAATAACATCTACAACAAGGCAGAACGACTTGTGCCCTTGAGCAGTTTAGACAAACCTTCGCGTGCCTCTCGGTCTCCATTAAATTTTAAAATATTTCATATATTGTACTTGATGTAATATCTTTTGTGTTATCAATAAAAATATATTTTTTTTAAAAACAAATCGTAACACAATAGTTAACTCGTTGCAAAATCAAGAAATATTTTGAGCATAATAACATGGGAAAAGTTACATTTACTCATTTTGATCGTTCTTCAAGTTCCGATAAAGAATTTGTTTTCACAAAAATCTCGGATATGGGTTAAAAGAACAAAAATTAATTTGAACCTTGCCTTAAACTCTTGTATAATTTTGTGTACAAAATTGTTTTATTTTTATATGGCTGAATTATTTTGTCATTTCTGTGGCAGAAGTGTCATTTCCGGTTAAAATTAAAGCTTTTATAAAATAGTAAAATGGCGGCCCATTGCTAAAAGAACTTTTCCTAGTGCAATATAAGAGAGTATGATATTACAATTAAAAGATTTATTGATTTGATTACTTTTAACATATGTACATAATGATCGCACTAGTTTTTTTTTTATTTTATGCTTGAAATTACTAACCGAATTTACAGAGATAGATAATCTAGGCAGGTTATAACATTTTTTTTAAACACAATATTTTCCGCGAAAAAGAGTTACATAGTCTACTGTACATCGCGAAACGCGCGGAGCACAAGATTAATGTAAAGCTCCCTGATTATGCATTGCATAGTCAATCCATTATAATGATGCTGGTGCTTCTGATGGATTTATATGTCGAAATCAATTGGCTTTGATCATGAAAAATCCATGAATGCAGAACAACAATAACGCAGTCTATCAGAATCTATCTGCAGGTTTTGATTTCTTTACAGAGATTAGGTGCGCCGACATCATCTATGACGGTTGGAGGTCAAGTTGGAGTTTGTAAAGTGTACCTTCCTATATTCGATCATCACTCTCATATAAAAGGCAAAGGTATACCCTTAGTTCACAAGCGGATCTTATTTTAAAGAATATAACAAAGGTTTTTGGAGAAAAAACATGATCTGCAAAAGGTCATGGTTATGATGTGTAATCAGAGAAAATATAGTGCATCGGAGTTTCATTTCATGGGAATAACTTTATATATTGTTTGATGGTGAACTTCTAAATTTATTGCAAGAAGTATTAAACTGAGATCATATTATTAAATACTAGCTTATAGAAGTTATCTCATGACCTTGGCATTTTCAGGAGTTCTCATCGTTAAGCAAAAAAATTAGAATAATTAATTAATAATCCCTAAGATGTTTACACACTTGATAAGATTGTGAATTTTAATTTAGAGTAAAATTTAACGACTGTCAATAAGGAAAACTAAAAATATTTTGAAACAAACTATATAAAATAATCTCGATAACATTTTAAAAACGATAACATTTTTAAATATAGGTTAAATTTTTATTCAAGTTGTAACCCTGATTTTAATTCCGGCTTGATGTTTTTGCCAAAAAGGGCACGAGTACGATAACTTGGGTGCCGACAATTGATAACGAATTTTGGTAGAGGGGTAAAATACAATAATTTTTTACTATGGGTGGGGTGGGGGGTCTATCTCCCCCCGTTTGGGCGAAACGGGCAATTTAATGAAATAAGTACTACAAATTAAAAAAAAAAAACAAGTTTTATATCTTTTTTTCAAAATCAACTTTAGCATAGTAAATACGAAAAATGGCACACACACACACCATGTTATTGATACTTAAAATTAATAAAACAAAAGTACTTTGCCTTTGTTTGCTTAAAAACACACGAACAAATATTCTCTTCAAAACTATTTTTTTTTATTAAAAGTTTTGTTATAATCTACCTCGGAAATTTTGGATCTACTTCGCTTTCCTTCAAAATTTGAGAAGACAAGCATTTAATCTCTTGGCGCCATCACGACCAAAAAAGTGAACTAAGTAATTCTACCATAACAGATTACTATAGTTATTTTCGAGAAATAACGGAAATAATTACGTCTCACGTTGAAGTTAACATTGGTGGCGAGGAAAAAACGTTCAAATCGACGAGACCTTTCTAACTAAAAGAAAGTAACGGAGCAAATGACGATATTAGTGTTGGGGATATATTGCAAAGAGGACAAGGTCGGGCGCTTTTTTAAAGTGTACTCCAAATGTAAGGAAGACTTGTGGCCTACATACACAAATACGTCAACCCCAACACCAGTCGAATTTGTACCGACTGCGCACGCCAATATATAGGTATTGAAAAAATGTTCCCTGGTTTCACTCATGAAGTAATGAACCACAGAAAAGGGGATTAACCAAGAGCCGTGAGCAAATTTTGGGCGTGGGGGTTAACCAAAATTCATATACATGTATGTTAAAGTATTAGCGTCGTGATATCGAATCCAGTCGTCTGGCAGAGTTATTTGGGTGGAGGAGCAGGGGGTGAGGTGTTGAAAACTATGATTTTGCCGATTTAAAGATCGAGGCCTTAACCAATTATATGCACATGCAAACTGTAGAGAATGGCGCTCTGATAAAGAATATCGGGGTCCCAGACGGTTTAGGTTAGGTTACGTTTGCGGGTTGCTGTAGGAGAGCAAATAGCTCAGCCCCAGCGCACTTAGGTCAATGTAGACCCATTGTGATGCCCATTTGAGGGTTTACCAATTCCTCCTCTTACCATACGCGTAGTCCATATTTAGTTCCTTAGTATCATCCCGGGGTGTTCAACCATCCGTTTTCTCTTGCGAATCGATATAGATTTGATATTGGGCACTCTGATAGTTCTTTGATGCTTTCGAAGAAGTATTTCCCCAGAGTTTTATTTCTTAGATGGCAGAGTCTGGGGCAGTGACAGAGGTAGTGGGTTATATCCTCATGTTCTTCCTCGTCACTGCAACCTCTACATAGATCGTTTTCAGTTAGACGTAGTTTTTTGGCGTGATATCTTAGCATGTTATGGCCAGTTAAAACACCTACCAACGTCGATACTGACTTCCTGTCTTTTTGAATGATTGCATTCGTTCTATTTTTGTCGTACTGCGGCCACAGTTTCCTAGCTACCTCACAAGTGTTTAAATTTGCCCATCTCGAGTTGGCTTTTGCCAGGATTTCACACATTATATTGTGTTTGAGGTCGCATAACGGTGGTTTTACGCTCCTTTCTGAGAGTTCTAGGCTAAGTGCTGAGCCTTTTGTTGCCAATTCATCGGCTTTTTCATTTCCCATGATGCCCGCGTGACCGATGACCCAGCAGAGTGTTATATTATGCTGTGTGGCAAGAACTTTAAGCTCTTCCCGACAGCTTTTCACAAGCTTGGACTTTATTTCAACAGAAGAAATTGCTTTTATCGCTGCCTGGCTATCGATGAGAATGGTAATATCCTCTCGGGGTAGTGCCATCATTGATGCCATTTTGGCAGCTTTCGTTACTGCTAGAACCTCTGCTTGGAATACACTGCTGTTATTGGGAAGTCTGATTGAGCCTTCTATATTCAAAGTTTCTGAGAAGAAGCCAGCCCCAGTACCTACATCCATTTTTGAGCCGTCTGTGAAGATGGATTTGGTTGTAGGTTGTAAGACTTCATTATTAATCCACTTCTCTCTATTTGGGAACAAGCATTGGAATGGCCTTTCAAAATCTGTAAAGGGAACTATGTAGTCAGACTCTACATTTGTTCCTGTGTAGATGTTCAAAATTTCAGAGTGTCCAGTTAAACTGGATCTCCATAGATTAGATTGGCTAACCCTGAGAGCGCTTTTTGCTGCAGTTTCCTGCATATAAAGGTCAAGTGGCAGAAGGTTAAGTATGGTTTCTAAGCCCACCGTGGGTGTCGTGCGCAAGGCACTGGTTGATCCAATGCATGCAAGTCTCTGGATGTTAGTCAATGCCTTAAGGTTTGTAGCTTTGTTAGCGGCTTTCCACCAAACTAAGCATCCATACGTCAATATCGGTCTCACTATCGCAGTGTACATCCATAGAATTACCTTGGGTTTTGGGCCCCAGTTTTTCTCAAAAATTCTGCTGCATGAGTAGAATGCGATGAATGCCTTTTAGACTCTTTCTTGGACGTTCATTTTTCATTTCAATTTCAAGTATGATTCCGAGGTATTTCGCGCTTTCGGATAACTTGAGGGGTGTGCCTTTAATTGATGGCAGATGGAATTTTGGAATTATTCGTTTATTCGTGAATAGAACTAGTTCTGTTTTTTGGGGATTAATACCTAAGCCGCATTTTTGGGCCCATTTGTTCAGTGTGTTGATAGCTCTTTGGAGGATATCACTGATGGTGTCTAGGAATTTCCCCGTGGCCATTATGACTAGGTCATCTGCGTAGGCAATGACTTTTATCCCATTATTATTAAGCAGTACTAAGACCTCATTCACAACTAATATCCACAGCAGTGGTGAAATAACCCCGCCTTGGGGTGTACCTCTTGAGGCAGTCATTTTCAATTCTGTGTAAGCGAGGGAGGTGTTTACGTTTCTTTTGTTTAATAGGCTTAGTATTATTTGAGCAATACTGTTGTCAATGTTCATGCTTATTAAGTTTCTTTCTATAGCACTAGCCTCAACATTGTTGAAAGCGCCTTCAAAGTCGAGAAAGGCTGCTAATGTGTATTCTTTTTGATCGAGTTATTTGTCTATAGTACTGACTACTGCATGAAGGGCAGTTTCAATACTTTTTCCTTTCATGTACGCATGCTGGTTCTGGGATAAGGTTCCTGGATTAAGCATGCTACGTATAAATACATCGAGTAGTTTCTCGAATGTTTTAAGCACAAACGATGTTAGGCTTATTGGTCTGAAATCTTTTGGCGTAGTATGAGTTGGTTTACCGGCTTTGGGTATAAATACAACTTTGACTTCTCGCCAAGTTGCAGGTATATGTGTGTACATAATACATCGCATGAATAGTTCTTTTAACACTGGTATTAACAGGTGCTTTGCCTTTTGAAGCATTATTGGATTAATACCATCAATGTCTGGTGATTTGTATGAGGAGAAGGAGTCAATTGCCCACTCTATTTTTTCTCACTAATTACTTTCTCTAAACCCAGACGGTTTAAAGGGTGTCTTTTCCTTGCCAGACGCCTTCCAAAAGGGGAGAACAATCCTTTTTGGATGTCGGAGGTCAAAAAATCAGGTAAACTCTCCTCATTACGAATAGATGTATCATTTGTTTGGTTATTCTCAAAAATTAAAAATAAAACAGTGGTTGCCCTATTTGCCCTTTGAGGGCGTCTTGTTATGTCGTTATACCTCCGACATCCAAAAAGGATTTTTCGCCTATGTTTCCGATGTTAACGCTACTAAAATCGTCTTCTCTCAAAACAGGGTATTATTTTTGGTGGAAACATAGCATTACTGATTTAATTCTAATTAAATATTGGGTTAAAATGAAGCATAGGGCAAGACAGCTTTCAATTTTAAAATATAAGTAGAATAAATAATAGATATACCTACTCTTTCCGTTTCCGTTTTTCAGAATATTCAAATTAGTTCTAAATTTGTCCATCCTTATAGTCGGTAACAAGAATAAGCTCATGCCACACCTGTGCAATTTATTTGCAATGATAATATAATTATATACATTCTCGTTTCCATATTCGTTTTAACAGGTAGATCTTTTAAATGAAACCAAACAACCAACATTTAGAGACTAGAATCGTCATGACTTTTTTAACGTTTCTATAATTCTTTTTAAGTTCTCCTCTTCCTATAAATTTATAAGCTTTCCTCATCGATTCGTTTCCAATTGAAAATGTTTTGATAAAAATTTTCCTAAAAGTCCTTCATCATTATCTATGTACTATACCTTTGGTTTTAATAATCAAAAAACAAGCAAATTTCAAAAAGTTTAGGCCTCAATATTGATCAAATTCATTTTACTCTACCTCCATATAACTTCCTTCATACGTATAATTTATTGAGTTGGTAACAATCCGCAGATCATGTATCAGATTGCGAATTCGGATACAAAAACGAACTTCTCTGGTCTCAGCAAAATAAAAAAAATTTTGCAATCTGAAGATGAATTAATCTCATTGATGGTGATAAACAAGACTGAAATGGGTCTTCTTAATAAAAGTGTTCTCACTGTCTTATATTTCATTTCTTTTCATTAATTTGAGAAAAGCTTTTTGTATTGTTGTTTTTTGAATCGCTTAAATAAGTTTTCAACAGCGAAACAATGGATTCTTTAGAAAGGTTGCATCTATATATGCTAATGTTGCAAAGAGTTGGAACTTTGTTGAACTAAATTAGGACACAGCAGGCGTCATTATATGGTATGGGTATCATACATTTCATTTCGAAGGTGTGACAGAAAGTAAACAAATCTTTTATCATTAGATATTGATGAATTGTAGAAAAAAAAAACAAAGCTTAAAAGTCAACCTGCCCAGAAGCCAATAATGTCGCCAGAGAACTCGCCTCTACGACAATCGATTAACGATCATATTGTTCTTGCAGACAACATTCTCACTGAGATCAGCAGATATCTCCGACGAATATCTATGCAGAGTAGATCGCGCCTAGGACCAAGAGATAAATATCACGACACACGTTTCTAAAATCGGCGCTACGTCGCAGAGATGTTTCTTGATGAAAAAAACACAAAGCGATCCGCCACTCTAACGTGTATTTTGGTGCTTCTATAGTGCAGCTTGAGTGGAACACAAACTCTAGCACCACCTCTAGCAACACACCTCCGAAAATATTTAAATGAAATCCATTCCAATCCATTTGTTGTATTGTAAAAGTCTACCCCTTAGCACCTTCAGTCGTCGTCGGATCGGATCTATGGCTCTTACCTCGAATGCTCCCACTTTGATGTGATAACATGATGGTAGGTAGTTTCTCCTCTGTGGTTCGTTGCAAAGTGCTCTCAAAGGCATGTTGTGAAGCATGAGGCATCAGAGCACGAGGCACACATCAAAATTTAAATGCAGCGCAACAACACTTGGAGTGATTCATTTTTGAATGATTCGTTGTAGAACTGAGGCTCTTTTGCGAAGAATTCAATGTTCACGATGAATAGGGTGTGTATGGCAAATTTGTAAGTTTTTACCAATACAATAATATTTGCAGCAATTATACTGTTTGTGATCTTTCCAGAAAATTTTTAAACTCCAAACACTATGAGACAAAGTTTTGATTGTGTTTCTTTAATTAAAAACAACCATATTTCAACCTCAGATCAGAATCTGAACATAATTTTTATTTCAGAGACATCTATTTTGGTAGTCGGATCAGCAGAATCGCTAATAAAAGATTTTATGGAAGACCATTTCTGCAGACTTTGAAACAGCTAGTCGTCAAGATTATGATGGACAAAATTACCGCACTTATACCTAGTTAACCACTTGAAATGGTTGAAAACTAACACTAAAACCTTCCACCCGACCTCGAGGATTCAAAGACAGTAATAAATGGTTTCAACCAGTTTCTAATTTGTCAATATTCTAAAGTGACTGGACTATAATTTTTACTACCAAAGGATTTTTTTCGAGAAAAAAAATTTATCTGTAATGCAAATATGGCAGTGGGTTATTATAAGCTGAAATCAAAGTGACGAAAAACATTACCGTTGGATATAAGCATTGAGTTTATACACATAGAGAAATCATGTGTATAA
Source organism: Baccha elongata (assembly GCA_951217065.1). NCBI lineage: Eukaryota > Metazoa > Arthropoda > Insecta > Diptera > Syrphidae > Baccha > Baccha elongata. The sequence continues at coordinate 54,891,475 of OX578272.1, read as the reverse complement.
TATAAGTTTCAAACTTTGCTCGTTTTTTTTTACTCTTGTAGCAATTATTCTTGAGTTAAAAGCCAAGAGAAATAAAGAAAAACAAATACAAATGTATGCAGAAGAATTTTTTTATGGTCGGTTTGAGTGATTTTCGTTATAGGGAATCAGGGCAATAATAATTACTTGATATTTACGACATCTACTTTGGTGAGTTTGAAACCATTTTGATTCCTCTATGTAGATAAACTCAATGATACAAGTCAGTCATACGAAATTCTATCGAAATCGATAGTATTGTTTTCGAAAACAATTGAACTATTTGTTACGCTCAAAAACTCGCCTGGACGTATAAGCCGCACATAAGTTTGAAGAAAACCGGCCCTATCGTTTTTAGGCTATAGGTGTCGATTTACCCAGAGTGACAGATAGAAAGACAGAAATGCCGGACTAACTTTTTTGGTCTTTTCGATCATGTTTGATTGTTATCTCAAATCTTTTTACTTGCGATTATACATTAAGGCCCATTTTTTCAGTATTAGTTAACCTTGACTTAAGCTCAAGGCTAGTTAATCCGGGAAATAAAATAATCTTGAGTTAACTCAATAAAGGACAAACTTTAATTGGAAGTGACATATTAATGTTGGCATGCGTTTATCGAAACATGTCATTTTGAATGAAATATAATACAAGCAACAAGTGAATAATAAAAACAGAGTTAAGTTGAGGTTAACTCTAACCCTGGGATGATCTCGCATTGAAAAACTGGGGCCTAAGTAGGTATTATAGCTATAAAGGCAAGTTATGTATTCGTGAAAAAAAAATATTTTGAGATAACAATCAAACATGAAATTACTTTGATAGCGAAGTCTGGCTGTATCTGTCTGTCTGTATCGACCCCTACACTCTACAGAATAACTAAACGGTAAGACTGATTTTCTTCAAAGTTGGTAAAAAGTATTCATTGAGTAATATACTATAAAGTAAAATATCCGAACCTATCGATAATAATGCAAAAATATTTAAGCGAGATTGACAAAACGATTTAGCGAGATGACACAACGATCTCTCACCACTGCGATTTGTGACAGCTATGCAGAGAAACATTCTATATGCAATGTCAATATTTGGAAACACTGTATCAAGACCATTTTTTTTTAAACTCAAAAGTTTCGATTGGCGTTAGCCCCTTTAAATTCTGTTGTTCGGAATCAATATAAGATTTGAAAATGATAAGTTCATCATAATTGAACACTCTAAATCTTGTCTGAATGCTTCTTGCATTTTTTTTGTTTTTTCCGAATATAAGCATTATTTAATTTTACCAAATCAATAAGAACACCGAATTTTTCGAACATTTGTTTATATTTGCGGCATCTTTTCTATCAACATCGTATGTGTTGACTATAAAGTGACCCTTCCGAGCAGTGTCACTTTTCTTGTTCTTGTTTCACCGTCGCGTCGTAAATTTTGCTCCGTTTCGCACTACATACAAGTGTTTTGAACTCTAGATCTAGATAAAAAATATATAGTAACCGCCACGGCGCGAGCCACCATCTACCAAATGTTGTGTGATTGGTTTCAGTTTCGGGTCGTTTCGGTTCGTTTCCGTTCGTTTCGGTCAAACAAAAAGTTGTAAAGAACATTATACTAATACTGAAATTGAATTGTTTGATCAGTGTAGTTCCAAACGATTGAAATTAAGATTGATTGGTTTGTTTTTGTTTGATTGCAATCATCAATATTTTGCAGTGAAGAACCAAAGTAGCATTAAATCTAGTATATAAGCTTTGAAAATTTGTCGCCGCCCACCGCCCCCCCCCCCCCGAAATCTGCCGTCCTAGGCAGCTGCCTACATTGCCTATATGGATAGTCCAGGATTGCATATAACAGTCACCGATAATTCCAAATTTCTCGAAAAAAAATACGATCTATTTTGTCAAAATTTTATATGAGTAATTTGTTAAAAATGGTGGGTGTTCTTTTAGTTCCATTTTTTTCGAAAAAATCCGATCAATTATGAAAAAAATTGCATGTTAGTAATTGTAATTGAATCTTCACATATCTCTTTCGTGGTTTAAATTTTCTTGATATCTTGTACGACTCTTGACTTTATTATTTAAAGTCATGTGGCAAAGCTTGGTGTTGATGATTTGCCATGGGGGTGGGGGATTGATTGCCAGGTATCTAAACATAAAATTTAAAGCAATTCAAACACTAAACATGCTTTATAAATATGCCTCTTAAAGACTCACCCCTGAGGTGGCTTTCCCATTAGTAAATGTAATACATGGGTTGAATTAACCATTGGTAAAAGTACCCCATTGGGTGGTTTTGTCAGGCAAAAGTCACCCCACAAAAGTATGGCAAAGGTTCCCCGCAGGGTGTTCTCTTGCAAATCTTTTAATAACTTTTTGCTTTGTTAGAAACTAATATAGTTCACCTCTACACATAACAGGAAATATTTTTACAAACGATATTTGTATTAAACAGTTGTTTAACTAGAAAAACTACAAATTTACGAAGGTTGTTTACCTTATAACTTTTGTTTCCGGCGACAAAAAGCAAAAATTCGTTTTCAATTAGAGATGTGTAAAAAAACGAATTTTCCATATTTTATATTTTGTTGGTTTGACTAAAAAAATGGATTGGCAAATGCACCCTTCAGATAAATGGTCCCCCTTCTACCCTAAGTTCCATAGAACGGTACTTTTTTCCGATTTATAAAAAAAAATAATTTTTCAAAGAAGTTAGTTTTTGAATTCCATTATTCGCGAAAAAAATCCGATCACTTTGAATTAAATTTTATATGAATGATTTTTCGACAATAAGCTCGGTGTCTGCCATAGAACGGTTTTTTTCAATACCGAATATCTCTTAAACAGTTGCACCGATTTTGACTAAATTTAACTTTCCTTCTAAAATTGATTAATTCTGCAATCAAATGTTTTGGAAAATAGTATTTTTTTAAAAAGAAATCGGTTCAACCGTTATCAATTTATTGGCAAATTAGTAAATAAACTGTTAATACAGCATCTCAAATTTAAAGCTTGTAATTGTAGTTATACTAAGAGCATTTCAAACATAACGTTTACGAAGTTTTATCAAAATCGTCTCTCACGTTTTTGATCGAACTTCACATGAGTGATACGGCATTAAAGATCAGTCAGATGGTTTATTTAACTGCACCTGCCCTGCCCATGTCAACGTGGGTAAACAAAATTAGGTTTATTTTTTTAATTTTGAGTTCACGATTTTTTAATTTTTTTATTAAAAATCTGTAAGGAAAATGGTAAATGAGAAAACGATCATCATCATCATCATCATCATCGGCTCGACAACCGGGGTCCGGTCCTGGCCTCCTTCAACAAGTCTCTCCACCTATCCCGGTCTCGAGCCGACGCCATCCAGTTGCGCACCCCAAGGCTCCGGGCGTCCTGGTCTACGCCATCTCTCCAGCGCAAGCATGGTCTACCACGCTGTCGTCTGCCATAGAATGTACCACAAAGAACTTTCCGAGCAGGTTCCTCTTCGCTCATGCGAGCTAGGTGCCCTGCCCACCGAAGTCTACCGAGCCTAATTTTTGTCACTATATCTGCTTCAAGGTAGATTGCGTACAATTCATGATTGTACCGTCTCCGGAATCGTCCTTCCTCACATATGGGGCCAACAATTCTCCTTAAGACTTTTCTCTCGAACGCGGCTAAGAGGTCAGAGTGCCTTTTGCTAAGCACCCAAGTCTCGGATCCATATGTGAGTACTGGCAGAACCATGGTCCTGTACAGCAGTAGTTTTGAAGTTATGGTGAGATTTCTGGATTTGAAGAGCTTTGACAGACTGTAGTAGGCTCTGTTGGATTTGAGAAGCCGCCCGCGTATTTCTTCTTCTATATTGTTATCGGCTGCTACTATTGACCCAAGGTATTTAAAGGATTGCACCACTTCAAATTCGTGCTCCGCTACCTTGATTGTTTGACCAACTGTTCCTCTCGCATTCGACGCCACCATGTACTTTGTTTTACCTTCACTAATGTGCAGCCCCAGATTTTGTGCCGCCTGCTCGATCTGGATGAAGGAATCGTGTACAGCTTGCTCGGTTCTTCCGATGATGTCGATGTCGTCTGCGTAAGCCAGTATCTGGCTGGACCTGTTGACGATGGTCCCTCTTGTTGCCGTGCCAGAGTCACGGATTGCTTTCTCCAACGCCAGGTTGAAGAGGAGGCAGGCCAAACCATCCCCTTGTCGGAGTCCATTAAAGATGTTGATTGGTCTGGATAGCAATCCGGCTATTTTTACTTGGCTTGTTACGTTGGTCATGGTCAACCTACATAGTCGTGTCAATTTATTTGGGATGCCGAATTCTCTCATGGCTTTGTAAAGTTCTACCCTGGCTATGCTATCATAGGCGGCCTTAAAGTCTATAAACAGGTGGTATGTTGGGATGTTAAATTCTAGACATTTTTCCATCGCCTGCCTAAGGGTAAAGATCTGATCAGTTGTTGATTTGCCTGGAATGAAACCACACTGATATTGTCCGATGATGGTTTTAGCGTATGGGGTTATCCGGTCTTGTAGGATAGAGGAGAGTATCTTATAGGCGGTACTCAACAACGTGATACCTCTATAGTTGCTGCACGTTGTGACATCTCCTTTCTTATGTATGGGGCATATTATACCTTTTCGCCAGTCTTCTGGCATTTCTTCACGCTCCCACACGTGCACTATAATATCATGAATTGCCTGACGTAGAGCTGGCCCACCGTGTTGAAATAATTCGGCTGGTATACCATCAGCTCCCGGGGCTTTGTTTTTCTTTAGCCGGTCTATAGCCTTCTCAACCTCTTCTATGCTTGGTGACGGCAACATAGGGTATTCGTCTTGAAGCAGTGGAGCCTCCACTTCTGCAGTGAGTTGACCATTTAGCAATTCATTAAAGTACACTTCCCATCGCTCCAGTATGCTTTGTGGATCGGTGATCAGATTTCCCTCTCCGTCCTTGCAGTATGTGCAGCGTGGTGTGTACTGCGTCATGTTTCGGATGGATTGGTAGAACTTCCGCGCCTGGTGCTGACCTCGCTCTCGGCTTTTTTCTATTTCACAGATTAAGTTCTTCTCCCAGGCTGATTTTTTCTGTCTGTGAAGCCGTTTTTCTATTCTTCTGAGCTCTTTATATTCTTCTTCGCGTGCCCGCGTTCTATGAGATTGCTGCATTGCTCGGTACGCAACATTCTTACGTTCAGTCGCTAGCTTGCATTCATCATCAAACCAGTCGTTCCGATTTCTACGACTGCTGCCTAAGATGGAGTTGGCAGTACTAATGACAGTATTCTTAAGGCGTGTCCACTTCTCATCTACGCCCAGCATACTGGCCCCAGGACTTACTCTCCCTAAATCAAGCGATTCTAGGGCGAGTCCTAACGCATTACCAAAGGTGTTACTGGCATTTTCATTGCGCAGGGCAGCCGTGTTGATTCGAACTTGATCGGCGGATGCAATACGTCTTCGCAAGGCAATCCGCCCTCGGAAGACCATACCAACAAGATAGTGATCCGAGTCGATATTGGCGCCTCGGTACGTTCGTACCGTCATCAAGTTCGAGTAGTGGCGACGGTCTATCAACACGTGGTCTATTTGGTTACGAGTGACTCCATCAGGTGATACCCAGGTGGCTTTGTAGATATCTTTTCGCGGGAACCTGGTACTCGCAACGACCATGTTTTTCGATGCTGCCAATTCTAAGACTCGAAGTCCATTGTCATTAGTGTTCTCATGCAAACTATGGGTGCCTGCGTAATGCCTGAATACCGGCTCCCGACCTATTTTTGCGTTCAAATCCCCAAGGATGATTTTTACGTCATACCTTGGACAGGCATTGAGGGTCCTCTCGACTTGTTCGTAGTAAGTCTCTTTTTCTTCGTCTGAGGACTCCTCCGTAGGTCCGTGAACGTTAATGAGGCTAATGTTCGTAAAAATGAGAAAACGATAGCATGGCCTTTTTGGAATATAAATAAAAAAAAAATAAAATTAGAGTTAATAATAATTATGTTAACATTTATCCCGTGAATGGGTTAATCAATTTTAAACCCAATGTTTTTGAAATGAATAGATGATTTGATCAAATCTGATTGTCATAATAATCATGGCCAACATTTTGCCAAAATACCCACTTTATTTATCGTTATTTTATAGGGTTGTGACTCATTCACTATTCGTTGGTATTTCAAAAATGTTTATAGGTAATCAATATTGCTTTGCAGAATTTTTAACTATAATCCTTTCAAATTATTGAATTTAAACGAATCTAACTAACTGCTGGTTAGTTTGAAATTTAATAATGATTTGAACCAAAACATAATAAATACGTATCCTGTCTTTCAAAATAATGTTAATCTATAAAACCCATGATAAACCACTTCGATTCAACATCAACGGGCAAATAAATTACAAACGCAATGACCCTTATCTCTATCAATTCCATATACTATGTCAAAGCAATTAAAAAATAAATATTCACACTATTTATTTAGAAAAATGTAATAATAATAATCAATAGAAATATAAAGTCATAAATCTCATATAGCGTAAACCATGTAGAGCATTTACTTATAAAATGCAACAATCTTTTGGAGTGTGGATCTCTTGTGCTCTCTTATTATAATTTCTTTCCAATCCAACATTTTTTTTTGCATTTTTGCTTGCTCATCTTAAAAATTACCATAGAGCTCACTTCACAGATCGGTCGTCGTTCGGTTCACGCTAGAAAAAACAGCTGTGTACCTCGGTTCAAGCGTCATCATAGTCGCACACCTTCTATATCCAAAATGATGCAGCAGAGGTATATAGCACCTAAGACAGTGATGCGACTCGACTTAAGCCTTCTCCTCATTTTAAAGCTTCATATCATATATTGTGCTGTGTGAGTTAAATGAAATCTTTAAACATGAATTGAATTTTAGTTCTTTGACAATCACCGTTCAGATCGGATGTGTTCACGGAAACGCGGAATAATATTTTTCGAACTTTTTTCGAATGCTTTTATAAATTGTGATATACCTTTGACATAAAAAAAGGCTCACTAATTACAAAGTATCTCTTAATTACGCATATCCGTTCAGATAAAAAGTGTGTTCAAATAGTATTTTCTAATATATTTTATTGAATAGAAACAAAATTTCTATTAAATTGAGCTCGAGCTTAAGAAGTTCTCCTTGAGATATCTTTGGCGATCTTTAAAGTGCAGTATAATTTGTATCTGACGTAAATGGATGTTACGTCTTCTTAAAAAAAAGAAGCTTGTTGTGATAATTCTGTGAGAATTTTCTGTTTGGATGTTAATATAATATGTTTATGGTATTTTAACGAGTTTAATGCTGAATTCACATAACAACTGACGATAAGGCTTAATTTGGTTGTATGAATAAATTTAACGACTTCGCAAAAAGCCTATAAATTGATTTGATAATATTTTTTTTTTCTAAACGTTCGCTGTAGCAGGTTTTACAAAAAAGGATTTTAGTTTATGATGTATTAAACATTATTGAATACCTACATAGTTTTATTAGTGAAAGAATTTTCGTCTTAAGTACAAAATATAAAATCGTAATTCAGTGTTTCAGTAGTGTTTGTTTTACTAGGAAACTTTCAATTTTTTTGAAGATTTACGGTAAGTGAACTACAAACTGTTTCTTAAAACCATTAAAAATATTAATCTTTTAAAGAAATAATATGTACCTACTAAATTTATAAACAAATATGATATCATATTTTGTATATGTATAGGTTCAGTTTAAAGCAATGATTTGTGTTTTAAAAACGATACTTAAATCTAAGCACTGACACATTTTCTTAACATAAATATGCAACTGGTGTCAGTATACTATATCAGCATGACCGATAATTCTATTTTTCTCAAACAAACTTACGATTAATTTCGATAATATTTTATATGAGTGATTTGTTGTCAAAAGTGATGCCTTTCAATTTCGTATGATTTTTTTTCGAATCGTCTTGTTAATGGTACCTGTCATATAACGGTTTTTTTTACATCAACTTCTTATGTATTTTTTGACCGGCTGCGTTAAATTTGATGAAATTTAATACTGCTGAATTTTATTAATACTGCAAAAATAAAATTTAAAAAAAAAATTGTTGCCAAAGGAGTTATATCTTTCACAGGAAATTCAGAATAAACTTATTGACCGTTCTTATCATAGAACTATTTCTTATTGTACTAACAATTTTTTTGACGAAATCAAATTTTCTAAAACTACTCCTAAACCTTATTATAGTAGGGTAGTGGCACCTATTCCCGTACATCTCCAGTTCTCGAACTCTTTAAGAAAAATCGTTTTATTTTTATTGTTTCTTGGGTTTCCCGCTATCTACTATCCCGACATTTCTGCAAACATTATTTTGAAAAAAAAAAAATTTAAATCAAAAATTATTTCAAAATACAGAAAATCTTTTTTCAAAAACACTGGCCAAATGTTTTTCCCAATCGTGAGCATAAAACTAACTTGTCACAATAGCAAGTTTGTTTTTATAGCATAAACCAATTTCGTTCTTCTATTATCCGCACGGAAAGTGATTTGAAAAGACTTGTAGCATTTGATCATTAAATGTTTGATCATTAAATGTTGGGTGATTCACATCAAATGCCAAAAACAGCTAGATAGAGTAGTTTGGATCAAGACAAAAAAAAATCGTATGTGAAAGGGGGTCTATCTATTTCCCCCCCTCCGTTACCATAAAAGGGGAAATTTAAAAAAAAATATTAAAAACAGGGTATTACTTACAAAAATCTTCTCTACCTTGTTGAAAGGTCGCAAATCTCTTCTTTTATTTAATTTTTAAATAAAGTTGGTTTAGCAAATTGTTTTTGAAAAATTAATTTTCAAAAAATTTTGAAATTTTTTTAAGTATCTACTATTAGAATACGTCAATAAATTAACACAAATACAAATATGTTCTCTTAATGGTGTCATTAGCCTTAAATTGGCTTTGAAATAAAGGGCAGTCCAAGGAATTGTTGACGTCATGCACGGAGTATCTGAGTCGAGAAAACAGTTGTAGATTACAAGCAAATCATGTTATCTAGATAATGTAGTCTTCAATGTTGTTCCCACAATTTTTTTGGTGTTTTTAACACAAATTTGTGGATTATATTATGTATAGGTAATTGTAGTTCGTGAAAGAAAAAACGTATTGCTTATGTTATAATAACACATTGATTATAATTTGTGGTTGTAATTTGAAGTAAAGTAGATTATCAGTATAACTTAGCGGACAAAAGTAATATAAGTAGATGTACTATGTACATAAAAAAGGAAAAAGATGTGTGTCGTGTGTCACGTTATAAAATTAATTTTCGCCATGCCATTAATTTTCGCCTACCATATACTCTATACCATAACAAAGAAATTTATTAATGATACAATGTCTATATGCCAATGTGAAAATTTATAGAAAAAAAAAAAACTCAACTGAGTAGAAGACTTAGCATCATTTGATTTTAAGTATGGACTTCCTGAAAAATTCGTGCAATTTTTTTTTAATACAATCAAACACGACGATAGTGGAGTCGAAAAAAGTGGGCCTGGAAATTCTGTCCTTGTGTCCGTCAGTTTGTCTTCACCTGCAGCTTAAACGGTTGGGCCAATATCTTTAAAATTTCGTATTTATGGTTTTATGTGGGTAGGGAGAAAATTTGAAATTTACCTCTAATTAAAAGGTTTTAGTTTTTCAGAATTTTCTCAAAAACGGCTAAAACAATTTTTATAAAACTTTGTGAACGATATAATTGCAGTGCTTTCAATATAACTACATTTCAAAATGTTGGCAAAAAATGCACATAACCGAGATTTGGGGCTAACGGTTTTTATAACGGCTGAACCGATTTCTTTTTATACTTTGTACGGCATTTAAGTTAAATATTCAAAACAAGATGGCGTTTTAAATATATATAGCTAAATGACATAAAAAGTAAAATACGATGATTGAATGTTGTTTGAATACCTAACTTATTTTGGGCTGTAGGTCAAAATAGTTATTCAATAATTTATTTTTATTTATTATTTATTTATTATTCTTTATTTATTAATTTTTTCAATGCAGGTATATAGAATTTGTGCTATAACAAAAACATTTTATATATGGTATTCAATAACTATATAACAAAAGGTCACGAAGAAGTAAATTATACGATGATATATACATATAATTTTCGAGCTGACGGCAAAGCCAAAGCTTTCAAATACAAAAAAAAAAATATAAATGTATCAAAAATTGTAAATAAATGAATTACTTACTTACTTACTTACATATAATTTTTGAAGTACCATAGTTTAAAAATGTGCGAATTTGTGTTGACGTTTTTATTTAAAACACCATTTTTGGGAATACTTTTAAATTTTAAATGCTAATTACAGACATTTAATTTTCGATAAAACGTGTAACATTAATGAAATTTGTTTCCATGTTTTATTTGAATGTTATCTACTTTAAGTTCTTTTCCATATTCTAGTTTTTAAGCTAAGACGGCATTTTCATTCGACCTAATTTGCTTTGTTCCCGACAATTTTTTTTATGATTAAAATTCCAAAAAAATATGAAGAAAGTGTTTCGAATGTTTTTTGATCTAATTAAAAAACAATTGTTTCCCCTGCACGAAAGTAACGCTTTATATGTATGTGTTCATCAAATGCTCTCACCGTCATTGTTTACTGCACATTAATATCTTTTCAAATAATATCGAAATAGGTCTAACAAAACAAAAGCAACCTATGCCTTTTCTTCTAAACAAAAGAGCTGATGCACAAACTTGGTTTTCTCAGACCGAAATGGAAATTCAATATACTTAATATTTTCCGTCTGCCATGAACTTCTGTTGAAATTTATAAATTATAACCTAATCTTATATCTATTACAAGTACATACTTATATATAACATCTTCTGACTAAAAAATTATAATATCATATTGCATGTTGTGTTTTCTTCAAACTTTTATAAGAAAGTTCAAAGCGAAATGCAATAGGTAGGTATAGGTATATACACTACACATAACATTATTAGACAATCCCTTTCACCTTCATTTTCATGTTATGCCTTGACCTCAATTACCTTTTACTAATATTAAAACATTCCATTCATCAAATTGCCATTTAAGTTCACATACAATGACAAAGCAATTTATTAAATCAAAAATTCGATACAAACCAAAATAAGAAAACAAATCTGATCTAAATGAAATTTCAGAATTCCATGTCTTAAGATTGAGAAAGTCATGTTTCGGAACTATTAATCCTTCTCACATTTCAAGACATTGGCGTACGCTTTGAACCAGTTTAGCCAAAAGGAGGCTACATCACAAAAAAAAAAAACAGATCAAAATAAACAAATTCAACAAAAGGTCAACAAACGAATCGAAACAACAACAACAAAACTGAACAAAAACATTGTTTCTATAAGATCCCACAAGAAGCGAAGAAGAAGCCAACCAAAATAAAAGGAAGAATATTGAAATTGAAAGCGAAAACAAATTTGAAAGTCTCGTCGGAGTCTCCCGATGTAGATGGGAGACAAGCTACAGATATCGTATTCACTTGTTGTAACCTCTCTGCCTCGAAAGAAGACGACTTGACGATGATTCTAGAGAAATGACAACAAAAAACATTTGCTCAAATAAGCAGGGTTGCCAACATGATCACGTGAAACAACAAATCAAACACATTAACATGTCTTCTAACAATTGTGCTATTTTTGGGCCTAAGTGTTTTTCAATATTTGAATTCACTTGGTGAGCTGGTAACCCTAAACATGGCGTCTGGTAAGCACATGGTCTCTCGGATGTGATCACCACCGTGTTTGCTTTGCATTTTTTTGTTCCATTTCTTAGTTGTCGCGGTGTTGAAAACAATGAATTGCGGAAAAAGGGGAACTACCATGCCTAAAGAAGAAGAAGCGTTGGGAAAAATGTCAGAGTGGTTTTTCTTTTTGCACATCGTTACCTCGTTTTTTTTTAGGGCCAAACAGGAAAGGAAAAAACTATCTTCCATTTCATAACAATCATGACGAAATGGTGACAGCTGTTTTTTTTATCGTAATGTAACTGTTATTTGCTTAGCAAAAAAAAAAAAACTCCCGTCATCTCCCATCTTGAAAATACCTTGTCTTTTTTTTTAAATAACTTAAGGTAAATGTTATGGACGTTGTAGCAGCAGTGCGATGGCGGGGCTGTTGTAGGTTAAATGATATTTTATTATTATGAAACTCACTTCAAGAATTATTGGATAACAGAAATATAATTTAGATGCAGATAAAGTCATTTGTTTAAGAAAAATTATCATTAGTCGGTAGGTAGTTATTTGTAGAATTTTATTTTTTTGATTTAATCAAGGAAACCTGTTGAAATATTTCTGTTTTTTTTTCTCTATAACTTTTGAGACAAATATTACTTTTAAGATTTACAGTTAAGAACATAAGTGAGGTTAGGTTTATTTGAAGTATTTCTTAGCTGTTTAATAATTATAAAATGTATAATCAAGTGTTTTTTAATAAAAACAAATTGATATTATAGAATTTCAGTTTTATTAGAAATGCTTTGAATATCAATTCTCCATTATGATAATTCCCAAATGATTCCTGTTTGTTTGAGACATTGATTCATTTTATATTTATTTGATTCTTTTGTATGTATGTATATAATTACATTGAAATATAAAATACTCTGTCAGTACTAGGTAATGTTTGGTATTTAAGTAACTATACCTATGTGGTTATTTTATGTAGTAGTTGTATGACAGCAATTAATTTTTTATTTCTGTCGTAAAATTCTTCATTTAATACAGTGATGGATCAGAATATTCTTTGGGTGCTATGCAAATATTTATCCATCAGTGTTTAACTGATCTATTTATGCAGCGCATGATATACTTTCCAATGAGCTCCATTCTCTATAATAAAAGTTTTTTTTTTGTGAAAGGTTTCAATTATTTATCACCTCGTTCTTAATCCTTTTCTTGGCTTTTTTATCTGTCTGTCTGTCTTTTTGTCCTGGCTAATCTCGAGAACGACTGGACCAATTTCAACGAAAATTTCAATGGCCGATATCTATAATGTTGTAGCGCGTAACATAGGCTACTTTAATTTCTCCCTTTGTGGCAATCGGGTCGTTTTTTCTAATATTCGTATATATGGCGCTGGGTAGATTTTTCAAAAAGATGAGATTGATGACTTTGACTCAAAATCACATAGGCTTATAATAACTCTTTCAAAAAACAATGTTTTCTCCCATTATATTTTTATACGGCAGCAACGCGCCGTTTAACAGCTAGTATATAAATATTTGCGTTAGAATTTTTAATAGTACAAACATGATAAAAATTTGTCGTTCTCCAAAACACTCATAGAACTCAATAGACAAAAGGACACATTTTAAAATGTTACCTGTGTACTTTGTTTGTCCCAGAACCAAAAAATAATCGTGTGGAAAAAGGCAAAAAAATATAAAAGAAAGAGAAAAGAAAGCCTCAATTGCATTTTATACATGTAGCAGAATTTTTGGAAAAAGATTGGTGCCTTACCCCAAAACTATCCATTATAAGGCCAATTCTGACCTACGCATTTTTATTCTTTTGGCCCTCTTTAGATAAGTTAACAAATCTTAAAAGTATGAACTAGAAACGTTCCTATCACTCGCCCACTTGATCTTTTCACAAAAGAAATGGCGGCCAAAAGTGCTATCAGGTTAATGCAGTGTAATAACTGGAAAGAGGGTAACTGCGGCCATAGCAAAATCGATAACTTCACTGACATAGAATAGAGACCGACTACATATCACCATACATTGACTTCAATCCAGTAGCCCTAACAGACATCCCATCAAGGGAAATATGGAAGGAAAACCGGATCATAAATGAAGACCATGTATCGGTGTTCACGGACGGCCGGGTCCAAAACTGAAAATAGTGTAGGGTCAGGTATTTTTTCAGATAACCCTCCTGTAAACAAATCTATATAACTTCCAGATTTCTGTACTGTTTTTCAAGCAGAAGTGCTAGCGGTGTGTGAGGTAGCTAAATATCTCGCAACACTTAATCTGGGTTAAGAAAATATTGACATTTTCATTTATAGTCAGGCGGCAATCAAAGCCATTTCATCAATAACAACGAAGTCTAAACTTGTGGATTGTTGTCGAAGAGAATTGAGAATACTGACCAGAACATATACAGTTACTATGAGATTTGTCCCAGGACACTTTGATATTTATGGCAACGAAATGGCAGATGTACTAGCCAAAAATGGGTTAGTTTAGGACCCCAGCCAAATAATAAACTCAGTTCTGATTCCTTGGGAACTGGTTAAAAATAGAATACACCAAAGATTCCAAACGGCACTTGAAACGTGCCGTATGTCAAGGAATCTGTGGCCAGACATATCTAAGAAGAAAACTAAATATCTATTGAAAATATGCAGGCCCCAACTGTCTCTTCTAATTGGAATCTTTACGGGTCACAACTCAATGGGCACTCACTGTTTATTTTATCTATCTGGGGAGCACAATAGATCCGAGATCCGAGTGAGATGATGCGGGTTTAACCGTATCATCACCCCTAAAAACCTAACCTAACATACATTTTGCACATTAAAGATATATGTTGGATATAGAAATATATTGTTTAATGTTCTCAGCTTTAATTTACTGTACAAAAACTAAACTTTCACGAACGATATATTAAATACCAATATCATATTAACCACTCTTCAAATTACTTAAAAACGATTTGATGAAAATGATTCATTATCATAAAACATAATATAATAATCAAGAAAAATGTATATTGCGTATGAGTGTTTTTACTTGCTCTCTATAGGTACTATAAGAAAAGTCTTGGATTCGTGCAAAAAAAAAAAAAAAATTGAGATAGCAATCAAACATGACATTACGATGATAGAGAAGACGAAAAAAGTGGGTCCGGCAATTCTGTATGTCTGTCTGTCTAACTCGGCACCTACAGCCTAAACCTAGAGTAATACACCCAGAATTTTTTTTGTAGGTCACTGTAAGCCTTAAAATTACGGTACCAGCCGTATAACGGTTACCAAAAACCTTCTTTAATCGAAAACCGCTCCAACGAATTAGAATTTTTTTTCGTATACTCATATTTAATAAAGAAATTCGATTTTGGTTTGAATCTTTATAAGACATGGATTTAGGACTTTTAGTTAAATTTTATACGTTTGTACTTAAAACCCTCAGGTATAACTTGCCATCACAAGAGAAAATTTGTGCGACCCAGTCGTGCCCTTTATTTTGTTTTAATGTAAAAATTTGATTTGATAACATTTGTTAATTTCGGAAATACTTACGTAATCGGAATTAATTGTTTTTGAATTGAAGGTATAGTCAAAGTAACTAAAACCTTATTAACAAATGCAGAATGCCAGGGTATGTCATATAAAAAACACTTAAAAAACATAAAAACTACCAGTAATTGGAAGAACAATTTTTACTGTCATTTAAATAAAAAAAAAACTACTATAAAAAATATTTTGTGATAAAACGTAGGAATTCGAATTATACGGTCCTTGATCCTGAAAAAATGTTTTTTTTTTATACTCTGAAGAAACCCTTCTACAAAAATTCTAAGAGCATAAAATACACGGTAAATTCCCAAATTACCGTTTTTTTTTTTTTTTTTTTTATAATAGGCGCGCACTAAAGGGATTAGTCTACCCTTAATATGGTGAACACAGTACGAGCATTAGGAAAAAAGGGAGGGGTTTGAAAGGAGATGCCGATGAACATTAGTTTTTAAGTTCTGAGTTTTGAAATGCGATGGAAAAACAGAGGCGGGTAATGCGTTCCACATTCGTGTAGTGCGGCTGAAGAAAGAATCTCTGTATTTAACGGTACGTCCGAAATTGGACTCTAGGGTAAACTGATGAGCATTCCTTGAAGCGCGAGTATTACGGTTGAATTGTTTGAGGGGAGGAATGCAGCTAGCTATTTCTTCTGAGCATTGCTTATAAAAATAACGATAGAACAACGTGAGACATGATACGTTTCGACGGTGCTCGAGAGACGTAATTGTATCAGTTATTGACCTATCACCTATCATTTTTATAGCTCTATTTTGTATTCTATCCAAGAAACTCAACGACGTTATTGGAGCACCTGCCGAGATGTGGGAGTTATATTCGAGCTTTGGACGAATATATGCCTTATAAATAATGGCTAGATCAGACGGGGAGAAAAATTTCTTGCATCTTCGGAGGAAACCTAAACATTTCGCAGCAGATTTAGCGGTGTCAAATATGTGTTCATTCCACAGAAGGTGGTTTGTAATGCACATGCCGAGAACTGAAAGCTGTTCGGTTTCCTCGATGCAAGTACCACTCATGGAAAGTGGCATGGAAGGAAGGTTTCGCTTTAATGAAAGTAAACAGCATTGTGTTTTTGAAGCATTAAATTCTACGCGATTTTTTATTCCCCATTGGACAATGCTATCAAGATCAAAATTTAATGAGCTTATCATATTAAGCCGTTCAAGATCCACTTCCGAAGAACATGGGCGAGAATCAGGAAACGAATATGAAAAACTGAGGGTACTATCATCAGCAAAACAGTTGAGTGGATTAGAAGTTGCAGACAGGAGATCATTTATAAAAATGAGAAAGAGAGTCGGAGACAAAACGGAGCCCTGGGGCACACCAGCATTTATTTTGTGGGTTTCAGATTTGAATCCATCCAATACAACTTGTATTGAACGGTTCGAAAGGTAATTTCTAATCCAACGAAGAAGAGATTCATCGACGCCAAAAGCACCCATTTTCGAAAGAAGAGCTTGATGCCAAACTCTATCAAATGCCTTTGAAATATCAAGTGCAACAATCTTACTTTCTCCAAAACGATGTAAAGATTTGTTCCACTGCTCGGTGAGATAAACTATAAGATCACCAGTGGACCTGTTGCTACGAAAGTCGTACTGTCGGTCATTTAGAAGCTTCCATTCCTCAAGATATTTCTTAAGTTGAAAGTTAATCAACGTTTCCATGACCTTGGAAAGAAGGGACGTAAGTGCAATCGGTCGGTAGTTTGAGGGTGAAGAAGATTCGCCTTTTTTAGGGACAGGCTGGACAAATGCTGTTTTCCATCTACTCGGGAAGAGACCAGTAGAATAGGACAGATGAAAAAGCTTACGCAGTGGTTTTGCCAGCGTGGAAGAACACCTCTTCAGAACCGGTACTCTAAATGGGCAAATAAATAACTAAAAAATAAATAGAACTTTTTTTAAATAGGTATTTCTTTGTCGAAATTCAATATATGTAGTATTTCATACAACTTCACACTAAAAAAAAAAACTGAGATAGGCCGAAACATTTTGCGTTCTACTTGTTTTCATTGTGAGGTAGATGGTGGCCAAAATCCTTCACCCGATTGAAGAAATACTTTGTCAGAATTTTTCTTTTTATTTACAGTATAGCCACGGCTTGTCGATGTGCATTTTACATTAATGTGAGTTTACCTAAACATCAACACCAAATAAAAAACAAACTTGGATAAGTCGTCAATCGGGTTAGTGTTTTTTAGGTTGGATGAGTGTTTTCGGTTCAACCTTTCACAAGTAAATCAAACAACCTAAAACACTTTCATAAATGCAATGTGCAGTTTTTGTTTACATCCAACGTTCCTCACGTCTCATAAAAATGAATTTATACTAATCAAGTCTCAATATACTAACTTTTTCGTTTGCAAAGTTTTTGATGTACAAGGATTACAACATCATACAATATTGGCACGTGCTGTATAAGCAACAATATTTTATTTTACAATGCGGTAGATCATGATAAAGCCACCAGCATCTATAGCCAGATCGGACAGTGACTTACAATCATAACAACTGATGTATCTCCTGACAACGTAACTTAATAATGAACAAGTCAAGACATTCCGTTCAGTTCATTCTTCTACTTGGACATACCTGACTTCATCGCAGTATAGTATCAACTTTACGAAAAACCTGCAATTATTCAAAACACGTTGTTATACCTCTGTAGCCAAATAAATGATGATGGCTGTCACAGGCTAATGAGGAAATTGAAAACTTACACCAATCATACAAAATTGGTTAATTGTCATGACTTGTGTCAGCAAAACAAAAATTGGTTAGTGGGACTCATTATGGTGACACCACCATCACCCAGCATCACACAACAATGAAAATTGATTATGTTTGTTCGGGGACTCCTTTTGTCGGAAACTCGGGTCTTGATTTCTTAATTATTACCTACACCTTTTTTGTTTGGACTTCCACTCAATTATACAAATGATAATTGCAGCTCAATTGTTGTTAATAAAATTGTAAGATAAACAACAACAAAAAAAAAAAAAAAACACTCTTTTGTTTACACCACTGAAGGCATTGAAAGTCGCATTGGGTAGGGACTGTTTTCCAACAAATGGAGTGTGTAACGTTGTGTTATAGGTACGAATACGAACAATAATTATTATTGAAGTGTCGTTAATTTTGGTGGGAGTTTCTTGAGAAACCATTTGAATTCGCTTAACAAAAGGCTTTAATTCATTTTTAAATGAACGATGAATAGAATTAGGGGTTATTAAAAATTAAATTAAATGACCCCATTAGATTAAAGTTGGTAAGTTAATGGCGATGACATACGGATTATATGTCGATGAAGGGTAAGAATCTGATGACATTTTTTTTTGTTTTTGGATGCAAATCATCTTAATGCGACTAGATTGCTCTTCATGTTTCAAAGTCCACAAAGTTAAGATTGTTTAAGAATTCGTTTACCTTTTTTTACTTACGTGCGATAACGACCACATCAAACGAAGGAACGCTGTCTAATTCGCGTTTCTTTGGCTCGAAAAAGAAGCTAAAGCACAACATCAAAGGACCAAATCATACTTATTTACTTACTTAGTTGACGTTACCGAAGGTGGGGTGCGGTCAAGAGCTTTACATAAAGCTATATACACACTGAAAATAAAAGGTACGTAATAATGATGTAAAACAACATTGTCTCAATGTTTTTTACATTATTTTTCAGCCGATGCTCGAGTACATTGGGCCAATGTATTCCAGTACATTATTTGATGTACTCTTACATTGAGTAATGTACAATACATTGTGACAATGTTAAAAGTACATTATGCTTATTTTTGGATTTCAATGCATCTTAGACATTGAGTCAATGTATGATACATTGGAAATATGTACCAAGTACATTAAACCTTGAAAAGCTTTCTTTTGAAAGCTTCATTGTTTTTTCAATGAATTTATGTAAATTACATTGAGCCAATGTACAAAGTTGATTGATCCAATGTATTTCGTACATTAAACACAAAAAAAAATAAAAATAAAATAAGTTTTAATTATGTACTATACATTAAGCCAATGTACTAGGTACATTGAGGCAATGTACTAGGTACATTGAACCAGTGTAGCAGGTACATTGATCCAATGTACTTGGTACATTGATCCAATGTACTTTTTACATTTATCCAATGTACTTGGTACATTGACCCAATGTACTTTTTACATTTATCCAATGTACTTTGTACATTTATCCAATGTACTTGGTACATTGATCCAATGTACTTTTTACATTTATCCAATGTACTTGGTACATTGATCCAATGTACTTGGTACATTGATCCAATGTACTTGGAACATTGATCCAATGTACTTTTTACATTGATCCAATGTACTTTTTACATTTGTCCAATGTACTTCGTACATTTATCCAATGTACTTTTTACATTGATCCAATGTACTTCCTACATTTATCCAATGTACTTTGTACATTTATAGAATGTACTTTGTACATTTATCCAATGTACTTCCTACATTTATCCAATGTACTTTGTACATTTATTCAATGTACTTCCTACATTTATCCAATGTACTTTGTACATTTATCCAATGTACTTCGTACATTTATCCAATGTACTTTGTATGTTTATCCAATGTACTTGGTACATTTATAGAATGTACTTGGTACATTTATAGAATGTACTTGGTACATTCATCCAATTCATCATACTTACTAAAGGTCCTTTAACTTCTTCAATCTTTATAATATCCTCGTGAGCTGAAAATTTTTAAAATGCTAACTAAAAGAAAAGGTTAGTTTTGTATTGAAATTGTTTTTTATTTAATATAATTTATCTTTTTCTAATTTTTTTTTTTTTTTTTTATTTATTTATTTATTTATTTACTGTCGATCTGTCGACCAATATTTTTTTTTGTTGAAAATAGAGGTTATTGAAGAAGCATTTTTGAAAAGCATATAAATAACAGTTATTAGAGAACCCTTCAAAAGGTTGAGATTTATTTCTGATCTCTGGCAAATATATTTTCTCCTTACTTCCAAATGATCTAATTTCAGGCTCAGTGTAATCGTAGCATTAAAAAACCCACAATGCAGGCAATGTACTATACATTGGCTGAATGTACTTTTACTATAGACAATGTATTCGTACATTGGTCGAATGTACTGTGCATCATTTTTGGCGGTAAAACCCGTTTAATTCTAAAAAAAAACTATATGCAAAAGTAAAGCCATGTACACACTAAAATTTAAATAATATTAATATTATGTTAAATATGAAAATGTACTTCTGTACTTCTCTAGATGCCAATGTCAAATTTTAATTAAATAAATGCAGAGAACCCATAGTCAAAAAATTGGGCTTATTGTTTAATTGAAAATGGACACTGAGAAATGTCGCAGAATTACACAAAAAACCGTATACACGTAAATTGTAGTTGCGATTCTGTCATATTGAGGCTTTTATTTTTTGATTAGAAACGTGGGAATAAAAGTTGAAAGAGAGTTAAATTAAATATATATTTTGCCCTGTTCGTTATTTATACGGAACCTATAAGTCTCGCATCGATAAGATTTTTCGAGAAATGCTGAAAAATGGAACAAAACTCTTATGATTTTGTTTAGAATTGATTAATTACTAGTTTCAATTCTATTTCAAACGCAAATTATGCACTAATCAAATAAAATTTTCTACTCAACAATTATTTTATTTTAAAAAATGGGTTCAAGTGTTTTCCTGATGCAAAGCAGTTTTTCATGCCAGCTTCTTGCAATTCCACACAAAATGGAACAAATCGTTCCTATGATTTAAGTTCTAATTTTTACTTTTGTAAACGAAAAATTCGCTGAGCTCGCCAACTGAGATATTTTTTTTGTTTACTATAAACCATTATCTGGAAAAAGTATTCAATTTCATGATGTTTCAGCTTATCCTGAAGAATTTTTCTGATCGTTAACCTAATATTGAAAAAATTTCAACATCAAATAAAAAAACATAATAAGAAAAATTAAGTGCAAATATATTTTCTTCTTACTTCCAAATGATCTAATTTCAGGCTCAGTGTAATCGTAGCATTAAAAAACCCACAATGCAGGCAATGTACTATACATTGGCTGAATGTACTTTTGCTATAGACAATGTATTCGTACATTGGTCGAATGTACTGTGCATCATTTTTGGCGGTAAAACCCGTTTAATTCTAAAAAAAAACTATATGCAAATGTAAAGCCATGTATACACTAGAATTTAAGTATTATATTATATGTCAAATTTAAGGTTAAGGTGTTTCATTGCAAATGGACAGTAGAAATGTAGCAAAATCACACAAAAATTCGTGTATACATATATATTTACGATTTCGCAACATTAAAACTCAGTGGTCAGTTATAGCTTTCATTGAAAATCATCATCATCAATCCGTGAAATGATGGAATGTTTTTTAACAAATCGGTCATATTGATTTAATTACTTTTTCCTCTAAGTAAACTGTCCCATTAATGCCTATATTGAACTTATATAGAATAAGTTCCATATCAGCATAACTAAGGTACGACATTGAGCCAATGTACAAAGTTGATTGATCCAATGTATTTCGTTCATAAAACAAAAAAAAAAAAATAAAATTAAATAAGTTTTAATTATGTACTATACATTAAGCCAATGTACTAGGTACATTGAGGCAATGCACTAGGTACATTGAACCAGTGTAGTAGGTACATTTATCCAATGTACAAAGTACATTGATCCAATGTACTTTTTACATTTATCCAATGTACTTGGTACATTGACCCAATGTACTTTTTACATTTATTCAATGTACTTTGTACATTGATCCAATATACTAAATACATTGGCACTTTGTACAATGTACATTATCGCAATGTGTCTCTACATTGAGACAGTGTTAAAAAAAAGTTCTTTTGAACAATGTACTTATTACATTAATTTTAATGTAGATACATTGAGTCGATGTGTAAATTTCTAAGTTCAATTTGCGAAAGTTCAAATTTTTATTTTAATAAATTGTACATTGGCGCAATGTACTTAAAACATTGGTCCAATATACTAAATACATTGGCACAATGTACATTGTACATTATCGCAATGTGTCTCTACATTGAGACAGTGTTAAAAAAAGTTCTTTTGAACAATGTACTTATTACATTGATTTTAATGTAGATACATTGAGTCAATGTGTAAATTTCCAAGTTCAATTTGCGAAAGTTCAAATTTTGACTTTAATAAATTGAACATTGGCGCAATGTACTTAATACATTGGTCCAATATACTAAATACATTAGCACAATGTACATTGTAATTATCGCAATGTGTCTCTACATTGAGACAGTGTTAAAAAAAAGTTCTTTTGAACAATGTACTTATTACATTAATTTTAATGTAGATACATTGAGTCGATGTGTAAATTTCTAAGTTCAATTTGCGAAAGTTCAAATTTTGATTTTAATAAATTGTACATTGGCGCAATGTACTTAAAACATTGGTCCAATATACTAAATACATTGGCACAATGTACATTGTACATTATCGCAATGTGTCTCTACATTGAGACAGTGTTAAAAAAATTTCTTTTGAACAATGTACATATTACATTGATTTTAATGTAAGTACATTGAGTCAATGTACGATCTTTTGAAATCGTTATGTATATCGTACATCAACTAACGAAAAAGTACATTGAAATTCCAATTGCGTCGATTTCTTCAAATTTTAGTATAGGAATTGCTCAATGTACCCCATTACATTGAAACAATGTACTGTACATTGAAACCGAATAATTTTGGTACATTGTTCCAATGTATGGTACACTGCCGCAATGTTTTTTACATTGTTCCAATGTAAAACAACTCAATGTAGGGCAAACATTGATATTATGTACCATTTTTTTTTCAGTGCATATATAAACCGCCATCATCGTAATCCTTCTCTATTGTTGCGGAGACGTGGACATTGTCGTGATCGGTTAAGGAAGTGCTTAATCGCTTTGAGCGAAAATAAATCCATGGATAAAAGTTTCGTCATCGCCCAAAATTATATATTGACTTATTATTGTTTTGGTCGATTTTTTATTATGAAAAATCACACGAAAAAATCGCTCAAAAATAAAATCGGTTTTCGGGTGATTTTGCATTTGTTACGTTTTCGGCGGTTTATCGTTTTGTAATTATTTTAATAAAACAAAACAAAAATTGGTGATTATTCATTTTAATTTTTTGGCCACTTTGCTTTAATTTTTTGGGTCTTTTTCATTACGCAAGTTAACCCACAATTTTTGGGTCGATTTGTCGATTTTTAAGTTTTGTATGTCCTTAAGGCCTACCACTCGTTGACTTCCGCACTTGCTTTTGAGGAAGTGCAACTTGTCTACTCTAACTTCATCTGACACTTCACAGCTGTTTGCTCCGCCCTGCGCTGCTCCGACCTGAACTTTTCTGATTATTTCTTTGATGAAAATCACATGCAGGGCACTAATCGCATAAAATAAAAACGGTCGAACGCTCCGCACCCTATGCGGTGCGGATTGGTACAGTTGAAATGCGCAATGGGTAGTCAAAACTAGCACTAAGTTATCTTTGCTCTTTAGTACAGACTTGACTACTGCAGCGCCACACGTATATGGTAAAGTTAAAATGCGCCACGGGCTGTAGAAATGAGCAAGAAGTTATATCTTTGCTCTTCAGTCAAAATTTGACTACTGCAGCGCCACACGTATAGCCTCCAATCCTATATAGTAATGTAATGATTCTTTTAATTTCTTAGTTACTTTCAATTCACTCAGTGTGTAAGCCGCGTATAAGAGCTTCGTTCCAATAATAAGGTACGGTGGCATGCCATAAGCCAGAAGGACGCGAATTTTCCGGCTGTGATCATTTAGTGTAAAAGACCACAATGAAACAGTCCGTACGATCTTCGAAGCCACCTCGGTTGGAGTTCGCATAAAAGAGAGTCATAACCAAGCTGTGTGAAACAGGAAGTGGCGCGTTGCGAGCTCGTCTCTGACAGTGATCATGACCTGTGTCCACTTCCAAGTGACTCTCAAAAATTAAGAATGTCGATAGTAAAAAGTTAACTCTCCGCGATGTACTCTCGGGGCTGTGTCTACTTGGCAGTTTGTTCTGTTGTTCAAAATCTGCTCGCAGATCTCCTTCTCAAATGGACACCCATCTTCAGATTCAAACTTGTTGCCTATGGGGTTTCATTTGGTAAAATCTTAATTTTGTTTTTATTTGATTTCTATTGGGTGATCGCAGCCTCGTTGACATACATTGGATTTGTGTTAGATTTGTATTTAGTGAACCACTATTTACCATGGAAAGAAAAACATCATATTTAATTACCAATTTAGTAAACCATTAAAAACATGTTATTTTATATTATTCATATACATTATAAATAGTTTTAATAATAAAAAATTTCCGAAGTTTTCTCTCACCAAAGAATACGTCGCACATAGGAGTATTTGATACGAAAACATGGCCAAAAGTAAATTTTCAAAAATTCACTTAAGCGAACGATAAAGGTTTCGTACGAAAACCAAATAAATGGCAAATATTGGATTGTATATTAAGTAATAATTTTATTGAGAATGAAAAAAAGCGTTATAATGATAATTTGAAAGGGAAGGTTTGAAAAAAACATGAAAAATATACTTTCCGATGCCTTTCTTTGAACGTTCTGTGATAAGATCGTTTTCAATGTTGTTTTAATTTTTGATAACATAATTTTTATAATATTGGAGATTTTAGGAGAAGGTTTACATAATTAAAATAATTACAATTTGTGTTCAACACTGTCTCACATAAGTTAGTAAAAATGTCTGCCTTCTCTTGTTAATGCTAATAAACAGTTTTTAGTAATATTTTTATATTTGTAGGTATAATTGAAAAGTTTAATTTGTATGACCAGAAGCGTCCTATTGTTTTGTAGAACAATAAAAGTTTGCGGAATTTTGCACATAAAATTGTAAGTTTCGTATAAAAAATGATTAGAATTCATAACTAATTTTGGCCAAGTTTTTGTGTCAAATACTCCTATGTGCGTCGGCAAGCCTATAGATACCATATAGTTGAATTTAGTCCATGAAATTTTAGGTCTATCTCTCCAGGAGGATTGTCACGAAACTTTTTATAAAATAATGATTCTTGAAGTTTGTAACTGCTTTCTGTCATTTGAATCATCTCCATGAACAACATAATAAAGTTTAATTATGGTGTTTTTTTTTATCACCCGAAATATCTTGATTTAACAAATATTTTGTGAATAGTTTAACAAAACAAGAAAAAAATATAAATTTGAAATTTTAATAATAATTTTACTGCTTATTAAAAATGTCAGAAATATAAACTAAACAATAAAATAATAATACAATTTAATTTGCTAGTTTAGCAAGTTTCAATCAGTCAAATACAAATTGAGTGGTGTTTGGATTGTGTCTCAGAAATGCATTTTGGAATAAAATTTATGACGTATTGTGATCAAAATAACAAACGTCTTTTATTATACTTTTTCTTCATTATTAGCTGCTGTAAATTTTACAACATAAAATAAGGATCATTTCAACAATTTTACTGTCAAAATTACTACATGAGCCGTAAAATTTACAATTAATTGTAAATGTGAACGCATTTGCTGTTGAATGCACGAATTAACAATTAATTGTGTATTTATTTGTAAAATTTACAGCATACATTTTTTTGGGTGAAAAACCAGGTAATTAGTTGCATGGATAGATTATATTATTAAATCAGAAATTTGAAGGATTTTGTATCTCTTCCCTTCGAGATATTGCACTTTCATATTGTGTGTTAGACAGGGAGCTCTTTTTTTAAATTTAATTATCATTACAAAATAGAAACGAATTTCCGAAAATCGGGAATTGGAGTCTCACTCCATTTTTTTCTTGTATCACCCTGTAATACTTCTAGACGTTTTATAACCTTTAGGTATAGCGGAATATAGAATAATTTTTCACACCATTTTGTTTCAGGTTTTAGCTGACATTGTCGAAAAAATAAAAAAGATCATGCAAAATGTATTGCGATTCCAAATTGCCAGTAACAAGCAGTGATTTAAGTGCGCTTTGATGATCAATCATATAATAATGATGCATATATTTATATCCCCGATACGAGAGTGTGATTGCGACACTGCCAATTTATCTTCAGGCAATAAGTCCCATCATTTAGCTCAATTCAACATGTCGTTCCATTTAATTGACGTTCACCTAAAATATTACCAAAATCGTGATAATCGTGAATACTAATAGTGAATATAAAATTATCAGCACGCACGTACATAAAACAAGTTAAAGACTAGAAAGGGATTTGAAAATGTGCCGCTATATGCGTGACATTTATTTTTGTATCTAAAAAAAGTGGCCAATTTTCTTAGATACCTTAATAAATGTCACGCATATAGTGGCTTATTTTCAAATACAGTTGTTAAAAAAATATGAATTAGCTAAATATTTGTAAAAAAAAACAAACAGCAACTATACTTATAATTTAAATTTAAATTTTAAATTCGAAGATCCTCCTACTAAGAAAGTCTATTGAATATTTGTGTATTTGATGAGAGTTTATGTAAGCTTGATAACTTTTTTGAAAATAAATTTAATATGAGCTCAAGAAAGTATGAACATAATTTCTTTTCAAAATGTTCTTCGAGGAAAAACATCATTTAAAGTTTATGGTTGTTTTTTCGTCCATATAAAATAAAATAATAAATTGTATACTCCTTCTTCAATAAGTATATGTATTTAAATATTTCAAAAATTCTATTGAATGGAAAAAAAGTGTTGAAAAGGTTAAAAACAATTAAAAGAGTTTAAGTAGGTAAGTAATTTTTTTTTTTTTTCAAATTTTTGTCACTATGTGTATCAAGAAGACTGTGTTTTTTTAAGCAATACAAAAACTAAAAATCTACTTGACACAACAAAAGATAAAACCGAATCAAAAGCAAAATCGGGTATTTACGAAGTTAAGTGTGGAGATTGCGACATGAAATACATCGGCCAAACTGAACGGAGTTTTTGAGTTCGTTTCACCGAACACTGCAGTCACATCAAGTTTAACCGACCACAGAAATCTTCGGTTGCTTTTCATGCGTTGAACTGCAATCCAAGAAGATATGATGCGTATGAATGTAATAATATACACATAAATGAACCACTGATGAACGGAGATAATGTCGATATTGTTTCACCTTTGCTTAACTTAATTTAATGTTGTTTCTTTCTTTGTTAAAACTTTGTTTAAGCTTTAAAAAACAAATATTCTTTTTTACTTGCCATTTTAGGAACTATAAGACAAGTCTTTATCGAAAACCACATTTTTCTTTCTCGAAAACGGCTCTAATGATTTCAACCAAATTTCACATGTGTAATAAAGTGTAAAAGGTCTATCAAAAAGTGGAAACCAAACCTTCAAGAAAATTTGTTTAACGGTACCTACCATAAAACGGTATTTTTAAATTTCGGTTATCTCGACAACGGCTGATTTGAACGAAATTAAATATTGAACTTGTCGTAGCTATTCTAAATAGCAAGCATCAATTTTTTTTTTAAATTTTTATTTGTTAAGTTTTAAGTAATTTTTGAAAAACTGTTTTTGTGAATTAAATATTTCAAAAACCCGTTGATCCATCAACGGGTGAAATTAAATTTAATTTTAAGGTGTAATAAATTAAGTTGAAAAGACCTGCAATTTAAATTTTTTTTAGAAAAAAGTTTTCGAACAAATATTTTGAAAAAATCGATTTTTTCGAAAATCGGTCCAACGTTTAAAAAAAAAAAATTATTAACTCACATTTATAAAAGAAAATTTTTTGCATACTTTGATTTTGGTTTGAATCTTTGTAAGATATGGTTTTCAAAATTCATATGATTTTTTCGTATTATTCGTTTTGTACTTTAAACTCTCAGGTAACTTGCCACGAGAGCAATTTTGTGCGACCCAGTTGTGCCCTTTATTTCTTTTTATTTGATGACATTAATAAATTTGTTATTGCAATTTTGTTTTGATTATGTGTCTTTGTTAACTAATTAAGTGTCTTGCTGATGATGGATCGAATTGGACCCAAAATGCATTCGAGTTAAATAAAATTAAATATATTGACGAAGCGAATTAAGTGATATTGTTTAGTTCGCTTCGTTTTAATTGTTGTTTTTTTATTTGTTGTGATCTTTTCGGTTTTCTTTCGTTTTATTTTTAATAGTACCTGCAAGATCACTAGCAAAAAGTTCATGCGCCTTATTAACTTTGCTTGGTTTAAATCCACAAAATAGTTTAGTGAAATAAGGACTTCAATCTTAAAAAATGCGTACTATTTAGCACTTGAAATTGGCGTACCTACTTCCAATTTACAAACAACCTTTTTATAAAAATTATTAAGTAAATATCGATTTATTCAAAGTCATCTGAAAACTTTGATTTTGTCTTGACGTTGGTTTAGATTTTTAAAACTTTTAATAAGAATTTATATAATTTTGTTGTTTTGATATTTAAAAAAATCTAGTGCTTTGTTTACTTAAGTCAAGGGTTGTTAAGAGAAATAAAATGCAAGAAAAGGGTCGCACGAACTTAATCTTGTAGCAAACTATAGGATTGAAAAAAAAAAAAATAATTTAAGGAAAGAAAATAAAAAACACTTGTTTTTGTTTGTTCCACAATTGAAAAAAGGTATAATATTTTACTATTTTATTATAAAATGAAGCCGACGCGTTTCTTCAAATTTCATAAAATTAGTGGCTTGATAATGTCCTAACAAGACGAAACGCTTTGGCTTCATTTTATATAAATAAAAAAAATATATTACCTTTACTTAAAAAGTGTGGAACAAACAAAAACAAGTGTTTTTTATGTTCGTATCTAATGATTTAAGATGTTAATGTTCCACCAAGTGGCTAAAAATTCTTTGCTGAGATAATTTTAAATTTCAAAAAATTATGCTCAAGAAGAAAATATCTTCAAAAGAAGCAAATATAAGTAACCAGAGATCAGGCTATACCTAATAAGAGTTTGGTTAGCCAAAAACCCTTAATGCCATTTATTTATAAATAATTTACTTAGTCCCAGTTTTTCAGTATCGGGTTAACCCTGACTTAACTTTAGAGCTAGTTAATCCCGAGAATAAATTAATCTCGAGTTAACTCAATAAGAAGCAGTTTTTCAGTACAGTAGTCCGGTCAAATTAGACCAAAAAATAAGAGTAAAGTTACATAAATTCCCACCAAGCTGAAAATCGGTAAGATTGTTTGAAATATCATTAAAAACAAAATTTGAAAGTTCCCCATCTTTCCCCTGCAAGGAAAAAATTTTATTCAAGGTCAAAGGTAAAAAAATTAGTTTTTCGCGATTTTCAGCAAAACGGTAAGTTTTATCATAAAAATATTTCAAACAAAAATTGTAGATAATAAAATTATCTACAAAAAATTAATACTTTTTTTTCTACGAGCCACCGTTTTTGAGATATAACGATTCAAAAAGTTGTAAAAGCTGTAATCGTCATAATATACACACGTTTTCTCGCCACCTATGAGGTATTGTACTTATCGCGTTTTTTTTGTGTGGTTTCCCCAGTAGGCCTATTCCACCGGTCAGTTTTGATCCTGTTTAATTTGAAACTATTGAAAAATGATGGATATTAGCATAGATTGAAAAGATAAAAGCAGTTTAAGTTAAAAAAAAAGTCGACAACATTATGTTCTTATAAGAAGATGTAGAGTCAAAACACGTGAAATTAAATAATTATAAAATCGGAACCGAAATTGATCAATAACAACACAGAAATAAACACATTAAATCACTTTCTTATTAACTTTACCACAAATCGTCGTGATGCCACGATTATCATTTTTTTTAATTTAATTTATAATCTGCCACGCAGCCGCCCGCCGCAGTGCGCGCCAGAAACCGCAAACTCTAGATGACGAAGATACGAAAGATCATCGAACCACTTCCGATTTCAATAATTTTGTCATTCTTGAATTCACAGTGAAAAAGTTATTTCAGATATTATAAGAATATAAAAATGCATCATTAACAACTTTTTGTGGGATGATCTTCACCCAGTTTTTTATCTCCTTTTTAATATTCGCCAATCCTTTTTAGTACTTTTCACTTCCCATCAATGAACCAGTAACCTCATTTCTCATTTTTACAAATAAAACATTTCAGACATACAATGAACTCATAAAAAAACTATGACATTCTCAAGTTACCCCCAAATGTGGTCAGAGATACAACCGTTCCAGAACTCCTACTTGGACTTTCGGATGTTGTCGGTCGTAAAATTTACCAATTTTGAATTGTATCTTTAATATTAAAAATATCCCACGTTTAATGAATCACCTTGTGTGTTAATTTGTGTGTTTTCTGTTCGAAAAACATATAAAGTTTTATGTATATTGACATTATCTGTGTTTTGCGGGTTATTTCGTCTTAGTAATGCCTTAGTAATGCAAAAGACTTGTAGTGTCAAGCTAATGTATTATGCACATCGCGCCAGCAAATAGATACAAAAACAAGCAAAACAACAACAACTCGCTCCGCCTAGATTTCTATAGATATCTAATTGTTTGCACTTGCAAAACTATAGCTGCTACTTGGACAATGCTCAAACAATATTTTCTGTTTTTTTATTTCCAATGTTAAATTGGTAATTGTTGGAGTTGATTGTCAACTATGTGCACATTGGCGTCGATAAGTGGTTTTGTGGACAATTTTGTTTATACTCTTAGTCCAGTATATATAAAACTATCATCCTGAAGGAAAATAAATACGACTTATTCACTTTTCAAAAACTATTCGTTTGAAGGACGTCCATGTGCATATATTTTTTTAAATTGAGATTATAGGATAAGGTAAGTTATGCATTCGTACAAAAAAAAATCTCGCTTGCATTAAAGTTAAACCACAAGACATTAAGCAAACAAAATCAGGAAAAATATTTCGTTGTAATATTTGCGCGGCAAAGTCCAAGTCTCACCAGATATCCGTACAGTTAACTGGGTCAAATAGTTGTGCTACGTCATCAACAAGTAACAACAACACCGTGTGCTCTAAGCTCTTAGAGTCGTCTGAGCATATAAATGACAACAGCAAGAGTAGCAACGAATGCACTATCCAAATGGTATATGCAAAGCTAACCCAGTTGGAAGACAAATTTGATTGTTACCTACGATCCTTTAATGAGCTGAGTGCAGAGAATATGGCTTTAAAAACTAAACTTGAACATCTGGAGAGCAGACTCAATTGGCAGCAGCAGCATCATCTAAAAAAGTGCATTGAAATCGTTGGAGTGCCATGTGTGAATAACATCAATGCTCAAAGAGAAGCACAACACATTTTCGCAAAATGCCTCTCTATCAATGTTCCCGACGAACAAATAAAAAAATGTTACGTTCGAAAGGTACACACACAAAAGGGGGCTAACGGTGAATCTTCTGCGGTTAATAAATCAATCATCTGCATTAAATTTTCTGATATCCACATCAAGCAGCAAATAATGAAAGAGAAAGCAAAGAAAAAAAGTAAGCTTCTCTTATCGAATCGTAACAATGGTGAAGATGGAGGTGAAGGTGTTCTTCATGTTTCTGGTGGCAGCGGTGATGACGTGGGCGTTGGTAGCGGTAGATGCAGTGGCAGTGGCGGTGCAAGCGTAAATATTTATATTAATGATGCACTTACGAAATTTTCACAGGCTCTCTTCTTGCAAGCCAAAGATAGGAAAAAGAAAGAGGGTTACAAATATTTATGGTTTAAAGATAACCAAATTCTTATGAGAAAGATTGATGGAGAAAAGGTCATTTCAATTAAATCCTTTAGTGATCTTGCACTTATTTAGTGCTAATTATTTCTTCATTTTCAAATGAATTTTGTACATGAAAATGATGATTTAATTGATGACTTTTCTTTTCTCGATCTCAGTAGTTCTAATTGTTTTAATGTTTTTTCAAATTCAAATTACTGTGATGATAAACTGTTTATTGTGCACCAAAACATCAGAAGCTTGCGAGAAAACTTCGCAGTTCTTGTATCACATTTAGACTCGTTTGAATGCATTCCAGATATAATTTTTATCTCTGAAATATGGATTTATGGCTTTGAAAAAAGCGACTACTATTTGCCCGGTTTTAATTTTTTTGCCAAAACAAATGAAGGTTACGCGGCAGGTGGTGTTGGCTGTTTCATTAAAGAAGATTTTAAGGACTGCGAAATATCTGAATTAGACTTTATGTGTGCGGATATTTTAAAAGTTTGTCTAAAAATGGATAAAGAATTGTATGTCTTTTTGTGTGTGTATAGATTGCATATGTTTAGTGTCCCTTCTTTTATTCAGGAGTTCTCTAATGTATTAGAGAGAGAAAGATCAAAAAATCTGATTATTGTAGGGGATTTTAATGTAAATATTTTAGAAAATAGTGAAATGACGGCAACTTACAGCGCCCTGTTAGCTTCTTATGGTCTCGAATGTTTTATTAATGAGCCTACTAGAATGGTTTCAGGCACTTGTTTAGATCATATCTATGGGCGTTTCGCCAGTTTGTCGCGCTGTTGTAGGAAATTTGTTTTTGATTTTATGATAACTGACCATGCGATGACAGGTCTATTGGTCAACTTTTCTAAATCGAATAAGGTAAGCAATTCTCCTTCCTCTAGTATAATCACAAAAATTGATTTTACGAAGTTAAGACATTATCTCTTATATGAATTTTGGGAAGATGTTTTTGAAGAAAGTGATGCTATTTTATCCTATTCTATTTTTATAAAAATTTTTAAGAAACATATAGAAAATAGCTCTTATGTCGTTTGCTTAAGAAATTCTAAGAAAAAACTGAAGGCCTGGATTTCTATGCAACTACTTACTAAAATTAAAACTAAAAATAAACTTAAACTTAAGTGCGTTCGAAATCCGTCCAACATTTACCTAAAGAGCAAATATAAGAAATTATGTTTGGAGCTGAAAAGAGAAATAAAGATTTGTCGTGACAACTACTACCGCACTAAATTTAATACAGCTAAAGGCAATTTAAAAAGTGAATGGCAAGTTGTAAATAGTATACTAAATAAAAACTCTTCTTCAAAAAAACCTATTGTTATTCGTTCTGGGGTTTCTGAAATAACGGATCGGAAAGAGATTGCTGAAGTATTCAACAACTATTTTTCTTCGGTCGCCAATGACTCACAATCCCCTGATATCCAGCATTCGTGCCATAACTGTTCTAGTTCACGTCTTTCCAATTGTCCTGAAACTATAAGTAGAAATAGCTTTGTTTTTAGTCCGTTTACTAGTTTGGAAATTTTGAAAGCGATTGGTGGTCTCAAAAATTCGAATGCTTGTGGAGTTGATGACATTTCTAACCTAACCCTTAAAAAAGCTGCTTGTTTTTTGGTAGACGTTTTAACACATTTGTTTAACTGTAGTATTTATTCTGGTATCTTCCCTGATGAATTGAAATGTGCGGATGTTGTTCCTCTCTTCAAAAAAGGGTCAGTGGAAGAAATGTCGAACTATAGACCTATCTCACTTCTTCCCACTGTCGCAAAAGTATTTGAAAAACTTGTAAAAGAAAGGGTAGTTAATTTTTTGATAAAGACCAAGTTCTTTAACCCAATTCAATTTGGTTTTCAAAAAGGTAAATCTACCGAAGACGCCCTTTTAGAATTCTGTTCAAGAATTTTCTCCAACTTGGATGGAAAATTGTTAACATGTGGCTTATTTGTAGACATTACCAAAGCATTTGACATGGTCAACCATGAGATATTGTTGAGAAAACTTGAAAATGCTGGTTTTCGTGGCTTTATGTTGGATTGGTTTGGGTCATATCTGCTAAATAGATCACAGAGAGTTAAAATAGATAATATTAGAAGTAGCATCTTTTTCTTTAATATTGGTGTGCCTCAAGGGTCGGTCCTAGGACCTATTTTATTTCTAATCTATATTAATTCTTTGTTTAGCTTAAAATTTAAATGCAAACTTACCGCATTTGCCGATGACATAGGTTGTTCATATGGTTCTAATAGTGCACTAAACCTAATTGCTGACATACATTGGGATTTAAACTTATTCAGAAATTGGTTCTCTGTACACAGGTTGATTATCAGTTCCAAAACAAAAATCATGTTTTTCAATTTGTCTTCACAAAACACGTTTGAAACTGATGTTTTATACCATGCTCCTGAATGTCAAAAGTTTAAGATGAATTCTTGCGAATCGTGTTCAACCAAGTCTTCATATTTTACTTTCCATGACAATCTGAGTTGCAGTGATAATTGTTTTGTGGTGGAGAATGTTAATGAATTCAAGTACTTAGGTCTCTTTATTGACTCTAGGATGAACTTTCTATGTCATACAGAATCCTTAAGGAAATATTTTAATTGGACATTGAGAAACTTTTTCTTTCTAAGAAGTGTTTGTTCTACTAAACTCCTAACAACTATATACTATGGCATTTTCCATTCTAAACTGCAATATGCAATTACCTGTTGGGGGGGAGCTTATAGAAACAAAATTCAACCGTTACTTACGCTCCAGAAATATGTCATCAGAAAAATCGCTGGAAAACATCGTCGACATAATAGTTTTGAACTTTTTCGCAATCTCAAAGTGCTTCCGGTTAGGCATCTGTACTGTTTTAAGGTGTTAAAGGCTTTCTTTATGAGATCGGGAAATCTCAATTTTAGATTAGTTTCAAATCATAATCTTCGTGGTAACATTTTGAATTTCGTGAGTGTACCTAACTTTCGGACCACTGCTTTTCGTAACTTTTATTCAGTCTTTTCTTGTCGTCTCTTCAATAAACTTCCCCTTCCTATCAGATCACTTACTACTTCTGGAATGTTTGTAAAACGTATAAAAATATGGCTTGAACATTTTGATCATGCTGGTATTGAATCTCTTTTCTCTGATGTTTTGGTTTAATAATTTATTTATTCTTTGTTTTTGAAAAAATGTTGTAAAAATATATTATTTTAACCTATCTCTTCTTCTTTTACTACGTACATAATATATCGAACAGCTTTTGTTAACTATTTTTTTTCTTTATAAGTAGCTATTTTTTATTCCTTATTTGAACTATATTATTGTATCGGGTCACCCCACCCTTATTAATTTTTTGAATTATTTTCGTTTAAAGTGGCATTTGACACTATTTTTAGTACCTTAGTATTATAAAATATAAAATTGTCATTAATTTCCTTTAGTTGCATTCATTTTATTCTGTTCTGATTTATTGTAATATGATTTCAAATGGAAATAAAACTTGTATCTATCTATCTATCTATCTACGGCTGTACCGATTTTCTTCAAATTTGGTCTGTATATTTTCTCTTGAGCTGTCTCGGGAACGAATTAATCGATTTTGACCAAACAATTTTTTTTTTGAAAATACCTAAAGTTTAAGAATTTTAATTAATTTTCTTATTTATTTTTTGTAAATTCAAATTTGAAAAATGGCTTGGCTAAAAAAAAAATTATTTTTTGTATATTAAATGCAAACTATTTAGCACTAAGGTAACATTGGCGTACTTCAAATTTGCAAAAAAAACTTTTTTATAAAATTTATAAAGCAAACATCGTTTTTATTTAAAAACCGCTCTAACGATTTTGAAATTATTTTTTTTCTAAATTTATATTTCAGAACAAAATATTCTGCATACTTGGATTTTTGCGTGAATCATTGTCAAATGTCGTTTTAGCACTTTTAATAAAAAATCATATGATATTCCTATTTTTCATTTATGTTTAAAAAAAAACATTAACCAGTCGTGCACTTTATTTTCTTCAGGTATCTCGTGAACGGGTTAATCGATTTCAACCAACCAAGTGCATCTCTATTTTATTTATTTTATTTTTTGTTCATCGGAGAAAATATTCACCTTAACGAAAGTCATGGAAACAATAATAAGCTTCCAGCTTAAAAAATATAGGTACATCTTAAGATATAACTAAATAATCAAAAAATAATTTAACTTTGTTTTCACCACATATGATTTGTTGCACTTATGTAGCTGGTTAGCTCTAGCACGAAAACTTTGTCATTCGTCTCTTTGAATTTGGAGAAAATGCAAATTTTTTTTTTCTGGTAACTTTTTTTTTTACTGTTGTAAACCTTTTTTTTATTTTCAGAAAAACATTTTCAAATTGTCTTCTATAGTTGAAGTGATAAGATTATAGCTTTAGCTCCTTATCGCATTAGATGATTAGAACATTATTAAAGTTTAAGAGCTGGGCCCCTTTGATTTCGCAATTTTTTCGTATTTCGTATGTGTATTTGCCCGAATGGTTCCAATCTTTGTCAATTTACAGCTCTAACAAAAGTGACTGCTAGATTGACAGATGTAAGCTAATTATCCGTCATTACATTTCTCTTCTAACAATTAATTTTTTGGGTTGGTTTCTTAACATAGTATAGATACTCACCTATAAAGGCACATTGCCAGAATTTAATCTTTTAACCAAGTAAGACATTTGGTTAACCAACTGTTTAGTAAACTGTCGGTCGCATTCGCATAGCATAACAGTTGTCAATTCGAATTTGGCAGGTTTAATAAGAATATGCAATATACATTCTGAACGAACATTTTAGCTCATCGGTTGTCATATAAGAACCCTAAGTGTAATTTTTACTTCACTTTTGAATAGAAATGGGTATCCCACATTTATAGGTTTGTCTCTCCAAATGGTAGACATGGTAACCAAAATTTAAATCTCGCTTTAGTCGAAACTTCCCGGGAACTACTGCAGTAGGATTCATAATTATAATTAAACTTTAACAGAATCCTGGTTTAACTTAAATCTCATATTAAAAAAAATTAATCCACCATTTGTTATGTGAGTGGATAGAAATAATTCTTATCTTTAAGCTGTTCGGTCACCTAATTTAATTTTATTGCTTATATCACAGGTAATAAATATACAAAATATGTTCCCAATGGGTGCTCATGCTTAAAAATATTGCAGAATGAGCACCCGCAATGGGAAAAAAACTAAGGACAAATTTTTGTATGGGCATACGACATCAGTATATTTATTATCTGTGCTTATATCTTTTAAAAATAATAGGGACATATTCATATATACACTGTTTAAGCTGTTTTTAGAAAAATTCGAGTTTATCCTTTTTTAATAATATTGTAGTTTAAAAACGACTATGAATATGTTGCCACTTTTTTATCGATAGCTCCCCCTGTCTTGTAATTAAAACGTCTTAATTTTTATCTGACAACTGCGCTTATATCAGATGCAAGAAAGGTCATGTCCAACATTTGCTATTCATCTCTATAGAAGTTAAGTTAATTAAAAATTATTTAACGACAAGAAGAATCTATAACATAAAGAGTGAAAGCCAATAAATTGGATGAAATATCTATAAGTATCCAAGAAAAAACCACGGCTTGGAATGTTGTGCTGGCATCAGAAGAATTAAAGTTCACGGCAACAGTGCTGCTAGAGTAATTTACTATGTTGTTGTTGTAAGTTTGGGAATCTCACAGAGGTGTGCTGGCTGGTGTTGTTGGCTGGCTTCAGTGTTGTTCATTTTTACCTCCAAAACGAGGCATCTTTATTTATACACCTCACCCGCCGCACCATAAAAGGAATCAAACAGTCTGTGCGAATAGATTAATCTTTGCGCAGTCTCTGACTAATGTGCAGACCTGACTATTAATTTCCTTATATTATTATATACGATGGTTCAGTCCGGTTGTTTAAAACCAGGTTTTTTATAGATAGGGAAAGGCTAGATCTATTTACAACATTTTCGAGCAGAAAAAGTCGCTTAGACTCTCATTGGCAATGACGGTAGTGGCGGGCAGAAAAGTGCATCTGCTGGTCAAGCCAATTATGGTTGAACATATCGGTTAAGATGTCGTCTTGCCAGAGACCTTTGGCATTTCTTAAGTTTGTTTATCTTTTCATGCGAATCTTAGGTAATAATCTTGGTATCGTATAGTCGTCATTGCAAACCATATGTTGGACGATTTTTTTTTAAAAGCACATTTACATTTGAGATAAAGTGTAATTCGATGTTAATTTTGTATCTTTTTGTTTAAAGATAGAAATTTTGACTCATAAACTCGCTTTGTTAGTGTTTTGGGTGCGGGATGACGGCTGATTCATAAAAATTAGTTGAAAGAATTTTGCGTAGGGGTTTGGTTTCATAGAATAAATATATCTCAAAAGTAGAAAAGCTACCCACACTACCATGATATTGATATACCTAAAAGAATGCAGAAGAACATGAATTGACAAAGTATAGGTACTACTATTCTATTTTGTAGGTTAATTTAATTTATTTCACTGTTTTTTTTTATATACATACGTAACATACTCGTTTCAATTCAAATTTAAATAAGTTTGCTATGATGTGATGTGACAAATGATTTAAGAAGCTATCGAATTATAGAAACGGAATTTATGTCTTCAGTGGTATAAACGCATACTTATAGACCAATATAACTATTATTACAGATAATTATTAACTGTGCTATTATGTTAAAAATATCTATTTAGTATCGTTTTATGTGAGAATAATAGATATATTTATATTCATTTTAAGAGGGATGCTTACATTGAAAGTGGCTTATGTTATATCCTGTTCTCGAATTGTGGGTACGTAATAATTTTTCGGATTTCGGTTTCGGATTCGGCGGTAAATTGTCTCCTCCAAACCTGTGGAAGTAGCAACGCTCACTAAAGACATACAATTGACATATGGTAAGTGATACTACAGGGTCCATCAAATGAAGTGTTACCTACAAATTCAAAACATTGTGGTTTCGTTATTTTTAGTTTTTTTTTTGCTTACGATAAGTACATCGTAAAAAAAAAACACTGAAAAATAACGTGAATATTAATTTATGAAATCACATGATAATTGTTACTCGCTTGTTCATTATCTTTGTTTTTTTTTTTTGTTGTATCATTATCATTAAATGGATTATCTGATTAGGTATTATGAAGTTATATTCCGAAAACATTTTAAGTTAATTTTATATATGCCGTGTATAGCCTCTTCTTTATTCGTGTTTGTTATTCTTTTAATTTTTACACGAAACTAATACTAACTAGTCTTATTGAGCAAGTATACAAAAAAAACTGAACAAAAAATTGCATATACTCAAAATCACACTCACCCCAAATTCTATAATTAACCTAGGCAGGACAGTTGCAGGGGGGCAACATGCGCCCCCAATACCTAAATATCTTCTTTTCTAGCAGTCGGGATTCTGCCCAGTCGGAATTTTGGCAGTCAGGATTTCGTATACCCAACCACTTAGGGCCACCAATATAAGATCTCGAGGTTGTCTATAGAATGCTTTTTCCAAATACAGAAACACATCGTGTAAATTGCTTAAGGAATCACGATGTTTTATTTCATATTCATGGTGTGAAATGAAATTGATTGAATAACAAATATCAGAGTTTTGCGTATCACCCTTCCCGGCTTCCCCTTTAAGATTGAGATGGAGAAGTTTGGAGATGAAAAACGTGAGCGATCTTACCCAGATGTCTCTCTTCTTTTTCCAGATATTACGTCGGTCTTCCAATTATCCATACATACTCCCCGTACTCTCAGCTTGAATTTGGGCACACTCTTCTTCGATTCCTTCTTGAACCCATAAAGCTAGACATTTGGACGTCTGAAGGCGTTCTGAAACACTTAAATCGGTTAAAAACATATACATACATCGATCAACTCCTCAGACTGAAATTTATATAATTTTTAGTCGAAAGCCAATTGATTTAGTGAAGGCTAATTGGTAAACTAGTTCAGCTGTGTCGGATGAAATCGAAAAATGCTCAATGCAGTGTGCAACTTTAGAATAGTTTCTCTAAACTACTGATGCAAACATGCTTAATGATCCAGGAGATCTGAAGATGCCCTATCATGTCATCTTCTTTTTCTTAAGAACATTCGTAAAACTGTTAAGCACTGTTATAAAAAAAGAGGACGTTGGCGATGGTTGAATAATAAGCGCAGTAAATGAAGTCATAAGACATATATAACTACATCAATCCCATGAGCCACGAACGGCACCTTAGTAGATTTTTAAAGAAAAATTACGAAATGAGAATAAAATCCTCACGTACTCAAAATGGTATAATTCGAGATCCAGCTTTTCGGCGTATTGAAAAGCTGATACTTTAGTACGGGTATGCATGCTCGATGAGATGATCATCGATTTTCGATTACTTGCATGATTTAACATCCGTTTTCAGTTAATTATTATAAGTTTTATATTCAAACTTATCCCTACCACTGTGTTCAGACTTTCAGAGAAAGAAAACTAACATTTTTACTGTGTTTATTTCAGTTTCAAAAAATGGTGTGAAAAAATATCGGAAATCGATGTTTGGCTCTATGTTAACATCGATTTTGAAACATGTCAAGTTGATTCCTGTGTAGTTATAAAGGTGTTTCCTTGTTTTGAGTATTTGTTATATAAGCAATGTAAAATTGTAATCGCCACAAAATCATCTTTTGAACGAAACACGAGTCAGGCACGGCGAATCTTATAAAGTGAGATTATTTTTCAAAGCTAATTTCATCTGTCATCAGTTTAACAATTCTAGTTAAATTTGCTACATTAAAAATGGCATTTTGATTGTGTGATCCAAATGTCATCAAGTTCTTTTAATTAGTTTAGCTGAAGCAACTTAATCACCACGAGTGACAGATTTGTCACTGCGCATAACATGCACTTCAGTTGATGATGCCTTCCAACCCAACCAATATGTCTTAAAGAAGAATAATTATTTCCCCATCATAGGCAAGATCACATGCGAATTTAAATGTGCACTATGCACTTGCATGCCATGTGCAACACCGAGTGACTTTGAATTAATTAACATTTGAAATTTGAATCAAAACACCGACTCCAAATTCTTGGCTCCAGATATACAAGGTAAGACCTCTTTGATCGCGTGCAACAAGTTCGCATCTCGACGCGATTTCGTGTGACGCGGCGACGTTTATTGTAATAGATTGTCATGGGTAGGAGGTTACAGAGTCGGTACGAGTATATTGTAACTCAATTGGAGTTCTTTAACAATTTCTTTCAAAACCATTGGATGCTGGTTGGCAGAATTTCGCACTGCGCAGGAGTGTTCGGACGTGTGAAACGGAACATAATATGGAAAAGTCACTATTGGGTCAACGAAACCACCAGCAATTTGTTTTTCCAAGATATTGTCGTAAAATATAATTTATTTTATGATTTTATTTTATTACCCTGGGGAAAATCTCTGCAGATGGGAATTTTAGTGATGGTTATATTTTATCTGCAGATAGAGTGCTAATAAAGAGGCTGAATTATGAAATCGTGGGTGGTGGTAATGGACGGGTTTATTGACTTGGCAGTGCTGATGGTTGTTTATTTTTGAAAGCTAATAGGTGAAGGTGAAGTTTTTATGGTGATTGGTGAATGGAATTTATGTTGAAGAAGTTTTCTATTTCATTTATTTTTAAATAAAATAAGGTACATGACTGTGTCGCACATATTTTTGCTTTTGTGGCTATTTACCTTGATAAAAGAATAAAAACGTTAACTGTATCTTAAGATTGTAAAGAATCAAGAAAATGAAACATAATCGCATCGCATTAAATTTGTTTAATATTATTGAAATTAATGTTTTCCAAGCGTCCAGCACAAGAACGTAAATCATTTCCATCTATTGATCAGGTAGGAGTTGCTAAATCGCTGAAAAAATCACAAATCTTGCAAGAGTATCATTGGCACGAAAAGTCGTTCGGACTCATTATAGAGCTATTTGGTGAGTGTCCCACACCTGAAAAAAAGAATTTAACGGTCGAAATAGTTCAACCGTTATATTACATATGTGCACTTTTTTAAAATTCGATTTTATTCTCGTAAAACACCCTTCGATATCTTTACCATGCCTACTTTACTTTATGGTCATCCTTGCTTGTACTGAGAAGTCAAGAAACTATGTGATCATCATTAACTGGGAATAGTTGCTTGTACTCATTTTGATTGTTCTTCAGGCTACGATGACTAATTTGTTTCTTCTTCCTTATTTGGTACATATTTTTTATTACTGTATATACAGCTGTAAATTCCCAGAAAAATGGAAAAATGCGAAAGTTGTACCAATTCTAAAAAAATTAAATACAAAAAGTTCTTCGGAATTTAGGCCCATCAGTCTTCTATTTTTTTTGTCGAAAATATTTGAAAAGATTCTAGCTCAACAGATAAAATAAATTATAAAAATGGCAATCAGGGTTCCGAAAAAAACATAGTTGTGAATTTTTATTATTATTATTTATTAGCTATACTGCCTTAATACTAATTACATTTCAATTTGGTTTTTCATTATGTATTAATATTTAGATACAATTCTTGTTTTTTTTTTCAAATTTTAAGTAAAAATTGTTTTAAATAGTATAAATACATTTATGCACAGGCAAAAGCCTCCCTCATTATTCTCCAATCGTTTCTGTCGTGTGTTTTCCGGAACCATAGTCTGTCGAAAACAACTAGTTCGTCTCTCCATCTTTTTGGTTGGCGACCGACTAGTCGGGTAGCATATAAAGGTGTCCACTCAGTGCATTCTTTTGACCATCTCCCATCCAGTTTTCTCATGACATGTCCTGCCCAATCCCATTTTAGTTTCTTTGTCTTCTTACCTACATCTTCAAACCCTGTCCATCTTCGTATGTTAACGTTTCTTATCCGCTGAGATCTTCTGATACTTAGGGTGGCTCTTTCCATCGATCTCTGAGTCGTTGCCAGCTTTTTTTTCAACGCCTCGTTGTTACTCCATGTTTGAGACCCATAAGTAAGCACTGGTAATACTGTTGAATCGAAGATATACTTTTTTGTAGCCTTTCAGATATTTGAGTCCAGCATAGGTTTAATGTCCCAGAATTGCCTCCAACCGTTCGTTATTCAGATTTGAAAGATATTTTCCATTGATTTTTATTCCAATGTTTTCCCATTCTAATTTTCGAAAGCATTCTTCTAGAGTAGCTGCGAAAAAAGGTGGTGAGATTGGATCTCCTTGTTTTGTTCCACTTTGCAGTTTAAAAGGCTCTCCAAAGAATTCAGTTTTTATTTGCGCAGTAGAAGAGTCATAAATGTTTTTGAGAATTTTCACCCAGCGACCATTCACACCTTGGTTGAGAAGTGCATTCCACATAAAGTTTTGATTGATTGTATCAAAGGCCTTTTTGAAATCAATAAAAACAAAATGAACAGGTAATCGGTACTCTTTACTTTTCTCAATGATTTGATTAACTGCTTGAAGGTGGTCCATAGTTGAGAAACCTGACCTAAAACCTGCTTGCTCTACAGGTTGATGTTGGTTTAGGTCTACTTCCAGCCTTCTAAAGATGCACTTTGCAAAGATTTTGTAAATATTTGATATTATACTTATTGGTCGATAGTTGTTGATGTCATCTTTTTTACCTTTTTTATGCATCAGCGTGATGTATGACTTTGTCCACTCAATTGGAATTTCTTCTGTATCTACTATTTCGTTGAAAATCTTTGTTAACCATTCTGAAGATGTTTCAATTCCAAATTTCAGTATTTCGGCTTCGATCCCATCACTACCTTTGCTCTTTTCGTTCCCAAGTACTATTATAGTACTTTTTAATTCTTCTTTTAGGAATGGTAAAATTTCTTCAAATTCTTCACTCAACCTCTGCTCTAGATTTCTGTTGTCTAAGAAGTTTGTATTTTGAAGATCGTTGGAGTATAAGTCCTTGTAGAATTCAGTTGCAAGTTCGTTTATTTTCTTTCTGTTGCGAATCTTTTTGTTGTTTTTTGTTACACCTAAAACCCAATCTTTATCTAATTTCATTGATTGTTTAACTTTTTTAATCGATTTAGTACTTTCCAAAATATTTTTAATATTTTTTTCATTGTATTCTCTTATTTCTTGTTTGCTTTTTTTTCTTATCTCTTTTCTTAGGGTTCTCAGCTCCATCTTTTCATTTTGTGAAATGTTTCCAATTTTTCTTAAGACTTCTCTTCTTTTTATGAATAAGCAGTTGTAAAAGTGACTTCGGTTAAGGAGAACAATGGATCGTGATGATATATAAGCGTAATGGTGATGCTTGATTTTCAAAGGCCTTTGATTGTATCGATCACTCTCTACTTATGTGGAAACTCAAAAATAACTTTCAAT
Organism: Baccha elongata; assembly: GCA_951217065.1. Taxonomy (NCBI): domain Eukaryota; kingdom Metazoa; phylum Arthropoda; class Insecta; order Diptera; family Syrphidae; genus Baccha; species Baccha elongata. Next base: position 54,846,966 of record OX578272.1, on the reverse strand, counting down.
TTTCTCGCTCCTCCCTTGAACTATTTTTCAATTATTTAAATAACCGTTTAGTCTCTGTTAAAACTGAACTTGAAACTTCTAGCCCATACCCTGTCAACACAGGTGTTTCATAAGGATCTGTTTTAGGTCCTCTACTTTTCTGCGTCTTCATTAATGATCTTCCCGATTTTATTGTTAATTGTAATGTACACATCTATGCAGATGATGTCACTATATATCTTGCTAGGAAACTTGGATTGTTAGAAGACTGCGTCGTGCGAGTTAATGAAGATTTGTTCCACATTTCAGGGGTGGGCTGAGTTAAACAAAATTAAATTGAATTCTCTAAAATCGTTTTATATGGGGTTTTCAAGAAGAAATGTACCTCTAGTTGGTATTCCTTTCCTTGACCTAAATGGTTTTACGTTACCTTATGTTGAACGAGTGAAATATCTTGGTATTATTATTAATAGTAAAATGAGTTGTTGTGACACGCTACCATTAAAAGAATTTACAGTGGATTACGTAGACTCAGAACGTCCTCGAACTTGCTGAATTCGAATATGAAAATGCATCTGGTGAAGTCATTGCTGCTGCCATTTTTTACATTCAATTGCAATGTATACCTTTGTTTAGACTCGGAATGCAAGCAAAAAGTAAATGTTGCGTTCTTTGACTGTATAAGGTTCATCTACGGCTTGCCAAGTTATATAAGCGTTTCACAGCATAAATCTTGTCTTTTTGGTATGAGTTTGGATAGATATTATGAGTTTAGATATAATTCATAATAATTGCCCTCAGTATTTGTATGAATATTTGAACTTCATTCAGTCACCTAGAGGATTGAAATAAGTATTACCGCAATTTTCACATACTGTAGAAGAACGATCTTACTTTGTATTACTTTGGAATAATCTTCCAAACCATTTTTGCAAAGAACCATCTAGTCATCTCGACTTCGAAGGGAACTACTTAAACACATGTCCAATATAAAAGATATTTAAAAAAAATTTCTATAATAATTTCAAAATTTTTGAACAAAATCGTACGGGAAAATCGATTTTTATAACAAGTTCGATGTCCAATGTATCATTTTCGATACACAACATATAATCTGTACTTTGTAAAAAGTGAAATTTCTTCAGAAAATTTAATTATTTTATTTGGCCTAATTTCTAAATTTAAATTCTGGTTTTTACTGGCTTAATTTTTTTTTTGAAAATAATAAAATAAAAAATAAATTTTTTTAATAAAAACTTTTATAAAGACTTTTTATAACTATAAATAGTTCTCCTAAAGATAGCACAGCTTGTTTTAAAATTTTCAAATACCTAGGTAATCTACTTATAAAAATTTTTAATTTTTTAATTTCGAATGACAATAATAATCTCGAATAATAGGTAGGTACAATATAAAAATATCTAATTATCGTACTTTCTAATTCTAAGCAAATACCAAATACAAATACACATGCCGACCATAATTATTTTGACCAAAATGTAATGTTTCTTTCAATGACAATATTTTCGGGTAAAGTCTTAAAGATTAAAAATTGACAGTTATTTAAAGACTATCTTATGATTAATTATTAGGTGTTTGATTTCAATCATTTGAAAAGTTTTGTGCAGGAAAGGTGGCTTTTGTTTGATTGACATTGCATTTTTTTAGTGACAAAAGTATTTTGAAAAAATTTTGTTTGTGCTAACTTGGTAAAATTATATAACTTATTTTAAATTTTGAGGATGAGATCATTATGCCCCATTCGTACAGATTCCATTTTGTGCAAAAAAAGGACAAAACTACGGAACTAAGTAAGGAGAGAGCATCTAATGTTGCAATGTATAATTGCCGTATTTTTGCTTGATTAAGCACAGAACTGAATTTATAAAAACAAACCATATACTACCAAATGAGACAACACAAAAGAACTAATTCTGTGCCAAATTAAATTCATTATTTGCTGCGCGCAGGTTAGAAAACAAATAAGGAAAATAAAAAAAACAGCCACATGTGAATGGACTGCGCTAAAAACTCTGCATTGACCCCTTAATGCCTTAGGCTGGAATTCAAATTTCACACAAAAAACTTCGATTAAATAGCTTAAGAACTATACGTAGACGTCTTACAAAACATAATTTTCGGACGTATACCGGAAGGAAGGATTAAAGTACAGTTTGTAAAACCCCTATAAAAAAAATGAAAAAAAGGCGACTCTCTAAAAGTCATATTAAAACCCAAACGTGGAAAAACGTTTTATGGACCGTTGACTCCAAAGAACACGATTCCTTCATCCAGATCGAGCAGGCGGCACAAAATCTGGGACTGCACATTAGTGAAGGTAAAACAAAGTACATGGTGGCGTCGAATGCGAGAGGAACAGTTGGTCAAACAATCAAGGTAGCGGAGCACGAATTTGAAGTGGTGCAATCCTTTAAATACCTTGGGTCAATAGTAGCAGCCGATAACAATATAGAAGAAGAAAAACGCGGGCGGCTTCTCAAATCCAACAAGCCTACTTTAGTCTGTCAAAGCTCTTCAAATCCAGAAATCTCACCATAACTTCAAAACTACTGCTGTACAGGACCATGGTCCTGCCAGTACTCACATATGGATCCGAGACTTGGGTGCTTAGCAAAAGGCACTCTGACCTCTTAGCCGCGTTCGAGAGAAAAGTCTTAAGGAGAATTGTTGGCCCCATATGTGAGGAAGGACGATTCCGGAGACGGTACAATCATGAATTGTACGCAATCTACCTTGAAGCAGATATCGTGACAAAAATTAGGCTCGGTAGACTTCGGTGGGCAGGGCACCTAGCTCGCATGATCGAAGAGGAACCTGCTCGGAAAGTTCTTTGTGGTACATTCTATGGCAGACGACTTGTGCTGGAGAGATGGCGTAGACCAGGACGCCCGGAGCTTTGGGGTGCGCAACTGGATGGCGTCGGCTCGAGACCGGGATAGGTGGAGAGACTTGTTGAAGGAGGCCAGGACCGGACCCCGGTTGTCGAGCCGATGATGATGATGATGATGATGAAAACTTTACCCGATATTAAATATTGTCGTTGAAATTAACATTACATTTTGCTCAAAATAAATATGCCGACCAGTGAAGTATATTGAATCCATATACATATCTACATATAATATTATTTATACAACCTGATATTGAGAATGCCAAAACATCTTCGAGCTTCTTTCGGCCTTTTTCTTTATTCCAAAAAGAAACAAAATCAACTCTATTGAATTTCCGGCATGTCAAGTTTTATAAAAACCTCAATTTTTTTTTTCACGAGCATATATCCATATTTAGTTATTTGAAATGTTTTCTTCTACTGACCCTGGAATCATGGATAAACTAGCATTTACCTCAGTATTATACAAAAACACCTACCAAAAAACCATTATTAACGAAATTCTTTATTTCAATTATGGCATAAACAACTGACTTTAAAAAAATCGTTTGTCCAATAAACGTACATAAGTATTTTGACATTACCAATCATTCTCTAAAATAAAGCACTCCATAATTTTAAGCAAATAAATAATCGAATTACTTAAGTTTACGAAGAAATCTCGTTGAACTTGAAAGAAGATCAATTTTACGATCAACCGATCGTGATATTGTTTCTTGCGATATGGATCATGGTATTCCACTTCCCGATATGAACGAGTTAAATGATGCTCGCACTGTCGTTCGAATAGGCATTCTCAATCTATTCCGACTAAATCTTAGGAAAAAATTACTACGATTACGACTTATTCCATTTGTAAACAAAAAAAAAACCTGTTAAATACTCTTAAGCTTTATTACTAAAGATTTGAATTTATTTCACCCACATTTCATAAAAACACATTAAATCTGCTAATATATAAATTTAACCTTATTTTTCTTCTTCGCAGATCCACAGAATGTGCGACCGCCGACCATATTGGATAATATTACCGATCCTTATCTGGATCTGTAGCATTGGATATGGCATAAGCCAGGTGAGTTTTGTTAAGAGCAGCCGAGAGGCTACTTGGTCCATAAAATTACCATTTTATGTATCTTGATACTTTGGAATGACAATTTAAGTCATAGAATTTATTGAATGCTTTTTTGTCTGTTACTGAGAGTTACAAACATGCAGATGAGCAAATAATATTCGTATATCTGTAAAATGCATCTCGAATAAACATTAAAGCTACATTTTATAATGGACTGACTGTGTATATCTTTTATTTTTTGTCCTGCGATTTAATCGATTAGACTTTCAGTGTTTTTTCTGCAGTTTATTTTTTTTTTTAATGTTGCGTTTTGATTTATATCTTTAAAAATGTATGTGAGGTTAGAGTGAGTATTTAAATTTATTTAAGTGATTTATGCGGTTAAAACACAAGTGTAATTAAAATTTTTAATATGTTTTTATTTGAAAATATCTAATATTTGCTTCCGCATTGAGTTACTCAGTTACAGATGACAGGACAGGTGATAATGTGATTTATAGGTCTTAAGAAACTTGTAAAAAATAATTATTGAAGGAAGGTAACATGTATGATGACATGCCGATGATTGAAACTTGAATTACATTTTTTTAGTGTTTTTAGCTTTTTTAATGTTACCAACAATTTCCGTATATACTCGCTTCGCCTACATTTTTTACTAATTATTTTATTTTGTCTAAACATTAAAATTGTTGAATCATGATTGTTGTATAATAACATTTATAAATGCCAATCTTAATTTTTGCTCTCTTTAGATACTAATAATGAAGTTTTATTATGATTAGTCCAGTAGTTTCTAAAAAGATAGCAATAACAAATTGTTGATACATTTTTGATCATTTATATTTTTATATAAAATATTCTAGAAACTCCAAATTAAGCTCAATTTTCAAATAAACTTTGGGTAACATTTTAGGATCCGTCACATTAATAAACTAATTAAAATCTAGAGTAACGAAATCTTAGTCCAGGCGGTTGTAGAGTGCGTGAGCCAGGGCATTAAGCCATTCCTTCGGAATATTGCTCAGACTGCTTAAGTTATATTAAAAAACGATTTAGTATTTATAAGAGAAAAACTTATTTATTGAATGGGAAAAAACTGAATGATATTAATTAGGAAAAATATTTAAAATTTTACGCTTATAACACGGAAATAGTTTATCGCACCATATAGGGACAAAATCTTTGCCATTTGTGGTCAGATGGCTAAATATTATAAGTGAATTTTTAAAATGTAACCTGATTTTTGAAGCTCAAAATTTTATGAAAAATCAAAAATGTGATTTAAAAAAATAATGTTTTTTGTTTTCTTTTATTGAAAATCCCTAAAAACTAAATCTCGCAATTTTTAACCAAAATCCTACAAACTTAAATCTCCCTAAATAAATACTTAATCCAAAAGAAACTGGAAATATTCAAAATCCCGTTCCCACTCCAAATCTTATAGTGCAGGCAAGCAGGGAATAACAGCAAGACCCCCCATACCAACCTCTCTGTTTTAACGTCGTAAACTTGAACTGCATTACAGCATCTATATACATATATGGACATGCTTCATTCGAAAGATATAGTCAAGATGCATTTTTTTTTTGAATATTTTAATACCACTAACAAATGTAAACATTTTCGGACAATGCATTCCACATTTGCGTAGTGCGGCTAAAGAAAGTATTTTTATATGTACTTGACATTTAGGCTTTAGAGAATTATTTCAGAGAAGTCATACCACTCAATATTTCATTATAATATCTTTTTAAATCGATAAAATAATGATAACATTTGCCTAAGTGAGAGAAGACAACATTTATTAGTTTTTGAAGCATTGAATTCCAAACGAATTTGTACTCTCCTTGAAAAGTGCTGGCCAAGGTCAGAATATAATGAGCTTATATCATAAGCTGCCGCTGCATTTCCATATCCGAACAACATGGTTCTGAATATGGATGGAAACGAATATTAAAGTTCAGGGTATATATGTTACTGTCATTAGCTAAACAATTTATTGGATTAGAAGTTCCAGACAGAAAATCGTTTTTAAAAAGCCAGATGAGGAGTTAACGACGTATTTAAGAACAGTTTGATGTAAGACTTTATCAAATGCTTTGAAATATCAGGAGTAAATAAATCTTAATTCGTATAAAACGATTTAAAGATTGGTTCCAATTTTCGATTACATAAGCTATCACTAGTATGACATCATCAGTGAACCGGTCATCAAGAGTTTTTCGATCTTCAAGATATTTTATAAGCTGATAGCTTATCTGCGTTTCCATGACCTTGGAAAGAAGGGACGTAAGTGCTATCTGTCGATAGTTAGAAGGACAGAAGATTTGCCTGTTTAAGAGACGCAGACAAGTTAGGTGGACAAAAATATTTGTTTAAGTTTTTATTATTTGGCTCGATTAGGTAATATTATAGTCAAATTCAAATGAAAAATTCAAAAATAAGATTAAAAAAAAAAGTATAACATGTAATTTTTAAACATTATGAAAAGTTTTAACACAAAGCCCTTTTAATGGGCTTTTCGTATCCTAAGAATTAAATATAACTAATCGTCATAAAAATAATCTTCCGATTGTCAAGTTGACATTTCGTTCACTTTTTTTTTTGTTCTTCGTCCATTCTTCGACAAATTCAAGTTTTAATACTGAGTTTACGTTGTCTGTTTAAAAGATGAATAATATTTTAAAGGTACTGATTCTTACTCTTATTTATAGGAATACTGACATTATCTCGTGAATCCATTGAACTCCCCAGTATATAAGATGCCTTTATAAAGACCGTAATAAAAAAACCTTGTACTGTCTAAAAATCTAAATCTCAATAAAACGCATCACACGCAAAAAAGCTTTGATACATTTGCTCCTGGATAATATATATCTATTTCTATTTAGGGAAACTATTTGCAAAGAATTTCGACCTTCAGCCTAATCACTGTTTATTGGGGGAAATAAATTCGTTGACAGCAGGTTTATTAAAAATTCAAATCTCATGCACAAATCAACTTTTAATTTGCAAATAAAAAAACAAAATAATCTTAATCTTCGCATGACAATTTTATGTGTTTTTCATGTGAATTCTTAATTTTTTATTTCCCGCCCGCCCATTTTTTGATGAATAATTGAGCAAACATAATTAATTTGCCATGCGAAAAAATTTCCCATAAAGTGATGCAAATTTTTTTTAAATTTTTGTGACTAACAAAATAATAGTTTGTCGGTGAGAAGATGAGTGTGTTATGTGTATATACAATGGGGTTGGGATGATCACTTAATTTTAATGATTAAAGCACGATACAAGAGTATTTTTTTTTACACATTAATTATATTAAACGATTTAAATTGGCAAATTAGGCTGCTCGTATTATGTATACATTGTTGCAAAATCTTTTAAAATTATTTGTTTATATTATTCTTTCTATTTGTATTTTCATAATTTTATTTGTTTAAATTAAGGTTTTTTTTTTCAAATATGATTAGGATTCATTTAAATAATAATTGTATAGAATTATTTGTAATGCTGTGCGTAGGCTTTTTTGTTCACCCAGGGTCTTGAATTTCGTTTATAATTTAATTGCAATCTACTTTTTATGTACACATGTAGACAAAGGGCATCCCAAAATTCATGAAAGATTTGAATTTGGCAATATTTGTGTCAAAATTTGTTTCGAAAAGTCAGCGGAAAATGCGCAGTGACAGTTTGGAATTAATTAAAATGGAGTGTTACACAAAAGAACAATGCGTTTTTATTTTTGAGCGATATATCTACTTTAAAAATAATCAAAGTATTTTGTATCCAAAATCATCTTCAAATTTTTAAATATTCATTTTGATGGTCATATTGGACGTTAAAATTGTCGACTTTTAGGTTCAGAAAATTATCAAGTGATTATTTATAAACCGGGCAAACTGTTCACGCTATATCGCGTAAGAAAAGTCCAGTTATTATTGCATAGTTTACAAAATACGGATGTAAACGAAAAGTGATATCGTGATGCAGCATGATTAAGATTAAAAGATCATTTGAACAATTGATCTATAGTGATGAAGTGATAAAAAATGTATACATATACATATACTATGATAAATATTATATTTATAGGTATATTTTTTGTTGTCTATTATTATCAAAAATATATTTATTGTGTCATAGTTGTTTGGCAAAAAAATAAAAATATTTTTAACACAATACATCTATTTTGCAGGAGCAAAATCCTCTATAATGTTAAATAACTAAATATAAAGGTATTTAGATTCGACTTTCTTTTGAACAATTCGTGTGTCAACAACAATTCCTACATCCATTCAGTTAGTCTCCATTACATCATAATAATAATTATAGTGTTAAAACGTCATACTTGCATCATAATCGCATCAATTCAACATCGAGAATAAAACAAGATGAACTTCCGAAGACCTCCACTCCAACAGACGTCCTCCATTATTAACACCAGCGAACAATATACTAACCAGTTAATGTCCGACCTTTAAAATGCATATTATCATTAACGTATGGCACGTTTCGCGGGTATATTTTTTAAGGAATTTTAACTTGCGGATTTTTGTCCAACGGGACAAAATTCTTTTAATAAAATGTCTCATCCATCTACTTGTTGGATTTTATAAAAATTCGTTTAATGATTGAGGCTTGGAACAAACACCCAAGTATATTTAATTTTTCACATTTAAGCTCTCACAAAAGAACCTTTGGTTTCGAGTGATAAAACTAACCTATCTGTTGGTCCAGTCTCTCATTCATCTACTTTTAATTCATTCACTTCTGTTCTGTGGCTGCAGTTTGAAAACCGAAATAACATATCCCCAATTATTAAACACTTCAATAATAGAAGCATAATAAAAAGATTCACATTCGTTAGTAGGGTTTACACGGTTGAAGTGTAAACACATCTGTTATCTGACATTCTAACAAAACCAAGTCCGTATTAATTTATCGAACGCTAAAAATCTGTTCCACGAAAAATAAATAAAAAAATAATTTTTTCTGTGAAAAACAGAAAAAAAACTACCCATGGGATCCGTACATTTTCGGGATAAAAAAAAGATAACCTTCGTGTTATATTGGACTATAATCTATCTCTGTGCCAAATTTCAGCCAGATCTGAAAAAATCTATCAAACAGGAAACGTATTTTTTTTTTGGGATATAGACTATACAAACATATGTACATTCAAACATTCACATTTATAATATTATAGATATATATTAAGATACGATTAGCTATCTATATCACAAGAAATCTATATAAACAAAAAAAAAACATGACCGAGCAATGTTTTTTTTTTCTGTTTATACAATCGCTACCAAACTTCACAGGATCAACTTTATCAAGTTCATAGAATAAATAAATCTTGTGTACAATACGATGTACGTAGAAAAAAATAATCGAAATCCGTGCAAACACCCAAACTCGCTATACAGACATGTCAATTTTTAATTAGACATAATATTCATGAACTTTTTGATGAATTTAGCTAAGAGCCTTATGGTCTTTTGTGATCTTAGCGCTTTCCGACATCAAGTTTTTTCACAACACGAGACACTATCAGTAGTGGTCCAAGCCCAAGATACTGGAAGCATGTCTTATATATCAATTATGTGATCAATTTTGTTGATGGATATGGGAACAGTTGGTTTGCTTTAATAGTATCCGGCGCAAAGTCATATTTTCTCCTGTTTAGACTAAGTTTTCCGACTATATCGATCCAATCACGTCTTCCTTTCTAAGTTTAGCTTTGAAGTCTCTTAGAGAGATTTAGATGTCGTATTTTGGGCACGTATCATAAAAAGCTTGAGAAGATCATAGAACGTTCCCTTGTGGTTTAGTCATTCTTCTTATAGTTGGCTGATTAAGTATTTATTGAAACTCAAAATAATCTTCTGAATTTAAAGTCTCAAAAAAGAACTGAAACTGCAAATCGATGACTTTTTTAGTATAAAACTATATATGCATGCGTTTCTATACGAAGAAATTGCTCTAAATGTAAGTTTTTTGATACCAAGTTAAAGAGAATAAAAAGTTGTTCCTTACAGAATCAAATACCTAAAAATAGAACTTATGACCTAAGACCTTAATACCTTAAGTAAAAGATTTTTATTCGAAATATGTTCAAATATTTTGAAACTATCAGCCCTATCGAGGTATACGTTCGGAAGAAGTTCAGATCGGAAATGATTTCAGATCGGACCCCCAATTGCGATCGAGTTATCCCTTTCGGAACAGAATAAATAAAGACATAAATGGACTCATTTGACATATTCCATCAAAATGCTGCATTCACATACAGTATGAAAAATATTCTCATAGTTAAAAAATATAATTATTAAGGCAATGAAGTAAGAATTGTATAATGTACATGCCTTCACACAATTAATCAAAACAATTCAAAAAGAATGTTTTTTTTTTTTGATTCTGTAGCTTGAAAATACAAGCAAGCAACTAAATAACAAAACCAATTTATTTTCAATCGAATAGCAACAACTTTTTAAACAAAAATTTTTATTGAATGTTCCGCAGCAATTTGTAATTGGAGAAGTTCTGAAAATATTTTCCGTGTAGCTGTCAGAAATAAAATGATCAACGCTTCGCATGGCACATCAAGAGTCTGCGTTTAATTCTATCGTAAGTTTCTCCGATTTGTATGTCAGAAAACAGATGACTCCATCAAAAATTCTTCGATTTTGGACGAATCGGACATAATTTTCTTCCGAACGGATACCTCGATAGGGCTGTATATCTTTTATAATTTCATATATTTTAATAGTTTCAAACCACTGTGTATTTTATTCTCTCGTCCTAACTTAACATTACTAATTCCTATGTAACCTTCTCAATTTTAAATAAAAGCCGTTACCACTACCATAAATATATTAAACTATACCTGCCCCAAATGATGTGACATTATAGATAATCTCATTCATAAAACCAAATCGATATTGTCATAAAAATTTAAAAATTTCCCCCACGTTCATAAAAAGCCGGAGGCGTATGAGTAACATTAAATTTAACCATGATTTTGCCAATTGAAATGACACACAAGGCACAAGGTAGACTGAAGAAATCGAACAAGTCTTTTTGAGTCTATTTGATCTCTTAAAACCATGGACACTCCTTGGGGGGTCTGAACTCCAAATGCATTTGAATTGATATCACGAATTTGACAAACGATGTTTTTTGTTTTTTTTTTTTTTTGATGATGGTGCATTTGAAATTTACGAAAAGTTAAGGGCAATGTACATGTTAAACCATTACGACATCAAAACGATGGTTTTCAAAGATAATGAAACATGCATATACTATAAGGAGTGGTTTTGTGCTGATGCTAAAGTAAGCATGTTCAATAATATTTCAATAAATGGTACTAAAATAAAATAGATATAAAATCTACATGTAAATATGTAGGTATCTATAGTTGCAAACAGGTAAAAGGTTGAACAATTATGCCACAAGTTCGAACACAAGAATGTTGAATGGCAGTTTTTTTTATGGTTATGTTTCTTAAGATTGAATACCATTTAGTTGACAAAGTATTCATCGCTGGTGATTAATATGTCGTTAAGATTCCATCGAATTATAAACTAATGACATGATATTTATCATAATTTGTTTTGAATGGAAGACGCCATCTCGATGTCACGCATATATCCAATTAAAGTACCACAATACGCATATTTGTAACTTTTTTTTAGGTTTGTCATTTAAGATTGACAGATGTAATTAATGTTGTATGTTTTTAACATTCTGTTAGTTTTTATAATTAATTATCATGATCAATGGTTATTTATGGCTTGTCGTTTTTGTTTTGGTTCAACTGCATTGCATGTTTGAAGGTTATGAGTTATGAGCTTGAGGTTATAAGTTTTCAAAAAAAATTGTTTTTGTTGGAAATACTATTTTTTAACTGAATGGCGCGAATGAACTTTTCCATGTGTAGTATAATTTGGAGTCTTAAAAATAAAAAAATATAAAACATTTTATTTGGTACAAAGCTTGATGGACTCTTTAACTGAACTTGAGACAAAAATTCTAAGACTTTTTCAAATATAGTATACTCTAAATAATGTTGAGTTCAAATTTGTAAGCCAAGCGTTACCGGTTTCGACAATTTGGGAGCATTATAATACGCATCCCCACAGTGAGTGGCGAATTAGGCCATTTCGCCGCCTTAGGCAGAGCTATAAAATGCCGTCCTTCTCCCAACTTTGCTTACTCATCTTTTTTAAACTCAACAGCAACGCAGACGATTTAAATAAGCTGATATTTTATCTGTCCACATTGTCAAGTGGTATTTCATCCACAAGTGTTAAGAATAATATTGTGTTTAAGCAGGCTCCAGGTCAATAAAACTAGGTGTTAAATGGTTAGCAACGTTTCGTATTGTACTTATAATTTTTAAATTGTTTTTTCTAAATCAACTTAATTATTTTTAGTGTACAATGTGTGGTTCTCTTGAACATATTTTTGTTTGTGGAAATTAAGTTTCTTAAATTAAATTGTAAGTTAAATTTTGATGTATTGTGAAGATGACATTATTGACCATGTATATTATTTTACAATAAAGGCCTGAGGAAGAGCGTATTCATGCTCGAAACGTTGCTAACCATTTAACACCTAGTTTTATTGACCTGCAGCCTGCTTAAACACAATATTATTTGTATAACATTGAAGAGGTCACCAAAATACACAAGCGTTAAGTTCAACTACTGTACTGTGTGAAAACGTATCTATAGTAAATGCTTCTCTCGGTCACAAGCTCCATTTGTGTAAATTGTTTGAATCTCAATAGGCGCCACCATCATACTTGACTGGCAAATTTGGCAAATGTTTTATAATTGGTTTCAGTTTCGGTCAAAAATCACTTTATACACAATAAAATGATTGGTTTTAGTTTCGGTCGCTCTTTTCGGTCAAATATGTATATAATAGTAAAGTACTAAGATTGATATCGTGTATTTATTTTCGAAACAATTGATGTTTAGATTGATTGGCTTGCTTTTGTTTGATTTCAATCATCAATCCTTTACAGAAAACTGGTTAAAAAGACCAAATCAATCGTGATTGACACAGCTCTAGTACGATATTATATAAAAAAATTATATTTTCAAAAACCAAAGTAACCTATATTGGGAATGTTAAAAATTTACTGCTTTATTTAAAACACAAATGCTACATTCATCTATGGCACATAACTCACTGATTTTTTCTGATGATAAAAATCGCATTTATTTATTTTCCTGATGGAATTTAATTTTTCGTACGGAAATTCCATCAGCGGAAATTCCACCAGGAAAATAAATAAATGCGATTTTTACAATAATTATTTGTTCGATTCAAAATTTTATCATCACAAAAAATTCTTTTAGTTATTTGTCATCGATAAGTGAAACATTTTTGTTTTAAAACAAATGAAAACATAATAAATTCTCGATTTGAAAATTTTTCCTGTTTCGTTTTCCTGAGTGGGAGAGTGTAAACGAACTCAACAAATTATGCAAAAACAACACTGTAACATTATACTGGGTCCCAGGACATGTTGGAGTTGAGGGAAATGAGAAAGCTGATGTTTTGGCTAAGGCAGGGGTAGTGGCACCCATGATTGGGCCGGAACCCTATTACGCGATAGGTGAAAATGTGATAAAAAATCAAATCAAAGCGGAAGAGGAGGCAAAAAGATCCAAAAACTGGAAAGAACTCCCTAAACTGAGACAAGCCAAAATGCTTCTTGGGAACTATAACCAAAAACGATATAAAGCTTGTATAAACCTGAGTAGAAACAAACTTAGAATCTTAACGGGTTTCCTCAGTGGTCACTGCAAACTTAAAAGACACCTAAACATCCAAGGTATATCCAGTAGTGCAACCTGCAGATTCTGCGACGACCAAGAAGAAACGCCAAATCACCTTCTAGGAAAGTGTGGGGCGATAATGCACAAAAGAATAAAACATCTGGGAAGTTACCAGATAGAGGAGAGCGAATTACCCTCTCTACAAGTACTCCAGATACTATCATTCCTTAACGATATTAAGATGGAGGAAGAGCTGTAGAATGAGTCAATCATCCAGCCCTAGTAAAGGGGGCACAATAGATCTAAAGGTCGCAGTGCACCACAACCCCTAAATTTAATCATTCATTCATTTCCTGATAGAAATAACCGGGCCCTTAGGCAGGTGCCTATGTATAAGTTTCACAAACAGTTTCACTAATACTTTTTATGATCTATTCGATGTGATTTTGGTCATCTTTTGAAACTCGGGTGTTAACCTGCGAAGCATTATGTCGAAACAATTACCGGCATGTGACGATATTATCGCTGTATTTTTCGCAATATATATGTATATAATTGCAGGAGAATATGGCAGAATAAAACATCCGCAGAAGGCTACCGGAAATGGCCGGAAACGGCGGAAACCAAAGATACAGCTCTCCAAAGTGCAGAAAAAATTACCCAACTATGGGAAAAGTAAATTTTTTCATTAAAATGTAGTTTGAAAAGCTTAAAACAATAATGTTTAACTGCCATAACATTATCAAGCCAGAACAACTCTAAAAATAATATAAAAACACAAATTTATTGAAATTGTTGAGTTTCTCTGGCAAACACTATCCGGCTTGATAATGTTACAGCAGTTATACATTATTGTTTTAAACGATTCAAACTATATTTTTGTGAGAGAATTTCGGTTCCAGTCTAAAACAATATAAAATCGTCGGAAAAGAAGAAGACGAACGAAATTCGTAATTGTGAGCAAGCCGTACCGTAATCGCTGTGACTTGTGTAAGTCTGGTCGTACAAAAGTCAACCTGCATGTCTTTGTTTTTCCTTTGTTTGACTAAAGGCAATTTAAGTCAAATCAAGAATTTCTTAGAAGTTCTAATAAGTATACGTTCCGTACAAGAAAACATTTCTATAAATGTTCATGTTGACTGGACAAAAATTTAACCGATGTTTTCTAATCGAACGTTACTAACAATCAAGCCGGAAAGTATTTTTGTTTTTGTAATTTAAAATACATTTTTTATTAATATTTGCTCCAAATATTCATAATTCAAAATTTAGTCTAAGAGCTTTCATTAGTAATGAATGTTATGAGTCTTGTGTAAGTTGAGAATATTGTGCTTATTCTTCTTCGGCTTTTTTTGTCGCAATGTTTTTTATAAATGAAACAAAGATTTCATTTCTTTCCCAACGTTTCGACGGTGGTTGCCATCTTCTTCAGGGGATCTTTTATTAACAAAATGGAATGAACAATTATAAACATTATACACTTATAGCGGAACATTAGAAACTTACTTGAATTTACAAAAAAGTTACATAAAACAAAGATAAAAAATATATTTAAATTTATTTTATTTGTTTACTTAAACACTACACAATGAAGATTTGTCATGGTTTCCTCCCAGTCACCAGTGAGCAGTAAACAGTCTTATCATCCACCTCCAAATAAGTTTGATAATTAATCCGGAAGTCTGACATAAGCCTCCAGTGTTGTGTCTGCGCTTATTTCCAACCTACTTGGCTGCCCCAAGAAAATTTAAAAAATGCTTTAAAGTCAAGCCTATAGATAATATCCCTCCCTTGAAGAGTAGAATTTATTAAAATATATTCATATGCTTATAAATCATTTATTTTAGCGCCGCACGATGAAGTTGTCTTGAAATTTTATCTGAAACATTTTTCGCATTTTTAATAACAAAGATAAAATAAATTATCTTCATATTTTTTGCTGCTATACTTTGTTTATTTTTTTTGTTCGTATCTTCTTTGAAATAGAAGCAATACAAATTTCTTAAAAAATAAAAACCCAACGAAGCGTTTCAAACCATTCTTTGAATAACTCTGATGTGTTGTAGCAATTATATCATGTGCGTACTAATATATCATCTCAGACTAAGAACATTGTGAAAGATGTTTTTGTTGTCTTTTGAGGTGTTATTGTTGTAAATATGTATAACTGTTGTCATATATGTAGTGTTCTGACGGCGATCGTGTTAGGACACAAAATATAAAACGTTGATTTTGTAGGTACTTCAAGATGTTTTATACCTAAATTCTAAATAATTAAAATAAATACATTTCAAGATAATTATAAGCTAAACATAAAGTAGATAAGAACTTACTTGATTTTTGATTCTTCCTGTGCAACACGTTCCGTTAAATTGAGTAAATGCATTATCTAATGAATGCGGTTGCATTTGCTTCCGACTGCATTGCGAGCATCGAAATTCAATGGATGTGTTAAAAAAATTTCATTTTGATTGTACGGTTGCACAGGAGGTAAATACAAATTTTGTTAAAATAAAATCTATAGTATTTTTTTTTGTAAATATTGTTTCTGTTGATAGAAATTCATATTAATAATTTTAAATGGCAAAATGTATAGATATATAGTGGTGCTTTCGTGAGTATCGAGAAGGAAGCCAAGAAGATGGTTAACGGTGAATCAAGACAAGACAAATTATATGTTCTGTCAACAAGCAAGGACACCCAACTCCTACGTCTTGGACAAAACGTCACCATAGACAGCTATAACTTTGAGGTGGTGAGAGACTTTATTTATCTAATCTAGACTCCGTTATCAACTCAGTAAATGACACCGGTACTGAGATTCAACGAAGAATTATATTTTCTTTGTAATCGCTGTTTCTTTGGGCCAAGAAGGCTATTGAAGAGCAAAAGCCACTTATCATCCCGATTCCTATTTATAGTGCAGAAGCATCATGGTTCATGGACATAACTAAAGGTTATGGACCGCTTTAGGCTGGTTTGAAAGAAACAATCTCCGTATGACTTTTGGTTTTGGTCTTATTTATACATATAAATGGGGAATAGAAAAGAAGATATAACAACGAACTGATTTTGTCACAAAAGTGAGAAGCCAACAACTCAGGTGGCTCGGTCACATATAGAGCTTTAGCCTAGATGGTCTTTGAATCCAACCGCGTAGGACGGTGCAGTTAAGGAGGACAGCGTGGCAGATGTCGCACGCAAGTGAAAGAGGATCTTAACCAACTTGGCGTGCGAAACTGAGCGGGGTAGAAGAAGCTTCTTGGTTGAGGCCCTGTCCACCCCGGAATGTAGAGCCACCTTATGTGTTGTTTATGACTGTTCAAATCGAATTCTGATGTATTTCTATAGGAAGATTATTGGTGTCGTGTGCAAAAATAATAGGGCTTTGATTAAATTTATTAGTATGACGATGCAAATACTCAAAAAAGTATGGAATCACGGTAATAAGAGAATAAGGTTTTTTGTCTAGATAAGAAATGTAACTTATGTATATTGCATTGAGTTCTATTCTCGAAATCGTAAGCTAAATTCACAACTTACTGGTATGACATAAATGGCTCTGGCGTGGTGCAAATGCGATGCTGACTTTGTAGAGGCATGGTTTAACAGAAAATAAACGGGTGAAGAGACATTTTTCTTTTTTTTATTTAACGCAGATTAAAGATTGCTCCAAACCACGAAGACGACCTTGATCTGGGTTAATCTTAAAATTATTTAACTTACTGTTGAAGGGGCTCAACCCATCGTCTGAGGTGCCGTGTGATGGAGCACTTTCAACGCATCTTCACATTTTTTTTTTCAAAACCTTAAAATAAATAAATATAGCAAAGTAAAAAAATGGAATTATGAAAACTTTTCTTAAAGGTGTCCGTGTTGGAGAGTGCCACCTTTACGATTTACCTGATTGTTTGTTGCTTATAGTTCGTTGAAAGTTAGGCGGTTCGTTGCCTGTCTATAAATGTTTCCAAATATTTATTTTGGAAAGGTTCTGCATTTTCTTCAAAACTTCCTTCAACTCAAAAGGTTTTCAATAATAGGCTAAGAGCCGACTGCAATTTTTGGGTGTGATTGATAACCCAATAAAAATTCGACATCAATATATAATTATTGTCTCGGTCTATATATTACTTTAATTAAAGTTACCAAAATCGCGTAAAGATGGTGCGACTCACAATGACCGCTCCACATGTCCACAACACACCCATAACACGCCAGCACCACACCCCAGTTTTATGTGAATATGATTGTTAAACACTTATCTTGCACAAGATCAATGTGTACGACACAGTTTTACTATTTATTTTATTTAGCCTGCTAACCGGCGCGTTCCTGCCGCAGAAAAAATAAGGAAACAATATCTTTTTCCAAAGAGTTATTTACGTAGTTATTAGAATCCTAACGGGCCAAGACTTAGCCAAATGTTTTTTTTTTCTTTCTTAGAAAGATATTTATTTATTTTTTTAATAGATAAAAGCATTAGAAAATTTGGATAATACGCAGCTTGCTCAGAGATTTGATATTTGAACTATACTATTCGAAAAACCTTCATTTAATATTTATTTTATAGAGTTTTACGTAGAAAAAAAAGTTAATAATAGTGACTAGATAAAAACTTAAAATCTAAAGGCACTGCCAGGTTATGGAACATAATATTTAAACAATTATGTAAATAATAATTAAGTTTTAAACTCAAAATACACAAGAAAAAATATACATAAACGTACATTTATAAATAAACAAATAAAAAGATACAATTATTTTTAGATACATTAATAAATACATAAGTTACAAATAAATAAATAAATAAATAAATAAATAATTAAACAACCTAAAAGATAAATAAATAATTCAATAAATAAATAGACATATAATAAACTGGTAAATAAATAAATAAAAAAAACATACAAATAAATGAATTTATAAATAATACAAAAATATGCGAATAAATAGATAAATAAATGAATAAACAAAAATATATATGTATAAACAAATAAATATAATTACAAAACCTAAATATAAATAATAGAAGTAAGAATTTACATAAGGAATATTTTTATCGGCTTACTAAGTTTTGTGTCAATACATTTTTGAAACTCTTCATCTTCTATTGAATCTTTCATTGAGAATTTCAACTTTTCTGGCAACTTGATGCACACCGGTTTGTTCATGTACGAGTTGAGTAGAAAAATGCCAAGGTAGCAGTGGGATTCTCTAACGATTTAGAGTTTAGAGTTTAGAGACACTCTTAATGTCTTTCTGTTCTCTTACTTAGAGAATATCGGTATTCTGTAATTTAAAGTAATAAACATAGAGAGGTACTAGATTTTTTTTTTTAATTTTACGAATTGACAGTTGCCAATTAAAAATGTATTTATAACAAGCTTTGAGAGAATAAAAACACATCAATATTAAAATAATTAAAATAATTATATACTCTTTTTTGGCGGAAGATGAAAAAAATTGATATTCGTAATAAACTCGCTCCTTAAAGATTTCGTCGTTTTATCGGTTTGCATATCCAAATCGGAAAACTCTTCCAAAAATTCTGTGGTCACATAGCAATATGTTATGAGTGATGTTTTCAAATTTAACGTACATTTTAAAGCTCAAAATGTTATAGAAAATCAGGAAGTTTTTTATACATATATTAAAAAAAATTTTCAAAAAAAGAAAACAAAAAAAACTTAACATTTGAAACATCTTATTGATTTTTAATACAATTTTTGAAAACAAAGCTTCCTTATAATCCAACAGATGGCGGTTTCAATAAAATTTACTTTAACTTAGAGCTGTCAGATTGGCTCTAACTTAAGAGATTTTTTTGTTAGAGAATTTCGAAGAGCTTTAAATTTAGAATTTAGACTCTAAACTCTAACTCTAAATCATTAGAGAATCCAGCTGCAGGTTTGTCATCAGTTTTCTTCTTATGAAAATGTTTATAAGATGTGAATTTAAGTTCAATCGATCTAAAGAAAAGCGACAACAGCACCAACGCCATCTTGGGGGTGATTAAAATATCTTTAGTTACTCAATCAACATCAGCTATCTGTCTATGAAAGTCCCGTCAAAATCGGTTCAGCAGTTTCTCATATACACGAAATTCGAAAAAAACCCGACCTAGTGAGTAATTAACAGCCTAAGTTATTCTTAAAATTGTTTTTTTGATATAAGTACCGTAGGTAATGCTTTCACATGCATCTTGTAAAAAGCCGTTATTTTGACAAACAAAGTCGTTATTAAAACAAACAGACACTTCCTTTTTACCTATGTGTATAGATTAAAAAAAAAATTGGATGTGGTTGACGTTGAAATATACCTAAATGAGTTTTCGGAATATTATCGTTATTTGCATAAATAGTAGATAATAAATAATAAAAAAAAACATATTTTATGATTAAGGCATTATTGCGTAAAATTGAATATTCTTATTTCTATTTTTCCTTGAACAAAATCTCTAAAATAAGAAAGATTAAGTTTTAAGAATTGAGTCTATTTTTTCAACTAAGCAGTATCTATTTTCGAATATTTTGGGTAAGTTTATTTTAATCCGGAAATCCGATTAATTTTTTGAACAAAATTAAGTTGAACTCCTACGCAGCATGCCACACTTCTTTACTTAATGAAATCACGTAACAATTTTTTTTTAATGAAATCGAACCCGTACCCGATGAAAACGACAATGACACTGCAGGTCGATTTAATTAAATTTATGAAACATTATATACTTGGTGAATAGACTTGCATTTAAATTGCTGAAAGAACGCAATAATATTTAATTTATTTATGCATTGCTCAAGCTATGCATAACACAGCAATTATTTGAGATGCTCTAGTATATGTATTAGAAGAACAAAATCGTGTGTAATGAAATAATGTCGAGAACCTATGTTGACAGTAATGCCCGATTATCTGTTTAATAACATGTCTCTTAAAAAAAGCTACTTTTTAAACTGCTTTACGTGGTGTTCTTTTCGTCCCAAGAGGAATGACCTAGTTAATATAAAAAATTGTTGCTGATTATTATGTAGCTATAGCTCTCTATGTACTAGCTCTCTATCCATTGTACCAAAACAATTCTTTCCTATCTTTCTACTCCTTCTAACTAGTGTCGTGCCACAGCTGTTGCATTTAAAAGCCAATGTCAGACGCAGTGTCTCAATTAATTGAAGACTACTGTGAAGACTACAGTACTTGGCATCGCCATCTTCATTATCGACCATGACACAGTTCCTTTGAAGTTCCACTCTTATTTTCAATTACTGGTCTTTAGAAATTATGCTTCTTATATGGTAAGTTAAATTCGTAATGTAATTTGAATACGAAGTTTTTCAAGACGTTCACTTCAAAATGTGCACACTCCTAAATATTGTGCCTACTTTGAAAATAATTGTATTTATGTTTGTTAACAACTCTCTCATAAGTCATGACTGACTGAAGTATTTATTCCCGGTTGTTAAGTTGACAGAATCTTATCTCAAGACAAATCAAATCTCTTTTACTTAATTGTGCGCAGACGGCACAAGCGCTCATTTTGAATTCAATTTCTAACGGATAAATTAAAACTAAAGTAAAGAAAAAAAAAACACTCTTCATTTTGTAATTATAAATGAATGAATAAGCAACGTTATATTGTAAGATTTTCATGAAAATAAAATGCACGACTGGGTCGCACAAACTTGCTCTTGTGCAAGTTACATAAGAGCTTAAAAGAACCTTCCACGAAATCATTTTATATGAAATTATTTCTTAAATTCTTTAAATAAGAAATTATAAAAAAAAATTATAACAATATTTATAACTTTGAGAATCAATTTGTAACAAACCAGAGTTTTCCGAGAAAATCGTGGTATGCTAGTTATTTTAGTAGGTTAACAATATTTTTTTACCAGTTGGTTTTCAAAATATTAGATTTAAATTTTTTTAGAAAAGTTTTAAAAAACTTAAATCGTTTTGCTACCTAGGCCTTTTTTAAAAATAATATTAAGTTAAGATCCGCTAAGTCGTCAAAATTTGAAAAACAGTTTAAATGTTTTTTTAGGAGTAACGGTTACAACAATCTTAAAAGCCTAAGTGGCGTATTTATCATACTCATGTCAAGTTTCATCAAAATCTTTAGAGCCGTTTTCGAGAAAAAACAAGTTTTCCGATAACCGTTACATGGCAGATAAGTGCATATACCGTTAGTTTTAGGCCTAGAATTCCAAAAAAACCCCTTATGGTCACCCTGAAAACCCTATATACTAAATTTAAAGGCTATCGGCTCAACCGTTTAGGCTGCAGCTGCAGGTGCGAATGACAGACTTTCTTAATATTACATAAATTAAATAATTTTGGTGGTACTAAAGTAAAGTTAGGTAATTCATATGAGTAAACTTACTATACAATGCGATCAACAACTTTATAAAGCCAGATGAAGAATTGGAAGGCAATTCTGGCAGAAGCGACTTACCACTGATTTTTTTTTAATGGAGAAGAGAAAAAGAAGAAAGCAACCGAAGACTATACTTGACGAATCAAATGGTGTTATCTGGACAAAGCAAAGGGAAGCATTCATAACATGAAAAATGTTCTGTGCAAGACCATTATAACAAACCTGAGACTGAAAAGCTAAACATGTGAAATTCTTTACTTTTGAAAGCGAAATCTCTGCTATATAGGAACTGCAAAAGAGTACTATACCATCAACGTGAAAAAGAACCATGCTGGTGGAATTATATAGAGACAGAGCAGTGAAAAACGACTTTTAAGGCTTGGTAAATGCCCCCTCTCATAACAACGAAAGAATAAGCACACTTTGAAATGGTCTACAGAAGTTTTATAAGAAAGAAGCAAAGACGAAGGGTGCTAACACAGAAAGTACGAAGACTTACGCACATACATATATCAAGATTTATGAGTTCACAATGCTTAAGACCAACTTCTTGTGAATGTGGAATGACTTTTAAGTGAACAGTTTTTCAGACAATACTTTCCAACTTTACAGTCGAAGAAATTACACAAGAAATTACTGTCGAAGAAGTCAGTGCGGTAGAAAAAATTCCCAAAAAGGGAAAGCGATTAGATCAGATGGGATTCTAAGTTCTGGAAAAAGATGGTAGACATAGGGCTTCGCTGATACACAGTCTCTTATCGGTGACCAAATGCCAAATCAGTGAAGGCAGATCTAGTTTCTTCCAATATACAAGGAAAGAGGTGATACGCGAAAATGCGAAAAAGCTGATTTCACACTCACACACCATGAAGACAGTTGAGAATTTATTGGACTGCCGTTTGCGAAACATAATACTATCCGATGACCAGTGCGGATTTGTTTCGGGTAAATCAAGCATAGACGCCATTCAGACTATAGTGAAAATCTGTATGTAGGTGGGTAACATCGTACTTCTGCAAGCGATTGTAAATTTGTTGTCTTTGAAAAAATAATTCGGGTGGTCCTAAATAAACGAAGAACATGTGAAAATAAAGTTCAACCCGAGGAACCGCACATATGCGGATATAATTTAGTTATGTAGTAAATTTGTGAAGTTGAAGGATATGATCCCACAGAAGAGGAATTCCTTAGATTAACATTTAATAAAATAAAAAAGCACGACTATGGTCGCACAAACTTGCTTTTGTGTCATGTTACATACGAGTTTAAAAGACCCTTCCAAGAAATTATTTTATAAGAAATTATAATCCAATTTCATATAAATAATTAAATCTTCTTCCTATATATATAAAAGAGACTGTCGTACGTGTGTGCAAGCATAACTTGATTTCCAAGATTTATTGTTTGGTGGATTCGTATTGGCACAAGGAAGAACATTGGGTTCAGAAAAAAAAAATCAACCATTAATCTTGATTTTTTTTGCGTCAACCAAGCTGATGTTCTTGCGTCAACCAAGCTGATGATTCAAACAAGCTTCGTGGTAATTTTTATGAAAAAATGATCACGCTAGCTTGTTTGAATCAATCACGGTGTGTAGTTGACGCAAATAATTTAATAAGTTTTTCTTAAGTGTGGTTTAACAATCTAAAAGGCCGTTAGTGACGTATTACTCATGTCAAGTTTTATCAAAATCGTTAGAGCCGTTTTCGATAAAAACAAGTTTTTCCATAACCGTTAGATATATGACAGGTACCGTTAGTTTTGGCCTAGGAAAAAAATTCTAAAAAACCGTAATGTTAGCCCTTTCATTTTTTGAAATACCTATTTGTATTAGGGTGTCCCTTATTTTTCACCATGATTATTTTTCGACGCATATGGTCTACTTTTTTTCGTATTGGTCTAAAACACTAGCACAGCAAATTTCGTTTCATTTGGTACACTCCAACCCGTGCCGACTTGCATGTGCATATTGGTAGTCACTGTTCAATGCCTAGATGCAAATAAGGTGCAATAATACTAGAGCCTCTAATAAAGATCTATTCTTTGGAACCTGTGAAGTTTAAGAACAAAAGCTTGAATAAGAGCTTCTATAGTTCTCTTGTCGCCATCATTATTTAGACCTTCTGTTAAAAAAGAGTTTGAGAAACACTTCAAGTTACTAAGAGCCTTGATATTTTGCTTTTCAAACAAATTCAGAGGTAATTTGCGTAACATTGATTGTATTGTAATATTCAACGTTTTCCATGCTTGTGAAACATCCTATCAGTGACAGTATGCAGAAAACGTCGCAAATATATTTTGAAAATTAAAAAGAAAGAACTCGTTTTTTTTTTTATTAAAAAAAATAAACTTTTACATGCTATAACTAATAAGGTGTAGTACCTATAAAAAAAAGGTAAGCAAAAAAGAAGAATATTGTCTTTCGAAAAGCTCTTAACATTTTTTTTGTTCGATAAGCCATTCCTAAGCTATTTAAGAAAATGAAGGCTTTAATATACCCCCCACCACCACGAATTTGTTTTCTGAATACTCGAAAAAACCCAAAAATCATATTCTATAATCATAAAAATGCATAGATATTTCTGTTGCATTATGGAAACCAAATTTTGTCTACCGGCTTGGCTATTAACAGATAACTTTATCCTCTGACTGTAAAAAGTAGATTCTTAAAAGGAAATATTCTGCATAAATGAAATTCGTTATATTTTGTGTATATAATTTTCATTGTAATGTAAATTGATGTTTAGTTTAAGAATTTTACTTGGGAATTATAAAGTATTTTGAAACTAATAATTTAGCTTTACAAGAGGTAAATTCCACTGGATTTGAAAAACTTTGCAGGTTTAGTCGGCACGGGTTGACGGCATCGTACATATAACGGGTGATTTTTTAAGAGGTTTAGAACTTTTTTTTTTTAAAAACACAAAAAATTCGAAAAAATGAATGAAATATTTATTTGAATCGATAGTTTGAACCCTGCAATTTAATGTTTAAAGATAATTTCATGCAAATGTTGACCGCGGCTGCGTCTCAGGTAGCCCATCCGCTAAGTCCAATTTTGGCATACTCTTTCACACATATCGGCCGGTATCTCACTGGATGTTGGCTTCCAGTGCGTCAATCGAAGCGGGCTTAGCCTTGACATACCCCCACAAAAAATAGTCTAATGGTGTCAAATCGCACGATCTAGGCGGCCAATTGACCGGCCCGAAACGTGAAATTAACTGTTCACCAAACTCGCCTCGCAATTGCGCCATTGTTTCGCGTGCTGTGTGGCATGTGGCACCGTCTTGTTGAAACCACATATCATGCAAGTCAAGAACTTCCATTTCGGGCAAAAAAAAGTTTGTTATCATCGCTCGGTAGCGTTCACCATTGACAGTAACGCTGCGATTCGCATCATCTTTGAAGAAATATGGCCCAATAATGCCGCCGGCCCATAAACCGCACCAAATAGTGGCTTTTTCGGGATGCATTGGTAGCTGTTGCAATGCTTCTGGCTGATCTTCACTCCAAATGCGGCAATTTTGCTTATTTACGTACCCATTCAACCAAAAATGAGCCTCATCGCTGAACACAATTTTTCGATAAAAAAGCGGATCGAACCGAGCACGAATTTTGATAGTAAAATTCAATAATTTGCAAGCGTTGTTCATTTGTAAGACGATCCATGGATAAATTGCAAACCAAACTGAAGCTGTTTGACAGTGCCACAAGGTACTAAACACACGTCAGCTGTCAAAACCAGTGTTGCCAAAACCAAACCAGCTAAAAAATCACCCGTTATAAACAAAAATCTTATAAAATTATAACAAATATTCATAAATTCTGGTGATTAACCAACTACCAAAATAGTTATATGTTCATGCGTTATAAGCATTTTCAAATCACATTTAATTTTTATTTAATTTTTTTTTTTTTCAATTATAAATGATATAGTTCTCATGTTGAAACACTTTTAAACGTTGTTGCATCAGTTCCAGCAAAATATTCCTGAGGAGTTGTTTTCCTGTAGCCAAATTGAGTGAAAACCAAAACATCTGTTACTTCCAACTCGCATAGATAGAAGTCATCTGAAAAAGATATCTTGATTGTTTCAAGACTCATATCATCGGAAAATAAATCAAAGCTTACGGTTACGAACGGTAATGTTCTCCCAATGTGAAGCAGTCGGGTGTCGGCTTAAGAATGCTTCCAATCCACGAGTATGTTTTTCTGATCCTTCTTCCAACTGAAATTTTAAAGCATATTTTTTCAAACTACGACTTGTGATTGATAATGATGTTAGACTTACTCTCTTAACTTGTCCCGAAATCAATGTCCTTGCACACTTATGCGACCATGGATCATCATTCCTCTTATTGCATTCACCCTCCTGAGCATCGGTGAACATGAAGGTAATTCGGTTGTCCTTTTTAATATCCATGGCCACTTTGTCTACACCCATCATGTAGAAAAAGATTTCTCCAGTGGAAGCAGCTCCAACTTTACTATCAGCCGTCGACAAAAGATTCACCGTCGGGTAACCCGGATTGTTAGCATCCGACGAAATAGTAGCAACTGATGCCCAGTTTGCCTGATGTACCAAACGACGTGCCTCTTCAGCAACATTTACATCAGTAGCGCCAGGACCCTTTGCTCCAGCTGGGCTTGCATTGATGGCAACAGCCGAGAACAACAGACCGAAAACTAAAAATTGTAACATCTTGAAGACTAAACGTTTCCAAAACACAACTGATTGCTAAACTAGCTTTCATCAAGTTTTTATATAGCAACGAAGGGGATGCACTCCACGAATATGGTGAATTATCGTTAAAGTGCTGTTGTTGTTGTTGATTGGGAAGTTTAAGGCAGGTGAAGGTCAATTCGGTTAGTAAATACAAATAAGTAAAACAAAAAGAGAACAAAACAGCATGCAACTGTACATAGATACGATTCTGGGAATTAAAGGGTAGAACAAGATAACAGAATGCTTAGTCATTTGCTCTTGACTACCGCAATGATCTGTATTTTAATAAAACATTGATTTAAAGCTACATTGACGATCCCTGATTGATTTCTCATGATGATTGCAGTTTGCAGACTTTGGGACGGTTGCACTCACGTCATATGATTTTGCAAAAAATGAGTTTGATAAGAGATGACTGTGTTTTAAAGAAAATTTAAATACCGTTTATGTATAAAGAAAAGGCACGAATAGGTCGCACAAACTTGCTCTTGTGACAAGTTACCTTAGGGCTTAAAGAACCTAATTAATTATATGAAATTATTTCGCAAATTCATTCAAATAATTAAATAAGAAATAATTAAAAATATAATGTTAAACATAAATAACTGTGGAAATCAATTTATAACAAACCAGAGTTTTCCGAAAAAATCGTGGTATGCCAATATATTTAACAATTTTTGTTTACCAAAATCGTTGGTTCAGTTTAAAAAAAAAATCGATTTTTATTTAATTTCCCCATTCAAAATTGAATTTTTACACCCCACGTCCACAGTAAAAATTGACTATATCTTCACTGCCCAGTCCCAATGTATAATTTTTGCACACATCCTAAAATTTGAACCTAGTTCTCCATGTCCAATGTATCATTTTTGATACATCTGTACAAGACTCTTCACTGTTTCCATAAAAAAAATATTTTTTACACCCCTACGTCCACGATGAATAAAATGCACGACTCGGTCTCACGAACTTGCTCTTGTAGCAAACTATTGGATTACAAAAAATTCAATGTATTTAATTATGTAAAAAGGCAAAAGATATCGAAAAATGGCCTAAACGAGAGATCAAGTTGTATGGTAGCTATCATAAAACCGTTGTTTAGCCAAAAACTTATGATGTCATCTTATGTCAATTGTCTAATTTAAGTGCCAAACCAAATTTAAATAAAAGCGGGTAAGCCGTCATTGATTCATGGCCATATTTTTAAAAACCGTTAACACCAATTCTTTGTTATGTGAATTTTTAACCAAAAACCTGAAATGCAGTTATTTTAACAGCACTCCAAGTATATATATAAGTACATACGCACATACGCTTATACGCTAATCCGCACAGACAGACCGACGGGCGGCATGACGAAACCTACTTTTCGGGCCCAATACTTGCCCTAATGAGCAAGTAAAAATCACTTTGATTTTGGACCAAAAATGATAAATTGGACGTGGAGAACCAGGGGCTAAATTCCGCAAGCTTAATTTTGCTGTGAGTTTCTTCAAAACCCACACTCCCAACTCCCATGTCACAGCCGTGTGCACAAATTCTTATTCACAAGATTCCTCAAAATGTTTCGTATTTAAGAGCGCTTCATAATTTGTTTGTTTTAGCCCGTCTATAACAAGTACCTCGCATATAACGGTTTTAGTTTTTACAAAATTTCTCAAAAACGGCTCTAACGATTTTGGTAAAACTTTGTGTACGTTATATTTGCAATACACTTAACATAACTCATTTCAGGTTTTTGGCTACAAATACATGTAACGGAATTTTTTGTTAACGGTTTTTCGAAAATTTGGTTATAAATTGACAACGGCTAAATCGATTTCATGTAAACTCGGCATGACACTTAAATTAAACTTTTACAACAAAATGACATTTAAATTTTTAGGCTAAACAATCACTTAATAATAGCTACCATACAACTTGATGTCATGTTTAC
This sequence comes from Baccha elongata, assembly GCA_951217065.1. NCBI lineage: Eukaryota > Metazoa > Arthropoda > Insecta > Diptera > Syrphidae > Baccha > Baccha elongata. Next base: position 54,818,162 of record OX578272.1, on the reverse strand, counting down.
GCAATTTTGTTTTAAATTTCCCCTTTCAAGTAGGTAACTATACCTACACAAGGCCATAGCCAAGGGGGGGGGGGTTCACAGGGGTTAAACCAACCCCCCCCCCCCCCCCCCCGAATTTTTTTAGAAATGCATCTGTAAATCAACCTTTTCCGCTTAAGTATGAAATTTATGCTCAAATAATAAGTGATTATGTTCAAAACTTTCTGATTTTAGTTTGAAGCCTACGTAGTTAGGTACCAACATAATTTTCGATGAATTTAGTAAGGTAGCTTTAACAGTTTTTAAATACAAACTCAAACAACACAGCCTCAGGATGCCAGGTTACTTTTGCTTTGATTGCACATGATGAATAACTAGACGCCTCAAGGAAATTAAGTATACCTAGATAGGTATGTGTATGCATCTACATGAAACAATATGTATAGTAAAAACGTATATTCTTATTTCCCTACCAAATAAACTAATGGTGTCCTTGTGTGCATTAGTTTTCAACTTCGTTATTCCACTTATATAGTTGCAATTGTAACTTGCAACATTTTAGCCGGTTCATTCCATGCGTTTCTATTCTCTTGCCAGCAATAGGCAAAAAGGAATGATCAATTGTGTCTGAAATCTGAAACCTATTTTAGGATAAGTATAATGATGACTTTTAGATGACTTTTTAAGTCAGCTTAAAATAAGATTTGAACATCATAAGTCCATACTTTCCTCTTTGTGCATTTTAATTCCATCGATCCTTGGCAAATATGAACAAAATCACAACGAAGAAAACTTAAAATTTTATAAATCTTTTTTGGATTGGGACTTTTTAGAAGCTGAGTTTACGTTATGGAAGACAAAATGCCATAGACAAAAAGATACAGAGCGTTCAAAGAGTGCAATAAAAGCTCTTGGGGAATGCAATAAGGATCTGTTTCCTAAAATTCACAAGCTTCTCAAAATTTTGGCGATACTACTGGTTTCAACGTGTACACCGGAAAGAACATTTTCGACAATGAAACGTCTAAAAACTTACCTTCGAAATTCTACCGGCGAAGAAAGACTAACAGGATTGGCATTAATGTCAATTCATCGACAAATTGAGATTGACACTGAGGAAGTTTTAGACATATTTGCAGCACAGAAGGCCAGAAGATTAAATTAAATTTTATAAAAATGATATACTTACATGTTATTTAGTACTTTTTTTTATAATAAAATCTTAAAGAGTGATGATAAATGTACCTACCTAATAAATAATAACTTAAAATTATTTTAAAAAAATATTGGAAAAATCTTTTAGTTTTTCAAATTTGTTTGAGAGTTTTCTTAAAAAACTAAGTATGCAATTGTATTTTATTAGCAGTACTCTACCTAGGAAAAAATATTGAAAATCGTTAAAGCAGTTTTTTTTTAAACCGTTTTCTTTTTTAATTTTTGAAAAATATTTTGCAATTTTTTGAGTATTTCAATACATCGAAATCTGTAGTTCATCTGGAAAAAATCGATATTCGCGTTTCCAACATATTCAAAAAATCTAAAAAGTTATGTATATGAATTTGATCATAAAAACCTTCCTAAATTTTAAATTTCATTGAAATCGGTTTTGTTGTTAGCGAGAAATTCTGATTTTGAAAAATCGGTTCTATGGGAGGTACTGTTTTAAGATAAATCTCGACTGTTTTATCAAAATCGGTTAAGGCCATTTTTAGAAAAATTAAGTTTTAACAAACTGTTATATGACATTTACCATTGTTTTAGAGCTAAAATTCCAATTTCAACAACGCCTAGTGCGAGACTACTAAATAAACACTCTGAACCAAGTTTGCAAATCAGCCTATCCAATTAGGCTGCAGATCTGCAAACAGGCAGTCGGACGAACAGAATTTTCCAACACACATTTGTCTACTTCCCTATCATCGCAATATCATGTTTATTTTTTATCTCAATTTTTTTTTTTGACGAATCCATAACTTGCCTTATACATAGAATAGTATCATTATCGCAATTAAAAGTCGTGTTTGGTGGATTTTGGGTTAATGGGCTGTACTAATTTTATTTTTTAAATCTACAGAAAGGTACAGATTGATTGGTGTATGGAATAAGTATAACCCCCCCCCCCCCCGAAATAATTGTCTGGCTACGGCCTTGTACCTACATAATCTGAAGTATTTATTTTTGCTATAAGAGCAAGTTCATACGACCCAGTCGTGCATTTTATCTTTCTTGCCCGAATTCATAACCTTTTAGTATCTAATCGCAGGTAAAAAAAAAGAGGCCACGACTTGGTCACACGAACTGGTTCTTTTGGCAAGCTTCCTTATACTGCTGCAAACTAAATATTTAAGTTAACAATGCTATTATTGCAAAATTGTTTGTTCAAATTTTGTTGGGTATTTCAGTTTTTCAAACATTTGTTTTTAATTCTTTTCGCAAAATTTTGCTTGCAGTATTAATAAGGTTTAACAGATCTCTTATTTAATATTATATTTCGTAAAAATCTATGCAGCCGTACAAAAGATATTCGGTATTTATAAAAAATGGTTCTTTGGGAGGTAGCTACCGATAAAACGTTTACTGCCCAATGTATCATTCGTGGTACACAGCATGCTGTTTGTATCTGGTTTTCAGCCTGCAATGTAGTACATTTTTTTCCCAATTAATAGTTTTCAGATGTCATACATTTTTTTTTTGTTTTATATTTTCCAATAGCTTATACAAAAAATGTACAAGAAACATTGGTTCCCCACTAAATATTTCTGTCTTGTTTGTTATCCGATTTCTAAAATATTTTCGCATAGAATTCAGCTTAAATGCCAGGGTCTTATAACTCTTTATAATGGAATTACTTAAACCCTTTTGATGTCGATTTAAGTTAATCACACGCTCTCAGTGAAAACTGATCTTACCTATTTTCCGGATAGTTCAAGGTAGATTTCATCAAAAAGGGCTTTCCTCAAGCGCCAGAAATAACAGTATCTTTAATGACAGGTGAATCATTATTAAGATTTCTTTAACATAATTATGTACATGGAAAAAGAATAGGCGCCCATTCATCATCAATATACTTTCCATATTTAATATAGAGATGTTAATCCGACAACCTTTTTTTCAAATATCACATATAAGATTTCAATAACTTATGCGACTAACAATAACATGTAACTTTACAATTTTCACGCTAAAATTGACGTAACATGTATAATTTATTCGTCATGAATCAGCATCAGTTTTTGTATTGAACATTTTCTATGGATCACTCTCAATCTCAATCTTCCATAATCATCAATCATATTCAGTCAGCGGAAAACCAATAATTTGTAGAATAAACAATTAACTTATCGAACAAGCCACTGCATATCGGTATGGATTTTCTTTTCAAGTCATGGTATTCCAGTAGCTGATGCTGCGTGAGAAACCATCCTTGACTATGATGAGATATTTACAAATTAATTATAAAACTTTCAATTGAAAACTCAAGAGTCTCTTTTATTGAAGCATTGACTTGCTTAACTAAACGATTCGATACGACTTGACTTCTTATAAATGAATTTAAATTGATTTTCAATCCAACCTTGATGTGGAGACGCTAATCTAATCACTCTTCTTTGCGGTCAAGAAGTTGTTTTTTTATTTGAATGGTGAACAAATAAATTGGTAGGTGAAAAGGTTGAATGCGATTTTCTTATCAAAATTTCTATGTTAAGTGACTGAACGCGATTTAATAATAACCAATGTCTTAACTTACTGTAAAATGCAGCAGCTTAGTCCAGTTTATAAACTTAGAAGACGTTTTTTTTAATTTGAAATAAATTTAAACTAAAGGAATCGACATTTCGCGATCTGTACACTGACTCATCTTCTTTTTCAACTGTAGAAAACTTGTCATTATGAAAGAAGACCAATGCTTAGAGGTTTAAACCTTAAACTATAAAGCAAAGAATTCCGGTTTCCTTTGGCTTAAGAGATGGAACGATCCTGAAAAGGAAGGATCACCTACATTTTCGAAGTGGACCTGGTGAAACTCATAGGCTGATCATAAGGAATAAGCAGTGATGCTATGTTCAGACGATTTGCAAAAGTTGCATATTTTTGCACATGTGACTTCATTTTTACATCATCATTTGCAAATCTTAGTTGTAAACCGTGTATGTGTAAGCACCCCTTTGGGAAAGTGTGCAAATGCTTGCAAATCATTTGCAAGCATTCGCAACACCCTGATTGCAAATGTCATTTGCAAATTTTGAAATTTTGAACAAATCTTGTTAACACGCATGCAAACGATTCATGACAATTTGCAAGCATTTGCAAAGTCGGCACGAGTACGATAACTTTGGCGCCAAAAATTGATAACTGTTTTTTGTAGAACAGATCAATACAAGCATTTTTTACTATCCCATATCTCATAAACTGGAAACAAAATGATTTTATGTTTTCTGGTTTTTGAGAAAATGGAAAATTACTAAAACAACTTTTTTATTGGATCATCATCATCATCAAGTCCTGTAACCCCGCTCGGGGCATAGGGCGCCAACAAAACGTCTCCATCCTTCACGGTCTGCAGCTAGATATCTTAACTGTGGCCACGTCTTTCTCTGGGAATTAGCTTCTGCTACAACTGTTGACTTCCATGTTGTTCTTGGTCTTCCAACCCGACGTGAACCCTGAGGATTCCATTCCAAAGACTGCTTTGCAATATCATTGTTTGGTTTCCTAAGTGTGTGACCAATCCATTGCCATTTACGCTTTCTTATGTCGACGTCCAACCGCTCCTGGCTTGTCCTGCGCCACAATTCCTGGTTTGAAATAGTTTGTGGCCAGCGAATCTTTAGAATGTGGCGTAGACAGCGATTCACAAAAGCCTGCGATTTTCTCGAGATGGTGGCCGAGACTTTCCAGGTTTCACAAGCATATAATAGCACGGATTTAACGTTGGATTCGAAGAATCTCAACTTAGTGCGTAGGGATATTTGACTGGATCTCCAAATTTGAGACAGAGAACCAAAGGCAACGCGAGCTTTATTTATTCTGCTTTTAACGTCCAGATCCGTACCACCATTTGCTGATACAGTACTTCCAAGGTAATTAAACTGTTCGACCTCTTCAACAGGCGTGTCATGCAGAATAATACGTTGTTGTTGTTGTTGTGAAGGGGGTCCTGTTAGCATTATTTTTGTCTTTTTGCCATTTATTCTAAGACCGCACGATTCTCCTTTCAATAGCAGAGATTGACACATCACGTTCAGCCCACTGATGTTATTTGCCATGAGACATATATCGTCGGCATAGTCTAAGTGGCTAAGCCTTTCAAACGGTCTCCATTGAATGCCCTGCCTCTCCGTTGTACCAACGCTGGCCGTCAAAACATCATCTATCGCCAGCAGAAAAAGAATTGGCGATAGAACATCCCCTTGTCTCACACCCTGACGCACTTCAAAAGAGTCGGATAGCTGCCCATTATGCAACACAAAACACCTCGCATTGTTGTAGGACTCCCTTATAATAGCGACAATTTTTGGGGGAATTCCTCTACCAAGAAGTGATCTAAATATACATTCGCGGTTAACTCGGTCAAAGGCCTTCTCAAAATCTACGAACATGAGGTAAAGCGGTGTTTGAAATTCCGCAGACTGCTCAAGGACGATGCGCAGAGTGTTGATATGGTCGACGCACGAACGACCGCTGCGGAAGCCAGCTTGATGCCTCTTGAGTGTAGCCTCTATTCTAGCCTTTATCCGTTCGAGGATTAAAGTTGCCATTAACTTTGGAAAAACGGACAAAACGGTAATACCACGCCAATTGTTGCAGTTCTTAAGATCACCTTTCTTTGGCAACTTAACAATCACTCCATCCTTCCACTCCCTGGGATAGGTTTCGTTTTCCCAAACAGTTTGTATCAGCGGATGCAAAATACTTGCTGCTATGACGGGATCAGCTTTCAGGAATTCAGCTGGTACACCATCAAGACCGGCTGCTTTGTTGTTTTTGAGGAGATTTATCGACGATTGGATTTCCGCAACTGAAGGAGGTTCGATGTCAATACCCCTACAGGATCTACGCATCTCGTTTAGTTGGGGCACTTCAGCACTCTGCTCAATGGAATCTTCATTTAGCAGGACACAAAAATGATCCTTCCACCTGCGTAGCTGGTCTTCAATTGATACCAAAAGTGTCCCATCCACATCCATTACAGGATGATTAGTGTTGCTTTTTTTCCCGACAACTTCTTTGGATATTTGGTACAATTCTCGGATATCTCCTCTTCTTGCAGCGTTTTCAGCATTTTCAGCGAGCCCGTCTATCCTCACCCTCCTGTCACGTCTCACACAACGATAGACCAACTTGTGTGCTATCCGATATTCCGCAATTCAGCCTTTCGTTGAACGTCTGTCTCGGCGTTTAATTGCACCTTCAACGATTTACGAAGCTCGATTTTGTCCCAGGTGTCTTGGGATATCCAAGAGTCTCTAACTCTCGACCGCCTGGGCACAGTCTCGGATCCAGTCTCCATAAAAACACTCTTTATTTCACCCCACATCTCGTCAATTTCTGAATGTTGTAATCCATTAAATGACGAAGCTCTGTCGTAAAGGGTGTTGATATAGTTACGACATATGTTGGGATCACTTAGAGCATTCGTGTTGAATTTTGGGCTCCTTGCTGCATCCCGCTGTTGTCGTAGTATGGCCGCGGTTCGTAGTTTGAGACTCATGACAACCAAGTGGTGGTCGCTTCCCACATCGGCATTTCTTAAATTACGGACATCACACATTGACTTCCTCCATCGCTGCTGAATCATGATATGATCAATTTGATTTTGGGTTTGACCATCTGGGTGCACCCAGGTGACTTTGTTGCACGTCTTATGTTTAAACACAGTCCCACCAAGTACAAGACGATTTGCGTTGCAAAAGTCGACAAGCATGTCGCCATTTTCATTTCGTGACCCCAAGCCATTCTTTCCCATCACTCGTTCCAGACCGTAATTGTCTGCTCCGACTTGTGCGTTGAGGTCTCCCATGACGATTATAATATCGGCTGTCGGAACACTACTGTAGACAGAGTTAAGATGAGTGTAGAACGCGGTTTTGTCCTCCTCGGTCGCTTCATTTGTGGGGGCGTAGCACTGAATAATTGTGACGTTGCGAATTTTTGAGCGGAACCTTGCAGTCATTATTCTTTCAGATATGGGCGCCCAAGAAATAAGACTGCGCCTAGCTACTTCGTTCAACATAATTCCAACACCATGCAGCCTTTGGCCACCCTCTCTTTCATTTTCCCCGGAATACAGCATTCTCGTTTGTCCAGTGTCAGATCTGTATTCAGCTCTTCCTCTCCACTTAGTTTCACTTATGCCCAGGATACTGATCTTAAAGCGAAGCATTTCGCGCTCTAACTGCTCGTACCTTCCCTCGCCATACAAAGATCGAACGTTCCACGCTCCAATTTTTGTACGTATGCCATAGCCAAAAGTATCCATTGCATTTCTTGAAAGACTTCCACTATTTGTTGACGATTCATTTATTATTATGGCGTCTTGATTGACGCTGTTGCATGAAAGATGCCGCACCCCCAAATCCGATGTGCGGTTTACTGCAGCCGAAGCTGTAGAAGGATTCTCCATAAAATGGTTACCTCTTGAGGAATCAATTCCATTTGTTGTCATTTTCCATGTAATAGCATATACCTTTCCACCATGGTGTTTTCCGAGATATGATTAATAACATACATAAGCTCAGATTCGACAGGCACACCCGCCCTTTGTATGGTCGAACACATAATCGATTGAGGCCGCCCACTATGGGAAAACAGACGCCTTATGTAGCCGCCCACTCTGGGTTACAGTCGCTACTTGCTGCTACCGTTGGCCTTTTTAAATAGGCTCATTCGCCAGCAGACTTCCATGCCGTTGACTACAATCTGCAGTTCATCCGCCTTTAGGGAGATTTTCTTCAACCCAAGGACAAGTCCGTGCCCTGACCAGCAATGCTGGTTTGTTTGCTTATACCGGCAGCCTTTCGGACCCCTTGTGCGTTAGCGTTACCATTTTTTTTGGATACTTGTTTTATAAACAGTGTGATATGTAAGGGGGGGCATGCTGCCCCCCTGCAACCCACCTGCTTGGACACACTATAGGATTTGTGGTGGGTGCGAGATGGGGTGGGTGTGAGGTTGGGTGTATGCAAAGTTTCTGTTGCATTTAAAGATGCCCAAGCATCATTACAAAAACGAACCTACGTACAACATTCACCGTATACAAAAAAAAAAGAAAACTTTTATAAGAAAGTAGTTTTTGTAATTTTCCATTTTCTCAAAAACCAGACAACATGAAATCATTTTGTTTTCAGTTTATGATTTAAAATTAATATGAGCAACGAATTTTATAAAAAAAATGTAGTATTTTATTTTACAGGTTTGAAAAATCACACTTCAAAGTTTTTTTTTACCTTTTTTTTCGCAATTTTTTAGTTTAAAGTCTGTTTTTTCAAAGACTATGCATAGGTTTCACTTGATTTAAAAAAATCTAATAGAAAAAAGTATTGGCTTTAAAAAAAGATATAAAACTTAGTTTTAAGTATTACCGTTATTTTTTAATATTTGTTTTAAATTTTTAGCACTGTTTTTATAAAATTGCCCCTCCCGCCCAAACGAAGGGAGATAGACCCCCCACCCTTAGTAAAAAATGCTTGTATTGAACTGTTCTACAAAAAACCAAAGTCCCAAAACCATTGGTAAGAGCACAAATTCGTTACACTGCAAATGCGGTCATTTTCCATCCCTTTCATTAAAAAAATAAATGCACAAACTTTCTCTTGAAGCAAACTATGGGACTGCAAAAATTTTAATTTATTAAGTTCTGAATAAAGGCAAAATATATCACAAATGGCCTAAGCGCGAGATCAAGTTGTATGGTAACTATCATTAAACGGTTGTTATAGCGAAAAGTTGTGAATGTCATTTTGTGTTAGATGGCTAACTTAAATTTCCAACCGAATTTAAATATAATCTGTATAGCCGTTATCAACAGACTGACGGACGGCATGACGAAACCTATTTTTGTATGCTTCTATATCATCGTAATTTCAGGTTTGATTAAAACCTCGAAGTATTTTTTACACGAAATTAATATTGATCAAGTAAAAAAGCATTAGGGATAGGGAATATTTAAGAATATAAAGTCCTAAAATAAATTAAAGACGATAATATATTATGTCGAAACATTATACACTGTAATTTTTACTGGCGGGTCAAAGATGGAGTGTAGTGTAGTAATGGGGGGAGGTGGGTCAAGAGTCTTTTCCCAGACTAACATATTCAAGTCATTCCAGCTTCCGAACCTCCCAAACCATTTCTACCTACCTATACATGTGACCACATAATCATCAATAATAAAAGACATATATAAACATTCTTGCAAATGCGCAAATAAGTTTAAAAACATGCAAATGTGCAAATACACTGTAAACCGTTTGAACACCTTACAAATGATTTTCAAAATTTGCACATTCATTCGCAATCAAGTCATTTGAAAGTCGTTGATTGCGAATGCATTCGCAAGTTTTGGGACAAAAGTTGCAAATCGTGTAAACACGTGCATTTGCACACTTGCAAACAAAACCGAATCGATATTATCTGCACAAAATTTTAATTTTTTTTCGTGAAGTCATGTGTGCAAATATTTGCAACTCTTGTGAATCTTCTGAACATAGAATAAAAAGTAAAAATTATGGTAACAGTGGAGATCGTGGACAAATAAAATAAAGTGCACGACTGCGTCGCACGAACTTGCTCTTTTGGTGCACGATTGGGTTGCACGTACTTGAACTTGTGGCAAGTTGCCACGAAAATAAAATTAAACTTAACATTTTTTTTTTGATATAAAGGAAAAAAAAAATTTTAAAAAACATGAAATTTTCACAAATGTGCTAAATCTTCTTTTTACAAAGATTCAAGCCAAAATCAAAGTATGCAGAAAATTTTGTTAAATATAAATTTATCAAAAAATTATTCCAAAATCGTTATAGTGGTTTTTAAATAAATCGATGTTTACTTAATATTTTTTATAAAAAAGTTTTTTTACAAATTTGAAGAATGCCATTTTTAAGTGCTTAATTGTTTGCATTTTACGTAAAAAAATCAGTCCTTTTCCAAATATTGAATTTACAAAAAAATAAATTAGAAATTAATTAAAACTAAAACTAAGCTTTTTTGCAAAATGTTGGTATTGAAATTTGTTTCAGTCATCTAGACCATTCTAAAAAAAATGTTTGGTTTGAAATCATCATGAGATAGCTCAAGAAAAATATAACGGTTCTATAGGAGGTACCGTTAATAGGATTGTCAATTTTTTTTTTTTTTTTTTTCAGTTTAAAAAAAGGAAATCAGACAAAAACCATCAGTAATTTTTTTAAAGAAAATCGTTGCAGCCCTTTTTGAGAAAATTAAGCTTTTCCAAACCATTATTTTTTGAGCTAAAAAAAAATTCAATTTCCCCTCTAAGGAATGGTCTACAAACCCTACATACCAAATTTGAAGTAAATCGATTAAGTCGTTTAGGCTATAGGTGCTGATACATACAGACTGACATACATACAAACAGACAGACAGACAGAATTTCCATATCCACTTTTTTCGTCTTCGCTATCATCGTAATGTCATGTTTGATTGTTATCCTTTTTTTTTTTGCACGAATGCATAACTTGACTTATAGTACCCATAATCGCAAGTAAAAAAAAATTCAATTTTGTAAAAAATCCTTGGAGAAGTTTTTGAGAAAAATAAGTTTTTTTCATAGTTTACGACACGCAATTGACAAGACTAACCGTCAATTCCATCTTTCTTTCAATCAATCTATCTATGTATCGATATCTATAGCCTCAATCGCTGTGACGACTTTCTTCCAATATGGTCAAAGCCGCTCAGCCTAAGTTTTCAAAAATCTATGGTCAAACGATTTTGATTGATTTTTCCTCGGATTTTTCAAGGTACCTAAATAGAAATCCGTTGAATCATTGATTTTGTAAACTTTTAAAAATCTACATGCTACTGTTTTTTATTTTCTGTCTTTCCCAATTTTTTTTTTTTGTTATACAGGGTTAGTATAAGGTGTGACAAAAAATTAGAGCAAGTAGGTTGGGTTCAGACAAGAAAAAAATCGTATGTGTGTCTATTTCTCCACGTTGTCGTTGCAACGCGTTGCGTTGTGCCGGGATGTGCAATTTTCTAAAAAAAATAACTTATAGCAGAAAAAAATAAAGAAGACCACTTGGTCGCACAAACTTGATCTTGTGGCAAGTTAAAAAAAAAAACACTTTTTTTGTAGAATATTTATCAGACATTGCAGGACTCTGAATATCGAATTTAATCAAAAACAGTGAATATATTTACGAGATAGTCGTTAATTTAAAAAAAATTGTTTGAGTGAATAGTTTTAGTAAAATTAATTTTCAAACTCAAAATTTTGAAAAACATTTTTTTTTAATTTATAACAGTTTTTTTATTTTTAATTTTATTCAATTAATGGCCAGTTTCTCCAAACACTTTTAAATATTTATTTGGTTGTTAAATCTTAAAATAGCATTTTTCAATTTCACCAACCATTTTCATTTTTAAAAGGGCCAATAAACTAAAGTCCCATTTTGTTCCAAATAAATTTTAAAGGCGTCTTAAAAATGCAAGACAAAGAGAACGTTGAAATTTTTCGATTGATATGCTCTCCTCTCGCTTGCTCTTATGAAAGAGATCCATGAGTGGTGAATAAAATTCCGGGGTTGGCACCAACATTCCTCATTTTTAAAAATTCACCTCCTAATATTGGTGCAAACCATTTTAAGCTAAAATGCCAATAAATTTTATTACTCCGTTAACTAAAATGCTTTAGGTGTATTTTGGTGAAACTGGACATAAGTGTAATTTATGTTTCCAAAATTCAATGCTCACAAACAGTAAATCAGTTGAAAATACGGTACGAAAATATATTATAGATAGATAGATTTGATTTATTATCTGATTTCAAGAGTTCAATTTACAATGGTTATTACAAAAAAATTCCATAAGCATGGCGAAAATAAATGCGAACAAATTAAAAGGTTTGTAAATATAAATAAAAATGAACCCTAGCAGTTCGGTAAGAACTTTGTCAATCTTTTTTTTAAGTTATTTTTCCCTTAAATATGACATTGTTCCGATATCCAAAGAAATCTTACAGTATAGGTATTAGGTATAGTACTCAACAAAAGCACAAAAGAATTTTTTTTCTCATTGTTTATTCATTTTCACAATCATAAATCTAAGATGTAATAAGGAAACCGTTGCAATACCTTAACACTGACATCATATTGTTTGTACTTGTTTTTTTTTTCAACAAATCATCAATATGCACGCAAAACACCACGCATTTGTTTACTCCAGAAACTCCATACTTATTTGCAATAGAATTACATAACTTAGTAAGACCATCAAAATGAATGGTATTTTGTAAAAATTATACGGGTGTTTTCTTTTTGTATGATGTGCAAACATTTGAATCACAAGCGAGAAGAAAAAGATCAATCACCGCACTAGGTATAGGGGAACTACATAAAAATGTGAGTATTTCTGAAGAAAAGTTAGATATATGTACGGATACAGTATGCAGGCGTAATAGAGGTTTCTTCTGCTCTTATTTTCAATTGAATTCCACATAATTGAGGAACTGATAGTTCCATTAAACTGAATGACACCAATAGATGAATGAAAACTAGGTAGTCTCGATTGGTTAAGAAATTAAGGGGCTTAGGATCATTCCGATTACCTATAATCAATTTAAGGGTGGATTCTTTGTTGCTCTTTGTAGTGCAGTAATGTCAATGTAGTATATTGTACCTACGTCCTTTAATACCTATATATGTAGTCGAAATTTTAGAATGAGAAGTAATAATTGATTTTCACCAGTTTGAATGAATGAATGAACTAATAGTAGGTTTAAATGCACTGCGACCTCATGGGTCTATTGTTTCACCATTCAGAGCTGGGTAAGAAAGCTGATACTACAGGGTGATTGGTATAAGGTGCACCGAAAAGCTTGAGCGTGTAGGTGGAGTTACAAGAAAAAAACCGTATGGGAGGGGGGGCCTATTTCCACCCGTTTGAGCGGGAGGGGCAATTTTCTAAAAACTTGACTTAAATCAGAAAAAAAAGTATTTAAAAACAACGGTAAATGATACAAAGCGTTGCTATATTTTTTTTGAAAAGCCAGAAAACTACTCTTTTATTTAGTTTTTAAATTAAGTTATTTAAAGGAACAGTTTTAAAAAAATTAATTTTCAAATTCAAAATTTTGAAAAAAAAACTTCAAAAAAAATTTTAAACTAATTTTTTTCAAAATTTTATGTAATTAACTATTATTTTTATTTTAGAAATTCAATGTTCTTATTAATTTTTATTCAAAAGCTCCTTCCATATCTAGAAAGGGACATAAATCTGTTTCTTTTACATCCATGGCTTTTGAAGGTATTAATGAGTTCGTAAAGTGCTCTCTCGGTTGATCTCCTTCGAAAAATGCTAATAATATGTGAAATTAATTCTTCTTTTCCTTCCTGTGGTAAGACTGGAAAGATGCTGTCTACTCCCGGTGACTTTAAAGGTTGAGAGATACTTCCCCATGTTGTGTAGTGGGCTTTCGCGTCGCAGGAAATCCTAAGGAGTGTTTTCCTGTGATTGCAATATTCTGCCAGTTGGAGGTATTTTGGCATCATCGCCAGCGAAGTAGGCAGATGCTATGATTACGGTGCGGGGGCTGCCCTCAATGTTAATTTGGGCTTGTATCAGAACTAAAACCCGAGTCATAAATTGAAATGAAAGACAAAAAAAGTTAATGTTTTCCTTATTATTATGAATGCTCTGGGTGAGGCTTGCCTTGTGACCTGCGAGTCTATATTATTTATTTCCAGCAACAGCACTAGGTCATCCTTTATGAACTTCATTGCTATAACGCCTTATGCCGCCTTAGCATATCATGTATGTTAATCTTGGCTATCCTGGTGGAGCTCCCGCGGCCAGTCATTTTTGGTTAGTTTTAGGTTGCGTCTGTGCCTTCATCCAGCAGATGATTTTCTTCCTCCTCTGTATGAAGAACTCCTTTCAGATCCTCTGGATCAGGAGAGAGGTCCATGCCCTCTGTATCTCTCTCTATTTCCATCGTCGATTGTTCATTATTATGACCAGGGTTGGAGGGTCACTGATTTCCCCCTGGGATATGGATACGGATAGGAATGGGATAAGATGGGTGCTGGATGGATGGTTTCCCGCGATGGAATTTGCGGTGGGTTTGGTAAACTTGTCCTCAGGTAGCTACTCCTCAATTTGGTCTTTGTTCACATTTTGTTCTTTTCGCTTTTTAAGGCCTGACACAAAAAAATTGCCGATATGTTAATGGTTCTCCCTTGCTATGGTGGCTGCCGATCGGTGGTCAACCCCGATAATGAGCAGTTGACCTTTTCCTTCCTCTTTGCTCTTTAATATTTTCGAAGCATGGACGTTTAAGACGTCATTTTGGGCTTGAACAAGAGCTATAGGAACTTCTTGTCATCCTGTCCGATATTTCTCGGGTGGAAGAGTGTTATCGTGCGCATCTTGGGAATATCTTCTCCATAGCATACTGCATATTGCTATTTGTCGTCGATTTTGTGTGGCCTTTGCCCACGATAGATGTAGATGGAGATGTTTTTTCTTCTGTAGTTTTTGTTGTTATCTCTTCACTTTTTGGTTTTCCATCTTTTACTAATCCGGGAGGTATTCTCCCTTGACCTGTGGATAGCAGCGATTTGACCTGGTGTCAAAGAGGTACCATTATAATATCCAATAGGCACGGTCCACGTAATACCCTGGACTGGAATAGGGGGGGGGGCAGATCTTAGTTCGTAACTACTCATAATGCCTGAGATTAGGCTATGCCTAGTGCTCAAGTTAGATGAATCTTTGAAACTTAAGCCTCCGCACCACGCCAAGGTGCCTGCCAAGCGAAGGATTCACCAGTTTACTGTTTTAGACTAAACAAAATTATATAAGATGATTGTAATAATTGCAACACAGTTGAGGAACAGCTACCGAGATGGAAGAGCGGAAGGGCACAAAAGCTATTGGCTTAGATGTGAAGAAGAATTAATACAACACGGACTTACTTTTACACCATCTTAGGAATTGCAAAGAATGTCATAAAGAGTGACTATCTAGTTTCTATAGCCAAAAAAGAATTTAGGAATTATGTTCCACCAAAGTGGGATCAAATAAGTGATAAGAAAAAAATAGCTAAAAGTTAATTTTCAGAAATTGACAAAAAAGAAGAATGCCGAAACCCGGGATCGAACCGGGGACCTTTAGATCTTCAGTCTAACGCTCTCCCAACTGAGCTATTTCGGCACATGAAAATTTCAAATGCAAACTTTATTTTTGTTCTAACAAACGTTTAAAATGCTTTGCTAAGGTACCAAAAATAAGAGCTTTCATTTGTGCAATTTGGTTTGCATGAGGATGTATTTAGGTACACTTTTAATAAAGGAATATTTTGTTAGCAACAGAAGTTATTCAATGCTTGCACCCACCCAACAAACTTGCATCTCAAAAACAACAACTTCATGACATGAGACAGAAACGTCTACGCACCGCTACAACTTGCGTATAGCCAATCTAATGCATAACATTTCGAGAGCTGCTTTCCGATGACCACGCTTAACTGCTTGAGCACAATAGACTGCTGCAACTGTAACTGGAGCTGGAGCTGGAACACAATTAAATTCATTTAAATTATTTACTTTGTTTTTAAACACATTAAATAAAATATTTCTTCACAAAACACGCGGTCGCGGCAAGGACTGTTTTTTTTTTTTTATTTGTTGTGAAACGTCATTAAAATTTTAATTTTTTACTGGCGTTGCCAGGCCATATTTATTCTTCATCCGATCCCTACCAAACTTCACAGGATCAGCCACTGGGGATACTCTAAAAATTTCCTGAAAATGTCACAATAGTCGGTCGCCGTTTTGGAGTAAAGTGGGATTGTTTATAAATATTTTTTTTTTGAATTAGTAAGTGGGCTTCAGGTCAAAAAATGAAACAAAGTTAATTTGTGTTCGACGTTTCGTCCATGAATATGGACATCATCAGGAAAGATGTGCAATCTATATTTGTATACATAATTATTACTTACAATTCACAATATATTTAACATAAAAAAGAAGAAGACTTACAAATGTTACATTTATATTGCACTTTAAAATAAATATGTAAGCTGAACTTACAAGTAAAATCAAAACTTTATAATAAAATAAGAAACAGATAAAACACATATTCTCCTTGATTGTAGTTGTTAGCGAGCTTTTTTCCCTCTTTTCTCTAACAGATGTTTGTATTGTGGGCTAACGTTCTCCATATCTGTACGTCTGTTGATTGTATTGTCGGCATTAATGATGTGAAGAGTTTCAATTATCATTCTCTTATTTGGGTTCTCTTCGCGTTGTAAAATTTTTGTGTCGTCGTAGTTTGGGGAATGCTGAAGTGTGATGCAGTGTGCTGCCAGTGCTGTCTTTTGTGGTGCGTTGTTTTTAATGTCAGATTTGTGTCCTGATAATCTTTTTTTAAGTTTTTGTTTAGTTGTCCCTATATAAATTTGGTCGCAATTGTCGTTTTTTCCTCCTTTGCAGCTAATTTGGTATATTACATCAGAGTGTTCCATTCTGTTCGTCTTTGCTTTTAGTTTTGTATACAGTTGTGATGCGGTATTTGTCGATTTCATTGCCATTTTGTATTTTTCGGTGTCGAATAATTTGGCAGTTTTAAACCTGTCAGCAACTTGTTTTACGTAGGTAAACGATTTGTAAATTATATTTTGTTCTTGTGGTTGGCTGTTTCTGTTTGCATGTTGTCCTATTAATTTTCTTATTATGTTTTCCGGAAAACCATTCTGCATTAATATATTCTTAATTCTTACTCGATTTTGTTTGTGGAATTCTACGTCACTTATTAGGAGTACTCGATTTATTAGATGTTTGGCAGTGTTGAATATGGTTTGTTTTGGATGTTGGGATCGGAAATTTATCAGTCTCCCTGACGACGTAGGTTTTTGATACCAATCCATTTTTAGAAGTTTTCCTTCTCGTATTACGACTGTGTCGAGGTAAGGCAATCTGTTATTTGTTTCAACCTCAACTGTAAACTGTATTTTTCCATGGAAGCTATTAAGGACGTTAAGTATTTGGTCGATTTCTCCCATAAATATATTACAAACGTACTCAACGAAACAAAACTGTTTCTTAAAAAACATAAAGAAATATTTGTTGTTTCGGCCGATAAAGGAAACGTTACGGTAGTAATATACAAGTGTGACTATGAAGAGAAAATGAAAATAATGATGGAAGACAGAAATGTATATTGGCCAATACGAACAGACCCAACAAACAAACTTCAAGAAATCAATAATGAATTTGTCAAATATCTATTTGATGGTAAAATTATTGACAATAGACAAAAACAAAACATGACGACGTACAATCCTGTAGCGCCTAGAATTTACGGTCTTCCGAAAATCCATAAGACAGGAATGCCACTACGACCAATATGTTCCTCAGTAAAAGTTCCATGTTACAACTTAGCTAAATACCTCATTGGTATATTGAAAAACATAACTTCAGACTCCAAATATAATGTTAAGGATTCGACCGAGTTTAAAGCAAAACTTCGTGAACTTAACATCGAAAATGATGAAGTTCTAGTGTCTTTTGATGTAATATCACTTTTTACAAATATACCTCTCAAAATGGCACTACAACTGATTGCAAACAACTGGGAAAAAAATAAAAGAACACACTACTATCAAAAAAACCAAATTTCTTGAAATGATCCGTTTCTGCATTATTGATAACAATTATTTAGTATATGGAAACAAAACCTACCAACAAAGAGATGGTATGCCGATGGGAAATCCGGCTTCTCCAATAATAGCGGACATTATTCTGGAGGAACTTTTAAATACATGCCTTCCTCAACTTATAAACCAACCAAAAATACTGACGAAGTACGTGGACGACATATTTGCTATCGTGAAAATGGGAGAAATCGACCAAATACTTAACGTCCTTAATAGCTTCCATGGAAAAATACAGTTTACAGTTGAGGTTGAAACAAATAACAGATTGCCTTACCTCGACACAGTCGTAATACGAGAAGGAAAACTTCTAAAAATGGATTGGTATCAAAAACCTACGTCGTCAGGGAGACTGATAAATTTCCGATCCCAACATCCAAAACAAACCATATTCAACACTGCCAAAAATCTAATAAATCGAGTACTCCTAATAAGTGACGTAGAATTCCACAAACAAAATCGAGTAAGAATTAAGAATATATTAATGCAGAATGGTTTTCCGGAAAACATAATAAGAAAATTAATAGGACAACATGCAAACAGAAACAGCCAACCACAAGAACAAAATATAATTTACAAATCGTTTACCTACGTAAAACAAGTTGCTGACAGGTTTAAAACTGCCAAATTATTCGACACCGAAAAATACAAAATGGCAATGAAATCGACAAATACCGCATCACAACTGTATACAAAACTAAAAGCAAAGACGAACAGAATGGAACACTCTGATGTAATATACCAAATTAGCTGCAAAGGAGGAAAAAACGACAATTGCGACCAAATTTATATAGGGACAACTAAACAAAAACTTAAAAAAAGATTATCAGGACACAAATCTGACATTAAAAACAACGCACCACAAAAGACAGCACTGGCAGCACACTGCATCACACTTCAGCATTCCCCAAACTACGACGACACAAAAATTTTACAACGCGAAGAGAACCCAAATAAGAGAATGATAATTGAAACTCTTCATATCATTAATGCCGACAATACAATCAACAGACGTACAGATATGGAGAACGTTAGCCCACAATACAAACATCTGTTAGAGAAAAGAGGGAAAAAAGCTCGCTAACAACTACAATCAAGGAGAATATGTGTTTTATCTGTTTCTTATTTTATTATAAAGTTTTGATTTTACTTGTAAGTTCAGCTTACATATTTATTTTAAAGTGCAATATAAATGTAACATTTGTAAGTCTTCTTCTTTTTTATGTTAAATATATTGTGAATTGTAAGTAATAATTATGTATACAAATATAGATTGCACATCTTTCCTGATGATGTCCATATTCATGGACGAAACGTCGAACACAAATTAACTTTGTTTCATTTTTTGACCTGAAGCCCACTTACTAATTCAAAAAGTTGATAAACCAAAGGTCACATCATACACATAATATATAAATATTTTTTTTTTAAGTAAATCAATTGATAGCGGTTTTGGCCGTCATTGCCTGTTATGATGGACAATGACAACCAATTTAGATATTTTTTTAAACTTCTTTTTTTCTAAAAGTATATGTGATAGGAGATTCATTCCTTTTGAGAAAGGAAATAAGTAGTTTTTATTTTATAAAAATTTTATTTATTTTTAAATTTATAAAATAAAACAAAATTTAAAGTGGATTTTTATAATTTTCCCCTTAAGTGGCCGTTATTCGACCACCTTCCCCTACACTCTTTAAATTTCCAAAAATAACGTAGAATTATGTTTATTTGTGTGTTAGTTTTATACATTGGTAGGTATCGATATGAGATATTATATTTAAAAAGAAATATATCTACCTTTGTTTTACACCGCGCTTCAACTCAATAAGCACAATATTTTTTACTTGCGATTATAGTTAGGTTTTGAGGTAACAATCAAACATGACATTACGATGATAGAGAACACGAAAAAAGTAGGTCCGACAATTCTGTCTGTCTGTCTGTCCGTCTGTCAGTCTGGATGTATACCTACAGCCTAAACGGTTGGGCCGATTTTCTTCAAACTTGGTATACTCTGTATTTTTAGAGTATTATGATCAGGAGTATTTTTTATTTTTATCTTAGGTCTGAAAATAACGGTACCTGAAATATAAACGTAACAGATAATTCAAACAGCCATTCAAAAGATAGTCGGAGTAATAAAAAACGGTTCTATGGCAGTACCGTTAATAAACTGGTTCTGAAAAAAAAAATTAGACGAAAGACTTCACCATTGGCAACATATCACTCATGTAAAATTTTATCTAAATTGATTGTATTTTTTCGAAAAAAAAATTGAATTTTCGGTTACGCTTATATGGTAGGCAGCATTATTTTGATACCTAGATCAAAAATAAAAAAAAAAAAAATCCGGGGATATTTCCTAAAGAATAGTTTATGCCAAGTGAAGAAAATCGGCTCCACCGTTAAGGCTGCAGGTGTAGATACATCCAGACAGACAGACAGGCAGACAGAATTGTCGGACCTACTTTTTTCGTCTTCTCTATCATCGTAATGTCATTTTTCATTGTTATCTCAATAGAAATAACAGCCTTATATACCTAGTTTACATGCAGGGTCGAAAGATCGAGTTTGATTTAAAACGAAATTCCAACCCAGGTATGTCAGCCAACTAGTTGAATGCTTGAGGAGTTGAGTTAAGTACGAAAAAGTTGAAATGACAGAAGAATACCTGCGTTGCTTTGTAGACATTAAGACGAAAAGATTGATTTTTCGAGAAAAAAATATTTTATTGCTTTTACAAGTTATGCGCATACTTTTCAACAACAAATATTCATTCGTTAATACGCATTTGATCACATGCAGAAATAATTGTGTATTCACCATTTCAACCCAGGTATTTCATTTAATTTTCGACTCAACACAACTGCTCGAGTGCGATCGAGTCGAATTCCATTTCGTTCCAACTCATCCCCGTTTACAAATGGGTGAACCTAAGTTCAAGCTCGCTTCAACCATGCATATAAACTAGGTAATAGACTATAATCGCAAGTAAAAAAAAAACGCTCTGATTTATTTATAAAACACTTTCCCGGCCACCAACAAGCTGAAATGAACGAGACTGCTTTAAAATTAAGTGTGCTATTACACCTTGCTACAAAACACGCGCGTCTGACAAAAAATCAGCCGACGGGTGAGAATCGTATGGTGGCCCGCCCTAAGCAAAAAATATAATACAGACAAACTGGAAAAGGTTCAAAGAACAGCCAGCATAGGTTCCACAGGTGCAATTAGATCTTGCCCAACCGATGCCTTAAGCGTTATTCTTAATATTTTGCCTCTAGACCTTCACATGGTATCCTGCAGTGCAACCAGGCTTAAAGAAGCAAGCTGTTGGGCAGAAAGACCCTATAGTCTATTGACTACCAATACTCTTGTCTTGACTTTGATAAAAGTTTCAATGTGCTTTTTCCTACCAGAGACGAATGGAAAAATGATACGGTGACAATGAATATAACACCACAATTTTTACTGACGTCTCAAAGATGGTTGATGGAGTTGGGGCGGGTGTTTACTCCGACAAACTTAAAATTAGTCAATCGTTCCATCTGCCCAACGCTGCCAGTATATTTCAAGCTGAAGTGCTTGCTATTAAGGAAGTCTGTAGGATACTCAAACAAAAAACAATATCTAACCAAAATATTCACAATGTAGCCATTTGTTTAAATAGTCAAGCTGCAATTAAAGCAATTAACAGCTGCCTGGTGTCTTCAAAGATAGTTCATCAATGCAGAGCAGAGATCTCAGGTTTGAGTGTAGTATAAAAATTTCTCTCATATGGGTCTCAGGCCATAGCGACATCCGAGGCAACGAGCGAGCAGATGATCTTGCTAGGCAAGGATCAGCCCTTCTCGTCTCTCAGGCGGAATCAGTAGATCTTACACTGGGCTTCGTGAAGGGCAGAATATATGACCATTTCCTTTCACAATCAACAAAGAGGTGGCAAGGTTTGGCAACCTGTAAAATAACTAGAAAGATATGGCCAACCTATGACAAAAACAGATCGAATGATTTAATAAAACGAAACAGGATAGACACGGCCAGGGTCGTTGCAATCGTCACTGGCCATTGGCCAATAGGTGAACATGCATCTAAACTGCGCATACCTTTCAATAGCTACTGCCGTAGTTGTAGAAATCCGCTAGAGAAGGAAACTAGCAGTTCCTCTGCTACTGTTCGGCCCTGGCTAGGCCTCGCTTCCATTCATTCGGTAGCCTGTTTCTCGACAACCTAAACGTGCTGTCGAACAAAAGAATAAATGATTTCCCCGCTTTTCTCAACAGCACCAGTTGGCTCTAACAAACCAAGCAATATCTCTATTTCAACTTTTACTTTTGAAGTTTTTGGAACTTCCCTTTAGGACTGGCTTTTCGGACTAGCACTTACTCTATTTTTCGGCGAAAGCATCAAAGCACGAATTTCTACCTGGTAGGTGTGCCTTGCCTTTGAACGGGCCTAGCCTCATATAGATCTAGTGTAAAGTTAATTGGTCGGCTCTCAGTCCAAATGGAACCACCCAGCACACAGTGTGAGCTAAGTTCTTCGCTTGGGACTGCGGGCACAGACCAAAAACTGATCCCCTTAGCTTAACAGTCACTACCACTATATCACAAAAAATCAGGTCAAACGAGTTATGGTATCGAAATGGCGCTTTTTGGCGCTAATTGGGTTTCTTCGGAACAGTTATTCTGCGAAACCGCCATTTTACCTACCTACCTACCTACATTACTTTTTACTTTCCAGAATTGTAAATCAGTCGATCACCGGCATCAACTAGTTTATCACGAATTTTGGCGTTGCTAGTTTGCTTAAATTCTGCGCATTTATATGTATATTAATGAGAATTTGCAATAATGAACACTGGACCTGGAAGATAAAGTAGATGTCAATTGTTTGTATTTGTGAACGTTTTACGGTACCATTTAGGCATCATTCGTGCTGTGATGCGTTAATGTATCCAAATTTTCGTTTTGAGGATCTTAAAAGAATTGAACTATCGAAATATCGGACATGAAATTATCCTTCCATAGTTTAACAGTCACTGAATGCTCGATTCTCAACTGATGCTCCTTTAAGACAGGGTCATACTCATATCTGACTATAAGTTTAAAAAATTCCAAGAAATTGCCTTTATTGTCCGATGACACTGTGACCTCGAAAATGACGGTTTTGACGAAATTACGTTCAAAAGCCGTCTTAGAATATCGCTTGTCTGATGGTGGAGAATATAAGTACTCTCGAAGATGTTAACTTAAAATTAAATAAATTTGTACGAGAAAAAGAAATACTCACGACTTAACATACATACCTATAATTTTTAATATTTATTTTACAAAATTATGTGTTTTTATGTGTTGAATGTTAAAAATAGTTAATTTGCTGTTACTGATGGCACTCCCTATAGTCTGCCACATATGTTTTTTTTGTTACCCCGTTTCCTTTTATATCTTACAATATTATAAGTAAATCAACTCCAAATAAGGCATTATTTATTTCATATCTAAGGTTTTACGTTTTTGTATTGGATTAATTAATTACAAGGAGAAAGTTTAAAAGTCAAATATGGAGAATGAAGATACATAAGGACGGAGATCTAGCGAAAAAATAATTACGTCATTTGATAACGAAAAATATTAGTCTTATTACCATCTCCCAACACGTGTGATAATTGAACTGTAAGTCTTGTTTCACACTTATGGGGTTTCTTTTGGGTTCGTATTGGGTCATCTTCATCGGTTCACACTTATGAGGCAGAGGCAAATAGAAACCCCCCACCATCTCCCAACACGTGTGATAATTAAACCGTGAGGCTTGTTTCACACTTATGGGGTTTCTTTTGGGTTCGTATTGGGTCGTTTTCATCGGTTCACACTTATGAGGCAGAGGCGAATAGAAACCCCCCACCATCTCCCAACACGTGTGATAATTAAACCGTGAGGCTTGTTTCACACTTATGGGGTTTCTTTTGGGTTCGTATTGGGTCGTTTTCATCGGTTCACACTTATGAGGCAGAGGCGAATAGAAACCCCATAGCGACCTAGTCTAATGAAACCCCATAAGTGGGAAACAAGCATAAGTCTGCCAACCCTGCAGTGGTGGGTGGCCACCACGCACTGTTTAAGTTAATATATGAGGACATTTTTGTCTCTGCAAACTGATAATAAGATCTTCTATAGAAACAAAATATATAACCATTGTGAATTATGCTTGTATTTTGTCCCTATAAGATCCCATTATTAATTTGCAACAAAATTTTCCTATACTATCCCCATATAATTTTTAACACTTTTAAGGGTGCGTGGTGTTCACACCCACCACTGGAGGCTTGGCAGACTTCCGGAATAATTATCACACGTGCTGGGAGATGACGTACATAAGTATTTTTGTCGCAATCTCTTAGACTATAAAATGATATGTATATAATAAACCTCAAATGACATTAACTAATAAATAAATGTGTATAGATTGAAGTAAATTGCAATCTTAATTTTATTTTAAATATTCTTTTCATTTTTCATAGAGTCAAAATGCTATTGGTCGTCACAGAAACTTTCCTAAAACATCTTTTTCATGTACTGGTCGTCCAGCTGGTTATTACGCCGACATCGAGACGGGATGTCAAGTTTATCACATGTGCGATGGCCTGGGTCGTCAATTTAGTTATTCATGTCCAAATACAACATTATTTCAGCAACGGATGTTGATTTGTGATCATTGGTATATGGTTAACTGTTCCAAAGCGGAAATGGATTATACAGCGAACTTATTGATTGGTAAGCCAACGAATATGCAATGATTTTCATTTGAAATAAACGATGATTTTTTTTTAACTTCTGATTCAATTTTTTAAGGGCAACGAGACAAACCTTTTGTACCTGACGAGGAAAATCATTTACGAACACCACGACCTGATTTACTTGATCGACCCTATGCACCGGATTATTCTGGAGAGTCTTTTAGGAATCAATTTAAAGTGAGTTGTGTTTTGGTTACAAGGATCAGAGTTTTAATGCATATTTTTTTTCTTGTAGCAACTTTCACCAGCTCAAAACAGAATTACTGATATCAATGAGCGTAAAAACGCTGACAAGCCGTTTTCTCTGAACCATCCATCACCAACTCCGACTCGCTGGAAGATTCCTCAACCAAGCAGAGAAATCCTTCCGCCTGCACCACCATTTCCATCTGTGACAACCCGAAAACCTACAGTAACAGCAAGTCCCGCACCAAGGCCTCAGACCACGTCAACATACTTCAACAGAATTACAACGACTCCGGTGCCATTTGTTAGTCGACAACTAGAAACTTCTGATGAACTTCTTGGAACTGCCCACAGCACACGGTACAATACTTCAGGGGATAATTCAGCTGAAGAAAGAAATACAAAGCACCCCTTAATAAAGCCGCCAACAATAAAGACGCCTTCACGTATTTATGAACCGCCCTTCTTGTATCCAATTTATAATCAAGACGACGACATGCAATCTACCGAAGCACCACTTCAAAGTTCAACAGCAGCACCATTTACTCTAAAAGTTACAACAACAACGACCAGTACCACAACCACAAGACCTCCAACAAGGCCAACCACCATTGCTGGGAAACCTTTTGCAGTCCAATCTACAACTTTGTCTGATGCAGTAACTCAACCAACGGACTCCGCTTTGGATTACAGTATTCCTGGAGCAGGTTCGAAGTCATTCCCCCTACCATCGCCCTTCACACCACAAAAATCTACTTCAAGCGATTCGGGCGCCCCATCCCGAGAACTGCTTCCACCGCTAACAGATTTTGTTCTGCATGATACAGCCACAACTCAAGGTCCTCCCATTTATTTCGAATGGAAGATCCCCTCGAACGGTCTGGAACCACCCAAATTCGATCCCCCAATCGGAGTTGATGGTCGTGAGGAACAAGATGCTCCACTCTCATACATTTCAGACCAGGTTAAGTCAGCCACAACAACGACCGTAAAATCTATGAACACCCAACAATACGCAGGAAATCCATTCCTTTCCAACAAAACTCAAAGATCCATTGATACTTCCACTTCGAGAACACCAACATCACGGTCAATCAAGAACTTCCCATCCCCAGGAACGGAAGAGAACAACATTTTACCAACACTTCCCACCGAACAGGATATTAACCAACTACGAATGGATTTCTCTGTACCAGATTACCTCTTCCCTTTGGAGAATATCGGACGAACCGGTTATGAGCATTCGGATACATTTAACTCCTTTCAGTTGAAGATTCCTCAGCGAAGGGCTGACATTGAAACGCCCTCTACCGAACATTGGTACGGCGAGAATCCCAAGTGTCCTGAGTGCCATCCTAGTTTTGTTAAGCCCGGGACATGTGAACCATGTTTAAGGAGGTAAAAGTGTATTTTGAGGTTAATTTTAAGGTATTAAAGAAAATAGAATTAATTTTTTGTACATAATATTACGTATCTGAGAGTGCTAACCATAACAAGAGATAAAAAATTATTAGAAATCACAAAGCGATCCTCATATAAGTATTTTTTATCAGACAAAATAATTAACTCATCGACTCATATTTCCATAAGTTCCGAATACAAACGATGAAAAAATGACAAACAAATTTATTTTTTTTTTAAACTATAAATTCTATTATATTTAATTTTTTTTTTGTATTATTAAAAATTGGCTTTATTTTGTTATTATAAATTTTGTTTTGTTAAATAAATTACTGTGAAAATATACTCAAATAAAAAGAAACATTTCAATTGAAGCTAATTTATTTAATACTTAATACTTACATTTTACATATATAATATTCAACATAGATACAGGTAAATTTAAAAACATAAATGGACCCGTGACGGTTGTTTACTAAGCATTCAGAAAATGTAAGTTTACCGCTACAAGTGAGATGAGTCGCAATTTATTGAAAAGCGATTCAGCTAACAAATGCGAGTGTTCCAGTGAGTGAAATGAAACATCAAATTACTTGCCTACCATTTCGGCCGTGAGTTGGTGAATACAACAATATATAGGAAAATTTATCAGTTTGGATAAGTATGTGTTATTTTCTCAACAAATAGTTTCAAATTTATTCATGTATTAATAATGAAAATACAAAACAAGAATTGACTCTCTTTATTGATACTTTAAGTTTAGGGAAACGTGCCATGCCACAAAATGGTAAAAGATTGTTGTAAAAATTTTATTTATTTATTAAATTTTGATTAGTGCATATTAATAACGTAATTTAATATGTATATGTTTAATAACGAACCTTATTTTCAATTAAATATTTTGTCACGTAAAAACTTAGGTCATGAATATTTTTGATATTCTTTATTTGATGGCGTGTTTGGTGTTCGAAACTATATTCGAAGTTTCTCATCTCGAAAAAATAGCTGAATCGCTTTTGGCAATGAAGTGAGATGAGAAAGTGAGTGAGGCGAGTCATCTCGCCTCACTCGCCGAAATAGCTGAATCTCGGCACGAATCTCATGTATAAGTTTAAAAAAATTTTACTTAAAACCGAACTTACGAATTTCGGAAATTCATTAAACTTACAGAATTTTTTCGCTTCATCATGGTACTCACAGAATAAAATCTGCTTTTGATAAAGCATCGAGTTCTCGAGAAATCCGAAATACTGGTCTCATGAAATCCTAAATACTGAGCTCTGGTTAAACACAAGGCGCTCAATTATTTCAGAAATTCAGAACGCTAACTTATAGAACCCATATACATTATACACCATCTAATGGATGAACTAGTGGCTTAAAATGCGAACAAGACAAGATAGAGCCTTTTTCCAAAACTTGTAAAAACGCCGTCTTTCTGAGGATCCGTTCTATTATTCGTTCCAAAAGTTACATCTGTTCGAAAATTTCTTGGGAGTAGAATTTACGCACTGTTTATGGATTTTCCGTTTTAAGCTTAGCTTTCAAAAATTAATTTAGTTGTTTCTTTTTCAAGCTTCATCTTTTTCGAGCAGAACTTACATATATTTTTGTTTTGAATTTTGTAAAAATGTTGTTGTTTAATTCGACCACTTTTCAATGTAAATTAAATTTTGGAGCGCAAGCTACGCCTCCTAACTGCAGCAGTATGTCATCATACAAACCACTTACTTTTCAAAAAGAAGATTTATCTATGTACGTGTAAAAACTCCATACTAATACCTAAGATTAACTATCTAATTGCGGCTTTTGGAAAAATGAACACTTACCGATAAGTTTAGCTCTATAAAATTTGCAAAACTGATGTTCGGACAAACTTCTTATGTATATACGTTTAGTCACGAAATGGCGACTTCCGGTCTCTTTTGAAGCTGTTCACTATATATACCAACTCGAAGGAAAATATGGAAAGATATGTTAGGTATATGTTATAGAATGAAAATGGGCTGCATAACACGAAAATACCATTTATTTGCTGCTCAAATAAATATAAAAAGTTATGAGCATTTAAAAATTTTGAATCTCAACATAAATTGATTATTTTCATTTAATAAACTCCTAGAAGTATGCTATGTTGTTGATTCAATGTTCATATGGAATTAAATAAACATTCATATTACGATTGAGTTTATACACATAGAGAAATTATGTGTAAGTTTCAAACTTTATTCGTAGGATGTCGTACCTATCGTCTTGTTTATATTTTTACTCTAGTAGCAATTGTTCTTGAGTTAAAAGGCACGAAAAATAAATAAAAACAAATACAAATGTATATGCAAAAGAATTTTGTTCTGTTCGGTTTGAATGATTTTCGTTACAGCATTGAATTTATATCAGTTCCGATCTACATCCCACCGTGAGCGCACGCGTGGGAGCGTAGTACATTTGTCTCTGTTGTGAAAAAAATAAAAAAAAATAGCCAAATAAAATAACCAAGTTTTAACTCAATGGTAATATCATTGAGTTTATACACATAGAGAAATCAAGATGGTTTCAAACTCACCGAAGTAGATGTTGCTAAGTGAGCATATCGAGCAATTATTATTTTCCTAGTTCTCTGTAACGAAAAATACTTGACCCGAACTGAACAAAATTCTTCTGCATACATTTGTACCTATTTTTTCTTTTCTTTATTTCT
This sequence comes from Baccha elongata, assembly GCA_951217065.1. Classification (NCBI taxonomy): domain Eukaryota; kingdom Metazoa; phylum Arthropoda; class Insecta; order Diptera; family Syrphidae; genus Baccha; species Baccha elongata. Next base: position 54,789,203 of record OX578272.1, on the reverse strand, counting down.
CTTGCATTTTAACTACAAAATAACATTGTTAAACATATCGACCGCATGTTTTTAAAATAAACCGTTACACTTGAATCATCAATTGGCCGATGCATCATTCGATAGGCCTAGTAGGTCATGGAGCTGAGATTCTTATTTCAGAAATTCGGCAAATGCTAAGTCGAACAGTTGAAGGATCAACGTTTTAATTAATGTTTCACCTGTAATCGGATTGAGCATTATCAACTTACTTTCGTATCAAAATAACAATAACCACTCAAAACGAATTGTGGGGTACTGCACAGTGTCATAATAAAGGGTTTTCCAATAGGGCTTTTTAGGTAACAACGATATATCTCTTTCTCGTTCTCACAGAATTGTCAAAAACAGCAGTATGCCGAACAGATGATTTTTTTTTATCATTGTTGACAAATTGATTGAAAACAAAAGCGGGAATTTTAAAGATTTTCGCGCGAAAATTGTATTAATACAGATGTATTTGTTGGTTTTGCTAATTAAAATAAATTTTTAAGCCACGGAAATCACAAATTTCACACAAAAAAGAATACCGCATTTAAAAATTATTTCCAAATTGTTTTCTTCAAGATCTTGAGTTTGACAGTTTGAAAAAAGCGCGATACATATTTCAATCTGTCTTCGTCATAGTGTGAGCTGTCATAATTTTTGACAAGATGGGATATGGTCCTGTAAGCGTGGTCGTGGCGGCCATTTGGCTGATGTTGTATTTCTTTATTGACGGCATACCTTCCTCTTTATAATGAAATAAACATCCGATCATTTATCTCAAAAAATGGCATTTTTCTTTGAATATCAAAATAACACCTCTTATTGGAAAACCCTTTATAATCTATTAGTTTTGGGTAGTCTATACCTACCATCATTAACCCTGTGATCCCCCCTCGGTTCACCAGTGGTTTAGGTTGAAGAAAAAAATTAATATTTTATACAATAATTAACTATAGTTTAAATAATAAAGGTTTTAACAATCTGACTCATAATATACATCATAATTTCGACAGAATTTTAACTGCACTGCAACTAGCCGAAATAAATATTTTAACTTTTTAACAATTTAAAAATCACGCACGTGGCAAACCACGAAAACCACCATAAATATACTTAACCGTGAGCCCAAAGTAACAAGTCACAGTTTATTTTTTGTTGCAAATTGAGTTCTACAAGGTTGTGTAGGTACTTAATTTTTTTTATTAAAAAAAATTATTTATTTTGATGAAAAAAATCTATTTCCTATTTTTAGCAATTCGTTACTAACTTTCTATGCTTGCAAACAAAATTTTTTAACTTTTTATTTGGATATTTTGGTGACCTCTTCAATGTTATACAAATAATATTGTGTTTAAGCAGGCTCCAGGTCAATAAAACTAGATGTTAAATGGTTAGCAACGTTTCGAGCATGAATACGCTCTTCCTCAGGCCTTTATTGTAAAATAATATACATGGTCAATAATGTCATCTATACAATACATCAAAATTTTTAACTTACAATTTAATTTAAGAAATTTAAGAAACTTAATTTTCACAAACAAAAATATGTTCAGGAGAACCACACATTGCACACTAAAAATAATTAAGTTGATTTAGAAAATACAATTTAAAAATTATAAATACAATTAAATAATTACATTGACTTTAAAATACATTAAATTACGAAAAAATCTCCTTATTGAATTACACCTCCCAACACTGACAAAAGACTATACTTAATTTTGCCTTCTTTTATTGTTTTTTATTAGTTGGCTGTAAATGTTACTGAGATTCTCACAATCAGATCGTCTGTTGATCGAACTCTCTTCGTTGTTGATATGCAGCATTTCCAACAACATTCTCTTGTTAGGGTGTTTCTCAACTTCTAGTATAGTCACATTTTCCAAGTCAGGCTTGTGGTCCTGCTCTATGCAGTGGAGGGCAAGTGCAGTTTTTTGAGAACCACCACTGTTAATGTCAGACCGGTGGCCGGATAGACGATTGCGGAGTTTTTGTTTGGAGGTACCAATGTATACAGACGAACAATTTGTCCCTGTCCCACCTGTACAATTAATTTTGTAAACAACATCAGACTTATCCATTCTATCTATTTTCCCTTTTGTGTTAGAAATTAAGTTTCTTAAATTTCTTAAATTAAATTGTAAGTTAAAAATTTTGATGTATTGTATAGATGACATTATTGACCATGTATATTATTTTACAATAAAGGCCTGCGGAAGAGCGTATTCATGCTCGAAACGTTGCTAACCATTTAACATCTAGTTTTATTGACCTGGAGCCTGCTTAAACACAATATTATTTGTATAAAATTTTTTAACTACTTTTACTCAACAAAGGAAAATGTTTACAAGTGCGGTTTCAACCGCTGTTTTCAATAAATATCTACCTACCTACCTGAATTTAAAATGTTGTCAATGTACACTCAGTTACAAAAAAAGTGGCGCAGTCATACTTTTTGATGTGTTGTTAACATTTTGACAACCTTATCCAAGGTATGCCCAGGCGAATTAAAGCTTTATTAGATGTTCGTGGAGGCAATACCCACTATTGAAGAAACAAGGACTAGTTTAAAAAAAAAAAAAAAAAAATGTAAAAAATGTAAAATTGAAGTTTATGCCCATTTTCCTTAATTTATGGTTTATTTCTAAGTTCTTCCTATTTTTTCGTTTTTTATTACATGAATGACTTACTTTTATGTTAATAAACAAAACTGTACCATAAAAACGTTTATTTGTTTAAGTTACTTCAAAATGTTGCAAAATTTCAAGGTGCGCCACTTTTTTGTAACTCATCAGTGTATAATATATAGTGGCAAATCCAATTAAAAGGGTCTTCGTTGCGTCAGCTAGGACAGACAAATTTATAACGGTTTTTTTTTTGAAGCAATCGTCAAAAGATACAACCGATTTGTTGAAGTTCAAAAAATAAATAAATGTTGTCTTGATGAATGTGTAAAGCAATCAATGTGTTTTGCATATGTGTTTAACTTATTACACTATTAGTTATCTTAATTCGTGATTTTAAGTCACTGTGATATAAATACCCTTATTATTATATTAAATCAAGTAAGCTTTTAAACTAATTTTTTAGCAGCATGGATTTCCATATCCAAAAACCCATAAAACCCTTTTTCCTGAATCAGAATCAGTTGGTCTATACCCCAATGATACTGAATAATACTACCACGTCATTATTTAACAAATAATTTTATCTAGTATTGTAACACTCCCAATTTTCCCAATCTGGATTTTTTTATAACACGTTTTTTGTGTACGTTTACCTACGTATGTACCTATATTCTTATTATTTTTATTTTGTTGTTGTTGTCTATAGAATCCATTGTAAATTTGTCAGAATAAGCTACAAAACAATAATTGCTTTTATTTGTATCGTCCATTATTTCCATGTTTCGCCTTTTTGGTTCTTAAGCATTGTTTTAGAATTTTGTCATACCTACAAGCGCGATGCCCCCAAGATTCGGAACCTGCAGCATTTGTTGCCTTCTGTTGTATAGCTAATCCAGTACTGACTATTATAGTTTAACTACTGATTTTTTCAATGAATGAGCACCTGAGTGTTTTAAGATTCATTATCCCCTCAATCCACAAACTATTATATGACCCAACTGAATAAAACTAAATTATAATATTTAATATATCAGAAAACATTTTTATTTCTATCGAATAAAATATTAGTGATTCATTTTCTTGTTTTCTTTTGCTTTTCTTGTAATGCATGCAAATAAATTGACCACAGTGTATGTGTTTCACTTACTCATCTATAATTTTAACGAATTCATTATAGGTAGATATACAAAATATTATAAATAAATTACTGTATTTACAACAATGGGGTTTCAATAATTTTTTCTCATACCTCAGATATATTTAAAATTAAAAATTACTGGAAGATCCAAGTAGGCAATTTTTGAATTAAAATTATTAAAAAAGAAATAAAATAATAAAAAAAATTTAAATATTTTTAACAATAAGAAACTAGATTCATTAAATATAAAACAATTTAAATGTAAATAGATTGTCAAGCACAATTACTTCAAAAGTATTTTTAAAATTCGTATATCTAAACTGAATTTACTGGCGAATGAGAATAAAATTAAATTAAAAATATGGTAATTTCGAGAAAAAAAAAATTAAAAATAATAATAAATGATTTTTAACAATAAGGCACTTTAGTTTTTAATAGCTAAAAAAAATTATTTCTAGTTTTAGTATTTAATTTTTCAAATGAGTTTTAGAAATTTTGAAAAGAAAAATAAAATCTTATACGTAATGTTAATTTTTATTTACTTAAATTTTTACAACAATTTCTTACGAAAAAAATATATATGTATATTTTTTTATTAGTTGCAAATATAAATCTTGACTAGTATTTGAACAGCACAGCAGTGATCAGTAAAGAACCGCATTTATTGGTGCTGAATATGAATTTGGTTCAAAATGATAGACACTTGGATACCAAACAGAACCATCTGGTTGAGGACAACTCGCTTCAGGATGCGTTATATTAGAAGGACATTTTTGTAAGGTTGATGAGGATGTCAGAAGTCTTGAGTTGGTTGTCATCATAAGTGATGTGTTTATCGGCAGAAGTGGTTGAGCACGTAGAGTTATCCTGTGAGGATATTGAAGGTTAACATCACAGATGACCGCTGCACGGTGGATGCAATTAAAGTAACGGTTGGTTAAATGACCATCAAGGAAAATCTGGAATTATTTAAAAGAATGAAATGAAATAATTTGCCAAAAAAGTGTCGTCAAAGTTTACCTCATAGCCTCCAATATTGCCAATATTTCGAACTTTCCACTTAATAAAAAGTGAATTATGTCCTAACTCCTGAACTGTTTCGATTGTAACTGGGAAGCTCAAGTCTTTAGAGGGTCTTTGCCATCCACCAGTTGGCACATGGACAGGTTGCCTGGAACAACTCTGCCATTCGAAGTTATTTTCTCGAAAATTTTTCATAGCTTTCAAGTCAAACAGAATTGATTCGATGAAATTGCTCTGCAATAAAGAAAACCTAGGAAATTGTTACTTTAGATTATATATATGCATTACCATTTCTTGGTTTTGTGGTTTGTTAGGTTCTAGATGACAATGGCAACATACTGAATCTGATTTAGTTGAGTGTTTTTCCTCATCACCAAAACCAGGATTATCGGTGCCAATATCTAACTTAATTATAGCTGGAGCTGTGTTATCTAAAGGGATATATGGTTGGATTTCATTTGATTCATCGATTTTTGAAGTCTTGAGTTTTTCTTCTGATTGCCCATAAATTTGGCTGTCAAGAGCAGTCAGAGACTGTGTGGAACAGGTAATCATATTTTGCAAGGAAGCTATATTTACTTGGACTGCCTGAGATACCTTAATCTTCATTACTGTTTGCTCATTTTCGTCATGAGTTGATGGTTTTAGCAAAGTAGGGGTACTATTTTTATCATTGGAGTAACTTTTTGTTATGCTGATCTCTCTACAACAGTCACTTGCACATTTCTCCAGATTTTCACACAAACACTCACAAGACTCTTTTGATTTCTCTGGTGTTGGAAGTTGACAACATGACTCTTCATTGTCATCCTGCGAGCGCCCATCTACGTTATTTTGACCGTCTCTGTGACAGCTGCTGTTTCTTAGATAAACGTTTGGTACTTCACTCGACTGAGAAAATGGTTCTTCTGGAAATTGCAGAAACTGAGCTTTTAAAAGCTCGACATCTTCCAAAGAATCTTTCGCAGGCTCCGAAAAACTTTTTTTTTCTGCAACGTCTATACTGTCGGTAATGGACACCGGTTCCCAGATTGATTCTTCAACGGTTCTAAGCAATTCCATATCGACTGGGATAAGTCGCTGTGATGTAACTTTACCATGCTGATAGTCTTCATAATCATTATCCATGTCTCTTTCTGGTGGTTCCAGAATGTCCATACTATTTGATTGGTCTTGAATGTATTTTGTAATTTCTTCTTCCAATTCAAGACAGGACACAGAATATTGGGATCGAGCTCTTGGAGATTTGTAACGATAAACAGAGGAAATCTGTTTTCGTTCTTTTAATAAAGGTAAAGATGTTGAAGATGGTGGAGGTGCTGGTGAGGGTAGTCCATTAAAAGGTTCATCCAGTTCAATTTCTATATTTTTCATGGCAAGGGGACCCAATTGTTCCTTTTCTTCTCTCATCATTTGGAGAACATTATATATATTTTTCAGAAGTGGGATCACATCCTCATCCTTTGTTTGCCTTGGAGTTATTGCTGTTCCAACTGAGTGGTATGATTCTATTGAACTGGTTTCAATCAATTCTTCCGCTAGTTTATATCCCTCCCTTGCATATGCTTCAGAGTCTTGACATGAGCAGAGATCTACCTGGCTTTTTTTCAGTTGACTGATTTCCGAATTATCATGGGGAGATGTTAATGAATCAAATGGTTTTAAAACTGTCCTGGTATTAGACATATTTTGTGAATCACTAAGATCTTTGGAAGTCGATCTCCTCTTTTGTTCTAGGTTATTTGAAGTTTCTCCACAATCAAGACAGTTACTTCTCGGCGAGTATTCAGCCCCATTTAATTTCATTTCTTGGCTGTTATTACTTTGATCAAACGAATTCTCTCCCAAGATCATCAAGCTACTCTTGCAATCGCATAGATCCTGCGTTGATGGTTTTATCTGGGTAGTCCAGGTATTATTTTCTTCTATCTTAAAATCACTAGATCTCGAAAAATTCTGATAGTCAACATTTCTCGGTAAAACTTCTGATTGATTATCTATAATTCCTAAATCTTTACGTTGCTTACACCGAAATTTGTGACAGGATCCTTCTTCACCGTCACACATACAATCATATGATCCTTTAGGTCCCTCACATTCAGTCAAAAAGGATATTTTAACAGGTGAACTCTCTTCTTCTGAAGATAAATTACATAATACGTCTTTTGGAACATTTGAGCAAAGACAGGAACCTCTTGGAGTAAAATAATTCTCCAAAGACGATCTTTCTATGCTTTTATTCTCATCATTGTCTTTGTTGTCACACTTATCTTTGGTTTTGAAGGTTTGTCTATGACCAGTTGGTTGTTGTCTCGGGCCGGCAGGTGCTTCAGTATTTGGTTGATGGCTTAAATTTGAGTGAGCTCGGTAACGATCATTTTGGGTTGATCCTGATCGATCTGAAAAACAAAAATAAAATGCATTAGATAATGTTTGTAAGTGATTTCTAAAGATATAATAAAGAATGCTGTACGCAAAAGTTTACAAGACTTAAGAAGACTGATTGAGGAAAAATAAGAACTCAAAGCTTACAAAAGATAGATATAGATTTATTCATTAGTTGTGATCTTTTTTAGGTATATTAAGAACATCCTCATACATATCACGACCATACAGTTCGATATGCCTACTCTCAGCAACATCAAGACATGGGCAGATGTCGAAATTTGGTAAACACCGACAGCGGTCTGTCAAAACAGATGATTCAGGATTTCGCTTTGCACTACATTGACAAATTCGAACTTTGTGATAGCTTAAATTAGAATCAACTTTATCCTTCCAAGGACAAATACAGCAAGAACAGTTTCTAGGGCAAACAATCTGTCGATTCAAGTCGTAAATGGGACATTGGTCACAACTGCATGTGACGCAAAGTTTAAGATTTTTTTGCTGAGGCTTTGGGAGTTCATGGGGTGGAACTAAAATGCTACCTATAAAATCTTCTTTTTCAGCGTGGTCCTTTCGAGAATCATCTAGTTCAAATTTGGCTCCTAAACTTGATCTACGTCGTTTTCCAATAGTTCGTTCAAAGTGAAACATTGATTCTTGCATATCAGATTGTGTGACATCAGAAAAGCGCATAAGCTTTGGTATTCCATGGGGACCTTGACTTATACGACCATCAGCAATTGATATCGAGGCCGTTCTAATGGGTTCCACTTCATCACTCACATAATGTTCTTTAATTATCGATTCATCAGGCAGTCCTTCATCTTCGATCCTCGGCTGAATATATAAAGTTAAGGGAACTGTAACAACAATTGGTTCCACAGTAATATTCAATCTATCCAAACGATTTCTTCGATCACTGCAAAATTCGCAACTAGAATGGATGTTTCTTCCTAAAGGTTCATCGTGTGGTATAGTATTTAATGCAGCTATTCCCCTTCGGAATTTGTTCAGACTTTCCTGCATAAGCGCCTCAAGAGTAACCATTAGGTTTTCAGTTGTTTCAACAACATTTTGGAGGACTAGCTTAAAATATTGAGCATCGCCAATCTTATGAATTAAAGCTGTCAAAGATCTTGTTCGTGGCAACTTACTTGAAGATTTTGGCAAATCTGAATAATTTTCGTCATCGGGAATATCGTAAAAGACATCAGATTCGGTTAAGTACGTATGGCCACTGGGATAATTCTCTTTGGAATCTTTATTTGATTTGATATGTTGACATGTGCATTCATTTTCTTTGGTTTCCATGAATTTGGTGTTGTTTTCGTAACGGATTATAAATTTGGGCTACAAAGTAATTTATACAGGAAAAAACGGAGAAAGTATTCTAGCTAACAGAACATAAATTTTAAGATGACAAAATTTTATAAATTTAATTTATTTTCAAAGCTCAATCAAATCGTTTTTGAAAAGAGTTCTACATTTTCTTTAGAGTGGAGTTTTTAAGGTTGAAAATCACAAATTTAATATCAAGCGCAAAAAACATCGAAAGAACTTGTCTCCCGGTTTTAGATTGTTTCAGGAGTTCTTATAGACCATCCTCTGCTTTCGCGATTGTCGCATTTACAAAGTCGGGTGAACTTTAGATGCAAGGAATGGTCTGGATATCTTCAGTTTAATCGAGCGTGATATGAGCGGATAATATACAATTTCAACAGCTTTTCGAAACATTCTTAATAAGTTCTTACAGGAAAACTTGTCTTTATGACTGTGATTTTTTTAGATAGCTTACAGTTCACATCACCAAACTTGCCAGCTGCGACTAAATATTTAATATTCAGTGGGAAAAAATTGTGATTTTTTAAGAGGTTTAGAACTTTTTAAAAAAAAAACACAAAAACTTCGAAAAAATGAATGAAATATTTATTTGAATCGATATTTTGAACTTTGCAATTTAATTGTTAAAGATAATTTCATGCAAATGTTGACCGCGGCTACGTCTCAGGTAGCCCATCCGCTGAGTCCAATTTTGGCATACTCTTTCACACATATCGGCCGGTATCTCACGAATGAATGCATGGATGTTGGCTTCCAGTGCGTCAATCGAAGCCCTATAGACATTAGCCTTGACATACCTCCACAAAAAATAGTCTAATGGTGTCAAATCGCACGATCTAGGCGGCCAATTGACCGGCCCGAAACGTGAAATTAACTGTTCACCAAACTCGCCTCGCAATTGCGCCATTGTTTCGCGTGCTGTGTGGCATGTGGCACCGTCTTGTTGAAACCACATATGCAAGTCAAGAACTTCCATTTCGGGCAAAAAAAAGTTTGTTATCATCGCTCGGTAGCGTTCACCATTGACAGTAACGCTGCGATTCGCATCATCTTTGAAGAAATATGGCCCAATAATGCCGCCGGCCCATAAACCGCACCAAACAGTGGCTTTTTCGGGATGCATTGGTAGCTGTTGCAATGCTTCTGGCTGATCAACACTCCAAATGCGGCAATTTTGCTTATTTACGTACCCATTCAACCAAAAATGAGAATCATCGCTGAACACAATTTTTCGATAAAAAAGCGGATCCTCGGCCAGCTTTCCAAGAGCCCATTCACCAAAAATTCGGCGTTGTGGTAGGTCGGCTGGCTTTAGTTCTTGCACCAGCTGTATCTTAAAAGGCTTTACGCCCAAATCCTTCCGCAAAATTTTCCACGTAGTGCTGTAACAAAGGCCTAACTGCTGGGAACGGCGCCGAATCGACATTTCGCGGTCTTCTGTCACACTAGCTGATACGGCCGCAATATTTTCTTCACTACGCACAGTACGTAAACGTGTTGGTGGTTTAATGTCCAACAAAGTAAATTTGGTGCGAAATTTGGTCACAATCTTCCGAATAGACTGCTAGAAGGTCGAGAATGCCGATCATAAAATGGAAGCAGCGCGCGCTGATACGGCCGCAATATTTTCTTCACTACGCACAGTACGTAAACGTGTTGGTGGTTTAATGTCCAACAAAGTAAATTTGGTGCGAAATTTGGTCACAATCTTCCGAATAGACTGCTCAGAAGGTCGAGAATGCCGATCATAAAATGGAAACAGCGCGCGATGAACATTTCGAACCGAGCACGAATTTTGATAGTAAAATTCAATAATTTGCAAGCGTTGTTCATTTGTAAGACGATCCATGGTTAAATTGCAAACCAAACTGAAGCTGTTTGACAGTGACACAAGGTACTAAACACACGTCAGCTGTCAAAACCAGTGTTGCCAAAACCAAACCAGCTAAAAAATCACCCGTTATATTCTTCTAATTTAAAAGAGGAACAGAGGAGAACTCTGTGATGCAAAACTGTGGTATATAAACTATTCATTCAAACTGATGTCAGACATTATGAAGTTTGCAAAATATATACATATGTAAAAACCAAGGCGGGTTTTTTCGAAAAGTATATAAACCACAGATGCAATCCACATCAGTTCAGAAATCAGAATAGATAATATTTTTACAAAGCATTGCATAGACAACCACGAAGTCTAGGGCCCTAGAGCAACGAGGTGCTCCGGGAATCTATATGAAGATTGACTATGGTATTTCTGAGCAAGTCAAAACAAAAGTAAAATATCCCACAGGAGCCACCGTAGAATTTCAATCACAACTCGTTTACATCAAGGAAGCATTTTAATTTCTTTGTTCTTTATTACAGTTACGAACAAAATGAATTAATAATTAAGTTGATTTCTGTTATAATCTTTTTTTTTTAAAGCGATTCACATGCGTATCGCCTAATTTTGGATGCTGACGTCATCTATATTTAAATCAGATAATATCTGAGTAAAAATGGAACGACATCTATCGGAATTATGCAGAACCTGCACTACTCAACAAAATAAAGTGCACTGTGGATTGTTTTCATCATTTTATTATCTTAATAAATTTATACAGCAATTCAACTTCTAACGAATTTGATGCGCTGCGCTGTCGGAATCCATTACAAGAATCGTTTTTCAGTATCCTCATGCTGAAATTACGTTATTACGGGCTGTTGCCACAATTCTTCTTGGCTTCGACATTTTGACCAGACAGCACTATGCATCCTCGATAGTGAAGTAAATTCTCCTGCTGATGATTACTTTTCCGTACATAATAATCAATGGTATGAGGTGAGGACTCTTATCCCTAAGGACTAAAAGTACTAAAACTAAAGCGAATTCCTAGTACGATCATGGCTGTATCAGAATAAGAGAGTCAAACTTCGGAAAAGGTACAAGCAAACTCGGAATGACGAACAAAATTTTCACATGACCAACATTTCTGGGCATTTCTAAAAAGATATTAAAAATTCAACTTGACAATGACACTTCTGTGGTAAGCTCACAGGCAAAGGCAAATTTGTTTGTATCTCAGTTTGCTGAAAATTCCACACTGCCACTGACTAGCATGACTTCTCCTGTTCTTGAGAGCGTAAACGGTTTTATGGGACAAATCTTCTTTCGTACTCGTACGGAAGCAAGAGTCTTAAAAGATCTTGAAATACACAAATCTGCTGGTCCAGATGGTAAATTTCTTATTATTTAAAGGAGATTTCCTTCTTGGTTGGCTTTTCTATTCTTCTGGACACTTTCTGAGTGAATGGAAAAGAGCATTTGTCTAGCCAGTCCCTTAAAAAGGCGAGTCCTCACCCTTAAATTACCGACCAATTGCACTGACGTCCCTTTTTTCTAAGGAAATGGAAACGCTGATTAACAAACAGCTGAAGAAATATCTTGAAGAAAGAAAATTTTTTAATGACCGGCAGTACGGCTTTTGTATCAATATGTCCACTCGTGATCTAATCGCATATCTCACCAAAAAGTGGAACCAATAATTGCACCAGTTTGGTGAAACCAAGATTATTGCACTTGATATTTCAAAAGCATTTGATAGAGTTTGGCATAAAGCTCTTTTATCGAAAATGCGCGCATTTGGCATCGACGATGGATTGGAAAATAACTTTCAGACCGTTAAATTCTTTGACGGTTTTAAATTTTATTTACAAAAAATAAATGCTGGTGTGCCCCAAGGCTCCGTTTTGTCTCCTAATCTCTTTCTGATATTCATCAATCATTAATGTTCTCTTGCTTGAAACGTCTAATCCATTAAATTGTTTCGCTGAAGACCATACACTCAGTTTTTTATATTCGTTCTCAGATTCACATCCCTGCTCTTTGGATGTGGAACTGAAACGTCATCGTATATAAGCATTAAATTGGAGACTGATTTTGGAGACACGTTTGTTTCTGAAACGTTTGTTTCTTTAAAATACCCCCAAAATTATTCTTGTCTAACATTATTTTATCGTTCAATTGAAATAACCAGTTGAATTCCTACCTTTAAATATTCCAATGATCATTAGTTCACCCTCGAGCATATAACCTCGTACGTACTGTTAAATACAGAGGTTATTTCTTTAGCCTCACACGATTTTTCTTCCTCATCAGGTACCTACTCAAAACCAATGTGCATCGACATCTCCTTTTTAATCCCTTCCATATTTAATAAACGCATGTGATGCTGTGGATTTTATCTACATTATAAGGGCAGTCAAAACCCCTTGAGTTTAATAAGAAAAATACCAATACCTCTATTCATCTGGGTATCACAATAGACCTATTATTGGTCAGTGAGTCAGCCATTTTTCTGACAGCCACCAACGTAACCTAACCTAACCTTAGCTAACCTTACCTTTTCTTCATAAAGGTTAAGGGATCTGCCAGTATCTTTGACAGAGATGTATCTTGAGTTCTTTAACTTCCTACAGTTTTTACCTGATTGGCTTGATTATTTGACGTTATGTCTATGTTTTTTTTTCGGTAATTTCTCTCGAGGTTTATCTGCACATATGAGTATTCATTCCCTGGATCATATCCATTAGATATCCTAATGCAGTTCTCTCTTTTGCAAGACACATGCTTATGCCCTTCACAGAGTTCAAAAATTACTGCAGCCAAGTATGGCATGACCTCCTGTGCGGATGTGGAGCGAGTAATTACTGCTCCAATAACTCATAAGCATGTGAATATGACTTTTTGAACTTTTCATGGTATTTTTCTATTTGCTTTCAGTTCGGTTCTTCTCTGCCACCGCCTTAAGTGATGATGAGTTTTACCATCAACTCTAATTCTACATAAAGATTTGGTTTGCACCTTCATGATTTGCCGAAAAATCTCTTGGATGTGATATAAGCTTTTCTGTACGTAATTTCGGTCAAACCATTTAAGCTTTAACCGATCACACAGACAAACAGATAGACTGACAGAGCTGGATGCCTAGCATGTAACTTGATGCAATCGAATTCAGTCGATACTATCAGGTACAGGTAGTCCTTTATTTACCTAAGCCGATTGTTTTGATTAAACTGAAACAAATAAAGAACATCCTATCCCGATTGTATCGAGTAAACTCGATTGTTTCAAGTTACGTGCTGGCACCCCAGACCACCATACAAATGAAATTACCGTAAAATTCTTTTCTATTAGTGTTTTTCAATGTTCCCCCTATTTTCCTCTACATTTGTTTTTGTAAAGCTGTACAAGCAATCCTGTAGAACTAATAACGCACACGAAAGGATTGGTTGAAAGTAAAAGTCTTTAGGCCGCGGTACTTTGGAGCTGTGAGTGCCACTAAATTTATTTTTATTTATATACAACCAAAAATTAAAAAGAAAACAATCTTCTTTTTTCAAATTTCACAACTTTTTATTTGTATTATTAATTTTACACTACTTGTTTAAATATTCTTGAAAGCGCAACTTGCATTTCTGGGAACAGGTTGAAATATTGTACATCGAAATTCTGATTCCATTTTCTTGCAATGAAATTGTAAAAGTCTTGAATTGAGTTTTTCTTCCAGAATTTTTAAAAGCTGCAGATAAAATTATTTTATAAACAAAAATTTCAATTAAGGTACGAATTTTTTTTTTTTAAGTGAAAGCAATGTGAAAAGGTCAAGTGAAAAGGTCTTAAACTTGTCAATCAACTTGAGCAATGAAGTGTTTTGTCCCAAGCAGACAACTCGAAAAGTAATAATAGGGAGAGTAAGTTAAAGAAACTAGCTTCCAAAAAGATCAATTTTTTTAAAACTAACACTGGTTCGAACTTTCGAAGCGAACCTTTCTGATAGATATAAAGCTTTAAATCAATAACAAACAAGCTCAAGACATTAAAGAAACATTTTTTTTAAATGAAGAAAACCTACCGAAATTTCATAAGGATGATATATCTCTTGCAATTTATTCAAAAATATCATAGCCTTGACAACTTGATCATAGTTTAGCAAACATTGGTCTATTTCAGTTTCGTTTTCAAGAAAGGCTATTTTAATCATAGTTTCAAGACCATTTCGAAATCGTTCATCATTTTTAAACCGTTGCTGCAAATAACTTTTGATTTTGTTCACATTTTCTTTATTGCTGATAGAAGTCTGAGCTGATATAGAAAGACCTTCAATTAGAGACTTAGCAGGGCTTAAATTTTGAACAAGTTTTTCAATGGGTTCATCTCTGTTTTCAACCTCACACTCAGTTTGAGTTCCTTCACTGGTTTTTGGCATTAAGAAATTTGTAACATTTATTAACATTTCTGATTCTTCAGGTTGTGCATCGGACCAATGTTCTGTTGGCATTGAGTCAGTTTGTGGCTCAAAGAAAATTTCCTCATCAGATTCTAGAACTGAATAAAAACTGACAGTAGATTGAGAGTTGAGCTTTGCTAAAGGCTCATCTTGTCGCATTAAACAGTCTTCTTCATCGACATCTTTCATGCTTGATAGAACTTTCCAAATTTCTGACCGAAGACTTCTAGAAAAACGTTTTCGAAAAGTACCTCGTGGGATCTTATAAGACATTGGTTTTCTTTGTTTCTGAGTTGAAGATAGCTTACGAAGTCCAGACGGAACTTCTGATAAAAGTTTAGTATCTGGTTTATTAGTATCAAAAAAGGATAGATCATGGTAAGAATTTTTTCCAAAAAGTATAAGCTGACTTTCTGGTTTTTTATAGGCAACCAGTTCATTTTCTGAATCGGTTTCTTCGAAGTGTTTCTGAGAAGAACTTGATATCTTTTTTCGTAGTTTTCTTGACGTACGTTCTTGACTGATGTACGTAGATTCATTTAGTTGATGACTTACCTCACAGTTATTTGCCAAAATACTCTCGGCTAGCTTCTTGACATCATTAGCAACATTCTGAAATTGCCGATGTGATGGAATCGCTCTAACGCTTTCCTAAAACACCCAAGTTCATAACACAAATTTCATAAAAAAAACTTTGAATAAATACGAACCTTCATGCTTCCCAAGACTGTTCCAAGATTCTTCGTAGCAGTCATCAAGTCAATAGGTTCCTCAATCTTAATTCTCTTCACTGGACTTCCGTTGAGTTCCTGAGCTAAGCTCGGAACAGCACCACTATAACTGGCTGACATAAGACGCTCATTGGCTTGTGCTTGTCTCTGTCTGTAGAATGGTGAGCTTAAAAGTTTCTCCACACGCTTTTCCAGAACATCGCATGTTTCCTCCTTTGTGCGAACTTCATCACTCAGGCACCTTATTTTGTCAAGATCTTCTTTCTTTGCCTGCTGGAGACAAATGACTTCCTTTTCAAGTGTGCACACTTCTTCCCTAAGCTCAGAATTTGTGACTTGGATTTGAAGAAGCTCTTTCTGTAGTTTGTCAAGTTGCAATTGGAAGCAGTCAAGTTCGTTGCGATAGTGCATTTCCTGTTCACAATTGATGCGTCGGAAATAGCCTAGTTCATCTTTTAAATTCTTATTTTGGCTCTTTTCACGTTCCAGAGCTTCTTTGATAGGTCCATCAAGTTGCTCGACAAGTTTTTCGTACTTCTCTTTCAGCCGATGGTATTCCTCTGTTATCAGACCATGCTCTTGAATGGTTTTTCGCTGATCTCGAGATACTTTCTGCAGGCACATTCTCAACTCCCTTTCGGCATCTTCCAACTGACAAATCTTTTCGTTGGCAGCTCTTGAATCTTCTTGAAGACAGTCTTCCAGTTGCTTGATCTTCTTCTGAAGACTTTCCTCCTTAGATTTTGAAGCCATTAATCTGTCGTTGTACGTCTTTTCCAGGTCCTCCCAGTAACCATCTGCGCATGACAAGGCCTCAGTGTGGCGAGTGTTCAAGTCACTGATCTGACGCTTAAAGCTTCTTATTTCCCCCCGAAGGTTAGCGATCTCCATCCTAAGTACATCCTCAGACTCTGTACAACTGCAGTCTTCAGTCGGCCTAGAAATTTGTTCATGATGCACTATATCCGGCTCAGAGAGATTTCGTTCTATACAGTTACCCATTCTGTTCTTTGCCGCATAAAATGCGTTGAACAGAACTAAGACAGGCAGAGCACTATGGAGAAATTCAAAGTTTTCCTTGAATCTGCACCGATCCTCTTCCAAGTGACAAACTTGGGTCTGAACGGCAGAAAGGTCGTCCCGCAAAATAGCACTTTCAATGCGGCAGTCCTTCAATTTGTTTTGAAGCGCTTCCCTGGACATTTCAAGCTCAATGCTACGCTGGCTCAAAATCTCCAGCTCAACTTCCAGCCTTTGAAGGTGAAGTCGTGTGTCGTTTTCAGCTTCTTCAAATTCACACTTCTCTTCTTCTATCTCAGAATTTTCGACTTCCAAAAAGTCAACCCGGTCTTGGAGTTCCTTGACCAAATTTTCCAATACGATCTCCCTCTGTAGACGGTCTGCAAGACGCTTCGCCTGTATGTCACCACTGCTTTCGTAGATAAGAAGTTTGCCTTCTAAAACTTCGAGACGATCCTTGTAGTACTGGAGACGTTTCTGATCCGATAGGTTTGGCGATAGACTTTGTGAGCTCGTCACAGGTACTTTGGTGTAAGCAGATTTTTTGGCACACTCTTCGAACTGTTCACGGAATCGATGTAACTTTTGTGATTCTGAAGTTGGGCATGAAAATTCTTCGGGGTCAGTTTGAGTGTATACCGATGTTTCACTAAGGTCACCTTCAAAGACTCCACTCTCAGTTAAACTACTTGTGTGCCAAGCACGAAGTTTTCGTTGTGGCGAATCGTTGGGCGTCGAAACTGTACTGCTGTATGGAAGGACAGTAGCAACTATTCTTCCTTGGGAAGGTGCTGATTTTGGCTTTTGATGTTGTAGAGAGGGTGATATGTCCAATGAACGGAGGGATGAACTATAGTCCAATACTCGGGATTTGATCTTAAAAAAAATTAAAATATTAAAATTTGGATTTAAAATATTAACACACTTGAGTTTCGATGAAGCTTATTTAATTTTTGTAAATTTCAAACTTCAGATTTAATTTTATAATTTTGATAATAGGCTACTTACGTATTCTAGGCTGGATGATGATTCTTCACTTGAAGGTAGTGAATCGTGGCCATGAGACATTGTGTCTAGATTTTGGATAAAGGCCAACACTTGTTGAAGACACATTTTGTCGTCTTCGTCGATGTTTGGCTTTTTGATTATTTGACTCAACTTCCGACGCAGATCTTCGTTTGTCGTGTGGTCCAATAACTGGAAATAAAAAATTAAAGGGTTTAAAATTTTTTTTTTCAAAAACCTGTAAGCAAATTGTGTGAGTTTCAAATATTGGAATCACATTCGAGCTGGCAAATTATGAGAAAGTTAAGCTTAGAGATGTTAAAAAATGGTTTTGCGAACTTTGTTCAAGGAACGCCAGGTCAATGCTATAAAACTTAAATTATCAACTGCCAAAAGAAACATGATGGTGGTTTAATGTTGAAGCGATAGCTTAGTAACGAGAAGTACTTCTCTAATATAAGAGGACAAGATGAGCAGGGGCGTAGCTACCGCCGTATCAGCCGTATCAAAGATACGGAGCCCGGACAATAAGTAGAAGCTGAAAAAAACCATGAGATAAAGAAAGTTAACAAAATGTTACTGTAAAAACAGTTCTATACCATTTTTCTTGTGTTAGGGGCCCAGTTGTAGCTATGCATTGAAACTCATCGTTAAACATTTTCTTTTTCAATTTTAAGACAAATTATCCAACAAAGTTGGTGTTGATTGGTATGAAAATTAAGGTAGTTATGAATTATAGAATTTTTCTATTAAAAAAAATAACGCAGTTCGACCTAAATTCACAAAATATTAACACTTTTGTTAGGTATATAACAATGATCATTGAAATCAATTTTCGTCATTGAAATCAATCTTTAGTACATATTTTACTGAGAGATCTTTGAGGTTTTTTCAAAGTTACAAGGTTAATTAAAAACGACATGAAACTATTGATATATTTATCCTCAGTATAGGTGGAAATTTGAAGATAAATGGGGAGTGGCTCCTATTTTTAAGAACAAATGAAGAGTAATCAAAGAACGCTTTCTTGCTAGAGATGAGAGAATTTCAGACACAGAATTTAGCTTTGAAGTAAAATTGAATTTCTAATAGTGCTGCTTTGATATATCAATTACTTCAAACCAATGAAAATTTCAGGGCCCGTATGATCTGAAATGTTTGTCAAGCTTTAGCACTAATTAAACCAGTATCATTTTCAAACAAAATTGTATCACCAGTTGGAAGAGGGGAAAAAATCCATTTAATCTGACTTTTGGTGGGAAACGGAAAAAACTGAATAATTTATTTATATGACAAGAAATAAAGTAGCAGACAAACATTTTTTTGTTTCTATCTACCTCAGAGATATAATGGTTGAAAAACTAGGATTGATTGTATTGATTGTTTGATTGTATTGTCAAAAACGATTTTTTACGAATGGATAACTTGCCATAGTAGGTTAGGTACCTATACTCATACTTGTAAAATTAAGCTTATGATCTGAGATTTGAATAAGATTTATTATTATTAGTATTTATTAGCATTGTTCTCTGTATAAATAAGAAATTACATCTTTTTATATATAAAAGAACGCTTTCTTGCTTTCTTTCAAAATATAAAAGAAAACTTAACAAAATAGCAAAAACGAATTAAGATTATAAGGATATTAAAATAACAATAATTATAAAATTTATTATTAACATAGATACTTTATTTTGATGAGAAAAAGAGAAGATAGAAAATTCTTTCTGTGATTCGATATTTCGTCTTGTATCAAGGGGTAAGTTATTCCAAAGAGAAACGGCATTAACGAAAAACTGTCTACGCGAAATTACACATGTATATATAGGAGATATGAGGGCATGACTGTGCCCTCGACTTGACCGCGGAAACGCGATTTTTTCAAATAGATAAGCGGGCTGCTGGTAATGGATGAGGTTAAATAGAAACACGATAACCCTGTAGTTTAGAAAACTTTGAAGATCGCACCCTAGAATTTGTTTAGTAAAGGTTGAAACGTGATCATGTCTTCTAAGATTGAAAACATATCTTGCAGTTGCGTTAACTGCAACTGAGAGCTTTCTAAAAGACTCTGAATCAGAGTTAGCAAATATTTCACAGCCATATGTGACAAAAGGCACAATTAGTGCTTTGACAAGCCTTAACTTTGTTTGAATAGGAAGACAACTCCTGGTTAGGGATAAGCTACGAAGACTAGCATATATTTTTGCCACCAAACTGTTTATATGGTCATTCCAGGTTAGTGAAGTATTGAAAATGATTCCAAGGTTTTTAATTTTGTGAACAAATTGAACTGGGGCGTTTTTAAGCAAGATTAGGGGAAACGACGGCATTTGTTGTCTTTTAGAAATGGGAATTATCTTGGATTTAGATGGATTTAAAGTAAGTTTATTTTGTGTAGACCAGTCATGTATCCTACTCAAATCAGCATTAATTTTTGCAGAAGCTTCTTCAATGTTTTTCGCTGAAAAATTATGGTAGAGTTGAACGTCTTCAGCATAAATATGAAAATTACAAAAAGAAACACATTGCGACAAGTCATTTATGAACAAGGAGAACAAAAGGGGACCAAGAATCGATCCTTGCGGAACACCCGTATGGGTGGGGAGAAAAACAGACTGACAGCCATTATGAAACACTGATTGGACGCGACTAGTGAGATAAGAATAAATAAGTTTTACTGTAGATTTTGAAAAATTAAAAAACGTTGACAGTTAGTTACATAATAAGACAGGATGCACTGAGTCGAACGCTTTCGAAAAATCTAAGAGAGTGATCAATGACATTTGGTCAGAGTCAATAGCCACGCGAGTATCATCAATGACTGAGCA
Source organism: Baccha elongata (assembly GCA_951217065.1). Lineage (NCBI taxonomy): Eukaryota > Metazoa > Arthropoda > Insecta > Diptera > Syrphidae > Baccha > Baccha elongata. Next base: position 54,768,821 of record OX578272.1, on the reverse strand, counting down.
GTGCTGTAATGCAACTATGCTTAGATCTGAAACCGGACTGAAAAGGGGAAAGTAGATTATTTGTATTGACATGATTTCTAATTTGCTTATTTATAATAAACTCGAGGACCTTAGACAAGTAAGGAAGGATGGCAATGGATCTATATTCAGGCGTATTTGACTTTTTGGGAATAGGTATTACTTTTGACTTTTTCCACTCTTAAGGATACGTTGAAGAGATCAATATTAGATTGAAAATATGAGTAATATGGCAAAGAATTTGTGGAAGGAGTATCTTAATGAAATCCGGATTAATATTGTCAAGCCCAAAACATTTAGATTTAAGTGAAAAGATGGCTTCACCAACTGTTATGTTATCAACAGTAGACAGCGAAAAGCCTATATCAGAAAAGTTGTTGGCAGAAAACTGTATAGTGTCGTCATCTTCTGTGGACATAGCAGTGGTAAATTTTTTGTTTAATTCTTCTACGTTGATTTCGTCGTTACCGATAGATGATTTTTGTGCGAATCTGTTTCCAGAGATGCTTAGACGATCTATCTGTGTTGAAAGTTTTTGAAAAATGGGTTAGTTTGGACTTGCTTATTAAGGTTGAAACTCTGTTTCTCGCTATTTTAAATTCGTCGAACACAAAACTACATCGAAACCTTCCCCAACGGCGATATAGATTGTCTCTTAAAAGAATGGCTTCCTGTATACGACGAGAAAACCAAGGGCAGCTTGCATCTTTGACTACTCTCGTTTTAACAGGAACGTATTTATTAAATAGATAGTTGATACAATCATTAAAGATGGTCACTTGTTCGTTTACGTCTGATGTTCTGTAAATACTGTCCCAATGAAGGCTACCACATTCAAGGAACAAATTAGGAAGATCAATATTTCGAAAATTACGGTATTGGTAGGTATTAGAAATGCTTGAGCATACATCAATGATGACAGAAGACTGGAAAAGATAGTTGACTACAGGATTGTAAAATATTTTGATCACTAACCAGGACAACGTCGAGAAGAGATGGAGCACAATCAGGCTTGAAATGAGTGGGAATACACAAAAAAAAATTTTGGGCAAGCATCGCTGCTTTGAAATTAGAGCTATTAGATGAAGAATTTAAAAGATTGATATTTATGTCACCACATAAAACAACATTAGGAGACAAAGGTGAGATCTCTTCGGCAACAGAATTAACAAGCCGATAATTGGCTATATTTGGTGGCATATACACAACACCAATTATGCATGATTCGCCCCCATTATGAATTTGTTTCTAAAATAAATATAATAAGATTTGTACTTCTATAATAAAAATGTTTGCTGTCTTAGACCAATAAATGATTCTAATGACTTTTGTATCAAAATTTAAATTTCGGAAATTTTGAGATTTATTTCCATTTTACCACTGGTGATTTAATTATAAAAAAGAAGCCAAAGAATTATTCGTGAAATATAATTAGGTTTATTAGCAACGGCTGTCGAATCTGTCAATTATGATAATTATGGCTTGCATGAGCCTCTCACACGTTATACATATAACTTGAATGAGAGTCTAATAGACTTTAATTTAAATAGAAATAATTTAAAAACTCTCTGTGTTGTTTCATAATGTTTCTGTGTTGTATTATAATATTGTATTTATGATGTGCATGTGTTTTTGTTTTTGTACCATTGTGCTTACTAACAACTAACACCTGCACTAAGTGATGAGCCAGTGGGACACATTATATGTGTTGGCAAATCTTTCTTTCAAATGTTGATGCTTGCTTTAAGCTCCATTTGAAAATAGATCTGATAGTGTAAACAAAAAAAATTGCTGTTCTAAACCATTCGTTACGAAGCGACCAGAATGAAGACGCATCGATCTTAGAAACGATTGTTCATTGAAAAAGCTAGGTATGCGAAAACCTTTATCTCAGTATCAAAGTTCCATGCAGGAGGAACTATAAGAAATGTTATTTTATGTTTCAATTAAATCTTTATATAAGCGTAAGTCAACAGGAAAGGTTTGTGGTTTTTCAAAAAAGCAATTCAGCAGTTAAGCCCTAATAACGAAAACTAAACTACCATTTACCATATTGTACATTTATAATATTAATATCGCACGAGAAATAGCTTGATCGTCTTAAATTTAAAATCTTTTGATCGATGAACGGACTTGTAATATAAGGTCCACGACAGACTCTACGGGTAGGTTTAAGATTTATCTAAAGAGAAAGAACTTATTCACTTTGAGGGAGAGAGGGATAAACTTGTTTTAATCTCTTATCATAAGATGGAAACTCAAACCCTCGATAGGTTAAGTACATTGATTTTCACTGCTGAAAATTGAGGAGGAGTTTGTGTGAGCACTGTTTATATGTATGGCTGTTATGAGGGTGATGTTGAAAATAAAACGGAATGTGAGGCGAATATTTCGGATCGAAAAAAAGTTGTCATCTTAGGAAGTGGTCCAAACCGCATTGGTCAGGGTATTGCGTTTGATTATGCTTGCGTACATTCAGCTTCTGCCGCCAAAGAAATGGGGTATGAAGTGTTGCATTTTTCAGTATTATTTCCCAGAGGATTATAAAATTGAACACCATACAATAGTAGCAGCCAGCAATGAACCTCAGCAAAAAATTGAATTTATTAGCAATTGCTTGAATATTAAATTATGGAAGTTGAAATTATATTTTTTATTTAGAATTTATAATAAATGATAAAGAAATATTAATTATTAGAATTTTAGTTACTTCTGCTGCAATAACAAAAAGGGCTCAAATTCCTTTTTCTTCATGATTACCTGCAGCTATGGCTGCACCGACTCCTGTTTCAGCTTTAGATCATTCTTCTACTTTACATACGCTGTCATATTGTATGTAATGATGGTCATAAAAATCATAATTATATTGTATGATGAATGTCTGAAATAATAATGGAAAGGAAAAAATTGATCCACATCAGGGCAGTGTAGGTAAAGAAAGAATCTTTGTACCTAGTACCTAACAATAAGTCCGAAGTCGGCTTTTATATAGGGAAAACTGAACTGATGGTAATTCCTTGAATTATTTAAGGGAAATAATACAACACGCTATTTGAACGGAGCACTTCTAATACAAAAAAAAAGATGTTATTTCCGAATTGGACAATGCTGTGAAGTTCCGAATTAAATAAGCTCACGATACGCTCTCGCTCCATTACCACAACTCAGAAAAAAAGCTTTGAAGGTCGAAATGAATATGAAAAGGAATTGTATAACTATAGTGGCAGTGTCAAGTTTGCAGTGAATTTTTTGCTGCAAAAAACCCTATTTTTCGTTAAAAACGAGCGACGGATCCGAAGACGAATTTATAATTGGTATATTTTTTACAAAAGGACCAAAATCTTTTGGTGCAATATTTTTTTATGTAATTTTTGCTAATTGTGTGTAATTTTTTTTTTTAGAAAAAAAAGAGATCAATTTTTATTAATAAAAGCATTAAACTGGTTTATCATATATACGCTCAATGTGGTTTGCTGCGAATGATCTATGGCAACATTTGTTTATCATAAAAGCACGATTCGTTTAGAACAATTGCTCAAATCATACGCGAAATAAACAGTTTTCTTGTAACGAAGTTAATTTTTTTTTAATTTGCAGAGAGTATGTATGTATACTTATATACTAGACTAATTAGATGTTTAAAAAGATTCGTTAGTTCATTCAGCCTAAAACAGAAAATCGCAAGAAATTTACATTTTGGAGCTTCACCATCAGCAAAATCATAATATACGTTTGATAAAAACTTTAAATTTAATTTAAACAACTAATACTTGGCATTTCAAGCAAAATAAATTAGATCTTTTTTTTTCAGGTTAGTCTTACAGCCATTTATATAAATACTTACGTTCAAGTCACATGGTGATAACTCATTTATCCTATCATCAATATGATGATGGCTTTGGGGTGATGTTACTCCAGAGTCTGAACGATCTGTGAAAATAATCGCATCATCCGATTCCTTTCCACCAACATTGTTCCAGATATTTTTACTGTTTGGTGTGGTGTTGCTTTGTAGTGACCACTGAAAAAAAAACGAAACAAATACTCGTTATTTTACAAAAGTAATTATAAAAATTTGTAATACTAAGGCATGATTTGAGAAAAGATAAAAATATGTATTTATAAAGTGTCCTCATAGAGTTTTTGCATAGATACATATATTTACAACATTTTTGGATTCTTTATTAATCTTAACTTCCCTTAACTTCCTCCCCATAATAAGTTTACACTAAATTGCTACTTTAATTATGTTTGCATCGTTATTTTTATGTTACCGATAATTCAACAGTGCGTAGCCGTTAACATGCACATAGCTGCCCATTAAATAAAATCTATTTACAACCTGATGAGTAAAAAAAAAAATGTTTGGCTTGTTGGAATCACTTTCCAAAAGTTGGAGTTAGCCTACATTATAAATTAAAAGATAATTATAACGAAAATGAAACCAAAGAACACAAATATAAACACTTTCACTGTTTTTCTTTTTTAACAAAACTTAGTGGAAACGGGAGACAACAAACTAAGAGAATGATTAACACAAGCACGCCAAGCAAAAAGGTAACAAATAAATATACATGTATGTGTCGGTACAATAAAATAAAACTTAAAGTATACGATTTAGCAAAACAAACTTGATGATCATATGACAAGTTACTTTGGTGCTTAGGTAAGACTGAAAAATATATATGCAAATTGTTAACAACTTCACTGTCCCTATACACAATTATTTATTTTTTTACATCACTTACGTCCAGAATTTTCTTTTGCGAAAATCCATATTTAAAGATTTCAAATGCAAAATGTATGTTTTATAACTTTTAATTTTGTTTCCGATTTGATTCTTGAACAAATTTAATACTGTGTATCATATGTGATACATTGTACGTAGGGGTGTAAAACATAATTTTTTTATGGGGAACAGTGAAGAGTGTGTATCAAATATGGGAACGACTGTCGCTATCCCACAAACTTGTTTGTTACATCGTTAAACCAAGTTTTATAAAATTACGCTAACACTTAACAGATTTTCAAAATATTAAATAGGTAAGCCAAAAAAGTTTTAGAAAAATTATCTAAAACTTAACAAAAGCATTTAGTAAGAAAATTTGTATGCCGCATCATTTTTAAATATCTATTAGTTGAATTTTAGTATTATTGAGAAAGTCGAAATAAAAAAAAAAATTAAACGAATTTTCTTGAAAGTCTTGATCCCACTGAAACTGATATAGAACTTTTATGCTTGGTTGAAATCGTTAGATCGATTATATATGACAGGTATACCGTAAGGCTTAAAACGCCAATTAAAAATAAATAAAAATAAATCGGCTCAGCCGCTTAGGGTTCAAAATAAAAGGTGTGAAAGAATTTTTGTAGGATGCTGTTGTTCTGTTGCTAAATAACATTTGATTTTCCTGCAAGTACTGCCTCAAAACATTTTTTTGTGAAAACCGCGTTATCCTCTTGACAATGACATCAAATGTATTGCGTTTCTAAAGTGCAGTGATAAGGAGTTGATTCAATTTTGATTCAATACGATTGGTGGTGTTTTATAAGTTGGTCTTAAAAATTGGTGTGCTCCAAATAATATCGCAGGTTCTTTAAAATTGTTTTGTAGATGTTACTAACTTTTGATGTGGGTTGTATTTTATCATTTAACTATGTATCTTCAACCAATAGTTTTGTTATTTATTACTCTTTTAATATGTTTCAAAAAGTCCACTGCCCGCCCGAAGAAGAAATGTTGGTTTTGCGACTTTGAAAGAGCCCAAACATACATATTCATAGCAAAGACCGGAGGAAGATCCCAACATTTAGTGAAAAATGCTTTACACTTCAAATTAGTGCGCGAATAAAGAGAAAGGCAGAAAAAGATACAAGTTACCATTGATCGCGGCTTACTACTTTTACAAAATCAAACCTTTTTGCTTCTTCCAGATTTCATTATTAATTTGTGGGCCAAATTAGTAATGAAATCAGTTCACCCACATTCCGCAGAAGGAACCAGAACGTTAATCTTCCATTTAGAGCCGCCAGGAAAGTACTATTGTTGAGGCTTAACAACATAAGGCGCCGAGAAGAATTTGCCTTTAGCAATACAAGTTGGAACGGACCTTGAAAAGGCGTAATACCCTGTAGAAGTGTGGAGTGATAAGACAAAACCAAATTTGTAGTCCTCTGATTCTGAGGATAATGTCAGGATACCTACAACCCTCGCTATGCAGAACAAATAATCAGACACCGAGGAGGAAATGTAGTGTATTGGTTTTTTTTTTTGATTTGGCGCCGTCGTCTCAATATTGCGTTTTATCAAACATCTTGACAATATATGGATACAGGGAAATATTAACTAATGTAATGCTGCCATTTGCTGTGAAAAAGACGGACTTCGGATGTCACATTAAACAAATAGGAACCAATTTTGGGAGGCAGTTAAGGGGAAATGTTATTCCATACCTCAGCCGATTACAAACATTTTTGGATAATAACGGAGGATAATCTGGCTATTAGATCAATAAAGACAGAAATTGAAAGAAAAAAAAACACAAAAATATTCGTTACAACTTTAAACTACACTTTTTATTTCTTTATCTTTTATTAACTTCGTTTGAAGGCACGTCACGAGACACAGCCGATCGGTTTCGTTCTCAATTTAATTTACAACTGAACTGTCTCTGGTCGGTCGGTTCGTGTGTGCTTTTATATACTTAAATACCTACGTAGTCGGCACTGCAGCCCTTTACATGTATAATATATGAGAGTGTATAATTAGCTAACAATGTGTTGTATTTATATAATTCTACTTGGATAGAGGGTTCAATGTTTTTTTTTCTTTCTCTTACACAACGAAAATTACTGACACTTTAGGAAGACGCACATATTTTTGCGTCCAAGCGCAAAAGTCTAAATAAAAAGTTTTGGCTTTGTATTATTTATAATTATTTGATTTGAAAAACTTTAACTTATCCTTTATTTTACACAATAAAGTCAGTTTTCTAAAAAAATAAGTGTAAAAATAATATTATCCTGAAAAAAAATATTAAAATAAACGAGTTAATAAAAAAAAAATACAAACGCGCCTTTTTATTGACCAGCTGTGTAGGTACATAAACATAAAGACAGACAGACGGGCAGTCATACAGAATTGTCTGACCAATTTTATCCATCTTCTCTATCATCGTAATGTCATGTTTGATTGTTATCTCAAAACTTTTTGTTTACGAATTCATAGCTTGCCTTATAACAGCCAAATACTTTGAAATTCTTAAGGTGTATACCAAAGAAACGTTTCGAAACATTTTTATTAAAAAAGAAATGTTTCTTTATTTTTTGTTCGTGTTAAGAAAAATCCTATGTTTCTCAAGTAATGTTAAGTGTTTCCTATTTTTTCATTCACGTGACATTTTCAGATTTTCACTATAATAAATATTTAATTTTTATCAGTGTGATTTGCAAAAATTGAAAGTTTATCATAGCGAATGTGCACCAGAGAATTATTTATGAAATGTTTATCTAGTTACCAGACCAAATAAGCGATATAAAAACATGTAAGGTATTGATTTCTTATTTAATAATAATGTTTTATAAAATGTTTCTGAAATTTTTCTTTTGTCTAATCTAACGGAAACGCCTTAAAAAACCATTTTTAATGAGAATTGTTGAACCAGTTTTGTAATTTTTTACTTGCAGAAATATATTGTTGTCCTAAAAGTTTTGCAAATGGCCGTTTCCGGACTAATAATGATATTCTCAAAAGAGTTCAATGATCCTTACATCTTTAAAAAAATTTAATGTGCACTTGTTCGTCTCGTGTTGGAATATTATAGCTGTGTTTCGTGTCCTTATTATGACATTGCAACCAACAAACTGGAAAGTGTTTCTTGTTACATGCTCTTCGACACCTTTTGGAATGCAACGCAACATTTACCACCATACGATAGTCAATTAAATCTTTTTATGTCGACACTTGAAAAAAGAAGAAAGTTTAATAATGTAATGTTCCTCATTTCAACTTTTAGCGGGATCCTTTGATTCAACTATAGAAATGTGATGATTTTTTCTCCACATTTTTCTCCATAAATAATTATGCTCTAACTAATCGAACCCCTCAACGTTATGAGTATAATTTTTAATAAAGTTTATCATTTAATTGACTTAAATAATTCTAATTCTAGTATGAAAAACATTTTACTTAAAAATTAGAAATAAATACATATGTACCTTTGAAACTGAATTATAGCAGGTAGGTTTTTCCAAAAGTAACTCTGAATTTAAATGTACATATAGCTTCTTCATACAGTTTGAAAAAAAAAAAATTATCTTTATTTTATAAATTCTACCAAAACTTAGATAGATTTATATTGTCTGTAGTTGAAATGAATAAATAAATAAATAAACAATTTGGCAGTATAAATGTTTTTTAAGATGTTCAAATAAATATTCTTATTTTATAAAAAGCGATGGTATTTTCTTTTATAAAAGTAAGACTTTTATTACACCGCTTACAAGGCATTTTCAGTTATTTTAAGATTCATTATAAAAATTTATAATATTTCCATGCATCACTCTAAAACTACAACAACCAGGTTATGTGAAAATTGGAACAACTGTTCATACGTAACACTGTTGTAGGTGTCGATACATTCAGACTGACAGATTGAAAAGCCCAACCCACTTTGTTCGACATCTCTAATATCGAAATATGTATTATATTTCATTGTTGTATCGATTTATTTACGAATCCATAACTAACTTTAATAACAATAATCGCAAGTAAAAAATTAAATAGTTTTTTATGTTTGCTGTATCAGCATTGTGTACCCATTATATCGCTCACCTAGTTTGGTCTTTGAAATTCACTTTATTCTCAATACAAACATAAAGCTCCTAAATGCCACAAGATTTGCAGTAACAAACAGTAAGTAATTGAAAATTATCACTGCGCGGGAGTCGTTCATGAGCAGTTTAATGTTATACTTAAAGTGCAGCAGCAATTAACTTAATTACCACTCGGAGCGGAGCATGAATGCAAATCGTTTTGTTTTTTTTTTGTTTTATATATGTATAAGTGAATGGGGAGAAACAAAGTTTGAATCTGTGAGATCAGTAACATTTTGTTTTTGTGAGGAGAGTAGAAATTTTACATTTTAATTCATTTTTTATTTTTTCATTTCCTTATAACTATCTTAATGCTAAACAAAAAATCTTAAACAACTAGCTTACATATTAACTTAACTAACTTACTGGCCCTATGCGGGCGCTCTAAATTAAACTATGACTATACTTAAAAAAATGTCTTTCGACGAAAAATAACTTATTATTAGAATTCATGATTACTTAAAACTAACGAGAAAATTATTAAAAAAAAAAAAACTCATTTTCTATATGTGAGGAGAGTAGAATTTTATAGTGTGTGGACAAGTTAGGGAAGGAGTATTAGCATTTTGTGTTGATGTGCTATATAAGTTGCAATTAAGCGTTAGATTTATTCGTTTTATTTTGTCAGCCATCATCATCACCATTCAGCCTTATTGTGAAGTTCGCCCGAACTACATTACCCCCGAAATAATTGACATTTCACTTTTCGCCTATTGTGAATGTTCGGGCGAAAATTGTGAATTTCCGGGCGAAATCAATTAATGTTCGAAAAATTCCCCTAATTGTCATAATTATTCCGGGCGAAATGCGATGCGATCGACAGGTAAAATGTTCACTTATATTTTGAAGGCGAACGAGTGAAAAAGTTGTGAATTGCAAGACATTTGTTTATTTTTCGTCAGCTCAAGTATAACAAAACGCTAATTTGTATTATTGTTTAAATCTGTAAAACATAAATGTATCGAAATATTTTCACAAACACATGAAATGTTTCAAAACATTTAACACCAAATCATCCCTCAAAATTGTCTCCGAACTGTTACCTTTTAGAACTCTTCGTTTTGACTGCACTTTTGAAAACAAAACAATATTTCTTTTAAATAAATATAATTTGCTACTAAACACATATGTATTTATATTTAAATAGCGTAGGTTTTCCTTCGATTTTGTCAGGATTGATCGGAAGAGTTCACTTTTTTCATTTCATGGATCAACGAAGTAGCTCTTTGTGTGGTTTATTGTAGGTACCTACATACAAGGATGTGATTATTTAACTTTTAACAATGTACTATGATTTACTTTATTCACAAGTTGCAATATTCACAACAAATACACACCCAAAAGATTGTTTAAACAATTTAATTTTGCAATCCCTTTAAAAAACAACACAACACAATTATCGCTCTTCTTTAGATCTGTCAAATCAGAAACTAGGTGTGTTCTTTTATTTTTTCAAGTAAATTCTTGAACTTGAAGGAGTAAAAAATATTCTCTCAGATAATGCATTTATTACAACAAAAAATAATAGAAAAAATTTTAGAAAGTTGTACTTAGTAGCTATTTAATTATAAAAATGTAAAATTCAAACCGTAATTGCGTCTGTTGCTCTTTTCTAAATCTAAAGACGATTTTTGAAGAAAACGGCTAAGTGATACAGTTACGCCTGAAAACACGACTAAAAAATATCATGATAAAACGTATTAAAAAATATGTCCATTTTCGTTCTTTTTGAAAAAAAAATATTAAAATCGGGTTTCCCAATAGGGACTCGACAACATTTTCTTAGAGTTATTTGAGATAGTTTCTTCGTTTGCGAATTTAAATCGAATGTTTTGACAGTTTGAAATTTAAAAGTTATCGATTTTCTATTGGAAATACCTTTAGATATAAAGTTACTATTATTTTATTATTTATCTAAGACATCACACAAGCAAACGGCATCAATTATAAACTCTGAGTTCCTCAAGGCCTGTTGAGGACATTTAGCGTCACTTGCTGTTTTGTTGTCTTCCCAAGAGGAAATCCTTTCCAGGGCATTCAAGTTTCAATTTTTCTCATTTAGTCATTTTGTTTAAGTTCTTGATTATTAGCCTGCATAAAACATAATGAATGCATATTTCTCGGGTAAATCGATTTTCATGTTAAGTTTGTAATCAATTGTATCTATCATATTATATCGTTTATTCCCATACAATTTCTTATTTTCTTCTTTTATAAACAGATCACCAAATTTAAAGTCCGGCGTCGTAATGAGATGAAAGTTATAAAAAGAGTAATTGTATATAAATAGAAAAACGTGCCCAAATTCAGGTAAATGTATCCACATTAAAAAATGGTAGTCAAATAATATTTAAAAAATTAATTAAAAAAAAACAGCGAAATCTATAAACGCGGTGTTAAACGCGGTGTTTTAACCAAAAATATAATATTAACACCCACATACTTACCATTGTTTGTTGTTTGTTTTTAATGAAACCTTTTCAAATTCAATTATTTTAATAATAGAAATAGGTACTCAATGTAATTTATAATGAATAGGAAAAACGCACCAAACATTGCAACCAACAAACTGGAAAGTGTTTCTTGTTACATGCTCTTCGACACCTTTTGGAATGCAACGCAACATTTACCACCATACGATAGTCAATTAAATCTTTTTATGTCGACACTTGAAAAAAGAAGAAAGTTTAATAATGTAATGTTCCTCATTTCAACTTTTAGCGGGATCCTTTGATTCAACTATAGAAATGTGATGATTTTTTCTCCACATTTTTCTCCATAAATAATTATGCTCTAACTAATCGAACCCCTCAACGTTATGAGTATAATTTTTAATAAAGTTTATCATTTAATTGACTTAAATAATTCTAATTCTAGTATGAAAAACATTTTACTTAAAAATTAGAAATAAATACATATGTACCTTTGAAACTGAATTATAGCAGGTAGGTTTTTCCAAAAGTAACTCTGAATTTAAATGTACATATAGCTTCTTCATACAGTTTGAAAAAAAAAAAATTATCTTTATTTTATAAATTCTACCAAAACTTAGATAGATTTATATTGTCTGTAGTTGAAATGAATAAATAAATAAATAAACAATTTGGCAGTATAAATGTTTTTTAAGATGTTCAAATAAATATTCTTATTTTATAAAAAGCGATGGTATTTTCTTTTATAAAAGTAAGACTTTTATTACACCGCTTACAAGGCATTTTCAGTTATTTTAAGATTCATTATAAAAATTTATAATATTTCCATGCATCACTCTAAAACTACAACAACCAGGTTATGTGAAAATTGGAACAACTGTTCATACGTAACACTGTTGTAGGTGTCGATACATTCAGACTGACAGATTGAAAAGCCCAACCCACTTTGTTCGACATCTCTAATATCGAAATATGTATTATATTTCATTGTTGTATCGATTTATTTACGAATCCATAACTAACTTTAATAACAATAATCGCAAGTAAAAAATTAAATAGTTTTTTATGTTTGCTGTATCAGCATTGTGTACCCATTATATCGCTCACCTAGTTTGGTCTTTGAAATTCACTTTATTCTCAATACAAACATAAAGCTCCTAAATGCCACAAGATTTGCAGTAACAAACAGTAAGTAATTGAAAATTATCACTGCGCGGGAGTCGTTCATGAGCAGTTTAATGTTATACTTAAAGTGCAGCAGCAATTAACTTAATTACCACTCGGAGCGGAGCATGAATGCAAATCGTTTTGTTTTTTTTTTGTTTTATATATGTATAAGTGAATGGGGAGAAACAAAGTTTGAATCTGTGAGATCAGTAACATTTTGTTTTTGTGAGGAGAGTAGAAATTTTACATTTTAATTCATTTTTTATTTTTTCATTTCCTTATAACTATCTTAATGCTAAACAAAAAATCTTAAACAACTAGCTTACATATTAACTTAACTAACTTACTGGCCCTATGCGGGCGCTCTAAATTAAACTATGACTATACTTAAAAAAATGTCTTTCGACGAAAAATAACTTATTATTAGAATTCATGATTACTTAAAACTAACGAGAAAATTATTAAAAAAAAAAAAACTCATTTTCTATATGTGAGGAGAGTAGAATTTTATAGTGTGTGGACAAGTTAGGGAAGGAGTATTAGCATTTTGTGTTGATGTGCTATATAAGTTGCAATTAAGCGTTAGATTTATTCGTTTTATTTTGTCAGCCATCATCATCACCATTCAGCCTTATTGTGAAGTTCGCCCGAACTACATTACCCCCGAAATAATTGACATTTCACTTTTCGCCTATTGTGAATGTTCGGGCGAAAATTGTGAATTTCCGGGCGAAATCAATTAATGTTCGAAAAATTCCCCTAATTGTCATAATTATTCCGGGCGAAATGCGATGCGATCGACAGGTAAAATGTTCACTTATATTTTGAAGGCGAACGAGTGAAAAAGTTGTGAATTGCAAGACATTTGTTTATTTTTCGTCAGCTCAAGTATAACAAAACGCTAATTTGTATTATTGTTTAAATCTGTAAAACATAAATGTATCGAAATATTTTCACAAACACATGAAATGTTTCAAAACATTTAACACCAAATCATCCCTCAAAATTGTCTCCGAACTGTTACCTTTTAGAACTCTTCGTTTTGACTGCACTTTTGAAAACAAAACAATATTTCTTTTAAATAAATATAATTTGCTACTAAACACATATGTATTTATATTTAAATAGCGTAGGTTTTCCTTCGATTTTGTCAGGATTGATCGGAAGAGTTCACTTTTTTCATTTCATGGATCAACGAAGTAGCTCTTTGTGTGGTTTATTGTAGGTACCTACATACAAGGATGTGATTATTTAACTTTTAACAATGTACTATGATTTACTTTATTCACAAGTTGCAATATTCACAACAAATACACACCCAAAAGATTGTTTAAACAATTTAATTTTGCAATCCCTTTAAAAAACAACACAACACAATTATCGCTCTTCTTTAGATCTGTCAAATCAGAAACTAGGTGTGTTCTTTTATTTTTTCAAGTAAATTCTTGAACTTGAAGGAGTAAAAAATATTCTCTCAGATAATGCATTTATTACAACAAAAAATAATAGAAAAAATTTTAGAAAGTTGTACTTAGTAGCTATTTAATTATAAAAATGTAAAATTCAAACCGTAATTGCGTCTGTTGCTCTTTTCTAAATCTAAAGACGATTTTTGAAGAAAACGGCTAAGTGATACAGTTACGCCTGAAAACACGACTAAAAAATATCATGATAAAACGTATTAAAAAATATGTCCATTTTCGTTCTTTTTGAAAAAAAAATATTAAAATCGGGTTTCCCAATAGGGACTCGACAACATTTTCTTAGAGTTATTTGAGATAGTTTCTTCGTTTGCGAATTTAAATCGAATGTTTTGACAGTTTGAAATTTAAAAGTTATCGATTTTCTATTGGAAATACCTTTAGATATAAAGTTACTATTATTTTATTATTTATCTAAGACATCACACAAGCAAACGGCATCAATTATAAACTCTGAGTTCCTCAAGGCCTGTTGAGGACATTTAGCGTCACTTGCTGTTTTGTTGTCTTCCCAAGAGGAAATCCTTTCCAGGGCATTCAAGTTTCAATTTTTCTCATTTAGTCATTTTGTTTAAGTTCTTGATTATTAGCCTGCATAAAACATAATGAATGCATATTTCTCGGGTAAATCGATTTTCATGTTAAGTTTGTAATCAATTGTATCTATCATATTATATCGTTTATTCCCATACAATTTCTTATTTTCTTCTTTTATAAACAGATCACCAAATTTAAAGTCCGGCGTCGTAATGAGATGAAAGTTATAAAAAGAGTAATTGTATATAAATAGAAAAACGTGCCCAAATTCAGGTAAATGTATCCACATTAAAAAATGGTAGTCAAATAATATTTAAAAAATTAATTAAAAAAAAACAGCGAAATCTATAAACGCGGTGTTAAACGCGGTGTTTTAACCAAAAATATAATATTAACACCCACATACTTACCATTGTTTGTTGTTTGTTTTTAATGAAACCTTTTCAAATTCAATTATTTTAATAATAGAAATAGGTACTCAATGTAATTTATAATGAATAGGAAAAACGCACCAAACTAGAATTGCACTTAGGGCTACCAAACGTCAGTATTTGACTTGACGTGTCAGGCTTTTTACTACTTTGTCAGGCTCAGGCCAGGATTAGTGCTTTGTCAGGCTTTTTTTTATTTATTTGTTTTGTAAGATTCAAATGCCTCTGTTACATTCGCAATGCTGGAAAGGGCGAACGAACCTTTGGAATGAAGCAGACGGCTCGGCCGGCTTAGTCACGGCAAAATTTGAACTGAATTATCTTCAAAAATTAAATGTCAGAGATCGAGGGGTTTGTCACTAGCCAGTTAAGTGGTTCAATGATTGCAATATTTCAAATGAATTCATCGAGTTTAGTGGTTCAATGATTACAATATTTCAAATGACTTCATATGATTTCAGGTGTTTTTAAGCTGTATTTAAGTTGATTTTAAAATTTTGTGATTGCATTAATTTCAAATAAATTGACTGATTTCAAATGATTGCAAAGTAATTCAAGTGATTTCATTATGATTTCAATTCGTGATTTCATTATGAAATTTTTGATTGCATGATTTCAAAAAAGTGATTTCTAATATTTTTAATGATTCCAAGAAATCATTTGATATCAATAACCAAAATTGTTTTTTTAATTTCATCATTTGAAATAGTGATTGCACCTTATTTCAAGGTGATTTCAAATGATTGCAAGTATAAGTGGTCAGGTGATTTCATTCGTGACAAACCCCTCGTCAAAAATAGTTTTTCAGTTCATAATAAAGATTCCAGAAGACCGTAACGTTTCCCCGCCCAAAAAATTCTACTACTACTGTTTAACGGGAAACCGCCTCAAGTAGCACACTGGTGTATAATTTGGTGTAAATTCATAAATTTCGGTGCAAAATTGCGAAAAATGATGAAAAATTTAATATTTTGGTGTATTTGTCAAAATATCCTGGCATAATAAATATACCATTGTCTTTTCTGTGCAAAATTTCAACATTCTTTCAAAATTCAGTGCAAAAAAGAAACCGATGTTGAGTTGTTTTTATAATAAACCATTAATGGTGCATTAATTATTCGATTTAGTAGATAAAATACACTATTTCACTATTTGAAATGGGCAACTTTATTTTGGTGTAGAATTTAAATCCTGTGGCAAACAAAATACACGAAACTGCATATTGTGAATAAGCATAGAAAGATATTTAATAAAAATGAGAATATCAAAATTAATTATCTAAAACGTTATCGCAGGAGGAAAAACTTTATAACAAAACGTGAGCGTTTTTGATGAAAACATTGATAAATATTTATTTCATTTCTAACGACCCAATGTTGTTTGTGTTTTGAACAAACGTTTAAACATTGCTAAACCATTGACAGCAAATTAAATACACCAAAAAGTGAAATCTTAGATAAATTGTACACAATGATGCATTTTTCTCATTGCTCCTTTGACTTGGCGTTTTTTTTTATATCAATTCCCCGGATTGGTACAAATTAGTGAATGTTTTGCACTGTTTCCAGTAAAATAAATGAACCGATAAAATAATATGGCATATAAATTCTACAATTGTGTATTTTTCTTCTCGTTTTTTTCACATTGGTGCATTTTTTTCATCTAAATTCCGGAAACAGTGTATATTTTACACGACCGAAAAAATAATTTTGAAGCATCGAATAATAAAAATCATTAGTTTATTAATATTTTCTAGTCGCTCAAATTTTTGACGAGGTAGGACCGAAAATCAGTCGACAGAATGTGTTTCGTTAAAATAAGGCACTCAGATTCAAATTTCGTCAAATAAGGCACTCAGATTCAAATTTATTAATGATTTTCTGTCGGTTAATCATAAAAATAATTCAAAACACTTGAAGATACATTTTCGATCAGAAAATAAACAACGGTGTAAATTTAAATTAATTAAACTGATGACGATTAAATAAAAACACTTTGGTGACCTTTTATTTTAAAATAAATACTGAATATTATACAATTAGCACAAGTTATATACTGATGGGTATAATTTGTGTACACTCGGTGTAAATTATAAACAGGAACGTAGTATATTTCCTACACTGGTTCGCAACGAAATGTCAAAAAATGCACTGGAAAGTGGCGCATTTTTTATGTTTAAAATGTATATCACGGATGTGCAAAATACCCAAAAAATATTGGTGTATTTTAGAAATTTGTGCTACTTGAGGCACGCGTAAAAACGTAGCCAAACTAGTTTCCACTATCAATATCATAATTAAATTTTTAATTAATAAACAAGACTCTTCTAACTGAATTAACCGTTATGTACAATGTACCGACCTACCTATAGTTTTAAAAAAAAATATTTTTTGTCAGTCTTTTTTCTCAAGAATCAGGCTTTTTACTCTTGAATGTCAAGCTTTTTAATTTTAGTCGATGGTAACCCTACTTGTACTTGTATCACTGTTTGAATTATAAAAACAAAGTGCCTATTCCCAGTCACTTTTTTCATGATAGGTTGCAGAGTTGAAACAAAAAAAAAATTCTTAAAGAAATAAATTCAAATATTTGAAAAAAAAAACGGGTAATCCAGTTTATCCATTCAAGGTGGACCCATGAGGAAAATTGATACCTCGTAAAAACTATATTTCGTTGGAAGGGTATTTTAATATTCTTTAACTTTCATCAAATTTCAAAAAATTTTAAGTTTTATTGTTTTTTCCTAATTTGTTGATATTTTTAAACTATTTTTGTTGGTTCTGTGGGGGGGGGTCATGAACCCCATGACCCCCCCCCCACTGGATCCGCCACTACAGCAAAGGAAATATGTGACTCCCTTGGGGAAAACCAGAATTGATTTTAAATTGACAGAACAGTTTCTTTTAAACAAAAACTGTAATATCTATCTTTAAGGTATGACGAAATCCACATAACAAAATGATCATTTAGCTTAATTTTAATTAAAAAAATCGTGATCCAATTTATCAAATGCTTTGCTAAAATCTGTGAACTGCGAATATGTAATCTACATGCTACATCTATATTTTGAAAGAATTAAAAACAAAATAATTGTTTTTTTGTGAAGTTTCAATGAATAAAATTTAAAAATAAGGATTTGCGAATGTTAAACATTAGCAATAGAAAGCACCACCAACAATTGCACTCACAGAAATTATGCGTGTAAAAGTTCTATTAGGATGGGTTAGGGTACCATACAAAGATATGAAAATTTTTTTGTTTAATATTGAAGAAGCAGATTAAGCGATATTGAATGAATTTTTCAGGTTTTCCAATTATCAGTCGCAATAAAAAAAAACATAGGTACAACAAAAATTTCTATTCAACACGTTATCTTCTTTTCATTAAAGCTAACATTACTAATGACTTCAATTTCATTCTCCAATAACAAGCTTTGCGTGTGTGTTAAACATATTAAAGATTCACCATTAATAATATCTCCACAGCTATTTATAATCAATGCACTCAAGATGATCAGCTGCGGTCTAATGAGCGATGCACTCTGATTTTTATGCCAGTTCAACTAACAAAAAAAAAGAGAAACATTTTGTAGTTTTATTTTATTTTAGAAATCTGCACACGCATGCAGTATAATAGAACAAACAGTGCTCTTGGAAAGTATTTACTTATATATATAAAAAAAAAGAAGTAGATATCTATTCCTACTACCATTCAACAGCTAAACTTAACAAACAAGGTGTTCCGCAATAACTTCACCGTTAATTTATTCAACAAGTACCTACCTAGTATGAGTATCTTTTATAATTGGTCATGCGATTTGATTTTTGCAAGCCACACTAAACTAACTCGTTAAATCCAGGGGTGGATCAAACATAGTCCAAATTCGTCTTCTAATATGACTGTTTTGGAAAGCTTTAAGTTCTATAACATTGGGTTTATATGGTATACCTAGATTATGCACTAAACATTGTCACATATTGGCTGACGGATACGGATATTTATTGTATAGCTTTGCAATCAATGAATTGATAGGACGCCCAAACACGCTTTCTAATCTAACACGTTAAGATTAATTTTCTATCTCAATCAAAACTTTCAAGGTAATAAGAAAAAACCACAAATTTAAAAATAAATGCTTAAAACATAAACGAAGGCAAGATAATGCCAAACATGGAGCAAAACTATGTGGAATATGGAATGTAAAACACGGAAAGTAAAAAAAAAGTAAGAGTAGACAAAGAATGGAAGAGACAAAATAAAGCAAAATAATGGGAAATAATTCCAGTTTGATTTTGATCGTCCTTCCCTGATACTCGTCGAATTCTCAGTAGAAAGATATCAAAACAAAACTTACATTATAGCTTCGCACTAAGCGCAAAACATATTTAAATTCGGGATTTATGCTAAATGACTATATACATATATATCATACCTATACTTTAAAGAAAAGAACAAAAAAAAAAAACACAATATTCGTAAAGCAACATCAAAATCAAAGATAGGCCTTTTTATACTTCTTCACTTTTTAGTGGAACCTAATAGTACGCTCCTGGTCATATAGCTAAAAATGTGCCACTTGACTGAATTTGGTGTTAACCAAAAACTTAACCAAGAAAGGCCTTCTCAATCATAAAATATTGTGAGTGTTTCGTCTTGAGTGATTGCGCATTTACGAGTCAAAGTAAAATATATCTTAAGCCACACAGGGAACCTTAATATTGTAATAGAATAATTAATTTTTCGGTGAAATATGTGTAATGGTCAATGCAAGGTACATATATTATATCGGTGAGATAGATCGTATAACACTTGAGTTACAGATTTAATTATTATTTTATTGAAAAAAAAAAAAAATAGAAGAGATTTCAAATGAAAAGAAATTATGCAAACATAATCCATGCATGCAACAGAAGGTGCAACGGATTTGCATTTTAGTATCTATTTAAGTTTTTCTTATGTAAATAAAATTTATAAAATAGAAAGTGAATTTGATAATACACGCGGCATCTAGGCCCTTTGAAGTTATATGTTTTCGATTGTCAAATAGTCTGCAAGTTATGATCGGTTAAGTTAGCGTGGGTTTGGCTTGAAGTGTCAATCAGAAAGCCAAGAAATATATTTACGTTCCAGTTGAATAGATTTAGTTTTCCATAACAAAACAAAGGGATACGTTAATAGATTTTGTTGTTGGAAAAGATAGAAGTCAGTATAGTTGGGAGTTGAATGCGATATTTGAACAATATGAAAACCTTTGGTATTTTTTTTAATATCTGACGTAAGATATATATAAATATGTTTTTGTATGAAATATATGAACATCTTTAAACAAAAAACTTTTTATGTGTATTTTGTTTCTGAAACTCATTTATAATTTTGTTCTCAGTTCAACAAGGTCCTTTGTGCTCATACAACCTCGTTTCAATTATCTTGTTACTGAGCGTCAATTTTTTGTCCACGTTACACGCCTTTGGAACTCCCTACCAATTGCGATGAGAAGTATAGGTTAGGTTAGGTTAATGTGGCTGTTAGGAAGACTACTGACACACTTAGACCACAGATAGGTCCGTTGTGATACCACGAAACGAGCGAGGGAGTACCTCTTTAATTAAACCAGTTGGAGCTTCTTAAAAAGCGATGTAAAGATAGAATATCTACATTCGACAGATCGCTAGGACCGTCGAAAAAGAAATTACCCAGGTGTAATTTACGTCTTTGGGAGAGACATAGGCATGAGCAGAGAATATGGGTGATAGTCTCCTCCTCCTCCTCGTCCATGCAGCTTCTGCAAAAATCATTAGAGAATACGCCAAGTCTTATGGCGTGTCTTCCTATGAGGCAGTGTCCGGTTATGACACCAATTACGGAGCTAAGATGTAATCTGCTCATAGATAACAAACATTTAGTGCGTTTCTGATCCAATTTTGGCCAGATTTGCTTTGTCGCTACGCAGGTAGTAGTGTTTGTCCATCTTAAATTTGTTTTCTCTGTGGGATTTTGTTTTAGCAAGAGTTTGCTTGTAGCGATAGGTATACCAATATTCACCTTGTTAGGTAAAACTGGCATTAGGGTTCCATTTCTGGCGAGTTCATCGGCTTTGCAGTTTCCCACAATGTCTCTGTGTCGCGGCACCCAGAAGAGGTGAACGTTAAACTGTTATGCCATCTCCATGAGAGATGATCGTCAGTCGCGGGCAGTTATTGAGTTTGTGGAAACAGCACAGATTGATTTAAGGGCTGCATGGCTGTCTGAAAATATGCGGATATCCGATGCAGATATCACGTTTTCCCTTAACCATAGGATAATACCTCTTTAATCGCCAGAATTTCCGCTTGGAACACACTACAATGGTCAGTGAGACGGAAGAAGAGACTTAAATTTAGTCTGTCTAAGTACACGCCACCACCAACCCCATCTTTAGTTTTTGAGCCATCAGTATAAAAATGGACTGATTCATCTTTCAAGAATCTCTCATTTTCCCAAGTGGATCTTGGTGGGATGGTGACTTGAAAATTCTTGTCAAAAACTAGCTGGGGTATAGAGTAGTCGGAGTGACTTAATTTTGGTCCGAATGCATTCAGAATAATGGAGTGACCATGACCAATTGAGTTATCGGTCCATTGAGAGATGGCTTTGAGACGAACAGCTGTGCTTGCGGCCGTTTGTTTGCTAAAAAATATCAAGGGGTATGAGATTAAGTAGAATGTCAAGAGCAGCTGAAGGTGTCGAACGGAGAGCTCAGCTAATACACATACAGGCTGACCGTTGGACTTTACTTAACTTGTCACGATGTAACTTTGTCCAGAGCAGTCCACCATACTGCTACCCCGTAAGTTAGTATCGGTCTGATGACCGCTGTGTAGAGCCAGTGGGTTATGTATGGGGATAAGCCCCATTTATTTCCGATAGCTTTTTTGCAAGAGAAGAAGGCTACTGTGGCTTTCCTAACTCTTTCTTGTATATTTGCTTTCCAATGTAATGAGAAGTATAAGGATGGCGAAAAGGTTTAGGAATTTTTAATTATTGGCAAATCATTGATTAAGTGGGTTCTTATCTATTATTTTTTTTTGTATTCTTCTCTTTTGGCTTTTTGTTTCCTTTTTTTTTGTTATTTTTCCAAATTAACATTGCTGTATACAGGGTGTCCCGCGACTCAACGTCAAGCGGGTACCGGGTGATAGGGTAGGTTATACCCTATCACCCTATATTATAGTATTTATATGAAAGATGAATTTTTCTTTTTTTTTTTTGTTGTTTGTTAAAATAAATCTTAATATCTAAATTTATTTAAGGCTGCAAAATTTTATAATACTCCTGTCCTACTTTGTAAGCGATTTTGAAATTTTGAAATAAATAAATATAAGCGTTCCAAAATGCAACATTTTTCTAGTCATGAAATGAATGACATTTCTTAATGCAGTTCTACCAAATGTGATGTGCAAATAAAAGCAAGATTTGCATTATAAATATATTTGATGCTTCAAATGATGCTTTACAGAAAAAACTTTCTATAATTTTCTATTGAAAAATGTTTCTACTTTATATTTTGTAAACATTTGTTAGATCATTATTATGACTGCTTCAAAACTCAGGTCAAACTTCAACCATCTGCAATCATCTTTTCCTAAATGTTTTCTCCTCAGTTTGAGAGTTTTTGCTTGAGTTTCTTGATTCTGTTTCTATACCTCATTATTGGTTTCGATGTGTTGCAAAAACGTAAGTGGGTTAAGAGCTTCCTACCTACGCTCGTTTGGTAATTATTATTTTTAATCTTAACAACTTCATTTATTTACAGAAATTTACAACAACAATAGACAGTATAAGTAAACTTATTTACCTCTAAATCGGTTCGCTATTCCAGATAATTATAATAAGGCTTGACATACCTTTACAGTGGGAACAAAACACAAGACAATCGGATAAAAGTTTGAAATTTCAAGGTTGCGTATACACCATGGTGGTCACTATACTCACTTTATTCAGTCAATCATACTGTCGCATATGCTTCTTATGTGCTGTTTGACAAGCTTTAAGAGAAAACATAGCCGTCACATAGCTTTGTTTTAATGCAATTATAAAGCAAACAATCTTCATGAGTTCAAGTGATTATCATGGAAATTTATCAGGGTAATTCTACAGAGTAGGTATACACCTGAGCATTGTCAAGTATCGAGGTTGGATGATGTTTATCTGTTAGAATAGAACTAAGTTATAAATGTATAAAACTAAGTCAAGTTCAAGCTTTATGTCAATCGTATTTGCTTGTTTGATGTTTTTATAGAGAAAAATGTAAACATGCGAACTAGGTAAAAACATCGCATGAACTTGGAGTTCAAATTCTCATTCTATAAATATGTATTTTTACTTGTTCAATAGCATTATCACTATAGAGAAGTCTGAAAAAGTAGATTTCGTCATGCTGTCTGCCGGTCTGTCTGTGCGAATGTGCGTATGTGCGGTTGTCTGTTTGAGCTACAGCCTAAACGAATTTTTTTCAAACTTCGTCTACAGCACCTTTCGGTGATTCCCTATAGAGGAAAAAATCTAATTTTTGTTCTATCCCGGCTATAATGGGTATACTTCCCATATAAAGGTTTAAGTTTTTCCAAATTTTCTCGAATACAGATCTCACGATTTTGATAAAACTTTCTAAACGTCTGTATTAAGAGTGCGTTTTATATAGCTGCATTTCAAGTGTTTGGATAAAAACGCACAAACAGAGATTTGATATCAAAGGTTTTCAACGAATTTGACCATAAATTGATAACTACTCAACTAAGCAGTGCCCCGCCCAACTAACAATTTAGCTTTTATAAGGTCCAAACTTTAGAATTTGGCAAGCAATAGCTAGTATAGAGCTCTTATAAGCCAAATTTTCGCAAGCCACACATTTCAAACTTTGAAAATTAAAAAAAAAACAGCTATAAGGCCTTTAAAAGGAAGTTTGACAAGCACTATACAAGGCTTGTAGATAAAGGTTCAAAATAGCTTATATTAGGCCTTCCGAAGTTGTTTACTGATATTTTTAAAGAAAATAGCTGCTATAAGGCTCACCACGACAAGTCAATGCAAACAACTTGTGAAAGGCTTGCCTATAAATGCTTAATACGAATTTAATTATTCTGCTTATAATATGTCAATTGTCAGTCTTATAAATAACCTCTTTGTAACAACATTACAGTTCTAAAAAAAAAAGGAAAGGTAAGTATCAAAAATCTTTAAACCGAAAAGAAGTGCTTACAAAAATAATTTATTAATATGAAAATATGAAAAAAACTAATAAAGATAATTATTTCTCTCCCTTCACCGTTAACAATTTCTTCATATCATTTTCTTCGCATCATATTTTTCTGAACAACAATTTGGCGTAGAGGTAGAGTGCTGGAGTGGTGCGTGGAAGTTCTCGATTCTGAGTTCAAAATCCAAGTAAATAAACACTTTTCTTTTTTATTAAAAATATAATTTCAATCTTTACAGAATACAGTCAAAATATTTTTGGGCCCTGACTGCGAAGGAGGAAATATCTAAAAATACAAATACAAAAATAAAAAAATTGCTTAATGTACTAATACCTACATTTTTTATTAATTTCTTAATATGGCCTTTATAAAGCATTATATAAACATTTACGGCAAGCTGTCATTAATAAAATGGATTGGGTAAGGCTTTTCTACAACGTCCAACGCAAGCTATTAGCAAAGGCGTCATTAAAATGCTTGGGTAAGGCCTTTTTACAACATCCAAGACAAGCTATTAGGTATAAGCTGTCATTAAATTGGTTGCATAGAGCCGTTTTATAACATCCAAAGCAAGCTATTTCCTGATATAGAACCTGCCACAAAAAGTCTTATAGGAGCTATATAGCTTGCGCAATGTGCGCCAAAATAACTTGTATAAAGCCTTTTACTATTTCTATAGAAGTCTGAAAATAGCTTGTGTTGAACCTAATACAAGTTAAATTGTTAGTTGGGCGTGGCCTTGTTGTTAGTGTCCGACACACTAACAACAACTAGGTCTGGGTTCGCTGGAGAACACCTAATAGACGAGTTTATATTTCTGAGCACTCACCTGAGCAAGCGAATCCAAAAATATGTTCAGGCTCAATTTTTTGACAGCAATAGTGTAAGATTTCAGTGAAAAATTGGGTTTATATTACTGAGCATACGTAGATCTCGGCGATCTAAGAAATATAAGCTAGGCAAATTTTTTTTCAAGAGACCTCTTGCGAGGAAGTGACAAATCCTCTAAAAGTATCATTATCATGAAATGTTCATCTCACCTTAGTCGTTCGGATTCAACGTAAAATTGTAGGTACCGTCCAATCCGTGGTTCTTCGGAGCTGTCAGTGCCAATAAATTTATTTTATTCTCAACTAATTTCATTCAAACTTGGCCTGGCTCGTTTGATTTAAGACAAAATGGCATTTGAGGTTTTTGGTTTTATGATATATATATATAGCTACCATACAACTTGATATCACGTTTAGACCATGTTTTGCTTTTCAAGTACCTAACTTTAAGTTATTTTGTGTAGACCCATAGTTTACTACAAGAGTTTATTTACCTTAACTTTTAAGAGAAGCATAGAGTGACAAGTTATAGAAAGACGTTTATATTTCAATTGACAATCATGATTGATATTAGAACTTAATGTCTTATCAATGTGTGTTCAGAAACTATAGGGGCGATTTTATCGTATTAAATACATACCAGTATCAGCACCATATAAAAACTTTGATATTTTTGTTGCTGAATTTCTTTTCTCATCTCATATGTGATGTGACTCTGCAGATATCTCAATTGACTACTCGTTGTCAGAAAAATTCCACCAATTTCGACAAATTAGCTATGGAAATCAGTGGATTTAAAATTTTAACCACGTTGAACCACAATTGTACAACTGGCCTTAAGAGCAATCAAAATCATACATTCATCAGAGATGTTATGGAATTCGCTTTTTAGTCTTCTCTATAATTGTAATGTCAGCTTTGATTTAAACTTCAGTTTGTTTACACAAAAGCAATACTTGCCCTATTCAGCAAGTAAGAACGGATTTCTTTAAAGATTACTTTTTTCGTATAGAAAATCAAGCTTCTATCAAGACACGTTTCAGCAAGACTATAAGATCTAAGGCAGTTGCAAAATGTCGCAACTCATTAAACACAATATGCATCACTAATAAATACGACACTGACCCTGCTGGGTTTCTAAAACCTAATAGCGAATGAACTACATACCTAGGATTGGATCAGCATAAAATAATGAAAGCGGCAGAACAATAGATAAACAAGAGTCCCTATATTGGCGTAATTAAAAGGTTTTTTGAAAAAGTGAATCGAATAAATTTGTACAAATTGTGTTTTTTTTTCACTCACTGATCTCTGTATTACTCACTTCCAAATGAGAGCGTGAAAAAATGTATTTATATTAACATTTTTGACGTTTTACCTTTTTACAGAACGAGAATCAAAATTACAGTAAAAATTTGAAAACGTTCATTTACGTTATTTATTTAAGATACTCATTGTAATCTTTGTAAATGTTTGTTAAATCAATAAATAAAATAAATAAATAAATATCAATTTTTTTCACAGGAACAGAATTGATCCCCAGAAGACGTATCAGCGAATTAATGCTTCATGGAAATCTAGAAACGATTGAAACGTACATATATGGGCGATAGCCATTGAGCGATCAGCACAATAGCCATAACTGATAATTTAGGCGCTCTCGCAACTGATGTCTTCAGGAGCTGTCAGAAGAAATAGAGACTATTCTGGACGTGCATATTGTGACTGATCAAAACTCTATACAAGTCTATTTCGCAAAATGGGCAACATATTTGATGGAGTACTGAGCCCATAACAAGCTGATATAATTCAATATGAGAACAACCTCATTCAAATCCAAGAGGTAAAGACTCATAGCAATTCAAGGAGTTCACAATGGACCTTCAGGCTCTTGTGATGTACGCTACAACAGCAAAATATTGTACACGCCCCTTCAAACAAATTGATTAATTTAGTGTTGTAATAATTTTACATATAAGAAATACAAAAAAACCTTTTCCCATTAATACATTGTTGATGGTGGTACCTTAACTGGAATTTAGCAGTAAGTGTATCGTATCTACACTGATTCCGGCGCAATCAATTCCAACATTAAGAATTGAATACAAGGTCACAACTATTTTGCAGTTTTTTCTTTGTGTTTATTTTTTCTGCTTTATTATATAAAACTTTTATATTAAATGCTTACCAGAATGTGAATGTTATTTATTTAAAATGTATAATTTTAAATGCTTTAAAGCTTAAATTGATTATGCATTCCATAATTTAATTGAAATTGTAATTATTGTCTGGCATACTAATATCTAACAAAAGTTAAAATGTGATTGTACATAAATCAAAACGAATAGTCGATTGTTCAATTTTAATTTGCAAAATTAATTTTCTGCAATTTTAATTATTCAAAGTATAGATTTGAATGTAAAAAATTGTTACTCTCCATCTTCAAACAAATGTGTTAGATATCTGCTTGGCATTTTTAATTAAAACTTTATTCTTGCTGATTATTATATAAATTTTTTTTTTGTCTGAACCTATATTTATTTGCTTATGCTGGGTAAAGTTAAAAAGATGTTTACTTTTGTTAGGTATAGTGACGGCAAAAATATGTTAACTCAAAGAATAGCAGTAATTGTTTCGGTAATGTCGTCATTTCCTATTGAAAGTCAACAACACAACTGTTCATTGTATATTTTGAAGACAGAAAAAGATTTACAAATTAAGTGCAAATATTTGTTCAGTGAGATAAGCGAAATTATTTTGTCGAACAGTAACATTTTGATTGAATGAGTTTAAAATGGATGAGATTTTGTTTAAGTGAACACTAAACATATGTAAGTAGATACGAAGAAAATGTCTTATGAATCAAAAATCTTTATAAGCATATTCAAAAAAAGTTGTGCTTGGTAAAATGTTTCATAAGTAAAATTATAATTTTCCTTGAGTTAATAAGACTTTGCTTATTTGGATCAATACTTAATTTATTTAACTTCAAAGAAATTATTAAAAAGCGTAGAAAAGTAGCAAAATCTATGTGCACAGTAGAACAAAGAGACATAATCTACGATCCACAAAACAGAAAACAACAACCTATGTGCACAAACACCAAGGTTTGCAAATATTTGCACACATGACGTCACGAAAAAACTGCAAATATTTTGCAAATAATAACAGTTC
This sequence comes from Baccha elongata, assembly GCA_951217065.1. Lineage (NCBI taxonomy): Eukaryota > Metazoa > Arthropoda > Insecta > Diptera > Syrphidae > Baccha > Baccha elongata. The sequence continues at coordinate 54,740,641 of OX578272.1, read as the reverse complement.
ATTCGTGCTTGCAAACGTGCAAATGGACGTGTTCACACGATTTGCAAAATTTGTCCCAAAATATGAAAATGCATTTGCAATAAACGACTTGCAAATGAGTGAGCAAATGTTGCAAATCATTTGCAAGGTGTTCACACGGTTTACAGTGCATTTGCACGTTTTTCATCATTTGCGCATTTGCAAGAATGTTATTCATTTTCTATTTATTATTGTTGTGGCACTTCGTCAGTAAAATAAAAAGTTGTTAAACATAAAATGTTAAAATTTCAAACAAAAAGTGGGCTGCAATTACTATTCTTCATCTGTTAAGTTTACGAATAAAAATTAATATTTATTTCCGTTATTCTTTATTTTTTTTATTTCAGGCTAGATAATAATCTTCAAAAGTAATCCAGTTCAAAAGTTATTTAAGTTTAAATCTTTGGATTCTAAATTTTGTTTTAGAAGTGATGACGACTATTCAAATTCTCATATTTATTCACTTAAAGAAAAGTCTGTCAAATGAAACATGCGGGTGTATTATTCCGCAAAAAATGGTTTAAGATTCTCAAATTAATAAAATGTTATCCATATCTCAATTTGTATGAGGTCGCTTATTACTCATTCCAAAACAATGCAACCCAAAAAAAAAAATACTATACCTAATCCGATTGGATCGACAACGACCCAAAATTTGAGTCTCTGAATCATAACATGACGTTATGTAGGATAGGAATTCAATCGACTACTTTTTGTTTGAATTTGACTAAAACATATACGTTTCGAGTCTTAAACAGAAATAAACATATGTCACATTCTTACAAAACAAGAACTGATTTTATGAGACATAATAATGAAATGATAATAATAAATTGTTTTTTTTTTTTTTAATTTCAAATCTGGAGTCGGTAGGTAATTTCAATTTACATAAAATATTATTTCATTGAATACAGTTTCCCTAGATTGCATCTTCATATCGATGCACAATTGGAATTAAAATATACCTCTGTTTTAAAAAGTTAAATTTGTAAATGTCAATGTTTCATCTACTCTTCCCACTTCTCAAGCCCGCATTTGTCAAATTTATTGCATCAACAAACAACTGGGAGGCATTGTGGAATATTATCAAATAAACCTCTACAGATATCTCAATTGCATTTAAATGTTAAATTTTATATCTGTATCTATTATTATGTATATGTATATCTATACCTTCTGCCATTTAAGATTCAGATGGCCGTAGGAATAGAGATAGGTTTATAGATGAGTTTGGGTTATCTTACAAATTAACCTCTTATATTATAAAAAAAAAAAACTTACTGTGGTTATAAAATCCTCATTGCACAGCATCTTTTTTCAAACCTCGTCTTTTCGTCTGACTTATGGAAAAAAGCGCAGTATCTTGCGGATATTGTTCGCTAACTTTAGCTATAGGTATTCAAAAAATTATCTTAATTGATGTACCCACCAAGAGAGCTTGGATATTCTTGTAATCACGTTTTTTTTGGTCTCGTCTTCACTTACAAAGTCGACAAAATTAAAAAACACGATTAAAGAAACATGATTTTCTTTTAACAGATTGTTAATTTAATTTGATTTTTAGATATAATGAAACATCTTGTTAAATCAATTATTTTTATTTTTCACTTAATGATCACATCATCGAATTCAATGTTTAGGTCGTTATCAAGATCATTGTTGTCTTGTTTTGTTTTACCACCTACATTTACAGCCTTAAATTGTTCACACACCTTAACGAGCGATTAATTTAAAATCATAATCGTATTCCATCATCATTAATCAAAGTGATGAGTTTGATTCCATTTTTGCAAACAATAATTGAGTGCTGTAGATATTTTTTTTTTCTTCTTGTAAATTCCGATCACGTTCGAATGTAAATTTTTGTATCTTTTTGCCACACTATTGTCACTCTTAAGGAGTGATTGTGGGTGGATTAAATGAAAACAACAACAAAAAACTGGTCACTGACTCTTGAACAACAAAAAAAAGTATCTAAACAACCGAAATCGCGATATCTAAACCGCAAAGTTGAAAATCTACTGCGTCGTTTGGATTCATATTTAGACGAAGTCGACGTTCACATGAGAACTGATCACGTAACTGAGAGTTGGTTGAAGGAAGGTGCCCAAGCTAAGCAAGATCGCGCATTTGGGCATAAACTCACTCAGTTTGAGTGGGAAAATATTTACAAGCGAGTAAAAATATCAACAAGTTGATTTCGATCAACAATCCAGGTGTTCTTGTTGTAAAATGTAAATTACTTTTATAATCAATTCCATTGTTAGTTTTTGAAAAATATATTTCAAATGAGATTTATGTAACGTACCTACATAGATCGAGATCGAGACTCGATGAATTTTAAAATAATTGAAGGAATTTCTACCAATAATTTATTGTGCTACGACGACGGGAATAAGTATTTGAATTGGATAGTGGGTGGGGGGTATCTAGTGAAGTTTGAAAATTGATTGATTAGATATAAGAAATTTAAGACAGTTTCAATACTGTTTCTGTGTGCTCAATCAATTTTCATGTGATAAGTGGCATTTTTTCCGAAACTAGTTCACGTGATATGGATCTTGGAATGGGTAGTTTGTTGACTTTTCTTGTCAAATAAAATACTATTGCAGTGTAAGCAGGAAATCAAATTTTTTGATTAACTATTTAACATAAGAGCAATACAATAAACAAACAGATATATAACGACTTTATCGTGAAATATATTTACGATAAAGTCGTTACATATTTCCTATCTTTATTTATTTTATATCTATTTTTTTGAGAAATAAAGGCATTTAAATATTCCAGGTGATACATTTATCGTTTTGGAAAGGGTTTTTTTATTACGATGGGGTTTTATTTTGAAGTCAAATTGTGTTCATTTCGTTTTTGTTAGAACGACTTTGAAAAAAATTATAGCTAGATTTTACTGCGAAAATTAAAAGCTTTTGAATTTCACTCAAATATTTTAAAATGGTTTGAACAGTATCTTATTAATCGAACACAATATGTTAAGATAGGTGGAAATTTATCCAAATTAATACAGAACATTTCGGGAGTTCCTCAAGGAAGTCACCTTGGACCTCTCTTTTTTGATCTTTTTATAAATGACCTTCCCTCTAGGGTGAACTTTTGTGGAAACTTGCTTTTTGCAGACGGCTTTTAAGATATTTAAGATCATAAAATCCTTCAATGACTGTAAACTTCTACAACACGATCTGAATAGAGTATCTAACTGATGCGTTGATAACTGCTTGAAATTGAATATTTCTAAGTGAAAGTTGATTTCCTTCACTCGATCTGCACGAAATTCCCGGGATTATCCCGGGATCCCGGGATCCAAATTTTCGAATCCCGAAATCCCGGGATTGAAAAAACCTTTCGGAATTGCAATCCCTACATGTACAATACCAGATGACAAAACTGTATTGAATATATCTGTTATAAGTACACACATATATGGAAAGTTATATGACGAAGACATATTTTGAACGACGGGTGTTATATATTATTACAGCTTTGGATTCAATTAATAAAACCCCTTTCTAGATCATCCTCCTCTTAAAAAGTTTAAATCTCAATCAATAAGCAGTTCTATTCGCTTTCCTAAGAATCAGAGGATAGTCAATAAGAGCAAACATACTATTTTATTGGAACTATCTGAACTATATATTTCTTAAAGAAAATGTATCTATATATGTTGTAGGCATATGTAGGATGAACCGATGACAAAATCAGTGACACAGTAGATGATCAACACCTCTCCCACTCAATCATTTGAAAAAGATGAACAAATTTATATACGAATAATAATGAGAAATATTTAAATAAAATAATCATCGCATACCTATACCCATATCTATCTAATATTTCATATTATTTACATAAATCATCACAATAAAATAATATGCATGGGCATAGGTATGGAAATTTTCATCAATAATAACTCAATTAATTTTCAACCTTGTGTCTTCAAAGTCAATGCCATCAATCGTAGAGCGATGTAAGGTTGATGTTCTACTGTGTGGGAGAAATGACTTAAATATTCTAAACAGTCTTGAAAAAGTCTATATAAAGTAATTTTCTTCATTTTCTTATAGACAAACCAAGTACAGGTGTTTGAAAAAAATAAACATTATAAAGTACAACTACCACCCACAGTTCTTCAAAGATCACTTTACATTTATTTTATGATTGTGCAAATCTTAGGCTTGAAATGACTCACTTGCATGTTCAACATGTAATGCTTTCAGCATCACATAGAAACAATGAGTTAAGGTTTTTTCTTCGTCAAACTTCAAGATAATACAAAAATTTAAAACTTGCGTGTATGGCCAAAGTCCAATCTAATAGGAATAACGTGTGCTTTTCACACTAAACCTACCAATCAGACTAAAAAATACCCAAATACGAACATGAAGGACTGGTAATAAATTAAAATCCGCCTTCAGAATTTGTTGCATGCAAATTGCTCTCACAAAAGGATTTAAGATACAAAAGTATATCTCAGCAGCTAAACATATCCGTTATAATTAAGTTAGTGCGTCTTGCTGGAACTGAAGCTGGACCATGGACCGTGCGGACAATGGACCACCATAAATAGTACCAGTGTACCACCTACGCGTCGTCTCATTCATTCATGAAAATCGAATTCACAATTCTCGTTACAAGATACAAAAGTATCTTTTTTATACACATTTTATGCAGTTCAGAAAAAGGAACAATCGCAAAACAAATCAAAAAGAATAAAAGTCACGTTTTGTTATTCTCTTTTTATCTATTTAAGTTAGCATAAGTTTGTGGCTTTATTGAATAGTAAATGTACGCTTTAAGCGAAAAGTATCTTTCAGGAGCGAATATAAATTTGCCATTGGCATTGTTATTGGTTTTTGTTCCTTTAGTTACCTATATAGATTATTATTATTATTATTTTTTTTTTTTCTTAAATGTGGCCGAAGTGCATGTTTAGATTTTAATTGAATAAAAATAGAGTCGCTGCTCATTGGTTTTGATGAGCTTAGTAGGTTGCTCCAGACCCAGAGTAATCATTTATTTTCCGCAAAGGAACAACAAAGTAACAAAAAAACTGGAATAAAGTAACCTCTTTAATACGGTAAAGCAATTTTTTAGCTTACCTCATTGTTGTGTCACGACTTTTTACCACCTCTTGATCACGAGGTTAACCTCGAAAAGTACTGTCTTTGGTTTCACCAAGAGTTCGCACCTGGACATCTATAACTATCACTATGTGTGTGGTTAGAACACAACCGTCTAATGTTAAAATGGCGCCCGAAAAAACAAGATCAAGGAAAGTACTGACCTAAAACGTGAACTATAGAAAACAATCATCTTAAATAAACTGACTACTTTACATAGGTATTTAATGGTTGTATTGATTGGAGCACAATAGATTTAGTATAGCAATGTCAGGCACAGGTCGAAACTGAAAACTGGTACAAAATCAATCAGTGCCAACTCTGAAGCCTCTTGCAATGATCTCGATAAAAACAAATTCAGTACCTATAGTACAAAAAGAACTGTGTAACCGGTACTTCAATAAAAATAACTTCAATTAGACAATCTGGCTATAAATTCCGTCCGATCCACAAAAGAAGGATACTTCTTATTCCGCTAAAATATATTTATTTCTTGTATAGAGGCATAAAATGCAGACGAAATCCACACTAATGCATGCGGATGCACGTATAACCTACTATGGCCATTTTGCACCTTCTAAAAACTAGGCGCATGCATAGAAACTGCTCCTGCTCTTGCTTTGAATGCGGCCCTGTTTTGAAAGTAAAATTGAATTAACTCTAATGTTTTGTGGAAGTTTGATGCTTTAGGGGTTGACTGTTGCTATATCTACTTCTTGATATCTACCTACTTTTTTTATGTTTTCATTTTTTATTTTAAGCCTTAACCTAAATTCTTTGGAGTATAAGTCAGTTAGGTATAGGTATATCTATTTATATGTAATAGTGTATGTAGGTTAGGAACTCGTATATTTTTGATTAACTGTGAGAATTCAATAGATCGAAAATACAAATGTATTGACCTCAGGATTAAAGAAATTTCTAAAATGTGACTAAGACAGTGAAAGTTATTGTCTTTAATCAAACTTTCATTTAATATGCTGTTTCAATTCAAGTAAAATTAATTGAATATACAGGGTGAGTCATGAGCAATGCGACAAAATACTAGGGCGTGTAGGTTGCGTTGAGACAAGAAAAAAATCGTATGAGAGGGGGGGGTCTATTCCCCTCCGTTTAGCCGGGAGGGGCAATTTTCGAAAAAACTGACTTAAAATGGGAAAAAAATTATTTAAAATCAACGGCTTCATTCACAATGCTGTGCGATACGTTTTTGAAAATCCAATAACTTTTTCTTTCATTCTGTGTTTAAATAAATCTATTCTAAGAAATAGTTTTTGAAATATAAATTTTCAAAGTCAAAATTTTGAAAAAAAAAATTGAAAAAAAAATTTCAAATTCATTTTTTTCAAAATTTTACGTAATTAAGTGCTAATTTTAATTTCAAAATTCAATGCTGTTATTAATTTTAAGTCTAAATAAGAAAACCGGATGCAAAAATTTTATGTCGTTCTCAAGAAATTAAAAAAAAACCAAAACCACCTTTTTCTAAGAAAAACATTTATTTTTATTGTAACGAAGCAATTTATTTATTTATTTAGCATTAATCTTAGTTTTTTTTACTTTTTTTTTAATTGGAGTTTTATGAGAACGTAATAAAATTAAATAGTATTGGAATAACCCTGGATTAATATTATTTTCATTGATAACTTCTGAAAACTGACCTGTCAATATTTTTGCCTTGGCCTGCCCGCAGCCCATGGGTTCTACATGTTATGGGGACAATAGGGACAATAAAACCGCATTTTTTTAATGAAAAAAAAAGAAAATTGCAAAGCAAGATAAATTAAAGGCATTGCAGTTTTGCTTAGTAATTATTTCAAATTTGAATATTAACTCATTAACACGTAACGATGTCAAGCTCATACACCCGAGAAGAATTAACGGACATGCATTTCTGCTACGGTTTAGCTAATGGTCGAAGTCGTGAAGCCGAAAGACTGTACGCTGAAAGATATCCCGATAGGAGGTGTCCCCATCATAGCACGTTTCCAAGAATCCACCGACGTCTAAGAGATCATGGAGTGCTGGAGCATCGAAGAAGCGAAAGGCCAGTTTCTGATGAGTCAAGAATCTTAGATGAAAGAATTCTGGATTTAGTCCGAAATAATCCCTCCGTCAGTACAAGAAGGATATCCACTATGCTTGGAGTGTCCCAATCTAGAGCATGTCGAGTACTTCGGGCGGAAAATTTACACCCGTACCACTTTACGCCTGTTCAGGAACTCACCTCAAACGACAAGTTATTGAGAACCGAATTTTGTAGAACATTACTACTTAGAAATGAAACCGAACAAAACTATTTTAGAAGAATATTCTGGACGGATGAAGCACAGTTTACTAGGGATGGGGTTACTAACTTCCACAATTTACATTATTGGAGTAGCGCCAATCCACACAAAAAAAAAAACAAAACAAATCACAACACCGCTTTAGTTGTAATGTTTGGCTTGGTATTGTTGGATACACTGTGATCGGGCCCCGGTTTTTGAATTCCATTATTATAATGGAGAATCATACCTGCAATTCCTACGAGACCTTTTACCCGATTTATTAGACAGCGTTCCATTGGTTATAGCAGATACTTTAATCTACCAACAGGATGGTGCTCCAGCACACTACAGCTTACAGGTGAGAAACTGGCTGGATGATCATTTTAGTGACCGTTGGATCGGAAGAAGGGGCCCCACGGAATGGCCGCCTAGGTCACCAGATTTAACTCCCCTAGATTTCTACGCATGGGGATTTATGAAGAATTATGTTTACGAAGTGGAAATAGTATCATTGGAATAACTGAAGGAACGAATTGAAGTCGCTGGAGTCAAATTGCAGGAAAATTTGTCAAGCATAAACTTATGTGAAGCCATTACAAGGAGATATAATCTATGCCTTCTAAACAATGGAGATCATATCGAGAATTTTTTATAAGTACTTCCAATAAAAAACATAGTAAAACTAAAAGGAATAAAAAAAACTAAAAAAACTAAGATTAATGCTTCTTAAATTGCTTCGTTACAATAAAAATAAATGTTTTTCTTAGAAAAAGGTGGTTTTGGTTTTTTTTTAATTTCTTGAGAACGACATAAAATTTTTGCATCCGGTTTTCTTATTTAGACTTAAAATTAATAACAGCATTGAATTTTGAAATTAAAATTAGCACTTAATTACGTAAAATTTTGAAAAAAATGAATTTGAAATTTTTTTTTCAATTTTTTTTTTCAAAATTTTGACTTTGAAAATTAATATTTCAAAAACTATTTCTTAGAATAGATTTATTTAAACACAGAATGAAAGGAAAAGTTATTGGCTTTTCAAAAACGTATCGCACAGCATTGTGAATGAAGCCGTTGATTTTAAATAATTTTTTTCCCATTTTAAGTCAGTTTTTTCGAAAATTGCCCCTCCCGGCTAAACGGAGGGGAATAGACCCCCCCCTCCCATACGATTTTTTTCTTGTCTCAACGCAACCTACACGCCCTAGCATTTTGTCGCATTGCTCATGACTCACCCTGTATAAAAGAGTAGTTTTGTTAGTTTATTTGTTATATTGTTACTGTGGTAAAACACATATAACAACAAACTATTATTTTCTAAAATTTATTGTAAAAATTACTTTTAACTGTTCGTCAGGTTTTAGGATATTAAAAATAACAAAATACACTTGCGAACTGGGTTAATTTTAAAAAAACTTTTGCCCGGCGAACAATTAAAGTAATTTTTCTTACCATTTCGACGTTTCACGTTTCCAATTTTTTCTAACAACTGTCATCATCAGTGAATATTAAAGAGAGCTCACAAAATATTTCACGGGCATTTCGCCCAACTGTCATACCTACCATTGTTAAACTTATTGAGGATTGGTAAAGTTGATATGCGCAGCGAGTAGTCAAAATTAGTAATACGTTATCGTTGGTCTTTAGTACAAACTTGACTACTACTGCGCTACACGTATATGATGAAGTGAAAAAGCACTACTACGTAGTCACCATAAGTATCGAATTGAGGAGATGCGAAATTCGGTCATAAATTCTTAATATATTCTGTTTTTAAGCGATCATGTTGGATAAGTACAAACTTGACTACTGCTGCGCTACACGTATATAATAAAGTTGAAATGCGCAACAAGTAGTCAAAATAAGAACTAAGTTATCTTTGCTCTTTATTACAAACCTGATTACTGCAGCGCCAAAACATGAATTTGACGTTTGACGTAAAATGATTTGACAAATTACTTTTTACTGTCAGATACAACAGCGATGGCATTTGAATCCGTCACCCCTATAGTCAAAGCTTATACCCTTAGGTATACAACCGAAATGGTGCGTCTCGTAAATTTTTTTAACAACTTTTGTAGGTATGTAAACTTTTTTTCAAAACCGTTTCGATTATGAGGCTATAAAAAGTTTTTCAGTTTATTATAAATCAAGTATTTCAGATTTTTTTAAATTTATATCGCGCTGAAAATTTTCAAAAATTCGAATTAAAATCAATAAATTACTCAAGCTTTAAATAGTATTATGGGTTTATTCTTGGTATCTGCACTGTATCTGCCAATTAAATACTTAGTCTTCTTGATAAAGTATAAACTAAGCTAAATACTGATATTTAAATGATATTTAATTATCTAAATATCATACCGTTACTCTTATAATTCAAAATTTCGCTGAATTTTGAACCTTACCTCTGTAATGGCTTTTAGCCATGCTCTCAAAAAATAGATTATATTCAAATCAGTTCTATAAATTACAAAGGGTACAAAATAAAATACTTAAAATGATGCTTAATCTGCCCTGGCATTATTCTACGGATGAACTTCATGAGATAACTAACATAGAGAAAGTTAAGTTTAGAATGGACAAATAATTTGAGAGATATAGTATGTTGTGTGGTTTATCTGATAACTATTTAATCTCAAATCTAAATCAAAAAAAAAAATTTAATATAGCTTTGTATCTAATCAAATCAACTATGTTTATTTATTTATTTATTTATTATTGTTTATTTATTTATTTATATATTTATTTATTTGTTTATTAATTTATTTATTTATTTGTTTAGTTATTTAGTATTTGTTTACTTTTTATTTATTTATTTAATCATATCTATTTATATAGTTAATTATTTGTGTATATATATTTATGTATGATTTTTTCTGTTAATTTATTAATCTGTATAGTCTTACCTATTTACTTGTTTATTAATTATTAATTTGTTAGTTATTAATCTTTTTACTGTGATAAAAGACATAAGTATTTGTATTATTTATATTTTTTGATTATTTTAGTTAAGTATGTATATAATTTTGTGTTTATAATATTTATGAACAATGTAAAACAATGATAAATTAACAATTATATTGCTTAAGTCTAAAAGCCAATAATTGCTTTAATAAATTATATAGTTTTAACAAAAAAAAAATAATGTAAATAATCGAAGCTACAATAAAATATATATATATACATATAAGGGTTTGGAAGATTTAAAAGTTCTATAACAGAATATCTCCCTTAACCCTTACATGTGACTTTCCCAAATTCACACAATTGAAAATACAAGAGCGAACTAAAGATGTTAGTTCTAATCAAATGAACCAAACAAATTTCATGTCCTTGTCAATGAATTTAATCAAGTAAAGTTTTCTTAATAAATACCCCAAAATCACAATCGTTCCAGCCGTTCGCGAGATTAGCCAGGACAAACAGACAGACAGATAAAAAATTTCGAAATCATTGGAAGAAAAAATCTGGAAGTGCAAGCGTGGGCTTATTAATGGCCCCTATATTTTTTTAGTTTTCTTTGTGTTCGTGATGATATGCGATATTTTTACATCTACTACGGATTCAAAGATCGGATTCAATCTGAATCGAAATTTCGATCCAGGTATATGGCGACACCGAATCGAAAGATTGAATTTAAATGGGAATGTGTATGTGAGTGCAGTATGTCTTCTAAGAATTCATTGTCAAATTGTCAGTAACTTTAAATACAGCGACTACAAGTGAAAATAAGCAATATAAAATTATTCACAAAAACCAACATGCAAAACAAATCAAGCCAAATATACCGCAAACGGTCTGAAAACAAAACTGCACACACTCACACCAACAAAACTCGATTTATCAATTCTTCGATCTACGTATACATGCATGTTTTCGATTCGATCCAGCTCGCAAAGTTGAATCGGATCGAGTAATCCTATTTCAATTCGATCGATGAAAGAAACATTCCGTACAATTATTTGGTTGAAATCGTTGGGTACATTCTTTGTTTACCAGGCCCTTCAGCTACCGTTGAAAGTGTTCTCTTTAATAAATGAAATCTGGACCACTGATGACAGCCGATTGAGTATTGCAACGTTGAAGGACCTTCTGTACATCAGGTACAATATAAAAATGTCATGCCTTGAGTTCTTCGAATTCTTAAAAGACCAGCCAAAAATTATTGAAGAAATAGGGTCTGATGGAAAATATACATTTGAAAAGCGCGACAATAATAATGATGCAAAAACTTAATATCTACATACTTATATAATATTAAAATAATGTATGTACAATGTACATACATATTTAATCATGTGTAAAAAATAAAACTAAGATTTTTTTAAATTGTTGTTTTGTGCGAGGTTTTGTGTACCGCAATCGGCTTTTTAAAAGTTGGTCTCCCTATGCATACACCTTTAATCCACTTTAAAATTGCAGGTATGGTTGTTTAAAAATAAAAATTTCACACATTTACTTTATAAATCATAGTTTATAGGTAAGGTACACCCATCATGTGTGTGTGTTTTTTACTTGCTCATGTGCGTATGTGCGTATGTGCGTATTTGCGGGTGTGCGTATGTACGGTTGTCTGTTCACCGAGCTACAGTCTAAACGGTTTGACGGATTTTCTTGAAACTACGTGTCTAGCACTTTTTTATGATTCCCTAGAGGAGAAATTCGAATTTTTGTTTTAGCCCGGCTATAACGGGAACCTCCCATATAACGGTTTCAGTTCTTCCAAATTTACTCAAAAACGGCTCTAACGATTTTGGTGAAACTTTGTGAAAGTTATATTTGAACTGTTGTTAAAATAACTGCATTTCAGGTTTTTGGGGCTAAAAATTCACATAACGGAGAATTGGTGTTAACGTTTTTTACAAAATTGACCAGAAATTAATGACGGCTTACCCGCTTTTATTTAAATTCGGTTTGGCACTTAAATTAGACAATTGACATAAGATGACATCATAAGTTTTTGGCTAAACAACGTCTTTATGATAGCTACCGCATACAACTTGATCTCTCGTTTAGGCCATTTTTCAATATCTTTTGCCTTTTTACATAGTTTAATACATTGAATTTTTGGTAATCCCATAGTTTGCTACAAGATCAAGTTCGTGCGACCAAGTCGTCCATTTTATTTATAAAACACCATGCACAAAATATTACTCAACGATTTTATTCTTAGATAGGACCTACCTACGCAATTTATGTAAATATCATTGCTGGTATCGTTGCTTTCTTTTTTGAAAACTTCTGAACTAATCTTCATAAAACTTAAACCGTAGGTAGGCAGATAATGATAACGTACCTATTTTTTAATATTCAAAAAATACAACGTTTCTAGGTGCTGTCATTAATTAATTATAATTAAAATAGTGCTAAATATTCTACCTATGGGTAGGTAGGTTGGTTAGGTAGGTACTTAGTTGACAAAATATTTTTCTTTCAATGTAGTAGGTACCTAGTATGTATATATAAACATACATTCTATGTACCTACTATGTATGTATATAATATTCGTATTACAATAAAACTCTTCGTCTTCATTATATCATTGTATATACATTTCTATAGTACAACCATGGAGCAGCGCCATCTAAAGAAATAATACATTAAATATTGTTAATTTATTTTGTTAACGACTATTGTTAGGGTAAAAGAATAGACACATAGTAAATTCTTTAAATTGCACTGCTCCATGATTGTACTATAGAAATTTATATACCTACAATGATTCAGCATAAAAATACTATAGAAATGTATATACAATGATTACATAATGAGTAACTCTACTTATACACACATTTTGTCTACAACAATACTGTAGTTGCAATGTAACAGACAGGTACCGAATCTACACTTTTTTTAATTGGCCAGTTTTATTCACACATCCACAACTTTCGCTTTTCATTTTACATAGAAAAAACAACCCTTTCTTACCAAAGAAATTATCAATTCATTTGGATGCATTTGAAAATTGTAAATTTTTAATAACGATTTTTATTTAAATAAAGAGTAAATTTATAATTATTAAAATAGTCACTTATTTGATTTATTCAGTACACAAAACTATTAAGATAATCCACCCATGTTCTTTGGAATATGTTAGGTTACTGACACAATATTTTCAACATCCTCGATAGTATAGTGGTCAGTATCCCCGCCTGTCACGCGGGAGACCGGGGTTCAATTCCCCGTCGGGGAGGAAAGTTGAAATTATTTTTTTTTCTTACGCATTGTTCAAGAAACTTTTAAGCAAGAAATATTTTAGAGGTGTTCCTGTTTTGTGGAATAATAATAAAAAAAAAAACATACAAAAGTATCTGAAAGATTTGCGTCATTTAGTATAAAAAATCGGTTGACCATGGTGTGGGAAAGGGAATGATGGCACAAAATTAGAAGTTGCAAACGACTTTTTCAAAGTGAAGAATTGGTTTACGTGTTTGTTGTTCATAAAGCTTTGAAGTTACGAAAAATATCAGTCCTACGCGTACCCATGCAAATGAAAATCGACCTGCGCCTTAATTTGAAATCAAAAAAGTGATGTAATCCAAAAGAGAAGAAATTAATATACATAAGTTGTTGTTGGTAGGTCACAGTAAAACTGAATTCATATTATACCTAGGTATTCATGGATGTAAGTGATAAAAAAAAACTACTAGTTTTATTTCAAATAATAAAAGTTGTTTCGTATTTTAAATTCAAATGTAACGGAAAAAATAAGCTTTCAAAAAAAGTTTTCAAAAAGCTGCAATGCAACTAAAATGTTATAAAGTTTACATAAAGCTTCATTGCTTTCTTGCATACTTTTTTGCAATACATTAAAAATAACAAAAATTAAGTTGCATACTCTTAGATACTTGATAAAGATTTTTCTATGTCAGTGATGCCATACTTTAATAAGTAGGGGAGTTGTGCTCAAGATTTTTTCTTCAAAGCAAAAAAATATAAAATTATACAATCCATATGACTTAAAACAAAATTGATTCATTTAACTTATATGTTGGTAGCCAAAACGCAATTCGAATTAATTCTTTAAAACAAAAACTAGTATTATTTAAATTATTTTCAAAATTAGTCTGCCGGCTAGCTTAAGATGACTCACTTCATTTGGCTAACATGACAGATTTCATTCGGGTAAGATGACATACTACTGAAAAATCTTAAAAGCAGATAGGGAGCTGAAATTTTATTTTTTTGTATTTCTTAATTTTAAAATCAAAACATTATGTTGGTGATTCTAGTCTTGAAAAAGGCAATGAACCCGATAATGAGCACTATGTCTTCTTACCCGACACGAGTTAAAATATATAAACAAAATTAGCAACCAACATTTACTCTTGAACCTAAATATTACACTGACATAATTATATAAACAAATAATTGCTTTCACGAAACACTTTGAACAAAGCACAATAACACACACCCTTCCTTATTTTTTTTTATTTCAAAAGTATAAACAAATATATTTGGACCCCTAATTTTTTTCAAATCTTTTGCGCTCAAAGAATAAGAAATAATGATACCTAAAATTTTTTTCTATAAAAGGAAATACCGAAAACGTATGTCTCGAAATGTTCTATTTAACTGTGGGACCTTTGTAAAAAGAGAAATTGGGGGTATGTCATCTTACCTGAGTATGTCATCTTAGGCATAATTCTTGTAAAAATTTTGCATTAAAAAAAAAAGAGTTGCATTTCCGAGCAGACACACTTTTTGATGTGAAATGCAAAAAGTTAGGCTGGATGAGAAAGATATAGAAGATATTTGCAGCGATAATGTAGTTTTAATCAAAAAGAAAAACTTAAGTACTTGCTGTGTTTAGTTTGTGAATGAGTAGCTGACACCACTGAGTTTATACACATAGAGAAATTAAGATGGTTTCAAACTCACCAAAGTAGATGTCGCTAAATAAGCATATCGAGTAATTATTATTTCCCTTTCCCTGTAACGAAAATCACTCAATCCAAAAATTCTTCTGCATACATTTGTATTTGTTTTTCTTTATTTCTCTTGCCTTTTAATTTAAAAATAATTGCGAGAAGAGTAAAAAAAGAACAAGTCGATAGTAACGACATCCTACGAGCAGTATATCAAACTTAGAAACTCAATAACAACCTATGTAAATGTTGGCTTATCTTATCAAAGTTAGAGTTTAAACTTCAATTTCAGTTTAAGCTTTTGAATTGCCTACGGGCAGTTTAAATTTTAAATATAAACTATTTCTGCAAACTGGGGTCAGCCTCCAAAAAACTAAATGTAGGTAGATACCTACCTATATAGGTATTTTTAATTTTTTACCAATATTTAATTACTTGGTATTTATAATTTATATTTAAAATGTGCACTTACCTTATCATTGCTCTCTTCTAATTCTAATATCCTAAATTCTAAAAGTTCGTTTTGTTCACGCAATTCATGTGTCTCATCCTGAAGCTCGCTTTCCTTTTGTTCGAGTTGTTTTATCCGATCGAGAAGTTTTTGTTGATTCTTTAGATTTTTTGTGGCATCAATTGCAGTCTTTTCAGATTCGAAAATTTGTTCCTTAGCTAGATTCAATTCCTGTTGCAGTGATTGGTTTTCCTTTTGGATGGACTCCAAATCATTTTGTACTTTTTCAATATCTTTTGTGTAGTTTCTTATCTGTAATGAGCGATAAAAAAAATAATGAGGATTTCTTGCAAGTGTTATTATTATAGTAGAAAAATGGACTTAAAAAAATACAGTGATGGGTTTTGAAAAACTAAGTTTTCATCCAAAAAACGCTATTTATGATTTTTTTTTTTAAAGTGATGCCAAATGTAATAAAAATAACTTAATGGGCTCTTGCGCCATAATTTTTGAGTTCGGGTTGATATGAAAAAAAATAGTCGTCATACAAAAATAATATAATCTTGTTATAAATTTAACTCTTAATTCAAAAAGTATAGTTGGATTCGTATTAATGGACTTTTAAGTCGATAAATTGGATAAAGCTAAGTACAGACGATTGTAAGATCTGACAATATTATCAGATCAGTCAGTGAAAAATATGTCCCAAATGTCTTACAACCGTGTGAACAACAATATTGTCAGAATTGTCAGTTTATCTACAGACGATGACCTGACAATGAAATTGACAGCTTCTGACAATTGTGTGAACACTTATGAACACACAATTTGTTTACTGTCAGACAATACATTTTTACTGTGTGTTGTTTTTGTAGTTATTTAACTGGGAATTGTAAATGTTTTTTTTTTTTTTGAACGCGGGTACTTTTAATCGGTATTTCTGTGATGTTTATAACTAATTGTGGACACGCCTTAAGAATACTGTCATTAGTACTGCCAACTCCATCTTAGGCAGCAGTCGTAGAAATAGGAACGACTGCTTTGATGATGAATGCAAGCTAGTTGCGTACCGAGCAATGCAACAATCTCATAGAACGCGGGCACGCGAAGAAGAATATAAAGAGCTCAGAAGAATAGAAAAACGGCTTCACAGACAGAAAAAATCAGCCTGGGAGAAGAACTTAATCTGTGTTACACGACTATGTAGGTTGACCATGACCAACGTAACAAGCCAAGTAAAAATAGCCGGATTGCTATCCAGACCAATCAACATCTTTAATGGACTCCGACAAGGGGATGGTTTGGCCTGCCTCCTCTTCAACCTGGCGTTGGAGAAAGCAATCCGTGACTCTGGCACGGCAACAAGAGGGACCATCGTCAACAGGTCCAGCCAGATACTGGCTTACGCAGACGACATCGACATCGTCGGAAGAACCGAGCAAGCTGTATACGATTCCTTCATCCAGATCGAGCAGGCGGCACAAAATCTGGGGCTGCACATTAGTGAAGGTAAAACAAAGTACATGGTGGCGTCGAATGCGAGAGGAACAGTTGGTCAAACAATCAAGGTAGTGGAGCACGAATTTGAAGTGGTGCAATCCTTTAAATACCTTGAGTCAATAGTAGCAGCCGATAACAATATAGAAGAAGAAATACGCGGGCGGCTTCTCAAATCCAACAGAGCCTACTACAGTCTGTCAAAGCTCTTCAAATCCAGAAATCTCACCATAACTTCAAAACTACTGCTGTACAGGACCATGGTCCTGCCAGTACTCACATATGGATCCGAGACTTGGGTGCTTAGCAAAAGGCACTCTGACCTCTTAGCCGCGTTCGAGAGAAAAGTCTTAAGGAGAATTGTTGGCCCCATATGTGAGGAAGGACGATTCCGGAGACGGTACAATCATGAATTGTACGCAATCTACCTTGAAGCAGATATCGTGACAAAAATTAGGCTCGGTAGACTTCGGTGGGCAGGGCACCTAGCTCGCATGAGCGAAGAGGAACCTGCTCGGAAAGTTCTTTGTGGTACATTCTATGGCAGACGACAGCGTGGTAGACCATGCTTGCGCTGGAGAGATAACGTAGACCAGGACGCCCGGAGCCTTGGGGTGCGCAACTGGATGGCGTCGGCTCGAGACCGGGATAGGTGGAGAGACTTGTTGAAGGAGGCCAGGACCGGACCCCGGTTGTCGAGCCGATGATGATGATGATGATTATAACTAATTGATTATTGTTTTCTTGACTTTTTGATTACATTGCTTATCATTGGAATTTCTATTTTAGAGTGAATAAAAGTTTGTCTCTATAGAGACAAACTTTTCAATTTTCACACGAAATAATTTTTTTTTTTAATAAAAACACCCCAAAAAAAAAGTTTTGACATTTCTGAAAATACCTGCCAAGCTTAACGACCAATTTTTTTTACTACCAACCGTGTAAACTGACAATTTTTTCACCTTGACAATATTGTCAGGAATAAAATTGTCAACCAAACATCTGACAATGAAATTGTATTAAGCTTAAAACCACAAAAAAAAAAAAAAACAAATCAAACAAAAAAAAAATTAATATTTTAAATATTTAAAAATCGTAGATTAAACAATAAAGTTTTTAAAAAAATCTGATTCTGGAAATACCTGAATTTTTTTAATAAAATTTTAACGACAATTTGCAGAAAAAATATAATAAGTTTTTCAACAATTTAAAATAAATGACAAACCACGAAAAACGGTCTTAAATACTTAACGGTTTATTTAAGAAAATACGTGAAAAAATTATATTTTTTTCGGTAAGTTAATTTTTCAAATTCCAATAACATTGTTCTAAATTAATTTTAGAACCACTTCAATGACTGTTTTTTTAAGTTTCTTACTTATATTACTCTAATAATAATAATTATCGGAAGCAGTTCTTCCACCAAAAACGTTAAAAGTTCATCAATATAATTTAAGAATCCGAAAACCCTTTTTTACCCATAAATTGATAAAAATATAAACCCACATACGACATACCTACATCTCCATAACATGTATGCAAAAAAAACTGTGATCTCTAAACGTTTTCCAATCCGAAAAGCCACTTTGATTGTATTAGAGAGATAGAGAGAGATCCCAGGAAATACACACAAATGTCTAACATTCAACTTTTGCAAAGTTCTTTAAGTACCCAATGGCGAGGATGCAAACAATAGTACATATCTTTGCATATATACCTATTTCGAATGCGGGATCAGAGACGGATCATAATGGACCTCGTTTAAGATGACAAGAAAAAAAGCAATATCTCCGCAAGAGACAATGAACGAATGCGTTGTCAAAGTGGGTTCGGGTCCAGCATTCCTGATCTTCTCCATAAATGAAGATCTCTCGTTCAAAGAAATTGTTGCCGACAAAGGGCAGATGGAACTAACTATATTTGTTTGCGGGACACGAGGAAGAGTGACTCCTTTCAACCAGACCCACGGCTGGCTTCTTCTTCAAGACTCATAAATTTACATAATCTTCCCTTTATAAGCCTTTGATTGTGTCCTCGAACCTCCTTCACATATGGACTGGACATATATGTTTGTTTAGCATACCTATGTATTACTGGGATCAATGTGCCAGACGAAGGTGACTTTCGGGATCAAGTCTGTGTAATTCCTTTTGAAAAATGTATATGTATTTAGATATAGGAAAATTTCTTACTCACCGTTTGCCATATATCTGCAGGTTCCATACCGGTCGCTGGTGGTTGTGGACTTATGGATGGTGGCGCTGATGAGAGCGCCGAATCTGAATCGGAATTCAGATGATGATCCTGGTGCGAGCGTGATAGAGAAATGACATTAAATAATTAATTATAATTTATTAAGACAGGTTTAAATAAACAACACACTTACCTTCGACCTGTATGGATGGACATCGTTGTGAGCTTCCAAGATTCGTTCAGTGAATTCATGTGGCTTGAGAATGAAATGATAAAAAAAATTTAAACATAAAAGAGATAATTTATTCCACAATAAGTTTTTTTTTTTGGGTTTTTATTACTGAACTTGACATTCATTGTATTGGGAAAGAAAACAAATGAGCATCATGCACACCTAAGAAACCATCCATGCAAATTACACGACACGATGTCATCGTGGTTAAACTTCACCTTAAATTTGGGTATTTATATATAGATTATTTTTCAAGGTTCTTTTTTTCAGATTATATAACGAAAGAAATGTGGCGGATGATTGTTGGGAGTGTTCTGCGATTCGGTTGAGCGGTGATGCCTTTCATGTGACAAATTTGACTTAACTGATATTTTATTTAATGATTTATTGCGATAAGAAAATAATTGGATGTCTGCATTTAGGAATTAAACTGGTTCATTGGAACTTGTCTAAAAGATTTTTCAGATGGACAAAAAGTTTAGGAAAACTACGTTCACATGAAAATTATAAAGTTTTCGTATGACATTTCAATTATTTCTGCAAAAGCTTATTTAATGCGCTCCTTTTTTCAAAGAAAATAAAACAAGAAAACTGAATGTCAGAACCACAGGTCATCAACTTGTACTCCTCCGTCTCCTCCCGTAGAAAAAAAAAATTTACACACGCTTTTTTAAACATGAATACGTGTGAACAGCTAAATGCAAAATTGTAAGAATGTTTGGTCAGCCAAATTTGACAGGCCCATTTGAAATGCAGAATCACGCATACAGAGTTAAATCTCTGCAGTTTTGAAAGTTTGTAGGCAAAAGTGGGTGGAGCCTCCTGAGATGATGTTCTATTTATTTATTATTCTATGGTCAGAACCCAATGCAACGAAACAACCATGTGTTGTATACACTGTTTGAAATTATATACGCTGTTCGGAACAGCTTAGATAGGTATAGTTGAACATTTTTGTTATAATTGTTTGGAAAGTTTTGGTGGGACGCTAAAAACTTCACAGATTGTGTTTGTTTTGACCATCTAGTTAATAGAACAGGTCTCAATTTTTAATTTTTAATTCATAATCTTTTTTTATGACTTCGCTATTTATTGTTTGGAAATTTTCAATTAGCAAGTTTGCATTTCCTGTGTTATTCCGCACACGTTCACGGTTAAGAATCATCTCGAAAACTTTTGTTTGTATAATTGTCAACTTCGTAATGATCATATTTCTCAATTTTTCGTCTCGCTTTTTATCACTACGCATTTAAGTGTCTGGATCTGGGACACTTTTGTTTAACAAATTCTTATTTTGCTATATAATTTTATCGCAACAGTTCTATTTTGCGTTTTACGTATAATTTCATATTTTAATACTGGGTAGGGAAACAAAAGAAAAATCAAAGGCAAAGAACATTAATTATTGCTAAAAACAAGTTGTTATACGTATATCATAATAATAAGCGATAAAAAGACTGCCTGAATTGTTTTTGTGAAATTACGTACCTAATACTAAGGGAGGCGAATGTAGGATTATTTATCTCATCGCAGCTTCTAGAAAAATGAACACCAATAGGTTAAACCTTAACATTTGCAAAACCGATGGTTGGACAAACTTTTTCAGGTACGTTTAGTTAGAAAATGGCCACTTCCGTTCTCTTTTGAAGCTGTACATAACTGCATAACTCGAAAATACCACTTATTTGCTACTAAAATATACATGCAAAAAGTTATGAGCATTTAAAGTTTTTGAATCCCAACACAAATCGATTATTTTCATTAAATAAACTCCTAGAAGTATGCTATTTTTTTGATTCAATATTCAAAGTTGAATTTATGTATATTATAATAATAATATTTTAACTATGTGTACCAAGGAATTTATATCATAGGTGCTAGAAGATAACTTTACGGCGAAAAAAATTGAAACATACATATACATGAAGCTGTATGCTGTGCTATAACTTTCAATTCGTGAAATGATTTAAAGGTTAATTGTCAGACAAGACAAGTAGAATTTATTGAAGTACTTGTTTAAGATTTGTGAAACGAAATGATCCGAACACGCGTTCACCAGAAGGGGTAATTTCGTGGATTAATACGTTGTACAGCAAAATTTTTGTTTTGTTTGTTTTTGCAATACAAATACACAAATTACAGCAACATTTTTATCAAATGATCAATTTGCAAACTTGTTTATAGACCAAAAGAAAATGCGGAGGAAGATTTTTGAAATTAGGTCTTTCCAAATGACGCAAACGTGTTGTTGTTCTTATATGTAGGAAAACTTATTATTAATTTTTTCATTGCATATGTTTAACTTTGCGTTGATCATTTCGCAATTTTATATTTTTTTCGTTTTATACTTTCGCATTGAATTGTTTGGAAATTTTCGTTTAGAGAGTTCTCATTTCGCAATGTAAAGCTTCACCTTTTCACCTCGCAATTTGTAGATATCTGGCATTACATTTCGCTCGAAATTTGCAAATTAATTGCGGAATAGTAAAAGGAGAATTGATAGCAAAACACGCTTTCGTAAGACAAAATATTGCAATCCAATAATAAGCGATACAAAAAATGAAAGAAAGTTTTTGTGATATGATAAATTCGAGAGCTGATTCGAAAACCAATTCAATATCTCTTGCGAGATAATTAAAATCTAAATGAATTTCGTTCAAATGGCCAGCAGAATATTGAATATTGTATATAACTGTAGATATCAAATTTTACAAAGCCTACATGGGCATTAAGTCAATATATGTAGTAAAAATTCTCGGTTTAAATCTTCATTGAATTATTTAGCGGATATTGTGTTTTATTAAAATTTAACATCAATAATTTAACTTACCATGGAATGGAATTCCTTTTCGCCACATGTCGTCGTTATAAAGCATTTATCATTGTTCGTTTTATTTTTGTTTGATACGTTGCAATTATTGTTAATAATGTTTTTATTGCGCTCAACATCTTTGAGTTTTTTCATCTAAAAATAAACAAAAAAAATTTTTTTTTATATTTTTACATTAATTATTATGCATAATTTAGTTTATATAAATAAAGAAAAAATAAACAAATGTATAACATTATTTTTTATTTTACTGTAGGAATATTTAAGTTCTTTAATTTTTACTCTCAATATTAAAATAAAAAGTTGGCTATAAATTTACCATTAACCCATTATATGGACTCCAAAATTTCTCACAGTAATTTTCTACTAATACATATAAATAAATCAGCTAATTAATTGCCGTGGAATTTTTCTAAAATATATAAATAAAAAAAAAAACAGGTGGACATCATTGAACCTGTCATATACATTATGTATGTATTATTTGGCAATTAGAACATTTTAATTAACTGTCCATTCAAAAACATCTTTCATATCATCTCTCCCATGACATAATTATTTTTTGAACAAATACGAGGCAGGGGCGGAATAGTCATAGAATAGTTTTTTTTTTCAAGAAATTATAAGTGAAACCATAATCAATAAGGCTGGCTAATGTAAGCGATTAAAATAACAAACGTTTTATTCCCTAAAAATCGCTAAGTTCACGCGGGTAAATTTTCTCCACATGAACCACAACAAAGGAAATGCGTACTTTCTAATAATATAAGCAAATACGCCCGAAAGAAATTCGCTTACATTCGCTGGCACCGGAACCTCAGCCTAAGAATGCTGTTATGTTTATTAAAGATAGAAAATGCGGAAAATAGAATGCAAAGAATGAACACAAAGAAAAAGGAAAACATAGAAACGAAATATCAACAAAATTGGCTTTGAATATTTTATCATATTGTGCTCTATAATTTAATTTGCATTGGAAGTGTTTGAATAAACCAACAATAACCTGTGAACTGAAACACTATTTCTTGGGCAGGATTTATAGCTTTTTTACAATTGCCAACCGCAATAATCCTTTTGTGTTGCTGATCTTTTTAATGTCATATTTTTGTTTATTCAGAAAAAGATTTACATATTTGATTTTATCAATAATGGGGCTGAGGCCGAGGGTGTGAGTGCCATCTTCAGGGTAATTTGCATATGTGAAAAGTTGTTATGTACAAACTGCTGTTTATTTGATAACATTAACTAAAATATAGTTGGCTTATCCCCCTAAAACCATCTTTTCAATTCTTAGGCCGTGTGCGAACATCGTTAAAATTTTATCCATTGGCTAAATTATGACACTAGTGTGGTGAATATAAACTTCAAAAATTTAATTAAATAAAAATTTTAGCCAGTGGATAAAGGAGTGGATAAAGGAGTAAGAGAGACAGTCGGAGTAGTGTGTTTGTTTTTATTTGCATTTATTTTTGTTTGTTTTATATTAATCATTAATGTCAAATTTTCCGTTTGTGTTTTTGTAAATTATGTTTAATTTAACTTCGTTACGTACGAAGAATTACTAAAATTAACCGATATACTCTTTTGTACATTAATATTCATTGTGAAACAAATTTTTTTGTAAAGTTCAGCTGCCAAACCAGTGTTCTGTACCGCGTTAAAACTTCCCATAATTTTAATTATTTTATAAAGTAGTTAATTTTTTTTTTCTTTAACAAAATAAAATAAATCAATACACATAAATAAAAATGGAGTGTCTGTTTGTAATGTTATTTTACTACACGCATATATGAGAGCATACACAGCCCTTATATCAAAACACATATTTTTAAAATGTTTGTCTGTCTGTTTGTCCTGGCTAATATCGAGAACATAAGACCGATTTTGAAGAGACTTTCACTGACCGATAGATAATGTCAATTTTTTTTGCATTTTCGTAAATATAAAC
Organism: Baccha elongata; assembly: GCA_951217065.1. NCBI lineage: Eukaryota > Metazoa > Arthropoda > Insecta > Diptera > Syrphidae > Baccha > Baccha elongata. Next base: position 54,716,193 of record OX578272.1, on the reverse strand, counting down.
CGATCAGAATCTACAGGACCGATTTTGACGGGACCTTCAGTGCCAGATGGCTGATAATATAGGAAGTAACTTATGATGCAAATTATCCCCTAGCTGGCGCTATGAAAAATTTATTTTTCAACTGACGAACGCGACGACGGGAAACGGATGTACCGATTTTGAAGGGGCTTTAACTGGTGGATAGCTGATGTTCTACGAAATGACTAAAGCTATTTCAAATAACCGAATAGATGGGGCTGGGGTCGCTTTTGCTAAAACTCTTATATTATGAGTTTGAAAGTTTTTGGCAAAATGTTGAACCAATAGGTTTATAACAACTCTTTCAAAAACAATGTTTTATCCTTTATTATTTCTGCGGTATACATATTTATAATAGAAAATGCTGTGTTTTAAGTTTTTGTTTTATATCAGAACAGAACAGCAGCGAAAGCGGTTGAAAATATTAAATGGGACCATATTTTCTAAACCACAGAACTGATCTGGATGATTGATATAATTCCAGACACATATTTGAACTGAGCTACTTTCTGCATAGTCAGTTTTTTTATTTGGTTCAAAATCAAAAACAATTCATAGGATTTACAAAATGTAGGTATAAGTTGAAAATGCTAAATGGGGCCATACCTTCTAAGCTACTAAACCGAATTGGATGGTTGCTACCATTCCAGAATCAGCTAAGAACTTTTCTATATGCTGCGTTCTTTTTTTCGTTTTTTCCAAAACAAATTTTTACATTTCCCCGTACCAAGAAATAGAAGGGAAAATTTTTCAATTCTTCTAGGGAAATTAAAAAAAAATATATTAATGTTAAAAATCCCATTTAATCCAGTTCGCACACCAAAAAGCTAAACATTTATTCACCTCAACTCAAACGTCAAAAATTAGCCAGAGGATAAAATTTTAACGCTGTTCGCACACGGCCTTAGAATAAAATAATATGTCTAGATGTAAGCAAGAAAATTTAAATAAAAAAAGTTAAATCACAGGCCTACTAGTTTCCAAAAAATTGGATTTATTCATCTGATAGTCTGGTGGATTATTGACTTTTTAGAGTAATAATTAAAATAACTTATTTAAGTAGGCATGTTTTTATTTATAAATTATTGAAACGTAAGATTATTAACATTTCTCAACATTTAAATCCAGGTGATTTGTCTTGCACCAATTGGCTAATCTCACATCAACATCTTCTACCGAAGTATATAACAATCAGATTACAGAAAATCCTGTACGGTAAAATTTAGGATCTTTCTATACATTATGACATAACTTGACTATACATATACAATACATGCTTCATCTATCTTAAATACAAACCACTTTGAGTGAGGGCTCTTTTAAACGAAAGTCCTATAGGCATAGTTGTCTATTTGCCTTTAACATAAACCGCCACTACTCGTAGATGAAGAACATTCAAACATACCCAAGTCTGCAATTGTTATAAAAAGATTCCAGTATTTTTAAGATACAAACAGAAACTAAAATACCTTAGGTAATAACTGGTACGGTTTAGCAGAACAATTCGTGGCCAACTGCAAACCGACACAACAATTAATACTGACAGAATACCAAAAACGTTTGTCCAGCTCAAAGCAAAACAGATCGCACATAAATAGTTAAGAAAAATAAAACTCAAGCTGTTACAGACAAACGTACCTATGAATGATAATTCTGTCCGTCCAGACTGTGTAGCCGGCACATTACAGTTAAACATTTAACTAAAATAATATATACATACATTGTACCGTATAGCATGATGGTATATTGCCGTAGTGAAGTGGTAATTATGGAGAGCGGTTAGATGATTTTTTTTTTCTTCAACTTAAGGCAGCTTGAAGTCAGAACATGGTTTTTTAATGTAGATCGTTTTAAAATAGCACTATACAATTATAGATAATGAAACGTTGATGGACACAAATTAAAAACTTAATTAAGCTGTTATAACTGCCACTTAAAAGCATCATGATGGTGATACAGATCGAAAGAGAGGAGTAAAGCACCTACACCGAACAAACAGGTCAGTGATCTGGGCAGGGTTTGGAAGGTGTTATCGGATAATGATCCACCTAGAGCTGCCTTGAAGCTATATGAAACAATGTTAAGCGACTAAAGAGTGAGTATTTGCATTCACAATTTGTATTTGCAAAATAAATAACTATATACTATTACAGCGAAATTAGCTTATACTTAGAGAATATTATTATAACCATACAAATTACTTATGGAAGGGTACAACTGAAAGGGGTATTTAAACGGCACTACCGATTTTCATCAAATTTGATGATGAATTATTTTTAGAAATTCATCCGTTGGCCAGGAAAAAATGAAATTTTCTATATATTTGCAGTGGCGATACAAAAATCGTGGAAAGTCGTAAATGTATAAGTATATTGCCCCTGATTTGATAGAGATGGTTATTTCATATGAGTACTCTCTTCCTACGCGTTTTTATTTTTTAGCTCTGGGCAGATCACGAATTAGAGCCTGAGCTTATCAATTTAGTTTTGAGCAGAGTACGCTCCTTATAGCGCTAATCTCATAATAAAACAAAATCACAATCTGTCATATAACATTAAAACTATATGAAGTTGGCCGCGCTGCGCTCTACGTAAGCTCTGATCGTTCGGAGTAAGCTCCGATCGAAAAAAGAAACAAACATTGAGCACTATGAGCATTTGGAGCTAAAAAAGAAACACAGATCTATTTTTGGCAGCTCTGGGGTGCACTGCTCCGAGCTAAGAAAAACACTTTTTATTGAAGAAAGAATCGATAATATGATATGAGATGATATGAGTGCTTCCCAAAGTGTTAAGAGTTTAGAATCTTGCGATGACGTCATAACACATACGTAAGAGTGAGAGTGTATATATAAGTGGCTATATAGAAATCTGTCTTATGATCGATAAACACTCCCTAAACAGTCTAAATTTACGCGTCTGTCAGGAAAACGGCTGACACAATTGCGAGCATTACGTTACGTACCTCACAAATCGTGAACTACTTGAACTACTTGTTTCAGGGTCAGATTTTATTTTTCAAGATTTAAGTTTGAGTGTTTTTGTAATTGTGAGATTCTAAAATATAAAATTTTTTAACTCCGAAATTATGAAAATGTAAAGCGAGATTTAAATTTGCGATATTTCGTAACCAACCCGACACAATTAGACCAATAAAAGGTCCATTATGTGCGGTACCACACAAATAGAGTATAGTTACCTCTTTAATTTAAAACTAGTTTGAGCTCAATCAAGCGATTTAGACAGTGAAGTGAATCCCTTTACGTTCGGCAGATCACTAGATATAGGATAGTCGAAGGAACATTAAATCGTGGCGAGGCGTCGAGATACTGTGACAAGCCCAAGAAAAAAGTCATCATCTTTTTTATTTTTTGGTTGAAAAAACGGGATTGGCGATGTTTCGATTTTTCATTGGCTGTCGCTAAGCGGCTTCTATCATATCATTTTCTGGTCGGGATTAATTGACTCACAATGGTTGGTAGCTCTGAGCCTTAAGCCACTGTTGCACCGCCACATATAATTTTCGCCTTTGGGAGAAATCAGGACATGAGCAGAGAAAATGGTGAATAGGTCCTCCTCCTCCTCCTTCTATTACAAACCTCCTGAGGATGAGGTATTATGGTTGTGATAGATGCAACACCTATACCGAGCTGGACAACATTTTTTTCATATACCTTTACATTATTAAAGCTTAGTCGCTTTGATGAAAACCGCCTTTCTTGCATAAGTACCCAATTAATAATTCATTCACAGCCATTAAGTTTATACATTTATCGCCTCCCGGAAAAATTCATTTCAAAAATTTATCGCCTTTTTATCGATTATGTCAAATGTCACCTAAGATCCAAGCGCACCAACCCATAACAGCATGATTTCGACCAAATCCAAAACTATACGATCACGATGCGGATCATAAATTTTTATCGCTCATAAGTCCTCAACCACAGGAAAAGGTTCTTCTTTCAAGATGTTGATGTAAGATCATAAATGCAACAGGAAGAACGATCCCTTACTCAATCTTTAGGTATCTAAAAAAGATCCATTGATCTTCATTGATCTATACGTTGTAGGCAGACAGAAAACAAACAGAAACAGACAACGTCAAATCCTCTTCGTCTTTAGTCTTTGTCATCAGCTATATTCAGTCAGCCAACTGGACAGACAGACAGGCACTACTTTTGATGGATAGATGCCTGTATCTTCATCCATTTTGAAATTTAAAACCCAGAGTAGGTATATACAAACATGCACCGACAAGATTGTAAAATTTAAAATCCAACAATTTATGGTAACAGAATAAAAAACAATAACGAATCATTGTTTTGTTTGTTTTTGCTATTTTTTAATGTTGCCAACTCTACGGGTTGAGAATTTATTTATGCGCGATTACAAAATTGAATTCGTAATTATTCTTTAAAATTACAGAAAGTCAGACAAGTCTTGGGTAGAGCGGGAGGATTAAGCTGCTATGCGTTGTATCTGAATTAATTTTGTTGGTTAAATCGAGATTCAAACGATTTGTGGGCGCGGATGGATTGATGGCTGAAATCGTTTCTTCGTTGTAACGGAAATGATGTGTGATGGTGGCGCTTCATAGATCAAATGTCAGTTTGGAATGATTGAATAAAGTGGTATAGGTATAATATGTTGCAGTGTTGCTGTGCAACTATTCTTTGTTTATAGAGTCTTGGAAATATTTTTTATTCAATATTCTTGAGAAACCGACAATTTTTTTTTTTGCAACTGACACATTGAGATAAAATGAAGAAAAAAATACGGTTTTTATAGAATCTATGACGTTTGCAGTATCTACATATTGTAGGTGTACCTACATACAAATATTAACAAGAATTAGCAAATTTTCAAAAATTATTCTTTTTATTATTTTAACTTCTGATTTGTTGGCATTTGTTATCTTTTATTCAATTTTAAAGAAAAAAAAATATTATTTTAAATTCAAAATAGTGAAGAAAAATGAAAAAAATAGCTTTATTTTGGAAATAAATTGTTCAAATTTACTAAAACGCAAACAAAATCTAGTTCTTGTGCGATGTGAACACTCTATAGTCATATCTACATTTCAATTCGGTGGGAAAAACCTATAACACAATATTTGTTAAAACGCATTAAAAAGCGTTTGAGCAAACGCATACCTATTTCGCCGGTCAATAAAGAGTTTTTAGGGTGCGTGCCATTCCTCCGGAATATTGTTCAGGCTGCTTAAGAAGTCACCATATACTAAAAGTATTGACGTCCGGGAGGTGCGTTACATACCACGTGCATACTAATTTTGTTAAAGTGTTTAGATTTTAATTTAAGCGGTTACTTAATTTGATTAAATTAGTAAGGCCTTTTGGGACTAAATTGAATCTCATCAAATTTTCTACAATTTGTATTATAACCAGGGGTGCAATCGTGTTAGATGATATAGTTGATTATCACAATTTTGATCATCGCTTGTGATCACTGATCACATTGGGCCATATTCATAGATGTTTCACAAAATCTTATTAAGTTGTTTTTAAGCTAAACTCGAGTTTTTGCTATGCATAGAAAATTTAAACCCAAGTCTAAACGAAAAACTAGAGTCTAACTTTAAACTGGACCGAACCCATGTTTAAGTTGTATTTAACTCTGATAAACGTCAGAAATAGGTACACAAGTGAAATAATTTTTTAAGGGTTGCGAGTGATTTTCTTTCTTGCAAATAAATGTTGGTAATTATGTACCACTTTACAAGCAAAAAAAAAAAAAAACAAATACATAAATAGTAATATTTCTACATATCTACCTACCTACAATAAGACAAATTTCAGCGGAATATAGGTAATTCACGCAGATGAGGATATAATAAGGCAATAAAATAAGCCAGATGGAGAAACTAGATACTGTGGTATTTTATCAGACATTTTCTTAATTTGCATTTTAAATTTGCATCGCGGATTGTGCTTATTTTAAATTTTATTATTTTTTGTTCCTAGACGAAAATTATCAATAAAAAAATATCGTAAACATCTGGCATGTATTGTTTTCATCCTGTCATGCATTGTTTTCAACCTTTCCTTCTCTTACTTAATACAAAATCAATCTATCCCACTCACTCCTTATGTGGAACCCAAATTTGGGACACGTTCCACTCGTGTTTTACTAAACAGAGCTGAAAAAACATCTATGCATAACATCTGTGTCTAACCTAAGTGTTAACGTTAGACTCCAATTCAGAAGAATTCGAGTTTACAATATGTCTATGAATATGGACCTTGAGTTTTCCGTCTGTGTAAGGTAATCACATCCACTTATTCAACTAAATTCAACTGTGTTCTATTTGCCGTAGTCATATTTTCAAGTAAATTCATTGCAATTGTTAAATTTTTAGTAAATATGTGCAATTGCGCAAAATTATAGTCAATTTAACTCGAAACTAAAAGCAATTTAATGTGAAACTTGGTTAAAAATACGGTTTTCTGTATTATAAACGGCATAAAGCATACATTTTCCTAATGAAGTTGTTTAACTTTAAAAACAGCATTATATTTTTAATGCAACACACTAAAATCTCTGACAGATAATAATGTTTTTGATAATTTGTATTTGATCACTAAAACTGAAAAACAAAAACATTTAAATTTTTTTTTTTTGTCCCACAAAAATAAAAAGTGAAACGTTAATTTTATGTAAAAGTGACAATCACAATATTTTTCTGTTCGGTTTTAAGCTATCACTGTGATTATCACCTTACACAGACTATATATACAGACTGAAAGTGTAGGTTTTGACTGTCACTTATCAGTTATCAGAGGGGTACGAAATTCCCTGTTTTTGGTATTTACGGATACCTATTTATCTCGGAAACGGTATAAGTTTAAGGAAAAAGAATTTTTTTTATTTAAAACTTCCAATTTTTTATTGTCTTGAAATAAAAAACATAGCAAAACGTAGCAATAAAAATCAGGACACATAATGACGGCGCATGATATGTGATAGCGGCTAGAAGGCTATTATGAATTTTTGTCCAATAAAAATGTGAACCAGTCGAATACAATAAACTGAGTTTCTAAATTTTATAATACATATTAACGTTAATTTAATATTAATTGTTTTATTAAGAATAGTTATAGGTACATTAAGACCCGTAGGTACTATAAAATACTTGTTATTATTTGTACCAGTACCATAGTTACATCTTGATCTTATACAACATACATATAGGTAGCAGTATTCATAAAAACTTCCATAAGCCACCTGATTCTTTTAACAATTATTTAAATAAATAGCCTCAGGGACACAACTCAATCAAAAGCGAAAGTTTAGTATGGAAGGGTACTCGAAGTCAACAACAAACATCAAAACGAATAAAAATGCAACCATATTTAGAGCAGTTACCCAAGTCTTTTAAGCCCCTTAGGCTATAAAAAAATACAATTTTACATTGCTAATCGAGTATACTTATATGTCTTTTATCCCAGCATACCTTTTATTTCTACATGTTATTATTTAACGACCTTTAACATTTTAGATGTAAGATGACTTCAGCAAAAGATCATAAAATATGCAAATATATAATTTGTTTTAATTGAATATGTTGAAGTCACATTAAATTTGAGGCTAAGCAAACAATGTTTAATGGAAAATACAAATTGCCGCTCAAACGAAGTTAACACTTTTCTCGTTCGTCGTCAGTAACTCATCACCTGAGACATAAAATCTATCGATAACTCAACTGAATGGGAAACTTCATCTCACAGATAAATCAATATATTTTATTTCTTCATCTTAACTTGTAACAACAAAATTAACATCGTCGTCGCCTCATCTTTGGTAGTTTTATCGATTTCAAGCACTTACCTACATTTTTGCCATCTTCGGTTTAAAGCTTTAATTTTCAATTCGCCACATATTGTTAAATGACCTGAATTTGGGACAACTAACTTTAAGTCTTTCAATTTCAATGTATATATAAAAAGATACATTTGTAAATACAGAACGGTTCTTCATATTCCCACAAAATGGCTTAAATATGTTTTGAATTTATATCTTCCTCATAGGTATGTCTATATGGATTGTTTGTAATCCAATTAACGGTGGTATCTTATAAGCATATTTTTGTTCGTTTGATATATCTTGATAACTGTTATTTCAAAAAGAAACAGTTTTTGTGACAAATAGAGCATTAAATTGGATTTGTATTTCATGAATAGGCCGTTAATTTGCGAAATGCCTATTAAAAGATACTTTCGATTAAATGGCTCCCAATGAAGTTCAACGAAACCACTTTCAGTGTTCCCACAGGTCATTAACAAACTATTCATTGAATAATCATTTTCTTTTTTTCTTGAATATTTTTTTCTTTTAAAATGCAAAAAATGCGTATTCTTCTTTGGATATGGTTGTCGTTGCAATGCGTAGCGTCATTGTTTTTTTTTTTTTTTTAGTTTTTTGCTCGAATGGGGGAAAGGATTATATTCACCAATTCACTTTCTCTCCACAAGATGGACACATATTATGTACAAATTGCAAGTGGTTTCTTGTTTTTTCAGTACCAACTACATATATACGATTTGCATTTTCTTCTTGCTGGGAAACTATGTAAAAATGGGAAATTAAGTAAAATTTATATTGTTGAACCTGCATGAGAGTTGGAAACGTAACACGTTAAATCAATTAAATCAGAGAAATTAAAATCAGGTTGAAGTTATGTCTGGAAGGGATTGCATGTAATAGTTTTCATGATCACATTTAAGTGTAATTAACGGTTTGTTATAATTATGATAATCGCAATATTGTTATAATAATTTAATGTTATGAAACAAAAAGATAGTTCTTTATCATGGAAATAAAAGATCGACAAAACTATGAAGTTAATACAATTGATTGTTGTGAAGTTGGAATTCAGCCAAGGAAACGCGATTTCTCGTTAGAGTTATTTTTAAGCAAACCAATTTTTTTAATAATTTTTCGATTAATTTTTTAGATATAATTTAAATACAAATATCAGAAAACTATTTTCCAGAAGAAACTGAAGGTTCATCATAATCGAGGTACAGAGAATAGTAGACGTTTTTAAGCAACTTTTCTTTAACAGATGCTGATTGGGTAACAATTAATATGACAAGAAGATAACCCACATCAAGTCAATGAAGAACCAAAACCAGGTATCAATATAGAAGGACGAATTTCAAGTCGAGACACCTTTTCATCGATTTCAAAATAGCATATAGGAGGTCGAGACGACCATGGGTGTTAATGACAACAGAAAACCAGTTTTTAAAATTTACAATAGTTTGTAAATATATGTACTATAAACAAACCTTATGTAATTACCAAATATCGATTATCAATACCAGTATTAATTCCTAAAGGAAAACAAAATAAAGTCCACGACTGGGCCCGTATTACGTATTACGATAATCGTTGAAAAACCCTCGTTCTCGTTTAAATGCGATTACGTAAAACGACTATCGTTTAAGTTTCAACGATACTCGTTTTGTCTTACGAGTGCCATTAGACTGTCGTCTAGCTTTCGCTCTCGTTGTCATACCATACCTATATTTTATTTGTTTTATTTATGGCTGCCGGTTTTGTACCATCTCGAGCAAAACTTAAACGAACAAATTAAGAAGCCAAACAAACAAAAATAATTGCCAAAAAAACTATTTGGCTTCCACAGTTTCACATACACATTTTTCCATGTTCTTCTCATTGAAATATTTGTGAATTCTCCACCTGCACCCCCACAGAACAATATTCACTATCCAAAAAGTAGTTGTGAATAAATATTTTAATATTTTATAATATACTATACAACACTCTTTAATTTCACACTCAAGTTTTTATTTATTTTGATCAATTTTTGACATCTATTCAACGACGTGAAGTTAGACGCGCTTTGAAAAAAATAGTATTTCTCTGTTTTATCTGGCAACAATTTCATGAAACCATTCTCGTTACTTGTAATCGCTTTATGTTGGGGCTTTCGTTTTCTTGACTATCGTTTTTTTGCCGTTCGTTTCGTAATACGTAATACGGGCCCTGGGTCGCACGTACTTGCTCTTGTAGCAAGTTACCACAAAAATTATTTTTTTATTAATGTAAATGATAAATACGAACAAAATCATAATATGAACAAAAAAATTCAAGCCAAAATCAAAGTATGCACAAAATTTTATTGCCTTATTATAAGTTTACAAAAAAGTATTCCCAAAATCGTTAGAGCGATTAAATCAATTAAGAAATAAAACTAATCACTTTTGCAAACGAATTTAATTGAAGTTTTATAAAGTTATTTAGATCTTTAAAAAAAAAAATTGTTCGTTGAAATCGATTAACTCGTTCTTGAGAGCTCAAGAAAAATCGTAATGTCATGTTTGATTGTTCTTGAGAGCTCAAGAAAAATCGTAAATTCTCTATTCAAAAAGTATGGCTTGATTCATATTAACGGACGTTTAAGAGGATGAAACCGCAAAAAACCAACAACAAACATAGGTATAATCAATATTTGAAAGAATCAAAAATCGTAGTCTTAACAATTAAGAATTTCAAAATCTGATTCTTTGATATAATCATCCAATGGGTTCTGGGAGTACATAAACATTCTTACAGAATTTTGTTTGCACTGTAAATAGGAAACAAAAATATTTAATTTTTTAACAATTTAAAAAAAAGTGGCAATCATGAAAAACGGCCATAACTACTTAATGGTAAGTTTTTTGTTACAAATTTGCAGTTCTACAAAATGAAGTACTTACTTTTTTTATTAAAAAAAATTATTTTTTTATAAAAAAACCCTTACTTTCGTAATTTGTTAATAACTTTTTATGCTGGCAAAAAAACGGTAGACTTTTCTTCCCTATATTAACTCACCAGAAGAAAACTTTTACAAGAGGTTCAACTTGTAATTAATTTGTGACAGCTTATGTATATTGTAAAGTGACTGGACTATACTGTGACTGGACTATACTTGTGGGGGGAGGGCAAATTTTTTTAAACGAAAAAAAATATATATACAAATTAAAACGACAAGAATGCTGCCATAATTATTATGGTGTTGCTTCTTGTAAAAAGCAAGGGCAGTGACTGTTCGGATGTGGCTTTGTCATCATATCTAAGCTTAGATCACGTAAGTGCGTATTAGTGCTTCTTCAAAGGAATAGACAACACCAGTATAACGGAGGCTTTGATCTACCAGTCAAAACCTAAAACAAGTTAGATGTTGAATTTTAAAGTTAAAATCTCAATTCGATGTAAAACGTAAGTGGTAATTTGACAAAGAATTCATAAAAAAAACAAATGTCTTAAGCTATAAAATAAACGTGTTTATTTCAGTAGCTTAAGACATATGTTCAGGCAGGAATTCCATTTACGTCTTATAAACCATATTATCATTTTTAAAAATAGTCGTGTATATTGTACCCAGACTTGTGACTTGAATTGAATTTGAAAACAATATAATAAAGTAGGTAAAATTTGATTGTGATTTGATGAAAAAAAAGCTGCTCCTTTCAACACCACCCCCCCCCCCCTCCCGAAGTTACGACACTGACTATACTACAGTTACGCGAAATAAATAGATTCTAAACTCCTCACGCCTAAGACCAAATGCACAGTATTCAAACTCTACTACTACTACTACTACTACTACTACTACTACTACTACTACTACTACTACTACTACTACTACTACTACTACTACTACTACTACTACTACTACTGCTTTACGACAATTAAGAAAGGAGGAGTCGCATCAGAAAGTCTGATTCAGTTTCTCAAAATAATCATGTACGTATTCTATATATACTAATACCCATATACATATAGGAATAAAGTTTTGCTCTTTTCGTTTCTTGCTTGATTTTTCATTGTCCTATTTTTTTTTCTTTTCTTTATTGTAAATTGATTCAAAATTTTTCATAATTATTTTATTTGCCAAATTTCTTTTGTTTCTCCATTTCTTTAATAAACACAAATTTTCAGAAGAAATCATTCCAATTTTTGTACACGATTTTTGTTGGGAAGCATAACATTTTTCGGAGATTCGGTAGATTAATGAATGAAAGAATACAAGATTACGACACTTGGTTTTTTTCAGCTTTTTGTTGTTGTGTTTTTGTCACTTGTGACGTAACCAGAAACAGAAAAACAAATAAATGGTGGAATCTTCTTATGACCTTACCCGAACCAATGAGAAAAATAGTGCAAGGTGCTTACGTCACAAGTGAAAATTACGTCACAAGTGAAACAACAACAAATTGAAAATGCCAAAGTGTCGTAATCTTGTATTCTTTCATTCAAGCGGTAGACACATCTTAATTTATAGGCCGTGTTTCGGCGTCAAGTGCTTAGGCTTACACAGCAAAAAATAAAACCGCTATGTTCACTTTTAACTCATTTTTAGTTTTAGAAATTATGACATACAGATGGCGTTGCTAATGGTGTGGAGAAAAATATGCTTATCAGAGACACAAAAACAAATTAAATTTACCGGAAATCCGAACCGGAAAGGTTAAATTTAAAATTTAAAATTTTACTGGAAGTTAAGACTTTTAAAAGAACAATCTTAATCCGTGACGAATATATTTCTCTATTGCACTTGCAGTGCCATCTACACTTCAACAGTTAAATCATTCATATTCACTTTATGTTCATTTCTGATTGCTGAATTATTTATACACACTTTTGGTTTTTGTTGGGATTAACATGTAAAATTTTACTGAGCTGGCTAATGACTTGACGCCGACACACGGCATATATTTCCGTTAAGAAGCCAACGGTTTGTCTGACGAACGACCCCAAAGTTGCATTTTCGGAACAAAACAATTAAAGCTATTTATTGAGATTTTTTAGAAAAACTGACTAAGCAGAAACAACCACCAAAATAAGCTTTAGCACATTTTTCTTTTACTTAATATCCGAACTACCATAAACATCACAAAATAGAGTTTAATGTTTGAGGAAATGTTAAGCTGAGACACCACAATAAGTTGTTAAAATAAATCTTATTAGAAATCCAAACCGGATAAAAGAAATTTTATTTTTTATTTTTATATTTTATATTTTAACGGGAAGCTTAGCATTTTTTAGAGATACAAAAGAGGTGTGTTCTGAAAATGCATAAGTAGAGGCAAGAATCGAAATGAGCTTAGCGGTTACCCCAACCGGTAAAAAATAACCTTTTAACAGGAATAACAAATTTACTTAGGTTTAAGCCCCTTAGAATCTTCATTAAGAATAATTTATTTACACCTCGTTTTTGACGGGTTTTCAGCTAGTTGTTATAAAATTGTTTATTTTTTCTATATTCGCAGATTCCGCATGGTTTTTAAAGGTTTAGGAGGATCATGTCATGATCAGAATTTAATGATTTTGTTATCATAGAATGGTTTACCTTCCGCTCTTTAAATCAATGTATATAGTATTTGACATTCCTTACAGTACTGGGGCCCAACTATGTAACTCGATTCTACAATTAAAATAATCGAATTCGCAAAATCCGAACTCTGTAATTCTATAAGAACGCTCTAATAAACGAAAGTCGAATTTTTTTTTTTTTTTTTTCTTTCGGTAGGTGGAAATCTTCAAAAGACACTTGATAATATTCGGTATCAAGTAGTGTGGGACTTCTACCGCACTAAAACCACCTAGAATCATGACCAATCTATAAAAGATCGACAAATGATTTTAGTTTCTCAATTTTTAGTTCACATTTTGGGAAGTTTGATGATTTAATACTTTCCCATCGCTTTTAGACCATCAGCTCATGAGGCTTGGTTCTTTTTAGTCTCCGAACATTGGTACGTACATTTAAGACTGTCTCCATTTCGGAGTTAGTGTGACTAATCAGTCGCTGATTGTGTGATACAGCGTGTTTTCTAATTACTTCTGTAACCATTTCTACTTGAAGGTCACAATGTAAATCGCTGTTTCTTATATACCAAGGGGCGTTTACTATTCCACGAAGGACTTTGTTTTGGAATGTTTGGATGGTTTCCGCATTTGTTTTCTTTGTACAACCCCAAAGTTGGATGCCATACGTCCAAACAGGTTTTAATACCTGCTTATACAACATTAATTTGTTTTCAATTGATAGGGCAGAGGTTTTTCCCAGTAACCAGTACATTTTTCTATATTTTAAGTTAAGTTCTTCCCTTTTTTTCTTGATGTGCTCTTTCCATTTTAGCTTTGCATCCAAAGTCATCCCAAGGTATTTGGCCGTATTGGAGTAAGGTACTACTTTACTATTAATAAAAAGTGGAACATTATTAATCTTTTTATTAGTAAAGTTTATATGCGTTGATTTTGTTTCATTGAGTCTGATACGCCACTGTTGCGTCCATTCTCTTATCTTGTCGACTGCATATTGCAGTTTTTCTGTTGCCTTTACAACGCATTTATCTGACACTAATATCGCAGTATCATCTGCAAAAGTGGCCATGATCGCATTGTTGTCCACTGGAATATCCCTTGTATACAACAAATACAGGGTTGGTCCTAAGACACTTCCTTGTGGTACGCCGGCTTCGATTTTCTTAAGTTCCGAATACTCTTGCTCGTACCGTACTCTAAAAAGTCGGTCGGTAATATATGATTTGAGTATTTCATAGAACTGCCTGGGAAGGTCCCTGTGCAGTTTGTACTCGAGCCCCAAATGCCAAACCTTGTCAAAGGCTTGAGCAACATCTAGAAATAGAGCGGAACATACTTGTTTTTCTTCAAGTGCTTTTTCAACAACATCCGTAATTCGATGTACTTGGTCTATCGTGGAATGTTTGTTTCTAAATCCAAACTGATGATTTGGTATTAGTTTTCGTTCTTCTATTATTTTGCTTAGTCTATTTAAAAGCAGTTTTTCGAAAACTTTTGCCATAATTGGTATAAGCGATATTGGTCTGTAAGATGTAACTTCGGTTGGTGGCTTACCTTGCTTTGGTATAACAATGACTTCTGCAATTTTCCAATGATGTGGAACATAACGGAGTTTAAGGCATGCATTTATTATGTATTGGAATTTTTTGAAGGCTATTGTTGGCATTTCTTTCAAGACCTGAGCCGTAATTAGATCATACCCGGGTGATTTTTTATTTGATAACTTTTGATGGCACATGCTTTTTACTTCTTTGAGCCTTACTAAGGGAATTTCTAAGTCATCATTTTTATTAACAAATTGTAAGTTATTTGCCCCTGCACTTTGTGGAAACGGCTTAAAGACATTCGAGAGATGATCTGCGAAGAGGTCAGCTTTTTGTTTCGGAATTGCAGTCCATTTTCCGTCTTGTGCTTTGATGGGAGGATTTTGTTGTTGCGGTCTATTCAGACGTTTGGTAGCTTTCCACAGTGAGTAATCAGTAGAAGCATCCGTCGTCAAACTTTCAAGAAAACTGCTAAGTGAATCATTTTTGAATTCATAGATTCTTTTTTTCAATTCGTTATTTAGACGATTAAATACTCTCTTATCGCCCGGAAATCTCGAAGTTTGCCATTTTCTTCGAGCCCTTCTTTTTTCCAATATTAACTCTGTTATTTCTACAGGGTATTTTATTTCTGTTTCTCTTCTGTTCAAAATAGTTGGCGTGCTTTCTTCTGCAGCCTGTTGCACATCAGCAATAAATTGTTCAACTTCGTGGTCAATTTGTTCACTAGTTTCCATTGGGGATCTAAGGTCAATAAAACTTTCCAGTTTTACTTTAAATTCTTCCCAATTTGTTCTTTTATTCACGAGCTTTGGATTACTTTTTTCTTTTATTTCTACTTCACTCAGTGATAAAATAGCTGGAGTATGATCTGATGAAAGATCGTAACTACCTACAACACTTACATGATTTCGCTTTATACCTTTTGCCACGAAAAAGTCTATAAGGTCTGGTATTTTGTTAGGATCAGATGGCCAGTAAGTTGGCGTTCCAGAGGAAAAGAATTCACATTTGTGTTTGCGACCTGCTAGATAAAGTCGTTTACCTTTTGTATTTATGAGCCTAGATCCCCATTGGGTATGTTTAGCATTGAAGTCACCACCAACAATAAAGTTATTTCCAAGCGAATTAAGGAGTTCTTTATATTCTTCTTCTGTTGGAGAGCGCCTCGGTGGACAGTATATTGCAGCTATTTTAAACTCTTTATTTTTCATGCCTATACTGATTGTTGCCACTTGCATATTTTCATTTATTAACCCGGCTTCCTCATGATGTACCAAGCACTTTTTTATTAGTATTGCCGATCCTCCTCTAGCTTTGTCAGCTGGATGCGGAGCGTGATAGCACGTATAGTTTGGCATTTTATTCTCAAAACTTTGTCCAGTGGCAAAGTGTGTTTCAGACACGAGACAAATGTCTACATTCTCTACGTCTAAAATGATGTTTAATTCGGATGCATGTTGCAAAAGGCCGTTTGCATTCCAAGTAGCAATTTTAAGTATTCTGTCCATCATTGTTTTTTAAGAGCGACTTCTTCGCTTAGCTGTTTGATGGTTAAATCCTGTTGGTCGATCCTTTTGAGAATAAGTTGCAGCATTTCTTTTACGGAAGTTTCTTCATTTTTCCGTGCATTTTTTACTATAGTCGAGTATGTTTTTTCAACAGTTCTGCTTTGGGTAACTTCCTTAGAGGGCTCTCTCTTAGTTTTATTTTCCACAGCTATTTTTACTTTTTCTGCGTTCCTAAGTTTTTTTTTTCCAGCAGACGTGTTTTTTCTTAAATTACTGCCTTTATATTCTTGGAATTTTTTAGCAACAGGACATCCTCTATAACTAGCAGGGTGATTACCTTGGCAGTTCACACATTTTGCTTTAACTTCTTTGCTCACTGTACAGCTTTTCGTTGCATGTTTTCCTCCACACTTTACACAAGCAAACTCATGGTTGCAGTATTTTTGAGTGTGACCAAACGCCTGGCAACGTTTGCATTGTGGAACAATCTTCGGCTTTCGCAAAGGTTCAATTTTAACAATTATGCCCATAATCGATCTAATATTATAGATCTTTTCGAGACTTTCTTTGTTGTCAAAAGTGAGCATGAATAAAGGAAGAGATCTTTTTCTTGTCTTGGTTTCCCCAGAGGAGTCTTTCGTTGTTTCATTCTTAAAAAGATTGACTGCATCAACTGCTTGAAAGCCTTTTTGAACAAGGTCCTCAACTATTTCTTCAGCACAGCATGAAGATTGGAGGCCTCTGGCCACTACTTTTACGGCTCTTGTAGCTTTGTTCTCGTACGAGTGCCACTGAAATTCGTGCTTGCTTAGTTCTTCAGTGACAGATCTATACTCATCGGCGTCTTCGACAGTGACTTTCCAATTGTTTTTATTGTAAGATGTGTATTTACACTCTTTTTTTGTTACATTCTCAATTATTTTCTTCAAATTTCCAAATATTGGCAATCCAGAGATCATAATTGGAGGTGGCAATGCTTTTCTATTGCCTCTAGAGTTAGATTCTGCTCGCACATTAGCTGGCACATCTTTTACTTTTTGTTTTAATGTACTCAATTGTTTTTTTATTTTCGGTTGGAGAACTTTTGTGATTAATGGGATCAATCTCAGGGCTACCTTCCGCTTTTCTTTTTTTAGCATTACGCCTCTTTCTTTTACTTTCGGTTTCAATCAAAAGTTCTTCTTCATCAGTTTGATATACAGTTGCAGATTTGTTTGCATTTGTCTGTATTGTAGACTCCGACTTTTCCTCGTCTAGCAAGGAAATTTTCTCTTCGAGTTTTTTGACCTGTTATTGAAGATTCTGAACTAAAACTTCAAGTTTTTTTCTAGCTTTTATTTCTATTTGCCATTCATCAAAGTAGTGTTTGGATTCAACTTGGCACTTTTCTCTAGAACTCTCTTGATCTATATCGTCGATTTTGTCGATCTTTTCATAGTCATTGGTTCCATTTTCGTTAATGATTATTACATCATTTGTAGTTGTCTGAGTTAAAGGTGAATTAACCCTTAGCGTTTTTAGCGGAGTTTTCGGTGTTCTTGTACTCCTATCAAATTTTATATGCAATAATTGGTCCTCCCCAGAATCCGTAGGACCGATCTCATTAGAGAGTGGATTTTCCAGTTTTGCTGGAGTGCCACCTGGGGTATTTAATCTGTTTGTTTTGTTCATTGTCATAAATACATGTTTAACTTTGCTTTTTGCTATAAATAGTTCAGTTAATTCTATTCACAGTTTTATATTCAGCCGTCCCTCTGGGATCAGACGCTGACCAGTGTGCCGCACAATTTGTGTCAGACGCTCTTGGATTTAATGTTGAGCTGGTACATTCAGAGTGATATTTTTCTCCTAGTTCCTGAAAAGATAACTCAGGTGACACAGCTCTGGATCCAGTGGATCCACGTTCGTCGTTAGTTCACCTTTCGGCTATCCAGCGGGCACCACATGGAGGTGACGATACGATTTTGCGCCGCCAAGAACGAAAGTCGAATGAAAAAAATTTATTTTCGCAAATTTGGCACTACCTAACTCGAAAGTAGATGTCAAAACCATTCGAATTCGCATAATATTGTTCGCATGCAAATGTGTTTGCGAGCAATCCTTTAAAATTAAACGAAAGCATACAATATGCATGAAAACATATTTTTTGTAATTGTTAATATTTATTTAACTGTTTTTAACTAATCAATAATACATTTTCAACGTAAGGACTCACATAAAAGTGCGAACACAAAAGCTTCTCAATTCAATGTTCTTGGCCAACACAATGACGAAACGCACCGATTTTGACAAAAAAAAAATCAAGGATCAACACATAAATTCATCTTCTAAGAGCGCTATTTTTATTGCAAAACTGAAAATAAAACATTTCACTCTGTAATCGCTTTAATATACATATGTACTTGCATTTTTAATAATTCTTTTTGCGATAAGCACCATTATACCTACCTCCGTGTTTTGTACAATGTATTGCATTTATATCGTTTTTTCTTGTTCCAATTTACTTCCCATTGGAAAAATCTGATAAAAATCAAATAAGTTAATATTTTCATTCAAAAACTTGATTTAATTCAAAATGTTTCCAAAAAAAAAAAGGTTAATTGACTCCTTAGTTAATTCATCTGTCAAATAGAATGCGAGACTCGTTCGAAAATCGGAAATATTGTGGGACATTTTTGGGACTTATTTTATTCGATTCTCATTTCATACATAGTGCAAGTTGAAAGTAGAATCGGAAATGATTTGCGAATAGAATCAAAAGTAGAATCGAGTTACATAGTTGAGCCCCTGTAGTGAAAAAAAAAATAATACCTTTTTCCAAGTGTTTTTGATGTTACATTAATAACATTGTCTAGTGCAATAGACAGACGATTTTTGCAAAATCGTAAGATATTTTTGAAAACGTAAAATTTTCAGCTATTATTTGCTCTCAAAAATTTAAATCGTATTATAGCCTCGTTATATTATCCCTATTCCTTCATCTTGAAATAATGGATAACTTTGACGTTTGAACTCTTGATATCACATCAATTTGCGACAGGTTCAAATATATCACTTCAGTTGCTTTTGCTTCCCAACATCATAGCATAATTATATGCTAATAACTTTGATATTAGATACAAGTGCACCGCGATCATGCAATGTAACAACAGTTGCATTTAATACGTCTGACAACAAGCCAAGATGCCGCACTCTTGAAACATTACACTAATGAGTTAGCTTGAGTGAAAAATTAGCGAAAAAAATGTCAAGGTGGTTATGATTGCGGGCCTGGTTTTCTTTATGTCTCATTATACCTCGTGATGTTATAGGTATAATCAAGTTAAGTGGTTTTACATAATATCATTGTATATAAATATATATGTATATACAATGATAATATGCATGTTTTGAATTGATGTATTTAATACTAGACCGGTGTTACAATCACGTGACTTAGTGACATTTTGTGAAATTAATTATGGATACGAACTTAATAAAGTGGATTAATTAAATGTGTTAAGCACTATAAACCGCTGTTCTTATGATGAAGGTGTTGAGGGTAGGTACTTTGATAGATGCACTATATGATGATAGATTTTTGACGCTGTGACAAAATTGTTGAGTAACTTTTAAAATTAAATTTGTAATTTATGGATTTATAGCAGTTTGTTTTTTTTTTCTGGTGTTAGTTATTTGAAGTGAGGTGAATTATTAAGTTTTCTACAGACTATCTTAAAAGTAAACTACATACTCACGATAAGGTTTAGTTCCGCTATTATTATATTGTATGGATAAGGAGGAGACATAACCTTTTTTTTCTTCTGCAACCACAATAGTAATCGTGTTTCATGGTAATATTCACTTTAGCAAAATTCTTATAGTGTTTAATTGGTAGGTACTTTCCAAGGTACTTTCCAGTGACTAACTATTATATGTTACCAATAAAAAAAAGCTATTATGGCAGTTACAATAAGTTATGTACAAATATTTACTTCATTAATTTTGAAGAATATTCAAAAATGCTTCAAACTTATATTATTTTTATCAAAAGAGTAACTTTTAGTTGGTACACTTTCTCTACTATTCTATCAAAAGTACTCTACCGTTGTAAGCAATTTGAATTGGCAAAATATGATAGAATAATAGATAGGCGTAAGACCCATCTTCTTTTTCATACTAAAATGGTATCTTTATTTTTTATTTATAAAAACAGCATTGGTAATGTTTGCATTCAGTGGTGCCTCATGCAATATTTTATTAAAGCGTAGTTCATTATTTGAAAAAAAAAAAATAATAAATAAATCGTTATGTATCCATGAATTGAGTGCGGCAGTTATTTTCTGACAAAATATTATATTATATACTAAAACGGTACCATCACCATGGCCACCCAGAAGTGAACAGCAATAAACCAGTGGGATATTTTCAAAATCTGTTGTTAACAAAACACATCCGAGCATACAGATATGCATGTTGTTAACTATATACCCTGTCCATTTGGTATGGAAAAACCTTCCTCGCTGGTGTACCACTACCACGAGCGAGAAAGGATATTTGCCTTTCACTCTGACCAATGGGTTTCTATAAGCTATCTCCATTTTAAGGTTCTTATAGGCTTGCAAAAAAAATGCAGCGAATCTCTCAAAAATATTGATAGGGTTAAAAACTGTAGGTATATTAAGATACATCTGCATGAGTTAAGAAGAATTAAAATGCTCATGATAATAACTATAGGGACATGACTATAACGGCCAAAATCATCATTTGTTTTTAGTTTCTTTTATTTGTGTTGAAAATGCATAATTGTTTGATAAATTATTGATTCATTGATAAATTGGATAATTTAATGCAAATTTCTAGTCTGCTTTTTGTAAAATGCCATTAATTTTTTTCTTTTCGGACTGTCAAATGCTTACAGTTGTCAAACTTACACATATAACAACGATTCGGATCGCACACCTCACGCGTAAGGCCCAACTATAATGCGCATGAGTAAACATGAGCTACTGTCAAAATCGCATGTGTAAATGAACGAATACAAACTGTCATATGATGTTGGCTATAATGGACATCTTTAAGTTTCGTTAAACATGAGCTAAGCATGAGCTGTGCGATATGAACCGCTCTTACATATGTAAATTTGACAGCTGTCAAATAATCCGAAAAAAAAATTTATTGCATTTTAACAAAAATTGACTACCAAAAAAGAATATCAAAGATTACCAAAATTATCCATTTCATAAATAAACCAATAAATTTAACAATTAATTATGCATTTTTAAAACAGTTAAAAGAAACTAAAAACAAGTGATTTTCACATGTTTCACATGTTCATTATGTGCAATGTTCATTCAACATGTTTGTATAAACATGACGAAACAGTTCTTTTAATTTCGACAGTAGGTCATGCTAGCTCATGCGCCTTATAGTTCTACCTAGGACCAACCATAATAGTCGTAAGCAATCGAAAGCTAATGTCAAAATTCTACGTACAGTTTCCTTAAGTGCCGCCATTACCTTAAGTCGACCAAAATGGTCGACTGCAAACGCAAGCACATTCCATTCCACATGTATTTGGCTGGCTGTAAGATTTACGTACGTAAACTGCGCTCTGGATCGCTCTTTACGGACTGAAGGAAAAGTGAAGGAAAACTTGCCCAAACTGAGCAATCCGACATTATGTCATGTGCGCACTATACAAATTCCCTTTTCTCGCTCATTTCGTACGGGACCGTACGTACCATTTCTCCTATTACGGTTCTACCTTTGGTTTAGCTTATGCTTAACGAAACTCAACGATGTCGATTAGCCAACGCCATATAAGATATGACTGTCAGTGTTGGCAACGTAAGTTACTCCGAGTAATAGCGTTTTTATTAGGTAGTTCGGAGTCGTTCGGAACTACTCCGGAAGATTCTGTTACGTTCATTTGGCACTAAATAACAGTTCAAGTTTTGAAAAGAGGAGAAATTTAATTCCGGACTTGAAGAATCACGCAGTGGTGAAGAAAAAAATATTTTTCTTCTTGAAATAAATAAATTATTCTAAATAAAGCCAATATAGAACATCAATAGTTTCCTCGCATATTTTAGGTTCCATAACTTGTTATCACCCCTCATCACCGACATTTTCCTCAAATGGAAAAAAAAAATGCATTTGAAGTTTCACACATACAATGATATGCAAAAGAAAGAATTACAAAAGTATCTTTGCGCGTTCATTTGGTGTTCGGAATCGGACAGTTCTGCTTATCGATTCTGGACAACCAAATGAAAACGCTATAAGTTACCCATTTAGTTACGCGTAACTAATACGGTTCATTTTCCGCGTAACTGATGTAACTAATGTAAATTATGTAACTAATGTAACAAAGCTGAAATTTACAATATAAAATATATAATAAAGCTAATGATTTAGATGATTTGGAGACGATTCTATATGCCTTAGAAGAAGAGACCGCGTTGAAATAGACACTTCTCCAGTTGAACAAATGCCCGTAGAAGAAATTTTTTTTGAAGAAATATATGAAACCATTTTAAAACGTGATTTTTTTATTCGAATTTTACTTTGATTTGAAGATTTTTTTGTAGAAATCTCATAATAATAGATAAGTTACATTAATTACATTAGTTACATTGGTTACGCGTAACTAATTAAAATTTTCAAAACTCGCGGAACTTACCAACACTGAAGACTGTGTGTATAATCTCTTATTTGCATCTGCGTTTTTGACATCAGTAGCTGTTGACCGATATTTGGAGGAGATGTTAATAGAGAGTTTCGATTGATAGGTTCTGAATATATTAAGGATTTCTTTGATCTTTTCTATTTTAATTGAATCTAATAGCGATTTGAAAAAAAAAAGGTAACGTAAAACTATAGGTACCTTGTCAATCATCAGCCATTTTTGTTGTGGTAAATTGATCATTTAAAGATGCAATTTTCAAATACTTGCAAGAAGTTAAGTGCAATATAAACTTTTTTGTCTAGCATCGTCCGATGATTAAGCCACCATTAGTACATTAAGTCATTTGCGCTACTCTCTGCACATCACAGTGAAAGTGACACTGACTTCAACGACATTCATCATAAAATGCACTGAAACCATTAAAATTGATTACCCAATAATACTTTTAACGAGAATTTTCATCTACGTAGGTATAGGTAGATATATAGCCATATAGTATTTGCCATACAAAAAGATACTCAATCACTATTGAAGCTGGTTTTGCGTTTATTTTTTTTTTATTGCAAATGTCATCATCACTGAAGCCATTAATTCGAACTGATCCGTCATTAGTTAATAGTCAATAAGTGATTTTTTACATTCATCTTTTTTTATTCGTCCTCTTGTCTATTTGAAAAGTAGGTAGGTATAGATAATTAAAGAAAATAAAATGCCGGAACGTTCGTCAAAATGTCTGCAACCAAGCATCTTGTTTGGCAGACTTTATGTTTTTGTTTGGGCTGAGCTTGTTATAAACATGTTTTTGGTCTTTGCTGGTTTCGCACTAAGTTTAAGCTTAAAAGTTGATAAAGTCGTTTAATTGTGCGTATTAAGCAATCGGTTTCATAATTCATTGCAGGACGGCGGCGGTAGGCGATGCAGGACAGTGCAATTAGAAATTTCATAGCGGCTCTTTGTCAGGTAGTTATATGAAAATTGCCACTGGATATAATTGAAAAGGAAATTGGCATTTAGGCCAGTAAGTTGTTTAACAAAAATATTTATCTAAGTTGGTAAGGCTATGAATAATGGATCCATGTTTGTTGTTGAAAAATATATGATGGCTTTTAAGTCGACTTATTATTCATTGGCAGTTAACATTCTATTTTTATGCAGGTATACCTTTTTACATTAAAGTTCGCTTTCCGTCATTATTTTGAACATTGTCTTAACACGCTACTTTATTTATTTATTAAAAACAATATACCTAAATCAAGAAATTGCTTGGAATAAAATTAATAAAACGCTATCAGTTTTGGTATAGTAACAAACTTTTGAAATCAAACTAAATTAATGAAAAAATGTCCCTACAGCCTAAACGGGTGGACTGATTTACTTCAAATTTGGTAGGTATGTTTTTTTAAGGTAATACACCCATATTTTTTTGTAGGTCACTTTAAGTCTAAAAATAACGGCACCTGCCATATAACGGTTATCGAAAACCTTATTTTTCTCAAAAACGGCTCTAACGATTTCACATGTGTAATAAGGTGTAGAAAAGTCTATCAAATAGTGAAAACCAAACTTACAAGAAAATTCGTTTAACGGTAACTACCATATAACGCTATTTTTACATTTCGGTTATCTCGATAAAAATGTTTCTGTTAAGTTTTAAATAATTAAAAAAAAAAAAACAGTTTTTGTGAATATTGATGGATTTTTATAAATTTTTTTGCATACTTTGATTCTGGTTTGAATATTTGTAAGACACGGATTTACAATTTTTTCGTGTATTCCGTTTGTATACTTTAAGCCCTCAGGTAACTTGCCACAAGAGCAAGTTTGTGCAACCCAGTAGTGCCCTTTATTCTTTTATATTCCTTGAAATGAATGATGCTTTAATTTGTTCCTGGGAGTAATCTTATTGGTATCTAGATATAAAAATGTATCTATACTGGTACAAAGAAATTTGGCGCCAAAAGCAAAAATATGTTTAAACTTTTTTTTAAGCTAACTTATTTCCGTTTCTATATTTCCATATAAGAATTACAAAACGCCACCAAAAAACTTCAAACTTGTATTTCCGAGTAATCGCCAATAAAATCTATCGAATTCGTTAGCAATTAAGAATTTTAATCGGGGTCTCACGTTTGATCCCAAAGGAGTCACCATTCAGAAGCAACCTCATCCTCATAATATGTAAGTTGATACATTGTTGTGAGTCCACTACTACTTTGTGTTTGTAACGACTTCTAAAGTAGGTATATCTATATCTATACTTATACCACAAAGAAAATAACTTCTTGGATACCTATACCTATGCTATTCTTGTCCAAATGCATCCTTTGCTTTAGATGCACTTATTTTCAATGGCCGATTGGTGTGTCATTTGGATAAACAAACCGCCATCTTTTTCTGCCTCTAGGCTGTTGTTGGATAACATTGTTTTTTTTTCGTAGAAAAATGAAAATACGGAAAAAGAAAAAAAAACTACTCGAACCGAAAAGCCTTCTACGGTATTATGTGGTGCCGTGGTGGTAAGGTGACATGGGCGCCATGAAGTTAATAGTTAACCTCCTCTTCTTAACAATTATAAATGTGAGGTGGTTTGTTTGTTTTTGCGAATTGGCATGCCAAATGCGTATAAAGATTCATTTAACAGCGGTTAGGGGAAAGGCGAACTAACATCCATTTTATCGACAAACATATCGAAGGCTCGCCGTATCGATACGACGCGACGCACGACCGAAACCGACGATTGCATTTTGTTTACCTACATTTTGTCTATAGAGTCTCTGTTGGCTTGTTGATAAAATAAAATCACAAGAGAAAGCCGCCACTGGCTTTAATGTGTAAGTATGTAGATATAGCGAACATCAAGTGCCGAGTTATAATAGAGTTTAAGGATTCAAAGAATATAAAAGGGTTGGTCTGAATAAGCGTCGGATTAACTCAAAGATAGATTTAACTGAGGTAAACTTGCTCTTGTAGCAAACTATGGAATCACGAAAAATTCAATAGATTTAATTATGAGAAAAGGCAAAAGATATCGAAAAATGTCCTAAACGAGAGATCAAGTTGTATGGTAGCTATCATCTTCGGTTAATTGTCCAATTTAAGTGATGCCATACCTACCAAATTCAAATGAAATCGGATACCTTAGCCGTTATTTATTACTGGCCAAATTTGTAAAAACCGTTAATACCGAATCTCCGTTATGTGAATTTTTACCAAAAACCTGAAATGCAGTTATTTTAACAACACTCCAAATATAACGTTCACAAAGATTTATCAAAATCTTTAGAGCTGTTTAGGCTGTAGCTTGGTAAACAGACAACCGCACATACGAACAAAGTGATAGGGACAAAATCTCGACTGCCAAAATCCCGACTGGACAGATTGAAAAATCCCGACTGCCGAAATCCTCACTGCCAAAATCCCGACTGCCAAAATCCCGACTGAAAAAATCCCGACTGAGAAAATCCGAATGGTACGAATAAGAAATTCCCATTTTCAGCACTTTTAGCACGTTTTGTACTTTTTTTTGGTTTTACACTAATTATTTGAAATAGGAATTAAAAAGGAAGAAAATATATATCCCAAGTAGCATTTTGTACCTTTTATGTTACAAATTTATTGTATGTCGTTTACAATTCATATACAGTTGCTGAAAAAATGTTTTGTATTTTTACATTAACTAATTGGATGATTGGTAAACAAATTGTAACACACAAAATGTTGTTGAAACAACACATCATCAAACGTAAACGTACTGTAAAGCAAATTTCGTGAAAGTAAAACCAATATCATAAAACATTTACATTTGTAGCAGTTTTGTAAAGCCATTATCAAAACTTTACTCTTACAAAACGTTTACAGTAAATAGTCACAGCACATCTTCAAACGTAAGCACACTGTAAAACAAAAATCGTCAATTTCACGATACACTAAATTTGTAGCAGTATTGTAAAACTATATTATTAAAACTTAACATTCACAAAACATTTACAGTGCAAATGTATTATAACAATCACCAAACGAGATAAATCGGCCATTATGTTTCCATTTTTTATCAAACTAGAAAACCAAAAATATTGAAATTCTATTTTTATTGATATTTATTAAAAACAAAGCATGTTACGGATTTGATTGAAATAGGACTTTGAAATTTATCTTACAAAATATTGAGAAATATGGTTTTTGTGGAAAAAAAAAATTGTTTTTATAAGAAATCATTTCTAAAATAAGAAAGTTTTTACAGGCCCCTTATTTTTATCGACCTGTTTTACAAAACTGGTAGAAAACATTTCTCGCGTTCGATATTTTGCCTTTACTTGCACAAAAAATATACATAATTATTGATTATTTTTATACCTCCCATATTATAATAATAATATCAAGAACAAGATGGAAAAAGTTTTGTTTTGTATACATATAGTAATATGATCTCAAATGGCATTAAGTATTTACCTATACAGTTTAATATTTTTCTGTAAACGATTTGTACCTAAGTTAGTTTTTATGTTATTTATTTCGAAGTGTTTTTGAACGTTTACATTTGTAAACGTACAAATCAGGTACATCAAATAGAATTTGTTCATATACTGTCAACACGACATTTCATTCCCCAAAACCGTTTACATTTTGGGTACAGTGAGTAAACATTTCATATACGCGTGAAACATTACAACTACGATGTTAACGTTCAGTAAATGATCTGTAGCTCTGAAATGCTCCTTGGAAGAAGCGAAACAGGCCACCCAGGTACTTTTGAATTTGGAACCTTTGGACTCAAGCGGCCGCCAGACGACTGGTCATACCCTAAGCGGAGCAACGAAGTTGCGTGAGCGGACTGACTACAGAAAGAGAGTTAAAATCTCGCGAAGCGGGCCACCCAGGTGCTGTGGAATATGGAAAAATTGGACTCAGGTGCCTGTCAGACGAATGGACATACCCCAAGCGGAGCAACGAAGTTGCGTGAGCGGAACTGACTACAGAAAGGATTTTGACGAAAAAATATTAAATATCATAAATGCTACCCCAGATAAGAAGTTAAATACAAGAAAAATAATCGGTAAAAACGATACCTACATGTCATTATGAAACATTTTTGCAATTAATTTTTATTGAAAAATTCAGTTTTAAATTGCCTTAACAAAAAAAAGTAGTTAGTCAATCGGGATTTCGCCAGTCGGGATTTTGCCAGTCGAGATTTTGGCAGTCGGGGTTTTGGCAGTTGGGATTTTGGCAGTCGGGATTTTGGCAGTCGGGATTTTGGCAGTCGGGATTTTGTTTAGTCGGGATTTTGACAGTCGGGATTTCGTACCCAACCCACGAAAAATGCGCAAATACCCACATACGCACACCATCCCAAAAGGCAAATAAGAGAGTTTGCTAAATTTTGGAATTTAGATTTGACCAAATCACATTAAAAGTCACCAATTTTTTTACAAAAGGTTTGATTATTATTGTTGTTATATTGTACTATTTGTACTAGAATGTCAGTTTTTATTACTGACCATTCTGTTAATTTTCATTGAATGTGTTTGAACAACAACAACAACTTAAAGGCGCTACCACCAATTTTACACGAATTTTTATTTACTCGTTTACGAATATTATTATTGATTTTTATTTAAATATTTTTCTTACAAGGTTAGGTACCTATAATATCAAGTAAAAAAACCCATTTTCTAAAATCTCATTTTATGAACAAGCATTTGGAGAAAAATCGTTACCTAACTGTTGGGACTGTCTTACTGTACCATTATGTAAATAGAATATGGGTCCTAAATAATGCTCTTATTTTTTATCTCATTTGAATTCATGAATGCAAACTAAATAATTATGATATACCTACATTTGGTATTTGAACCAACAGAATCGTTCTTTTAAAAAGTGCTCATAAATAATAATCAATTTATAATCTCATTAGGGTTGGGTACGAAATTCCGACTGTCAAAATCCCGACTGGACAAAATCCCGACTGAGAATCCCGACTGCCAAAATACCGACTGACTAACTACTTATTTTTGGTATGGCAATTTCTTAAGTAGCACACTGGTGTATAATTTGGTGCAAATTCATGAATTTTGGTGCGAAATTGCGAAAACTGATGGAACATTTAATATATTGGAGTATTTGTCAAAATAAACCGGCATAATCAATACACCATTGTCTTTTCTGTGCAAAATTTCAACATTCTTTCGAAATTCAGTGCAAAAAATAAACTGATTTTGAGTTGTTTTTAAAATAAACCATTAATGGTGATTCGATTATGAAACCAAACCTAAATGGAATATTTTTCACACTATACCTATTTTGTAGATAAAAAATACACTATTTCACTATTTGAAATGGGCAACTATATTTTGGAGTAGGATCCTGTGGCAAACAAAATACTCAAAACTGCATAGTGTAAAAAAAAAACAATAAAATGTTATTAAAATATGCATTGAAAGATTAAAAAAAAATAGAAGATCAAAATTAATTATTTAAAATGTTATTGCTGGAGAAAAAACTTTTATAATAAATTTCTAAATACCCATAATGTTGTTTTTGTTTTAAACAAACGTATGAACATTTCTTAACCATTGACAGCAAATTAAATACACCAAAAAATAAAATCTTAGATACATTTTTCACAATGATGCATTTTTTTCATTGCTCCTTTGCTTTGGCATATTTTTTATATCAAATCCCTGGATCGATACAAATTAGTGAATGTTTTGCACTGTTTCCAGTAAAATAAATTAACCGATAATATAATATGGCATATAAATACTACAATTGTGTATTTTTCTTCTCGTTTTTTTTCACATTGGTGCATTTTTTCATCTAAATTCAGGAAACAGTGTATATTTTACACGACCGACATATTAACTAGAAATATGAAATACGAAAAATGAGATTTTGTCAGCCGCCATGTTTAGAATGAAGAAAATGATTAAATTTTTCATTATAATATCGACTTTATTATGCCGCTTTTGGTGTTTTGAATTGTTTTTCGCATTACGTCTCTAAAAAAATTAAAGATCCAACAAAAAATAGCAAATCCTGAAAAAATAATTTTGAAGCATCGAACTAAAAATCATTAATTTATTAATATTTTCTAGTCGCTCAAATTTTTGACGAGGTAGGACCGAAAATCAGTCGACAGAATGTGTTTCGTTTTCAAAAAGGGAACTCAGATTCAAATTTATTAATGATTTTCTGTCGTACAATCATAGAAATAATTCAAAACATTTGAAGATACATTTTCGATCAGAAAATAAACAACGGTGTAAATTTAAATTAATTAAACTGATGACGATTAAATAAAAACACTTTGATGAGCTTTTATTTTAAAATAAATACTGAATATTAAACAATTAGCACAAGTTATATACTGATGGGTATAATTTGTGTACACTCAGTGTAAATTATAAACAGGAACGTAGTATATTTCCTACACTGGTTCGCAACGAAATGTCAAAAAATGCACTGGAAAATGGCACATTTTTTATATTTAAAATTATCACGGATGTGCAAAAAATTGATGTATTTTAGACTTTAGTGCTACTTGAGTTAAAACTGAATTTTTCAATATAAATTAATTGCAAAAATGTTTCATAATATTATGTAGGTATCGTTTTTACCGGTTATTTTTCATGTATTTAACTTGTTATCTGGGGTAGCATTTATGGTACCTATTTTAGTACTAAAACTTTGCAAAAGTTTTTTAATTTCAACTAATTTTTTAATTTATTTTTTTGTAAATTCAATATTTAGTACGCCTTGACCAAAAATTTTATTTTTTGTACATTAAATGTAAACTTGAACTCTAAATTGTTATACCTACTTAAAATTAATAAAAATTTAAATTTATAAAAATTATTAAGTAAACATCGATTTATTTAAAAACCGCTCTATAAGGATTTTGGAATTATTTTTTGGTAAACTTATATTTGAGCAATAAAAACTTCTGTGTACTTTGATTTTGGCTTGAATTTTCTTAAAAAGGAGTTTAAGCGCTTGATGTTTAAAATTTCAAAATTGTTTATTTAAAGTATTATTTTTTCCGCGTTGAGTGCTGGCAATCAAACATTTGTTTGTTATTTTAATGTGCACATACCTAACTTATAAATTAATATCACCACCCATGACACAATAGATACACTTTTAAATGACAAATTCCAATTCCAAATATACCATACATGCGGCCAGGCCATACTAATCATGCAAGACAGATTTTTAGTCAATTAAATTTCAATCTTATACAAGTTTTAAAAAAATGGTAAAAGCTACATTATAAACATTTATTATAGAAACCTACTATCGCTGCCGCAAAAGAGATGAAAATGACTAAAATTAGATCTTCACCTGAGGCAACATCAATTTGTTGGTAACCGCACAAGACAAACCGAGAAGCCACCAATGAAATAGTCAATTCCCAAAGCCACATCAGCCAACAACCACCTGCAGCTTGCACAGGTTGGACAAAGCAGCAAGACGCGCGTGCTCTCACGACCAAAATGCATTTGAGTCGATCGTGCACGTCGTTCCGCCGGAATAGAAAACACCATCAGACAATGTAAGAGAAGGGGTTAAAGAAAATCTCGTTTATGTGTCCATTTTGATGTCTTTCGAATGATGCCCTGAGGTGATTTTTTAGAAAAAGATCTTTTGATCTCAGTTTTCGTGTCACCAAATACTCTACTTCCCTAGTTCCAGTGGCCATTTCTAGTCCATGCTCCAGCACAAAGTCCTATGCAACAAAGTGTCACCTGTCACTTCCTTATATTTATGGTAAAATGACAATCTGAAAGTTACCTGTCAACACTTGGTCGGACGATGAAGCTTATAAATATTCGAATGGGTGGAAAATTCAAAAATACGTGTGTTTAGTAGACCCTCAAAGGCATTTATCTATAAGATACGGGAAAGACCAAGCAAATTATCCATCATCATTGCATCTCCAGTTTCCCCATCATCATCATCAGCATGTCTTGTGAATATCATAGCAAAATTCTTCTCACAGATGTTGCATCGGACGAAACTGACGCACGGACAGTTGTTGTTCATGTCTGTCTTCTGATGTTTTGGCATTTCTCTTCACTTTGTTCCAGATCCGTCTGTCCAGTGTGCTTGTGCGTGGCTTATGCAAATAGCCAATGCAAATAGCCAATGCGTTGTTTCAGAAATCTTGCAATAATGGAATAATGCCCGTCCACATCAAGAGATATGGCAGCACTGTAGTGTGGGAACGTGAGAAAACACTGTACTATGCTGAAACTAATTCTCGTGACTAATTAAAGGCTGAAATCCCTTTTTTCATCAAAAACACAAATATCTACAAGATTTACATTATACATGTTGTTAGTCGGAATTCATGCAAATCACAGTGAAATGAATGAAAAACAATTAAAGATCGCACCGCAATAGATTGAATAGATATTTCTTTGAGATTGTTAGCTGAGGATGCGAGAGTCAGAAAGTGAAGACAAATGATGGATGGGGATCGCACATTGCACAATAAAATTTTTTTTTTTTTTTTGATTACATTTGTTTGTGTATACCGATGTTTGATTGTAAAAAAACAGCTGATGGTTGATTTCCTCCTGTGTGAATGTAATAAGGCTCATTGCCTTGAAGATGTCGATTTTTATGCTTTAACTCGCTTTCTTGTGGGGAAAAATGAACTTTAGCACGAGGTGGTTCAAGCCGAGGAAGAACGTGACAAAATTAAACGAAACAAAATAATGCTCACCTGAGAAACAACTTCTTCCGCCATCCAATTATTATTATTAAGGAATACAATACACTTTATAAAAAAAAAAGTCTAGGAAGGTGATTTACAGCCGGAAACAATACAAGGATGTGACAAAAGATAGTTTATGGTTTTAGCAACTATGAGAGTGCCACATAAAATAAATTTTGTTTGGTCGAATGGATTTTGGAAAGCCATTGGTTTTCTTTGAAATCTCATACTTGTCTGTTTAAAGTGAAAAAAAAACAACCTACCAAGAGCGCTGGAAAAAGTTGAAGCTCAGATAAGAAAATCTTGCATAAATGGAAACCGATGTTCATCTATTTTTTTCACAATAGAAATCAAATAACTCGAAGTAAGAATCAAAAATATCAAATATGGTATTACAATGTTGTTCAGGCCAATGTGTATATACATATAGTTCGTCAATACGTGTTGTTTGGTTGTGTAGCGCATATTCTGCTGGAAACACAAGTTCTGTCGAAACCATTTTGCCCATTATCTAAAATAAAAAAAATTATCTAAAAATGTTTCTCATCGTTAAAGATATATTTCGGCTGCTATTCGGGTCCTCTTCCTTACGGTTTACGAATGCCTGTCCGCAAACAATAGGGGGATCATTAGCTTGAAGCGATGCTTGAAGTAGGTTGCAAAATTCCACCAAAATGAGGACTTGGCGGAAGGTTAAGTTCATATGCACTGCGAGAAATCTGTTTGACACGACGGTTAAATCAGTTTAGCCAGAAGCATCACGTATTCAATGTTTACTGTCTTTGAATTGCATCCCAGTAGGAGTTCGCAGAAAAGGAAGGCCTACGGTATTGTGACCAACTGAAAAAGATCTAAAAAAATTGGCAGAAGTAACTGAAGATAGATATCTAGATTCTATAGCTGTTGTTATCATAAGAAAAGAGATCAAAACTAACAGTTGACTTTTATTTTCATTCGGTATCCCACTGACCGATATTAAATTGAACTTACTATATTTAGGTCTTGGTCTGACTTTTATTTAAAAAAATATTTTTTTAGGTCTTTGGTTTAATTTTTTACTTTAAAAATTACTCACATCGGTTGACTTTTATTGTACAAAAATAAAAGTTAAAAGTCAACATAAAATTTGTATCATTGAAAATAAACCAAAAGTGGTTAATATGATAAATAGTGCTTTTTTCTTTAGTACAAGGAATATATACGATATCTTAAGATAAAAATCATGTGCGTACTGCGTAGGAAGGAAAACAAATATCTATGGACGGGAGCTAAAATGTGCTAAAACTGCAGAAAAAATATTAAAATAATAGCCACAATGCTAATTTAGGTTATTAGATATATTATGTTTATTGTATTGTAGTTTCCAACATTAGCTAAGCAACAACAATGCAACAAAATTGAATTCAGATGACCTCAACTGAATAGCGGGGTGTATATCCCAACTAACTATTTAGCTTGTATAAGGTCCAAATTTTAGAATTTGGCAAGCAATAGCCAGTATAGATTTCGTATAAGCCAAATTTTCGGAAGCCACACATTTCAAACTTTGACAATTTAAAAAAAGCAGCTAAAGCCTTTAAAAGTAAGTTTGACAAGCTCTATACAAGGCTTGTAGATGAAGGATCAAAATAGCCTGTATAAGGCTTTCCGAAGTTGTTAACTGATTATTTTAAAGAAAATAGCTGCTATAAGGCTCACCACGACAAGTCAATGCAAACAACTTATAAAAGACTTTCCTATAAAGGCCTTATACGAATTTAAATATTCTGCTTATGTCAGTCTTATAAATAAGCTCTTAGTAAAAACATCATAGTTCTAAACAAAAAAAGGAAACGTATGTATTAAACATCTTTAAACCGAAAAGAAGTGCCTACAAAAATAATTTATTAATATGCATTCTAAAAACTAATAAAGATAATTATCTCTCTCTCTTCACCGTAAATTTTTTCTTCATATCGTATCAACTAGTTTAAAATTGATAATATTTTTCTCAACAACAAAGTGGCGAGTCCAAAATCCAGGTAATTAAAAACTTTTATTTTTTATTTAAAAAATAATTTCAATCTTTACAGAATACAGTTAAAATATTTTCGGGTCCTGGCTGCGAAGGAGGACATATCTAAATATACAAATACAAAAATAAAAATAATGCTAAGGCCTTACCCAAGCCTTTTTATTAATGACAGCTTGCCGTAAATGTTTATATAATGCCTTATAAAGGCCATATCAAGAAATTAAAAAAATGTAGGTACTAGTACAACCTACATTTTTTAATTTCTTGATATGGAGTTTATAAGGCATTATATAAACATTTACGGCAAACTGTCATTAATAAAAAGGCTTGGGTAAGGCCTTTCTACAACATCCAATGCAAGCTATTAGCAAAGGCGTCATTAAAATGCTTGGGTAAGGCCTTTTAACAACATCCAAGGCAAGCTATTAGGTAAGCTGTCATTAAATGGTTTGTATAGAGCCGTTTTATAACACCCAAAGCAAGCTATTGGCATTAGCTGACACAGAATGGCTGGCAGACCAAAGCCAATTGCATTTCAAGAAAAGCTATTTACTGATATAGCACCTGCCACCGAAAGTCTTATAGGAGTTAACTTGTATAAAACCTTTTTTCTATAGCAGTCTGAAAATAGCTTGTGTTGAACCTAAATCAAGTTAAATTGTTAGTTGGGATAACCTTGTTACTTTGTAAATCTTGATGGTAAATAACCAAAAAACTTTTATTTTTTTCTCTCAGCTTTTATTTTTTTCTCTCAGCAAAAAGTGGTCACCTGGATCAAAACCTAAAAAAAAAAAAAAGTTTTCCACTAACGGAACCAAAAAAAAAAAAACACTTTGTGAGTAAACCGGTTATTAAGGGATCAAAAATAAAAATCTCAACAACTATTTCTGCAAATATGAGTTTATTTTAAGGCACTATCACTTCACTGTTGACAAAAAAATTATTCATACGAAACTTAATCACAATCGATCGTATTTTTTTGACCAAAATTGTATTGTCGGTAGGTAAATGGCAGATTTTTTATTTAAAATTAAAAAATGTAAAAACATGGAAAGTTACCTTCGTATTAACAACTGCGAGAAATTAAGTTTGACCATTTATTTTTTAAAGAAAAATTTTCTGTATTTATTTTTTGCAACAATATTTGCTTAAAGAAAAATCTATGCAATATTGGATATCAACCGTAACAGTACTAATTGTATATAAAATTTGGTGAAAATCGGTGAATAAGTTCGTTACCAAAAAAGTTGGTAGGCCATGTTAATATCTTTTTTTTTACAAATAACTTTCCTATAATCATCGCAAGAAAAAAAAATTCGGCAAATTACTCTAAGAATATCTATCATCAGCCGTACAACACGAATATGGAACGTTTTTATTAACATTTATATAAAAACATTCTCCTCGCACTGTGGATACCATTAAACTATAGCAGTACATAAATGAGTTATCATAATTTTTTGGGCACGTGCAAATTCTTATAAAAGTAGGTTACTTACTACCGTACTTCTTACTCAAACATTTGAGAGCTTACAAAGTCATGATGACATACCTGAAACGAAAAAAAGAAATTAATTAATTACCATTGAAACTTTAAATAAAAATAATTGTTATATGTACTGGCAATAAGTTTCTGCAATTATTTTGAAAATCTAAATTCTTCAAAATCAATTAAACACAATCGAATAAGTACTTAGTATTAACAAACAATTGTAACCCAATCACCAATGCCCCATGCCTAAACTATCTTCTCTTCGTTGTGTTGCTTTAATTGATGACTGTCCAAATTTTCATTCAAAAACTTCCAGACTGCCAAATGTTCAAATTAAAATTAAAAAAACAACAATCTTCCCTCTCTTTTCTTGAAATTCCATTCGATTGCACTTGAATTTCCTTTGAATTGGCCATTGAAATAAAATTGATAGCCAACATATTATTGATTGACAAAATTCCAACTTGGTCTTGGTAGTGAACTTCTTTTGGTCAAAGACTTCTTATTCATCCACAGAAAACGCCATCGGAATATATGATGAATTTTTTTTTAGGAATTCTAGCGACAGCGACACTAAAACAATATTATAGCCAACGGGAGCCGCATATAATTAGCATAAACATTCCAGGAGCAATTATTATTGTTAGTCATGTGAAGACCCACGCGTAAGTACACTCACCCCAATGGCGCAGTATCAATCAATACGCACATCACAATCAGATCAATAATTTACTGGGTAAAGATTCACATCGTTAGAATAGAACACGCAGTGACTGGCATTGTTAATATATCATTCTTACTGAGAACTGATCCTGCCAGTTCTGTTGGTTCATCAAGTAAACAGAAGATTAATTGGGAAATATAAATTTATTATATTGCTTTGAGTTTGAGTTAAAGGTGGGAGCAGCAGCAGCGATGAGACTGATTCACATGACAAATTAGGAATGAGTGTGACGAATTTTAAGTGATTCAGAGAAGGTGATCAACCTAATGAAATTGATATCAATGGAGTTTGAATTTAAGAAGAAAAGGATGTACGAAATCATGATATGCATTGTAAATACAAAGGAATTACGTTTTTTTGTTAATCAGAAAAACAAAGAATACGTACAAATCCTATTCCTACTACTATATAAAAGAGTAGTTTTGTAAGTTTATTTGTTATATAGAAACTGTGGTAAAACACATATAACAACAAACTATTTTTTTCTAAAATTTATTGTAAAAATTACTTTTAACTGTTCGTCAGGTTTTAGGATATTAAAAATAACAAAATACACTATCAAACAGGGTTAATTTTTAAAAAAACTTTTGCCCGGCGAACAATTAAAGTAATTTTTCTTACCATTTCGACGTTTCACGTTTCCAATTTTTTCTAACAACTGTCATCAGTGAATATTAAAGAGAGCTCACAAAATATTTCACGGGCATTTCGCCCAACTGTCATACCTACCATTGTTAAACTTATTGAGGATTGGTAAAGTTGATATGCGCAGCGAGTAGTCAAAATTAGTAATACGTTATCGTTGGTCTTTAGTACAAACTTGACTACTACTGCGCTACACGTATATGATGAAGTGAAAAAGCACTACTACGTAGTCACCATAAGTAGCGAAATTCGGTCATAAATTCTTATAATATTTTCTGTTTTTAAGCGATCATGTTGGATAAGTACAAACTTGACTACTGCTGCGCTACACGTATATGATAAAGTTGAAATGCGCAACAATTAGTCAAAATAAGAACTAAGTTATCTTTGCTCTTTATTACAAACCTAATTACTGCAGCGCCAAAACATGAATTTGACGTTTGACGTAAAACGATGACGCGTTGGTTTGTCTGTGGCAGGTTGGTTGAAAGTTTTCATCATTTAAAAAAAAAAACATTCTTCTTCAATAAATGACCGAGATGACAAAATGACAAGAGCAAATGTTGGTAGTGATTGTTTAAACAAAATGTATATTCCTATACGTGTAAATTTACGTGATGATATATTGAATTCAACCGTTCAACGGGAATGGGCGTTTGAAAAAGATGATTTTTCTGATTCCGAAACAATAGATGATTGCACAATGATATAACAAATAATTCAGTTCCAGACGATTTCCTTTCAGCTAAAGGACTGCCAGCCGCCCCCAAAAAAATGAAAACAAATCAGAAAAATTACCTTTTTCAAACGCCCAGACGGTTGAATTAGATATAACATCACGTACATCTACACGTACAAGTATATAAATTTTGATAATACCATCCCTGCCAAAATTTGCTGTCAACTCTTAGACTATAATATGTACTTAAAGATGTTTTTATTTTATTATTTTTAAAGCAGATTTGGGGTCAGCTTCGTCTGACGCATTGAAAGTTCCTGTTACCCAAAAACCACAAGAACAACAGAGACGTCAACAACAACAACGAAGCGAACAACAAAAAAGGGTCCAAAAACAACAAAAATAAGCAGAAGTAGCAGAAATGTCAGAAAAAGAAAAAATGGAAATTTCGGACTGCTCTTCGTTAAATTTCGATGATGACTTTCCTGAAGAGAAAGATGAGAAGTTTGACAATGATTCTACTTCCCTTGAAATTTTGAATTTAGATAAAATATAATATAAAATATAAATAAATAAATAAAAAAAAATGAGTCCAAATGTATTTTTGTTTTTTATTAAAACAAGGATTAGGAATATAGACATCGTTCTAGGCTGAGTGCACCGAGTGCCCGGGCAACGCCGGGTACTTTCTGCTAGTAATTTATAATTATTTAATCTTTAACAAAGCTAAGATCTGTTTTAATGGATTTCAATCATATTCAGTGATTAACATTTATTTATAGTTAATAATTCAGCTGACGGTGATCGATGATTTTTATATTAACTTAAATTGTTTACCATAATATGCTACCTCGATGTGAAATGAATTATAGCGCTGTTGTAGCCACAAATTGAATTAAACTTAAAGTAAACGCTCGTGGTTTCATTGTTTTGAGCAATAAAGAGGCTATCACGTTGGCAGAAGGCGAAAGTTGCTGTTAAAACAACCCCACTGAGGAAAAACCAGAACAAGTTCAAACAAGCTAGAAGGTCTTGTAATGGTCAATTTCGAAGAACCGATTTTCCACATAAATAAAAAACTTGACTAAAATCTTCCAGAAGCAAACAAAAACATTTAGTCCTTTGTAAAAAAAAATATACCAAATGCAACATCTAAAGCTCGTTTTCCATGACACCCATGTGGTCAGCTCACAAGGGAAAGTTTATTTGTTTGTAGCTGAATTCGGTACTAACTCGACGGAGCAAATAAGAGTCATGACTTTTCTGATAGCTTATCTCACCGAAAATTGGAACCAAATCTTACATGATTACGGAAAAAGTAAGATTACTGGTATTGATATTTTGAAAACATTTGTTAGTTTGTGTTGATAAATCTTATATTCTATTCGCTCTGGATTAGAAAATTGATTTTCGGATTATTCTAATTTTGAAAGTCTGGTGTGCTTGTGGCTCCGTTTTGTCTTCGAATTTCTTCCTTGTGTTTATCAACGATTTCCTGTCAAAAACTTCTAATTCCTTAAATTGTTTTGCTGATGATAGGATCGTCAGTTTTTGATAATAGAAAATAATCATCTTTACATTCTAAGAATAGGTTTCACTGATTTTCAGTGGAACGACCAATTCTGCCAGAACAACTCAAAACATTAAATTTTTTTAGTTGCTCTGGCAACCCTTTTCCGACTTGGTAAATGTTATGGCAGTTATACATTCTAAGTGGCAGTTATTTTAAAAATTTCAAACCATATTTAAGAGGAAATTTTGTTCCAAAGTTGGGTCATTTTTCTGAATTTTGGAGGGCTGTATTTTTGGTTTCCAGCCATTTCCGGTAGCCATAATTATTTTCATTCATTTATGAGTGATACTGAAGCATTAACTGGACAAACATTTGGTCGCTTACTCCTCGGACTGTAAAAGTTTATTTTATATATGTAGTTCATATAAAAAATCAAACAAAAACTAAATATTTGATGTCATGATTGACTCATAGAAATAAGGAAATCAATGGTAAAATATTTAGATTATTACAATCCACAAGGAGGTAGAGAAGAAAACCCATATTATTCAATCAAATACGGGCAATGGTCGATCAATAATTTCCTTATGATCCATTTTCCATTTGCATATAAAGTAAGAAATAAAGTTTAATGAGTTGTTGCACAATAGTTTCACTTTTAATATTTTATATGGATTGCACAATATTTACAGTATTTACACTATTAAAATCAAAAGACATGCAGTGAAAGTATACTGGAAGCATTAAATAAAATTTTTACAGTTCGGCAAGTGCAATGATCTTAACTATAAGAGTCTCTCTCCGCATGTACCAAAATCTCATGTTCATTCTCTGCTACGAAGAATTCGATGTCATGATCAATTTGGGGAAACTTTTTCATGCATTTGCGGGTGCCTCGGGCTCTGTATCTGGATAATTTTTGTACTTATATGCTGGGAGTTCAATGTGCATGGTCCATGAGCATGACCTAATGTTATGGTTCGCTTTCCGGTATTTCGTGTCATGAAACACGATTTTTTTAAATTCTTTATTTTTAGTTGCTTGATCAATGATAGTTATCTTTTGGAGGATCGTTGCAGTATTTTTTTTTTTTTGTGGTTTAGTCAGTTCAAAAGTAAAAGTTATTTTTGGGTTGTATGGATAATAATGGCTATAGAATTCGTAATTTTCGATTTTTGTTTATATACATACATACATATTTCTTGTGCAAATTTAAATTTAATAACAGTTTGTGAGTAGCCTATATAATCTGACAATAATGCTCTATGAACATATGAGTATTAGTATTGGTACGTGATGGGATGGGAGTAAGATATTGTAATTTTCTTACGTTTTGGAAATCTTGTTCCAATAGCTTGGAAAATGGCTTTAGAAAACTGCAGAAGCTTATATTAAATTAGAAGTTTATGAAAGAAGTTTATCTAGATCAGCTCCATCAAGTTGGCAAAGCCCATTTAGCGTATAGTCACATTTTGTTATAAAATTTTACTGTACATATTTTGTACCTCTTAAGATATACCAATCATAATTTTATATCTCTTGCAGGTTTCGAGATACAGGTGTGTTTGCTAGTTTGACTGTCAAACAAATTTTCAAAAAAAGTGTTATTTCTTTTTCAAGCAAGCAAACACAAAAAAAAATTTATTTTTTTACTGAACCTATTTTATACAAATCTGCCTTTAAATTTTGTGTATCTTTTTCCGTGCTCGAGATATAAAAACACATTTTCAAAATTAAAAAATATCATATGCAAGCCTGCAATTAGATCGTATAGACCAGGCATGGAAAATTAAACTTACGAATTGTATCGAAAGTTAAAACAAAAGTGTATCAAATTGTACTTTTTCATTTTTTAAAAACAGTTATTTTCGTTCTTTATTTTCAAATTTTGATTTTTTTTTTTAATTTTTAAAAAGACCAACGCAATTTATACATAACCCACCATAGCAATTTCAAGTGCGGCTTACAACATTCAGCGGAAAAAGCCAACATAATTTCCTATTTTTGCCTAAGAAATCAACATCTAACCAACACTACTTCCGGAATAACCTTCAATTCACAGTACACTGTGAAATTAGATAGTTTAATCGGCGAAGAAAATAAATTGATTTATATTGACTGACCACTGGGTACCCTCGTGGCGGTTGCAGAAAATAATTCATGCACGACGATGAACCATAATTAAATTGGGACAACTTAACAAGAAAAGGCGTCCACACAATAATAATAAAAGAAAGAGCAGATCGTTTCACCATTTATTTCCTGGCTTTCAGCAGATCACTGATCAATTTATTGAACATGTCCACTATTCAAATACAAGAAGTTTTAAGGTAACTCCAAGTTTCCGCCCAACAAACAGGGACTTCAGTGTAACAATATCTGCAACCCGAATCTACAAGAGTTTCAACGTTGTCTTCGTCGCATTTCGACTGTTTGATCAACGCAGACTTGATTTGCATGCTCATGGCTCTGGTCTCAACCCCATTTACGTGTGCGGGATCTTCTGGCAATTAACAAACTTAAAAAGGGGAACACGCTTTTCCTTGTCTGAGATATTTAAAATTAATTGAAAATACAAGACCATTTTGCAGGAGGGAGCGTGATTAAAGAGCGTTTATCCTGTGAAGCAGCTCGTGCGGGCCATTTTCGTTTCACATGCAAATGTGGTTGCAGTGACGTGCTTTATCAGTGCCATTAATCGCAGTTGTTTAAGTTAATGAGATAGAATATTTCTCGCCAGTGTGTGACACAGAAGTGTGACACACACACAATGCTGATGCTTTGATGACATAATAGGGGTGTGCAAGCAATTTTTGTAAATTATGCAAAAACATAGTGGCACTTTTTCGGATGTGATATTCATTTTTATGATAATGTTGTAGGTACTTAACGTAAGTTTCAGTAGAAGATATTTGTTTTGTTATAAAAGTTCATAAGAAAATTTTCATAATTTTTCTTTAACTTTTTTTTTTAAATGATAAAAACAGGGAATGAATAAAACTCACGACAGGATCGCAACGGCCGATATGGAACACTGCGAAGCTGGCACGGTAGATCAACAGTTGCAATTGATTAAAAAACATTTGTCTATTTCCACAACTGAATTTTGTTTTCTTTATCTCTACGGAACGCTCATCAATAGCTCGAGTTTTAAGGGCATGCAGAAAAAAACATAGAAAACGAAATTTTTTTTTGCGGTGCGACAAGTTTAATACTTAATTTCAAACAATCCTTGTGTAAGTCGAGATGCAACGCATTTCTTACAACGTCCAAATATGGCTCCTATGTGCGCTAGATTTTCAAATGCTCTCGAGTCATACAAAGAAAGTTTTTCGAGTTTTTTTAGTGACTTAAGTAGAATGATTCCATCAAATTAAGGGTCAATTCAGAACCAACAACTAACTATTTGTGCAGGGATGCGTCATCAGATGCTTTTTTGCGATGCTGATGCTTTACTGTTGTTGCTTATGCGATGCTGATTGATTATTTGTTCGCGTTAAAAAAAACACTTGTTTTTAATGGTGAAGAAAGTAATAAAATAAACTTTTATTTTCATTATTGAATACAGAATACGTGATGAACTACATTATAGATATTAATAAGAAATGAGAAAAGTTTTAAAAATTCTAATAACTTCCTCAGATTATGCAGATTTGTGTGTTTCATTACTGTTTTCGCTGCTAATTTACTGCCTTAAAAATAAAAATAACAAAAACTTTATAAAATACCATTTTTAATTGTTTACTTTTCATTTTCCTGCCCCAATAAATTTTTTTACTAACGGCAGGTATAGAACTGTTTTTTATTACACCGAACTCTCATTTGAACTATGGCACCGATTTTGACGAAATTTCATATTCTAATACCACACCTAAGCCTGAATAATACTTGAAAAAACTAATTCTGAAAAAGTTTGTTTTCCAAACCCCTATAGTTAATTCAATTTTTCTCATAAAAATAAATAAAATACGTTTTTGATAATATTTCATGGTTTTGAATTGTTGCCTTCCGTGATATCTTTAATATAAATATTTTCTTATTTCATATTTTTTTATAAATACTCTCTTATTTCAAAATATAAAATACAGAAAACCATTTATTTTCAAAATAAAAAAAAAATGGTCAAATGAATTTTCAAGTCATCAACACGAAAGTAACACAGGAGAAAAATCACTCTCAACTTCAACTGGAAGAGCAACCAGTAGTATAGTTTTTGGAATTAATGCGACTTTGTGTATTTTCATAGAATCTTTATGCTTCTGTCTGATGTCCTACATTTGTTACCAGCTGGTGAACACATACATTTGTTGCAGGAGTCCATGCTCTGATGCTCATGGCCTTCACAGTGCGTCGCGTTGATGCCGTTGTCGCTATCACCTCTCAATCTGTTAGCTGTTGACCAAATGAGTTAAAGAGGAAATTTTAATGTTTTTGCTCCTTACGCGGGGTTAATGATGTTAAAGAATTTCGTTTTCCTTTCTTTAATTTCACTCAAAAAAACCTGACTCTGAGTAAAAAGTGAAAAATGGAAATTGATTTTTTTTCTTCAAAACACGAAAATAATTTATTTAAAAGAAAAAAAAAAAA
Organism: Baccha elongata; assembly: GCA_951217065.1. Lineage (NCBI taxonomy): Eukaryota > Metazoa > Arthropoda > Insecta > Diptera > Syrphidae > Baccha > Baccha elongata. The sequence goes on along the minus strand of OX578272.1, from coordinate 54,671,720 downwards.
CCTGCATGGATGACAACTCGTTTTGTTGTTGTATCCCAATTTGTTTTGAGTACCAACGACTGCGTATAATTCCAGGAACCACCTGATTGATAGAGATATACATCACACGAAATAGTTGTGGTTTACTTTCTTTGTTTTTGGGCTTAGTCAAAAAAAAGATCAAGAAGTCAATTGAATTAAGACAACAGAATGCAATCAATCGTGTACCTATACATATTCGCTTTTAAGGAATATGAATTTGGGTCAGCTACATTTGTTTGGTTTGGTTAACCGCAAAAGGGATATACTACATGAAGCACATGCTGACACCGACCGATGAGTTTTAGGAAATGTGCGTATAGATATGATTCCTAAAAATAATTGCATTGGAAGTTTGTGTTATAAATAAATAAAACGCAACAGAAAAGATAATAGTGATATAAAATTAACTAAGAACATACCTTATCATATGAATTCGGTTAACTTAGTTATAAATACGTTTAGTTATGGAAATACGGCTCGAAAGATAATTTTTAGTATACAAACTCAAACTATATGAAACCCTTATCAGGGGTGGAATCGGAATCGGCTAAGGTGATTTGTGAGAAGTGACAGTAAAAATCAACACTTTCGGTCTGCGTCATAAGTTGATCATCAAGTGATAGCTAAAAACCAATCACATCAAAAATATAGTCTCAAAAGAAACTCGTCAGATTTTAAAGATCCGTTCACTCTTAAGTCTGTCTTTTGTTTAATTGTTTGACCATTGCTGGAATATAGTTCAGTTATTTGGAGTCCTGATACAAAAAAAAAATAAAAGAACGCATTGAAAAAGTCAACAAAAAAAATTTCTAAGAATCGCTTTAAGACAGTTTTCTTTCAATGGTAATACTGAACAAAATTACAAATGTAGGTGCTTGATGCTAGGAATACAAACTCTTGAATCAAAGCGTAGGATGTATAGTGTTTTATTCATTCGGGATATTCTTTGTAATGATATTAACTCTGGGATTTTACTTTCTTTAATAAACATTTACGCTCCGAGTGAGTAGGTCATTGAGAATATGACAATTCATTTTTGAAATATCCCATCCTACTACTAAGTTAATTTCCAATTGTTGTAAATATTTTAATTTGGATTACAATGAACTTGATCTATGTATGACAAGGTGTCAATACTTCGAATACTTATGTATTCCTTAACTTAGTTCTAGGCAAAATCTGTGGATTTCAATTATCGTAGATTTAAATTAATAAATAAATAAAGAAATAAATAAAAAATATTGTGACGGTCACCTTCTCATGAAATTGACGTTTCATTTTAATTTTTATGGCAATGTGACTAGAGTTACCACACGCATATAAAACGCTATACAATTTTCAACTTTTTTTCAATTTTAGTCACCAAATCAATAAAAAAAACAATATTTCTATTACCATATGAGTTGAGTAGGTAAACAGCAATAAAAAAATAAATGGTTAAATTCAGGATTATTTCATTTATTCACTAAAAAAATGTAACAATTTCAATGAATTTTCTTGAGAATGTAACTACGGCAACAATGTTTTTCACAAATGTCACCGACAAATTTGAATTGGTTTATGTGATCACTTTACGCAGAAGAAAAACTCAATGCGATCTCAAGTGGTGATCAAAAATGTGACAGTCAACTATCATCTTACGCGATTCCACCCCAGGTGTTTACATAAATAAATGACCATGCCAATTAACAAGTCTTTATAAAATTATCAAGTGATAGATAAACACAAGTAAATTGAGTCAGAACAGCTGAACCCCATTATGAATTTAATGGTGGACATATTTTCTAGACACACTAAACAGTTGAAGGTTATTCGAACAGAACGATATTTTAAAAAAAAATCTTTTATTCTCGTTAAGATGTAATATTTTGATTAAATACGAAAAGGGGTTTTTGGATTTGAACTCATTTTCTTTTTCTTCTTTTATTTGGTGACGGAAAATCTCTCTGTTTCGGATTGTTCCACGCCTGATGACAAATGTGATCAAACTGGCATACCTTCTTTTCAAATGAGAGTACCTACCAGCTGAATAGCATATTCTGATTCACATCATTTGTAGATATAAAAGGTTGATAAACTGAATTCTTCTCGATTTTGATCAACTTTAATTTTCTCGGGAATTTTCCAACTTTTGCAGATTTCATTTGCCTATAGAAAACATAATATATACTTATACGAATAAAAATATACATGGTCAATGTATTTTACCGATATCCACCCATATCTATTTTATTTCCTATAAACATGCAACAGTGCAACATACAGCATCCAAACAAACATTCCACATGTGGTTATAAACTTGCTTAGCAACAAATTCAATCGATCATCCATCATATCTTCAGCCCGTAAAAGTCTCATCAATCTGATAACTGAGTCATTCTATAAAAGCCTGGCCATCCGCTCGGTATTCCAAAATTGGAAATGGCCAACAAACGACCCCAATGTTTCATAGTATTTCATTCATAAAAATCGTTTCCAATCCTCATCTCGCGTCCGTATAGTATCAGCATCATAATCGCATCAGTCCATAAAAAGCTTAAAAATAAAATTACAATGACGTTTAGACCGCTATGACACACCATAAGCAGTTGAAAACAGTTCTATACATATGTATATAAGTCCCACTTAGAGGTGAAACACTTAACTAAAAAAATGTCAACCACACGCCTAGGAACAGTTTTTCTATGATTTACACAAAACTTGTGCGCGGCGGCGAGGCGCGGCGGTGGAAGCGGTATCCTTTTTCCAATAAAGTCACTTGTTAACATCGAGTCTGACAGAACAATCATCTCGTTCTTGTTTGGCCAAGATCATGATCATGGTTTTGACCGTAAATGAGTAATCGTAGATAAGAAATAAGATGGAATGAATATCTTGTGCTATAGGTAGAAGACTGTAAATCGAATAGGATTATTTACGGCTATGCAGTATAGAAAAGATTTGTGAAAATGTTTAACCTTTAAAACATGCTTAACCTTTAAAACTGCTTTCTGTAGTTTGCTTAATAAATTAATTATTTTTTTTTACTTAAATTCCTTTCAATAATTTTTAAAACAGTTTCGTTTTTGATAATTTTGATAGATCCACCGAAACATAAAAGGTGGTTTTATGATATGCGGTCGTTGTTGAAATAGTAAAACCAACCTAAGGTTTTTATTCTCATGGACACTTCGAAAGAAAATTTCAGAATTTGGTGAGAAACATGTGGTCGATATCGCTTAAGCTTTTATAAGTACTTCACAGAAAAAAATAGGACTCCGAAATCCGTAGTGCAGTTCAAAAAGGATGCTTATTATAAGAAGGATGCTTATTATAAACAATATTTTCGTAAGTTTTTGAAGAGATGTCTTCCATTCAAGCGGGGGACGGGAATCCAATGGACAATGTTCTCCTTTCTTGAACTTCTCAACTACGCACATGGCATTTCTTTGCATACACACAACATCATGGATCTTTACCAGGTGGTGAGAAATCTGAAAATAAAAGCGAATAAGGTTGGGATGAGTATCAACACTGGTGACGTGTCAACTCGAGTTAATAAACAAAGTCGAACCGACAAAAACATAAATGTACTTACTTTCCTTCTTTCATCCAACGCTTCCATTATTATAAGTCGGGCAAGAAAAAAGTTTTCGTTTTTACATTTACAAACCAAGTCAAACCGAGTTTGGCACATCACTAATCAACACTAAAAACGACGATCCTCAATATTTCTGGTAATTGAAGTTGCTCTAAGTGTTGATTAAAGTGGAAAGAAAATTCCTGTATTTAGAAAGAGTGCTGGTCTGAAAAGGCGGTAAGTGCCCCTAGCTGACTTGTATCTTGTGGGATAGTTTGATACAAATTTCTTAAAATCAGGACAAAAGCAGAAAAGCCAAAAAAAGAATCTTAGACGCGGGGAAAAAAAATATTTGGAAACTCACACATTTTCAGAAACAAAACAACATGGCGTGTTGTTATAATTGACCTGTCATCCTACAACTACAACTTAAGGCAGAACCATAGTAAAAGAATTAGTACGTACGGTGCCGTACGAAATTAGCGAGAACAAGGAATTTGTATAGTGCGCACATAATGTCGGATTGCTCAGTTTCGGCAAGTTTTCGTTCACTTTTGCCTCCGTACGTAAAGAGCGCTCCAGAACGTTTACGCCAAATACATGTGAAATTGGCTTGCGTGTGCGTTCGACCATTATGGTCGACTGAATGTAATGGCGGCACTTAAGGAAACTTGACGTAGAACTATGACATTAGCTTTCGTTTGCTTACGACTATTATGGTTGGCCCTTTACAAAGTATCTAGTCTTCAGTCAGTTTTTTATAACCTCTTCTACTCCAATTTCTCTTAGAATGTTTTTAAGAGTAAGTTGTATTTTTAGTGGCATCCAGTGAATCTCGGCGTTGAATTGTTCATACAATTTTAGAACGAGAAGATACTGAACAACCCAAGCGATGTAAACCGTTGAATCCTAAGAGCCCACTTCACTGCAGATATCTTTAAAAAAACAATAATATCTAAAACAGTTGGGGTATTTGAAAATTTATTGGTAAAATGTTCCATTTTTTCTCTGTGTGAGAAAGAAAACTCATCACGAATCCGTTTCAATCTGAAAATATTTTTCTTTAAGAAAACTTTCAAAATTTCTTGATGCAAATACATTTTTTTTTTTTGAGCCATTCATCTAACTATACATATACAGATGCACTATACATTAATACTGATGATAAGGAAAGGCAACAACAACAACATAAACAAAAAACAACTCTCCACTTGACAATCATCTTGACCCGAAGCCCCAGATTGGCAACTAATAAATTCCCATCAAACTCTTAACCAAGGATGACTATAGAGTGCAGCAGCAGCGGTGGCGGCATCATGGCGGCTTTTCTTGGTCATGTCATGACCATCAAAAAGATATTTTTAACAAAATTAACGATCATTAGACAGGCGTTCCTAACCGTTTACAGTTAGATAGCAAATGCCGCCAACACAAAGTATTTGAAACTTTCGTACGTCGGTCGCTGTGCCGCACCTATATCACTCGAAACTCATGTGTGGATGGGTAAGAAATTTCCCATAAGTAAGACGACATTGACACTAACCGTTTTTTGCCAATTTTGCCATATTTTCACTGCGCTTGCCTTTACAAACCGTTGTCTTTTACTATAGGAGACCGATGACGCGACGGACCGACCGTAAGCTTTAACCACTTATGTACGTGATGAGCTCAAAAGATCTTCTTCGTCGCATCTACACTTGACGTTACTGGCGTCTATTCGTAGTGACACAGTGCACTCCAAGCAAGCCCATGCGCAAACAATGGTTCCCAATGAATATGGCCAACGTCAAAGTCAAATGGAATGTTGCATAACAATTAAGCGGGATTTGAATGAAGTCATCTTATTTTTTGTTGTTATTGTGGAATGCGTTGAAAAACCATGGGATAGGTCTGTGTGTGCTTAAAAAAAAAAACTTTTGGTGACTGGATTGATTGCTTGTGGCCTAAATTGTGGGTTCAATGAAGACGTTTCGACGGATCAGCATTGGTTGCGAAAATCCTTATTTGATCGTGTCAACCTCTTTATTTGTTCATCGATTTTCAAAGACTTTGTTTTTTTTTAAATTTGTAATGGATGATTTTTCTAATGAACTGAGTAGATATATGTATATACATAAAAGAAATGGACAAAGAAGTATATTGTGAAGTTTAAATATACAATAAACATTCCTATAATCAATGCTTATTAAGGTAGAAAGAGATTGCAATATCGTAATTTAAAACAAAATTATTAGAACCTCCGAGATTTTATAACTATGCATGATGTATACCAACTCAATTGTCAGAAGACGAGTATTACCGCATTGAATAATAACAAACAGAAGGTGACACATGGAAAAACGGCCACTAGCTTTTTATCACTCATTTTATTTTTTTCATGTGTATTTTAATTTGTATTTTGTATTTGTATTTATTTATTAGTAACATAAGTATTTTTAAAACATTACATTTTTTGAAATAAAACTTAGTGAACAACGTTAACATAAAATGAAATTGTGGCTATTCATATTTTTAAAGGAAAAAAAAAGAAAAATTCTAAATAAAAACTATATTATAAAGGTCATGTTAAGGTTCATGAAGTAGAAATTTTAAAATAAGGAAAACGAAATTACAGAAATAAGAGAAATTAAATTAAAAGTAGTGAAGTTAGGGAATAATGTTATTAGCACCTAAAATAGTTATCCAGAGCAGTTTTAAACGCGTTGCAGTTGTTGATTCTCCTCACATTGGCAGGTAATGAGTTCCACAGACCAACAGCGTACACGAAAAATTGTCGCTTGGATACATTATACTTATGGGTTGGTACAATAAGTACTCTGCTTCTTTGCGACTGAGGAAAAACGAGTTTTTCATATAAATAATCAGGGGTCTCCGTTTGTACCAGATTGAATAAAAAAATTAACACCTTTCTGTCAAGATAGCTTTGAAATGACATGCCATAGAAGCAATTCGCGTAGTTGGAAATGTGATCAAACCTACGAAGAGAGTAAACGAAACGTATAACGTTGTTAAATACCACTCGTATTTTTCTTTGGCTCCTACTGTCTAAATCACAGAAAATCAAACTACCATATGTTAAGATTGGAAGAACAAGCGTTTTTACCAGAGTAGATTTAACCCTTATTGGGAGGCAGCCACCACTGAGGTAGAGAGACCTGAGTGCACCGTAAGTTTTGCCAATAGTGCATGATAGGTGATCGCCCCAGGTTAAGGTTTGGTTGAAAATTATGCCCAAGTTTCTAACCTTTTCAACATAGGGAAGCATTGAGCCGCCAAGTTCGATGCTGGGAAAATAGGAAGTGTCAATCGCATTTTTATTAATAACAATTGCTTGACTTTTTTTGGGGTTAAGTCGCAGTTGGTTTTCATCGGCCCACTTAAAAACCCTATCCAGATCAGAATTAATGCGAAACGTAGCATCCTCGACCATACCTATTCGATAACTGAGATACAATTGGACATCATCAGCGTACATCAATACCTTACAAAACTTAAGAATCTCAGGAAGATCATTTATAAATAATGAGAAAAGTAGAGGGCCAAGGATTGACCCCTGAGGAACACCAGCATTGGTTGGAAGAAAATCTGAGAGTTGGGAGTTAATACACACGGCCTGAGTCCTTCCTGTAAGGTATTTTTGAATGAGAGTCACTGCAGTACCTTCAAAAAAATATTTAGATTTTAGTTTCTTCAACAATAAACCATGAGGAACTGAGTCAAAGGCCTTTGAAAAATCGAGCAACACCAGCGTGGATGCATGTTCATTATCTATTTCTTGGCGAATGTCATCTACAAGTTTTAAAAGAGCTGTAGAGCAACTATGCTGAGGTCTGAAACCAGCTTGTACAGGAGAGAGCAATTTGTTAACAGATAGATAAGTGGAGATTTGTTGACTCAAGATTTTTAATTCTTTCAAGATATTTGGAAGAAAGGGAGTAACAAACGAAAACCTTCGCTTTTTTTAATGCATGAGTTTTGTAGTTATTAAATGGTGTAACCACAATAGAAAATAGTCAACTAAATAATTCAAATGGCACAAATGTTGACTTTACAGGTCACGACAGGTAAGCTAGTTTAATATTTGGTTAAGGTGTTGAAAATAGAAAAAGATCTCTAGATAACAGCGCGCTTAAGAAAACGACATCTGTTCAGTAATTTATTGTCTGAAAGGGGATAAGAACTGACAAGAATGAAAAGAATGTAGAAATTATGGCTTTGAACAACTATCCCAACAACCGAGTTAAAGCCAAATTGCAGTTAATTAACTATTTCTGATTTTACCAAGACAGGTTAAATTAGGTTTTTAATTCGAAAGTAGAGAGACGGGAAAATGAGTCGCCAAAGGACTTCAAAACCAACAGCCTTGTTTGAAAACATTAGGCAATCTTCTTAAGGTTGTCCGTATAAACGACTCTTTATTATATCTATTTACGCAGATAACAAGAAAATTTATAGGCGTATTTCCTCCCCTTCTGACTCCTGTCTTCTCCAAAATGATCTTAATCGGTATTCAACTTGGTGTGTGAATGTGAGCAAGTGCCAAGCAATAACCTTTTCACGAAAGCGTATTTCTCTCTCTCCCAGAACGTATTTTATCAACAATGTACTCGTCTCCCCAGTTAATTCCCTACGCGATCCCGGAGTTATCTGTGACAAAGAATTGAATTTTCGATCTCACTTATTAGACTCCTCTATTAACAGAGCTAACTCCGCGCTTAGTTTTGTAAAACTTTGGTCAAAAGAATTCTCCGATCCTTTAAGTAACTAAAACTCTCTATGTTACATTTGTAAGGCCCCTTCTTGAATATGCTAGCCAAGTCTGGTCACCCTACTACATCTTTCACTCCCGTCGTATTGATGCTGTTCAACGAAGATTTCTACGTTTTGCACTCCGTGGCCTTGATTGGTCAAATCGATACAACCTCCCTCCCTACGAAAACCGCCTAAGGCTAATTGATATGCAATCACTTGAAAAACGTCGTCAAGTGGCTGACATTGTCTTTATTCAACCGCTAGTAGCCGGAAATATCGATTGCCCCGCGCTCCTCCAAAAAATTTCCCTCCAGACCAATCCCAATAATCTTCGTTCAATACCACTTTTCGAAATAAACTTTCATCGCACTAGCTATGAAAGTAACGAACCCATGACCCGCATGCTACGGTTATCCAATACCATGCAAAGCTTTTTCTACTTCCACCATAGCAAAGATTCCTTAAAAACCTCCCTCTACAGAGCCACCAAACCTACCTAGCTTTCTTTAGAAAGGTGATCGCCCCAGGTTAAGGTTTGGTTGAAAATTATGCCCAAGTTTCTAACCTTTTCAACATAGGGAAGCATTGAGCCGCCAAGTTCGATGCTGGGAAAATAGGAAGTGTCAATCGCATTTTTATTAATAACAATTGCTTGACTTTTTTTGGGGTTAAGTCGCAGTTGGTTTTCATCGGCCCACTTAAAAACCCTATCCAGATCAGAATTAATGCGAAACGTAGCATCCTCGACCATACCTATTCGATAACTGAGATACAATTGGACATCATCAGCGTACATCAATACCTTACAAAACTTAAGAATCTCAGGAAGATCATTTATAAATAATGAGAAAAGTAGAGGGCCAAGGATTGACCCCTGAGGAACACCAGCATTGGTTGGAAGAAAATCTGAGAGTTGGGAGTTAATACACACGGCCTGAGTCCTTCCTGTAAGGTATTTTTGAATGAGAGTCACTGCAGTACCTTCAAAAAAATATTTAGATTTTAGTTTCTTCAACAATAAACCATGAGGAACTGAGTCAAAGGCCTTTGAAAAATCGAGCAACACCAGCGTGGATGCATGTTCATTATCTATTTCTTGGCGAATGTCATCTACAAGTTTTAAAAGAGCTGTAGAGCAACTATGCTGAGGTCTGAAACCAGCTTGTACAGGAGAGAGCAATTTGTTAACAGATAGATAAGTGGAGATTTGTTGACTCAAGATTTTTAATTCTTTCAAGATATTTGGAAGAAAGGGAGTAACAAACGAAAACCTTCGCTTTTTTTAATGCATGAGTTTTGTAGTTATTAAATGGTGTAACCACAATAGAAAATAGTCAACTAAATAATTCAAATGGCACAAATGTTGACTTTACAGGTCACGACAGGTAAGCTAGTTTAATATTTGGTTAAGGTGTTGAAAATAGAAAAAGATCTCTAGATAACAGCGCGCTTAAGAAAACGACATCTGTTCAGTAATTTATTGTCTGAAAGGGGATAAGAACTGACAAGAATGAAAAGAATGTAGAAATTATGGCTTTGAACAACTATCCCAACAACCGAGTTAAAGCCAAATTGCAGTTAATTAACTATTTCTGATTTTACCAAGAAAGGTTAAATTAGGTTTTTAATTCGAAAGTAGAGAGACGGGAAAATGAGTCGCCAAAGGACTTCAAAACCAACAGCCTTGTTTGAAAACATTAGGCAATCTTCTTAAGGTTGTCCGTATAAACGACTCTTTATTATATCTATTTACGCAGATAACAAGAAAATTTATAGGCGTATTTCCTCCCCTTCTGACTCCTGTCTTCTCCAAAATGATCTTAATCGGTATTCAACTTGGTGTGTGAATGTGAGCAAGTGCCAAGCAATAACCTTTTTACGAAAGCGTATTTCTCTCTCTCCCAGAACGTATTTTATCAACAATGTACTCGTCTCCCCAGTTAATTCCCTACGCGATCCCGGAGTTATCTGTGACAAAGAATTGAATTTTCGATCTCACTTATTAGACTCCTCTATTAACAGAGCTAACTCCGCGCTTAGTTTTGTAAAACTTTGGTCAAAAGAATTCTCCGATCCTTTAAGTAACTAAAACTCTCTATGTTACATTTGTAAGGCCCCTTCTTGAATATGCTAGCCAAGTCTGGTCACCCTACTACATCTTTCACTCCCGTCGTATTGATGCTGTTCAACGAAGATTTCTACGTTTTGCACTCCGTGGCCTTGATTGGTCAAATCGATACAACCTCCCTCCCTACGAAAACCGCCTAAGGCTAATTGATATGCAATCACTTGAAAAACGTCGTCAAGTGGCTGACATTGTCTTTATTCAACCGCTAGTAGCCGGAAATATCGATTGCCCCGCGCTCCTCCAAAAAATTTCCCTCCAGACCAATCCCAATAATCTTCGTTCAATACCACTTTTCGAAATAAACTTTCATCGCACTAGCTATGAAAGTAACGAACCCATGACCCGCATGCTACGGTTATCCAATACCATGCAAAGCTTTTTCTACTTCCACCATAGCAAAGATTCCTTAAAAACCTCCCTCTACAGAGCCACCAAACCTACCTAGCTTTCTTTAGATTTAAGAATTTTTTAAGACTAAAGTTATTATTGTTAGTTTTTAAGTGTTTGCTTGTATTAAGCTAATAAAGTTAAACAAACAACTGGGGACGGGAGGGGGTCCTATCCCCTTCCTCCTATGGTGTTTGTTGCTAAATAAATAATATATTGAGAAAACAATCTACCAATACAAGGAGATTCCTTAACAACATTCCTTGATGTGGAAGGGGTTTTTAAAAACGTTCTTGTCTTATTTCATTTGCTAATCCTTTTTCAAGATTGCCGATGAAACTTGTGAAAAACGTCAAAACTTGTATATATATACATATATATATATATATATATATATATATATACATGTTAAAATCAAAAATCATTCTCCAACGTTGGGTAAAAAAAAAAAAAAAAAATTAGTTGCACTGACAGCTCTGAAGAACCATGGCCTAGTGACTAACAACTCTCAACCGATCCTATTTGTGTGCGTTGTTAATTCTATAGGATTGGAGGGGACCTACAATTTTAAGTCGAATCCGAACAACTAAGGTGATTTGCACTTTTCATGACAATGATATTCTTGGAGGATTTGTCACTTCCTCGCAAGACTGTCTCTTGCGATGGATGGATGATTAATGCGCATGACATCATCAGGAGCATTTCTTACATTACAGTGATACGTCAAATTATAGAAACTGCCCTAAAAAGAGTCAGCATCTGAGCCACTAGCTGACGATTTGATCTAGGTGCGCCGCACAGTGTTGTAAATCGCCAATCTAGCTGGACAAAATTAACAACTCACGCTATCAATTGTTTACTTATATATTATTGTTACTAAATGAGTTCAAATAGGATAACATATCATGAAAAAATTAATTTCTTTCATTTTCGAAGACTTAGAGAAGAGGGCATAAAAAGTTCAGTGTCTATTGGCGTGCAGGGAAATAACTCCACGGGCAGGTGCTCCACATGGGAATTTATTCCACTTTTAGTGGGAATCTGCTCCACTTTTTATTGTGGAGTTGATTCCCACTCATAGTGATGTTGTATTCCACTTTAAAAAGTGTGGTATTCTTTCCCACCTCAATACAGAAAAATGATGTTATAAATGCAAACTTTTTTTTTGATCTAAAACCCCCATTGTTGAATATTTAAAAAAAAAAAAAGGCAATTCGGCACAAATCTAAAACAAACTAGCACAAGTTTCAAAAATTGGATTTTCGAAAAAAAAAATTAGCTTAAAAACACCAATTTTTAAATATTTTTTAAAAAAAGTTACGGCACAAACCTAGCTACCAAAAATTTTATTTTGAAAAAAGGATTTTTGCAAAATGATTTTTGCTTTTAGTGAATAGACGCACCAAAGTATAGTGCGTAGAATTGTTAACTATATATATATGAGAATTCTGTGGGCACCTGCCAGACAAAACACCAAGTACGTACAACGTTTGTATTTATACCAAAATGCATTGAATTTCGGTATCCATATATTTCCACAACGAAATAAAGCCGAATTGGTTGTTTTCGAACGAAATGAGTAAACATAAGTTTTGCTTTTTTTGTTGGATCGTATTTCACCTTGCCAAAATATTTCGACAGAAAAATTTACCACAACCGTCCGAAGTGTAATTTTCATAAGAACTTTGAATATACATATATTAAAAATGCGTTGTCAGAAAATCAGTCATATAATAGCATCCAACATCACATCACGATCTGTTGAATCACCATAGGTCCCTAGCACAGGTCATGAACTTGTAATCCTCCTTCTCCTCCCGTAGAAAAAAAAATTTACACGCTCTTTTTTATACATGAATACGTGTGAACAGCAAAATGCAAAATTTTAAGAATGTATGGTCTAGCCAAATTTGACAGTCCCATTTGAAATGCACGGGCACGCATACAGAGTTAAATCTCTGCAGTTTTGAAAGTTTGTAGGCAAAAGTGGGTGGAGCCTTCTGAGTTGATATTCTATTTATTTATTATTCTATGGTCCCTAGGTACTTTATGAACGAACATTCAGTTTTTTAGTGATTATTGCTATAGGTATATAAGAACGAGTCCGTAATTTAATTAATGTATGTATTTCATATGTAATTAAAGTGTGAATTTTATTATTTTTGTACATTACAACGCACGTTTGTATTTTTATTTAAGACTTAGAACCCAGGGGTTTGTCATCAGCCAGTTTAGTGGTTCAATGATTGCAGTATTTCAAATGACTTCATATGATTTCAGGTGATTTCAAGCAGCATTTAAATTGATTTTAGAATTTTGTGATTGCATTAATTTCAAATAAATTTACTGATTTCAAATGATTGCTAATTAATTCAAGTGATTTCATTATGATTTCAATTCGTGATTTCATTATGGCATTTTTGATTTCATGATTGCAAGAAAAAATGATTGTAAATATTTTTGATGATTACAATAAATCATTTGAAATCGATAACCAACATTTATTTTTTTAATTTCATCACTTGAAATAGTGATTGCACCTGATTTTAACGTGATTTCAAATGATTGCAAGTATAAGTGGTCAGGTGATTTCATTCGTGACAAACCCCTCGCTTATAACGACATTTAATAAATAAATAATTGCAATGCAACTGCTAAGCTATAAACAAAAATGTATTATTTTCCAGACGATTCATTTAGCTTCAAGAAAACCCACTTTGAGAACTCAATTTTCTATCCATGTCCACCAAGTTTGTGTCTTCGTTGTAGCGATGAAAGTAGGTGACACAGGTGACAGAAAATCAATGAAATACATATTCAAGTGGCTGGCTGATGACCAAGTGACCACCCGCTCGTCGCAAGTTGCTCATGCATATACAAACGAAGAAGAGACTAAGCTCAGTTCTGGCATTGGTTTTGCATAAGCGAAAAAAAAACTTTCTTCTTCTTGTAGGTCAAATGCGGAAGCGGAAAAAATTAAATAAAAAAAAATGTGTTAAGAACTTAATTCTCTTCAAACTGTTAAAAGTTTGTCCTGCAATCAATAAAACAGACCTGTCCTTCAGGTTCTACAGGAATACCACATTAGGAATTAATATCAATCTTCTATTTAAGCTTGATTGCCATTTTGCAATCAATACTTGCAGATGAAAAAGAATTTCATTATGAGATTCTATAAATCGTGTAGCCATTCCGATGCGCACTCTTTATAGCTGTAGAGTCCAGTCTAAATGTCAAAATGAAAAATGACATAGAAGAATCAGAAGCACCTTGTAGGCTTGTTGACTCAAAAATAAATATAAAAGGAACATCATAATACTGCTTTGGGAAACTGGAAATTGAACAGGAAATGGGTTGCAAGATTATCTAGAATCTTATTGATATTTCTTCTTGAGATTGCGATATTGTTCAATGGAATGTATAACGATGACACTTTTTTTCGTTAAGAAGTTGGTCAGTGGTTCGTTTACCGCGAGAGTTGGCTAACAGGTAATATTGCAATTAATTTGAGCAGTAGGTACCTCTAACTATGAGGAGTTTTAGATCGCCTACTTTTTTGTAATCGATTTATTATTGCTGCGATGATTGGTGCAAAAAATGAGGTGAATTATGACAGTTATAGTGTAGAGAATTCAAGTGCACGACTGTGTCGCTAAAAAATAAAAATAAATTTAATAATTTTTTTTTTTTTTTTAATATATGTATGTAGTAAATGAAAATACAAACAAAATCATATAAATTGTTTTTAAAAATGCTAAAATATACTTTTAAAGAAGATTCAAAAGCAAATCCCAGTATGTAGAAAATATTTTTGCCTGAATACAAGTTTACCAAAAAAATAATTCTAAAATCGTTCGAGCAGTTTTTAAATAAATCGTTGTTTATTTAATAATTTTTACAATTATTTTTAACGGATTTGAAAAACGCCAATTTAAAGTGCTAAATAGATTCCTGGAGGTGTTTTTATTTGCTGGCTCCTTAGAAAAAATCTTGCTGTATAGTGTATATATGCTGATGACCTTTTGGCTGTTAGCGGATAATCTATTTTCTTTGCAACTGCAAATCAAGAGTACTGTGATACTTGGGGCCAAATAATCAATACGTATATGAAAGACAAAGGCTATGCATTTCGAATCTAGACACCGAAGGAGGCTACCAGAGAAAACCTGTGTCATCAACAAAAAAACCATCCAAGGATTTAAGAAGTTTAGTTACGTAAGAGTGTTAATAACGTCTAACCCTAACTGAAGCGAACACGCAAACAAGAAAAGTAGGGAAGCCTAAGCTAGCCATAAATTTAATGTAGCCAACATTTTTGAATAACAAAAATATTGAATTAGCATCTAAGTACCGAGACCGACACCGAGTTTTCAAAGCAACAGTCAATACTAGTATGCATAACATGAAGAATTCGAAGACGCAATTGTTCACTGAGAAGCGGATGCAGAAGACTAAAGCCGTTCATTTAAGGGTTTGTGAACAATCTCTGTAAACTAAGTGTATGCTTGTCCTGTGAAGAGTCAAAATTTTCGAATGTAAAGTTTCAGAGTGAAGACGATATAGCTATTGCTTGGTCTGTTAGAACCGATTAGTGTTGTTGAAAACAAAATCAAAAAAAAATATTGGTAGGTGAATTGTGTGAATGGTTGTAAGTTAAAAAAAAACTGTTTTACTTGTATACGATCAATATGACAATATTTGAATAATGCCTACATATTTGGGCGTCAAAAATACTTAATCACGTTGGACAGCGCATAATTCGATAATTGCTAAATAAATTGTTTCGGAAATCAGTTCAAACCAATGCAAAAGTTATTAATCTTTTGTAAATTCAATGTTTGAAGATATTTTATATATAATTCAAATTCAAACATAAAATACAGTACTAAACACCTTATAAAGGTGACAGTACTGTAACAGAAACGTTTAAATTGGCGCCCCAATATCATAACGCCCAAATTTCAAAATGGCATAATACCCAAAAACCGAAATATTCTTGAAAATTTAAAGCCAGAAAGCGACAGAAAGCCTTTTTGAAATGTCATAAAGATTTGGGCACTCTCATATTAAAGGGGCGATTGGGAACCTCCGGTGCACCCTCGCCTCGCCACGCCAAGCCGTCGCCGCCGCCACGACGTAGCGACCCCCCTGGCCACTTCCCCGCGATTGAATCACGAAACTCAATAGCATTACCTTGCAGAAGCATTTTCATGATAATCACTTCCGACGAGTTTTGTCAGTGGATTTGGGGTCATGACTCATGGGTGAGTTTTTGGGCGATATGACATTTTGTGCTTTGAATTTTTTTTTTCAACGCGCACCGCCGTCTATTCGCCCAAATTTCGGTAAATTTTACAACAACAAATCTCTAAGACCAACATTTGGGAGTTATGGTTTTGGTCGATAAGACCTAACGCCTTTTAAACCACTTTAACACTGTCGTAATATGCTTTTTGTCTTTATTTTATTTATCAATATATACTTTTAAAAAGAATGTTGCATACTTTCTCTGAAACAATTCAAGCGTAATTCTTGCACTACAAGTTTTATATTAATTCCATAACTTCGTATGCATGCTTAAATTTTGACTTATATATTATAAGATATGCTTAGTTTTAGGTATTAGGGCAATTAATTTTTTTGTTTTGTATTTCTCGCTTATAATTTGTAAATTATTGTAACAAAATATTAAGTTTGTGCGACCTAGTTCTGCCTATTATGTTTGACACAAATACAAAAAAATAACTTCGCTGCCAATACAATAACCATTATTTCCTATATTATTAAAAATTTGTCAAATATGCTAATTGTGATAATATTTCGATGGAATGAAAATGTTTTACTACATAAAATTGATTGATCACATTAAGCTCCGAATCTATCAAAAGTCTGTCAAATGTCGAACAACTAACAACTAAACAAATTACATTCAACTCTCAATACCGCAACTCCATTCGTGGGTGAACTATTTTGTTGTTCGTAATGACATAAGCCCCGCTCACGTGCTCATTCAATTAAGACCAAACCTGACGCTAGACGTTACAACCTGGTGTTAGCCAAGAATACAAAACACAGCAGCAGGTGAGACCCCCAATATCAATTTCAATTCCACCTACGAATAGCTATACATATATATTTTTAGACAGACTCTGCGGTAAGCCACCAACCTCGCATTCATTACCACTCCGGTGAAATACCTGCACCACTTGATTTATTCGATTTATCCAATCCGTAACGATCTTAATCACTTTCGATTGTAACAACCAGACATTCAGCGACGAAAGATGCAGTTTTTTTTTCTGTTGCTTCCAGCTAGAAGCAAGTGTCTTTTAAGTAGACGTCGACGACCGGGCTAACTTAAAGCTAAAAAAAATATAGTTAGATGCATATAGATACTTCGTTAGCGTGACATTGTGTTGCGGCGGCGGGCGGCCGGGGCGGAACGGAATATAATGGGGCTATGCGATGCTTGAGATCTCCTTTGAGTTCGCAACTGCTCTATAAATCTCTGTGTTGTAGAAATACATAACAGATCATAACAACGGTATATTCAATTACGTAGCTGATTGGCCGATGCAACCAATGGACCAGACAAAAAAAAATATACAAAATTTATGCGTTCGCGATTGGCACCTTTTAGTTTGGCTTTTTAAAACAGAAGCCATGCAATGCAAAATTGCCCGCCGAGTACAGACCTCATATATGCGGTACATTTATACGTGAGTGATGGTTAATGTGCGTTCTGTCCATATATTGGCAACAAATATTACTTCAGAAGTGATTTAATGGTATACCTATCTGTGAAATGGAGGGAACCCCTGAATATGGTTGCGAAGGATTGGTCCAGTCCATTGGATTGTCTCTAAATTTGATGCGAATAGAGCGAAAGTTGGCCAGCGTCCGTTGCCTTGTGGTCTGCAAGTCTGCAACACTTTGTAAGTTTGCGATCGGATAAGGTGAGATAGGAAGGACTTTCACTTGTGCGCCTGTTAAGTAAAACTTCGAGAGGAAAAAACTTTGGGCGAAGAATGATAATGAAGCAGGTTTCTTTTACGTGGATGACTTAAATTTTAAGTGTATCCAAATAGTCTTGCACAATTCGAGATGGTTTATTGACAGGCTTTTTGATGAGAAGATTGTTCAACATACTTCAAGAAGTCTTGATTGGAAAATTCTGAAAACTACTTAACCCATATTAATAGAAGAATGAAAATGAAAATTGATTTCAACGGCGTAATTGAACTAAGATGAAAATAAATGTATTTTCCGAATAACTCATCCATTTCATACATCCAACTGTCAACTTAACGTTATTACGAAATTTTACTTTAAAGGTTTAAAGGTCTATACTATAAGTATGTAATATTTATAATATAGGTATAGATTATAAAAAAAATAAATAAATTCTTGGAACCCTAGACCCGTGCACTATAAAATTTCTACTTATCGTGGACTTGGGCACTTCTCAAGTTTTCATAGAAAATGTGAGAGAGCTGGGGCCCTACTCTGTATTTCGTTCCGAAAATCAATCCTATTCGAAAAAGCTATTAGTTCCGCTATTGAATCCGTACTCTGTAAAATTTTCGGAATGCAAACAAAAAGTACTTAATACTTTTCCCACTTACGGATTTGTTTTTTCGAGTCTCGAATTATTTCTATTAGATCTGTCAAGTCAAAAAATAAAAACACAACAAACAAGATTGATTGAATTGGAATAAATAATATTTTTGAAGAAAAAATTAAATATAAAAGACAAACAAATGGATTCGGTTGCACTTTATATGGATGCAGAAAATAATGAAGAACGAATTGAACTCAAAATTTTAAGGAACAAATCAAATATAATGGAAATGTGTGATAAAAGGTACAACTTTGATTTGTGGCAAAGATTCATTTCACAATTTTTATTCTCTTAGCTTTGTACAGAACTTTCGCCTGTCTAAAAATGCTTTTTCGTATGTTTTAAATGCCATACAAGACGAGTTTTCTGTGCCTTTAAGATCGACTGCAATTCCAGCGGCCCTAAAGCTTGCTGTGACTTTAAAGTTTTTAGGTCAAGGAGGCTACCAACACCAAATAGGGCACGACTATTGCATCGGAATGGCACAACAAACAACATCAAGTTCTATTGCAGAAGTTTGCACTTCGATAGAAAAAATTTTGTGTCCAAAACACATTCATTTCAGATTAAATGAAATAAAACGGCGAGAAGCTAAGCCAGTATTTCAAATGATAAGGCCAACAAGGAACGAGCATTTGTATTTCAATAGAAAATTAAAGCATTGTATTAATGCATGGGTGGTAAGGAAAACCCATTCTGTCATACTTTTACAATAATTAAAGTGTTCTTATAAATTGTACATAGATATGTGATCATGAAATGTATATACGGGCAGTAAATGCAAAGTTCGGTGGTGCCGCCCATGACTCACGGAGATAAGTCATCTTGGATTCTCGGTAAGACACATATGCTAAGAATATTTCTTAGAAGTGATATCCACATTAACCGATAATTATTTTTTTTAACTTTAACTTCTTTATTAAAGGTGACATGCCCTCAGACCGACTATCACCCGGTTGCTGTCCAACATATTATATTTCTTCTTGTAGGGGGTAGTTTATTTTAGCATCCACAATCCAAAATCTTTTTACACCATATTTCCCAGGTTTATTGTTTATCTGTTCAAACCTGTATAACGACATAACTGCTCGGTAAAAGGCCAGCCATATGGTTTTGATGGAAAAGATCTTTTGCTTCTACACCGTATGCTTTTTCAGCGCCAGCGTAAAGTAGTATGGAAATGTACGCATAAATCTCATCCTCTGTTGTATCACATCACCGACGCATTACCTTTATTTTGGTCTGATAACCGGTTTGCTTCGCAGACTCTTTTAGCCTTTTTGTTTGTTGCAAGAACTATATTTTCAACAATGGTTCTAGTGATCAATGACTTGAAACTATCAGCTTTCGCACTAAATATTTTAGAGCAAGTGGAACCATCATGGTTCAATCATCAGGCATTGACCACCACACGTCATTAATATTCATATTTCGTGCAGTGTATCGCATTCCTCGATTGGGTGCAGCCGGTTCACTTTCAACCTCTTCCTCATGGTGGCGTCCTTGTTGTAGTTGCAATTCCACTTCAGCTTCTTCCTCCATATCAATACCAGCCTGCTGTACGCGTATGTCAAGCAAAGCTTAGTTCGGCTCGTAGTTTGGATCAACAGCATCCGAATCTGCACCATCATCATTGTCATATATCGTCTTCAGAGTCATTTTGATGAGCTGTTCCTTCATCTTCTTCATCGTTCATAACTCAAAAACAATGATCGTCGAAAAATTCCTGCTCCTCATGATTCAAATCAGGGTTTGATGATGCATTTAGCAGGAATAGTATGCGATTCATAATATCCATATCCATATTCTGTAGAAAATTGTTATATAACAAAAAGCATAAAATATTCACACATTTTTTACTTCACTTCATAAAAAATTGAAAAAGCACTTCCAAACGCAAACTAACTAATGATTAGGTAATTATTTTTAGCAACAATAAAAAAAGCACACCAAACTTGATAAAAACCAATATCAAAACATAAAAAAATATCGTTGGAAAAAATCATTCTCATAAATATAATAAACATGATATATGTGCTCACTGAGTGCCTGGGTGCACGATATCGGCTTTTTCGTTTTGCGACCATAAATTGCCTAAAATATCCACTAAACTAATGCACTTGGACACTGTATGGCCCTAAGTAAAATGCGTTATAGGTGTGCTACAGAGCAATGTTTACGTTTTTTTCTGTTTTGAAAATGGCAATGGGCACTCAGTGCCCAGAACACGTTTTCTTTAATTTAAGACCGATAAAGAATATTCTTTAATAACGCATACTAAAAGCAGACAATCTCCATATTATCTTTTTAACACCGAATCTTAATTTTTGATAGAAAAACAATTTACTTTCTCGAAAAATTACAAAAGAAATGAAAATTTACACCAAACTTTACTTTAGATAATAAATTGTAATTAGTATAAGCACCTGATGGATATAAAGTAAAGTTATTATGTAGGTAAGTATTAACTTAACTGATAATTTTGCGACATTAAACTGACAGGCACTTTGCCTCACTTAAGATTTCTGGCCCTTGTGGAACTAAGCATACATAGTGCTCAGAACAGCTTAATATCTATTTTAAGAAAAATGGCCGTAATAAAAATTTTCGGGAAATTCGAGTGCGTTTGACGCCGTGCACTCTGGCACATTAAGATCTTCTGAGTCTTATATTCAGGGTAAAGTCATCAATTCATCATTATCTCCTTATTTGGAAAAAAATAAGGCAGAAAAAAAACTCAAAAGTCGATTTTTCATGTATTTTGGGAGCTTTTTACTTAACTTCCGGCAGTCAGACATACATTTTTGTGTTGACCAAAGCAATGCCTTTCTATTACAAATATTTTTCAGGACTCAGAATATCTGGGTATTTGTCTTGTGTAATACACCTCGCTTTGAATGGGAGGCTAAACAACAAATCTTGACTGCGCAAGTTGGCAAAATTTTTAGCACTTAATTTTTTTTCTAAAATACAAACAAAATGTAGAAACAAAATGTTAGTTCAAAATGTAGTTTCTATTTCAAAAAAGTAGGAATGAACAAAGAATTTGATGCTCAACTATGTCAAATACTTTAGAAATATCATAAACTTACTTCTGGTTACTTATATATTTAATTTGTTCCAAAACGATAATAATTGGTTGACTTTCGGAAGGCGACCATAGTTGACTTTTCCAAAATAAAAAAAAAAAAAACCCAATCAAAATACTGGGACTGATCTTTACTACGGACTTAGTGAAAACTTCATAAAATAAAATGCACGACTGATGGGTCGCACGAACTTACTCTTGTAGCAAACTATGGGACTACAAAAAAATTAATTTTTTAATGTTCTGAAGGAAGTGCAAAAAATATCTAAAAATGGCCTGATCGTGAGATTAAGTTGCATGGCAGCTATTATTAAAAGTTTGTTTAGCAAAAAGTTAAAATCTCTACCGAATTTAAAAGAAAATACCCAGCCGTTATCAAGTTATGGCCAAAATTTTAAAAATTTTTAACACCAAATCTCCGATATGTGCATTTTTAGCCAAACCCCTGAAATGCAGTTATATTAAGACTACTGCTAATATAACGTACACCAAGTTTTATCGAAATCGTTAAAATCGTTTTAGTCCAGGTAAATTAACGAAAAGAAGCAAAAAAAATTCGAAGTTACTGAAAACTCGTAATTGCCCTATTGAGCAAGTAAAAAATCAAAAAAGAAGAGGAGTCCAAAAGAACTCTCACCTTGAAAGGACTTCCTATAAGCTGAGACAGGCAAAACTCTTACTTGGGAACTATAACCAAGCAAGATTTAAAGACTTACAAGTTTCCTCACGGGAAACAGCTCAACTGTCCAACATGCATATACTGGAAAGAAAATGAGCAGACATCTGAGCACCTATACTAGGAAAGTGTGAAGCACTTTTATAGAAAAGGCTGACCCACCTGGGTCATTACCAGATAAAAGCGAGTGATCTACCCTCTCTAAAGGTACTTCAAATGCAAACATTTCTCAAGGCATTAGGCGTAGGCTTGGAAGAAGAGCTGTAAAATGAGAATTATCATCAGACTCTGTATGGGGCACAATAGATCTTATGGTCGCAGTGCATATAGCCCCAACTTTAATTCATTCATTCATTCCCAGCGGTGAATCGCAAATTTCATTAAAATATTAAGGGAAATAATTTTCATTCAAATGAATTTGTGTGTCCACTTTTGAAACTGTATGCAAGTCGGAAAAAATGTAAACCAACTTCTACATTCTACAGTGAAGCGCCTGCCGTCTCAGGATTTCTCCTAGGGCTAAATTTAAAAAAAAATTACTTAACAATGATTACTTAACAATGACCTCTTCTCGTCACTTTATCTATAGACAATACATTTTTCTATTCAGATAGGTATATAACATAAGCTATTGATTTCTTGAATTAATAATTTAAATCATAAACATTTTACTAAACTCTATTTATTTCTGTAAGTTAAAGGTCAAGTTGAATCCCAAAACTCAATAAATTCAAATCATAAAAACAATCGTCTTCTTTATTTTTTACACAAACAAAAAGATTATATCTAATCAAAACGTATCAAGAACGCTCTTGACATAATTTCTCGATTTCGTTTGGCTTAAGAAAATGAAAGTGACTTCATATCTACGCTCCCATATAATTATATTCGACAGAACAACAATTTATCATTTCGAAAATAAAGTCGGTTTAAAAAAAAAAATTAATATGAAATTCCTCTCTCATAATAAGCTATAAATCACAACAATTAAGCGTGTTATAGAATGCATACATGTATGGCTCAAGGTACAATCAACATTTTGTTTTTTAAGAAAAATGCCGCCTTTGATGTTTTTACTTAATCCCATTGTGCCACCTACGAGATTTTTTTTTTAAAAAAGGTCCACAATTTAGCTTTAAAGATTTAAAATATACATTCATCGCTCATGCTCTCATTATGCAATTTAAAAAAAAGTGAAATTTGCATAAAAGTATATGTGTTGTTCAGTGCAATAAATTGCATCCATGCAACCATATTTTCTTTAGTGATAATTATTCCAAGCGATTAACGAATATTTTCCCATCCCAATGAACGAAGACGGTCTATATGTCTATGACTATGAGTTGAGTATATAAATAAGACAATTGCTATCGTGTGGAGTGTGAACTGTTTCAACACATTTCACGAGTCGTCCTTTCAGTCATGTTATAATATTTCACCTGCCATCTGTCAAAATCATATAAACGTATATCACATTTCTGTCAATCTTATACAATAATTGGCACTTTCAGCATTGTTTCGGTTTTGAATATTTTTTGCGACTTTCACTTCAAGACAAGTGGACATTTTTAACATCTTGACCGAGTCTAAATCTAAAAAAGGGATCAATTTAAAAAATGATAAAGTACAGCAGTTCGAAAGAGAAACCGTGTGAACTGGGCGAGACATCAGTGTGATGCGGCTGTGTCTTGGCCACGAGCCAATTTAAATTGAGCAAGTGCTACACAGGGCCGGCAGAAAATTGAGGGTTAAGTGGTGGCACGCGAAATCTACTCCAAGGCCAAACCCATGGTTCGTATTTATGGCGGTCAATAATTGTGCATGCAGACGAATGGTTGTTGCTGCAGATTGGTGTTTTTTCTGTGTCCACCACCGGTTCGCCAGTCTCTTCTATAGATACATAGGAGAAAGCCATACCTAAACTTTTTCCACAGCCATATTCCACCGCAGTATATTTATGTAGGAAGGTATATCGTTTCCCTACAGAAACACATAGAAATAATTACAATTCGATAGAGGCGTGGCAGTGAAATTTCTTTATCGAATGCTTGGGGATTAAAAATGAGACTTTATTGCCGCGTAATTGATAAGAGTAAAACAATTTAACATAAAAAAACATCGAAATGAAATATACAAATGCATCATGTCGAAGAATGTATGTAAGAAATTATCAATTCGATTTGGTTGGTTTGGTTTTGGTTATTTGTTTCTTTTTTTCAACATTCCAACTGAATACTGAAATACAATTATGTTGAATTATTTAATTTATTTGATGGAATATGAGGGTGAGGTATATGATAGTGAACCGGAAATAGATATTTAATGTGCAGACATAAAAAGTTAACGTGAATAAAAAGTTTAGTTTAATTGAGCAGTTTACTTACAATTATTTTACTTATTGTACAGAAATAATCATATGCTTACCTGAAATGAGAGAAAATTGTGATGTAAATATTAGGTACAAAATTTGCTTAAAAACAACAAAAATATTGGGTCTATTGGTATAATAATTGCTACAAGATTAAACAAAAAACAAGTCGATAGTAATGACATCCTACGAGCAAAGTTTGAAACTTACACACGATTTCTCTATGTATGTGTATAAACTCAATGATATAAGCTTATGATATATCTGATTCAATCTTTTTCTTAATTTCTTATATGTATTGCAAAGTCCATTTAAAACAGTTTTTTATTTGTTGAGATTTGGGGGCATTTTTGACTAAATTAGAAGAGAGCCAAAAAAAAAAAAGAAGAAGAGCTTTTGGGTCCATAACAATACACAGTTTGTTTTCAATTAAAGCAGGACTTAGTAAATTGGATTATAGTGATTTATTGGATAAGCAGGTTTATTTTTGCTATATACATGAGTGGATAGATTTTAAATGACTTAGAAGGAAACGGTTCTATTGATAAAATTTGGTTCATTTCTCACACTCTCACTTGCAGTACATTGAGAAAAGGACTTCATGGTTCATGTGCGCAGAGCATTTTCAGTGGGCATGTCTAAAAAAAATACTAAAGCTATGATACTTGAAAATTATTTCTTTGACCAAATTTCTTATTTTAAAAAATATGCAAGCCCTGAAAATATCGACGATTGGAATGAAAATAACATTCCAATTGATTTAAGGAAATCTTTAAATACTTTGCTTCAAATGAAATACCCTACAAAAAAAGCCTTCTGCAAATTGTTGAATATATATTGTGCCTTCCAGGAACAAATGCATCGACAGAACGTATATTTTCAATGATTAATCATTTATGGGCGCAAGAAAAGACTCAGATGCAAGTTTAAACTGTGAAGTCAATTGTAATATTAAAAATATTTTTCGACAACTCCTGTCAACTTTTTTCTGAAAAAATAAAAAACAACAATGATATTTTGAAAAAGAGTTCACACCTCAGAAAAATACAATTTTCAATCAACCTGTGCAGAAAATTATAGACTGAATCATCATTTGTGTGTATGTACATATACACTCCTCGTCAACTGAATACGCACAAACATTTTTGAATATATTTTATCCATTTTTTCCAAACAGTGATGGTTATTATGCCATCTGTTGATGGTAAAAATATTCGTAACATAAATAACAGAATTTCAAAGTTTTATCCAAAAACAACCGTGAGTTTTTCCTTCAACCACTTCCAAAGTGAAACTTATGCAAAGTAGAAGTTTTTTTTTGAGTCAACTGAATAGGTACAAAAATTAAAATTGATATTGGAATGGAATGAAACAAGTTTTTGTTTAAGTTTAGTAGTGGGTACTTCCACCTTTATTTTTAATTACTTCGTAAATTCGATCCGGCATGGAATCGTATAGCTTTTTAATGCAATTTAACGAAATTTCGCTCCACGCTAATTTGATTGCAGAAATTAAGGTTTCTTTGTCTTCGAACTGACGACCACCCTCATAAACTTTGCGTACTAACCATCCCCAGACATTTTCTATGATGTTTAGATCAGGTGAGTACGGCGGCCATTGAAGCAACTGCACTTGTTGCTCCTCTATCCATGTTTTTATTATGCGAGCTAAGTGAATAGGCGCATTATCATGTTGGTAGGTCCAGTTTATGGGTCCAAAGATGTTAGAAAATTTAGGAAAATTTCTTTCCAAAATTACTTTATACCCAGCTGCTGTCATTTTTGATGTTACAACCTCGAGCTCAACTGTTCCATAATAACTGACTGCTCCCCATATCATGACACCTCCTTCACGACTATGACGGCGCTTTAAAAATCTTTTTTCTTTTCTTAAGTCGTGAAAATAGAAGTTGAACCCATCAGGGCCATCGAAATTAAACTTTTTTTCATCTGAAAAAACCACGTGATACCATTCGTTTTTCCAACTCATGTGAAGTCTTGAAAAATCTAATCGCAACATTTTCCGTCTCTCGTCAAGTGGTTGTTTTTTCTTAAGTTTCATTCGTTTAAGATGGCTTGAGTTGTTGATTACTCTTAAAACTGTTGAGCAACTTGCGTTTACGCCGACTTTTTGTTTTATTTTTGCCACAGAATCAGAAAAATTTGATGCACATCTTAAAATTCTTCGTCTCTCAGCTGCTGTTGTTGCTGTTTTCTTACCTCCCTTCATGTTTTTGCCGTACGCATCTTTATTTTTCAAGTATAAGAATAAACTACATTAAAACTTCGGCCAACTTTATCAGCTATTGCACGTCCAGTTAGGCCTTGGTCTCTAAGTAAATCGATTTTAGCTTTTTCAACACTGTTAAGACACGTAGATCTACCCATTTTTCTTAAAATTTGAAATCAAGAATTAAATTTTACTGAAAACACTAAAATCGTTAATTTAAACTGTCAAGCACTCCAAAAAACTTAAAAACAACGAAGAAAATGGCGTTGTACCTATTCAGTTGACTAAAAAAAAAACTCCTACTTTGCATATAAAACACTTTGCAAGTGGTTAAAGAAAAACTCACGGTTGTTTTTGGATAATTCTTTCGGAATTATCTGCTTAACATCTTAAGGGAATAGTTAGCATCAACAGATGGCATAATAACCATCACTGTTTGGAAAAAATGGATAAAGTATATTAAAAAATGTTTGTGCGTATTCAGTTGACGAGGAGTGTATGTTATGTATATTGTTATTTTTGTTTTTTTTTTTTGTTTTAGAAATTCATAGAATGAAATATTTTTTGTTATCCTATACATAAGTCATAATTTATTGAATTCTACTTATAATAAATGTTCCTATTTAATTTTAGTGTAAACAACAAGAAATAAACTTAAAGTTAAATTTCATCACATTTATGTACTTTTAGTTTTATCCTAAAATGTCCAGCATTGACTTCAAAAATATCTGGTCACTATACCTATGCATAGGAAATAATAAATGGAGATGGAAAGTTAATTTTTACATTTCAATGTAAAATGTAATGCAATTTACAATACCTCTGTTCCACTAGCGGCCCATCATGATATGCAATTTTATTGTCTATTAACTACAGCTTTAGGCTCGGTCAATGCCTCAAAAAAAAAATGACACCGACTATTAAGATTGAATCTGAAAGCATTTAGATAACCTTCTTTTCAAAATGATGATGGAACGGAAGATATAACGATTTTAAGATTGGTAATTAAATTGCATCTATAGGTAAACAAAATATTAAAAGAGATAGGTATGGTTTGTCGAATTTATGTAACAAAGTGTAGGTATTTTGAATAATTAAGCTCGGACACACGATGGCGATGTAACCACAAAACAAGGTGGGTCCGTCGTCGTCGTTGTCGTCGCGATGTCATCGTCGTCGTCGTCATCTAGTCTGGTCTTGTGGAGAGCATACATATTATATCAAAGTATAATATGATCAGATTATGGATTGGATATCGATGCGGATGTGGTTTGTCGTCAGTCTCCAACAGAGTAGTTGGGTGGTTGAGTTTACGAAATTCATTATCATTTTTTTTTTAAAGGGTCTTGATGGAAAAATTATTATGATGGGAAAATTGTTGCATAACTTTACAGTCATTTTTAATTTTTTATTATTTTTAGTGCACACGTTATGCTGGGTACAATTTATTGAAATTTGATACATGAGATAGATTTTACATAATTATTTCCCATGTTGCGATCTTATAATTTAATCTTGTATTTTTAAGAAACAAATTTTAAAGCACGTTAAAAATTTTGTTAGGTAAGCACTTGTGGGATGTGTTAAAGGTGTTATTATTATTATTATTTTTTTTTTTTTACAAAGGAAGTTGCTTTAATCTGATTTTGACAGATCTAGCAAGATTTTGTCGACTTTATTTAACATTTATATCTGAAGTTGGTACTCACTGCTGTTTTAGGACGTTTTATATATTTTTTTTTTAATTTTAGTTTTTTTTTACACTTTAGTGAGATGTATAGAATAAC
Source organism: Baccha elongata (assembly GCA_951217065.1). Taxonomy (NCBI): domain Eukaryota; kingdom Metazoa; phylum Arthropoda; class Insecta; order Diptera; family Syrphidae; genus Baccha; species Baccha elongata. The sequence goes on along the minus strand of OX578272.1, from coordinate 54,643,104 downwards.
ATTGTGTTTAAACTAAATAATAATGTAGCAGGAAGATTCGACAAAGCATTCTCGTCAAAAATACCTTCGCAAACAAAAATAACTCAGCCATTAAGCAGGTTTTGTCATGGACAAAGAAAAGACGCTCTAAAATAAATGTATTTTCATACACTACTACGTTTCGAAAGAACCGCAAAAAAGTGAAAAAGAGACAGAAATGGAAACAAAAAATGTAACATTCCAAATTCGTGAAGCATTCCGACGTTTACTCAATTTGACTCAGTGTATTCTACAAGCAGGTTATTAGGGCAAGGAACGATGTTGGAGCTGTTCATTATCATTAACAACGTCTATAAAGAAGAAGAAGAAATACTCATATTCCACTCATGGGATTATAAACGTACAGTACCTACGAGCGATACGAACATTTGGCAATAGAATCTAGAAAGAGATATATACTCATGTGATGTTATAGAACTGTATCTCTTTGTCCAAGTTATCGCCTGTTTTTAAAACACAAATGCGAAATTATGAACTTAAGATAAGGAAACTTTTATAAAACGCAACGCAAGGCTAAGCTATTCTAAAGCTAATCAAAAAGTAAAAAAGGAGTCATGGGTATTAAGATATTCCCTCAAGAGCAATAATTAGAAGATATTTCTCCGAAGCAGCAGACTCGACGATGAAAATTATATTAGAAATCACAGCCAGTCCCCAGTGGTTGCTATATTGGCAGATAATTTACCCATTATTATACAGACAGTTATACTAACAATTATTGTAAGATTCTAAGGGTCTGTATCTATCTGAAGGAAGAAAAGACTATACCCGTGTTTCTTATTTTGGCAATCTATAGTGATGTGGGAAATTCCAAAAAAAAAAAAAAAAATTCGCAGCCGCATCGGCAGCCACGTTTTTGTATTTGAATTGTGGTACTACTGAACTGTCAGACAGAATGGAATGAAAAAAAATTTAAAAACTAAAACGGAAAATGTAGAAGAAAATGTGGTAATAACAAACCGAAATAGTTGAATTCTATAACATAATGCATGTTATAATTCATGGCAAATTGGCATTCTTACAGACGTAGGTAATTGCAATTTTGTTACTTTGCAGCAAGAAAAATTAATGCAAGATCAAATGGGGTTTGTTCGTAGAATAGATATATGTTTTGCACATAAGTTATGAATTCACTCGAGGGTAGGTACACTCTTTTTAAATATCTTTGGAATATTACAGTTTTTTATTGTCTGTTCCATATGACGGTTCGCGCTAAATAGGTAATTTGCAAATCTCAAGATTAGATTCTAACATATCTTTCAAATTAAAATGTCAAATATATTTAAGTGAAGTGAAATGAATAAAACCTAACCGGTGAATAATAATGATAAAATAATAAAATAATGAGTGTTTTGAATAAAACCCAGTTATACTTGCTTGTGATTTTGGAGGAAACTTTCTATATTTTGCAGGGATGCCGTAGCGTTGATATAACATTATCAATGGTGTGATGAAGCCCGCTATTACGATTCTCAATTGATAGCTGATAAAAATTTAGATTTGGAACTTTTAAATTAACAAAATAATCTATTTTTCATTGATGATTTTGTAAATTTTTGTTAATGGAAATAAACTATTTTTATAAATTATTTTTATATAAAAGGTTGTTATTTTATTTATTTATTCTTAAAAATTTTAGGTGTTGTTTGTTTGTTATTTTTTTTTTTTTTTATTATTATTATTAGTCGTATTTCTTTCAAATAGATTCGAAGCCCTTTGATCAGTAACATGTTTTCATATAAACTAAATGTCCTTAAGTATGTTCAACTATTTAGACACATGCCTTACTAGACAAGAACCTCTGTGTATTAAACGTATATGATTTCCTTAATCAGTTAAGACCGCAATAAAATGCATTTCTATATTGAAGGAAACTTAAAAAAAAATAAAAAAAAAAAAACAACAATTAATCCTTTTATATTCAGTTTAAGGCAAACTCTTTAACAAAGAAAATGTATTAATGAAAATGTCAATCTGGTAGACGGATAAATGCCAAACCAACTAGACTTAAAGGTATTGCAACAAGTTTTAAATTCAACTAAAAAACTAAATGCATTTCTAATGCATCTACGATTCTCTAGGAGAATTATGGTATACCTGTATTATACCTATACCTACTGCTATCATTGGCACCTTTCATTTACTTGCATCTTCCATCATGTAATATCTGAAAGTGTTTTTCACTTATCTACGGTGCAAGTGCGACGCACGATGCCACAAATGTGAAAGATACGTAAACGCGGTTTGTTCTTCCTTTGTATCTTAAAAAAAAAAGAAGAAAGAAATCATCACTTTCTTCTTTGAACATTGAAATTATTGGAATTTTCTTTTTCTTTATTGTTATTTTTTTTTTACCTAACACCATTAGTTACATTGTTAGAATTCATCACGGGATTTTCCACATTCAAGAAATTTCAACTTAAAAGCTCTTTTCGTATGTTTATCTTTGGATTTTTATTCTGTGCGCCATTCGATAGATTTCACTTGCTATCGGAAATTGTGCATGTTAAAAAACGATAATAATGTTCAAATGTATCTATCTGTCTGTCCGACTGTGCATTTACCAATAGGAGAGAAAGAAATACAATGTGATGAAGATAAATGCACCTGAATGCAGAAATTGTGCCGTGTGTGTTTGGAGATGTTTTTTCCTGGGTCTCGGACAGACTTTCAATGGTGATCATATTATAGCGATCAATGTTCATCACCATCAGCGACGTAAAACAACGACTGCGAGACGTAACCTAGCGACGAAAAAACATAAATCAAGAAAAGTGAATGTTTTAAATCAAGGCTTTCCAAGTTCGAGAAGCCGGTTTTTTTTTGTTGAATGCATTTAATCTCGCATTTAATGGTTTGAATTTGAATGGAAGCAGCTCAAGGGTCTGCTTCTGTCTCTTTATATATTTCTATTTAAGTCAAATAAAATTTGAATAAAATCCAATTTAATTTTGTTAGCCGCAATTGAATTGACAATTTGCATAACTTATGCGTGCAAAACTAATTAATGAGACGAAGTCAACAATGGATGAATTAAAATGCCAAGGTATATATATGGGGCTTAGAAAATTGCTCCGACGCTCCGAGGGTTATATCTCATATCATAAATAGAACAATAAGTTTTGTTAGAAGAAATTGTATAAAAAAAAACGAAGTAGATTTGGAAAAAGTGTAGTAGATTGAATGAAAAAAAAAGATATTTAAAAAAACAACAAATTTATTTTTATTTTATATTCAGAAAGAAAAAAGTTTAGGGCAGCCTTTCAGTTTTTTTCTTCACTTAATTTCGATTTGACTAGATTTATCCATGATCTCCTTTTAAATCACTAGATTTACCATACAAATTTAAATCCTAAATCTTCATGATTAAAAATTAATCTTTTATAAGTCTCTTGCAAATTACTTAACACACACCCTTCTAGGACTGAACGCTTTCATTTCAAATGTCATTGTAAATGTCAAAAATTAATTTGTCAATAATATTTGAAAATATTTTTGCTTTTTGTTAATTTTTCTCGAAATAGAATTCTTTAATTGCATTATTTCGACGGTATTATATAGATCATTAGTGAATTTTGTGAAATAAGTGCATTTTATAGTTAATAAATATAAAATTGTTTCTGTGTTTTGAAGTTGTAAAATCTCTTGTCAAGTTAATCGTTTTATAATTCTATCTGAACCGTGGAAAAGCTACTAAATTTTCTTCGCTCAAAACAGGGTTTTATTTTTGGTGAAAATTCAACATCTTCATCGTTGTTCATTTCTATATTCTTAGCCCTACATAACCGTTTTAAACTCCGCATTTAGGGACTCAATATTTGTTTTATTTTATCGTAATAAGGAAAACTATTAACTAGTGGAAGGATTGTAGGATATTTTTCTGTTTGCATTTCTTTTAGATCCAAAAGTTCTTATAATCCAACTTTTTGTCAGTTAAATCAAACCGAAGTTTCAGTTGATCATACAATTCAACACAAAAAGCAATGAAATAAATTTTACTCTGAACAAATTCTACTTCCGTTTTCCATTTTCTTTCTCATACAAAGCTCAATGCAGATTAAGCAAATGAGTTTTTCGATTTACACAATTCAACACAATTAAATGAAATTTTGAAAAAAGTGCTACGTAGCAGACGCATATAAAAAATAAATGAAGTAGATCTACTACGTATGAAGTAGATTGGCAGCCCTGTTCTGAAGTCATGACTCTTTTTCAAATTGCATTGGAGCAAAAGAGCAAAAGATGGTCTTTTCGATTTGTATCTCTTTTGTTCTTACGTGTTTTGAAAAACAGTCATGACTCTGGAATCAAGGTGTAATAGCACACATAGTGTCTTGTTTTTTTTTTTTGATAAAATCAAAACTAACAACAACCGCCTCAAAATCTATCGGTAAATGCTATTTTACACGTCTTTTTCAATGAAAAACTATTGAAAATCGACCTGTCAATTTTACTTATTACGGCGTGGTGAGCAGAGCCACAGTGTCGATGGGTCCTTCAAATTTTTTACTTGCGATTATAGGCACTATAAGACAAGTTATAAATTCGTGCAGAAAAAACAGAAAAAAAGTTTTGAGATAAGAATCAAACATGACATTACGATGATAGAGAAGTCGAAAAAAGTAGGTCTGCCAATTCTGTCTGTATGTCAGTCTGTCTGTCTGTCAGTCTGTCAGTCTGTCATTAACACCTACAGCATAAACGGATGGGCCGATATTTTTTAAATTTGGTATCTATGGTATTTAGGGTGACCGTTGGATGGGTTTTTGGATTTTTGGTTCTAGACCTAAAAATAACGGTACCTGCCATATCACGGTTATCAAAAACCTTTTTTTTTAAAAACAGCTCTAATGGTTTTGATTTAATTTTATTAATCTTAAAAAACAGTTTTAACGGTATCAAGATGTTTTTAAACTCACCGAAGTAAATCATATCCAGTAGTAGAGCATATCCAGTGATTTGTTATTGCCCAAATTCCCTGTAACGAAAATCACTCAAACCGAAAAGAACAAAATTCTTCTGCATACATTTGTATTTGTTTTTCTTTATTTCTCTTGCCTTTAAACTCAAGAAATATCGCTACGAGTGTTAAAAACAACAAGTCGATAGTTAGTAACGACATCCTATAAGCAGTATTTGAAACTAACACATGATTTCTCTCTGTGTATTTTATTCACTCAATGGTTGTATGCAAGTTACATTCTGGCTATTTATAAAATAATAAATATTCATTAAATTACAAAGAAGTCCATTCAGGAGAGTACTAAAAAAATGGTTTTTCTTATAAGAGATGGTTTTTGTTATTTCAGATTTTCTCGAAAAGTACAGGACACTTTGGCATCCGGTTTTTTGTTTTTGATTAAAAACACCTTATATGAATCACTCTGTAAAGATATATAGCAAGACTAATCGAATACAAAATTTCATCTCAATAAGTGTATTCAATAATTTGAAAATCGGTAGTTAAATTTGGTGCCGTGTCATAACGCAAAGCTTCATAAGGCCGAATTCAAAATGTTGGATTTATGGACACTTTCAAAAAAACGACAAAACGACATGTATGAGCAAATTTACTTGTTTTCTTGTTTTTTTTTTTTCTCCACAATATACACATGTAAAATGTAATGTTAGAATTGTGATAAGAAACCATTGATTGTATTGCAAATAGCTAAGAACAAGTTTCTCATTTTTACTCAAAGAAAAGCGTAGTGGAGAACCATTTTGGCGAAATGATAATCAATTTATGGTGTAAAAATTGAAAAGTCGCGCGAAATTTTAATTTTTACATCATTAATTGATTATCATTTTGGAAAATTGCTTCTTCACTTTTCCATTCATTCAATGTTCACATCCTTAGTTGATAATTTTAAGATAAGCGGAGAAAAAAAGCGTAAGGGATTCGCGCGAATTTTTAGTGATAAGGTCAGAAGAGAAAAGCAGCAGAGAAGTTCGAATTTATAACGCATATGTTCTTTATAGTTTAATTTGATAAAATTAAAATGAAATAATAGTGACATAATCATAACGACGAATTGGCAACGGTCGCGTCACTTGGCGAAAGCATCTTAAGCCAAATTTTAAAATTGGCCTTATAAAACTTGGCCTTATGACACGTCACCGTTAAGTAATAAAAATAAAAAAAATAAAAGACAACAATTTTCCAACAAAAAACTTATACACAATTTTATCAAAATTATTCGTTACTTTTTTGTAAACTTATATCGTAATTTCGTGTTTGTTTTTTTCAATATTTTTATAAATGCATAACTTGGCATAACTAAAGTAGTTAGGTATGTTATTAAAAACATACAGACAAACAACGGCAAACAAAAAACTCTTGTTCTAAAGTAATGTTAATGACCCTTCCACAAACTTGACACAGAAAAATATTAACTTGTCTTAAACCAGAATCACCATACGGTAACCACAAAACCTGCATTATAATAAATTGAGTAATTGTTATTCAAAAAGAAGACTCGACCTTTGGTCGTTTCATGTATATGTAATGTATCTTAAGACGGAAGACTGTTTTAGCCTTTTGAACTTTTTTTTTATTTAAAAAAAATCCAAGTATTTATTTTTATTGCATTTACTTGGTACTTGGATTATAGCACCACACGCATGTGCATTGATGGAGATTCATTTTGGTCGTAAAAACTCTTCTAAGTAAGACCGCTAAGTAGTATATTCACCACTTTTTCCTACAGATTGCAGATGTTTACTCAAACACACAAAAATAAAAACAAAATCCGGTTAAAGTAGTTTAAAGTGGCATAACATTTATATTAATGCCTTCCAGATACGTGTGACGATTAAGAAGTGAGTTTTTAGTTTCGCTGGATTCGAAGATATACTTGTACTATAAAAGATACAATTAGATAAACAATTTTATGATACCACATTATAAGAGTATATAATGTGAGCTAAGCACTAAACTTATATTATGTTTATGATTTATGATTATGATCAAAAATATAAATAGAAAATACATTTTACACTCGATCGATTTATGAACCCAAAGAGAAAAAAAGAAAGAAAAAAAAAACAAAAAAAAAAACATTCCCTACAAATTTTTGAAGAGATCAGGATAACTTTATGAAAATTAAAAATTTTTAGCAAAATTTCATTTATGAAAAAATAAAAACAAAACATACCGAACAAGAAAGACTCCTCTATAAGCGGATTTGCAGATTAGTGATTTTGTACATTAGTTTTAGATACCTAAAGTTGTTGGAGCCAAATAAACCAGAAATATCTTTAAGATGTAAGTAACTACATTTTAGGCGCTTTGGTGACAATAATATATAGATATAGTCATTTCGAACTTTAGTGTTCATATTATATGTATACGCGTAAGGAGCAGTATCTGGGAAATAATTTCAATTTTTTAAAAGGTATATATATATCAAATCTGATAGATTGTCAAATATCGCAATTACCATTCATTTGACACTAACAAGATTGCAATAATTGTTTTCCCCATTAATTTTACATGCATTTTTCCATTCATGCATTTTTCCATTCTTTTGTATTCTTTGCAATCTTTTGCATTCTGTGAATTCTTTAGCATTCTCTGCATTCTTTTGCATTCTTTGGATGCTTTTGCATTCTTTGGATTCTTTTGCATTCAATTGATTGCTGTTAAATGAATGAAGAAAAAAAGATTTCAATCCTTTCGATTTCAAATGAACGGTGATTGCAAATTTTAAAGTTGAAGTTTCAAAGTGAAATTAATGGATGCAATCGTATTAGATGCAAAAGTAGTGCAACTCATTTTAGCTTATAAATGAATCGGAAAAAGCTAAAATGTTGCTTTCGCCCTGGAATTTTTTTATGGACGCGGACATTTTTTAAACACAATTATTTTAGTCGTTTGCATTATGGGATTACGCCACTTTTGAGCTCACAGTCTCATCTCAAATATCTGAATCTGCAGATTGTTTTATTGTAACTAATACTGAAGCAGCTCTATAATATTATTAAAATGTATTATAACCGTTATAGAATTGTTAACATTCAAATTGGAGGTGTGTTACTTGCTAATCAACTTTCATTATAATATCTAATACCTACCGTATCGGACAAAACATTTGCAACTAAAGGTGAAACAAAGCATTTCCTTTAAGTAAATATAGATTTTATTCAAAAACATAACAACCTTTATTGATTATGTAAAGCTATGTATGTTAAGTAAATGGAAATATATTAATTTCAAAACTATTATTTACTCTTAGTAATCTAAGTTGAATTGTATCAAGTAATTTCAAATTAACGTGCGACAAAACAATTGCAACTTTTATGACATCAAAGTTTAAAAGGATATTAACCATTACATCGCTGTTGTTTTCCAATTTATATCATTGGGCATTTGTTTGAAGGTTGTTACCTGAATCTTCAGATGCATATAATTTTTTACAGAGAGCAGATCTCCGGTGATATCAGTTTTAAGAAAAAATTGTTAATAATGGCACCAAACAAATTTGGTGATGCGCTAAGACAGCGTATTGTAGATGAATTTATTTCGGGAATTTCACAAAAAAACATTTCAGAAAAATATAAAATAAATAAATCCTCGGTTTCGCGAATTATAAGTCGATATCGCAAAACAAAACAAGTAGCTGTTCTGCATCGCGGCGGTCAACCACGAAAAACAAGCTCTCGAACGGACGCCATGTTGGTAAGAAAAGTTAAAAAAAATCCCTTCATATCTGCTTCGAAATTAGTTCAAGAGTTCCAACTAAGAATAAGTGCTAGAACGGTATCTCGTCGACTGGCCTTCGCTGATTTGTGCGCCTATCGGCCTGCTAAAAAGCCTTTAATTTCTATTCGAAATCAGAAAAAGCGAATGGAATATCTTACGTTCGGAGACCACTTGGCAAGCGACTTCAGCCACGTTATTGCTTAAAAACTATTAAGCATGGCGGAGGGAATGTAATGGTGTTGGGTTGTTTTTCTGCTGCAGGTTTGGGGCCATTGCATCACATAAATGGTATAATGGACCAACACATTTACAAAAACCATCTTAGAGGATGTTATGTTGCCCTACGGAGAATGGGAAATGCCATTGCGTTGGGTCTTCCAGCAGGACAACGACCCCAAACACACGTCGAGGCTAGTCAAAACATTGTTCAATGATCACAAAGTCACCGTTATGAATTGGCCACCGCAGTCACCAGATTTGAACCCCATAGAAAATATTTGGGAGATCGTCAAATGCAGAATAAATCGGGAAAATATTAGAAGTGCGGACGATTTCTTTAAAAGGATAGAGATGGCTTGGAATGAATTTCCATTAAATTTTATCCAAAATTTAATTGAGTCAATGCAAAGAAGGTGCAAGGCAGTTATCGAAAATAATGGGTTTGCCACTAAATATTGATTATTTTTTGGATTTTTTGTATTGTTATTTCAAGTTGCAATTGTTTTGACGCGTGCAAATTTGAAGTTTCTTTATATAATTTAACGTAAATACCCTTAAGTTAATAATGACTTTGAAAATAATGTTTTTTTTTATTTATTTAAATTACAGAGCTTTTATACCATATATAGATTGTTATTATTTTGAATAAAATTTTCATTGATTTGAACAAAATGTTTTTTTTACTTCTAGTTGCAATTGTTTTGTCCGATACGTACATAGTTGTTTTTAAACTATGGTTTTCCATATTTTAAGTTTAAACAATTTAATTTAAATTGGAAAAACTCAAGTTAATTATAAAATTTAAAAAAACAGCTTAAACAGTGTCTATGAATATATGCCCCATTACCTTTTATTTCTTTAGGATTTCTGCTACTAATCCTGGCATAAGTTCACCCACTGATGCAACGCCAACGTTTTTATCTTCCCTTTATCTTCCCCATACTAAAAACTATATTTTCTTCGCTAGAAAATCTAAACATTGGACCGAATTTGAACAAATCTCAATAACAATGACAACAATAACCACGTGCAAAAAAAGTATTTCAAATATTTTAAAAGATATGTACTTTAATTACATAGATTGTACTAATATCACAGTCAGACACCATTCCAAATTTTATTTGTGGATATCCTTAAACCAGCTTAAATATTGGTAAAATTGGAACGTTTGCAAAGCAGTTTGGCCCTTTTACCCCAAACATCATACGAAATTTACAGATTGGCCCTTGCAGAATGGCTCTTTTGATTTGTTATTAAATGGTAAGCCAAAAAAGATTGTCATGAAATACAGGTTGGCCCTTTTTGCGCAACACCATCGATATGGAAATGACCTTTTCGTTATGTGCTAATATCATACGACAGTTGTAATGTGCTTTCCAATTCTTCGGTCACTGCCCGGTTTGTACCTAAGAACCAGTTGTATTATTAAGGGTTAAGTTTTTAACCCACCGATGTTGGCAGATTATCTATGGAAATCAGTTGTTTAAAAATTTGAACCACCTTGAACCACGATTGTACAACTGGCCGTATTTTCGTAGCAAGTGAAGTTCAATTTGGTGGGTGGAACGTTGAATTATTTTATATCTTTAATTATGAAATTGTTAAATAGCTGCTTTTCGCTTTCCTTTAATCTGCGCGAAGGTCTACAGGTTTTAAGTTGTAAATTTTATAGCGAGTTTTCAGATCCTTTTGCACCATTTACTTTAAAAATGGCTGAGACTTCTTCCAAACAAAAATATTGGCGTCAACTTATTCCTGTTTGATGGTATAATTTTAAAGACTCAAACTTCTCGTTTATATGGGACAACTTCCTACATGATGGTTTACACCAGTGGCCTATTTCACCAAATTACAATTACAATCACAAATTTGTACTTTGAAACTACAGTTACAAATTTGCGAACTGATTTTTTGTTTTCACAAACTACAAACATAATCCCAACAAATTTGTTTAAAAAAAATCCGAGGGAAATTGTAGTTGTTATTTACAAAAGCAAAATAAGTCCGTTTCACCGGTTATATCCAGACATGTAAACAACAATTCTTTCTCACAAATTCTTTATTCTGCCGATTGATAACATCAAACGATATAGATAGGCAAAATAAAATTTTTCTTTCAAGTTTAATTCGAGAAAAAAAAAAGAAATAATATTTGGAAAATTTTCAAATGTTATTACACATAATGATAAGATAATTGAGTGGCAAAAACTATATGACAATGTGCGATCTCATGGTATTTCAATTGGAAAAGATTAAAAATAACTGCGAGATGTTGTATTGCTGCATCGGTGTCAGTGAAAAGTTTTTGTTTGACTCATTTGCAATCCGTGGTCCAATTTGTCTTATTATTTCCTCAGCCTTAACACGTTTTAAGCGAAACTTTTCATTGAAAGCAAACAAATCAGAAATTTCATAGTTTATTCGCGGTCGATAAATTTTTCTTCGTCTATGTTGCAACAAACCCAAGGAGCATTTCAGAGCTACAGAATATTTACTGAACGTTAACATCGTAGCTGTAATGTTTCAGGCGTATATGAAATGTTTACTCACTGTACCCAAAATGTAAACGGTTTTGGGGAATGAAATGTCGTGTTGACAGTATATGAACAAATTCTATTTGATGTACCTGATTTGTACATTTACAAATGTGAACGTTCAAAAACTCTTCAAAACACATACAAGACAAACTACTTTTTAGTAACAAATCGTTTACAGATACTATTCCTGGACTAGTAGGTATATGAACGTTTACAAATATCGTTCAAAAACACTTCGAAATAAATAACATAAAAACTAACTTAGGTACAAATCGTTTACAGAAAAATATTAAACTGTATAGGTAAATACGTAATGCCATTTGAGATCATATTACTATATATATACAAACCAAAACTTAAACAATTTCCATCTTGTTCTTGACATTATTATTATAATATGGGAGGTATAAAAATATTCAATAATTATATTTTTCGTGCAAGTAAAGGCAAAATATCGAACGCGAGAAATATTTTCTACCAGTTTTGTAAAACAGGTCGATAAAAATAAGGGGCCCTTAAAAACTTTCTTATTTTAGAAATGATTTCTAATAAAAATATTTGAGACAATTTTTTTTCCCACAAAAACCATATTTTTCAATATTTTGTAAGATAAAATTCAAAGTCTTATTTCAATCAAAACCTAAACATGCTTTGTTTTTACTAAATATCAACAAAAATAGATTTTCAATGTTTTGGGTTTTCTAATTTGATAAAAAATGGAAACATTATAATGGCCGATCAATGCTATACGTGTTACATTATCTGTAAATGAAATATTTTACAGTATGCTTACGTTTGAAGATGTAATGTGATTATTTACTGTAAACGTTTTGTAAGAGTAAAGTTTTGATAATGGCTTTACAAAACTGCACAAATGTAAACGTTTCGTGATATTGATTTTACATTAACGATATTTGATTTACAGTACGTTTACGTTTGAAGATGTACTGTGATTATTTACTGTAAACGTTTTGTAACAGTTAAGTTTTGATAATAGCTTTACAAAAGTGCTACAAATGTAAATGTTTTGTGATATTGGTTTTACATTCACGAAATTTGGTTTACAGTACGTTTACGTTTGAAGATGTGTTGTGATTATTCACTGTAAACGTTTTGTAAGAGTAAAGTTTTGATAATCCCTTTACAAAACTGCTACAAATGTAAACGTTTCGTGTTATTGATTTTACATTAACGATATTTGATTTACAGTACGTTTTCGTTTGAAGATGTACTGTGACTTTTTACTGTAAACGTTTTGTAACAGTTAAGTTTTCATAATAGCTTTACAAAAGTGCTACAAATGTAAATGTTTTGTGATATTGGTTTTACATTCACGAAATTTGGTTTACAGTACGTTTACGTTTGAAAATGTGTTGTTTCAACAACATTTTGTGTGTTACAATTTGTTTACCAATCATCCAATTAGTTAATGTAAACATACAAAACATTTTTTCAGCAACTGTATATGAATTGTAAACGACATACAATAAATTTGTAACTTAATAGGTACAAAATGCTACTTGGGAATGTTGACTTGAATCACTATCGGTGCTACTATGCCTACGGCGTAAAGACATTTTATTATCGAAAAAAATAAAGATTTCTTTTGAAAATTACAAATTGTTAAGAAATCTACACACGATCCTTCTTGTGTAAGAAATTTCAAACAACTGAACAAATTTGTAAAGTTTTTTTAATTGGTGAAATACAAACCTACAAAAAAAATTAGTTCTAACAAATTTGTACTTGTATAACAAAAAAAATATAGTTTTGGTGAAACGAAAATAATAAAATTTATACAAATTTCCCTTTGTAAACTACAACTACAGTTTTGTAACACAAACATTTTTTAAAACATAATAATTCGATTTTTCTACAAATTTGTCAAAAAAGTGTTTGTAAATTGTAATTTGTAATCACCTTACTTAATCAACTTACAAATTACAATTTACAAACACTTTTTTGACAAATAGGCCACAGACCAACCATCCATTACAATTGTAAGTGAAAACCTCCTGGTTTACACGTAATTATTATCGACGACAATGAGCTATAAAATTATAAAATGTAGATAATCTAGTGTAGGTATGCAACAAAACACGAATGAATTTTCGTCAGACAAATGTGCATCAATCTTCGGGCAAATACCTATTAGCTAATATTATATTGTATAGAGTGGAAAATTATTTTGATTCTTATATTACTAACTAAACGGAAATAAATCGATATAAATATTATCGATAGGTATACAAATTGATATACATTATGTATTACCTATATACTTCTTTTCTGTCGGTAGATATTAAATCATAATTGCTCGCACTGCAGTTTTGTATGTCGCACACGCACCCATGTGCGCTTATTGAATTTAATTAGCTCCCACTTAATGTAACTAGATCAGATTTTGTATAGCTATCTCCAATTATTTTCGAACCGAACACCTTATTATAGGCCACCAATCCACCCGGATTGCATAATTCCTAATGCATATATTAAGACATCGAACGTCAAATTCTATGAATTCACGCATCACCATGTGCGCAGATAGTAAATACAGACACGAATATTAACAGTTAACAGTGCACACAAACGGTCTCGTGTTTAAAATTTCATTCAATTAAATTATCTAAGCTAGTATGCTAGTAAAAAAAAATCTTGCAATCGGTCCGCATAATATTATTTTCCTACACCAACTCAATTTTGTCTTAATTTGAACCCAGACCATTTATGACATGAGCGAATTACTAAATAGTAGGTATGAAGAATTGGTACTGAAAATATAAAAAAAAAACTTGCGATTAATTGGGATTATAGCAATTTTTTACTAATAAATAATGCTACATTATTGTATGGAGAGCTTTTGTCCAAAAAGGTTTCTGCCATTTTTCATATCATCGAGTTTTTTTTTATTTTTGTCACTCCTCGTCAACTGAATACGCACAAACATTTTTTAATATACTTTATCCATTTTTTCCAAACAGTGATGGTTATTATGCCATCTGTTGATGCTAACTATTCCCTTAAGATGTTAAGCAGATAATTCCGAAAGAATTATCCAAAAACAACCGTGAGTTTTTCTTTAACCACTTGCAAAGTGTTTTATATGCAAAGTAGGAGTTTTTTTTTTAGTCAACTGAATAGGTACAACGCCATTTTCTTCGTTGTTTTTAAGTTTTTTGGAGTGCTTGACAGTTTAAATTAACGATTTTAGTGTTTTCAGTAAAATTTAATTCTTGATTTCAAATTTTAAGAAAAATGGGTAGATCTACGTGTCTTAACAGTGTTGAAAAAGCTAAAATCGATTTACTTAGAGACCAAGGCCTAACTGGACGTGCAATAGCTGATAAAGTTGGCCGAAGTTTTAATGTAGTTTATTCTTACTTGAAAAATAAAGATGCGTACGGCAAAAACATGAAGGGAGGTAAGAAAACAGCAACAACAGCAGCTGAGAGACGAAGAATTTTAAGATGTGCATCAAATTCTTCTGATTCTGTGGCAAAAATAAAACAAAAAGTCGGCGTAAACGCAAGTTGCTCAACAGTTTTAAGAGTAATCAACAACTCAAGCCATCTTAAACGAATGAAACTTAAGAAAAAACCACCACTTGACGAGAGACGGAAAATTTTTCAAGACTTCACATGAGTTGGAAAAAAGAATGGTATCACGTGGTTTTTTCAGATGAAAAAAAGTTTAATTTCGATGGCCCTGATGGGTTCAACTTCTATTTTCACGACTTAAGAAAAGAAAAAAGATTTTTAAAGCGCCGTCATAGTCGTGAAGGAGGTGTCATGATATGGGGAGCAGTCAGTTATTATGGAACAGTTGAGCTCGAGGTTGTAACATCAAAAATGACAGCAGCTGGGTATAAAGTAATTTTGGAAAGAAATTTTCCTGAATTTTCCTAAATTTTCTAACATCTTCGGACCCATAAACTGGACCTACCAACATGATAATGCGCCTATTCACTCAGCGCGCATAATAAAAACATGGATAGAGGAGCAACAAGTGCAGTTGCTTCAATGACCGCCGTACTCACCTGATCTAAACATCATAGAAAATGTCTGGGGATGGTTAGTACGCAAAGTTTATGAGGGTGGTCGTCAGTTCGAAGACAAAGAAACCTTAATTTCTGCAATCAAATTAGCGTGGAGCGAAATTTAGTTAAATTACATTAAAAAGCTATACGATTCCATGCCGGATCTAATTTACGAAGTAATTAAAAATAAAGGTGGAAGTACCCACTACTAAACTTAAACAAAAACTTGTTTCATTCCATTCCAATATCAATTTTAATTTTTGTACCTATTCAGTTGACTCAAAAAAAAAACTTCTACTTTGCATAAGTTTCACTTTGGAAGTGGTTGAAGGAAAAACTCACGGTTGTTTTTGGATAAAACTTTGAAATTCTATTATTTATATGTTACGAAAATTTTTACCATCAACAGATGGCATAATAACCATCACTTTTTGGAAAAAATGGATAAAATATATTCAAAAATGTTTGTGCGTATTCAGTTGACGAGGAGTGTATATACGTAGATCAACATACCAACAAGATATAGCTACCAACGATTGTTTAAGGAAACTATTCTACAGCCTTTCATTTATTTTATTTCCTCATAAAATAAGGGCACAAAAGTTATGGTAAATTTAATATTTTTTCTATCCAGTTCTTTCTTAGTCCGGTTTAATTTGAATTTAATACATATATTCACAGTTGTTTTTGAACTACAGTTTTGAATTTTGATTTTGATAAACTCGAGTTTTTCTAAAAAACCGCTTAACTATCAGTGTCTATGAATTATTGTCCAATGTGTTTGTTTTCGTAGATACATTCGATTCTTTGATTCAAGTTGTAACATTTTAACCGTTTATAAACGTATTTTCTAAAGAATGTACCAAATTTAGGATTTTGAACTAATTGTAATATTTTTGAAGAAAATTCAAACATACATATGAAATGAATTATAATATTCTAAGATCGCAGAGCTTTATTTTTCAAACTTTCTAGGATAGGACTATCCACAAAATTTTTGAATACACTGAAAGATTTATATGAAAATACAACAAGTGCAGTCTGGGATGGACAACAACAGGCTTGTCTTTTGAGCCCACTGCTATTTGCACTCTTTGTTAATGACATTCATGAGGCCATTGGAGGTGGTATAATAATTGAAAGGCTTGCTATTCGGCTGTTACACCAGAGGATCTACAATCAATGATAGATAAAATGGAGGAGTATTGTCGTATGTGGAACCTATTAATAAACCTTGAGAAATCGAAAATAGTGATATTTAGGAAAAATGGTGGCAGAAGGAATCGACGCGAAAAATGGAGTCTTGGAGTCGAGGAAATTGAAGTAGTTAATAAATATAAATATTTGGGCGTTTGGGTTACACCTGGCTTGATTATGACAGACCACTTTAAAAACAGAGCTCAGCAGGCAAAAATGAGCTTAAACCTTACTTGGCAGACATCAGTATCTCAACCAAAACTGAACTTTTCAACGCGGTAGCAAGATCATTTCTTGCATATGGAGCACAAATATGGGGTCATCAGCAGTACGATGAAGTTGAAAAAGTGCAACGATACTTTATGAAAAAAATTCTAAGAATACCTCAATCCTCGCCGAATTACATGTTAACGTTAGAATGTAAAATGGAACCCCTTTTTTTATATACAATGAAGTGTCATATGAGCTAAGTCAAAAAAATATTAAATAGTTATGGAGAAACCCGACTGCCCTTAATACTGGCGAATAAAGTTATATCCAAAAATATATATTGGCACAATGATTGGATGGATTACATTGGACAAGAAGGAATGGAGATTGGTGAAATCGTTAGACATAATGAGATGTTCGAACATTCAACTCATCTTGTTTGCTCAAAAATCATAAACAAGGAATGGGAAGTATCACTTCAAAGAGCGCATGCATCAACTTCACATGGACTGTACGTACGATAGTCTCAATTATATCGAGGGAAGCAGTTACTTTAAAAATTAACGGGACCTGGCTAAAATAAGTTGGATTTTCAAGTCACGGGGCGGGCTAATTTTCTTAAACGGAACCTTTTAATCAACAAACTACACAATGCACGATGTGCAACTTAAGAGAAGATGAAACCTTCGAACATTTTTTAAGATACCTGTCCTGTGTTAAAAGAATTTCGTGTACAATGTTTTGGATTGCGATCGCTCAGCATTGAATACATTTTGGACACATTGAATGGCGAAAGAGGATGGAGTGGTCTCATAAAATATTTACCTCTGGCACTTAATTATCGCTCGTATCTACTTAGAGAGTATAATCGATAAAAAATTAATATCAAACACAACTTAATAAAAATACCATTTAAAAAAAAAAAAAAAAACAATAAACAGAAAACCATAAAACTACTTTAACACTGATATAGGATTTAAATATTGGTTAATCAATCGCAACAGACGGCTCAAGTAAGCCATAGATGCTTTATTATTTGTTAAATGATAATAAAATCAGTTTAATTTAATTTTTTAGTTAAGAAAATCAAACGCTTTATTTTAATATGTATTAGAAATTCTGAATAAACAAAAGTTAATTACTTACTTACATACTTACTTACTTACTTACTTACTAACTTACTTACTTATTCTAAGATAAGTTATTTTCAAAACTACTTCCTAAAGAATCCTAAAGACTAAAATAATTCTCTTTGTTAAACCTATTATTCAACGAAAATTTACCCTATACGAACAAACTAAGCCGAATATTTCAGCTTGAAGTGATAATGATGTTCATTGTACACTTCAAGTAAATTCACACGGTCTTTTGAAGGTACCTGACTGGTTAAGTGACACATAAGTGGCACAGGTTAAATTTGAATTGAGAAATTATTTCCTGAAGTATCTGCCTGGAAAAAAACATTTATGTTTTTGTTTTGGATTATGTGAGGTTTCATTTTGAATCCTACACAAAGATTTTTATCAAAACTTAAACAGACTGATGTTTTATTTGTTATTTTTGAAGGTTTCATATTTTCAGTGATGTATTGTTTATTTAGTTTTTGGAATCTTACTGAACGGATGTTTAGTAACGGGTGATTTTTTAGCTGGTTTGGTTTTGGCAACACTGGTTTTGACACCTGACGTGTGTTTAGTACCTTGTGTCACTGTCAAACAGCTTCAGTTTGGTATGCAATTTAACCATGGATCGTCTTACAAATGAACAACGCTTGCAAATTATTGAATTTCACTATCAAAATTCGTGCTCGGTTCGAAATGTTCATCGCGCGCTGCTTCCATTTTATGATCGGCATTCTCGACCTTCTGAGCAGTCTATTCGGAAGATTGTGACCAAATTACGCACCAAATTTACTTTTTTGGACATTAAACCACCAACACGTTTACGTACTGTGCGTAGTGAAGAAAATATTGCGGCCGTATCAGCTAGTGTGACAGAAGACCGCGAAATGTCGATTCGGCGCCGTTCCCAGCAGTTAGGCCTTTGTTAAAGCACTACGTGGAAAATTTTGCGGAAGGATTTGGGCGTAAAGCCTTTTAAGATACAGCTGGTGCAAGAACTAAAGCCAGCCGACCTACCACAACGCCGAATTTTTGGTGAATGGGCTCTTGGAAAGCTGGCCGAGGATCCGCTTTTTTATCGAAAAATTGTGTTCAGCGATGAGGCTCATTTTTGGTTGAATGGGTACGTAAATAAGCAAAATTGCCGCATTTGGAGTGAAGATCAGCCAGAAGCATTGCAACAGCTACCAATGCATCCCGAAAAAGCCACTGTTTGGTGCGGTTTATTGGCCGGCGACATTATTGGGCCATATTTCTTCAAAGATGATGCGAATCGCAGCGTTACTGTCAATGGTGAACGCTACCGAGCGATGATAACAAACTTTTTTTTGCCCGAAATGGAAGTTCTTGACTTGCATGATATATGGTTTCAACAAGACGGTGCCACATGCCACACAGCACGCGAA
This sequence comes from Baccha elongata, assembly GCA_951217065.1. Classification (NCBI taxonomy): domain Eukaryota; kingdom Metazoa; phylum Arthropoda; class Insecta; order Diptera; family Syrphidae; genus Baccha; species Baccha elongata. The sequence continues at coordinate 54,623,638 of OX578272.1, read as the reverse complement.
ACAATGGCGCAATTGCGAGGCGAGTTTGGTGAACAGTTAATTTCACGTTTCGGGCCGGTCAATTGGCCGCCTAGATCGTGCGATTTGACACCATTAGACTATTTTTTGTGGGGGTATGTCAAGGCTAATGTCTATAGGGACAAGCCCGCTTCGATTGACGCACTGGAAGCCAACATCCATGCATTCATTCGTGAGATACCGGCCGATATGTGTGAAAGAGTATGCCAAAATTGGACTCAGCGGATGGGCTACCTGAGACGCAGCCGCGGTCAACATTTGCATGAAATTATCTTTAACAATTAAATTGCAAAGTTCAAAATATCGATTCAAATAAATATTTCATTCATTTTTTCGAATTTTTTGTGTTTTTTTTTTTTAAAAGTTCTAAACCTCTTAAAAAATCACCCGTTACAATATGTGTCTGTATTAGAAGTAATAATTTAATTATTCAAGCGATATGATGTTTTCTTAAGACAATTTATGAAAATTAATAGGCCAGTCGGAACCGAATTTAAATCGGACAAAATTCCTACAAATGGTTTTAATGTTTTATTGGCTTCATTTGTTGTCCAATATGAGTATCCTAAGTTTTCTCTTTTCCCTTGTGCATAAGTAGGAGGGTGAAAACGTACAACGAAAGAAGGAATTTTGTGGTTTTACGGTTATATCTCGTAACGGACTTTCAATATTGAAAACTATTCTTCATAAAAAGTGTAATGCATTTAATCCTGCATAAATTGAGGCCATCAGTACCGAGATTCAGCTAATTCAAACTTCTAGGGAGTGAGTGAGATGAGTCGCATTTCATTAAAAAGCGATTCAGCTAACAAATGCGAGTGTTCCAGTGAGTGAAATGAAACGTCAGATTACTCGCCTAACATTTCGGCAGTGAGTTGGTGTACATGTAGGTAAATTTGTCAGTTTGGATAGGTATGTGTAATTTTCTCAACAAATAGTTTCACATGTATTCATGTACTAGCTGTACCGGCAGTCGTTGTTCTGCCCTTCCGAGCAGATAGCGCGATGATATAAACGATGATATAAACATTTTTAACATTAAGCGATTAGTTTGACTTCTTAATTATATTTATACCCTCAAATAAGTTGGTCTAAAATATGAGAACATGGGTGATTTTTTTGTAAACCAAATAAACTCAAAAAATCTGATTTATAGTTGTTTTTCGGTTGAAAAGGAATAGTTGCAGCTTGCAACGAATTTGTTCAGTTATATTCGATCATGATTTAATTTTTTTTTCATGCTTAACGACATGCCTATCCTGGGAATGTGAATGTTATTATTGAATGGTTTTTATTTAAGAAATTTAAAAAAAAGGTGTACGTAGGTATATTTTAATTGTTTTGTTTGATAAATTACTTTATATTGCTAACGTAATGCCAGTGGATTTACAATGTTCTTAGTTTTTCTTTTTTTGTGCACAAATGTATACATTTTTAGGTGTTCCAACTCTTGAGCATTCGACATTATGTACAACAAAGCATGCATTTTCTAAATTAAGACCAGCAACACTTAATAATTGTCCTTGCGCTTTGTTGATGGTGATTGCAAAAGCTAGAGGTACGGGAAATTGCAGTCGCTTAAAGGTGAACGGCAAGTCCGTTGAAAGCATTGGTATTCGCGTGATCAGCGCATCTTCGCCTTGGCTCTTACCAGTGATGATTGTGGCCTCTATTTAATTTGGTAAGAGTTTTTTTTTATTACAAGTCTTGTTCTGTTGCATAGCTTCGTTGGTTGTAAATTGCAAATTAACATCAACGGTGAACCTATTTTAAGCACTAATTCATGTGGCGGCATTCCAGATGGCTCCAATGAGTTTAAAAATGTCATTAAGTAGTCTGTAGCTTCTTCCTCCTCGACAATTGTATCAATTGATTTGTATTTCATTGGTTTGCCAGGAATTTTGAGTTGTGTTTGATAATTAATTTGGATGACGTCATCGTTTTTTGGTGCAAGGATTGCACGTTTTGTAGTTGGTTGTGACATCAACGAAAACGTTATGCACAACATCGTTAATTGATGGCTCCAACTGGAAAAAGTTTGCCTACAGTAAGTTTGCCATTACCAATATCCAACAGTTGCTTAGCAAATGCTTGAGCTAAAGCATCTTGCTGCAATTATCGCTCAACTCACAAAAGTTTCATAACTATCGGCAGATGTGTCAGGAATGCAGAAAAGTGCAATATACAAATATACGATTTTCCAATATTTTCCAACAATCGTATTTTAACCAAACCACTCCTAAATTTGTCAAACATATAGTTCATTAATTTAAACTGAATTGAATCTGAACTTCAAACCTTATAACACATCAAAACATATTACAGTAATGTATCGCACAACTCACAAAAGTTTCATAACAATCGGCTGAATCGGTCAGGAATGCATAAAAATGCATTATCTTACCCTCTGATTTTCTGATATTTTAATAGTTATTCTGCTATTCGTGGCGGAGACAAGTCCATCAATTAAGAGATCATTAAAATCGGTTCAGCCAATGAAGTTAGGATTAGTAAACAAACCAATTAAGAAGCTTTTCAATTACCTTTTCGCCTCTTTCTTTCTTCGCCTTGTGGCAAAACTACATGATCGACTTTGACCAAACTTAAAAAGGAACACTCTCGAAATAATACCAAAGATTTCCTGGATGGGCCGGTTTTGGAGTCTATAACATATTTACAAACAAACATCCATTTTTATATAAAAGAAGATTAGTAATGAAAATACAAAAACAAGAATTTATTCTCTTTATTGATACTTTAAGGAAACGTGCCGTGCCGCAAAATGGTAGAAAAATGTTGTAAAAATTTTATTATTTATTTATACGTAATTTAATATTATGTGTATGCATAATAATGAAAGTTATTTTAAATCAAATATTTTGTCATTTAAAAAGTGAGGTTATTAATATTCTTGATATTCTTTGTTTGATGGCGTGTTTGGTGTTCGAAACTATATTCGAAGTTTCTCATATCGCCAAAATAGCTGAATCGCTTTTGCCATCTCGCCTCACTCGTTGGACTATCCGTTCTCAATGCTCAACTAAGTTGAGCGTATTTTACTTGTGTATAAACTATATTAGGTTAACATAATAGAAAAGAGTATAGTATTTCAGACGGAACTCTGAGTTGATGAACCCTGACAATGCCAGCAACTGTAACTACCACGGAGCAACATTTTGATGCGAGTGATGCTAGAGTGCAGAAATACCTAAAAAACAAATATAAATGATATTAAGTAGTATTCGTTATTTTAACTTTTTAATCCAAAAATACTAATTAATAGTCACAGATTAATTTAAATTAAATTTAAATCGTTTTTTTGCATCTTGATATAAATATTTTAGATATTCACACTCTACAATGGACACTTGTTGGTTTTTAAAGCAAATATAGAAATAATGCAAGAGTGACCAGCGAAGATAATGTTGACATTTACGTTTTACTAAAACCTGTGGTGTTTTAGTAAAACGACTATAGTTAGGGTTACTTATAATTTCTTCTTATTCCTGTTATAATTCCACTAACTTTTTTTTTGTACTCATCGAGTAAGGAAATAAATTTTCCATTTAACTGGCTTTAAATATTAAAACTAGTGCAGTAAACTTAAACATCCAGTTTATGCGTCAAATCTGTCAGTTCTGTCTAAAAAAAAAACAACCTAAGAAGGTAAAGATCTAGTCCTATAGGATAATAACTCGCCAAAATCTAAAACAATATAAAATGTTTGCGGTTTTCAAATTTTGACAATGCTGCATTCGGCGCTCAAAGTCACAAACAGAACTACAGTATTTTACGCACATTACCCCATTCTCTCATTAGGCCAGTCGTCAGAGATTTTTTTCTTGCAACAGAATGCCCATCCAATTTTATGATTGGATATAGTTAGTTAGTCTATGTCAGGAGTATCTAACGAAAATGGTGGGATGGTTGAGCGTTTGATTTAGCCGCCATATTGAAAAACGCATTTTCTCAAATAAATTATAAGAATGGCTTATCGGTCGGAAAAAAATATTAACCGCTTTTCGATAAAAAAATATGATTTTCTTTTTATCATGCAAACTATTTTCTTTGTGGAAACAAAACTTTAGAAGTTATGGCGTGTAAAGATTATTTTTTTAAAAATTTTAAGAAAAGTTTTTTTTTTTTGATCGTAGACATGAAAAAATATTTTCTTTTAAAAAGATGTTATTTGAGAAAATGCATTTTTCAATATGGCGACTAGAGCAAACCCCCTTCCATCCCCCCATTTTCATTAAATACTCCTTTAAAGAACTAAGGAACCATATCCAATCATAAAATTGGATGGGTATTCTGTAGCATTATGGAACCCAAATTATTATAATTAGTATTAGTATTAGTATTAGCATTAGGTAACTCTCTTTTTATAGCTGAATCATTACTCAAATTGGAGCAAAAACTCAATTCAAGAATGTTAACCTTGCTCTAGACATCCTGCTATTTAATAAAGTTTATGATTTGCAACCCAAAGACTACGTTTTTTAGGTTCCTTTGATTATAAAGTTGTTATTTTGTACAAGTCAGGGACGTAACAACAGTGTCGGGCACGAGACTAAGTAAAAGATTACTCTGTAGAATGTGCTAACATGTTATAATTGTTTAAAGATTAGCTAAAATAAACTAAAAATAAATGCAGTCAAATTAAGTTGTTGTATATCGCTTCTAATTGGTGAGATATTTGACGTTAACGAAAAATGGTTGGCACATACGTCAAATTTCCCAAGGAGTTTATTTAACGTTTTTAGTATTGAAATGCAGTATGTTTTCGATTTTTTGACGTACGTGTATGGACCAAAAAGAAACTGTTGATTTTGGTGGCGTATACGGCAAACTCATTTTGAACAAAAATGTAAATATTTTTAAAACTAAAACATGCGGAAGGTTTCTGATAACAACTATTAAAAGAGGATTTACAAACAGATACTGTGTAAAAAAATTGAAAAAATCCTTCGGTCAGTTTTTCCACACTAGACTGCCAAACCTTTAAATGCGATTTCCCAAAAATGTAAAAAATACTAGGGCGACGCTATGTCAAATCGAAGAAACCAAATATTTTCTTAGTTAAACGGCTGTTTATTTATAGATTTTACTGAACATACTGTTCAAGTGTTCAACTTAAAGTAATGAAGTAAAACAATAATTTTATGAATGGTGCATTAAAATAAAACATTAAACAAAATAAAACATTAAACAAAAAATACAATCCTTGTAGTTAAAATTATGATGATTTGTTGAACAATATTTTATTAACTTTTATATTTCTATACATAAAGCAAATCGCTTATATCTAACCTTCTATATTCATGCTTTTCATTGCCAATAACTATACATACAAATACAATAATAAAATAACATAACATTTGCACTAAAAAAGTAAGCTTTATCGCAGCAGCATTTTAATGTGAAACTATCGAAAAGTATCCAAAGCCGGTAAAAGTTATTTTATGAACTCTTGATCTTATAGAGCCAAACCAGCTGGAAAATAGTTATAACACAATTTTTATATCAATGGCCGATTTATTTGTAACTATCAATATTTATGATATCACAAAAGACCGTGAATAATTGCTTCCTGATGAGAGACTAAAACATGTCCGAGGGTTTGAATGCAAAAGTATGTTTATATAGTTATTCTGATGGACAATAGTCTATTATAGATAACTTTTAATAAACAATCGTATGAATGGCAAAAAGAATTGTTTTTATATTGGCCTATAGTATTAAGCTATTTTCACTTTTAGCAAGATGGATTAATGTCGTTTGAGATTGAACTGAGAAAATTGGCTAATTGGAGCTTAGACACATTGTGAGAAAGGTGTACCGACCATTTATTTTTATGCTTGCAGAGTTCAAATTAAGATAGAAAGTGATTGAAAGAAATGTTTGATTAAATGGCATCTAGATTGGAAACTTAATGTTGACATGCCGTAGAATTTTTGCCCTTTTTATTTCAGTTTTCTGTGTTAAAATTGATACGAATCGTTGCCGTTACAACCTGACGAGACGACGCTAGTTCAGTTGTTTAAACACTAGAACACCATGTTGACTATGTAATTCTCAGAAAGTACTTGCATAGGAATAAATACTTAATTAAAAAAAAATATTAAATCATTTCATTAAAAAAAAAAACGTTTTTTACGCGGGTATGGGAAATTCTGCGGCCTCTCGCTTCAAAGTGCCTTATTCCAAGTTGTTAAGGCAAAGGTGAAACTTAGCCAACAAACATCTGAGTTGAACTTCTTCTAAGTGCAGCTCAGATTTAATATTTTTGATAGCCTTCTTCAAAGGAAATCCGCATTTGTTTGGTCTTTTAGCACTTAGCTGAAAGCAGGGACTATTCCCACCGATTTTTTGATTGCAGCCGTTTAGGCCGCCAGACAAATTAAATAACCGCTTTATTCTCTGGTTTTAAGAGGCCGGAATGTTTTCCACCGCTACCGTCAGGCAGACAACTATACCGCGTGTTGTCACCCGCTTTATTCTCTAATGTGTTTGAGACGGGGGTTATAATACCGCTTTCGTTCCTCACCTGATGTATATCTCCGTTTACCGCTTTTTCGTCAGCTGAGGCGTACCTAATACCGCCGATCGTTTGTTCTTCTGGATTCGTTCGAGCCAAAATACCGCCAGCATACCGCTCGTCATTTACAGTGCCATTATATAATTTATAATTTTGCATAATGTATAATGTTGAAAATAAGGACCTAGTAACTGATGTTTTATTTAACTTAACTAATTTTGAATTTGTATTGCCAATCTGACAGACAACAGACTTTACCAATAAATTTTTTTAATTTTACCTTAAAGCAAAAAATGTGTTTGTGTTTTATGAAATATTAACTTCTTCTTCTCCTGTTTTCCGACGATATGTTATGATCTCGAATGGGATCACACCTTTTGCACTTCCCACTTCAAATACTGATCTGCTTGTGGGGTTCGTCGGGTTCGGGTTAAACTCAGAAAAAGTCAGCAAGCTTCCTGGTTATGGATTGTTCCATATCTGAAGCAAACTAAATGCTGGTTTTGCTGCATTTGTTTTGTTCCAGGAATTCTTGGGCCTGTCTAATTTTTGCTATTGTACCCGAACGTAATATGAATGTGTCTTTTGCATGGGGTACTCAGGATCTATCATAAGTACATGACAATACCAGCTGAGTTTGTCGTGCTGTATTTTTATCTACATACCTAGTATTTTTGACTTTGATATTTGATTGACTTTTTACTTCCTATAGCTTTGTTTTTTTTTTAGAGGCATTGACAGCTCCGAAGAATAACGGCCAAGTGACTTACAACTCTCAACAAATCATTGGGTGCATTATTAGTTCTACAGGATTGGAGGGGACCAGACCTCAGGTGTGATAGCCCGACATACTAACCATTTCTCCATGGGGCACTACATCTATTTGTGCAGCCGTCAATTTGATCTCATATTTTTTGTACATTGTCCAACATTTTGAACCGTAAATGCACGTTCCTTGAGGTATAATGCGGTCATTTTGATTCTTACACTCTGGATTGCATCTGTGGTTGATTTTACCGAAAAAACCCGCATTGGTCATAAGATAGCCTTAGTATTTTTTTGCAAGCGGCCCGCTTACCCTCCCAGCTTTTTCCAGAACTCAGAGGGTATCCCGTCTGGTCCAATCACTATCCCCATTTTGGAGATTTTTATCGCCGCTGCACTGACTTCTTCTACTGTGATGTCGGGCACGTCTTTGAAGTTCGGTGCGGTTGCTGTTGGAAAGTATCGTCTAAAAAACTTTTCATTTAAGAATCCTTCGCAGTACCCTCGTAGTCTGTGAATTTTTTTTTTCATGCACAAGAAGTTTGTCTTTAGCATTGTTTATGAACTTTGATGAACTACACTCAGTTACAAAAAAAGTGGCGCAGTCATACTTTTTGATGTGTTGTTATCATTTTGACAACCTTATCCAAGGTATGCCCAGGCGATTGGGAATCATTTTTAAAATCTGATGTAACAACAAAAATGGGTATATTTTTATTTGCATCGTACCTACAGTCTTCCCGTCTTTTAGACGTAGGTATAAAAGTGTGATGGTTTTCAAAAAAGTTAAAAATAAGAAGCAATAAAGTTATGAGCACCTGCAACCAGACCTCGGGCATAATGCATGTTACTGTTTTACAATGTTGCTGATGGTTGCTTCCAATTCCAACTGCAACTATAATCACACATCACAACAAATAACCCCTTTTAGGTTATAGCATGTGCGCTAACAATGCACAGGTGGATCGTAAAACTCATCTCGTTTTCAATTTAAATTAAATAAAAAAAAAAAACAACAGATTTAAACAAAAATAATCGCAAGTAAAAACATCTGAAAGATCAAAGCAAAGATATTTATTTTTGCGTGCACGAAACTCTGGCGTTGGCGCTATAATGGAATAAAAGATACAGACATATTGCGAATATAGATAGGTACCTTAATGAATTTTCTTTATTTATTATTTCTCTAAAAAAATCGAATTTTTATTCAAATCACATTCCTGCTTATTCCTTTATAACCATCATTTCTGTCAAAAAAAGATCGCGTGTCTATGAAAATAGATCTATCATTTGTATTCAAATGAGTTGAAGACAATATTTTAAAAATTCAACGCCCAGATAAATCATAAATTCAATAAAGGCGCATTAAAAAAAAACAGAATTTCGCATTAAAATACAACAGCAAAAAATGCAATTATACATTCTCGCATTTTATTGTAGTGCGTAAAAAGTTCTTCACGCAAGCTCTCATCACATTGCGTATCCATGGAACAATGGGTGAGATCATGAGATGCCGCTTCACAGATATAGGGAATTCAATTTCAATGAACGATTCACATTCTATGCGTTCATTGCATGGAATGGAGATTGCGGTGGCATCTACCTTTTGTCCTTGAAAAGACAAAGATACAATCGCAATGTCTGGATTCTAAGAATAAAAGAAACGAATGGTAAATAGAAGAAGAGATTCAATTACATTTTGAAATAAAAGGTACGACTGATGGGTCGCACAAATTTGCTCTTGATGATAAAATGTCTAGGCAAATAAAGAGAACGACTAGGTCGCACGAACCTGCTCTGGTGGCAAGTTAAATTCTTGTTAACGACTTGGAAATTAATTTGATCAGTTTAAAAAAAAAAGTTTAAACAAAAAATAAAAAAAACTCAAAAAAAAAATACTTTTTTCGATATATTTGTATACAATATTTATCAGGCATTGCAAAACTGTCTTGATATCAAATTTCTTCAAAATCAGTCAATGAATTAACGAGATATTCGGTACAAAAAAAAACGGTTCTATAAGATTAGGTACCTTTTAAAAGCTTTTTCATAATTTCTGATGAAAAGGGTATTGATGCACTCAAAAAATCAAAAATTATCTTATTTTAAAAATTGAAAAATTTTATGTGCACCTATATGTTTTTTATATTTTTGAAATAAGGTTATTTTTGTCTTATGCAAAAATAACCTTATTTCAAAGTTAAGAGTTAATTTTCTTTGAAAGAATTTAATGCACTATACCACCGCGTAAAGGTCGCTTAAGTATTATACTATAGTAGTCTAAGTAAAACCATAATATGTTTCCTGTTTTTTTATTCTTTCAACTTAAAAGTTTCTATGTTTTTTGGTTAAAAAATGTAAAAAAAAACTCAGTCCCTTGGGAAGAGTCCCCCGGCAATTTTATGAAGAAAGGGACTATAATTCTATCCAGAGGTCTGAGAAATTTTCTTTTATCTTAAATATCTCAAGAAGTCTTGATACAGGAAAAACTTTGTCTGATAAAATTTGTTTGGCTTTAAAACGTAAATAAAACAAGTCTTCAAAAATGAAAATCAGACTACTGGATGCGGAAATGTCTTTTAACCAAAAAACGATAAATTTGGCGGCAACTTTGTGACCTTCGTGAAAAGTGACCTAAGTTGATTTATACCCCTATGGGTGCTTAACCAAGCCCCATGACAAAACTGACATATAACGGCACACGTGACATGGGCTAGCACGTAGACTGGTATGTATTGCTGAGAGTGCAAAACTCTACGCCCCCCCTATCTCGGTTGATCGTATGAAAAAATATATGTTAAAAAATTTGTTTGAATTTTTATGCTCTATAATTTTGTAATGGATGCTAACATCATTGCAGCCATAATAAACCGAGATATTCCCGAAAAACTGTTTTCCGTGACTTTTAACCTTGAATAACTTATGTTGCTGACATGAGATTTGTGTTGGCTTTCTAGACAACTTTTAGAACGCCAATATGAAGGTGTATACGAGTTTCAAGCTTATTATATCTCATTTATAGGTTGACCCCTTATTTTGCCTAAAATGGCTGTACTATAATTGAGATAAACGGCAGACGGCTTATATGCCACGCTTCAAAATGGAAAAATTAATTAATGGAAAAATTTATCTAATCTAGTCTAATTAGTATGACTTAAAGCTTTAAAAAAAAATTTTACGAAATTATGAGCATTTTTTTCCAATGTTTGTAGAACCACCCATATATAAATATGCACCCCAGAAAATCATGAATAAATATAAACCTTTTTCTTTAAAAACGAAGCATATTCTGTCGACTGATTTTCGGTTCTACACCGAAAAAAATTATAATTATACATATAGGACAATGAACAAAAGTTTTTAATTTTGCTATTGTAAAATCATATATTTATTAGATATACCTCAAGTGTTGCCAAATGTAAAAAAAACCTTAATAATACTCCCTGTGCAAAAAATGTGTGTTTTGGTTGATATGCAAAAAAAAAGTAGATGTACAAAATATCGTGTTAATGTTTTATGTTGTAAATTGAATTTTCTATTCAAAAAGTATACATAATTTGATTTGTATTAACGGACGTTTAAGTGGATAAAACCGCAAAAAACCCAAAAACGAACAAAAAATCAATATTTTAAATAATTTAAAATCATAGTTTTAATAATTAAGGTTATCAAAATTTGATTCTTCGGTATAATCTTTGTATGGGTTCTGGAAATTAATGATATTTTTCACAGAATTTCAACTGCAATGCAAATAGACGAAAACAAATGTTTATTTTTTTAACAATTTAAAAAAGTGGCAACTACGAAAAAATGCCATAACGGTAAGTCCAAAGCATCAAGTAAAACTCTGTTTTTTGTTGCAAATTTGCAGTTCTACAAGATGGTTTACTTATACTTTTCACCAGTACCTTATTTTTGAAATTTGTGAAAAATTTTTTATGCTTGAAAAAAAATGGTAAACTTTTGTTTCGCTTTAATGATTCATTCCATCTGTGATTTGTCATAGACTCATAATTCATACCTTTGTATATGTCTGCTTTGCCACGGTTATTTAGATTTTGCCAGCTATCATTCATAAACTGCCAATGGTCACTAAAGTTTTCATATTAAATCAATCATCAATCATCTGTCACCAAATTATGCCATGTCATGTCAACTTTCATCTTCCATGCGATTGTCACTTTTACATGTCATCTTTACCATTTTATTTTGAATAACGCAAACAAAAATATTGATATATTGCGCTTTTAATAAAAATGTGAAATCAAATAAATCTGTAAACCGTAAATAAACCGCAATTTTAATTACTTATACATTATAGGTATAAATAATTTATGTTGAGTACATGCAGTTTTATTTTGTTTGTAGTTGTTACACATACACACACAGAGGTATTATAACGAAAATGAAATACAAGATGGCAACTATATATCTGCCTCCATCGGAGATGTAACCTATCTCTACTGATTCTAGTTTTATTTTAAGACTGAAGTTACACATTTGTAGGAGTTAAATCATTGATTGTTCTTTGAACATAATCTTAAATTATAGGTAAGTACATAGTTCCAACAATTTTTACTGACACTGTTATACCCCCATAAAAAGATTTTTTCTATCGAAGGTTAAATAAAAACCACAATTAATTGTGGCTTTTTAAAGTATAATGTATTAAACAACTTTTGAGATTTAAGTAGTTTTCATGAGCACAACAAAAGATATTTGATCGCAGAAAGTTAACATACGTTTTTCCATTTGTTTATGCTATGTTTCCACCAAAAATAAAACCCTGATTTGAGAGAAGAAGATTTACTAGCGTTTCCACCGGTCAAAAAGATTTAAAAAAAGATTAACTTGACAAGAGGTTTTACAACTTCAAAACACAAACACATTTCGTTCGGAAATTTTATAAAATTCACTTATTTCACTAATAATTTGTTATACACCGTCGAAATAATGTAATTTAAGTACTTTAATTGAAGAATAGTGAACAAAAATCAAAAATATTTACAAAATTTAATGACAAATTCCTTGTTGACATCTAAAATGACATTTGAAATGAAAGCGTTCAGTCTTAAAAGAGTGTGTATTAAGTAATTTGCACGAGATTTATAAGAGATTAATTTTGGGTCATGAAGATTTAGGATTTAAATTTTTATGGAAATATAGTGATTTAGAAGGACATTATGGATAAATCTGGTCAAATCAAGATTAAGTGCTTGGTGTAAAAATAGTATTTCCATTAACCAATAAGTAAAATATGTGATTAAAGGATTACGAAATACCATGAGCGGAATCGCGTAAGATGATAGTTGATTTTCACATTTTTGACCACCACTTGTGATTACATTGAGTTTTTCTTCTGCGTAAGGTGATTACATCCACCATTTCAAATCAATTTAACTTTGTTCAATTTGTCAGTGACATTTGTGAAAAACATTTTTGCCGTAGTTACATTCTCAAGAAAATTCATTGAAATTGTTATTTTTTTAGTGAATAAATGCAATAATCCTGAATTTAACCATTTATTTTTGATTGTCATATGCGGTAAAAGAAATATTGTGTCTGTTGATTTGGTGACTAAAATTGTGAAAAAGATAAAAATTTTATAATGTTTTTTATGCGTGTGTTAACTCGAGTCATATTGTCACAAAAATAAAAATGAAACATCAATTTTATGAAAAGGTGACTAGGACAATATTTTTATAATTAGCTTTTAGCTTTCACTGTGATGATCACCTTACGCTGACCGAAAGTGTACATTTTGACTGTCACTTATCACAAATCACTTTAGCCGATTCCACCCCATGTGTATTGAGATCTGGGTTCAACTTCAGTGAATGTTCATCATCTTAAAGTTTGATCTGATGGGTTCAACCAAATTTGGAAAATTTCTTAATGAAATGATGTCATTTAATCGGAAAAAAGTAGTACAATTTCTATTTGATGATTTTCTTAAAAGTGATGCATATTACTAATGAAAATGACTATGATTTTGGTAAATATACACAAAGCAATTAAAAGAAATTTCATTTTATTTAATTTTTTTCATAATCACACCTTTGTTTCAAAGTTAAGAAACCAATAAATAATTTATTTTATTTTTTCGTCGATTTTTTAATTAAAATAGAGAAAAATCCACTTAGAAATAAACAAATTAAAACTCTTTCACAATAAAATCAAACCGGCACTGATTTATTATTAAATTACGTTTCATTATCCAACCCCCATTTTCTGATTTTGTAAAAATCGTAACTAAAAGCTTTTCGTACGATAATGTAGGTAAGTCTTATTTCTATATTTTTATGACAATAAATTGAATAAAGAAACTAAGGTTTAAAAATAAAGTTTAGTGATGTTAATTCCTTTATTTTATTTAACATCAACATTTCGTATATGTTTATTTACGCATTATGCATTTTTCAGTGTATTCCTACGAAATCTATAAATCATTGCATGGTTGATTTATTTAAAATATGAATAAAGTTATTGAGACAGAAATCAAAAATGGAAGAAGAAATTGAAAAATTATAACAAAACAAAACGGCCACACCTTTTATATTGATTGCGCTATGTCGCAGAAGAAATTACGAAGTCAATTGACAGACGTCACATTTAATGACTTAATATGGGGTGGACAACCATCATGGGAAATGACAACGAGATTAAAATTGAAAATAAAAGGCTTAAGATTTATTTTCATAAGAATTCAGGGTAAGACTTTGAAATTCAAATGTTGCCCCTGAAATTGAAGTTTATTGAACTATTAGAATTAAGATGACGAAGAGAATTATAAGTTATGAGATTTGTAACAGATCGAATAAGAAGATAAAAAAGATAAACAATTTAAGGTTTTATTGCTTACTAGGGTAGAATCTAAAAGTATTTTTTTGATTTTAATATTATCTAATAGTTTGTAAGACTTTCCCCTTATTTAATTATCTAATCAATTTAATATGTAGATCAAAAATCTTCACACAAATTGAAATCTTGATATAATAATTGCTTATATTATCACGATCACGTTTCTGCTGGTTTCCACGTGAGGGACTAAGTAAGTTTTTGTTCTCTTCCATTAACGTTGGTTATTGACATTTTTGTGTCAGCCATGGGATTAGTTAAGTAAAGGGTTTTTCAATAAGAGATGTTATTTTGATATTTAAGGACCCAATCAGCAAAGGCACGACGTTGTTGATGATCAGCCGGCTTGAGTTCTTGTGTTAACTGAACTTTATAAGCCTTAAGATCCAAGTCTTTATGCAAAATACGGTGTAATGACGTTTGTGGAATGCCTAATTCCAAAGAACGACGAGGAATGGACAGACCTGGGTTTTCTTCAACACTTTGGGCTACAACAGCAATATTCTCAGTTGTTCTTGAGCGACGTGCACGGGTTTTATTCTTCACATCACTAACGTCCTAACAGCTCGAATTTGTCCACCAATTTCTGTATTGCGGTCCGACAAGGTGCTTCACGACGACCCAAAAATTTTTTAGTTTTACGAACCGTCTCTGCCAAGTTTTCACCATTTTTATAGTGAATTTTAATAATTTCAATGCGTTGTTGAAGCGTGTATCGTTCCATTTTTATTAATGGCGTAGTTTCTACTTGTCAAATGTCAAAAAATGACAGCTTCAAAAGTGACAGCTACTGATATAGCGGGCTATTCAAAATAACACCTCTTATTGGATAACCCTTTATTTACAAAATATTGGATAGTTTGATTAATAAGTTTTATTACGTCACTGACATACATGGTCGACTTGAACTTCTTTTGCCGGAATCTTGGATATTTTTATAGCAAATGAAAATTTTCAAAACCAATTTTCGAAATACTTTATTGATTCCAAGACTATTGATGCAGCATTTTAGGCAATTGAATGAAGAATCGTCGACACATACATTTTATTTTTATTTTCATTGTAAATCTTATAAATCTATTAAAATTTTTAAACATAACTTTAAAGAAGAAGGCATTATAATAATATGTTATTATAAGATAACAAATATGTTTATATTTAAAATAAAAACTCATTTAACACGCATTTATTGCTAAAGATTTTTCTCCATCATCACAAACAATAATTAAATTTTGACTCACACTTTGTTCAAATTCATAATAATTCTATATTCGTTAAACAAAAAGCATTCAAGTATGACTTGTGTCTTTTTACGCCCATGAGATTCTTAAACAAAGGTTTGTTTTCTATTAAAGATCTCACGCAGAGTTCATCTTTGTGGATAGCACTAGCATACATTATATTTAAGATATCTACGTTGCAGCATGCGGCGTCTATCTTTGGATTATAGCAGGTTCTATGGAAGTCTACTTTTTGATTTAGCACTTAACATACACGGGAGCAATTATTGTTAAAAAATGGTTTATAATTTGTTTTGAAAAATTAATGAACAGCATTTCGTTGGAAATTTATGTTAAAAAATAAAAATTTAGGTTAAAAAAATCGTGCCTTATCATTATTAGAAGGCATTTATGGGGTAGTAAATGTTCTGAAACCTTTGAAAAATTCGTTTTTTATAAAATAGAATGTGCATTCACTGAGCCGAAAAACAACAACAAAAATTAAATAAAACAACCTAAAATCAAACTAAAATCGGACTAAACACGAAATATTACCATTGCATCATTTAAATGTATCAATATATCAAAATGGTGCAACCTTTGAAAAGAATTTGATCAAAAGTCACCTAAAAATAATTTCAACTTTGAATTAAGGTTGTTTGAATGAAAAATAAAAAAATGTTCTACTTTAAATTAAAGTTGTTTCCTCTTTGAAATAAAATAGTTTTTCGTTTGAAATAATTTTAAATCATAAAAAGCTTTGATTTAAAGGGGTTAAATTTTAATTCAAAGACGTTTGTAGTCAAAATCTTAGTTTCATAGTTTTTGTATTTAAATCAAAGTAAATCTATTTTGATTTAAAATCATTTTTTCAAAGTAGCCCGCAACATAAATTTAAACGTCAGGGTTCAAAGTACAAACGGAATATCTATACGAAATAAAAGCACGAACTTGCTCTTGTGGCAGGTAAGCTAGGACTTAACAGTAAAAAGGCATAAATGGGTCTCGCGTACTTCTCCTGCATGTTGTAGTCTTTCAATTTTTGAATTTTTTCAATTTTTAAAATTCTTTTAATTAATTTAAAACGCAATAATTTTATAAACACTTTGAAAAATAACTTATAACAAACCAGAGTTTTCCCAGAAAATCGTGGTATGCCAGTAATATAGAATATATTTTTTTTTTACGAAAATCGAACGACCAGTAATTGAAAAAATCGATTTTTTTCAAATAACTTTTTTAAAAATATTTTTATAAAAAATGTTGAGTATGTCAATTTTAAAAAATTAATAAATTCTGTTCAAAAACTAAATTAAAAAAAAATTCATCAATTGGTTTTCAAAATATTAAATTTTCAAAAAAAAATGTTTAATTAATATAATTTTTTTTAGAAAAGCTATGAAAAATTTTGGTACACCATTATCATTCATCTATCTAGGTCTTTCTTAAAATAAAATTTGGTTAAGATCCGTTGAGTCGTTAACGAAAAAGTAAAAATTAAAAAAAAAACCGTTACATGACAGGTATCGTTAAAATGACGATTTCCACCGTCTAAAAGGCCTTCTATGCTGTATCACTCGTGTTAAATTTTATCAAAATCGTCAAAGCCGTTTTCGAGAAAAACAAGCTTTTTCATTACCGTTATATGGTAGGTACCGTTATTTTAAGACCAAGAAACAAAATTCCAAAAACTCTCCTGACGGTTAGCGTAAAAAGCCTACATACCAAGATTAGAGGATATCAGCTTAACCGTTTAACAGACTGACAGACAGACACACAGGCATGCATGTTGGAATGTTATCTTAAATATTTTTTTTTTGCACGAATTCATAACTTGCCTTATAGTAACTATAATCGCAAGTAAAAATGTGTATTAAATTTGTTTTAAAGTTCTAAGTCTATTTCTTACGAAAATTCAAACCAAAATTAAAGTATGCAAAAAGATTTCTTTACTAAAATATGAGCTTTTCGAAAAATTCGATTTGTTCAAAATATTTTTTTCGAAAACTTTTTCTATAAAAAAATGAGTAAACAGATCTTTTTAACTTAATTTATTATACCTACTAAAACGTAATTTCATGAAAATCCGTAAAAAAGTTTTTGAAATATTGAATCAACAAAAAAAGTTTTTTCAAAAATTGTTTAAAACTTAACAAACACAGTATTGGAAAATAATTTTTTGTCATGTTATTTTAAATAGCTAGGACAATTACAGTATTGAATTTAATTCAAATCCCTACAGCGGTTATCAAGATAGTCGAAATTTGAAAAATACCGTTATATGGCAGGTACCGCGTTGAACTTATTTTCTTGAAAGTTTGATATTTGATAGACCTTTTTCGAGAAAAATAAAATTTGATAACCGTTATATGGCAGGTACCGTTATTTTTAGACTTACCTACAGTGACCTACAAAAAAAAATCTATACGTATTACACTAAAAACCATACGAAGCAATCTTCTCTATAATTGTAATGTCACTTTTGACTGTTATTTCAAAACTTTTTTTGACTAATCCAAGACTTGCCTTAGTACCTGCAGTGCAATTTTTTTTTATAAGGAAGAACGATCCAATCGTGCCCTTTATTTCCTATAGCATTGACCGAAATTAACCACACAGAAACAATCTTTTGGTACGGATACAATTGAATTCCGAATTAGTTACTCCTCCAAAATAAAATTTAGCTTAATTGTTTCCTAATAACGCAACCACAACCAAGACCTTAATATCTTAGCAAATTGATGTGCAATTCTTTAAAACCCCCATCAACCCGACTCATATGGAATGCAAAGTAATTTCAGTTACGAAATTGATCAAACAAAATACGTGCTTTTCTGTTTAAACCCCTCGTGCACTTCCTTAACCTCTTTGACCATCTGAATAAGTCATAAAATAAATGCGACATAATTTTTGACGAATTACTAAGTCGCGATCAATACTTGAATAGAGCCGGGTTTCGGGTATTAAGAAATTTATATTCAAGTCACATAGCTTTTGTTGTCTTGTCTTGTTTTCATTGGTTTCATTCACTAAACCACAAACATTCCCATCTAAATTAAAGTCAATAAAAATTTGATTTTAATTTTGGGATTGTTCAATGCGTTGTGGAACTTGAATACCTTAATGACTTGACCAAGGTATAATGAAAACGAGACTAACTCGAACTTTTCATATTGTTATTTATAATAATTTGGAATTTGGAAATCACTTTCGCTGAAACCAATCCGATTACTTATATATACTGTTAATTTCATTTGTCCCTGAAATCAATAAAAAAGTCGATTTTATTGAATTTTCCACGGGAGAAACTTTGTTGTGTTAAAAAGAATACAATGAATGATGTATAGATTACTCATAGTGAAATAATCAACCCCACCTTATGACCTTTTGAGTCTTTATATGACTTTCCGTTTGTTTTTGTCAGGCGCCGTAATCTTCATAATAAAAACATCATGTGTATCAAATATTTTTGTATAGAAATGATTGATCATAAGAAATCCATAGAAGATTGATTTTATGCAAGATTTATGTTATGAAAATGATGACCGTAATCTATGATTTGTATAACCAAATGTTTTGCTTTTTTTTAGTGTATTAGGTTTGGAAATATCTATATCCTATACAGGCTATCCCAAAGGATACTCAAAATATGTAAAAAAAATTTCATTAAGTTTATTTTTTACTTGCGGTTATAGTGATAGCTACTATAGTATAATGGAAGTTATGCATTCGTGTAAAAAAAAAGTTTCGAGATAACAATCAAACATGACATTACGATGATGGAGAAGACGAAAAAAGAAGGTCCGGAAGTTCTGTTTGGCGGTCTGTCTGCTGTCAGTCTGGTTGCATCAGCTGAACCGATTTGCTTTAAATTTGATATTTGGAGTTTGTAGACCATTCCTTAGAGGAGAAATTGAAGTTTTTTTTAGCTAAAAAAACAACGGTACTTGCCAAACAACCTTTATAAAAAAGCTTAAGTGTCTCGAAATAGTTTTTACCTAATTGTCTTTTGTTCAGTTGCAAAAAAAATATGGCAAGCCTATTAACGGCACCTCCCTTAGAACCGTTTTTTTTTTAAATTAAGCTATCTTATGAACGGTCAATCGATTTTAACTCAAACATTTTTTTTAATGATTTAATAAAGGATTTTTTTTTTCAATAAAACTGGTTAACAAAATTTTGCAGTAAGTAATTTGCCATAAAAGCAAGTTTGTGCGACCCAGTTAGGTTAAACCATCATTGATATTTAATCAATGAAAATAAAATAACTGCCTATAAACATAGACACAACTAAGCATATTTTTGCATTAAAGAATTTCTTTAACTTTAATAAAGTTTCATTTATCAATTATTAGCGAAAACTGCCGCTTTTAATTTTAATTTAATTAAAACTTTACACACACTCAACAAAAACATCTCTCACTGTAAATTAGTAATAGAAGCCAAAAAAAATGTTTATAATTAAGTAAGCTAGAGAACCGTTCGAAAGTTTTTTTTTGAAAAGCTTCCGTAGTGGAGTTTGATTTTTCATACAAAAATCTCACTGCGGATCACTATCGATAAAAGGCGAAGTCAAAATCAAATCTCACTGCCGATAAATTTTCGACTTCCATTAGAGATTAGAGTATCGATTGTTTTTTTTTGTTATTGTTGGTACGAATGATAAATTCATGTATCTCGATAAGGGTATGTTCGTAAAGTTGTAGGGGCTTTTAAAATGTGATCTTGTTTTACGTTCAATTTCCAACAAACATACCCAAATCTCGAAAAAAAAATTATAAATTTTTTTAAGGAAAATCAAAGGTTTTTGGAAAAATTATACATAGGTGGACATTACATCTGCCAGTTCCATCAAAAAATGTTCTCTTGTTGCATTTTTCATATTTCCTCGATTTAAAATACCTAAGTAAAAGTAAACAGTATCTTGTCAAACCTGAAATTTAAGTTCTTTTTTGTTTAAAGGCTTTGCTCAGTTTTGATCTTGGTCACTTTATGGTTTGACAGATTCGCATTTGCGGAATATTCGGTGCGAACAAGCTGTCATCAGCAAGCAATAAATGTTTGACACTAACTCTTTTAACAGATTTTTCGGACCAGATTTGCAAATATTATAACTAAGGCCAATTTTGACATTTGCAGAATATTTAGTGCTAACTAACATCAGACGAAAATTATTTGACATTTTGTATTTTGAAAGATCTAAAATCTTGACATTTGCAAATTACCTATTTAGCGCGAATCATCATCGCAAAGCTATATACATATATTAATCATTAATACGTTTTGGTTTGGTTTAAAGTTTAAAGTTCCACTAAATATGGAACAGACAATAAAAAACTGTTTCCGGAACCTCTAATTGAATTAAAAAAGAGTGTACCCTCGAGTGAATTCATAACATATGCAAAAAACATATCTATTCTACGAACAAACCCCATTTGATTTTTATGTTGCTGCAAAATATATTATTGTAAAATAATATTCATCAAGTCTGCTTAATTGTTGTGTTTGTTGGAGCAAAAAATATGTTGTGTGCTCCCGTCTTTAATTTTGACTAACAGTCCAACAAACAATTTTAAACATTGAAACCTAAAATAATGGATAATTTATCATCATAGTAATTTAAAGAAAATGGTTTTCCCGGTGGCATGGCGGTGGTCAGTTGATTTTCTTTGAACTGAATTTTGTTTTCCGTTTTCTACAGTTTGCTTTAATTTTTGTTTTCTTTAAAAAAAATTAATATTTTCGTGATTGCATGCAAGTACGATATTAAAGCTGGATGTGATTTATTTCAATTTCATTATAAAGAGCATTTAAGCAACAACTAGCTATTTTCTTCCGTGCTTTAAAAAGAAACAAAAAAATGAATCAAATTATAAATTTCAAGTAATTGAACTTAATTCTGGAGTTTAATTTTCACGAATTCAACAATGATATTGTGACATCATTTTGCAAAACCTTAAAGGTTAACTACTTACGCTATTAACCCAAAGAAATAAATTAAAAAAAAAAATCGCAGACGCGTGTGCTCTTAAAATACTTTTTATGTCATTTCCGATGTCAACGAAAGTTCATTCAATTATCGTTATTACACTGTCGGTCGCATCAACCAAAGGCCTTTTAAGTCAAAAATAAATTTATTCAGATGCGCAGTCAAGAATACCGAAACATTCCAGTAAGATGATCAAACTCCATGTTGTTTGCTTTTGCTGCTTCTGCCATGCAGAAAATTTGCCCACTCTTATATGTTGGTATTATTTATTTTTGGAAATACTTTGCTCTTGAACATGAACACTCAACTTGTCAACGTGACATCTGTGAAACAACTTAGGTAAGGTATAAATATCTTGTTTGTGACTGCGAATCTATAGCTACCGTTTGGCTTGGAATAAATTCAGAAGAATTAAAGATCTTTTGCTCATGGAATTCGGAAGCATGACGGATTATGAATCAGCTAGCTAGACGGATTAAGGTAGATGAATGTTGTTTATTTGTTTACACATTGGAATTATGATGTTTCCTGATTTTAGAGTCAAATAGCAATTTGTTAATCAATAGAATTTATAGGATACATATTTTCTTATAAGTGCATAATATATGTAACATATTAAACCGGCACAAACATTGGCCTTTAGTCATAGAAATACATAAAGTCACTTCTTTACTGATGATGGTTTGAAAATGGATATTGGAAACCCTTTGTCTATCAAACTCAATTAGATTTCCTGATTACAGCAGCATCTCTCAAGGTAACGTTCTGGCAGTGACAACAGCTGCTAAATAAGTTACAATGTTGGCAATACCACAAGCCGATGTAACCTTTTTCATTGACAGCCAAGCGGCAATAAAAGCGGTTTCAGCCATCTAAATAAAATCGAAGCTTGTAACTTGCTGTCGCTATAAGAGCTTAAGGTTAACTTGGCTCACAGCATAATATTATAGGCTATGTTAAGTCCGTACATGGACACAGTGGCATATCAGGTAATGAAAAGGCTGACGAACTGTCAAGAAAATGATCATCACTCTATCACAGCCAAGCTGATACAACGGTTAAAATCCCACCCTGTTATATAAAACAGACTATAGGAAACAAAGTTCTCCAACTAGTGAACGAGAGATGGAAATTACTTGACTTACTTACTTACTTAAGATAGTGCTTACAGTCCAGGATGGACTACGGCCTCAACCAACATGTCTCTCCAGCCAGCTCTGTTCCTAGTTAGCCGCTTCTAATTTTGCACCGCAAGTTGGCTGAGGTACACCATCATGAATGGACTCGAAGACTCGTCGGGCGGGTGCGTTGGTGTTCATACGCTCCACGTGACCCAGCCATCTCAGCCTCTGTATTTTCAGCTTCTTGACCAGGTCAATATCGCTGTATAGCCCGTATAGCTCGTCATTGAATCTTCTTTTCCACACTCCTTCGATACACACATAACCTAAAATCACTCGAAGAATCTTTCTCTCGAAGCACCCAAGTAACTTCTCATCTGAGTGTTTTAACGCCCATGCTTCCGCCCCATACAGCAAGACTGGGATGATCAAGGTCTTATAAACGTCTCCTTGGTTCTGTGAGAGAGGGCTTTACTATACTTAAAATTTCTCAGCACAAAGAAACAGCGATCGTTTGATCTCTGCATTGATGTCGTTTTGCGTTATTTTAGTGGATCCCAGGTAGACAAAGTCCTTGACTACTTCAAAATTATATCTATCCATCGTAATGTTTTGCCCGAGTTGACGATGTTGAGATTCCTTTCTCGTTGATAGCATATATTTCATTTTGTCTTCATCAATAGCTTATCCCATCTTTGCCGCCTCCGATTCAATACTGGCAATTAATGCAGCAGTCACAGTTCGCTTATTTCGGCCGACTAGGTCCATTTCACCTGCATACGCGAGTAGGTGAACGGACTTTTGATAAATTGTACCAGTGGTGTTGACTTGCGACCTGTCTCCGTGGAAAATATTAATCTACAATTCACTAGCAAATTTTTTCAAAACATTTTTATTAAATTTGTAAAAAATAAAAAAAAAAAAACAAACATGAATTTCTTTTAATTTAAATAAATACTAGTATTACTAGAATATTTATAACCCGTATATTTGAAGTGCAACAGTTTCATTAAAAACTCTTAAACTGGATTATTACTATAAAATGCAACATTTTCTGCGAAATTAGAATGTTAAAAATGAAGAAAAGTAGACCACGCATAGCTGGTGATCATTATATAGACCCTCATTTCAACTGAATATTCAGACAGGTTCTTATATTTTAATCTCCGTAAATCTATTCATTTTATTTCTATTTTTTTATTTCGGTAAAACAAGAAACATTGACCCGGCCGGCATGATAAAAAAATTCAGTGTGAATTTATATGTTTGCTAATAAAAAGAATATCTTGTACGCATATTTTTTCTCCCGTTAATCAATTCTGATGTTAATTTTTTAATGCGAAAAATTTGATTTTATAACTAATCGTTGCCTATTGTTGAATAATTAGTTTTCATTTGTTAGAAATTTCGTGAGTAGTCAATCAAATTTTGGTAATAATCGAAAATATACCTGCAAGCCATAAGTTAACAGGTTTGCTAGGAAAAAGCTTTTTAAGTAAGAATAAATAGGAATGTGATGCAAAATTGTGAAAAAATAAAATTTCCCATGTATACGTTCGTTGAAACAACATTTGCAAAAAAAAAAGTATGTAAATAACGAAATCCAAAAAAAGTAACGATGATGGTGAAATTTTCACTGTCTAATACATCATAATTTTTGCAAACAAAAAATTCGAAATTTAGCCAAAAATGTCGAGATAGCAATGAAACATACAAATATGACATTACAATAATAATAAATACATATATAAACCAATAAATTAATAATATTAATAATAAATCAATAAACGTAGCTTCAAACTTCGTATGTCCAGTGTTTTTAAAAAGACATAAACCGAACGTAATTTTAGTTAATATTCTTGGTTTGTATATTTGGTATATGTCATAATAGAAGAAATTCTTGTTTATAGCGAAACAGTACTAAAAATAATTTGTGTAATCTCTCATCAATGTCTACCATCAGATGGTTAAAATGTCACGTTCAGAAAAGTTTGTTTAATGCATGTATGTGCAATATGTGGGACTTTTTTTTGGATTTTGACTTTCTCGATAGTGACTTTAAGATTTAAATATATCTACTCTTAAAATTACGCTAGCATTTTTTTTTTTCAAATATGACAGCAATATTTTTATTTTTTATGACCTTTATAAATGGATAAATATTTTTGGGTTGGTTTTTGGGCTATATACGTAGGTGAACTACAAGCCAAAAACCAACAAAAATTCCGACAAAACTGGACAACGCTGACAAAAATCGTAGCATACGTTTTCGAGAAAATTTAAAAAAAACTAAAAAAATATATGAGAGGTAACACGCTACCAATACTTAGTATAAGTTTTTTTTAAATTTTCTCCAAAATGGCTGCAACGATTTTGATAACATTTTGTAAACGTTATACTTGCAAAGCTGTTAACGTAACTTTATTTCAGGATGTGTTAAGATCTTTTTAGTAGAAAATTATATAAGCTAAGACTTTTACCATTAAAGGTTTTGTGGCCTTTACTCCAAAAGCATTGCGTTTCGCCCTAGTTTGATGGTGGGCTCATCAGCTAGATGACATCAAACCCAATCTAGTACGCAATAATTGTCGATGATTACCGACTGCTTTATAAAATTTACAGAGAAAACTCCCTGTGAATTATATTATTCTAAGGAACTTTGATTAAAGCCCACCATCAAACTAGGGCGAAACGCAATGCTTTTGGAGTAAAGGCCACAAAACCTTTAATATTGAATTTCATTCATAAATACTCAACTAAATAAATTTTAATTCGACTATTTTTAGTCTTTTTATTGTTTTTATTTTTTCATTCTTAAAACTTTTACCTTAATATTTCTTACAAAGAGTTTTTTTGAGAATTTTGCAAAAAACTGAATTTCGAAGGCAAAATCCAGTTTAGTCGAAAGTTTTTCGAAGTAAAACTCTTATTTTATTGGGCTGGTCGAGTGCCATTACCCCCGCGAGGGTTAATTCCTTTTTCAAATGGCATTAATCCCCACAAGAAGAGAAAATAACTCCCATGGGTATTAATTCCCATTCAGAAATGGCTTTAACCCCCAAATTTTCTTATGTTTTAGCTTTGCTTTAGAATAGTAAACAAATAAAGGAAAAATAAATAATTATATAGGTATAAAATGCGGCGGGATGACATAAGGTCCACGGACATAATATTCATGGACATTATGGCCGTTTCAAATGGACACTTTGTCCATGGACATTATGACCATTTTGAAATAGATATATAAGGTCCATCGACAAAATAGTCATAAGGTCCATTGACCGAATCACATAAGTATATAAAGTATATGGAGTAAAAACAGTGAGGTAGTTTAGGGGAGACATGCTGCCCCCTTGCAAACCCCCCTGACTGGCCCACTATAGGATTTGGGGTCGGTACGAGTTTGGCTGCGTGCAAATACCGCGTTTTTAAATGTACTTAAACCTTTTACTTAAACAAAAATAAAGTATCTATTCTTTTTAGAAATGGTTAGTTTTCAAAATTCCATATTGTAAGCAAGTTGTTAAAAAAACATCAAAAGTTTATGCTTAATTTTATGATTAAGATACATTTTTTTCATTGTTGAAGTTGTTATTTTATTTATAATTTTTTTTGTTTTATTTTGAAAAATAAATGAAGAAATAATTTTGTACTTTTATGTTTATTGTTTTATTTCCAGTTATAATTGGGCATTAACCCCCACATAAAAAGTGAATTAAATAATTAACGCCATTTGAAAAAGAAATTAACCCCCGCGGGGGTTAATTCCCAATTGAATGGGAATTAACCCCGCGGGGATTAATTCTGCGGGGTTTATGGCACTTCACCTATTGGGCTATTTACCACTTTTAATAAAATTATATTACTAAATCCAGTTATGCAATAATTTTTGCAAATTATACTTTGGGATAGAATTTAAAACAAAAATTAAAAATGGTTCTATCTGTGAATCCCGTTTAACGTATAAGGCGACTTAGTGATTAATTTATTAATATAGAAACAATTTGAGGCTTTCTTATAATCCCATAAAGCGTGCATTCTATAGGCCTAGTTACGGGACTGTAGATCTCGGACGAGACTTTGTGGGTATAAATCAAACAACGAAACTATAATACTAATATAGCGGAAAAAACATAAATGCAACGATGCTATTTAATTTTGGCCTCCGACATGGAAGAATCCAAAACGAGAGACTTATCCACGTTTTCTAAGGTCGACTCGAAGAATGCCACAGGCAATTTTTTTGGTAAAACTGTGAAGTGAGAGGGTTGTGGTCTTAATCGAGTTTATTAAATCCGTCGAAAAAGATCCACATTTACCGATTTGACGTCAAATACAGGATTTGGGTTTGTCTTATTGCACATTATGGCGTAAGGTAGGTGCGGGTAATAAGGTCTAGTTAAGGGTGGTTTACAAAAAAAAAAATGTTTGTCAGAACAACAAAAATAAACAAAAAATTACAAATTCTACAGTAAACAAAAACACACTTTAAATTATTAATCAATTAGTTATGTATTTTAT
The DNA here is from genome assembly GCA_951217065.1 of Baccha elongata. Taxonomy (NCBI): domain Eukaryota; kingdom Metazoa; phylum Arthropoda; class Insecta; order Diptera; family Syrphidae; genus Baccha; species Baccha elongata. The sequence continues at coordinate 54,596,608 of OX578272.1, read as the reverse complement.
AACAACATTTCTTGTTACAAGAAAAATAAGCTACATTCATATTAAACTCTTAAGTAGTAATACGCTGTGATTATCAACATTCTGCAAATAATAAAGAAAAGAATGGGCTTGTAAAATGTTAAAAAGCGCGTGCTTTCGTACATTTTAATTGTACGTACATTTCGTACATTTTAATTGTACGAATATATTCGTGCAATTTACCTTTTCATGTGTTAATGTTATATATTTAGTACAATTTGTAAATATGTACAATAAAATTATATATTATATATAAAGAGTTTTCCAATAAGAGTTGTTATTTTGAATAGCCCGCTATATCGGTAGTTGTCACTTTTGAAGCTGTCATTTTTTGACATTTGACAAGTAGAAACTACACCATTAATAAAAATGGAACGATACACGCTTCAACAACGCATCGGACAACGTTTACTTTCAACAAGACGGCGCTACATGCCACACAAGCAATGAAACCATCAATCTTTTACGGGAAAAGTTTCCGGACCGTGTTCTTGTGATTTAACACCTTGCTACTTCTTCCTTTGGGGCCACGTGAAAGATAAGGTCTACGCCAACAGCCCAGCGTCGATTCAAGACCTCAAAGATGGAATTCGTGAGGCTATCGAGGACATAGGGCAGCCACTTTGCGATTTGGTTATGGAAAATTTCATGAACAGGATATGGTCCTGTAAGCGTGGTCCTGGCGGACATTTGGCTGATATTAACGGCATACCTTCCTCTTTATAATGAAATAAACATCCGATCATTTATCTCAAAAAATGCCATTTTTCTTTGAATATCAAAATAACACCTCTTATTGGAAAACCCTTTATATATATATATATATACAATAGATATATATAATATGTACATACAGAAATATATGCATCGTTGCATATATGTATATAATTGTATTATGTACCTATCTAAATGTTGTCTTTGTCTAAATGTTGGGGATAATATTGATATATATATATACAATATACGAATATTTTTTTACGAATATCATTAGTAGCTAATTTACTAATAAATCTTTACAGTGAAGTGCTTACTACGGATCTTCGTCGTATATTTTTTTTATTGACTTAGAAACTTACCTTGAATATTATTCTGTATACTCCTTTTATATGTATTCAAGTTTTTCAATACAATTGTCAATCCTTCGAACAGACGATAATCAAAAACGAATTTCTTCTTTAATCCTTTTCAACTTCCACCAAGTCATAGCTCTAAAGTATCTTAAACAAAAAAATCTTCCACACCTGTCCGTCCACTTAAACACTACAAAATGTTTTTGTTTTGTACCACACTCTTGCCACTAAATCTTAAATGCAAAAATGAAAGATTCCTGCAACTTGAACACTTTTCCTTTTTTTTTGTAAGTTTCACAAAAATAAAATAATTTCGCAAGATATTAAAAAACAACAACAAAATAAATAAAAACTCTACATAAACAACATCATGTCGTCCAGCATCGTTTTTTTTTTTTTAAGAAAATGAAGAAGAAAGTGATTTTATCTTAAATCTTTCAACGAAAAAAAATTAATACTTCTTTTCTTGGCGCACTTTAAACACGACACCGTCCACAAAAGTACTGGAACAAGTGAATATTCGTAAGTACTATGCCGGACTATTTTCACTGACCCCAATCATAGAGGCGTTATAAATTATTTTAAACTCACTTGTTTTTTTTTTTTGATTTTTTTTGTCGATTAAAAGGGCTTTTTGCACCTTGAGTGGATAAATTTATCTCAAGCACTTGTACTTTTTTGTTTTTAATAACACACCATGGATGCAGATAGATAGATAGTTGTTGCAGATTAAAAACTCCAACAGAGAATTATTATTTCCCGTTTTAAGAATATGATTTCACGCGCTGGTAAGTTGTGTGTGGATACTTTTAATTTTTTTTTTGTACACATCAATGGATGGACGCGAACTTCAATGAAAAAGAAATTATTATAATAATGATGTCAACTTTGGGTTTTGTTTTTGTATATCTACTTGTATCAAGATAGAAATAAATTCCGCTCGAGTTGTTTCCCACAGCTTGTTTATTCACATAAATGATATTAAAAACAAACGACACACCTTCTTATGAACAGATATGTATACGCGGGTGGTAATTCTGTATCTATTAAACTATCTAAGGAAGTTAGCTCATGACACACTACTTAACTCCCGCATCTGTATGAGATTATTGTTTACCTGCGTGATAGATAATGTTTATGACAAATTGCATGCAATTTGCGTGATTTCATGGAAGAGAAAAATTAATTCATTAGGGATGATGACAACATCCGTTTGATCCTTTCTAAGAAACTAAAATTTACTGGTAATGCACTTCTTGAATGTTAATCAATGCCGAATGCCGGGTTAAGATTATTTTTACTTTTATTTTTTGTCTGGTAATCAAATCCGTACCGTGAAGAAACACAAAAAAAATCCCTCACGCGATGCACAATCAAGCAGAAATGAAGAATAAGGAAAATGTGCTGTGAATTCAAAATAACAATCGAAGGAACAACAACCAGGACCGAAACAAGACGTGGGGCGATTTTTTTTTTTTTTTTGTATTTAGATAGTCCTGTCTTGTTGTCACTGAACGTGTGACAATTTTTCTGTATTTTTTCCCCTTTTCTTATTTGTCCTTTTTTTTTTGAAAAGAAGTATCCGATTTCACTTTAAGAAAACGAGTTTGGAGATACAAAATTCAAATGTATCTTATAGCAATTTTATTTTTATATTTTAACTGAATTTTGATGCAAAATATCGTAAAATGCACCTGTACACGCGCGCGTTTATTTAACAAGTTTAACAGCGAAAAGATCGATTCAATATCGCATGCGCACCTGAGTGTATCTTAAGTTAAACTGAATGAATCAGCGAGGTTGATCCATTCAAAGCCGCAATATTATTTTGTTAAAAATAAATATAAATTTAAAGAGAACTGTAAGTTCTCTCTTGAATTTGAGGCGAGTGCGAGTCGATCGTTGTTTTTTTTACCGGTTAATTTTTCAAAACAGAGAGATTCTCTTTGAAACAGGTGGAAAAATGTTTGTGAGACCATCCCTGGATTGTTGTGTCATGTCAAACATGTTTGATTTGCTAAGTGTTAAGGTAACTGAAACTGATTATGAATTTAAACAGTGAGAGTGGCGTTAGATACATTATTTTTTGTTTTATCTTGCTGTGGGTCAGTGTTTGATCTTTTGTTTACTTTTGTATCTGTCTTTTTTTTTTTTGAAAAATCATTGAGGGGGAGATTCTTTATGATAAAATTATGAATTTGTGTCGCAAAATACATTGGTTTAATTTAAGGTTAATCTTTATTCTAATATAAATGTTCTGTCATAAATAATGAGCGTTTTGTCTAGTCGGGTACGGTTTCTATTTTGCGGATTAAGTTTCTTTTGTTTTTTTTTTTATTTTATTTTATGGTAAAGAGCTTAGCAAGTTTATTGTGTGATATGAGAAATTTCTAAATTGTTAATTTTTTTTACTAAATCTGAGAGTCAGTGTGACTAATACTTCACGGATTAGTATATGGAAAGACATTTCATGAAGTGTTAATGATACTTTTGGAGGAGTGTCATGACACAGATTTGAGAATATTTTTTTTTTTATTTGAATAAAAATTGATTAGCCGTGCGAAAAAGATGCAAACTTTTGGTCGGTTGTTTGTATATTGTGAATAAGTCTTTTTTCAATATGAATAATATTGTATTGGAAGATTTCTGATTTTATGACAAAAATCTGAAATGTATTAAAAGAATAGATATAAATATAAAAGTAATTTCATTTTGAACACTGAAGGAAAAATGATTATACTCGGTAAAAAAAACTATTATGTACAAATTATTTACCGCATTTTGTATGGGATCATAGCGAGAGCAGTATTAACTAGTTTAAGCGAGATTGTGCTCACAAAATTTCAAATTATTTAATGATAAAATATACGTTGTTTGCATAAAAACATATAATAAATAAAGCTTTCTATTGCAGGGTACATAACACACTGTTATCAATAAAAACAGTATTTAGTGAGTCAAGTTTTCGTTTATATTTTCATACATTGTCTCACTGTAGTGGGTGAATAAGAATTTACAGTACTGGACATTTACTCAATGCATACATTATTTACTGAGTAAACATTTAGCTTGTTGAAATTAAAATCTCAGCTGAGAATACGTTTATTTCACACCTAACATATTTACTGACTACACGTGCTCTATTTTGTATGAACTTGCAACAATAACTCTATTTACTGGGAACAGAGAACATTAAGTGAGTCAATATTTCGTTAAAATTTTCATAGATTGTCTCACTGTAGTGAGTCAATAAGAATTTACAGTACTGGACATTCACTTAATAAATAGAATATTTACTGTGTAAACGTTTAGTTTGTTGGACTTCAAATCGCATCTGAGGATACGTTTACTCAATACATAACATATTTACTGACTACACGTGCTCTATTTTGTATTTACTAGTTACAATAAACATTTAATGAGTCAATATTTCGTTAATATTTTCATACATTGTCTCACTGGAGTGAGTCAATAAGAATTTATAGTACACAATGCAAAGAATATTTACTGAGTAAACGTTTAGCTTTTTATTTATTATATATTATGTATTAATATATGGTGACAATTATGTAATGGGTATATATGGTATGTATATACTACATAAATATATGATGCAATTTATATAATAGATACATATTGGAATGTACTCATTGAATGATGATGTTGTTGCAAATATGTAATAAATACAAGAAGATACAATATTGACAAATAAGCTTATTTAGGCTGTAAAGATTTTAACATGTACTCAATGAAGAAAATTTCGATGTTTTATTGAATACAAGGAGATACAATATTGACAAAAGTTTATTTAGGCAGAGGGGATTTAAACATTTACTCAATAAAAGGAATTTCGAGGTTTTATTGAAGCAGAAAATTACACAATTGGTACAAGCATTTCTTTACTAAATTGAAAGCGAAAAATTTTTATCTAATATTTGTAGTTCTAATTTGTTCTCATAACTTTTGCAAAAACATAACAATTATAGCTATAATGATTTAATTTTTATTGTGCGAGCTTGCTAAACAATACTTTTAAAACAAGTTCATTGTCCAATGTATCGTTTTTGATACACATCTTACAATTTGTACCACGTCTAAATCTGTCATTTTTGATACAAAACCACAAATTTTTGAACAAGTTTATTGTGACTCATAAATACTATGTATCAACGTAATATATAAGTATCATATGTAGACGCAAAAAAATAAACCCTTCATTTATCTACAAAAACTAATTTTTGTTTTAAATTACCTTTTGCGTTTGAAACATTATTTGAAACTATAGGCTGTAGTATACGCAATGTAAGAGCCACATTGTTATGTGTATCTGACGTCATTATGAAGCCAAATCCTGTCCCAACTGGTTACATTCCATGTACTGTGCATTTTTATGTAACCCTCATATGTTACCACTTCACATGTCAACGAAATGAAACCACCCATGTAACATGCGCAAATATTGCTTTTTCACATGCCGTATACTACCATGACATATGTCATTTGTGATAAAATGTGAAATTTTGTCGAATGTGTATAGACGAATGTTGAATTCGTGACGAATTCGTGACAACACCAAAAATAATGTTTCAAAAATAAAAGCGCTGCATGAATGTTTCCATAACGTGTACTAGGAAACCACATTTAAATGTCAAATAGTCTCTGTGCACATATGACACGTCTACATTTGACTACATGCCGTGTACTAGCCATACGTAAGCACCAAAATATATGTGCACTCTAATGTAACCACATCGAATGCAACATTTCTGGTTACATTTACACATGTGTCTTTTTGGGACAGAGTAAACATGCCGTGTACTACCGAAATATTTGTAAATGTAACAACATCGCTAAATGTGTCGCTTCTAACATGAATAAATCATTTATACTTGATGTCACATTGGCATATGTGGCTTTTTACATTCCGGGTACTACAGCCTCAAATAAGTTTTCTGCAAAAACTGTATAGGACGTGTTTTTGTAACTTTGTATCAAAAATGATACATTGGACAGTGAAGCTATAATCAATTTTTATTGTGAACGTAAGGGTGACAAAATAAAATTTTGTATAGGGACAGTGAACGAACCTGTTAATCCAATTGTTCACTTCTTCAATCCAGTTAGAAATATATCTACTTAGTCTGGGGTGCCAGCACATGATCAAATTTAATTTTAAACATTTTGAAAAAAGTCTTAGTTATGATTTTGATAAATTTGTTTAGTGTCTGCTTTTGTAAATTAAAATATGTATAGGAAAACGGGTTGATATAACATTTTCATTTTGTAATAACTATCAATAGGCCTAAGGCCCAAGCAAAGTCAGATCAAATAGGTTAAATGTATCTTTATCTAATTATAAGAAGCTCTAGTAATTTGTTTCTACTAATTTGTCTTATATTATATTATATACCTACTTAGTCCAGGGACGAAGCGTCCATTTATTAAGTGGAATGAGTGCTTCCGTTAAACGACTCAAAAATTCGCAGTACCTACCTAGTTTTTTTTTTAATAAACCTTCCATATTCTGTAAATAAATAAATTTCCAGCATTCCAAACTAAAATCAATATTAGATACTAACAAAATAACACAGAAAAATACGTGAAAATCCGCTCACGCAAGACATTTATCTCCATCTCCATGTTAACAACAAAAAATGTGATCAATGATTAATTAGATTTTTAGATTTAGATTTAGATTTATTTCATCAATCAGAGCATATTATAAACTCTTACAGACTAATATACATAGGTAGGAAGATATAATTACTGTAAGTGGGCTTACATAATTTATACAAGCAAAAAACAAAAAAAGAGAACAGAAATCAATAATATGACAAATTAAGTTATTTAATATATTTAAATTTTGTTTAATATAACTGATTTAAATACGTTTCTCTCGTGCAAACCATATAAAAATCAACTCTAGAGCAAATAGAGTTTGCTTCTCTGATGCAACGGGTGATGGGTTCATTTCGACCGTAGTTTGTAAAATGAAACTGCTCATAAATTAAAAATCGTTCGCGAGTAAATCTTAAAGGTGCATTGCCCTCGTAGACTAAAGCAGCTAATGGAGGACATTTAATATGATTGGTCATAAAATCTCTGTTCAACATAATTGAAAAGTATTTACGTCGAGTTTCAAGCGTTTTTAATCCGAACAAAAGACATCTGGTTTTATAAGGAGGTGTGACTATTCTCCAATTTAACTTAAAAAAAACGTAGCGTGTAAAATTTCTTTGAATTTTTTCTATTCTCTGCGATGAGTTAGCATAATAAGGATTCCAAACTGTACAGCAATACTCAAGCACAAATCTAACTAGAGAATTATAAACTGATAGTAGAGTATATGAATCGTTAAATTCTTTGGTATTCCTTTTAATGAAACCTAGCATCTGGTTGGCTTTATTAACCATAAAATCATAATGTGGAAGAAACGATAGATTAATATCCAGAATAACTCCTAAATCTTTTTTCTGGGTTACTCTTGCCAGCTTTGTATTTTCGATACTGTAGTCGAAGAAAGTTGGATTACGAATCCTAAAACAAGACAATATTTGGCATTTAGCAATATTTAAGTGAAGATGGTTGATATCACACCAATTAGCCAAACTCTCCAAATCCTCTAGCAGAAGGCTACAGTCGGATTCGCAAGCAATCCTTCGGTAAAGCTTAAGATCATCCGCAAAAAGAAGACAATGTGAATGCTTGAAAAAAGTAGGTATGTCATTGACAAAAAGTAGAAAAAGTAACGGGCCTAAATGGCTACCTTGTGGAACACCCGAAGGAATAAGAATATCTTCAGAGTTGAAATTTTGAATTTTCACAATTTGGATTCTTTCAGTTAAGTAAGACTCCAACCACTTTAAAAGAGATGAATTGAAACCAAAAGAAGAAAGTTTATTGACCAGAATTTTATGATTAACTCTGTCAAAAGCTTTCGCAAAGTCGGTAAAAATAATGTCCGTTTGGAAGCCTTTTTCCATATTATTTATTATGGCGTTCGCCATTATCGTTAGGTTAGTTGCTGTTGATTTACCAGCTACAAACCCATGTTGAAAAACTGAAATTTTATCTTAAATAAGTTTTGAAATTCTGTTATAAACTACTTTTTCAAAAAGTTTAGGTATGGCAGATAACTTACAAATTGGCCTATAGTTTGTGACTTCCTGTTTAGAACCCGATTTAAAAATTGGTGGTAAGAATGAAATTTTCCAAGTTTTCAAAAAATGACCCTCAGACAAAGATAGATTAAAAATTCGTGTTAGAGGCTGAGATAAGGCAATCGCACATTTTTTTAAAAGAATAGGTGGAATTTACGATGATAAATAACGATAAAATATATAATTCTATCGCACAATTCTTTGTGGCTGTCTGTTTGTATCGTTACCTTCTTAGAGCATAAACGTTTGAACGAAATTGCTTCAAATTCGGTAGGTAGTGTATTTAGTATGTTATGCCCGTAATAATTGATGTAGGTCTAAAAATAATTGCATTAGCCAATCGTTATCGAAAAGCTTATTTTTTCTTGAGAATGTCTAAAACTATTGCAAACGAATTTCTCATTGTGCATTGTAGGGAATACACTTCTACACCTATATAAGGTTAAACATTTATTGTATTACCATTCAAACATCAACATGTACTTTTGACTTTAAAGTCAATCCAACTTGAAAATTTTCTTTCAATAAATTTAACACATGTACGGCAACATTTTAAAATAGTAACACCTTTTTGAGTATAGCAAATACTTTTATAGCAATAAAATTCAACTATAATAACCAATACACCAACCATTGGTAAATTCATTCACAAAATGTACTAAAATAGTTAGTACGGAAATATTTAGATTTCATAAATAAAAAAATAGCGACATCTAGCAGAAATCGAATAAATGCTTATTATCAAAGCGAATTCAGAAAAAGTACCTAGATGGCAGCGTTAAGCTACACGCGCAACCTACCACTAAATACCTACACAGACAGACAACACACGGAGTGACTTATCTTTGAACAGAAGTGTACCGTCTAATCAGAGGTAAAAGCTTTACTCCATGGTGAAAAACAGAATCGCAATAGTAATGACAATAATTTTCTCTACTAGATGGCCTTCAACAGATGTAGTAAAGTAAGGAAATGAAGGCAAAATTAATATTCGAGTTTGTATTAAGAGAAGATACACGGAATAGTGAAATTTAGTTAAGTTAGTATTCTCATAGGAGAAAAATAAGTGACAGAAAGATTAGTAATAAAAACAGTTTTGGAGTTCAATTTCTGAAAAGAGATCTAATTCTGACTAATGTAACAAGAATGACGAACGTCATTGTTCATGGTTAGAATAAGGTCAAAACCATTCTCAAACAATTAGTAAAAAAAAGAATTGTGAAATGAAAAGCCTTGAAAAAGACTGATCTCAAACAGAAACTACGAACTGAAAAATTTGACTTGTAATCTAACAAAACTGGGAATATAATGAAAATTAATACTTACCCCTATTCAATCCGTCATACTTACCTCCAATAAACATGAAACACAAGGAAATAAAATAATACCTACTACTTATACTTACCCTATAATCGACGAAAAATACTTAATACTTACCCTACGAACACAAAAACAATCGCCTGAAAAATAAACATTCATCTGAAAGTGAATAAAACATCTATTGCAAAAATAACATCTACACTCAAACTACATCGAACACCTATACTAGGACATTTCGGAATAATAAGTTGACTTACGTCACGAAAACTACATTCCAATGCAGATAAGATATGACAAATTAAAATATTGAATAGAACCAGCATTTCCAATCAGAATAAGATATTTCTATATAAATTTAATTCTCGCATGAATGACAGAAAATATACAGCGTATACAATTTGATTCTAGTCTGTTCAGAGCCTAAAAGTGACAGCAGCTTTTCAACTGTGGTGAAAGTTCAGAATACAGATCGTTCTCTAAGAACGAAACAAAATTGGAGAAAAAGATCCAAGCCAAACAGCAACAGCCAATCACCGCACGAGAAAAGAGCTTCACCAGCCGACGCAATTCAAATTCGGAACGGCCGAACAAGAACAACTGCCAAGGGGATAGTTTGAGACGAAAACGTCGCGAATAGTCTTTCCCATTTCGCAAGTCAAAGTGTTAAGTTGATTCTCGTCGTCAATCAAGAAAAATAAAATGGCGTAGTAGAAAAAATTTAAAGTCACGAAATAAAGAAATACCGAATGCAGAGAAGAACATCTATGAATATATATCCAGAATATTTAAAAATACAAGGAAATGTAAGTAATCATAAAGTACATAAAAATAAAGGTGCAAATAGAACAATTTTCTGAAAGTGAATTTTTTCTTGTCCCGAAGCACCGCATGTTAATGGCGGAGGAAAAGCCAGAGCACATGAGAACAGCGAAATTTAATTGGAAGCATATTAATCTGAAAGCTAGAACTGGCATATCTCGTGAAACTGCAGAATCAAAAGCAGCATCAGAGAAAGTTTTCCAAGAAAAATTATGCGAAGTTAATTTTGAGACGACATCTCAAGGAACGCCTGAGTCTCTTCCAGTCATAAAAACAGAGGAGTCGGACATTAAAAACGCTCCAAACACCATCTAAAAAGAAATACCTACGCAAAATTATCCAGGTAAAAGTTTGTTTTAATTACCAATTAGAAAACGCTATACACGTGGTGACTCACGCTTCACGTCGTCGTGTCGCAAAAGCACCACTCCTAAAAACGTAGTTTGCAAAAACACAATACACTTACCTCCACACAACAACACAACGTAGTTAGAATTCTTTTTGCTAGACAAAAATCTAAAGATTTTTTTTTGTTTATAGGCAGGCCATATAAATCGACATAAAGAAGTAGCATTCGGAGTGGGCATCAACAAATCTGATAGGAGCACATTTGCGTTGACCAGGAGCGCTCTATCAAGCATTTTGCCTCACTCGAATCACTACTTTGAACACATCAAGGCGCTGCCTGGATTTTTATTTATTCATGTACACACTTGTATAAACATCTTATCGAAATTTATACGTTGCACATTGGACGGACGACAAAGAAGTTGCAAGAGATGCAACATACACGTCAAGGACATGCAGATGTTAACATACTACAAAAATGAACAAAAATCAGTATCTATAATGTAACGTCGGATGAAGCAGATTTAACGTTAAGACAAATCACCGTTGGATTATCAATCTTATAGAAGCTGAGAAATTTTGAATGTACCGTATGGAAACAGTTGCAGTTATCATCATAAAATTTGAGAGCAGAATATCTAAAATTAAAGCAAGGGTAAAATCCCGAGTCAAGGTACTGTGCTTATAAAAATTTTCTATCTAAAATTTCGATTTTTATACTCACGTGTATGAGAGATTCTTGTAAATATCTCATTAGTCCTATAAAGTCAAAATATAAAGTTTATTATAACGATGTTAAAGTTAATAATTACTAAAGTGTTCAAGTTTAGATAAAATTTATTGATTTCTTGAAATCTCTAAAAGAGATAAAAATTTTCATACAGGGTATATCCCAAACATATATATATTTATTATATTTTGTGAATGCATAATAGTTCAGGATATTCAAAGTCCTAAGGACAAATTTCCTAACATTATTTAAAGATGTTGATACCGATGAGGAGTTAATCTATCCTCGTACGTTTAAAATACCTACTTGTAAAAATTATTTAATTATAAAAATATACAATACCTATCTGAAAAGTAAAAGAAAAAGAGTATTACCTACGTATACTTACCTATACTTACTTAGTGAGAGATGTAGGATACTTACCTTAGCTTTTCGGAAAGATTTATTAAATTATTTTTGAATTTAGTTATATTCGGGAATCCAGTAATCGGAAATTACTCGACTCGACCGGATATAATTGTCGTATACTTACCGTGTCATTTTTTTTGTTCGCGTTTCATACCGATGAATTACTTATGAATTTAAAATTTCGATCGGTTACGAAATACGAAGAATCGTGTTATAATTTACTTTTGTAAATCAGTTCAGTGGACAGTGCTAATAATTGTAATTAAGGCCTTCTGCTGAAATTAATTTTTTTGAGTAAAGTTATGAGTTTAAAACTACATAGAGGTTTTTATACTTACTTGCCTATGTAGGTTTACATTCATCACTTGTAATTTAACAGATATCGTTTGATACGCTGGGAATAAATACACAGTGTTTAATTATCGCGTTTATTTATTTTGTATCTGAAACAAATTCAATTTACGATTTGTGAAATTTACTTTGTTTTAGATACAGTTACACAATTTAGTACCTACTTAATTGAAACGATTTACATCGGTAATCGTTCAATGTTATTAATTGTTGAGATTTAGTCGCGTTCGTCATTCTGAAATATAAATATATTTTGATTTATCGTTTGATCTATCGAAGATTATATTGGAATACTTACGTGGTCGTGATTTAGATGCATATACTTGATATATAGTAATCCTGCAAAGGAGACATAAAATTTTATGAAGTATTGTGAATTCAAGACTGATTAGAGGATTTTTGTTCTTACATGCCTATGAAGATTTGAATTCGCTTACAGTAGATGCATCCGTTTTGAGAATGGAAATATATAAGCCAGTTTAATTATCGCGAACTTATTTTGTAAAAAGTTTATCTAAAGCAAATTCAACTCACATAGTTAGTGAATTTAATTTGATTTGGATAAATCGTTATATCAAGTACCTACATATGTCAATTCCGTTTTTAAATCATTTGATTTATTTGTGTTAACGTGGTATTACGTCACATAAAGTCGTTTAATATAGGTAAAGCATACTTTTTCTTGTTTAAGAGTAAACTTTACTATACTAAATCAGTTCAGTTGTTATTTATCTGAAACATTAAGTGGATAGATCTTTAATCCACTTTCACGTCCTTATAATCCTTAAGGAGTAATTTTTTTTTTGTTTAGTCACTATTATAGTGTAATTCAATTAAAGTCTAAAGTCTGTTAAGACATAATAATTGACAGGTAACTATAGATGTTAGTTGAATGCATTCACCTAATAGGTAGGAACCTTTAACACCTTGATATTTATTTAAATATATTGATGATCATATTATTTACTTATATTTAACATACACTATATTGTTTAATAATTAAAATTTTTATAATCGACATACAATCCGTCTACTTTCATAGTGAGTCCGTGATTGGTGTCGTAACGACTTTTAATTTTCAGGGGGATTTATTCTTCGTACCCACACGAGTGTTACCACTTAATTATTTTTGTTTACGTTTATTTTTTTTTTCTGTGTTCGCGATCTCGTTTTATAATCGCGACGCTTTTCGAACCTAGAATTCGGGAAGGATAGAGATAATCGGGAGTTATCTTGATTTTTAACTTCGTTATCTTGTCCGATATTTAGATTGTTTAGTCAGTCAGACATCGTATGTCGTAGATACCTACATTTTAGTTCGTAGTTAGTAGTACCTACGCCATACATAAGGAGTTTAAGTAAACTACGTTTGAAGATTACTTACTCTTTATAGAGATTTACTTTTAGTAGTCATAAGACATTATTGTTCTGCAGGAGTATGACTAAGTGACTATATTTCACGAAAGTACTCTTGAGAATTTCATTGAAGTTAGTTTTTCACTTGATAAAGTAATCGAATTTTACTTATCAAGCTAGTTATTCAGTAGCTTTATAGATTCTTAAAGAAGAAGTATAGATAGTTAGTTTTCTAAAGAGCTTCATCGAAGTTAGATAGGTTAACATATCCTTTTCTTTTACTTTGAGAGATCTAAAGATTTATAGTAAATTTTATAGTAAAGATTTAATAAAAAGTTTGTATATAAAGAAATTTAGTTTATATTCAATTAAGCTATATTAGTAAGATATAAAGATAATAAATATTATTAGATTAAGATTTATACAAATAAAATATGTTAATAAGTTGAAGTGGAAATTATAGTTTTGAGATTTATTTCTTTTAGATTATGAGGTTTCACTTTGGGAAGTTTTTCTCTTACTTTCACTTAGGTTCATAGTTCTCAACATGCGTTGTTAAAACTATTTGGAGCGGAGTCGCGGCAGAGTTCATCACGATCATCATGTGAGTTTATTTCTTGACGTGGAGATTTAATCTCATATCTTCACGAGGGATGTTTCTACCTGTAGATGAGTGCCAGTAGAAATATCATAAGGGGGTAGTCCTTGTCCATAACATCAGACATGACGCCTTAGGTAGGGTAGTTAGGCACAGTGGAAGATCATTTAACACCAGATCTTTCCAAATATAGTGGGTCCTAGTAGAAGAGTTCGAACATACCAAGGACGTAGAGTGGTTGGTTATGGTAGTTCGACAGGAATAGAACATCTGATCCTAAATTCGCTTTTCTACAAACTTCGTCAGCTTTTCTTTTCAAACTTTCGAAACTTCATTAATAATCGGTCTCGGGTCCTTAGCTTTTTTTTTTTTGGAGTCTATCCTCAATTTAATCCCAGGTCTAACATTTGTAACACCCGGTTACTGCTTCCTCCTATAAAGACTCCACCTCTGAGCGATTGTAGCTTAGCTGAGCAATAACATCAGGCCTGAAGTAGTTGGAACAATAACCACCCTAATCGACCTGGCTCGGACGTGCTTCTTTCGTAGAAGAAGTACTAAAAGTCAGTATAGTCGAATAGGGTTAAAGATCCTTTTTTCTATGGTTAGAATTGATGGATGAAATTTTCTCGTCCTATGTAGAGTCTTATACAGTACAGGCAGGGGGATTAACACTCTCTCATTTTTTTTTTATCTGGATTGAAATGATTTCGTTCTAAATCCTAATCCTATAGAATCCACTCGTGATGAATGGTCTATGAGCCTTTTCGATAGCATAGATTCATACCGTCTACAAAATATCTTCTGATCAGACGAAAGATCATCTTATCCTTGGAGGGATTTTTAATAGCATGTATAATACCTAACATGCTCAGTCATTGGACGTTTAAGAGAGAGAGATGACCGACTTAGGAATCTGACAGTCTTATCTTTTGCGAAGAGATAAGATAGGAGATTCTTTTCGTGATTCTATTTCTTTTTCCTACGATGACAAGATATTTTGTGGCCCAGAAATCATGACTCTTCTATAACGCTGTTACGTATTAAATTCGGGTAACCACATGAGCTATAAATCGTTAGAAAGACTTTATGTTCGAAGCGAGCTCCAACCCAGTCACAGCTTATGCAGATCCTGAACAACCTTACTATGAGTAAAGGCGAACAAGTTTCTCTTAAACGCATACGTCCCACTTTAAAAGACATCGAATCAAACACTTATTGTTGTGACACTAATATTCGCTAAGATTAGATTCTAGGCTTTATGCAGTAGATTGACAGTAGAGGTCCTCGGTTGAGTGAGAGAGTTTCTTGTCGTTTTCCCATAGGTATACACCGGCTTTGTATAACAGTTATAGAACAATCATCTGCCGTTTCCTTCTGTCGCGTACAAAAAAATCGTATTTAACAGCAATCTCCATATATACACAATTTTTATGGATATATAGGTATACGACGTTTTCATCCCTTAGTCACTGTATGTGATAGAAGTGCAAGTTTTCGATTTTCTCGTTACAAAATTGACGCTCATCGTGAGGCTGCGAAATTTCGCAGTAGGGAGATTTCGTTAGAACGTAAATAGAGCCGACAGCAAATCTTTTTACTGTGTTTTTGGCTATGGTCCCGCAGGTGCGTTGTTTTTTACATTCGATGGATTAACTTAGGCAGAATGATGTTTTCTCGTTACAAAATTGGCACCCAACGTGGTGGTGTTTAATGAAAGTTATTGGTTTTTCTCGTTACAAAATTGGCGCCCGAACGTGTGGGGCCCGAAGACTTAAATTTTTTTTGATAGTTCTGAAATTTTTGGGAAGGCTTTCTTTTCCTAGAAAATTTTTTTTTTGGTAGATGATTTCTGTAGAGCTTTAACATCAGGGAGAAGTTGTCTTATGTATCGACCGGTAAGTGGTAGACTTATTCCTATTTGCGTCAGTTGCGATAACCAGCACAAATTCTTTCCTACACTCACAGAAATTAGTTTCGATCATATAAGTGACTTACAGTCAGACGACCGTTTTGGATAGTTTGAGTCCATTAGCTGTAGCGTTTGAGGCAAGTTATTTAGTTTTTTTTTGAGCAGTCTTTTGAAAATTAATTGTGAGTAGTTTCGACCGGCGAATGGTTGAACATTTTCCTGTTCGTGTCAGTAGCGAAAAGCTACATGGTTAATTGAAGAAGAAGACACCCATCACCAAATTCACAAAACCATACTTTTTACACCGTTTAGTATAAACTTCTTTTTTTTTGAAGAGGAGTGATATTTTCGTAGTATTTTTGATTTAGTTTGTTCGAAGATTGTTTGTTCGGTTAGTTTTAACCTGATGTCCGCTAAGTGATGATATTTCTTATTTAGGTCAGTTGCTTCAGCATAAATTAGTCGACGAATAATTTAGAGAACTAGTTTAGAATACAAGGAGTAAGATCGACAGTTGTATGACGATTTTCTTTGTTGTATTTCCTTTTGAGATGCAATAATTTTTATTTTTTTTATTTTTATGAGGATCGGTGATAGTGATGAAGTGAAGTCGCGGCTCCGAACCTACATGAGATTAGAGAAAATTTTGAGGAGATTTAGTTTATATTTTTTTTTTGATTTATTAAGATTTTTGGATTTTAAGATTTAATAAGATTTATTAAGATTTCGAATTCAAAGATATTAAGACTTTAGATTTTAGACTTTAGATTTTAGATTTTGAGTAGATTTAGACTTAGATTTTTGATTTAGATTTTTAGATTTTGTGCCTGGTGGCAAAAGACTTTGTAGTTTAGCGATTTTTGAAAATTCCTTATGAGAGTTTTGAAATCGGAAGTGTCCAAGGCGACGATCGAGTTTAGCGATTTTTGAAAATTCCTTATGAGAGTTTTGAAATCGGAAGTGTCCAAGGCGACGATAGAGTTTAGCGATTTTTGAAAATTCCTTATGAGAGTTTTGAAATCGGAAGTGTCCAAGGCGACGATAGAGTTCAGATTTTTTTCAGATTTTGTAGATTTAGTAGACTTTTTAGATTTTTAGATTTTCTTTATTTTTGCAGACATTTAGATTTTTAGATTTTTGCAGATTTAGTTTATTGACTTATTTAGGTAGATTTAGTAGCTTTTGAATTTTAAGATTTTCTTAAAAAGATTTAGTTTTCTTTTGAGACATTAAGATTTTGAAGCTATATAGATTTTGATAGACATTAAGATTTTCTTTTGTAAATATTTTTGATAGAGGGTTTACCCTACATAAATATTAGCATAGTTAGATAGTAAGTTTAGAGATAGAATAGAATTTAAGTACCATTTGTAAACAATTTTAGATTTAAGTTTATAAAATTTTTTTTTGAATTATTAAAAACTTGATAGACATTTTTTTTTGAAAAGACATTAATTGAGACATTCGATTCGATATGGTAAAACCACCGAATAAAAACGTGACCATCGAGGTAAAGGAACGTAAGAATCCGCGGGAACCTACAGTTCCAGATGTTCATGACACCAGATATAGAAGAAGGCTAGATGTATCACATGATATGACAATGGAAGGAGCAGCCGCCGTTGACATCAGTCATGTCGGAGATGATCTAGAGACGTCCAATATTCGAAGGATAGTAGAGGAGGTAATTCTTTCAGCTGATGAAGATCAGCAACCGTCTCCAACTAGAACACCAAGTCCAACGAGAGATCGTACAGTACGAGAAAAGGAAAAGTGGGAGGATTATATAAGAGAAATGGTAGTAGCTACCGTTGGTTTTAGTCGTGCGGAAGACCGCAGAACTCTTCAAGAAACTTTAGCACAAAGCCAAAACCAAGTACTTGAACGAGTCAGCAGCGCCATAAATTCAGCATTAGCTAAAGTCAACTTAAATAATCAACCTACTGAACCAGTTATACCGTTATGTGATCAACCGACTCCGGTAACACAGAATCCCAATACCGGGAGAGAACCGCCTATAACATCTAGACGAGAAACCATTGTGACTCAGAGACCGAATCCTACTCCTAGATTTCCAAGAATATGGCCAAGAACACCTGTGAATAATTACAGAGTTGATGCACCAAGTGCTGACGAAGCTACGTTTTTTGAACGTTTGAACCAAATCAACTTCGACAACACTTCTGCACCAACAAACGCGAGATTACCTATGCCATCACCGTCAACAACACTAATCAGATCACCACACTATCAAAAGTGGGGCATTACATACAATGGGAAAAACCTAACCGTGGACGAATTTCTATTCAGACTTGAGAGAGTCAAAGATAGTTATGGAGCAACTTGGGAAGAGATAGTAACAAACTTTCATCACTTCGTTAGTGGTCCAGTGGAAGATTGGTACTGGATGTTCCTAAAGAATGATCCGCTAGCAACATGGACATCGTTGAAGGTAGCTCTCATAGAACACTTTGGAAGCCTAGAAACAGACTCCGAACTGGCCAGGCGTATGACCGAGCGAAAGCAGATGCCAGGAGAAAGTTTCGATGTTTTCTATGAAGATATCCTAAAGTTAAACTCACGTATGAAAAATCCCCGCCCGAACATAGAAATAGTGGAAATTATAAAACAAAACGTTAAACGTCGGATGGGAGAATTATTACTGACATTCAGATCGACTCGATTATCAGATTTAGTATATGCATGTCGTGGTATGGAGAAATATTGGCTCAATGATCCAGTAAGAACCAGAATTCCACCAATATATAATAATAACAACAACCATAACATTCATCAAAGAAGGCAAGTCAATGAAATTGAGACACAACCGGATTTTCCAGAAGTAGAGATGACCAATGCACTAGAAGCTTATCACAAGGAACGCAGCAAAGAAAGCAAACCGAATTGGGATAACACAAAATGTTGGAATTGTCAGAAGTTAGGACATTCATTCAGAAATTGTGTAGAACAACGAAGACTGTTTTGTTTCCGATGCGGATTGCCAGACACTGTGATGCCGAATTGTAGAGTGTGTTCGGGAAACCAAACACGGAGTCAGTATCACGCCGAGAGAGATCTGACGACGATGGGAAACTCGGGGAGTCAAAATTAACTGATAAACCTAGACAACCAATTACCATCTTGAAAAACCCTAATCCCAATATTAGATTAGATTCATCAAATAGAATTTCTAAAATACCTGTTTTAAAACCATTAAAATCATTACATGAAAGGCAAATAGCTTATAATCTAGCTCGTAAACGAATTTATACTTACCCTAGACATCTAGAAAAAATAGCAAAACTCAGAAATCGAATTAAACTAAAAAAGCAATTACATAGATCTTTAGCTTCAACTATATTGAATAAGCCGTCTGGCGACATTCGTCCTTACGCACGCGTCAGCATTTTCAATAAAGAGTGGGAAGGATTGCTCGATTCAGGGGCTAGCGTCAGTTGCCTCGGGAAAGGAGCAGCCGAATATTTAGAGTCTAAAAAAATCTCATATCGAAAATTCAAATCAGATATTTCAACGGCCGATGGTCGTAAACAACCAATTACTGGTATTGTGAAAGCAATGGTGACACATAATAACAAATCTCATGTTTTAGAATTGTTTGTGGTACCCACGCTTGCACAAGATTTGTATTTGGGGGTAGATTTTTGGTCAGCATTCCAAATAGCGCCCCATATTATAGCTTCTCTAAGTTCCATTTCCGAGGTAACTAACGAGAAACCTAGTTTTCAGAAATGCGACTTATCTGTTGAACAGACAAGATGTTTACAGGAGACTGTAAAAATGTTCCCGTCATTCGTTGAGAAAGGACTCGGGCGAACTCATCTTGTCGAGCACGTTATTGATACCGGAGATGCACTGCCCATCAAGCAGCGGCATTATCCAATATCGCCAGCTGTACAAGCTCTAATATATGCAGAGTTGGACCGCATGATTTCCTTGGGCGTAATTGAAGAAAGTTCCAGTCCATGGTCTTCACCAGTCGTTTTGGTGAGGAAGCCTGGCAAAAACAGAATGTGTCTGGACTTTCGAAAAGTGAACGGAGTAACCAGGAAAGACGCCAGTCCAATTGCTCATATAGAGGGTTTACTTGCACGCCTGTCAGAGACGCGTTATATATCAAGCGTAGATCTGAAAGACGCGTATTGGCAAATACCTTTAGAGAAATCTTCTAGAGAAAAAACCGCTTTTTCAGTACAAGGTAGACCGCTTTATCAATTTAAAGTGATGCCGTTTGGTCTTGCAAATGCAGCTCAGTGTTTGACAAACCTAATGAACAAAGTCATACCATCTTATTTAAGAGATCAAGTTTTCATATACCTTGACGATCTATTAGTAATATCTAAATCATTTGAAGAACATATTTCGATTTTAAAAGTAGTAGCAAATCGGTTACTGGAAGCAGGACTCACGATTAACGTCGAGAAGTCCAAGTTCTGTTTCCAGGAACTGCAATACCTGGGTTATGTCGTAGGACAAGGCTGTCTTAAAGCTGACCCGGGAAAGATTTCAGCAATCGTAGAATTTCCAGTACCAACGACTATACGTCAGGTACGACGATTCTTAGGAATGGCAGGATGGTACCGGAGATTCATCGATAACTTCTCAGCGACAGCCGGTCCGATGTCCGACACGCTAAAGAAGGGAAAGAAATTTGAGTTTGGAGAAGAAGCATTAAAAGCTTTTAATAAAATTAAAGAAGCATTAACATCAGCTCCAATTCTTCGCAACCCGGATTTTAGTAGACAGTTCGTCATATTATGTGACGCATCTTCTACTGGAATCGGGGCTGTGCTATGCCAACGTGATGAAGAAGGTAATGAACTTCCAATTTATTACTTTTCACAGAAGCTAAATTCAGCACAACGTAATTATACAGTTACGGAGAGAGAATGTCTTGCCGCAGTTAAGGGAATTTACAAGTTCAGACCTTATATCGAGGGGTACAAGTTCCTAATAATCACCGACCATGCAAGCTTGAAATGGTTGATGAGCCTTAAAGATCCAACTGGGAGATTGGCTCGGTGGAGTTTGAAACTCCAAGGGTTTGATTTTACAGTAGAACACCGCCGTGGTAGTTTACACGTCTTGCCAGATGCACTCTCACGAATGCATGAGATGGAAGCATTACGTGTGAATGAACTTTCGACAGGATCTACTGATACCAAACACCACCAATCAGAAGTGTTACACATCGATCTAAACGATCCGGCCTTCAAGTCGGACGAATACGTTCAGATTGCTAAACACATTTGTGACAACAAAGAGCGTTTACCTGACCTCCAGGTATCCGATCAATTTATTTATAAAAAGATCCATCACGCTACAGGTAATCCAATACAGGACGATCTAACCTGGAAACTTTGGATTCCATCGCAGTTAACCAACCAGTTGCTCTTTCAGGCTCATTGCCCACCTCAAGTATCGCATGGAGGTATTACAAAAACTTTGCACCGCCTTCGCCAACAGTTTTACTGGCCCGGCATGGCTGCGCAGACAAAGATGTTCGTTAATAATTGTGAGACATGTAAAACCACAAAAGCGCCAAATCATACTCTCAGAACAGAGATGGGTAAAGGCTACGTTGTGGAAAGACCATTTCAGCACATTTATACTGACTTTCTAGGACCTTATCCACGCTCTAGAAAAGGTAATGCATTTATCATAATTGTTCTCGACCAACTAACGAAATTCGTAGTTATCAAACCACTTAAGAAAGCTACTTCAGCGGAAGTAATTAAATTTTTAACAGATGAAATATTTCTAATGTTTGGAGTCCCAGAGACGTTGTTGTCAGACAACGGTTCTCAGTTTATCAGTCATGACTTCAGCACATTTTTGAAAAATTTTGGTGTAAACCACATTAAGACAGCAGCATATTCACCGCAAGCTAATGCAAGTGAACGTGTGAATAGATCTATACTAAGTGCAATTCGCGCTTACATTGACGAAAAACAATACAATTGGGATGAGTTTTTATCCTCTATTAGTAGTGCTCTTAGAACTTCAATCCATAGTGCAATTGGAATGTCACCACATGAAGCATTGTTCGGACAAAGAATGATAGAACATGGTGCTGACTACCAATTACTCAAAAGACTTGGAGGTTTAAATCAATCAGAGATTGACTGGTTACCAAAAACCGCACGCATGAACATATTGCATAATTATCTCAAAACAGCTCTCAATCAAGCACACGAAACATATGAGAAAGTATATAACTTACGTAGTCGTGTAATATCATACCAGATAGGAGACGAAGTATTTAGGCGTAACTTTATCTTAAGTGATGCAGCAAAACATAGGAACGCCAAACTTTGTCCCAAATTTGTAAAATCAGTAGTAATTAAAATAATTGGAAACAATTTATACAAAGTTCGTGACAAGAACGGCTTTGAAACAGTAGTTCACACTAAGGACTTACGCAAGTGAAAACTAGTTCAAGAACTTATGAACATTCTGTATCATTGCCCGACAGCTCAGCCTGTGCACGAGACAAAAGGGTCGTGGGTTGAACACACATCCGAATTTTATATAAATGACAAAGTTGAATTAAAGTACGAATCGATAGCAAGTGTTTTCTTTTCCAGCTTCATCCAACGAAGTAGACTTAGTCGGAATGATCCTGTTTTGTAGGGAATACACTTCTACACCTATATAAGGTTAAACATTTATTGTATTACCATTCAAACATCAACATGTACTTTTGACTTTAAAGTCAATCCAACTTGAAAATTTTCTTTCAATAAATTTAACACATGTACGGCAACATTTTAAAATAGTAACACCTTTTTGAGTATAGCAAATACTTTTATAGCAATAAAATTCAACTATAATAACCAATACACCAACCATTGGTAAATTCATTCACAAAATGTACTAAAATAGTTAGTACGGAAATATTTAGATTTCATAAATAAAAAAATAGCGACATCTAGCAGAAATCGAATAAATGCTTATTATCAAAGCGAATTCAGAAAAAGTACCTAGATGGCAGCGTTAAGCTACACGCGCAACCTACCACTAAATACCTACACAGACAGACAACACACGGAGTGACTTATCTTTGAACAGAAGTGTACCGTCTAATCAGAGGTAAAAGCTTTACTCCATGGTGAAAAACAGAATCGCAATAGTAATGACAATAATTTTCTCTACTAGATGGCCTTCAACAGATGTAGTAAAGTAAGGAAATGAAGGCAAAATTAATATTCGAGTTTGTATTAAGAGAAGATACACGGAATAGTGAAATTTAGTTAAGTTAGTATTCTCATAGGAGAAAAATAAGTGACAGAAAGATTAGTAATAAAAACAGTTTTGGAGTTCAATTTCTGAAAAGAGATCTAATTCTGACTAATGTAACAAGAATGACGAACGTCATTGTTCATGGTTAGAATAAGGTCAAAACCATTCTCAAACAATTAGTAAAAAAAAGAATTGTGAAATGAAAAGCCTTGAAAAAGACTGATCTCAAACAGAAACTACGAACTGAAAAATTTGACTTGTAATCTAACAAAACTGGGAATATAATGAAAATTAATACTTACCCCTATTCAATCCGTCATACTTACCTCCAATAAACATGAAACACAAGGAAATAAAATAATACCTACTACTTATACTTACCCTATAATCGACGAAAAATACTTAATACTTACCCTACGAACACAAAAACAATCGCCTGAAAAATAAACATTCATCTGAAAGTGAATAAAACATCTATTGCAAAAATAACATCTACACTCAAACTACATCGAACACCTATACTAGGACATTTCGGAATAATAAGTTGACTTACGTCACGAAAACTACATTCCAATGCAGATAAGATATGACAAATTAAAATATTGAATAGAACCAGCATTTCCAATCAGAATAAGATATTTCTATATAAATTTAATTCTCGCATGAATGACAGAAAATATACAGCGTATACAATTTGATTCTAGTCTGTTCAGAGCCTAAAAGTGACAGCAGCTTTTCAACTGTGGTGAAAGTTCAGAATACAGATCGTTCTCTAAGAACGAAACAAAATTGGAGAAAAAGATCCAAGCCAAACAGCAACAGCCAATCACCGCACGAGAAAAGAGCTTCACCAGCCGACGCAATTCAAATTCGGAACGGCCGAACAAGAACAACTGCCAAGGGGATAGTTTGAGACGAAAACGTCGCGAATAGTCTTTCCCATTTCGCAAGTCAAAGTGTTAAGTTGATTCTCGTCGTCAATCAAGAAAAATAAAATGGCGTAGTAGAAAAAATTTAAAGTCACGAAATAAAGAAATACCGAATGCAGAGAAGAACATCTATGAATATATATCCAGAATATTTAAAAATACAAGGAAATGTAAGTAATCATAAAGTACATAAAAATAAAGGTGCAAATAGAACAATTTTCTGAAAGTGAATTTTTTCTTGTCCCGAAGCACCGCATGTTAATGGCGGAGGAAAAGCCAGAGCACATGAGAACAGCGAAATTTAATTGGAAGCATATTAATCTGAAAGCTAGAACTGGCATATCTCGTGAAACTGCAGAATCAAAAGCAGCATCAGAGAAAGTTTTCCAAGAAAAATTATGCGAAGTTAATTTTGAGACGACATCTCAAGGAACGCCTGAGTCTCTTCCAGTCATAAAAACAGAGGAGTCGGACATTAAAAACGCTCCAAACACCATCTAAAAAGAAATACCTACGCAAAATTATCCAGGTAAAAGTTTGTTTTAATTACCAATTAGAAAACGCTATACACGTGGTGACTCACGCTTCACGTCGTCGTGTCGCAAAAGCACCACTCCTAAAAACGTAGTTTGCAAAAACACAATACACTTACCTCCACACAACAACACAACGTAGTTAGAATTCTTTTTGCTAGACAAAAATCTAAAGATTTTTTTTTGTTTATAGGCAGGCCATATAAATCGACATAAAGAAGTAGCATTCGGAGTGGGCATCAACAAATCTGATAGGAGCACATTTGCGTTGACCAGGAGCGCTCTATCAAGCATTTTGCCTCACTCGAATCACTACTTTGAACACATCAAGGCGCTGCCTGGATTTTTATTTATTCATGTACACACTTGTATAAACATCTTATCGAAATTTATACGTTGCACATTGGACGGACGACAAAGAAGTTGCAAGAGATGCAACATACACGTCAAGGACATGCAGATGTTAACATACTACAAAAATGAACAAAAATCAGTATCTATAATGTAACGTCGGATGAAGCAGATTTAACGTTAAGACAAATCACCGTTGGATTATCAATCTTATAGAAGCTGAGAAATTTTGAATGTACCGTATGGAAACAGTTGCAGTTATCATCATAAAATTTGAGAGCAGAATATCTAAAATTAAAGCAAGGGTAAAATCCCGAGTCAAGGTACTGTGCTTATAAAAATTTTCTATCTAAAATTTCGATTTTTATACTCACGTGTATGAGAGATTCTTGTAAATATCTCATTAGTCCTATAAAGTCAAAATATAAAGTTTATTATAACGATGTTAAAGTTAATAATTACTAAAGTGTTCAAGTTTAGATAAAATTTATTGATTTCTTGAAATCTCTAAAAGAGATAAAAATTTTCATACAGGGTATATCCCAAACATATATATATTTATTATATTTTGTGAATGCATAATAGTTCAGGATATTCAAAGTCCTAAGGACAAATTTCCTAACATTATTTAAAGATGTTGATACCGATGAGGAGTTAATCTATCCTCGTACGTTTAAAATACCTACTTGTAAAAATTATTTAATTATAAAAATATACAATACCTATCTGAAAAGTAAAAGAAAAAGAGTATTACCTACGTATACTTACCTATACTTACTTAGTGAGAGATGTAGGATACTTACCTTAGCTTTTCGGAAAGATTTATTAAATTATTTTTGAATTTAGTTATATTCGGGAATCCAGTAATCGGAAATTACTCGACTCGACCGGATATAATTGTCGTATACTTACCGTGTCATTTTTTTTGTTCGCGTTTCATACCGATGAATTACTTATGAATTTAAAATTTCGATCGGTTACGAAATACGAAGAATCGTGTTATAATTTACTTTTGTAAATCAGTTCAGTGGACAGTGCTAATAATTGTAATTAAGGCCTTCTGCTGAAATTAATTTTTTTGAGTAAAGTTATGAGTTTAAAACTACATAGAGGTTTTTATACTTACTTGCCTATGTAGGTTTACATTCATCACTTGTAATTTAACAGATATCGTTTGATACGCTGGGAATAAATACACAGTGTTTAATTATCGCGTTTATTTATTTTGTATCTGAAACAAATTCAATTTACGATTTGTGAAATTTACTTTGTTTTAGATACAGTTACACAATTTAGTACCTACTTAATTGAAACGATTTACATCGGTAATCGTTCAATGTTATTAATTGTTGAGATTTAGTCGCGTTCGTCATTCTGAAATATAAATATATTTTGATTTATCGTTTGATCTATCGAAGATTATATTGGAATACTTACGTGGTCGTGATTTAGATGCATATACTTGATATATAGTAATCCTGCAAAGGAGACATAAAATTTTATGAAGTATTGTGAATTCAAGACTGATTAGAGGATTTTTGTTCTTACATGCCTATGAAGATTTGAATTCGCTTACAGTAGATGCATCCGTTTTGAGAATGGAAATATATAAGCCAGTTTAATTATCGCGAACTTATTTTGTAAAAAGTTTATCTAAAGCAAATTCAACTCACATAGTTAGTGAATTTAATTTGATTTGGATAAATCGTTATATCAAGTACCTACATATGTCAATTCCGTTTTTAAATCATTTGATTTATTTGTGTTAACGTGGTATTACGTCACATAAAGTCGTTTAATATAGGTAAAGCATACTTTTTCTTGTTTAAGAGTAAACTTTACTATACTAAATCAGTTCAGTTGTTATTTATCTGAAACATTAAGTGGATAGATCTTTAATCCACTTTCACGTCCTTATAATCCTTAAGGAGTAATTTTTTTTTTGTTTAGTCACTATTATAGTGTAATTCAATTAAAGTCTAAAGTCTGTTAAGACATAATAATTGACAGGTAACTATAGATGTTAGTTGAATGCATTCACCTAATAGGTAGGAACCTTTAACACCTTGATATTTATTTAAATATATTGATGATCATATTATTTACTTATATTTAACATACACTATATTGTTTAATAATTAAAATTTTTATAATCGACATACAATCCGTCTACTTTCATAGTGAGTCCGTGATTGGTGTCGTAACGACTTTTAATTTTCAGGGGGATTTATTCTTCGTACCCACACGAGTGTTACCACTTAATTATTTTTGTTTACGTTTATTTTTTTTTTCTGTGTTCGCGATCTCGTTTTATAATCGCGACGCTTTTCGAACCTAGAATTCGGGAAGGATAGAGATAATCGGGAGTTATCTTGATTTTTAACTTCGTTATCTTGTCCGATATTTAGATTGTTTAGTCAGTCAGACATCGTATGTCGTAGATACCTACATTTTAGTTCGTAGTTAGTAGTACCTACGCCATACATAAGGAGTTTAAGTAAACTACGTTTGAAGATTACTTACTCTTTATAGAGATTTACTTTTAGTAGTCATAAGACATTATTGTTCTGCAGGAGTATGACTAAGTGACTATATTTCACGAAAGTACTCTTGAGAATTTCATTGAAGTTAGTTTTTCACTTGATAAAGTAATCGAATTTTACTTATCAAGCTAGTTATTCAGTAGCTTTATAGATTCTTAAAGAAGAAGTATAGATAGTTAGTTTTCTAAAGAGCTTCATCGAAGTTAGATAGGTTAACATATCCTTTTCTTTTACTTTGAGAGATCTAAAGATTTATAGTAAATTTTATAGTAAAGATTTAATAAAAAGTTTGTATATAAAGAAATTTAGTTTATATTCAATTAAGCTATATTAGTAAGATATAAAGATAATAAATATTATTAGATTAAGATTTATACAAATAAAATATGTTAATAAGTTGAAGTGGAAATTATAGTTTTGAGATTTATTTCTTTTAGATTATGAGGTTTCACTTTGGGAAGTTTTTCTCTTACTTTCACTTAGGTTCATAGTTCTCAACATGCGTTGTTAAAACTATTTGGAGCGGAGTCGCGGCAGAGTTCATCACGATCATCATGTGAGTTTATTTCTTGACGTGGAGATTTAATCTCATATCTTCACGAGGGATGTTTCTACCTGTAGATGAGTGCCAGTAGAAATATCATAAGGGGGTAGTCCTTGTCCATAACATCAGACATGACGCCTTAGGTAGGGTAGTTAGGCACAGTGGAAGATCATTTAACACCAGATCTTTCCAAATATAGTGGGTCCTAGTAGAAGAGTTCGAACATACCAAGGACGTAGAGTGGTTGGTTATGGTAGTTCGACAGGAATAGAACATCTGATCCTAAATTCGCTTTTCTACAAACTTCGTCAGCTTTTCTTTTCAAACTTTCGAAACTTCATTAATAATCGGTCTCGGGTCCTTAGCTTTTTTTTTTTTGGAGTCTATCCTCAATTTAATCCCAGGTCTAACATTTGTAACACCCGGTTACTGCTTCCTCCTATAAAGACTCCACCTCTGAGCGATTGTAGCTTAGCTGAGCAATAACATCAGGCCTGAAGTAGTTGGAACAATAACCACCCTAATCGACCTGGCTCGGACGTGCTTCTTTCGTAGAAGAAGTACTAAAAGTCAGTATAGTCGAATAGGGTTAAAGATCCTTTTTTCTATGGTTAGAATTGATGGATGAAATTTTCTCGTCCTATGTAGAGTCTTATACAGTACAGGCAGGGGGATTAACACTCTCTCATTTTTTTTTTATCTGGATTGAAATGATTTCGTTCTAAATCCTAATCCTATAGAATCCACTCGTGATGAATGGTCTATGAGCCTTTTCGATAGCATAGATTCATACCGTCTACAAAATATCTTCTGATCAGACGAAAGATCATCTTATCCTTGGAGGGATTTTTAATAGCATGTATAATACCTAACATGCTCAGTCATTGGACGTTTAAGAGAGAGAGATGACCGACTTAGGAATCTGACAGTCTTATCTTTTGCGAAGAGATAAGATAGGAGATTCTTTTCGTGATTCTATTTCTTTTTCCTACGATGACAAGATATTTTGTGGCCCAGAAATCATGACTCTTCTATAACGCTGTTACGTATTAAATTCGGGTAACCACATGAGCTATAAATCGTTAGAAAGACTTTATGTTCGAAGCGAGCTCCAACCCAGTCACAGCTTATGCAGATCCTGAACAACCTTACTATGAGTAAAGGCGAACAAGTTTCTCTTAAACGCATACGTCCCACTTTAAAAGACATCGAATCAAACACTTATTGTTGTGACACTAATATTCGCTAAGATTAGATTCTAGGCTTTATGCAGTAGATTGACAGTAGAGGTCCTCGGTTGAGTGAGAGAGTTTCTTGTCGTTTTCCCATAGGTATACACCGGCTTTGTATAACAGTTATAGAACAATCATCTGCCGTTTCCTTCTGTCGCGTACAAAAAAATCGTATTTAACAGCAATCTCCATATATACACAATTTTTATGGATATATAGGTATACGACGTTTTCATCCCTTAGTCACTGTATGTGATAGAAGTGCAAGTTTTCGATTTTCTCGTTACAAAATTGACGCTCATCGTGAGGCTGCGAAATTTCGCAGTAGGGAGATTTCGTTAGAACGTAAATAGAGCCGACAGCAAATCTTTTTACTGTGTTTTTGGCTATGGTCCCGCAGGTGCGTTGTTTTTTACATTCGATGGATTAACTTAGGCAGAATGATGTTTTCTCGTTACAAAATTGGCACCCAACGTGGTGGTGTTTAATGAAAGTTATTGGTTTTTCTCGTTACAGCATGTGTAATAAAGCATGATGGGTCTTATTAAAATAGTATAAACGAAACCCACTAAAATTCGTTTAATGGTACCTGATGCTAATGGCTGGAGCGATGGCAACGAAATTTTATTTTGAAATTGTCGCAGCTATTTTCAATAACATTGCATAAAATTTTTGTGACAATAATAAAATATGTGGCCAAGAAAAAAATTTATTCCTCCGACATTATAGTTGTTTAGCACTAATTTCTTATGAAATTATCCAATTATTAATAGATATGTCTTCTAGAAATTTTGCATCAAGAGAAAAAAGGATTACTTTCATTTTTAAGATCCAATAACATTTAAATAAAAGGTAACTATATGTTAACATTTTATATATTATTTTATTTATTAACGAAGTTAAATTAATGCGATATAATCACAAAAAAAGTTTGAATTCTCATTTTGGGTGCTTACGCTTCCCCAAAAGTCACGCCTCGCGCCTGCTATTTACATATAAAATAATAACCATAACTACTAAATTAGTCTTGTTTCCGCGTGTATCACATTCAGAATCTATATTCGGAAATAACTTTTCGATATGTGCTATACCTATGGTATGATGCATACCAGCATATATGCATCATATGTAAATGCTGGTATGCATCATACCATATTCATAAACCATTACTATCTCAAAACAAAATTTAGCTTCTTCAAGACATTATTTAAAACATTTTCTAACTATGACGCGTCATTGAAATATCTTCAAAGGAATCGGTGGGAACATCATCTAGTAAGCTTATAAGGAAATTCCAAAGTGCTGAATCGAGCTCTAAGCTTAAGTTTTCTTTTTAGATAGGTAACCTACTTAACGATAAATACAGATAGAAAATCTAATAAATTCCAGACTTTTGGAAGGCATAGTGGAAAACAAACATAAATGATTTTTTTTAACTTCAATAACTTCAATAAGTTCTTATAAAAAATAAAGAGGAAATAGTTTTGTTTTAGAAATGCTTTTTTTTTATGTCGTCATTTCGAGAATAATATTTTTTTTTTGTCTCGAGATATTCTAGATAACCCAATTGGTATTGGTTTGGTAAATTCGAAATTATTCCAGTAGACTTAAAGAACTTCATCTAATATGAAATTTGGAGTTATTGTCATAATGTGTCTAATTTATTTTCTAGAACAAAAAAAAATACATCCGAAACACCAATAAGCTTCGGATATTTATGATTTTAATGTGGGAAAACGGCAGACAACGAATGAAATTGTATGTACGTTTGATTTCCATAATGCAACAGAAATACATATCTTATATTCTATGATTGTATAAAGAAGGTTGGTAGTCTTTCCTGGATAATTCAAATGGCAAAAAGCCTAAAACACGTTTTTAAATAAAGATTAACTAAAAGTATTAAGAGGTATTTGATAGATAGTAAAATATATTCTCTTGTTTGTCTACAATATTTGTTTTAGTATGTATTACATCTAAGATCGAAGTTATTTCAAGAAAGAACCTGTATTTTTAGTTTTTCAAAACGAAGGTCATAATTTTCTATTGAAAAGCTCTTATTAATTGTGTTTGTCCGATAATTGTGTTTTCTAATATATTTAAAAAAAAAAACATTCTTGGACTATAGGCCGCTAAACTATAGGCCGCTAAACTATAGGCCGCTAAACGCATTAATTTTGAATAATAATTCAGAAAAGTCCACTTAAAATAAACTGATGCTAAGTCTTCTACTTAGTTGAATATTCTTAATATAAAAAATAAACTTTTTAAATTTTCATATTAGTATATAGAATTTGTATCATTATTTATTTTATTTTATTGTTATATTTTAAAAAGCTCATATTGATTGTGTTTGTCCGATAAGCCATTTTTATGTTATGAGATGTGTTTTTGAAAATGGCGGCTTCAGCCATTTTTTGCAACTCTTGAAATACTAACTTACCATTTTCAATCACGAAGTTAGGTATTCTGTTGCAAAAAAAAAATCTGTACGGTCTGGACCACTATGAGGAAAAAGCAATCCTTTTGAAACAAAGAGTTGACGCACGAAGAATATTTTGTTTATATACCTATATTTTTTGTTTTAAGTTCGTTGGAGACTTTAATGGAAAAAAAGAGCAATGAAGTCAACTAGTTGGAAGCAGATAATGAGAGGCAAAACCATACTATAGTTACTTTTCAGCAGTGAAGTCTTCTTCTATTTTATATATTTACACATGTTAATTTTGTGTACTATGAAATATAAACTTCCAACATTTTGTACAAAACAATGTCATCTGAATATACCAACTATGACTACGGTTAGAAAAAATACAAATATGTACAAGGCCGTAGCCAGACAATTATTTCGGGGGGTTATACTTATTCCATACACCAATGATACTATTCTATGTATAAGGCAAGTTATGGATTCGTAAAAAAAAAAAAAAATTGAGATAACAAATAAACGTGATATTGATGATAGGGAAGTAGACAAAAGTGTGTTGGAAAAATCTGTTCGTCCGACTGCTTGTTTGCAGATCTGCAGCCTAAATGGATAGGCTGATTTGCAAACTTGGTTCAGAGTGTTTATTTAGTAGTCTCGCACTAGGCGTTGTTGAAATTGGAATTTAAGCTCTAAAACAATGGTAAATGTCATATAACAGTTTGTTAAAACTTAATTTTTCTAAAAATGGCCTTAACGATTTTGATAAAACAGTCGAGATTTATCTTTAAAACAGTACCTCCCATAGAACCGATTTTTTAAAATCAGAATTTCTCGCTAACAACAAAACCGATTTCAATTAAATTTAAAATTTAGGAAGTTTTTTATGATCAAATTCATATACATAACTTTTTAGATTTTTTGAATATGTTGGAAAATCGAATATCGAATTTTTTCATATTTTTTTCCAGATGAACTACAGATTTCGATGTATTGAAATTCTCAAAAAATTGCAAAATATTTTTCAAAAATTAAAAAAGAAAACGGTTTAAAAAAAAAACTGCTTTAACGATTTTCAATATTTTTTCCTAGGTAGAGTACTGCTAATAAAATACAATTGCATACTTAGTTTTTCAAGAAAACTCTCAAACAAATTTGAAAAACTAAAAGATTTTTCCAATATTTTTTAAAAATAATTTTAAGTTATTATTTATTAGGTAGGTACATTTATCATCACTCTTTACGATTTTATTATAAAAAAAGTTTTAAATAACATATATGTAAGTATATCATTTTTATAAAATTAAATTTAATCTTCTGGCCTTCTGTGCTGCAAATATGTCTAAAACTTCCTCAGTGTCAATCTCAATTTGTCGATGAATTGACATTAATGCCAATCCTGTCTCTCTTCGCCGGTAGAATTTCTAAGGTAAGTTTTTAGACGTTTCATTGTCGAAAATGTTCTTTCCGGTGTACACGTTGAAACTGGTAGTGTCGCCAAAATTTTGAGAAGCTTGTTGATGTTAGGAAACAGATCCTTATTGCATTCCCCAAGAGCTGTTATTGCACTCTTTGAACGCTCTGTATCTTTTTGTCTATGGCATCTTCCATAACGTAAACTCAGCTTCTAAAGTGTCCCAATCCAAAAAAGATCTATAAAATTTGAAGTTTTCTTCGTTGTAATTTTGTTCATATTTGCCAAGGATCGATGAAATTAAAATGCACAAAGAGGAAAGTATGGACTTATGATTTTCAAATCTTATTTTAAGCTCACTTAAAAAGTCATCTAAAAGAGGAATCATTATACTTATCCTAAAATAGGTTTCAGGATCCGTTGTGCTCACGTTTTGTCTGTGCTGTTGCCTTGAAACAATTGCTCATTCCTTTTTGCCTATTGCTGGCAAGAGAATAGAAACGCATGGAATTAATCGGCTAAAATGTTGCAAGTTACAATTGCAACTATATAAGTGAAATAACAAAGTTGAAAACTAATGCACACAAGGACACCATTAGTTTATTTGGAAGGGAAATAAGAATATACGTTTTTACTATACATATTGTTTCATGTAGATGCATACACATACCTATCTAGGTATACTAAATTTCCTTGAGGCGTTTAGTTATTCATCATATGCAATCGAAGCAAAAGTAACCTGGCATCCTGAGGCTGTGTTTTTTGAGGTTGTATTTTAAAACTGTTAGAGCTACCTTACTAAATTCATCGAAAATTATGTTGGTACCTAACTAAGTAGGCTTAAAACTAAAATTTGGAGTAAAGGCCACAAAACCTTTAATATTGAATTTCATTCATAAATACTCCACTAAATAAATTTTAATTCGACTATTTTTAGTCTTTTTATTGTTTTTATTTTATTCTTATAAAATCAGAAAGTTTTGAACATAATCACTAATTATTTGAGCACAAATTTCATACTTATGCGGAAAAGGTTGATTTACATATGCATTTCTAAAAAAATTCGGGGGGGGGGGGGGGGGGGGGGGGGTTGAACCCCTGTGAACCCCCCCCCCCTTGGCTACGGCCTTGAATATGTACATACAATAAATCCAAAATTGCAATATTTTCAAATCAGATCTACTCTCATTATAAAACTTTGATAAATAAAGTAAACAATAAAATAATTGTTTAAACAAATCGAGGTCAGTATACAAACAAAAAACAAATGAGGCAAAATACTTTCCCTCTCAACTTATACTGTAATTGGTGATACTAACATAAAACTAAACAAAACAAAAGAAATAAAACCCAAAACCAAGTAATTAATCACAGCCATTCATAATAATTTATATAAATTGATCGCCAATAGGTGATTAGTGGCACTCGTCAACTATTACCGCCATTAAACGAACGACCTCCGACCATCGATTTAGGTGAATGAAAGTTTTGCGCGTTCATTATGTTATGCAGATTTAATTGCTTTCTATACTATACAAATATTTTGCATATTCTGGTAACTCTTTCTTT
Source organism: Baccha elongata (assembly GCA_951217065.1). Classification (NCBI taxonomy): domain Eukaryota; kingdom Metazoa; phylum Arthropoda; class Insecta; order Diptera; family Syrphidae; genus Baccha; species Baccha elongata. The sequence goes on along the minus strand of OX578272.1, from coordinate 54,561,718 downwards.
TTTTTTTTTTTTTAAATTTAATCGACAATTTAATCGAATGTGTTTTATTTTCACATAATTGTAGGGTACGAACATATTTGAAACAAAAAGTTTTTTTTGCGTGGAAAGGAAAGTGTTCTTAGGAATATGGTGGCTATTTTAATGAACTCAAACTGTGTGTGGTTGAACTTTGACGCAAAACAAGACCTCAGGAGTTTAGTCAATGGCATTATACTGAACTTTCTTTTTCACTTGAGGTAAAGATCGTTAAACATGCTGCGTGAAAATGCTTAAAGATAGTTTGAGGTGTTTGATTTTTTTTTTTGCAAATTTGTTCGTGAATATTCTTCTACTGGAAGTTTATTCAATATTTTTCTAATGGAAAAAAAGCTCGCGGAATTATACATCACTTTTACTTTTCACTTAAGCAAATTAAGTTTAAAATATATATAATATAGCCAGCATTTTTTTTTAGATGAAGTAAACCAAGTTAGTTGGAAAAAAGTTTGTGAGTTTTTGATTAATGATTAAAGAGCCAGAAGACCTTTTAAAATTAATTTTATGGTAAAGATGAAAATATGCGCAAATGACATTTTGAAGATGTTTTTTTTGTTATTGCTGAGAAAAGGTTATATGTTTTTTTAGATCCGTGAACATATATTCTTTTTATGTTCAAAGGTGGTGAGTGGTCTCATTCTTTTCCTCTCACTTCAGGAAAATCCATGTTTTGTGGCGAGTCGACCTAAAGGATAGTGGGTGGTATGCGAAAAGTTTTATCTTGGCTAAAATCCACTTTTACTGTGCTACAGGCATTAGCAGAATTCCCGTTGCAGAATTATTTTATTTTTCATACAAAAGCTGGAATTAGCTTAGAAAAATTGAAGCATTAACACAGTAAAATTAGACTTGAAAATGAGATAAAGTTTTGCCCATATACCTATACCCAGTGTTAAAAGTTTTGACACTACATAATTATGGAGTTAAGACAGCTAACGCGTTTAGGTATGTTCAGTTTTCAGATTAATTTGTGCCCAGATCTGTTTAGTTGTTAGACAAGAAGGGGTGTTTTGTCTAATATATGTTTATTATCTTCTTCTCTTCACCCTGCTTCAATATAAGTTTTTACGTAGAGGTACGAATGCGAATGGTTAACCTTCTCAGGCCAAATTGGTGATAAGATTTCGGTTTTGGCAAGTTAATTAAATTTTCTGAGACGAATTACTGTGGTCGTAGTCACTTGTTTGGTGACAAGCAAACAAGTTCGCATGTTTATTGCTGATGAAGATGTCGAACAGAGAGGTGTCTGCAGATACACATTACACAATGTATAATGTTCTTCGGATCGCTGAGTCAATTCCTTTGATTAATTATGTGGAAAAAAGCCCCATTTTATTTCAATAGCTTTTTTTGCAAAGGAAAAGTTAGTCCAAGAGCCTCTAACTGTCTTCAGTTCTAGACTTTGTAGGATTTTTTGAGAGGATTCATCTTAATTTAAAAGCTTGTGAAACATCTTTTATTTTGTATAACAGATTTTGTTTCAATGTGATGTGGGTGAAAAAGAAAACAACAAGGGTTGGTTCACAAATTTGTATACTTTTAAAAATCGAAGTCATAAATACATATTCAAATTTGTCTCACTTTTTTTATTCAAATAAATGGGCAACATAGGTAATGCTTTAACAGCTGAAACCGCATATGAGCTTTGGAGGTGCGCCAAAAACAGGAATTGGGACTAATAATGACATCAGCGGTTCCAGGTTGAATGGTAAGGACATTATTCTAACGAAGAAGCGTTATCGGCGAGTTCATAACGGCACCATTCAGCACTTAATTAAGAAACCAAAGGCATTATTCAATGCAACGTTACAGCGAATGAGACAAAAGTAGATGAGATCCCTTTTACTACACACTTAGTATACAAAACTTCAGGAGGTGATATCATATTCACCTTGGAGGACTTAAATGCTAACAAGCAAGTACACGCCAAGTGTAACTTCTCCAAATGTTTCGACTTAATAGCATCTGACTTATAATATTTGCTGATTAGCCTACATATTTACATATATGTCAGGAAAAGAGTACTTTTGTTGAAAAAAGAAAAAGAACTGTTTCAAGAAAGACATGACTTAGAATATCCTAAGACACCTGGGAACAAAATTGCTCTCCGTACAACATTGCGAAAAAAGGAATAAATGTTGAATGTGGTGCTTATCGGAAACCGTTGTAAATGAAGGACAACAGAGCAGTGCTTAAGACTGTTCTTTGTATGACACAAAATAAGAGAAAAACTACGGACACACTCATGGAGAATGCAAATCAAGCAGCAGGAAGAGGTTATGCACGTGATCTCTACAAAACAACTAAGAACATAAATGCCATAAGTATTACCATTTTGTGTGCATCCCTGATGGAGTACAAGAATACCACAACTGCGTAGTCTATAACACTTCGTTGCTGAACGATATCAAAAATAGAATACATAAGCAAAGTTCGTCGTAATTACGTACAAAGCAGAGTCTCTTTGAATCCAATATCCATGCTGCTAACAATACCACATTTTTTACCACTTCCTAAACTCACGAAAACAAGTTTTTTTTAGAAAAGAAGAAAGTACTCCAGCAAAGGGAAACAAGTTTTGAAAATCATGCAATACCTAGAGTGACTGCGCAGTGCGCATGCAACTAAGTATGTTTTCCACTGCTTAGACACATCTTTTGAAACCACCCATCCAACTTACACTAAAACAGCAATTACAAGCAGAAATTAATAAAAAAATGCAAACTATTTTACCAGAAACACAAACTGAATTGGATTTAACGGCGTCCATAAGAAAAGAACTGAATCCCTTTGAAAATGGAGGTACCGGAGGACATCATCTGGATTTAGTCTACAAGTTTTTGCTGTCAATTCCACAAACAAGCGTAGAAGCAGAGCGAGCGTTTTCGGCGGCCAGTTATATTGGCAACAAATTTAGAAGACGGCTTGGGGACGATACTCTTGATGCCCTTATATTCCTTCGGTTTTATATCCAAAGGTCAGCTGAAGAACAAGAGCAAGATTAAATGAATATACCTACCCCTTGATTTTTTTCACTTTTTTTTATAATTTATCTTTTTTGTTTTTGTGGACTTATTTTATTTTTATTTTGTAAAAACCTTGAATTAAGTTTATTTTTATTTATTTCTGTATCAAAAAATTATCTGTTTATTTTTTATGAAGTGAATTTGTTTGTTTCATTTTTATTTATTTTATTTAATTTTGTTCTTTATTTTTATTCATTTGATTTGTAATAAAATTGCATAGCAAAATGATTTCGCTGTTTTTTATTTTCCAATAAATTTCTACATTTTTGTGGGCAATTTTTGGTTTGATTTCTTGAGCAACTTAACAATAAAAAATATTCCTTCCAATCCCGGGATACCCCGGGATCACGGGATTCATTTTTTTAAATCCCGGAATCCCGGGATTGAAAATTAGTTTCGGGATTGAAATCCCTAAGTAGGACTGACAAAGAAAAGTGGATGAAGACATTATGCAATTAAAAAAAAGTCGTTAAACACTGAATAGAACACTATTAGAAAACTAGACGATAACGTAGCGAAACAATCCTTCGAATAGAATCGATCCTCTAACACATTCATTAAGAAATCATTATCTATATCTATACTGTTTAAAATATTTGTATATTGTAGGATGGCGAGTACATTAAAAACACAAACGATCTTTACTCTTCGATGCTTTATTGCTAACCAAAAGTCTTTTTAACATTAATACCTAACGATACCATGTGATAACATAGTGCTTATGGCACAAACAGTAATATAATTCGATATCTTATTTATCGAATTCTTGTTTCTTACATTCTTTTATACATTGCTGTATGTTTCATTAAAAGGAATTATAATAGAATTGATAAAAGGAATACGCAAGTGCATTAGTTTGCGCACAGGGTGCTTCTGATAATTAAGTAAATATTAAAATCTCATTTTAAATCTGTTATAATATATGGATCTGTATGACTTTCACGACATTTTTTGAAAACAATAATACGAATCATCAGCTTATCTAAGTATTATCATCATTCACACTAAAACAAAATCAATTCTTAATACCTCAAGCTACTCAGTACTCATCTGAAAGAAAATCACTAGGGTTTTGTAAATCAGACTGCAGACTTATAATGAAACAATCTATGCGCGCGAACCATTACTTTGAACTTCTAAGCCATAGATACTTATCACTTTTGATTCGCCACAAGAGTGTCTGTACTTAGATAGCATCTTTCCAGATAGCTTTGGACATATAACTATATCTACAGCAGCAACTCACTCTGTTTAGCTTCAACTTCCGAGCCTAGATTACAAGATCAATGCCCATGAGGAGACTACATAAAATGAGATAGACAGACATGGATGCCACACAGCATGTAAATCCTTAACTGTGGCTAATCCCAGGAGCAGGCACCAGGCAATGATGACTTCCACCAGATAGCTTCAGTCTCCTTCTCTTGCAATCAATAAATATAGTTCGTTGATCGTCCTATGCACGTGCATCCATGAGATGTTCAATTTGAATTTAATGGCAAAACAAGGTGTTGCCGAAGCAATTACCATGCTAGATGAGATGATCTTCGAATTGCCTGTACAAATTCAAATACTAGAATGCTCGCAGATGAATGAAGTATCGTAGAAGCAATTTTCTTGCCTAACAGAGACTTACTGTTGAGCACGTTTAATGAAGACATTTATGTTAAAAAAAAGGACACTCCTTTAACTATAATTTTGTGAGAATGACTCTGTCTGGCGTCTAGACATTCGAATCAATTTTATTTTTTATTATATTATATCATTAGACAGAAGAGATTTAATGGTTCTTTCGCTGATTTAAACTAAAAGATATATATGTGCAAATAAAAATGTCTTTAAAAATAACTTACCTCAGACGTTTGTTGAACTGCTTTTTTTGGGTTTGTATCCTTTTTATTATTATTGTTGTTATTATTTTGGTTCGTAGTTTTATTCGTTTTTGGTTTTTGTAACGTATGCGTCTCCTTTTTAAGTTGCCCGATGCTACGTTCTTTGGTTTTTATTTCCTCCAGCTATAAAGAAAGAAAAAAGATACAAAAATAGTTAAAGTATTTAGCAGTCAAAAGACATTTGTTACATTTGAATCAGAAGAAATTAAATTTAATACACGAAGCATTTCAGATATGTCACTATAGAGATGGGTCTTTTTTCCGAAAAACTGAAACGCAGTTTTACTGGACAACATTTTACAGTACTATTATCTTCGAATAGAAGGAATCAGGTATAAGAGTTAATATAAAAAACCACACCCTTTTTTTAACTTGGAAGTATTGTAAATATATGTACATTTATATAATAGATACTTTCATGCTAAATGATCACCGCCTGGCCATCTAACATCGATACGGAACAGTATTAAATGCATATTATTAAATGCATATAGAGAATTCGGCATCCCAAATAAATTGACACGACTATGTAGGTTGACCATGACCAACGTAACAAGCCAAGTAAAAATAGCCGGATTGCTATCCAGACCAATCAACATCTTTAATGGTCTCCGACAAGGGGATGGTTTGGCCTGCCTCCTCTTTAACCTGGCGTTGGAGAAAGCAATCCGTGACTCTGGCACGGCAACAAGAGGGACCATCGTCAACAGGTTCAGCCAGACATCATCGGAAGAACCGAGCAAGCTGTACACGATTCCTTTATCCAGATCGAGCAGGCGGCACAAAATCTGGGGCTGTACATTAGTGAAGGTAAAACAAAGTACATGGTTGCGTCGAATGCGAAAGAACAGTTGGTCAAACAATCAAGGTAGCGGAGCACGAATTTGAAGTGGTGCAATCCTTTAAATACCTTGGGTCAATAGTAGCAGCCGATAACAATATAGAAGAAGAAATACGCGGGCGGCTTCTCAAATCCAACAGAGCCTACTACAGTCTGTCAAAGCTCTTCAAATCCAGAAATCTCACCATTACTTCAAAACTACTGCTGTACAGGACCAGGCCCTGCCAGTACTCACATATGGATCCGAGACTTGGGTGCTTAGCAAAAGGCACTCTGACCTCTTAGCCGCGTTCGAGAGAAAAGTCTTAAGGAGAATTGTTGGCCCCATATGTGAGGAAGGACGATTCCGGAGACGGTACAATCATGAATTGTACGCAATCTACCTTGAAGCAGATATCGTGACAAAAATTAGGCTCAGTAGACTTCGGTGGGCAGGGCACCTAGCTCGCATGAGCGAAGAGGAACCTGCTCGGAAAGTTCTTTGTGGTACATTCTATGGCAGACGACAGCGTGGTAGACCATGCTTGCGCTGGAGAGATGGCGTAGACCAGGACGCCCGGAGCCTTGGGGTGCGCAACTGGATGGCGTCGGCTCGAGACCGGGATAGGTGGAGAGACTTGTTGAAGGAGGCCAGGACCGGACCCCGGTTGTCGAGCCGATGATGATGATGATTAAATGCATATAATTATGTTGCTTTTCAGCTGCAATTATTCAAGGTGATTTGCATCAGATGCAACAAAAAGCTAACACGTTTAAGCATTTTTTTAAAGTCAATAAAAAATCATTTGCGAGGGGGTGCCAATGTCAACCAGTTGGGGCGGAATAGCCAATTTTGCTGAATTTTCCTGAGTTTCAAATTAAACAGGATCAAAACTGACCCCTGGAATTGGCCTACTGGGGAAACCACACAAAAAAAAACGCGCTAAGTACACTACCTCATAGGTGGCGAGGAAACGTGTGCATATTATGACGATTACAACTTTTACAACTTTTTGAATCGTTATATCTCAAAAACGGTGGCTTGTAGAAAAAAAAGTATTGATTAATTTTTTGCAGATAATTTTATGATCTACAATTTTTGTTTGAAATATTTTTTGATAAAACTTACCGTTTTGCTGAAAATCGCGAAAAAAATGATTTTTTTTACCTTTGACCTTGAATAAAATTTTTTCCTTACAGGGGAAAGATGAGGAACTTTCAAATTTTGTTTTTAATGATATTTCAAATAATCTTACTGATTTTCAGCTTGGTGGGAATTTATGTAACTTTACTCTTATTTTTTGGTCTAATTTGACCGGACTATTATTTAATACTATAAAGAATGATGTTAATTAAAAAAAACTTCAATTACGTTTTAATTTATAGTTTTTTTCAGTACTTTTTTTACCTTTAATTCTATTGTATTAAATGTATGATAATTTATCATACATTGTAGTCATACAATGTTTGATGAAAATTTGTGAATCAGAATTTTACTGGAATAATTCCCCTCAAGTATGACAGTGTATATGACAGTTATCAAACAACAATTCTGTAAAACAGAATCCTTGTATCAAAAGTATAAAAATCAAACATTTTATGTGATGTATGATCTGTGAAATAGGCCCCGGGAATAAATGTAAATAAATTTGGAATTGTGCTGCAATTGTGTTTTATTAACAAAATAAATTAAATGTGAATTCAAAAATTTAAAATGAATTGATGTGAATAGTGATAATAATAATATTAAATTGCCATGTGCCAAATGATGTATCAAAATAAAAATATCTGTGTGTTCTATTTAAACGGTGGCGTTGTGAAGCCGTTTAACTTAAACGAAAAGTTAAACTTCATTTTGAGATTAATAGATATTGTGAAACAAGCCCTAAGTCTCTTTATTTACTTCTAAGATACTATTACCACAAATATAATTTTAGAGCCATTTTGTAGATAATACGGATTGCAATAAAAAAGTATTTTAATAGTTTTTTTTTTATAAATACGAGCACATGAAAGTAATTAAAGTGAGTCACATACTCATACTGATGCCGAGATTATGGCCCATAGTATAAGAAAAATTACATTTTCAGTATTACCGAATTTTCCCTTCTTTAGTCTAAAGTATAGTATACATATATTTAGTCTATTCGCTAGTCCATGTAACTATTATAAGTTCAGTAGCTACCAAATATCGGTATCTGTTTCAATTTTGACAATATCCGATACCAAAAATATGAAGTTATAAAGATTTCTCTAAACTAAAGCCTTCTCTCTATAATATGTTTTAACTTCGTGTGCATTAGTGGCGGACACTTTAGATCTTATAACACAAATCTTTTCACAGCGTTAACACATGACCACAGGTCATAATTTACGCAAAAGGTAGTTTTACTGCCCACACGTTGCCGCAGGGTCTACATCGAAATCCAATTTTTTTTTTCCTCAATGATCTGCCAAATCGTGGGAAGCAAAAATCACCAAACCCAATGATCTGGAATGTTCGCATTCTTACTTGCGTACGAACCAAAACCTAATGAATGGGAACAGCTACGAACAATCAAAAAGAAAAAAAAGACCAAATTAGACTCCATCCGACCAATCTTAGTAGGCTCCCCTGATACTACAACAAGACCACGCATGTTATGGTCAGAGGTTGATTTCGTTGAGCTGGCTGGATTTACGCGATCCAAATGAAGGTACCTACGTGAAAATACCTTTTGCTCTTACAACCATTGCAGCCTGAAGCGTAATAAAATAAACCACCATATAAAAGTCCACCACCACAAAACACTGAAACAAAGTAACTTCTATGTGAACCTAATTGCGGGCTTGCGTATATAAATTAAATTGATTGCCAATCACTTGACTCCTTGAGAGCCATGCATGATGTTGGTAGATTATGGTTGTTTTTGTTTGTCTGTCATTAAAAAAAAAAAACGTTACCAGACCTCTTAAGTCAAATTTTTGAGAAAAAATATAAACAAAAAAGTTAAAAATGAAAAATGAAACCGAAAGGGGTCATTAGCCGGTTTATCGGTTTCTCTTTTAACCAAACGTGGGTCCGTTGATGACTAATAAAAGTCCATTAGTTGATTTGTTTTTGTTTATAGAACCGGGATGATTCTGCTGATGCAGCTCAGTGTAAACGAAAGATCTTAAGAAGTTTAGCGCATGCCCGACCTGGGTGCTGTCGTGGGTCATAAATCAAAAAACGTGCGTGAACTGCGCATCGAACTACAAAACAAACGTTTGAAATACTTTTCCTGGTTGTCATGGACATCATCTTGAAAATAGGAGAGAAAAGCGAAACATGCTGAGGAAATATTGAACAACATAAATATTTGGAATAAAAGGAAAGTTATACTTTTTAATATATTGATGTTTTTATAGCACTTTTTTTTATTGCAGCTAAACAATTTTAAGGTTTTTGAGTTGAAATAGTATTTTTACTTGCGATTATAATAAGGCAAGTTTTGCATTCGTAAAAAAAAAATTTGAGATAACAATCAAACTTGACATTACGATGGTAGAGAAGACGAAAAAAGAAGGTCCGACAATTCTATCCCTCTGTCTGCCTGGATGTATCGACACCTGCAGCCTTAACGGTTGGGCCGATTTCCTTCAAACTTGGTACAAACTACTTTTAGAGAAATTTCTCCGGAAGTTTTTGTTTATTTTTGACCTATGTAGGTAAATGAAGCTACCTTTAAGCGTAACCGATAATTAAATTTTTCTCGAAAATATGCGACCAAATTTCAATTAAAATTTTACATGAGTGATTTGCTGTCCTTCATCCGATTTTTTGTTCTCCTACATTCCTGCATTCCAAATTTGAAGATAATCGATTCAGCCGTTAAGTCTGTAGGTATAGGTACTTATACAACCAGACAGACATACAGACAGACAGAATTTCCGGACCTCCCTTTTCGGCTTTTATATCATCGTAATGTCAAGTTTGATTGTTATCTCAATTTTTTTTGTTTTTTTAATTGCCTTATAGTACCGTAAGTAAAAACACGGTGATGATGCTTCGCATGACAGCTGGAGTGACAAAGCTTGAACGAATAAAAAGAAAGAAGATCCGAAGAAGTTTTCACGTCAAAAACCCCATCATGAACAAAATACAGCACGACCAACTCAGATGGTACCTACTGCCAAGTATACTAAGCAGAGATGCTGAGAATTCGGCCCAAAAGGCACAATCATACAAAAGGCACCATAATTTTCCTCAAACTTTTTTTTTACAAATGCAAAACTTGCCTTAGAGTGAGAGGTTTTAATCAAACCTGACATGAGAGAAGCCTTAAAAAGTAGGGCGTCCGTCGGTCTGTCTGTGCGGATGTGCGGATGTGCGTATGTTTGGTTGTCTGTGCATTGACCTACAGCCTAAACGGTTCGACGGATTTAGTTCAAATTTCGTATATAACACTTTGGTGATTCCCTAGAGGAAAAACTCGAGTTTATGTTTATAAAGGGTACCTGCCATATAACGGTTTTAGTTTTACCAAATTTTCTCAAAAACGGTTTTAACGATTTTGATAAAACTTGGTGTTTAAATATAACTGCACTTCAGGTTTTTGGCTAAAAATTCACATAACGGTGATTTAGTGTAAACGTTTTTTACAAATTTGGCCATAACTTCGTAACGGTTCAGTCAATTCTTTTTAAATTTAGCATTGATTTTAAACTTGACATTTAACACAAGATGGAATTTACAGTTTTATGATAAAGAACCGTTTAATGATAGCTGCCATACATTTTGATTTCACGTTTAGGCCATTTTTTTTGATATTTTTCCAACTTTCTTCAGAATTTGATTAATTAAAATTTTTGCAATCCCGTAGTTTGCTACAAGAGCAAGTTCGTGCGACTCAACCGTGCATTTTCTGCTTTTAATAACATTTCTCAAAATCGTTCACTTGGGCAACGGGCTGAAGCATGTGCGTTAAAAGACTCGGATGAGAATTTACTTGGGTGCTTTGAGAAAAAGATTCTTCGAGTGATTTTTGGTCCTGTGTGGATCGATTGAGTATGTAGAAGATTCAATGACGAGCTATACGGACTATACAGCGATATTAACCTGGTCAAGAAGCTCAAAATACAGTGGCTGAGATGGCTGGGTTTCATGGAGCGTATGGACACCAACGCACTAGCCCGACGAGTCTTTGAGTCCATTCCTGATGGTGTACGCAGCATTGGAAGGCCCCGCAACAGATCGCGCACATAAGTGAAAAATGACCTCAACCAACTTGCGATGCGGTGCGAAATTGGAAGCAGCTAGCTAGGAACAGAGCTGGCTGGAGAGACATGTTGGTAGTCCATCCTGGACTGTGAGCGCCATATTAAGTAATTAGATAAAGTAAGTAATTTAATTTTTGTCGAATGGCCTAGATACTATAACTAATAATGTTAGCAATATTTCTTTAAAAAAAAACATTTTTTTCAAAATCTGACGTCGATAAAGATTGTAATATTGTAAGATACCTTCATTCTTTGATTGTTGTATAAAACTTACCAATCGTGATATTTCAGTTTTGGCAGATTTTGATAACTGAGTCAATCGGATTTCATATGAATCTTTGAGCTCACGTAAATCTGCTATTTTACGTCGCTCAGCATCATTGCTCATCTGAAATCGAATATTATGAAAGGAATTAGATTTCTGTATTTATTTAAAAAATAGTGTAGCAGACGCATTTAGAGCTGGGGCATTTTTAATTATAACACATTTAATGGTATTGTAATCATTCCAGCAAGCAAGGTAGGTTTAAATATCAGCAGCTTAATTCACATAAAGAACGAAAAAAAGTTATCAAGATGGGTTTGGTTAGGCACGGTTCAGTAAATTTGTTCATGCTTAATTGAAAAAAAAAGTACGCAGAATATTTGTAAATCTAATCCAAAAACTACAAATTCAGATAAAATGCAGTAGGTAAAAACAATCGTCAAAGGAAAAAAACATTAAAAAAAAAAATAAAATTCAATAATAAAAAATTATATGGTGATAAAATAGGGAATCACTAATCAGACTAAATCTCGAAATCCAAACTCATAAGACCAAAAACTCCTCGTTGGCCTTTATTAACTAAACTATGAAAATGTTTACCCATACCTATAGATACGAATATTGTTTGTAAATTTTGTACACAAATTTCTGAATTACTTCAACCCTTCCTGACTGTAAAACTAAATCGACCCGTGGATATTTATATAATTTACATTTACATCGTGCTTGATGAAAGTATCCTTAAATATAATTAAGCAAAACTAAATGTCTCTTCAAATAAATAAGTCCATATTTTTTTTTAGTCAAAAGTAATTAAACCAAATCTAAGTAAATAGACTAGGACGTAAACTTTGTTGCTTCTTAATCAAATACTAAGTATAACTTCATACAATAATAATATTTCAAAACTAACATATCGTTTAATTAATTGCACTGTCCATTCCGAACGAACGATTGAGTCCATTAGATAAATTAAAAAGAAAAAAAAAACTTGAATAAATCTATAAAAACTCGATGAACTATCTGAAATAATTACAGTATCCTTTAGCGCAAACAAGTGTTCTTAGCGGTCTTGATAAAGTGGAATTAAAAAACAATGGTCAATATACGCCATTTTTTGGTTGTAACATTAATTTGTTGTTATTTAGTTGGTGGAACAATTGACTTGAAACATTTTAACATCAATATTTCTAAATACTATAATAAAGTACATTCACTAGTTAATCATTCTGCAAACATATTGTGTACTTTTAACGCAACAACGATTTATGTATATTTTGAAAATAATACGTCAATGGATTATCCCGGGTTTATATTGAGCAAACTTAAAGATTGTGGAACAACTTATATTGTTCTAAGGTAATTTAATATAGTTAGGATGTTTGCAACTGAACTTATTTATATTTAATTTGGGTTTGAATTTTTTTTAATTGTGATATTAAGGGCGTTTGGACAAAAATTATTTCCCAAATCATTACTTCGCCATGTTTACAATTAATTTTGTTCATCCTGCCATTTTTATTTTTTGAATTTTCATTTGCCTTTTTAGGTTGAAAAGTTATCACTACGCGCCAATATATTTTTGCGCTTTTTTATTTCGCTATTTTTTTACAAACAGTTTGTTGTTTAGCTAGTATTTGTTTTACAGTACGAAATTGGCATTACCAACATTTAAATTGCTACAGCAGAGATATAACAGATAGTCCGTAAAATTGTGTTTTCCATCTAAATTAATAAGAAATAAAGATTAAATAAGTGAAAACGGTTATTCGTTATGTGCAACGCTCAATTATTTAGGTATCTACTAAAGAAGTAAAATGGAGTGCACTTGTTATTTTTTTTTTTTTTCTTTTTTTTAAGTTATTCAAATATATATACATATATATGAAACAACTTAGTTTAATATAATTTATTATTTGGCTTAATGTTATTTAGCAGACAGTTATTTTTTGTCTTTTACGGTTTATTAGAAAAATGTTAATAAACGGCACAAGACAAAATCAATTCAAATGTAAATAACATCAAATGAAATAATAAATAAAAACCGAACCAAAAAGGAAATAATGCTATGGGAGTTATAATTATTGGTGTGATGCAAAATACGAATTGATGTTTCGTTGAAGTGATATTTTAGTGAAATACAAACCGAATAAAAAATTGCCAAACCAATTTGAAAAAAAACTTATGGCAATAAAAAAATTGTCGACTTGTGATCTTGGCGAAATGAAATGAATAAAATTTCGGCGAATTGACCATTGAGTTTATACACATAGAGAAATAATGTGTTAGTTTCAAATATGCTGCTGGTAGGATGTCGTTTCTATCGACATGTTTTTTATTTACTCTTGTAGCAATTATTCTTGAGTTAAAAGGCAAAGGCAGAAATAAAAAAAAAAAAAACAAATACCAATGTATGCAAAAGAATTTTGTTTTGTTCGGTTTGAGTGATTTTCGTAACAGGGAATTAGTGCAAAAATAATTACTCGATATGCTCATTTAACGCCATTTACATCATTCTTCAATTTTCTCGCGAATGGCTTTAGCGATTTCTAACAATTTTAATTCTTTAGCTTTGAATTGGTTGAAAACACGTTTTTCAAAATTTTACATTACTGTATTGTTTTCAAATAATATTGAATTTACAAAAAAAACTTTCTGTGTACTGTATACAATATACATGCAAAATGCTAGAAACAAACTTTAATTTGGAACCACTCCGTGGCCTTGATTGGTCAAATCGATACAACCTCCCTCCCTACGAAAACCACCTAAGGCTAATTGATATGCAAACACTTGAAAAACGTCGTCAAGTGGCTGACATTGTCTTTATTCAACAGCTATTAGCCGAAAATATCGATTGCCCCGCGCTCCTTCAAAAAATCTCCCTCCAGACCAATCCCAATAATCTTCGTTCAGTACCACTTTTCAAAATAAACTTTCATCGCACTAGCTATGAAAGTAACGAACCCATGACCCGCATGCTACGGTTAACCAATAACATGCAAAGCTTTTTCGACTTCCACCAAAGCAAAGATTCCTTAAAAACCTCCCTCTATAGAACCTCCAACCCTACCTAGCTTTCTTTAGATTTAAGAATTTTTAGACTTAAGTTATTATTGTTAGTTTCTAAGTGTTTGCTTGTATTAAGCTAATAAAGTTAAACAAACAACTTTAGACGGGAGGGGGTCCTATCCCCTTCCTTCTGTGGTGTTTGTTGCTAAATAAATAAAAAAATAAATAAATATAACTACATTTCAGGTTTTTGGTTAAAAATGCACATAACGGAGATTTGCTATAAACGGTTTTTAACAAGTTAGACTTTAAACTGACGACGACTTACCTGATTTCATTTCAATTTGGTATGGTATATAATCCAAACATTCAACACAAGATGACATTTAAAGTTTTTTTTCTAAGCAGCCATTTAATGATAGCTACCATGCAACTTTACCTCAAATTTAGGCCACTTTTCACTTTTCAACATAATTCAGCAAATCAAATTTGCGCAATTCAATAGATTGCTACAAGAGCAAGTTCGTGCGACCCAGTCGTGCATTTTATTTATTAATAGGGGTGTTTGTATATAAAAGCTCTCATATGCATCGAGTTTTTGTTCGTCAGTGATTTCCCTACCAAGTTGCACTTGATTTATGTCAATATTCATGTGGTATTTAAAGCGTGGTGCAGCTAATGGTTACCTTTATGGTTGGTTATTTTATAACGTTACTAAGTTCTATGATCTTTTAATCTCGATAGGACATTTCTTTTTGTTTGACCATAATAAACACTTACACATTCACTGCACTTGATTGCGAATATTCCTGATTGATTTATATTATAAGTTTTGTCTTTGGTCGATCCCAGAAAATTCGAAAGTTTACAGACAATGTCCATATCGTATTCCCGAAATTATGAAATTTTGTTTTTTATTTTGTTGGGAACAACTGGCACATAAGATATCGCGACACGAATATTTTGTTTATTCAGTTTTTTTTTTTATTTTCTGAAAACAAAGTTGAACATTTATGTTTTTCTATTTTCTCTGAATGTTTTTTGATAAAGCGATCAATCAAGTTTCTTTATAACCGTTTACTTTCTGATTTATTTTATTGTTTTACATTCATTCATGAAGTTCATTGCCGAAAATCTAAACTACACAACTGATGTGCGTGGAAAGCTGCATGTTTGTGCTGTATTATGTTAAGATTGTCAGAACTTACTAAGGCTATATAGAAATGACTTATGTTGCTCATCCTGTAGAAATTTAATACACTTATTCATAAGACCTAGTTAAATCAAACAATATTTAAAAATCTATATCGATTTAATATATAAAGAGCTTCAATTGTATATATTTTCAGAAATAAATACAAAACCCAACCCTTGGAAGCAATAGACGATGGAATCATAATGTACCTGGTACTCATGGTTAAAAATGCCTCTCAACAAATCGACTTAAGTATAGTAAAGAAAAAATCAGCTGCTAAACATCGTTCATATTTTATAGTCATAATAGAGGACAGCACGGATCTCGATGAAAAATGGTTACGTTTGTCATTTAAGAAGTTTTGGGACATCTGGGTCCTTAATGTTGTAATATTCTTCTGGCGGGACAACAACATTCAGATATACACCTACTCACCGTTTTCAAATACTAAGTTTCTATGGCAAATAGACTCCAATGCAACGGAGAAGGATCATCTATTCTTTCGCACAACACCCGACATGAATGGCAGAAAATTAAGAATATGCCTGTATCCCGACGAGACCAGAGCTCTTTTTGAACCGACAGGGAAAATTCTAGGTGCCGATGGCTTTATGTCGGCTTTTGTGGCAGATAGGCTCAATGCTACAAAAGTGATCAAACTGCCCAACGAATTTAAATGGTCCAATGCCTATCAGAGTACATCAAACAATACGGGAGACTTCTGTTTAACAGAGATGCAGACAGAAACAAGCGACATGGCCCTGAATACTAGATTTTTGTCCCACGAAAATTTTCAAGGAAAAGTCGAGCATTCGGTGGTATATGGCCGGGATGACTTATGCGTTCTTGTACCGAAAGCCAAACCGGCTTCACTCTTTTGGAATCTCTTCCGACCCTTTCAAATCCCAGTTTGGGTGTTGATATTTCTGATGTTTCTGGTTACTTATGGCTTCTGTCAGATTCTCCTGCCCCGCACAAGTCATATGTTCTTGAAACTCTATTCAACTATGCTGACTCATCCACTAAACGAATCGACTCCTGAAATGTCTATGAGAGTGTTCCTGATCTTTTGGTTTAGCTACTGTCTCCTGATTACAGGTGCCTACAAATGCAACCTAATGAGCAATTTGGTCTTCCGAATATCACTTCCAGAGATCGATAGTCTTCGGGATTTAGCGAATTCGCAATATGAAATGCTAATACATGCGCGTCATCAAAAATTCGTCGATAAGTTTATAGACTCATCTGTTTCCCATTTAAAGGAACTCAAAAAGAAGATCATTCCGGTTGCCGATGAATTTCTCATGAAGAAGCTAAACGACAATGACTTAGACTACGCCTACTTGGAAAAGTTTCACGTAATCTACTTTCGGGTTAACTCCAGGAAACACTATCTGCGCGGCAGGCCATTGTTTCACATTATGAAAACATGTCCCATACCTTTTCAAACAGTCTACATTGTGCCTTATGGATCACCCTACTTGGGATTCTTAGATACATTGGTGAGACGAGCTCAAGAACATGGTTTCGTAGAGCATTGGGCGAAACTCATGGACACCCAGTTCAAACACTCTGGCAAGAGTGTGGTTCGAAACAGCCAGAACGATGATGACTTGGTTGTTTTGCGATTCAGCCACTTGCAGGCTGCTTTTTGTATCCTGAGCATAGGTCTTGTCCTAGCGACAATTGTACTATTTGTGGAAATTTATCAAGCTTACGGAATCGGAATGTTTATTTACCATCGGAAAAAATGGAATGAGGAACATTTTAAGGCAACGGGACTTTGCATTACAAAAAAAGCTGCATGCAGAACACACATTTAAATGTAAAAAAAAAAAAAAGCATCCAAATAAAATGAAAAGAAAAATGTTTCTTACCTGTAGTTTCTCTTCTAGGTTTCTATTTGCATCCCTTAGGGATATAATCTCATTTGTCAGTCTTTGTAATTCATGATTTGACATGTTCACATCTTTGGCACTATTCAATGTTGACGAACTATTGCTTGTAATATTGCTGCCAGTCCAATTAGCACAAGCTTCTTCTTTGGACTTTTTAACTTTTCGCATAAGTTCCATGGCATTTTGAATTTTTTTAACTTCGTTCTTCCATTTACGAGATTCAGATTCATTTTGGGCTCTGAAAAAAGAATATGAAAGAAATGAAAGGAAATTATATAGTGTAGATACAAATGCAATCGAAATGAAAAGTCCTTACATATTTTACACTTCCTAAAAGTCCGAGAGCTAGCGACCGATTTTGGGACAATATTTTGGAGCGCCTGAATTTGTATATAGTTAATGCTTTAGGGCCGCTAATTAAAGAACGTCAATTATGGCTACCGGAAATGGCCGGAAACCAAAGATACAGCCCTTTAAATTGCAGAAAAAATAACCCGATATTTGTTCTGAAACGTTTAAAATAATAATGTGTAACTTCCATGGATGCCAGAGCTACTAAAAAAACAGTATAGCAAAAAAACACTTAAAAAAGAAATTTATTGCATTTTTTGAGTTGGCCTGGCAATCCTTTTCCAGATTGATAATGTTATGGGAGTCAAATTACATTTTAGTGAAAACAATTTCGTGCTTAAATTATTTACCATTGTTTTCTGCACTTTGAAGGGCTGTATCTTTGGTTTCCGGACATTTCCGATAGCCATAACTGTCATTCATTAATGAGTGGCCCTCAAGCAATAAATTGACAAAAATTCATGCTCGCCAAAATAATGTCCCAAAATCGGTCGCTAGCTCTCATACTATAAACTAAACTCAGGTAAATTGTATTCCTATCTTGAGAAAGCGTTAATGAGTTGTGTCCTTGTGTCCAAAACATAATATGAATTTTGTCGTGGTATATTTAAATTATTTTTGTTGCACAAAAACTTTGAATTTACAGATATGCCGGAAATTTGAAGTTCTACCAAAAATATGTTTAATTTTATTGTGTTTAAATCAACAGGATGCGAGATAATCGTAAAAAATGATTTCTATCTCCAAAGTTTTGACAGTTTTTTGCCTATGACTTATTATGTGTCAAAAATATTTGTGAGACAAAGCTGTAGAAATTTGTTTTCCTCGTAAGACTAAAAAAAAGTTAATTATTATACGACCAACAGAAGTCGAAAAAATCGCATAAACGCATTTTTCAAAATGGCAGATTACGCAGATATTTTTTTTGTTTGAATTTTGTGGATTTAGCTCTCCAAATGGTATCTTCTCTTTAAAACAAAAATATAATCTTGACTACAGTATTTTTTGCAGATATTTGATCATTTTTCTGCTTATTTTACTGGACTTATTTGTTTAAATATAAATTTCTTAATATATTTATTGAACGGTATATTGCACAAACTTAAAAAAATTTAATGACCCAAGATTAAATTTTGGAAAAGAAAGCATATATTTTTCTTATAAAATGTCATTAAATATATTAAATTCTAGTCAAACTTGAAAAAAATAAATAAAAAAAATAATTTCTAATTTTTTCGAAAACATTTTTTAACATTAATTAAGAGAATTAAAATTTGTATCCTCCATAATTTGAGAGCTTTCGGAGGCTTGTGCTGAATTTTTATATTTTTTTTTTTTTGTAATTTAAAAAACCAGGGTTTTCTGATGAAATATTTTTTTAATTGTGCATTTTTTTGTTTTTGTTAGTTTTTGTGTAATTCTTGAAACAGGAGTTTCTTAAAAAACAATTTCTTGATAATATAAAATGTATGTATATGTATAAAAAACTATAACAATTTCTTTTATTTTGGTGTATCAAAATTGTTCTTTAATAATTTTTATGAATAGGCGTTTTAAGATACGAGTATATTGCGGAAAAAAATCCACATTAAAGTACAGTTATTTTTTCCCAACACCTACAATTGGGCAATTTTCTGAAAAGTTGTGTCGTAACATAAGGTAAAGGGTTATCCAATAAGAGGTGTTATTTTGAATAGCCCGCTATATCGGTAGCTGTCACTTTTGAAGCTGTCATTTTTTGACATTTGCCAATTAGAAACTACGCCATTAATAAAAATTGAACGATACACGCTTCAACAACGCATTGAAATTATTAAAATTCACTGGTGAAAATTTGGCAGACGGTTCGTAAAACTAAAACATTTTTGGGTCGTCGTGAATCACCTTGTCGGACCGCAATACAGAAATTGGTGGACAAATTCGAGCTGTTGGGACAAGTTAGTGATGTGAAGAATAAAACCCGTGCACGTCGCTCAAGAACAACTGAGAATATTGCTGTTGTAGCCCAAAGTGTTGAAGAAAACCCAGGTTTGTCCATTCCTCGTCGTTCTTTGGAATTAGGCATTCCACAAACGTCATTACAACGTATTTTGCATAAAGACTTGGGTCTTAAGGCTTATAAAGTTCAGTTAACACAAGAACTCAAGCCGGCTGATCATCAACAACGTCGTGTCTTTGCTGATTGGGTCTTTGAATATCAAAATAACACCTCTTATTGAAAAACCCTATATAATGTATATCAAATATAAGATTCCAACCTATCAAAATTATTTAAAAGTTTGTATGGAGCTATGTTTTTGTGTCCTGGAAACAATTGGGAAATAAACACCTATTAGTTAAGTCAATCAATTGCTCAAAATCGAGTGTGGAATGAGCAGGCTGTTTAATTATTTAACATGCGTTCTTACTTCATATTTTTCATCAGTTTTATTTTTGCATATGGAAGCTCGGAAACGGTTGAGGATTGACAAAAGTGTTTAAGAAAATTTATGAAATTTTATGGATTTCATTTTTCTTAACAGGATGCTACTTTTTTGATCTGAACAAAGCATACAAGATGTTCTATTATAAGGAGTGGAACAAGTTAATAATGAAATCGGTATCATCCTTGAGGAAAAGTAATATACTCCGCTATTTCGAAATTTATTTACCTCCTGAAAAAAAAATGACTTAAATATAAACAATTTAAGTCCACTAATTTTCACTAATAACCAACACCACTTGAGATGTTGCCAAGCAACAAATAATTTTAGCGATTGCTCTACACATAATAGTTGATAATCGAAAACGCCAATTAACAAAGCGCCAGTACATAATTGAAATCGTATTCAACTTAAATATTTGAATGACTCCTTTTGTCCTTGAACCAGAACGGTTCATTTTAATCGTGCGTCGTTATCGATTTACGGTCAAACTATTTGCTTACACTAAACCAATACTTGCCATTATGAGCAAGTAAAAACAGAGTTAACATAGAAATATTGTCGTTAAAGAGGATAAAAGGGATCTGCTTCACCACGATATTCATCGTTTTTGATTCAACCGCGGTCATCACTAGAAATATCTTGGGAAAAATTGATAGAATCCAGTCTATAAAATATTTTCGACAGTATATACAAATTTGTTTTCACTTACCTCAATACTCGAACAGCACTCTTTTCTGTGCCTAGATGCGTCTTCAGTTCTGCAATCTCTAGCCTCATTTGTTCAGTTTGAGCGTTCAATTTTTGTATTGTTAACACGTTCTCTTCTAACTTACGTTTCAATCTTGGAGGTGGAACTTTTTGTTGTTGTTGCTGTTGCAGCGTTGGAGACTGTTGTTGATGTCTCTGCTGCAGCATTATGATCTTTTCCGCCACCCTAGGTGATGGAGTAGATGGTGTCCTTGAATGAAAACGCTCCACCTTATTACTCTGCAATGGTTGCTGAGCCATTACACTTGTTGGTGTTGTAGGTAAGGATGTTGCTGCTGCAATTAATTCCTCATTCAGCTTGCCACGGCAATTCAACTGAATCCCTTCGATGCGTGTTCGTTTTTCTTGATTCACTGTGTCACTGACAGATGTCAGACTAGTCGAAAGCTTCTTTTTTCGTTTCAATTTATTTTTTATCATTTTCGTTATATTCAATGGTAAGTTTATTGTATTCGTTGGTGCTGACAATTCCTGTGGTACAGTTGGTTCTTCAGTATCCGTTGATGGAGATTCATCAATTTCTGAGTATTTATTTATTATTATTGTCTGGTCAATAATATTCAATTGATTACAATCGGGCTTGCACGATTGCCTGGAGGTCGAAATGGTAGTATCTGCCATTTTTTGTTTTTAATATTTCTATATATCTTTGTTTTTTATATCGGTATCTTGATTAGTCCGACCTAACTCGAGACTCTCAATCTTAAATTTTATTCTTTATCTTTATAGTTTCTTCTTATTATGTGTATTCAAATTTCATTCGGTTTTTAATGTATTGGAGTAGGTATACTTATTGTCTATGCATAAGTAATAATACAAAATCATAGCATTTCAAAATTTGCTTTATAACAATTTGATATAAAATGGCACTTCTATTTAACTTTGGCGTTTTCTATAAAATCTGAAAATAAACAAAAAGTATGTTATTATAATACATAAATAATAATAGGTGTTGTACAAATACGTAAATAAGAGGTAAGTCAATTTTGTGATAACGTTGGCAGATTCTTTGGTTTAATCATTGTATATAAATTTCTATAGTACAACCATGGAGCAGCGCCATCTAAACAAAGTTGTTAACTTCACATTTGGAGGTTCTTACATTTACTAAGTGTCTATTCTGTTACCCTAACAATAGTCGTCTACGAAACAAATTAATAATATATAATGTATTTTATTGGCTCTAAAATCCATATTTCCTTGACAAGAGTCGTAAACAAAACAAAAATAATATATGTTTACGACTGTTGTCAGGGTTACAGAATAGACAACTATTAAATGCACGAACCTAAAAATGTGTTTATAACACGTTTCTCAAGATGGCCAGGCGGTGATTATTCAGCATAAAAATACTATAGAAATGTATATACAATGGTTTAATTGTAAAGGTCAATGCTAGAAACGATCATTATCAGCCTTATTGTGAAGTTCGCCCGAACTACATTACCCCCGAAATAATTGACATTTCACTTTTCGCCTATTGTGAATGTTCGGGCGAAAATTGTGAATTTCCGGGCGAAATCAAATAATGTTCGAAAAATTCCCCTAATTGTCATCAATTATTCCGGGCGAAATGCGATGCGATCGACAGGTAAAATGTTCACTTATTTTTTAAAGGCGAACGAGTGAAAAAGTTGTGAATTGGAAGACATTTGTTTATTTTTCGTCAGCTCAAGTATAACAAAACGCTAGTTTGTATTATTGTTTAAATCTGTAAAACATAAATGTATTGAAATATTTTCACAAACACATGAAATGTTTCAAAACATTTAACACCAAATCATCCCTCAAAATTGTCTCCGAACTGTTACTTTTTGGAACTCTTCGTTTTGACTGCACTTTTGAAAACAAAACAAATTTTTCCTTTGATTTTGTCAGGATTGATCGGAAGAGTTTACTTTTTTCATTTCATGGATGAACGAAGTAGCTCTTTTTGTGGTTTATTGTAGGTACCTACATACCAGGATGTGATTATTTAACTTTTAACAATTTACTATGATTTACTTTATTCACAACAAATACACATCCAAAAGATTGTTTAAACAATTTAATTTTGCAATCCTTTTAAAAAAACAACACAACACAATTATCCCTCTTCTTTAGATCTGTCAAATCAGAAACTAGGTGTGTTCATTTATTTTTTCAAGTAAATTCTTGAACTTGAAGGAGTAAAAAATATTCTCTCAGAGAATGCATTTATTACAAAAAAAAAATAATAGAAGATATTTTAGAAAGTTGTACTTAGTAGATATTTAATTATAAAAATGTAAAATTCAAACCGAAAATATTTCAAAATCAAGAATAATGATGTTTTTTTGTTAGAAATGAAAAACAAAACTGTCACAATTTGTTCCGGAGTAAATTAATGTTACTTTTAAGAAGTGCATAAACACGCCTCGCTTATCCGAAATGTCACTATTGATTCGAAGTGAAAAATCGTGCGGGCGGAATTCCCAATAGCTTTTAAAATTCCGGGGGAACAGATTTTCGCCAGGCGAAATGTATTCCGGGTGAACTTCACAATAAGGCTGTATGTGTGAGAAAACTGATATGACTTATGAATACCCTCTACCCTATAATGATTCAACAATATAGATGGAGATATCGATGGTTATTGATTTTGAGTGTTTGAGCGACACAATGGGAAGAGAAAAGCTTTCCACATTTATTTGGTGTGGCTAAATATAAAAATATCTCTGCTCGAAGATCGAAAGTTAGGTCTACTTTTCTAGACTAATCATTCCCTATAGCGAATTATGATAATTGTGTCTAGCTAACATTTTGATTTATTTTGAATTTCTGTCCTCATAGCATGGGAAGAAAGATTACTGTGCTTCGCACAACATGCCATCGCATCTGAAATTGTTTCCTTAATATATCCCCAATATGTCTTGTCCCAACGCATTCCTTTTTCGTCAAACAAATTTTCATAAAAATAAAGTCCGTTTAAATCATCTAAAATGTAGTGAGTCGATAACTTTTAACAAATTTATATTCGATAGCTGCATTTTATTATCCCCTCTAATCTAATCCGGATTGGATTTTACTTTTGCATCGCGAAATACATATGCATACAACAACAACACAAGATCCAGCTTTGTTTCTTTGTAGATCTTTCAAAGTTCAAATCCGTTCCAAGTCAGAAGCGAAAATAAAATGCAGCTGATAGATCTTTCGCACACCACTTGTACTATTATACTCGTATATGGCCAATTTCCTCGTGTGTATTTACAAACGTTTCTCCTATAAGTATACAATAAAACTCACATTCGTTAATTGAAAATTGAATGCACAAATAACAGATGAATGCAGCATACAAAAAGGGGATCTGTTTGTTAACAAGTATCAAGGTGTAACAAATTACAAAAAAAAAAAATATTAAAATAAATAAATTGTTAAAAAGATAATTACATATGTCTTGCTGTTTGTTTAGTTGTATCGACGACATTTTCAGTTTAAATTTTTTGACTGTTGTTTGAGTATTTACATAAACTTGTTACTTAAAGCTTGTAAACGATCAGAAATTTTGTTCAAAAAATCAACCCTCGTAATTCGGTAATCTAATAGACTTAGGTGAACATAGATAATGGATCTACTCAAGGCTTTAAGGCCAAAACGGAATGAGAGGGCGAATATGGTATAGTAGAAACACAGTCAGTGCTGAGAATATGAAAAGACCATTTTTCTAGACCGCTAAACGGCGAAGATTCCGCTGCAAGGCGACTTATTCTATATATAACATAGACGATGCTGGCCAACATTTTCGTCCACCCGACCTGGGGCTGCACATTAGTGAAGGTAAGACAAAGTACATGGTGGCGTCGAATGCGAGAGGAACAGTTGGTCAAACAATCAAGGTAGCGGAGCACGAATTTAAAGTAGTGCAATCCTTTAAATACCTTGGGTCAATAGTAGCAGCCGATAACAATATAGAAAAAGAAATACGCGGGCGGCTTCTCAAATCCAACAGAGCCTACTTCAGTCTGTCAAAGCTCTTCAAATCCAGAAGTCTCACCATAACTTCAAAACTACTGCTGTACAGGACCATGGTCCTGCCAGTACTCACATATGGATCCGAGACTTGGGTGCTTAGCAAAAGGCACTCTGACCTCTTAGCCGCGTTCGAGAGAAAAGTCTTAAGGAGAATTGTTGACCCGATATGTGAGGAAGGACGATTCCGGAGACGGTACAATCATGAATTGTGTACGCAATCTACCTTGAAGCAGATATCGTGACAAAAATGGCTCGGTAGACTCCGGTGGGCAGGACACCTAGCTCGCATGAGCGAAGAGGAACCTGCTCGGAAAGTTCTTTGTGGTACATTCTATGGCAGACGACAGCGTGGTAGACCATGCTTGCGCTGGAGAGATGGCGTAGACCAGGACGCCCGGAGTCTTGGGGTGCGCAACTGGATGGCGTCGGTTCGAGACCGGGATAGGTGGAGAGACTTGTTGAAGGAGGCCAGGACCGGACCCCGGTTGTCTAGCCGATGATGATGATGATGATGACCTGGATGATGTGCGGCTAGCGATTGCCAAACTCAAATCAAATAAAGCTGCTGGTGCAGACGGCTTACCAGCTGCATTGTTTAAAGCAGCAGGAGATGTGTATATAGGGAGCATGCACCAACTCATCTGTAAAATTTGGTCGGAAGAAGGTATGTCCGATGAATGGAACCTTGGCATAGTGTGTCCCATCCACAAAAAAGGAGACGCTCCGACATGTTGTAACTACAGAGGAATTAGTCTCCTAAACATCGCTTATAAAATCTTGTCGGCTATCCTGTGTGATCGCTTAAAACCTCTTGTAAACGATCTGATTTGCACCGTCGATCAAATGTTCACACTCCGACAGATTTTAGAAAAAAAACCAGGAATTCCAAATCGATACACACCATCTCTTTATCGCTTTTAAAGTCACATATGATCCCTGCCAAACTCGTATGCATGTGAATTGAATTTTCTTTAAATAAAAATTAGCTCTTGAAATTCTGTTGATGAATGCATTGAACCAAAATCAAATGTTGCATGTTAGTCTTCGGAGCGGAGGGGAATATTGCCTTAAATACTCTGCCGTCTAAAGTGAGAGATACTGAAGATTAAACGGACTTGCACTTATGGAAACAAATTCCGGTATGGCAACAAATCTATGTTTGCCTCGTATTATTAACACTTATCTTATTTTGACAAAATATTGACCTATTATTGACCTTCTACCGTACACCATTAAATTTACAGTTTTCATGTTTGTGTCTCAGAATTTGGCTGCAAACTGTCCATCATGGTGAAGTAATTCTTAAAAATCGAAGACAACTAAAATTACAGTTTATATCTTTTTAGAAAATAATTAAATTTTTGAGGTGCTGTATTTTCGAATTTATTATACTTAACTGCGATTACGTTTAAATTGTAAAAAAAATTCATCTTCAAAACTGTATAGGTAGATATATAGGTTCCATTATTTAAACTAGGAGGCACTTTTTTTAAATTATATGTGCGTAAAGTCTTAAGACTATACAATTCAGAACAACTGCACGAGTAGTTAAATTTAAACTAAAGGAAAATATACCGTACAAACAATATAAATAAAAATAAAATATTTGAACAATTTTTATTACATACGTTTTTGAAACCACTATCATCTACAAAAATATTTAAAACTAAATTCCAAATGCATTTATTCACTTTCATTATACTTCTTCTAATTCTACTCTTAATTTTTTGTATAAATTTAATTTTATACTTTTCAATATTTCAATAGGAGAAAAAAAAAAAGTAAATTATTTTCAATTTTAATTTTGCTTGTCTGATGATCAGAATATAATTATTCTCGAAAACGTTAACTTTTAAATAAAATTAAATTATTGTACGAGAAAAATAATTTTTTTATTTTCCTTTAGTTTAAATTTACACTTTTTTTTAACTAAAAAGAACTCAAAAAAAAAATTAGGTTTTTCGCCAATAACAAAGTTAGCACAAGTCTTTCGAAGTTGCAAACTTGATTTTACACTGTATACATACCAAAAATGCAGTGCAGTGCAATTTTTGTGACCTAACGCTATATGTTTTGTCTTTGCTAACTGGCCTTTAGGGGCTCTTTAAGGTTTTAAGTAAAATTTGAAAATTATTAAATTGCAAACATTTGTGGCGAAATATTGGAAAGAACTTTTATAAACGTTCAAATAAAATCTTTCTATTTAAATTAAGTATTTAA
Organism: Baccha elongata; assembly: GCA_951217065.1. NCBI lineage: Eukaryota > Metazoa > Arthropoda > Insecta > Diptera > Syrphidae > Baccha > Baccha elongata. The sequence goes on along the minus strand of OX578272.1, from coordinate 54,534,575 downwards.
ATTTAACGTGGTCTTGGACAATTAAAAGAAGGTTTAATTTAAAGAATATTAAATTGCAAACAGACTTCATTGCTTTAAAAAACAAATTATTAAGGGAATCCTTTTTACTTTGTACTCTGTTTGTTCTCAACCCTGATAATATCTTTATCTATAGATATTTCATTTCATTTTCATTTCATTTATTCATTTAATGCATGCACAGTAAGAAACAAATCTTATAAATTAGTGCTAAGCTATAGTTGCAACAAGTGAAAAGCTACATCATCAATAAAGTGTGTATAAATCTATATAAATTTAATCGAATAGATACTTTTACGTTAGAATACATTTTTCTTTGAATAAGATAGGTATCTGAATACAGTTTAAATTCTTTATTTTTCAAAATAAATTAACAAAATTTTTAACATTTAATACATACATCTCATTAATTAAATTAATTTTGTGAACCAACTGAAAGACAAAAATAAAAAAAAAAGAAAAGAAAACCTAAGCATTTTGAAAATATCTTCGAAGCTCTCTACGAAACTGTGCTTCGCCATTTGGACTTCTAAGATTTCTTGGAAGGAGATTCCACAGACGTGTAGCATTGACGAAGAATTGTTGCTCTGAAGTTCGACAGGAAAACCGAGGGTACACTAATACTTGGGATCTGTTGGAGGAACCGAACTGTATCCTATTAAATAAAGTACAGGGTTGTTGAGTTTGAATAATGTTGTAAAGTAAAAGAAGAGTTCTATACCGGAGAAGATGATCAAGGGACATATTATAGATTCAAAACGAGTAACTTGATATGCGATCAAAACGACGTAATCCAAATATGTAGCGTGCTATATTGTTAAAAGCAACATTTAATTTTCTCCTACTGTCAGCATCACAGTTACAGTAGACTTCGCAACCATACGTCAAATTGGGAACTAATACAGTTTTGGCTAGCATCATACGAGTATTCAATGGTGTGTAATGTTGTGATGACCACAACATTCTTAGTACTCCATAGACTTTACCCACGGCTGCATTTATATGATTGTTCCAAGTTAGCGTCCTGTTAAACAGAAAACCAAGATTTCTTGCACTAGATGTGTATTCAATCGGCATACCATTTAACACGATACTTGGGAAGTAAGATAAATCAAGCACTTTCTTACTAATCACAATACATTTAGATTTCAGTGGATTAAGGAAAAGTCCATTATCCTGTGACCAACCGAAAATTTCCGCCAAATCGCTGTTAATTGTATGTGCACAATCATCAATAAATCCGAGAGGACAGCTTTTAAACAACTGGACGTCGTCAGCATACATTTGAATAGAACAGCCCGAAATTTTCGCTGGAAGTTCGTTAATATATAACGAGAAGAGCAAGGGTCCCAAAATGGAACCTTGAGGAACTCCTCGTACTGTGGGAAGAAAGCTTGAAGTTTTATTGTTCATAGAAACCGCTTGCTCTCTGTCTTGCAAATACGTTTTAATTAATCGAACAGCGGAATATGATAATCCGTACTGGCAAAAGAGCTTCAAACATAAGATATGATGGTCCACCGTGTCGAAGGCTTTAGAGAAATCAAGCAATACTAGAAAAGTTACAAGGTCATCGTCTAAGGCCAATCTTATATCTTCAACAACATTTACGATAGCAGTTGTGCAACTGTGTTGATGACGAAAACCAAATTGCTTTGGGGACATCATATTTTGCGCCCTTAAATAACCATTGAGTTGTTTTTGGGCAACTCTTTCAAATACTTTTGACAAGTAAGGAAGTATGGAAATAGGTCTGTATTCATTTGTGTTTTGTCCCTTTTTAATTGGTAAAATTTTAGCTTGTTTCCACACTTTCGGAAAAATACCAGTCATTAAGATTGTATTAAATAGATGTGTTAAGTAAGGCAGAATATGTGGTGATATTAAAACCGGTTTGTTGTTTAGGTTCAGGTTAAACTTTTTTTTCTGGGCAGGTGATAATAGTTTGTGTCGCTTACGCATATCAGTTTTAGTTGTCTTTATAGATGTATCTTATCCCTCAGTCACCTCTTGAACAAATTAATTAGGTTAATACCTGCTAGGTACAATGTATCCCATAAATCACACATTTTAAGTCATAAAGAGGTTATTTTCAACCAGAAAGCTTGCTTCATCAAATTATTGCACCACTTCAGCTTGCTTTTTAGAATACATTTAAGTATACATAAAATATAAACAATCACACATTTTGTTGCTATTTTGACTCCAGGAAAAGACCACACGTGAATCCCTTGTTTGGTAAAAAAAAAATATATGCAATGCATGTAACAAGCCAACAATAGACATAAACTATCTATCTGAAATAGAGACTTATTTCGCATCAGAAAATCCACACTCAGTATGGTTAACAAAAGTCAACGGAAATAGGGTTACCAGGCTAACAGATTTTGAATAGCTAAAAAATTGCTTCATTAATCAATAGTAGTTATTGCACAAAACAAAGTGATTTCAAAATAACAAAAAAAAGATTAAACTAAACAAAAACGGAAAATGTAAGCATTGGAGACTGTATGGTATAACCAATTTTTGTGGTAATTGCGTTTTTACTCAACCACAGCTTTTAATTAAGCGGGTTTTAACTAAACGATGTAATTTATCTGACGTCTGTGGAATAATATTGTGTTCATATTGCATACCGAAATTTTCCGTTAAACGTAGTGTGGTCGACTGCATCAGACAAATTTCATAAAATTTTATTAAAATTCTATTTGCATTTTAGATTTACAATTTCTAACAGATAGATATTAAATTACAAAAAAATTATATTTGCGTGTATTGGTCACCACAAGTCCGTAGTGTAGAGTATCTATTTACATTGCATGTTTCTGCCCCCAAACAATGGATTGACAACAGAACTAAACCATATATTATATATACAACGACTACAACATTACGTTGGAAAAAGTGTTGAAAGTAAAATGGTAATCGTGAGGAGCCACCTTCACGAATGACATACAATATCGACCACTTTAGGGGTCTGTTTGTAATGACACCCTTGTTTCTAACGTCATTCGGTCAATCACGTAATATCTAAAAGTATTTCACCCTTGTATGAGTTGGTTCATGATAACAGTCGTTGGTCTGTCAGCAAACAGCAAACAGAAACTTAATCTTCTTGCTCTACATAACCCACTAAATGAAAATGACTTAAGTGAGTGAGTATTGGAGTCAAATTAAGGGCAATAGTTACTGCATGAATGGAATTTTATTTATCAAGTAAAGTTGAATGAACAATATGGTTCAGGAAACTTTTGATATCGATTTTTACATGAAATCGTTTTGGTCAAGTTGGTATGGTGGGAAAGAATAAGGCTTTGAACTGAGAGAACTTTCTGATTTTGAAGCAATGTATGTAAGGAATATTCACTCGGGATTATATTATGTATATAAAATGTAGTTACTAAGTCATGAAACCGAAAACCAGAGTAAAAGGTCATGCAGAAGGGTGGAGAACATCAATGCAGCTCTACACATTAGGTGGCGGTGGCGCCAAGAACCGAAAAAAAATCTGGAACTTTTCTGTTTGAAATATGTTGCAATAACAGAGCTTGAGCTTATAGACAACGTTAGAAATACATTCATGAACTTTAGCACCACCACAGTACAAACAGTAAAATCAAAAGAAGTTTCCAAAACTATCTGCATATAATATATATAATCAAAATATCGTAAAAAATATTTAATCAGAATAAAAAAAACAAATTTAATTACACTTTTTGTAATCTATATACACCTGCAAGACTACTGCAAATACTTTGAGTGAGCGAGACTTTTTCATTTTTAACGGATTTAAAAGGTATGATGCGTGTATATCGAATAGAAATATTATATCAACTGTGATATTTAATTTTTTTTTACCAAAAGTCCCACAATCTATTTTTGTGAATATATAAACATGCAAAAAGTTCCTCAGATTTGCTTAGCCTGTTGAAGTTGATTTTAATATAATGCACGATACATCAACCAATCGGAATAAAACTCCCGTTTGAAGAATACCGACGCAAGAATACTTTCATGTGATTTTGACTTGTTTCAGGCAGAAGGAAGCTTACATGAAAATGGCTTCTTAATAAGGACATTTTGCCAGATTTTGTTGATGTATCGTATCAGACATAATTTGCTCTCTTGTATAGAAATATGGAACTTCGTTATGCCAGAATAAACCTAAATATTATTAATAGTCCAGTCACTGAATATAGCTTTATAGGGGGTGCCTGAACAGGGACCTAATGCATTCCTTCGGAATATTGATCAGTCTGCTTAAATAGTCAACATTCTAAAAGTTCTGTCGTCTGGGAGTTGAACCGGAAGAGGGGGGGGGGTACAAGATCTGAGATCTGAGGTTAACGCTTATACAATAAAAAATGGCTAGTCGTAGGAAAAAATTCTCTAACAATAAATTAAAACCCATTAATTTTCAATTTGTGTTATATTCAAGATATTCCAATTCTTAGACGTTTCCAAGTTAAACGCATCGCAAAGGGAACGAATTACAAAAATGTATGTTTTTCCCATATTTTTCGTAAAACTTTGTCATATCATCTAAATTGTTAATCTGACAAAAAGCATTTCTTATACAGGAAGTTATAGAGAACTAGCTGACCCGGTGAACTTCGTATCACCTAGTTACTTACAACTTTTAATTTGTGATTACTGGTTATACTATGTACTTTTAAGATGTTTCGTTATTTACTCAAATTTATTCATAACTAAAAAAAAAATTGGAAAACAGTCGACTTGACGGGCTATCCCTGCAACTTCCCACTATTTTTGGACATTAAGTGCATACAATTTTGTGAATTTTAGTGCTTCTAACTTCGCAAAGCTTTTAATTAAAAAAAACATTATTTTTTGAAATTTTAAATTAAAATAAGCTCACTCGGCAAACATTAACTATCTACTATAAGTGTGTGAGGATGTACTTATAATCGAAAGCGTTATAAGCAATAAAAGTATGCTTTATTTAGGTTAATGAATTAATATTTATTAAAATAACGACTATATTTTGAATTATAATTTCTGATAGCTATCTAAACATCAAAAATAATTATTTACATTGTTACTATGTTAATTATGGCAGTTGAAAAAAAAATTAATCTCTCAGTGCAATAGAGTGTACAATATTCTTGGTTAGTCCGTCTTTAGCCAACACAAACAAACTGGATGGTTTCCCACCGCGAGAATATGCCACATATAGTTGTCCGTGGGAAAAGCATGGTGTTCCCAAATCATACAGAGGACAAACCTTTTTTATAAACGCACAAAAAATTAAGAGCGAATACCTAATTTTAATTAAAACACTTGTAGTTCTTTTTACATTATTTTCATAGTAAGCTAACATAGTACCTACTGATTTAACGAAAACAAAGGTTAGTGGCCTTTACATCATTGGATGCGTTTCGCCCAAATAGGTATATATACACGGTGGGCTTATCAATAAGATGCCGTGTACCTATTTTTCTTAGACGCATGATTTGTTTTGGTCACTAACCTTTGTTTTCGTGAAAATCTTTCACTTATACATCACAAACCAAAAACAATAATTTGTTATTGTTTTAATTTTTTTAATTTCTTGTAAAACCTGGCCACGGGTAATCTTTCTTTTAAGTTGGTGCATAACCTTAAACAAGGTTCCCAACAATATAATTAACAGCAGTAATTGCAAATTTGTTTAATAAGGTCTCTTCCATCGACCAAAACAAATCATGCGTCTTAGAAAAATAGGTACACGGCATCTTATTGATAAGCCCACCGTGTATATATACCTATTTGGGCGAAACGCATCCAATGATGTAAAGGCCACTAACCTTTGTTTTCGTGAAAATCTTTCACTTATACATCACAAACCAAAAACAATAATTTGTTATTGTTTTAATTTTTTTAATTTCCTACTGATTTAAGGCAAAATAAGAAGTCACCCTGGAAACTCGTATACAGCTTCATATTGGCGTACTAAAAGTTGTGTGCAAAGGATAATGGCACTGACGGCTCCGAAGAACCACCGCCTAATGACATACACCCAATCCTTTTGTGTGCGTTGTTAGTTCTACAAAGATTGAAGGGGAAAGACAATATTTCGTCGAAACGAACGACTAAGATGAGATGCACTTTTCATGACAATTATAGTTTTGGAAAATTTGTCACTTCCTCGCAAGAGGCCGGAGCAGGACCCCTGAAAAAACATTAGATGTACTCAGGGCTCGGACCCAGAACTACGAAAAGTTAGTTATTCAATGTCAAAAGTAACAATAACAGCGTGTTTCGCGATTATCTCGGTTTCTCTCAAATAAGTGATGCTGACATCTATTATCAAAATTGTAGAGCATACAATTTGCGACAAATTTCAAAAAAATATTTTTTTTCATGCCCTCAACTGTTTTGAGATAGAGGGCGGAAACCGTATCGCGCCACTCAGCTATACATACTGTAATGAAAGGTCGTGAGTTAGAAAAAAGTTGTTCCTTCGAAATATTGTCCAGGCTGCTGAAGGAGTTAACATACTAAAAGTCCCGACGTCTAGAAGGTGAGCCGTGAAAAGGGAAGGGTCATAAGGGCCCTTTTTTTATCTTTCGCTTATATTAAATTACAGCTCATAAAATTTACTACAATATTTTGTTATTTGATTTTTTTTTTTTGAGTCTCAACCGTTTGAAGCTATGCATCGCTTAAGAGAAAATTCTTACTCAGTGTTTATTTACATGAGATCAATTAATCAACTGAGAGTTAAAACTATTTTTTGTCAGATTAATAAATTGTAGATAAATAATTATTGCACTGGAAATTAATGATAAATTTACGATGATAGTAAAATTAACATCAGAGTTGCACAGAAAAATTACACTGCTACGATAGATACACAAATAAAACCAAAAGAAATGGCCGAAAAATTTATAGTGAGTGGGAGAGTAGACCGCATCCCTACTCCGTGATGTTTGCTGAATGAGTGGTGACACCTGACGGGGATAACTGATCGATTGATAATTGATCAGTTGTCGACCGGTGAGGGCGGGAGATCAAATTAAATTGGTTTGATCAGAGTAATATGAATTTTTTCGTTCTAAGTCATGACAAAATAAAAAAACAATTCTTGCAAAATAAATTAAAGTTTTTAATTGACAAATAAAAATAGGGATAGATCGTAGAGGGGTGAAAATTAAGGGTTGTATGTATTTTTGTATGCTGTATCATAAAAAAATTTAAAAAAAAAGTCTGTCCAAAAAAATAAAAAAAAAATTAGGGGTGGACCACCCTTAACATTTAGGGGGATGAAAAATAGATGTTGTCCGATTCTCCACCCTGGCCGATATGCATGCTTCGGATGACGAAAATCGGTCGAGCCGTTTCGGAGGAGATAGATTACAAACACCGTGACAGGAGAATTTTATATATAAGATTAAATTTCTTTTAAGAAACTAAATATTGAAATTGGGCTGTTGAATGCATAAGACCAAAATCAAGGAATTTGAAAATTTTTTTTTTTTTTTGGGATTTATATTTTGGAAAGGTTAATTTTTGGACAAAAATCTTCATGCTTTATATTAAAGAACATTAAATTCTATAACTTTTGTTGCTCATTCCTTCAGTTCATTTCCCAACGGTTTCCGAGCTTAGAGGGTGGTAAAGTGCATTAAACTCCCGTTAAGAAAATTAACTTTTGAATTCAGTTTATTGAGTGCATAAGACAAAATTTATCTGATTTCACAAAATTGAAAAATTTTATGTGACATCGTTAAGACCGCATCGAACAAATTGGTGAATATACTGATGTGGAGTGGATAGTATTATAGAAGACCCAAAAAAGTCGATTTGAAGTTAACAAAAATCACCATGCCGCCACAACTGCAAGAAACGGTAGTGGAGGCAATAAGAATGGTGCTGGAGAAGTACTGGTCTGCTTAAAACTACTCAGTACAACATTCAACTCGAAATTCGTAAAATAAATTAAAAAAATTGCGAAGTTCTTAAACAATAAATAATCTGGCAGTGAAATATGTAAGTGATTCTACAAAAAGTGGAATAAAATACTCATAATTTAAAATGCATCAATTTTTAGAAAAAAAAAGTGGTCAAGGGACTAAAATTATGTTACCAGGGGACTGATAAAAAACAATTATATCTTATAAATTATTGCACTCATTCAAATCAAAATATGGCTTTTTTTTAAATGGCAGAAACAACTGATCGATATCAGCATTATTTATCGTGATAAGGTATAGCATTATATTGTACCTAATTGACTCTGAAAGTCCTGCTTAAATAAGTTTTTATAGCTTCAATATCGCCGTTAAATCGTTATGTTGGATTATCAATTTAAGATTGCATAGCGAAACTTTAGTCCCTTTTTCATAAAATTGCCAGGGTAGGAACTGAGCCCAGCCCAAGAGACTGAGTTATTTTACATATTTTAACCAAGAAAAATAAAAAAGCTTAGTTTAAAAGAATAAAAAGCAGAAAATATATTGGGATGGGGAATGAGAATAAGACCCTATGAAGAATTTTTTATGCAAGAAAAAAAACTGCGATCTGCACAATTTTGATTTCGCATATAGATTTCGATAAGATTTATATTTATACGAAAAAATCAGAATGAATGAATGCAATGGCTTAAAATTATTTTCACGGATCTCGAAAATTCCATCGTTTGTAGAATCACCCATATTTATTTTGACACACCCAAGTTTCGTCAAGTATTTACACTATGTAAATGTACATAATATATAAGTAAAGAAATTCTTTAATAAAAGACCACATGGCAAAAAGACTATAACTGACATTCGGACATCAATTATGAATTTTTTGGTTGTGAACTTCTGAACCTGCGCCAAAACTTATCAACGCCACGACCTATCAACGGGAGGTTAAGGATATATCTCATAAATTCCGTGAATTAGCAATATATGTTACTTTAATCAAACTTGTTTGGCCTTATACCGACTATCTTGTTAATTAACTTACCGATTTTAATGAAAAATGATAATTCTGGAATGCCTAATAAATATTGCAGAAAAATATTTAAAAAAAAATAAAAAATTAACTTTTTTTTACGTCAAATGAATTTCCAAGTCGTAAGACAGCAAATAATTAAAAAAAGAGCGCAAGTTCGTGCTTCGTAGTCATGCAATTTATTTTTGTCAAATTGGATTGCTTGTGCATTACATTGCGTTGCATTGGTGGCCGAATGGCCTTACTATCTTTGCAGTGACTGAAGGAAATTTTAAATTGGTAATTTACACACCTAAAACATGGCTGCAATTGATAATTAAAAGAGAACAACATTTAATTCAGAATCAATTGAAACGTATTATAATCCACATACACTTATTTTGCGTTATTTATATTGATATTTTTTGAGTTTCATTTTTACACTAACCTTAATATTTAAATATGTTTATTTATATTTAATCTAAAGGGCTATCAGTCTCATTTTTTCGAATTTCATTTTTATTCATTGCGATCAACTTTTGATAAACTTTTTCTTATTAAAAAAATGTTTTAAAACGCTTTATTTTATCCGCAAAAAATTTTATACACAAAAATTACTCGAAATGCCTTCTGTGCACTCAAGACATATCAACTAAACTAAAATTCAGAATTTGAAGACAAAGATATACATTGCAGAAGATATTCCAGTCTAAGAACTTGAAGAAGAACAACAAAAGCGAAAAATCGAAATGAAAAAACATTATTCAAATATCCTTGAATGCTTTTTAAGACATTATAAGCAATAAAATAATTGAACAAATGTTTTTTTTTTTAAATTTCGCCAACATGGGGTCTGATGCTGCCGTGTGGCGCAAATAAAAAAAAAATCTGTTTAAAAACGCAATAAGCAATTCAAGTTGAAGATCTTTTGTTTTGAATAAATTGAGAATGTAGGCGTGAAATTTTATTAAAAACACGAAAGCAAAAAAGTTTCATCACGTCATTTTACTTGAATATTTTATTTAATTGCACATTTTGGTTCGTTTTGGAAAATCTTAAGCGAATGCTGTTGAGGTTATGAACTTAAATGAGATTACTTTCTGTTTATTCGATGAATAAAACAGAACAAAAATGTTGAATGTTCCATCACGCATGATCAATTTCAATGCGTAAAAGTATTAATAAAGCTAATCTAACAATTTAATGAATTGTGAACTTCAAATCAAAAACCAATGAAGTATTTGAATTTACATAATAAATTAATTTTTTTTTAAATAAAAAATTTGTTCGCTTCGCGTGTCCTTGATCTGAAGAAATTGATGTTTAGCTTTTCTTTAACATTCAAGTTCTGTGCTTGTGCACACAGTTGTTGCATACTTTTTGGCGAGGTAGTAATGTTGAATAAAATATGTACGTGTCGCGTTGCAAGTGTTTAATTTTATTTGCAGGTACTACATATGCAAAAATGCGCAATGGCTTATCTTGAACTCTAATATTCAACTGATTCTTTCAGCTTCTGTATAACTAGTAACCAAAATTTGCCTTTCAAAAATAGAACCTGTAGTTTATTTAAACCTTAGGGAGGATCCAACTACGTTAGACCAATTTTCAGCACAAAGGAATATGTATGTATATCGGAAAGCAACGAAGGGTTTTGGCTACTTTTTATGGTTTATCTATTTACTCCACTTCATATACTTTCTGAAAATTATATACATATGAAGGTCGGAACTCAATTAAGAGAATCATTGCTTGAAATTAAACACTTTTACTGAATGTTTGTGGGTTATTTTTTTCGATTTTTCCAACTCATTGTTATAGCCCAGGAATTTTGTTCTAAATAATTTTAACAGCAACCGCTAATTTTCCAGAGTTGTAGAGCTAGTTGATAGTATTTAAGCAAAAGCCCCCAGATCAAAGTGTTGATCAATCTCTAAAGTCAGGGTTGCCAACTATAATTTTAGTAAAAAACAATTTGAAAAAAACATCACATACTTAAACCTAAAAACTATTTTAAATTGCACAGGAATACATTTTGCGTTATTCAAAATTCGTTGTTCGTTGAAATTTCAAATCAAAAATAAATAAAGTTCACGACTGGGTCGCATGAACTTGCTCTTGTAGCAAATTGCCACATAAATAAAATTAAATTTTATGAAAATAAATTTAAGATTTTATAAAAGAAAAATAAGAACAAAATCAAATGAATTGTTTTTAAAAGTGCTAAAACTACTTTTTAGAAAGATTCAAACGAAAATCAAAGTATGCAGAAAATTTTATTGCAAGTTTACAAAAAAAATAATTCCAAAAGCGTAAGACCGGATTTTAAATTAATAGATATTTCCTAAAATTTTTTTACGAACTTAAAAAACTCCACAAAAAATAATTTTTTTTTTGTAAATTCAATAATTGGAAAACGATTTGACTAAAAAAATTATTTTTTGTGCATAAAATGCAAACTATTTAGCACTTTAAATTGGAGTTTTTTAAGTTCGTAAAAATTTTTAGGAAATATCGATTAATTTAAATTAATTAAATAATTTTTGCAAAATGTTGGTATCGAAGTTTTATCAAGTCATCTAGGTTTCTCCAGAAATTTTTTTTAAATTAAAACTCCGTTTAGGCAGGGGGCAATTTTCTAAAACATTGACTTAAATCAGAAAAAAAATTATTTAAAAACAACGGATAATGATAAAACTAGAAATATTTTTTTTCCAAGAAAAACACCAATTATTAATTAGGGGATTATCTCTTTTTTATTTTTTATTACATACCATCCGATTTTAATCAAATAATAAAAAAAAAGAATTAACTTATTATTTTACTTACTAGTTTTACTTTTAATTTTTTGCAAATTTATCTATGGATAGAGCGCTAAATTTAGTGCGTTTCAACGGGTTTATATTTTTATTTAGAGATATTGGCTATTCATGGATAAATCAGTGCGGTTACTACTGTCAAAAAGTTTTGAGACAAATTTCATGTTGTAATAAACTAGCTTGTACTAGCTATCATAACTTCAAAAACACATAAAGAATCTATTTTTTTTTTTTTTTTATATTGAACGCGCACTAAAGGGGTTATGAATACCCTTATAATGATTAAACACAGTGCGAGCAATTAGGAAATGAGGATAGGATTAGAAAGGAGAAACCGATGCACATTGGTTTTGAATATCTGCAGACTGTAATGAGTGGGAAATACTGTGTCTGGTAAAGCATTCCACATTCGCGTAGTGCGGCTAAAGAAAGAATCTCTGTACTTAACAGTACGTCCGAAATTGGGCTCAAGGGTAAACTGATGGGCATTCCTAGCAGTACGGGTATTACGGTTGAATTGTTTAAGGGGAGGAATGCAACTGGCTACTTCACTAGAGAATTGTTTATAAAAATAACGATAAAACAATGACAGGCATGAGACCTTGCGGCGGTGTTCAAGAGAAGCAAATGTCTCAGTAAGAGAACGATCTCCTATCATTTTTAGAGCTCTTTTTTCAATTCTATCCAGAAGACTCAAGTACGTTATTGGGGCTCTAGCCCAAATATGAGAGTTATAGGTACTCAAGTTTGGGACGAATAAAAGCTTTGTAAATTGTAGCCAGATCAGAAGGGGTAAAAAACTTCTTGCATCTTCGGAGAAAACCTAAACACTTAGCAGCATTTTTGGCGATGTCAATTATATGATCACTCCACAGCAAGTGGTTTGTGATGCACATACCTAGTACCGATAGTTGTTCAATCTCCTCGATGCAAGTACCACCCATGGATAGTGGCATTGGGGGAGGGTTACGCTTTTGCGACAGTAGGCAGCATTGAGTTTTCGAAGCATTAAATTCTACACGGTTTTTAAATCCCCATTGAACAATGCTGTCAATATCAGAATTTAATGAGCTTATCATACGCTGCCGTTGGTAGTCCACATCCGAAGAACAAGGATGAGAATCTAAAAACGAATATGAAAAGCAGAGGGTACTGTCATCAGCGAAACAATGTAGTGGGTTAGAAGTTTCAGACAAAAGATCATTTATAAAAATAAGGAAGAGCGTCGGAGACAAACTATGGTCAACAACTAAAATAACCAATGGTTACACTTAACCAGAGCTGAAAAGACTGGCCCTTATTGTGTCATATTGCGATTCAACTACAATTTGTATCTCTTCTATATCAGACAAAATGCACAAATAATAATCACCAGCACATCAATTTATGAAATTAAATAAAAAAAAAGTCACTTCAAAAGCCTATTTAAAATGACCAGAGAGGTCATCGCTTATTATTTGTATAGCGCTATTAAAATAAGATTGTGTTTGTTTATTTTGTTATTATTATAAGTATATGTATAGATGAATCTATAATACGCCCGCACAATAAATTTTATGAAAACTAGAACAAAACATAAAACGCCATCCCATTGAGATACAGCTGTGAACGAAACGAACGAGCGACATATATACACATTACACACCCACAACAGATGTATGGTGTTTCCTAATTTGCGTGCAATTTCAAGGACTTAAAAATAAATTAATTAAAAAAAAAATTAATTAAACTAAAAGCAACTCAACATATTGATGGAAATAGTTCGTGTTGAAATTAGAATTACGTCACTATAACTCGAAATATTTATTTGGACAACATCTATATACACAATTCCAGTGTGTATGTATTTCAAAAATTTTTCTGTGAATAGAAAATATAAACAAAATAATTTCCTAAGCCAAGAACCCTCTCTAAGAAGTTATAATAAACATCTTTCCTAATGCCGGCATGAATTGGAATACACTTTCGAAATTTCATCTGATTAAGGGAATTTTCAAAGCATTCTTTTTCAATTTATCGTCTAAAGCGATTGCTGCAGTTTGTCCAATGAACTTAAACAGAATAACATCTGTGATTTGATTTGTCATCACTCGAAAGAGTGCCCTTCACTTCGGGCAGATAGATATGTATATATAACTCTTTAGATATCTTTCACATATCCATTCATTTATTCTCATTCTCTGGCAAAAAGATAAACTGATACTTTGTGAGTGATTTCAATAATAGAATAGAATGACCTAAATCAAAAAGAGTTGTTGAACCAATCAACCACGAGATAATTTGTAAAGATATTCATACATACATACATCTAACGGGTTTGATAATATAATTTATTGGTGACACAAAAGGGGAAGGACAACGATGATGCTGCCATTCTGCCACCGACCGGCTGCGGCAGTAGCAACAACTAATTAGAATATTTCGAGTGGGTGGGTGGTTTTCGCCATATGCTTGTGACCGTTTTTATTACAGAATTCTTGTGTTATCGAAAATGTGTGAACAATTTTTTGAATTTTATGACACAGTTGATTAGTCATTTTTTGTTGCTTAATTTGTGTGGTATTTTTTTATTTGAATGCGAATTATGAGTGTTTAAATTAAATTGAGCTTTTATCGTTATAATAGCGAGCTTTTCTTTTGCTGCTGTGTAATGAGTATTCGACTTTTATACGGATTCTTTAAGCATAATTTAAACAGAATTGGTGCAATTTATCTCCTAGAAAATTTACTTGGTAAATTTCAATTTGAAAATAATAAACAGTTGTAGATATACATATGTATTACTAAAATATCACTGGGAAATGAATTGGAGGATTTCTTATACATGAATAATTCTATTTTTATTTACTAAGGACTTCATATCCTTAAGTTCTAAGTTGCATAATATAGAACACAGTTCTTATGAAAATTTGTTTTGGGAGGCTTTGGAGGCTTTGTCCCTTGAGGCCGGGACAGCATTTTTCCCAATTTTCTGAAGATGCTGCAAAAAACCTCGGCAAAAAACTACTACTTAAGGTCCCGTTCTACTAACCTCTTTTCGAGTAGAACAGCATTGCCCATAGAAAAAAAGTGAATCTTAATCCCACTCTTACTTTCGTTGGAATGCAAATACGTCCAACGTCACCGATTTCCAATTTTATATAGGAACGCTTATAAGCAATCAGCTCTTTAGAAATATATTGAAAAAAGTACTTTAAAAAAAGCTTGTAACCAGAGGCGTACCGAGAGGGGGGTCCCCCCCCCCAAGAATTTACAGAGTCGGTCAAGTCGGCAATTTTGAAAATTTATAAAACTGCAGTCGGCATTTTCAAGAGTTTCAAACTAAGTTCAGCAAGTTGGCATTTCCAATTTTTTGAATTTTTAGTATGATAGTTGGAATTTTCATAGGTTTTTATACATATTCAAAGAAAAAAGTCGGCATTTTCAATTTTTCCGAATTTTAAGTGTGAAAGTCTAGCAATAAATATAAAAACCTGCAAAAATGCCGACTTTCACACTGAAAAAATTCGAAAAATTGAAAATGCCGACTTTCTTGCTAGAATATGTATAAAAACCTACAAAAATACCGACTTTCACACTTAAAATTCGAAAAAATTGAAAAAATGAAACGTTTTGCTAGATACATCTGCAAGGGAAGAAAACATTTGGTAAGAACAAGAAATACCATTTAAGAATCTTGCAGTTCTTAATTACCGTCGCGAGGACTTTAGGAAGGCAAGGACTAGCTTTTCGCGGTCACGCTGAATCACTAGAGGACTGTGATGGAAATTTTCGTCAAATTGTGCTTTTGATCTCACGACATTGTCCTCTAATGAAAAAATGGTTGGATGAATCGTCAAAAAGACCACGTCATGTGACTAACCTTAGTCCGCGTACCCAAATGAGTTCATCGATTTATTGGGAACTAAAATTCAAAAAGCCATTGTCGATGAAATCAACTCGGCGCGTATTTTTTCTGTAATGGTTGACACAACTCCAGACTCATCACAAGATCGACTTGCTATTAACATTCGATATTTAGTCCAAACAAACAATGGACCTGTCCCTACTGAGCGTCTGCTGAAAATTGATGTCGTCCTAACGAAAAAAACGGGAGAAGAGTTGGCTCAAAAAATTGTAGTTAATCTTCAGACACTATGCGAATATCTGTCGAAAATATCGTTTTTCAGTCCTATGACTTTGCTAAAAATAGGTCTGAAATGTATAAGGTACGCAGCAAAAACTATCAGAAAAGTGCAATAAAAAAATACTTTACATTCCATGTCAAGCACATCGTATCAATATATTCGTAGAAACAGCATGCAATGCGAGTGTTTTAATTAAAGAGTTTTTCAATGTTTTGGAAGCATTGTATGTGTTCTTCTATGGCAGCACAAAACGTTATCAACGCATGCTTGAAGAATTCAAAAACATTGAAAATTCATTGCAATTAAAAAACTTATCTAAAAATCGATGGACAGCTAGAACCGAAACAGTTAAGGTTGTGTGGATTTCTTTCGAAGGTATTGTTCATGCTTTGGAAGAAATTAAAACCGATGCTATTTCTTTTGATATTAATTCACGTACCTCCGCTTCTGGTCTGCTCAAAAAAATCTTGCATTTCGATTTTATCAGTTCCTTATATTTTGGTAAAAATGTGATGTTTAAAGTCAAAAAATTGACAGAAAATTTAGAAGGTGAAGAATTGAACGTCATTGATGCTCTACTGTTGGTTCAAAGCACATCAGGGTCATTCCAACAAATGAACGACGATGACAGCCAAATAGATTCTTTTTTTTAAACAGTTCCTCTTCATTCGCTGAAAAATTACAGATAAATCCCGAGAATGACTTTTTGAAACATCACAGAACTTGCCGTGTACCAAGAAGAATTGATGAAAATCCAGAAACTGCTTTCGATTTTGATTTTCTTACGTTTTATAGAAAAGGGTTTAGAACGGTTTTGCAAATTTTTACCACGTGCATTACAAATAATTTGAAAGATACTTTTTCATTTTTCGAACCTCTTCAAAAGATTTTTGAAATTCCAGTTAACAGAAGCAATGTTACGATAGAATCAGTCGAATCCATTTCGCATTTGGAACCCAAATTATTTCAAGAGGAACC
Organism: Baccha elongata; assembly: GCA_951217065.1. NCBI lineage: Eukaryota > Metazoa > Arthropoda > Insecta > Diptera > Syrphidae > Baccha > Baccha elongata. Next base: position 54,517,711 of record OX578272.1, on the reverse strand, counting down.
AGAGTGTTTGCTTTCTGAGCTGCAAATACTGCTTGATGCATGTACGAAGTGTACGAACTTCGAAGACATTTCCAAAGTAGTGTTCAATTTAAAAAATGTAATTCCGTTGGCGTACAAACTTGTTTGCTTCATTTTGACTGACTGCTCCTGTGACGTCAGCTTCATGTGAACGTTCGTTCAGTAAACTAAAAGTTTTAAATCATTTGCGAACGACAAAGGGTGATGAACGTTTAAATGCATTGATGCTGCTCTATTCTTCAAAAGATATAGTATACAAAATATATATATAGATATACAAAATCCTTACTTAAACACCGCCGAATTAAAATCCGACATGGAGCAGTCTAATATAAAACAATTATAATTGTTGTTTTATTATTATTTACATAATGCATCGAATTGTGTATAAGGAATTTATAACTTTACTGTAAAAATAATAATAAGTAGTAAGTAAGTAACAAATGCATTTATTAACAAAATGTATTTAATTTTTTTAATAACATGTGAATTTTAAAGCTATGGCTTAGTTTTCAGGCTAGTTAGCATTTTAATACATATAATTGTGTTTATATTTATAAAATGTTTAATCAATTAATTTTAAAATCAAAAACATTCATTAAAAATAATAAATATTCCCTTGTATTATATATATGTATTATATAAATGTATTATATAAATCTAAATTCATGACACTGTTTCATTATTATTTTCTTCTTCTATAAAATACTGTTGCATTAATTATTTATTTATTTATTCCATTTATATTATTGAAAACTATTCATAAAAACAAATTCTTTTAACTTTTTTTACATTGCTCTTAAAAGAATTCACGTGGTATATTTTTTCAATATTACAGTTGATACTCAATATTTTTATATAGTTTCATGGAAATTTATTGATTATTCAAAACATCCAGTCATTTATTTACTTTTTAGTATAGCGATGACTGCAGTCGGCAAATGTCCAAAATAAGTCGGCAAATTCCTAATTTCAGTAAAACTCACTCCCCCACCGCTCTCGGTGCGCCCCTGCTTGTAACTTACATAAAGTTAGATGCAACGAGACATATTCAACGGTGGAGCTTAGCACCAGGGGACAACAACACAGCTTCAACACCAAAAACTGAAACAAAATTCATCAACCAAAACCTAGAACTTCAAAGTTTTGACTAAACTCATGTTTATACAAATCTGTTCAGTTTTACAAAAATCTTGAAGATAAAGTTAAAATGTTATTACCATCGAAGTTTAAAGTTAATTTAACTGATAATATTATGAATCGTATTAATAATTTACTTGTTAAGTCTGTTCTTTCGAAAATGTATCAGATTTGTTTATTTTTGTCACTCTTTTCTTTTATCTTGTGCATTTGAATTAACTTATCATTGTCAATACCTATTGGAATAAAATATCAAAATATGAAAGTTTAGTTCTGAAATAAGACCAGAAAAACAGCTTTTTCTGGTTTTATTTTAGGTCAAAATAAAGAAATGTTACAAAAATTCATTTAATTTAATTTAAAAATGTTTCATTTTGGCAGTTTTTCTTTTTGGTTTAAAAATTACAAATATAGCTTTTTCCTATTTTTATATGAAGAAAAAGCCAAAAAGTACAAGTAGTATTGGATGGTTTGAAGTCTGAAATCTTTAAAATAAATGCTGGTGTGCTCTAGCGCTCTGGCTTGAATTCAAATGCCTAAACAGTGAACACAAAGCGATGGTGCTGGAACTGGAGCTGCAACTGGAATAGCTGTCAAAATATTGAATACACACCAATACAATATTAAAAACACAACGCGACGCAACTGTACTCGGTTCTACAGTCGTTTCTAAACAAGTTCACCAACTTTTAACTTTCGACGCACAGCACTTTTGACGTTTCACGACAAATTAAAAAAAAAAACTATTTACCGTACCGCAACCGCGTGTTTTTTGAAGAAGTGTTTTATTGAATGTGATAAAAAGAAAATGAGTTAATTAAGGTGAAATTTTGTTTCTCTTGATAATTTTGGAATCAAATTCTATAACCAGCTGATACAAACGATATAAAATATAAGAAAGCTGTGCAGTACCAATTGTAGGCATCACGCAAAAAACGAGACGTATGACATTTTTTGACATCTGTTCCAGCTCTAGCTTCAGTTACAGTTGCAGCAGACTATTATGTTCAGCTAGTTAAGCGATTTCAATCAATTTAAATTGAAAAAGCTCTTACATACTAAGTAAAAAGTAAGAAGGTAAAAAGGTAAAAAATATTGCCTAAACGCTATCAAAATTTCTTCTAAAAATAATTAAATATACCAACTGAAGTTTCTACCATTATTATTTACTGAACAATATGCGTAAACATGGCTCAGGTCATGGTTGTTAAAGAAAGATTTCGACTACAGACCGAGTTTTTTTTTAGAATGTACATATCTGAAAAAATCATATCTCGTAATAATTTTCTCAATTCAAATTTAATTTGATAGTTCAATTGGATAAAATTAAATTAATAAAGTATTAATTTCAAAATCACTTTCTAAAATCGTGTTTTTTAATTGGGTTTAAACAACAAATTTCAAAAACTTAAAAGCGGCATTCATCTTTGTACACTTGAAAGAAGTAGTGCAACGTCTAAAATAAAAGATGAGCCACCATTTAAATTAATCACTCCTAATTATTAAATTTGACTAAATGCCTTAATTTTATATTTGATTCATATTTAGAATTTTCAAATATCCTGTTTCGAAGAAACGAACATGAAAAATGAATCAACTTAGAATAAATCTGAAATATATAGAAACTTATATTTGATATAAATATGATTTGTCTGAAAACGCATGTTACAATTTGTTTCTATTTCCCTAAAGATTAACATTTCAATTTTCATTTTTCTAACATTAATCATAAAAAAATCTGTTTATGTTATAACGTCAATCATAAATTAATTTCTTAATCCTTTCGAAAAAGTTATCTTTCATTCTTTTTTTTTTAAATTCTATAAATGAAATCTGAGTTGGAATGAATTAACAACAAAACAATTAATTTGATTGAAGGTCTACGCATCTGACTTTTGACCATGAGACACTTCTTTCAAGTGCACAGCAATGATGATGTTGAGTTTATTGTTTTGTAATATATTATTTAAGACACTTATAGTTGATTTAAAACATTATAATATATGTTTTATTGTTTGTGTTTTTTTTTAAATGATTCATTAATAATAATGCGTTGCCATCGTCAAAAATAGAAGGAAAATATTTGAAATAAAAATCTATTTTTAATGAAAGTGTGATTTTTATATTTAACTTTTTTGTTTGTGAAATTTGGTACTAGTCCAAAAATGTATATTATGGAATGATTTGCAATGGTGACGTAAAATACCTATAGAAAAATATTAATATTCTGTGGACCTTTGGTTAGTTTGGTTGGTTTGGTTAAAATTAGTTATATAATAAATTATTGTTTTATCATTAATTAAGAAAACAACATTTTAATAAGACAAACTGAATGAGAATGAAAATAATTTAGTTGAAACATAAAGCTTTGATAAACATACATATTTGATAAAATATTATAATTTGAACGACAAGTATATTTTTTCAACAATACCACCGTTGATTATTTTTTTAATATGGTTTTATTTCGTTTTCGGAAGTGTAATAATACCCATTTCAACTAATTTTGTTTACAAAAAAAGTGCAAACAATCTTTTTTGACAATATTGCAGCTCTATTGTATTGGAAATTATTAAAAATTAATAACGGCATTTTGAGATGTTGGTCGTAACTTTTGTTATGAAAAAAATTCTGAATTTCATTGAAAAATTTTCTATACATTTATAGCGATAAAGCTTACTTTTGCCTTAATGGCCTTGTAAATAAGCAAAACAAAATGATTTTGTTTCAAGAGACTTCATTACAAAATTAAACCTATGTATGTATCTATATGTATATATACATATGTATACGTTTCAAAAGTTGCAATCATCGACTCAGAATTTCGTTATCAATTTTTAATAATATACAGGGTGTACCGAAACTCAACGTCAAGCGGGTACGGGGTGATATGGTAGGTGTTGTTCCCGTACTGGGAAAAGTAAGAATATCAATATTTAGAAAAATGATGAAAATCGATACCCTGTGCCACATTTTGTACGCACTGTGGTCACAAATGTTCATATTTTGCAGTGATTTTTTGTCTACGTAATCCTTGATAAAAAGCAATGCTATATTGATCGCAATCTCAAAACCAAAAATAAATATTGTAAGTTTCGCAAGAAAAATTAAATTTGAATGAGTCATTCGAAAAAGTTCTATTTCTAGTCCCATAATTTGCTACAAGAGCAAGTTCGTGCAACTCAGTCGGGCATTTTATTTAAAATAAATTTAAAAACTGTACAAATACTTATTTTGAAAAATGTTTTTTTCTATTTTTTTTTAAGGCAAAGCAGGAGCATCCGAACATTAAATTTCGACAAAATCAGTTTAACAGTTTACGAGACAATCAGTATAAAAAAGTGAAAAAAAAATTCTAGTGTTTAATTAATGTATCACCACTTACAAATAATAAAAAAGTTTTTTTTTTATCTTACCAGCATTATGAAAAAGTGGTAAATACAGCAAAAACTGTTGAAAATTGTAATCAATATTTTCAAATTCATGCTTCTGGCATATGTTTTTTCAGTCAGAATAATATTTTGCAAGGCAAAGTTTCATCAAGATGCTATGAACTCTTAAGATGACTTCATAAATAGATAGCAAAATAAAGGCCAGTGAAAAACAGATTATATTTTATTATCATTGAGCTTTGTTTAAATCATTAAATCACATGTATGTATAATTGTATACATATGTCCAACAGTATAGTTTCAAAATGAAAGAAATAACTGAGGCAATCACTGAACAAATAAAAATAATTATTTAAGTTTTATTTTACTTATCAATCCGTTAAGATTATCCCTGATTTAACTAAAAAGACATAGCAAAATTATCAGTATTTGTATTAATATTGTAATGCATATGCAGCGAGACGGCATTGTCATTGCCCACTTATTTTATTTTAGTTTATTCTTGTAATAATATATCATGTAAAAATTGTTTAATACACAAAATAAAATTATATTATATGATGCATACAAAGAGGAGAAGCGATCAATTAACAACTTAATAAATCCTCTATCATTGTCATCAAGTTTAAGCTTTCTTCATTTATAAAGTGTTACTAGTGATCACCATATACAATCAAACATGACAATACGATGATAGCGAAGTCGAAAAAAGTGGGTCTGGAAATTCTGTCTGTGTGTCAGTCTGTCATTCGCACCTGCAGCTTAAACGGTTGGGCCGATATCCTTCAAACTTGGTGTGTAGGCTTTTTATGGTGTACGTCAGGGGTGTTTTTCGAATTTTTTTTCTAGGCCTTAATATAACGGTACCTGCCATATAACGGTAATGAAAAAATTTATTTTTTTGACATGAATGTTACTGTATGAAAGGCCTTTTAGACGATTGAAACCGTTATTCTTCAAAAACAGTTTTTTTTTTTCATTTTTACTTTCTCGTTAACGATTCAACGGATCTTCACCAAATTTTATTTTAAAAAAGGCCTAGATAGCTGAATGATAATGGCGTACTTAATTTTTTCATAGCTTTTCTAAAAAAAAATATATTAATTAAACTAATTTTTTTTTTCAAAATTTAATATTTTGAAAACCAATTGATGTATTTTTTTTTTGTTTAGTTTTCTATTAACTTTTTAAAATTGACATACTCAAAATTCTTCATAAATTTTTTTTAAAAAGTTATTTAAACAAAAATCGATTTTTTCAAAAACTGTTCGTTCGATTTTCGTAAAAAAAACTCTAAAATATATTACTGGCATACCACGATTTTCCGGGAAAACTCTGTTTTGTTATAAGTTATTTTTCAAATTAATTTTTTTTAATTATTGCGTTTTAGATTTATTAAAAGAATTTAAAAAATTATTTCAAGTACAAAAATTGAAAGACTACAACATGCAAGAGAAAAAAGCGAGACCCATTTATGCCTTTTTACTGTTAAGTCCTAGCTTACCTGCCACAAGAGCAAGTTTGTGCGACCCAGTCGTACCTTTTATTTTTTTTTTTAACTTAAAAAAGACAAATTTATAATGAGAAAATTCATATTGAATGTCGTACTAACATATTCACTCAGAGAAAAATCACGTCTTACTTTCATTATATCAAGTAAAATTAGCTTTAAGACTTACGAAAAATACTTTAGTCGAGATTATAATTTTGTCTTAAAGAGAACCATTTGGAGAGTCTAAATCCACAAAGTTCATAAAAAAAATGTCTGCGTTGTCCGCCATTTTGAAAAAGGCGTAAATGCAATTTACTCGACTTCTGTTGGTCGTATAATAATGAACTTTTTTTAGTCTTATGAGGAAAAATATTTGATTTAATTTCATTCATTTGAAATTAAATGATATCGATTTCCAAAATTTTGTCAGTTTTTTGTCAATAACTTTTTATGGTAAAAATCTGCCAAAAATATTTGTGAGACAAAGTTCTAGGAAATATTTTTCCTCATAAATCTAAAAAAAGTTCATTATTATACGACCAACAGAAGCCGAGAAAATCGCATTAATTAGAGTTTTATTTTAATACTAACTGTTACCCGCCGCGTTAAACGTAACCTAACATCACCCCTACTGAGGGGATTGTTAAATTGCCTAAGTTACCCCTGACAACTATATATCTATATCAGTGAAAATTCCGTCAAAATCGGTCAAGCCGTTTCCGAAATTAGCCAGAACAAACAGATCGACAAACATTTTAGAAATAGTTTTTTTTTTTTGTTATAAGTACCGTATCTTTATATGCTTTCATATGCATCTTGTAAAAAGCTGTTATTTAAGCATTACAAACAGACACATCGTTTTATTAATATGCTTACTCGGCATGAAGAGTTCAGGGAAAAAATGGCACAGGTCCACTTTTTCTTAAACTAATGATGACATCTTGTAGCTCCTTGTTTGTGAGTAAGTGATTCTATCATAAAATAAAATAAAAACTGTACCATGTTTGTGAAAACTTAACGTTCACCGATAAATGTGAAAAAATGAGATTGACAAAATGCAATTAAATAATTATTTATAAAATGCATATAGTCATGAAATAAAAAATTAAGTCTAAATACACCCTTGACAGTTGACTTTTGACTTATAGTAAGCATCTGGTTCTAATTCAACATACATCACAATTTTGACAAAAGCAAACGTGAACTATTTGATACCTATTGACAAAAGTGTCTAGGAGCATGCACACACGAAACACCATTTTTTCATGAACTAAAGACCACAAATGTCGTTGACGCAACAAACATATCTACATTCATAAAACATTTCATATTTAAGCTTCTCCATCATGAATCGTTCCCTACCCTAATAAGTGTTAATCCAGTCCCGAATACATCTCCCTTAAAAAGCATATTTAATCCGAATCCGTTAAGTCATTGAGGCGTGATTGCGTAAAAAAAAAATTAACATTCATATTTATAATAAGTTATATGTACCTACTATCGATTTCAAAACAATGTGAAATTAATTTTTTAAAAATCGTTTCTTCAAGTTAAACAAAAACAGGTATTCAGAGAAAGAGTCCCTAAACCAAAAAACAAACCTTAAATAGAACTTAAATTGATACAAAAAAAACATAATTTCATCTACAAAAATCTGCCATAATTATATGTAGTATGTCAAGATACTAAAAATTTCCACAATTCGCTTCTGCACTCCCTCATTGAAAACTATTTGAATCAGTTGTTGGAAATTTGCGTTACAATAAATATGCACAAGGCAATCTACAAAACGTTGTACTATATTGAAATGAAAAATTCAGTTCATTTTTTAAATGGAACCGCAGAGTGCATAGATTTTTATATTTGTAGGTGGTAACGTTAAGATTAAGATGTATGATCGTATGGCAAGGTAATCATATAATTACCTGTTTACATAGATCATGCAAGAGATGACTTTACTTTATGGATTTTATTATTAGCTATGTATACATTGTACCATTTTACATTTATAGATACACCTACAAGCTGTGTATCTTAAGCAGCTGTTTGGTTATTTGCATTTTAATTAACAAGTTGGTAAGTCATTTTTGTATCTTTACAGATATTAAATCAATTTTTTTTTACTTTCAAAGTCAAAGATTGTCTTTGTGTGCTGAGGAATCAAATATTGCATGGTAACAATAAAGAAGATACTAAATGAAATTTCAAAAATAAATTGATTGGTGTTAGTATCCAGCTTCTAGTTATAACTAAATTGTAGGTAACGAACATTTTGATTCAACAAATCATTGACATTGGTCTTTTTCATTCGAAGTCAAAATAAATGACACTGCCATCCAAGTAACTAACATATCCAATATTGATTTTTAAGTACCTACATATATTACCCAACCTTAAAGTCAGCGACATATACCTATCGGTCGGCGATTATTAAGTCACTAAGACAATCTGTCGTGTTGTGGGCCTACTAATATTTAAAGACGTATAAGTACAAAATATTTCTCTCTCCTATTCACCTTTTTGGCTTTTAATCCATTTTTTTCCCTGTTTGTTTTCTTTTAAATTCTTTTCACAAAATTTAGTTGGTACTATTAATTAGACGTAGGTAACAGTACTTTTAAAATAGTAAATTTCTTAAAAATTGATTTAGCCTTTGAAGAGATATTCAATACTTAAAAAATTGTTCAATGGCAGGTACCGTTAATAATATTTTTGACAAACAAAAATCTGATGAAGAACATTGCGGCGCACAAATAACTCATATAACATTTTATCAAAATTGATTTTTTTTAATTCAAATAATAAGTTTTTTTCAAAAAAAAAAAAATATCAAAAACATCACCGTATAATAAATAAATCACTCATTTAAAATTTTATCAATATCGATCATATTTCTTTCCAGAGAAATTGCTACGCTTATATGGCAAGTACCATTATTTTCAGACTTAGAATAAAATTAAAAAAATAAGCCTGGGAATATTACCCTAAAAATACAAAGAAGGTATACCAAATTTGAAGACACACACACACACAGAATTGACGGACTTACTTTTTTCGTCTTCTCTGTAACTGTAATGTCATGTTTGATTGTTATCTCAAAACCTTTTTTTACGAATGCATAGTTTGCCTTGTAGTACAATAATCAATTACTTATTTTTAAACTAAGTCTTAAATTTTGTAGTGACTTAAATGTTTAAATATTTATTTCGAATGATTCGTTATGTGAGTAAACCTGCTTAGCTGTAAATTTGTGTTGTTTCAGTGGAATTCATAAATACAAAAATTCTCACGAGGAGAATTTGTTGGTTGCGATTGCATATTTTGTTGAATTTATGTTGCATACTTCTCGTAGCGCCAATAATTTTAGTCATCATACCATACCGACTTAGATACTTTGAAAAAAGCGTCAAGATGGATCTAATTAGGTTACTTCTCTCCCAAAAAAAATCCTTAAATTAATTATTTTTATTGAAAACACATACCTAATTTTTTTAAATCCTTGGACAAATAATCCTTTCCTTGTTTACGTTTGCCAGTGCCAGTCGTTCCTTAATTCAAACACTATGAATTTTTTCATGAATAGACTTTTGGTATACCTTTTGTGTATATGTGTGTAAACACACAAAATTCGATTTCGGCAAATTTTGTTCAAATATTTCTTTTCATACAATTTTACTTTCGCGAATCTACCGTGCTCACTATACGATTCCACTTTACGAAATATGACGTCACAATTATTATTATTTAAAATATAATTTTATTTTTTTCAAAATATACTTTATTTTTAGTCCAATTAGTAATTCTTATTTCAAAACAGGGTGAATTCTTATTTCATATTTTTCAACTTTATGTCTTAATTATATATATGTAAGTATATGTATATTTATGTGATTTCTTATAATTGATTTGAATCAAAGGTATAGCTATTTAGTTTTAATCGATTTGTATCTTAAGTTTTACTATTTCGTTGTCGTTTTTGTATGGCTGTATGTGAAATCTCGAATTTATGACTATTTCGTTAGTTTTTTTTTTAATTCCAGCTGAATTTTTTAGTTTATATGGGCACTTTACATGTACTTAATATAATTTTTTTAAGTATAGCAGAGTTTTTATTTCCTTTTTCTTAACTAACTTCAATACTTTTCTTATTGTTTCAATTTTATTTGTCGTAACTCTCTCGCGTTTTTTGTTCGTTTTATTTCAATAATATTGTTTCAATTGTAACAAAATGAAATAAACTATGAAATCAGCGATATTTTGTAACTTAATAACAAGAAATAACTCAAGCGATTAAAAGAAAACCGAAAAAAAAAACTAAAGGACAAGAATAAAATTAAATATTTCTTTTCTATGTGAGATCTTTCGTTTCGGCCGGACACCGATTGACTAATTTAACATTGAAAGCTTTTTCTTAATAATATTGAAATAGTTTGCGAGTTAAATAATTATCGTATATTATGATGGTACAGCTTTTTACTTGCTTTGCTTGCGTGGGGGTTGATAAAAATTATATAGTTAAGGGGAGCTTTTTGTTTTGTTGTTGTTATGCCGTTGTCTGGGGAATGAATGAATACAAAAAAAAATGCCGGCTATTCTATTTTGTATTTAGTTTCATCATTTCTGATTATAAATATTTAAAAGAAAAAGAGCGGGAAAACTTTTATTTATGTCTAGGGGATGATGTTTGCTACAGAATAGGTTGAGTGGAACACTGTGGCATATGAGTGATTTTTTTGAACAGTGATGAGAAATTTGGTATGTAGATCTTATGCGTTTTGAAGAAAAATCTATTAACCCAAAAATTCATACAATTCATTTCTACAAAAAAAAACATACTGAGTCTCGTCACACTGGGAACATTTAAAAGCGAAATAAAAGTCACGACTAGGTCGGACAAACTTGCTCTTATTGTGGCTTAGGATACTAAGCAAGAAACTATAATAAATAATCGGAAGTAAAAATAGTTTCTTATAGCGTTTTTATGGCAGGTACCGTTAATAAGGTGATTTTAAAAATAAATTTCTAACGAAAAACTTCATTATTGAATAAAAATTAGTCACACTAAATTTTATCAAAATCGAACTTATATTTAGAGAAAAATTGGATTGTGTTTAAGGCTTATTTACCAGGTACCGTTAATATGTAAACTTATTCTTAAAAAAAGAAATACACAACCTTTAGCTACAAAAATTTTATTTTTTATTTTATTTTTCACGTGAAAAATGGAATAGTCTAAAACGCTTGTATAGCAGGTACCGTTGAAAATCTAGTTGTAAAAAAAATTTTCATCAAAAAACATCACCGTTTACAAAAAATCTGTCATGTTAAATTTTATCAAAATCGATCGTATTTTTTTCAAGAAAAATTGAATTATCTGTTACGTTTATATGGCAGGTACCGTTATTTTCAGACCTAAGATAAATATCAAAACTAATACTTGTTCTATATAATACGTCATTTGTTATATAATATAATGTAATGTAGCAAATAAAGGGTGATTCATAAAGGCGTGGTTTTATTAGGTGAAGAGTTGGCTGGAAGAAGGAAGTAAGTGATATTTAATTTGCAGTTCTATTAACCCATTTAAATATTTCGATTTTCCTTTTCAACTAATTACTTTATAGCAAAAATAAAAAAATTTAGTCTGAAACAAGCACCGTATAGACCAGAAAAAAATTAAGTTTCCTTCATCTTCTTTTTTCTTCCACCCAACGCTTCACCTAATGAAAAATATGCTTCGTATATTAAAGATCATGCAACACGGGTCATGAAAACTTGCTATTCAGTACTATTTGACAAATCATCATGGAAATAATTGCACCTCTACAACAACCTCTTAAACATTAGCGTTCTGTGATTAATTTTTCCGTGATATTTTCTGTTTTCAATTTTATTTAATGATGTGGCCCATTTCTGGCTCAATAGACAGATGAATAATCAGACAAATAAAACCAGAAAAATGAAATATGTATTATTTATAAGCAGGCGGAATCATCGGTCCAAATTTCGTGATGTCGATTACATTTGGATGCAAAAAGACATGCGGCACAAAAAGTGCGCAAAAAAATAGCTTTATTGAGAAACAACTGTGTTCTAATCCCTATTTATTGTTTGCTCAAAATTAAGTCAACAGCAGGCAAAAAAAAAACAACTTCGAAAAAGTCAATTATTTAAAGTGTTCAACTTAAAACTTGAAGGACTTCTTCCCAATCATGCAGGGGACTTTATTTTGCATTTATCATTTTGTTTGTAAGAGCTCTAATAAAAATTTAAAGAGTCGGAAAATCTGATTGTTGATGTAGTAGTAATCACGTACTTTAAAATGATCAAATTAAAATTAAAACATTTAATAAAATGGTTATTTTTTATTTTAATTCATTTTTTAATTAATATTTTTGTAAATTCAATATTTAAAAAACAGTTTGACAGGCAGCTGATCCCTAATACATAGCAAATAGTCAATAATCTTTGCCTATAAAAATTAGTTTTCGAAGACTATTTAGTTATTCAGTATTTATCTTCTATATCAGTTTTAGAATGATCACACAATCTTATTATTAATACTTATAAGGGTTAGATAGATAGATAGATATTTATTGTGTCCATTAAAAAATAAGGGTTATAAGGGTTCCTTTTGTTAGTTTGTTTTTTGTTTCATTTCTTACATTTATTTAGTTTGTTTTAGTATATTCCTATAGTCGGTTCGTTGTAACTTTCGTGCACTTTTGGAATTTTTTAATTAATAAATTTCGGTGCAAATTTTGTCTCAAGTGTGGGGATTTTATTTAAGCTATTGCTAAATTTGATTATTAGTAAGGCCCATATCATTTTTGTTTCTTTTCTTCTATTAAAACGATACAAGTATAGTAGCTATATAATGTACAATGTATGTACATATATTTCGGTGATTTATGAGGATATGGGAACTTTTCTTAAGAGGTAAAAGAAAGTCATACAAATTTTTTATTCGTTGCAAGTTGTTGAAAATATGATTGAATCATATCATATACAATAGGTTAAAAAATATTTTGTGACTTAGTATGATGCTAAATATTGTCTAGTATGATGCTAAATCGTTTAGAATTTTGCGCCAATGTTATTTATTTACAAACATGTCTCGTTGAAAATGATAGAAACCAGTTTGAAGTCCCCAGAAATAATCGTCGTTATCTGTATATAAGTATATACCTATTAAATATTTGTAATGAATGAAGCATTGTTAACAAACAAAACATCGTTCTAGTTGAATTTTTAATTACATCTTAATACAAAACAATTAATGGCATTTTTAAAAAAAACTTAATCTGTAAAAAAAATCATGTCAACATAGTAATTAATGAAACATACAAAAAACCGATTTAGAAATAATCGTTTAGTATATAAACAATTGAAATTCGTTTTAAAACAACATAGAAACGGCAGTTAAAACAAAACAATGAATAAGCTAATTATTTTCGCAGCTCTTTTGATTGGTGTTATCCTTACAATGGTAGATATTTTATTTTCTGTATATAAAATAAAATTTTGATTAATTTTTTTTTTGTTAATACGTGTGACTAGAAGAATTCAGTTGCTAGTGCAGATGAACCAAGTTATTCTCCTGTTCCACAAGGTAGCTTTCCAAAAGGACTAATAGGACAGAACGAAGGAAGACGTTCCATCCGAAATCTATTGAAAAATGCAAATGCTTATGCTAAGGGGGACATGCCTGCTGTATCATACGCCTTACCAAATTTCAATGCAACTGAAGAATGAAGTAATGAAGAATAAATACTAGTTTTAAAAGAAATAGAAATGTATTAAGGGATATTCTTTGGGAATAAATAAATAATGAATAGTCAGCATTGAAAAAGGTTTTTTTTTAATTAAGTCATGTTTGACATGTATGTCATGTAGACAGTAAAGATTTCTGTAATGTAAATGCTTATTATGAATTAATATAATTTATGTATATAAAAATTGTGAATCCATCAACTTGTAGTATGTGTATGTGACAGCTTAGATATGAAACGTCAAACCAGTTGAGCTTCAATTATCATTGCGTACAAGACCTTTTATTATTACAATAAAGTACAATTAAATAATATATGCATATGTATGTATAAGCAGGTTAATTAAAAAGATAGTAGATATACTTAAAGTGAATTCAATCTTTTATCTATTGGTAAATTATTATTTAAAGTAGTACACACTACACGTTACAATTTCATTTACTGATTTTTTGATTCTCTTCCGACGATGTTGATGATCTCATTGGTTTGTCCAAGAAAGATTGTCAGTGCAGGGTAGATAGGACGTTTGCATCTCAGTTTCCATTGCAGGGAATAGCATAAGACAGAGATGCCGTAGTTATGCATAATAAATCGTTTCAAGTTAAATAAGCAGTACCAGCGTTACCAGTGTTACCATCTGATGGATAAAATGTAACAAAATAATGTATTTGGGCGCTAGCAATGAGAATTGTTTAAAGTGCTATCGTGATTGGTGCAACTAAATTGGAATTTTTACAGATCCTAGTACAAAAACCACTAAGTTTGATAATTTGGAAACATATTTTTATATATGTATTGCCTTCATATTTTGAAAAACTATAAACGAAATAATCACTATAGCAATGAAACATTTTAGAAAATAGTAGCAAACAATGATTTATTAATTTTTAAGCGTGTGTGAATCTCAAATTATCACGGGTGCATTGCTTCTAAATTAGGTAAATTTAAACGTCATTATGAAATGAAATGAACGATATAAATGATCAAACAATAATTTTTACTATGCTTATGCATTTATTTTTCACGGCTCCCGGAAATTACGCCAAGTTTTTTTTTTTTTGAAAAACGCCAGAAATTATTTTCTGTTTCAAATTGGAAAAAGAAGCAGAATTTTTGTAGAAAATAAGCCAGAAACCTTGGAAATTGTGCCAGACAGAAATAGAAAAAAAGTCAGAAAGCAAAGAAAGTTATTCCAGAAAATCATTTAATATATTCTGGCCTATTTTCTTAATATCAATTTGGAAAAAAAGTCAGAAAATGTTTTGCTACTTGTTGTGATGTACAGTACAGACACATGAAAATATGCTCGGAGTGCAGTTTAAAGTTACAAGCTGAAACAGTTGCAGATTCAAACAAAAATTACAAATGTCCATGCTGTCGGGAAATAGTCGCAGACATCACGTTGCAAGTTTATATTTAGTAAACATATTTTGTGCTTTTGTTTTTTGTTAATTAAATTGTATAAATAAAAAGTTTTTGAGTTGTTTGTACTTTTTTAAGAGTCGTTACTTGGTCAATATTGTAGACAGTTTTATCACAACAGAAAACAACAGCCCCTGACATTCGACCGCGGTGTGGAGCGGTTGCAGCGCGGGTTTATTTCGTAGCAAATGGAACGCGATCTCAAATTGAATTATTTTTATCATTGGGTTAAGCTTTATTTCTTGTCTGTGAGTCTTTAAACAACATGGCCGTCTTGAATTTTTCAAAAGATCTTTAAGAATTAAAAAATCTATTTAAAACTATTAGGTACATTTTTTGATAACAATTATTTCTTAAATATTTTGCAAACAATTGATCAAAATTGAAATGAATAAAACTCAAATAAAACCCATTAACCAAGGCCAGCAGATTATTGCATTGGTGGTAGTACAAGGAGGAGTAAATCTGATCGGAAATCAAAAAAATAAATCAGTTTATTTGCCCAACGTGTCAACTCAAAAATTAATCGCCGATCAAAAATAAACTGATTTATTTTACAAATAGAAAGTCCCATTAGTGTTAAAAGATCTGAAACAAACGTATAAAATCAGCAAAAAAAATTTGTCAAAAATGCTAAAACTTTTTTACCCTGAGTCGCAATAATTTTTTATATGTATATATATATATTATAATATAATATACATATACGTATATTCTATTATAAAGTTAAAAACGTTATTTCAAAATTCCTGAAATAAAGCGTTTGTATAACAGTTTAACATTCTTACTTTTAGTTTCAAATCAAGGCTTTTGAAAATAATTAATTTTTATTTTTTTGTATATTTCGTTTGATGAACTTTTTGTTGCTTTATCTGTTTGCTTGCAAAGATTTTGTTTTTTGTTAATTTTCTTTGCTAAATTTGAATATTGCAAAATGTTCTTACTGATGGGATTTGACATTGCATCCGGTACTTTTAGAACTTTCAGAACTCTTCGCCCCCTATCCCAAAAACGGGTATGTATTCGTAAAAAAAATTGAGATAACAATCAAACATGACATTATGATGGGGTCTTACTTGATATCTTTATAACAATAATCTATAAGGCAAAAATATATAAAGTAAAAACCTATAAAACAAAAATCTATAAAACAGCTATCTATAAAACATCTGTAAGAAAAAATCCCGGGCGCGAATTGTAACCATTATTTCAAAAATTATTTAATTGTGTACTGAATTTAAATTGTGTCAAATAATAACTGTAATTTATAAACTGCATCACCTCAACTCAAGCAACAAAAATTTAAAGGCCACGACTGGCATCAC
Source organism: Baccha elongata (assembly GCA_951217065.1). Classification (NCBI taxonomy): domain Eukaryota; kingdom Metazoa; phylum Arthropoda; class Insecta; order Diptera; family Syrphidae; genus Baccha; species Baccha elongata. The sequence continues at coordinate 54,501,150 of OX578272.1, read as the reverse complement.
ATAAACTTGCTCTATTGGTAAGTTATCAGAGGAACGAAGGATTGATAGCAATCGGAATCTGTAGCCCGATTAAATAATTTCTATTCGGTTAAGGTTTTGCAAAAGCAGTCATATTACATTGCGAGGTAGTATCTTAAGTCTAGTAGTCGGAAAAGCAAATGCCCGATCTTTAGAAGGCAGGCTTCAACTCACACGTTACGGTGGAGAGTTAAACATGAACATTTCTTATCGGAAAAAAAAATATATCTCTTAACTTAACGTATTACAAAGCATAACACAAAGTATCAGAAGTGAAAGTACCTAAAAGGAGAAAAATTGAATAAAATTTTTCAAGGGTTATTTGTATACCATGCAACAAAAACCTTATCGGGTTGGTTAGGTTTAGGTCAATACAAGAAAAACATCTAATCAAAAAAAAAAAACTAAAAACTTAAATTAAATAAAAAGTAAAAGTATTAGAAATCAACGAAAGCACATACAATGATGTGATATAACTTTTGTAAAGCCAACATTCTATTTTTTTTATTAAATGTTTGATTTATGCAGTTTTAGTGAATGCATATTGAGAAATAAAATTTCAGCCAAAATTTCCAAAAAAATAGTAATTTTTAAATTGAAGTTTTACAAATATATTTGCATTATTACGTGCAATCTCTATTTCCAATTACCTTTAGTGATCTCATTAATATTTAAAGAAGATAGTACGCTGAAATGTATTTTAATAAGACATGTCCCTATAGCAACATTAAGGAGAATTCTCCAGCAACAAGTTTACAATATTTTTATTTAATTTTGTAACGAAATAATAACTTGCTCTATTGTTTATCAAATCGCATTTTGAAAGTTTTTTTGTTTAAAAAAAAATACATATATAATTATTTTAATGCAATACAAATCATGATTAAATAATTGAAGCAAGATTCTTATCAACGGAACTTATTATTAACAAAGCAACACACTTACATATATGTAATTATTTTGTTGAGATAGAATAGTATAAAATGTCGTGTTTATTTCAAAAATCATTGTATTTCAGATTTAAAGTTCAATTTGCTATTAATACTGCTATGAATAAATTAATAATTTTGACAGTTTTCTTTGCTGGCATTGTCCTTATTATGGTAAATATAAAATTACTAGGACTTGTACTAGATGTAACAAATTAAACATTGTTTGAACAGGACACTGCAGTTGAAGCTAATGATTTAATGTCAATACCAATTTTCAAACCAAAGGATCTTGTTGGAATTCATGGTGGACAATCAACTTTTGGGCGTAGAGTAGGAATGAAAGCAATAGAAAAGAAAAACGAAAATCAAAATCAAAATGAAGACAATAAGGAATCAAAAATGCCTGCTTCATCGTTTCCAATGAATTTAAGAAAACCCTTAAAAGAAAAGAAGAATGGAGATGAAAATGAAAAAAAAGAAAATAATTAAGCTTACATATTATGTTTTACCTGCTTTTTTATATAATAAGTAATTTAATACAAATAACAAAAATATATAACCAGCATTGAATTTTAGTGTTTTTTGTTGTTAACAAATTTGGATTTGTGAATCTATGTACATAAAATTATGCGATCGGATCGAAATTCAGCTTCTTTCCTGCTTTTAAAACTAAAATCTTGGTTTCAAAATTCAGCTTGAAAAAAATCTGGTTTGCAAAATTCAGCTTTCCAAAATTTAACTTTTCAAAATTCTGGAAGCTAAAAAGAAAAAAATTCTGTTTTTGGTGACCATATACGCAGGGATGGAAAAGTCGATACAATTGTATGAAATTCAATACAAATGAATGTGTTCGAGTACAAAAGTACGATTTGCCCTGATTTGATACAATTAATCAATCTCCAGTTTTTCATATTATTTTCCCTCTGTATTGAAAAAAAAGAGAAAACCAAATAAATTAGTGAGTTTTAAATCTAGCGTATATTGGATTTTACCAAATACTGACTGGAACATAACGGTGAAGCCTGCCGATGCAGCATGTAGCGATGTCAAAGTTAGTGTCAAAATGTATAAATAACATTTGATTTTTAGTGACCTTTGTATCGTTAAAGATGATTAATTGATTTTTAGTGAGCTATAGATCGATAATAATTATAAAAAGATGTCCTTGTTTCATCGCAACGTTTCGAGAATGTTTATATTCTTCATCAGGCAAGAAATTTGTATTGGGGTTAAAACAAGGAACAAAGCTGGTTGAACATTATATGCACATTATTTAACCAATGATGTAGAACGACAGTTGACACGTCCAAATATACTCTATTTGGAAGTGTCAAATTTCATAAACTTACATTTATAAAAGAAAATTGTTTGCATACTTTGATTTTGGTTTGAATCTTTGTAAAATATGGGTTTCAAACTTTTAAAAAAATTTCATACGATTTTTTCGTATTATTCCGTTTGTACTTTAAACTCTCAGGTAACTTGCCACGAGAGAAAGTTTGTTTGTTTGTCAAATGTCAAAAAGTAGCAAGTAACATACGCGAAAGTTGAAGTTCAGTGAACTTGTGCTACAGCTGCAGCTACACATTCTGGCGTTGTCTGGTTGTCTCTACTTTGACAGTGCTACATTACATGCTGTAGCTACACCATTCTGTTTAAGCACTAAAAATGTCGAAATTGATATCTATTCAAATGAAAAAACTTACAAACTCATCCTACTTTTATTTTGAAGTAAGTGGGAATGTTTTAAACAACCGCTACCAATTTGTTTATATTTTATCGAAAAAATATGATCCATATTGATACAAATGGTGAAGTTTTTAATACCAATTATATTATTTAAGCGGCTGTTCCAATTTTAATGAAATTCTGACAGTTTTCTGTTTTTTTTTTCTAAAAATTAATCGTTAGGTAAGTATTTATCCGAACAATTTTCAATGCCTCTAAAATTGTGAAATGTAAATTGTTGGCTCAACAAACAATTTTTGCAACAAAAACTCATTTTCAATTTATTAAACTATTTGTTCATACTTAATCATTTTCAAAAATTGAAAATTGTTGCCCCAACAGAAAAATTCTTGTATTTAGTATTTTTTTATTTTATATTTAATGATATTTCCTCTAAAAAACCAAATCGTTGATTCAACAATTTGTTCTTCGAATTACAATAGGCAAGTTTATATTTCTAAGGGCTCACCTGAGCAAGCGAATTCAAAAAATTTCAGGCTCAGTTTTTTGGCAGCAGTAGTGTAAAATTTCACTGAGAAATTGTGTTTATACACATTTCTGAGCATATACGGAGATCTCGGAGATCTTAGAAATATAAAAATATAATTATCAATATAATTATCAAAAATGAAAATAGTTGAAATAACAAATGTTAATTATTTGACCTATAGCTTAAAAAATAAACATACTAATCATTAACGATAAAAAGGTCACAAAAATTCAAATTTGTTTTAATAATTTTTTTTTTTTCAAGAATCAATTCTTGGATCAACAAAAAGGAAAGGTGGGGGGAAAGGTGTTATAAAAATTATAAGCTGTAATAGAAATATAAAATTTGCTGCATTATTAAATAATTAAGACGCTTGGGTTCATTTCAACTCATGAAATGTTGCGCCAAAGTATAAAATTTTTGAGTCATGTAATGGTAAAAGTTAACAAACACTAACTAATAACTAATCAAAAGATTCGAAAAATAAGATTTAACATACATATTTTTGGTAGAACCTTTAATTTCCGACATATTACTGCACATTTAAAGTTTCTGTACAGCAACAAATAATTAAAATATATTGTGCCCAAAGTTTATATTTTACATGCAAATATTTGGTTTTTCATGAGGAAGAAATTATGTTTAATAATTTGATTGTTATTAAAAAAAATTAATAATACAAATCATAATGAGAAAGAGCATGACAAAATAGAAACTTTGAAACAAAATAGTACTCTTTAAAACAAAAATATAATTTCGACTACAGTATTTTTTGTAAATTTAAAAGCTAATTTTACTGGACTATCCAGTTTTTTTGATTGGGTCTTACGAACTTGTTTTTTCTGTCAAGTACCCTTTGTTTTAATGACTCGGAAATTCGTTAACTTTTCACTGTCGACAACAAGGCACTCACATAAAATTTTATCAAAAACTATCGAATTTTATTTAGTAAAATAGAATTAAAAAAAACTAACTATTTAGATAATAATTTTTTCCACAATTTTTGATTGCAAGAATAGAATATTAAATTTCGTCAAAATAGGTTAAGCCGTTTAAAAGATAATCGGTATCGAAAAAGGATTAAAACCATCAAATTTCATAAAAATGTCAATAACTTTTGTTTGACCTTTTTTAAACCAAACTTTCACCAAACATGAAAAGGACCAATCCTAACAAGTATATGAAATTTCATTCAAATCCGTCAAATAGTTAAAATTTAACAGAGTTTTTTCCAATCTCCCATAAAAACCAAAGCACTAAGCGCAGTTTTGTTAATCAAATCATTAAGACCTCTTTATATAATTTTTTTTTTGTTAGTTAAATCGATTTAGCCGTTCACGTATTTTTTGCAAATAACAACATAATATAATTAATTAAAAAAAAACATCTAGCATTTTTTGTAAAAAAATCGGAAAAACCTTTGTCTCTCTTTGGTTTTTTTTTTATACATATATTGAAAAACAAATCAAGATGGGAGGCAATTCCTTTAGTACACAATTGACAATAATTGCAATCGATGGAACTACATTTTTTCGGACTTAAATATTATATCCTATTGTAATGGGTCATAACTCCGTGTTATTAATTCGTGCGTTTAGATTATATTAGATAGTTCGTAATAACAGAATTTCAGTTTCTGAAATCCTAGCCCTATATTAAATTCTTTGTTTATTTTGTTTAACAATAGGAAATTATAATCTCACGCTTTGTACATTTAATTATATATTACTTGAATTTAATTTTGTTTTATAAACGTTTTTTGTAGTTCTGTTTTAGAAAAATAATAATTAAACTGTATCTGACCAACCAATTATTATAAATTGTTAATAACTGGAAAGAATAAACCTTAAATTTTTGATATAAATAGAATTAGAATCGAGTAGAAACCAATATTTAAGAAACTGTTTAAAATAGAATTAAAATGAATAAGTTGGTTTATTTGACAGCTGTTATTATTGGCGTTTACCTTTTAGTAGTATGTTAATTTATTTAATAAACAATGTTAGGAGTAATTTTGTTTTAATTTTTTTTTTGCAGGACACAACGGCAGCAGGGAATTCATATCTATCCAAACCAAGTGGTGTACCAGAAGTTGGATTTGCCAAAGAAGGGGGAAATCAATTTCCAATAAAAATCCCAAATTTTAACATTTCAAATTTTAACATTTCAAGAATCGAACTTCCTTCAGTAATAGGGGCTCGTAATAATGCTTCAAACAAAACACAATGATTTGTTAACAAAGCATTTCATTCAAATCATTCTATTAGTAATTATTTTTAACTAATAAAAATTTGAAAGAAGCATTCAAAAATAAGAACAAATTTTTGTTTAATAATATAATAACTTGTTTGTTTAATGTGGTCGAAGTGTGATTAGCCGAGACGTAGTTAATTAAAGCAAAGTTGGTGAAAAAAAAGAGGACTTCGATTTCCATTTATCGGTATAATGTAACACTGTCAAAAAATTTTCGTGATTAGATGGTGCATGCTCTTGACCAACTCATCTGTGGCGTTTCTTAACAATTCGTTTCGGAAGCCATAAGTTCTATAGCGCAACATCGTAAAGGTGAGTATCAAATAAAATAAAATGCACGACTGGGTCGCAAACTAAAACCGTTATATGGCAGGTACCCGGGCTAAAACAAAAATTCATATTTGTCCTCTAGGGAATCACCAAAAAGTGCTATAAACCAAGTTTGAAGAAAATCCATCAAACCGTTAAGGCTATAGCTCGGTGAACAGACAACCGCACATCCACATACATCCGCTCAGACAGACCGACTGACACGGCATGACAAAACCTCCTTTTTTGGGTTTCTCTATCAGCGTAATGTCAGGTTAGATTAAAATCTCGAATTTTTTTTTTACACGAAACCAATACTTGCCCTATTGAACAAGTAAAAGAATATGTCTGACAGTCATGGGGCAACACGTGTAAATACAAACAAAATAGAATCTACCAACCCTAAGGAGAATAGAAAAATGGTTAGCAGACATTTAACGAGGGGCTAAGCGCTAAGGTGCTGGCAGAAAGCCATTAAACTGGTGTTTAAAACAAAATCTTTTTTTGTTTAAAAATTCAATCGAGATATGTATGTTTTAGCACTTTTTTAAGAAAACGACTTGCAGAATTAATTCAAAAGCTATAAAATTTGAAAGTTTCAAGAAAAATTGTGTACAGGGTGGTTCAGAATCGTTGGCTGAAGTTAGTTATTCTCAGAAAAAAAGAATTAACAGAACAAGGAATATAAATCGAACTTAAATAACAGTTTGCGAATTTTTTCAAACAATTAAAGTGATCACAAGGTCATAGTTAACGGACCATTTGTTTAAGCAAGTACAAAAACTAGTTATTTTTTAATATATATCATCTGACACAGTTAGGCATAACTTTTGAATGGCTCAACAACATTTCAACATTTTTTGCTTAAATATTATTTACAGAGCTTAAAAAATTGTAAATTTTAAGAAAAATTTATACAGGGTGTTTCGGAATTTTTGGCTGAAGTAAGATTTTCACTGAAATAATAAATTAATAAAAAAAGGATTTTAGAACCTTTGTATATATAGGTATATTTTAATAGTAATCGCATACCTAACTCAATTTCCCCGTTGAAAATCTATCGTTGAAAATCTATCTATCGGTGAAATGAAAGCTATGGCCTGAGTGGCTTTGGATATTACGTAGACTTTAAGAATTTGGAAAATAAAACAGACCAACCAATTTTTTTAATATATCATTCGTGTCTTTCGCATTATAGTTGTCAGAACCTCCCTTTCCAAACAATTATCGTCATTCCTTCATTATACATGAAATATCCTAATTCCCAAGTCAGATAAATTCGATGCTAGCTCCGCTCCGGGAACGGTTGAACTAGACCCCAATAGCTCCGAGTTGTAATTTTCCTATTGTTTTTATATACAATGAACTCAGAAATGCTTGATCCTATAAAAAAAGTATTAAGTAAGAAAATAAAGCTGACAAAATTTCCTACAGAAAATGTATCCATAGTTTTTTCGTGTCTTCAATAGTTTCTTTGTGAGATATAAGCCTTATAGTCTAAGACCTATAGCGACAAATATACTTACATACGTCCTTTGATAACGAAAATAATTTGTCTTATTATCATCTCCCAGCATGTGTGACAAATAATCCGGAAGTCTGCCAAGCCTCCAGTGGTGGGTGTGGCCTACCGGCACCCTTGAAGGTGTTAAAAATTGTATGGGAACAGTATAGGAATTTATTTTCGTTGCAAACTAAGGGGGCTCTTGTATAGGGACACAAAACAAGCATATTTCACTCTGACGAGGGGGTCTATATTCCCCCATTTAGCCAGAAGGTGAAATTTTCTTAACACAAAATATATTTTATTTTTTCAAAAAATGCCCCTCCCGGCGAAATGGAGAGAGATAGACCCCACCCCTCTCGTAGTTTTACTCCTATGGGTTGTTACTTGTCCCCGTTATAAACGTTAGGACACATACATCACGTGACATCGAGTATTAGTAACCGCACTATCAAGTTCAAAGTTTAGGGTACATTTTTGAGAAAAAATTGCGATTTATTTATTTTGAAAACAGTTGATTTTATATTAAAAAAAACTCAGACATTTTTGTAAGAAATTGCATTAACTACAAGTTTCATCTTACGTTATTTCTCTAAAAATAAAAGTTATGGAGACACGAAAAACTGTTTCGTCATTAATAAATAAGTTAACCTTTACCATGACCCGCTCAACCAAACGTTGTTCGTTCTACGAGTAAAGAAATTTTGTTCGATTTTGAACAACTAAGATGATATGTACCTTACCAGGACAATGATACCCTTCTAAAATACTGCAATAGGCATGTGCCCCTGAAAAACAAAACTCTTCACTAAGGTGTACGTCAGGGTTAAACCCAGATTTCTGGCGCGTAAGTCGAACCTTTAACCATGACGGAGGCCATGAAATCATTAGCGGCGCTCATATCGATGGTGACCAGCGCTGCCGGAATGAGTACTAAGGGAGTATTCGTACTCCCCTTGCCTTCACCGTACTCCCATACTCCCCTCTCTTTAAATGTACTCCCCTCAAAAATATTTTAAAATCTATTTTGTTAAGCATTTTTGTTTTATTTTAAAGTTCATTCTGTCATATTTTAAATTTTCATTAGGTATTTGTTACTAATTATTCTGAACAATTTTATCTAGTATGACAAACCCTTAATGCTCTGAATGTCTGATTGCATTAATTTTTTTCTACCCTGACCGTTGCCAGTATGATTGACATAATTGGCGACAGAAGCTGTCAAATGAGAAATCTCAAATGTCAATTCATTTGTATTGAAAATTAGTTGAAAGTGCAAAGTGCAATGTAAGAGACAATACAAAATCAAAAAAAACTGCCGGAGAAAATAGAGGTACTAGCGAGGAATATTTATTATTTTTTTTCACATAGTTGCAAAAGACAATATGATTTCAGAGAGTTTTAAGAATATTTTAATGTTAAATTTAAAAAAATTCTAAAAACTTCTTCCACCAGATGGCTTTCATTAGAACAAGTAGTCAATAGAATATTAGAACAATGGAATGCCTTATTTTATTATTTTTTATCATTTGAATTAGACAAAGATGCAGGTTTGGCCCATCAGATTTTTTAAGATATAAATGTAAAAAACAAAATATATTTTCATTTTCTTTCCTACATTTTAAAAATGATAAATAATATGAATTTAGAGTTTTAATCAGAAGAGCCACGAATACATAATCTCCTTCCAACAGTAAAGATGTACTATAAAACAATTTTACAAAATTTTGTAAAATCTTCTTTTATCGATGACTCGGACCTAAATTTAGTAGACATTGACTTCTCAAATAAAGAGATTTTTCTTGAAAAAACTTACTTAGGTGCTAAGGTGAGTCTTTTGCTTACAGAAGAGCAACTTTCAGATGATGAAATAAAAGATATTTTAGAACACTGCCGTGAGTACTACATATGTACAACTATGCAAAGAAATCAGTTCAAGGATAGATTTTAACGATGAAGTGCTAAAAGCACTTAACATTCTAGACCAAAAAGCCAAACATCCTTCTCTAGTCCCTCTGATAAAGATTTTCCCAAATCTTGAAACGGGCGATAATGTCGAGGAGCTGGATGAAGAATATAGGCTTTTGATCAATTATGATCAATAGGGAATGTAGTTTGGAGGAGTTTTGGCGTACTGTATTTGAAATCAGAAATGCGATTGGAGAGCCTATGTTCAAGGAGTTAAACAAATTTATAAGCTCAATTATTTCTTTACCACACAGTAGTGCGAATGCTGAACGCATTTTTTCCCAATTATTTTTGATAAAAAAAAAACAAAAAATAGAAATTGTTTAGCTGTTCCTACCGTAAATGCCATTTTGATGGCAAAATCTCTTTTGTGTAACCAATATGCATCACAATGGGCCCCTTCAAAAGAACTTTTGGATAGTTATTTTAAACGATAAATATCCAACATAAATGATGTGATTTTTAATAATTTTCAACTTATGAATTATTTTACTTTATCTTTGAATTATTATTTATTATTTTCTTAATTAAATTATGTATTTGGAGTTTGTTGAGTTTTTTTTTATGTAAATTAAAATAAATTTTTATGAAGTTTCACTACCGCTTAAGGTAATAATGTGATAATAACACAAATAATGTGATATTAATTAAAGTTTGTAACACCTACCTAGCGTTATAAGAAATATTTTTTTTTACGTTTAAATTATTTATTGTTTTGTTTTATGTACCTGGAATTTGAGTACAAATATAAACATTGTTTTAATAAAGTTGTGTTGTTAAAAAAATTCAGTGGTTTTTTGTGCGTACTCCCTACCAACGCGAAATACTCCCCTTTAAACCTTTTATATACTCCCCAGAGAAAATTTGAAACGGCAGCCCTGATGGTGACTCATCACAGTTTCATTAGAACTCAGGAAGTATGTATCAAAACTCAGCTTTCCGCCAATTTTGGTTTAGTTTTGCTGATTTCATCTCTCTACATTGACAAAGCTAACTTAGAAATTATTCTAGAACTTTGATTGGCTTGAAACAATAAATTTCCATGTTGATGTTAATTTTTTTCGTTCGCAGGATTGCAGGTTCATTTTCATACAATACAAAAAATTACGAATAGGTTATTTTAACTTACCGTTTCTTAAATACCTATTTCTCGTTTATAAAAAAAAAAATCTCTCTTTTATCTTTCACTGAATTCTTTCACATCACTTTGCACACATAAAATAATTTTTATGATATAATCATTCCTAAATGCAATTTTTATTTCTTTCTTATTTTTGCTCAAATCACTTTTTAAAATAGGAATTATTTTTTTGATAAAAATCACTTCGATGTTTTATTCGTTATTTCTTAAAAATATTTTTGTTTTCCTTAAATTTCTTTATGATTCCGTATTTAAACTGCAGTCTCTTCGTTGGTTTTATCGTTACTAAATTTACATTAATATAAAACCAGAAAGTGATTAACTTGGCAATTTATCATTGATTTTTTTCCGCACTCTTGCAAAGGAATTAGAAACAAAATAGAAAATTTCTTACACAAAAAAAAACTTTCCTTTTAAATTTAATTCAAAAAACTTTTTTTTTTTCTTTTCATTTGCTCTTCATTGTCGAAGTTGAACCGAGCTACTAAATTCTTATCGCCATTCCTATAAAATATTCCCGATTCTAGTGTCTATGACTGAGAACATAAAAGTGACAAAAAGGGTCGCAGCTCGGACGTCTTAGTTTGGCCTAAAAATAGGAAGGCCTCTCTATGTTTCTGTACTGCAGCCACTATGCTATGCATGCCGTAGAAAATTTTGTTTTGGAACCGAAACTTAGAAAACAAATTCTAATTTTAATTTCAAAACAAAAAAAAAATAACACGCACAGATATTTTTCGATGCGACCGGCCGATGGCGATGGTGTTTTTTGGGGATCTCCAAGATATCCCAAAAATTGTAATGCTAATGGCCTAATGGCCAACCAACCAACCGTCTCAACCAACCGTGTCGGCTATGTTTGCAGGCACCGCCTGACGCGCGATTATGTTGTGATTTTTCAAATCGCATTTTATGCAAGTCTTGCGTGATTTGAAAAACAAGATTCTATTTGAGTTAAAAAAAAAGCTCGTTGGTGGGTAATTGGTCTTATTAATGTCTAAAATTGGATATTGGCCATCAAGCGGAAGCTTAATGTTTGTTAACAGATGTGAATACACGGTGTTTTTTAAATGCATTCATATGTAGAAAAAGGTATATTTCGAGAAAAAATTTACCTATTGAAGAAGTTTTTGGGCGAGGAGAGAAATATGCGCCAACACCGAGGTGTTGTACATATTTATGATTTTTTTGTAACTTATTTTTGTCGCCATGTTGCGGTGATGACAAATTGGCAAGGGAATTGCCTCATATTTTGTTATGTCTGAACATACTTGATAACTAGCTTCAAGTATTCTGATGCCTCACCGTTTCACTAGATATGTATAGATAAGGAAAAAAAATCGGAGATAAATTGCTTAACATGAAATTTTTGTTCTTGGTTTTCAAAGTTTTAAGGTTTCGATATTATTTACAAATTCTTACAACAGTCTCTATAGGTAAGTATCATGTCATGACAGTTGCTTTAGGAATTAATCAATTTTAAATACAGAAGGGCCGAACCACGACCGATCCAACCAAGGATTCCATTGCATCCGATCAGATGGAAAAAATAAGTAAAATCAAAAATGGTAACACAATAGATATGTATTATAATTATATGTAACTTCAATGTACATATTTATATTTGTATGTATTCTATAGACACTTTATATAAAACTTCAAAAACCTCTTGACCTCAGGTAATTTCCAACAATGGCCAAAGAAAGTGTTTGTGCTTAAAATGTGTTTTTGTATGATTATACATACTGCAGTTAGGCTACGTAGCTTACGCTCCATAATTCAATTTACATTGAGAAGTGGGTGAATTAGACAACAGCAACCTGTGGACCTTTATTTAGATATAATTGTTCAGCTGCAGTTTGGCAACAAATGCATTTGGAGTACGGCAAAGAGGTCAATGTGTCTATTTCATAAAATAGATACAAAAAGCACGCCTTAAAGTGGTCTAGAGAAGTTTCAAGAAAGAAGCAAAGAAGCAATGTGTACAAGTTAAAGCAGAAATTATAGAAACCATCACGTATCGGGAAATATATTCACCTGCTGCTGATAAACACCATGAAGCTTTTCAGGAATTTTGAAATTCCTGACATGTTCACCAAACTTCATAAACACTGCTTAAAGCCAGCATTTTGTGGGTGACTATAAATCCTTTACAGTTGAAGAAAATGAAGACAGTAATGCAAAGATCTTTCACAGACTATATACTTACCAACAGCTGCAGCAAACTACGAAGATGTGCCCGACATCACAGTTGAAGAGTTAATAAGCACGTCGCTGAACAATTCCGAAGCGAAAATTGATTTGAACCGAAGCGATAGATTGTAAAAGATGAGGGACTTTGGCCTCAGGTGACTCCCGATTCTCATCCCCAAACTTATCAGTGGAAGGAAAGTTACATTTTCCAAATGTACAAGAGAAAGGGTGACACCCGAAAATGCGATAGCAATGCCGTTCAATCAAGCTGATCTCACACACATAAATATCGTTGAACGGGTATTGGATATTATATATTGCTGTCTGATGATCAGTGTGGTTTTTAGTTTCTTGGTTACATTAACCAGAGATGCAATCCATAAAGTGTGAGGGATCACAATCGAAAAACATCGTGGTTCCTGAAATTCTTTGAAAATTGTCGCTTGCTGTATTTGTTATCTAATGTCAAAAATTAATTTAATCGGCAACCACAACTGAGACTCCGAAATTCAGGAGTTATGATCCCAATCGAAATCCTACCTTCACCGAAAAAGAAGAAGAGCGTTAAAAGCAATTATAGCTTAAGGTCTCGGTCAAATTCAATATATTGCAGCCCTGATTTTATTTTTAATTTATTTAATTTTTGATTGTGAAGGGTGGGCAAAATATCTAAGACTTACTAATGTTAAACACGTATAATATAACTCTTGTTAATGATTAATTTTGTTTATATATGAAATACCAATTGTTTAAATTAAGTATAAAAAAAAGCATCAGACAAATGTCGACCATTTTTGTCGATACCGACATTGGCTCTTTTTACATCGTTTTCCATTACATGATGTTTCTGGTTGCAAACTCCATATTTTCTCTCAAATATTTAACTTTAGTTGTATAACGTTTATTGACATCACTGTGTCTCTTTAATGCCGACTTAAAAAAAAGTCGGGCGCTGTTAAATCTGGTGAACGAGGTGGTCAAGGGAAATCAAATTTTTTTGAAACTAAACGTTTGCCAAGAATTTCTCGAATCAGGCCCATAGTTTGCCTATTGCAGTGTGAGCAGTCTTGTTGAAACCACAAATTCAGATGTTACTCCACCATCGGCCGCAAAAAGTTGTCGATCATTCTTCTGTAAGGAGTCCCGGAAATCGTTATCGAGGTTTCATCCTTATACTCGAAGATATCAAATATGGTCTCCCAGCTTCCACGAATATTTCGATCAGCAACTTTAATTGCGAGAACTGAACCCCATTCCTCAAAACGGTCGACCAAAATCTTAATCTTGAAGGCAGTGGGAGCTGATCTTGAAAACACTGGCGATATTTTCGCTGGCGTCATAACAATTGCCCATTATAAATTTCCAAGAACTCAAATATATAACCATATACATAAAAAAACAAATTTATTTGATATTTAAAAAGTAACTCGCGTTTTACATTAGTAGGTTAGTTGTCCACGTTATATTAAAACTTCTTTCTCTTGTGAAGCACTTTCTTATTTATTTTATGTTCCAAATACGGACATTTTATGAATAAATATTTTTAAAATATATACTAGGAGCATCAAAAATCGAACAAAGCTAAATCCAGTTGAAAAACAGCAAAAAAATATAGTGGCAACTACATTGGCCAGCTTTTTTTGCAAACCAATTTAGAAAACTACATTGTAACATAACATGAGGGGTATAGAGAAATATAGATACACCACACACATAACAGAATAAATTTTATTTCAGGAAAATAAAAACTATTTCAATGATCTCTTTTCAATGCGATTTTTCGAAGCTAATTTCAAGAACAATTTCTGTACATCTTTGTGCAAATCAACCAGCTTTGCGGTAAGACATAACTGAAGTTCACAAAATAGCTCTTTCAGTTCTTGGAATTCTTTGATAAACTCTCCTTTAGTCGAATCGAAATTTCTTTTTGGAACATACCTCTGAAGATGGTTATAGTCAACCTTATTTTCAATGAGATTTTGTACTTCACATTTGGAAACTTTTATCATTTTTACATGTTCATACCTTTCGCTCATCAGTTCCAAATCTTCTCGTAACGAAGCCCGCCAATCTAACAACTTCGTGATTTTCTCTTCGAACACAGGAATACGATTCATATGTATTATTTTTATTTGAATTTTCTCCACTTCTTCTTTCAAAATTTCAGATGTAACCACAAGTTCGTCCACCTGGTGTTGAACATTAAAATACTTTCTCTTAAGATCACAGATTTCAGAAATCCTCGAATCATTCTGAAAACAGTTGACTGTTCCCTGAAAGTTTCGCATCTTGTCACATTCGAGCTTTTTAAGTTTATTCAAAGCGCTTGAATTTTCATTAATTTGAGCCTGAAGATTCCTGTTGGTATGTTTCAGGCAATCAATTGATTCAATTATTGACTGAAGCTTCTGACCTTCGTTGCGAATTACTATCTTCGTTTTTGGGGTTTCTGTTAAATTTTCAAGGCGTTGTTCACATTTTGTTATGAGATCAGCTAAATAATTAACTTTATTTTCTTCATTTTGTTTCACTTGAAGTTCGCAATTAAGGCTTGATTTTTTATTTAATTGGACAGAAATTAGTTTTAAAAATTCTTTAAGTTTAACAGGTTCAATTTTATCTTCGACAAAAATATCTTCAATAAGATCCGAAAAGTTCTCAAATGCTTCCATTTATTTTTAAGAAAATTAAACTTTCTATGTAGATCAAATTTTGGCAGATTTTAAATAAGCTCCCGAGGTGATGTGTTGTTGTTTTCAAATCCTGTTCCAAATGTTTGTTTCTACAATTTGCTATGTCTTACCTAACCACTTTTTACTTGCGATTTTATAGGTATAAGGCAAGTTATGCATTTGTGCAAAAAAAAAGTTTTGAGATAACAATCAAACATGACATAACGATAATAGAGAAGACGAAAAAAGTGGGTCTGGAAAGTCTGTCTGTCTGTCTATCAGTCTGGTTGTATAAGTAACTACAGCCTAAACTACTGAACCGATTTCATTCAAATTTGGTATGTAGGGTTGGTATGTAGGGTTTCTTGAACGATTCAACTTGAACGCTTATTAACGGTACCTCTCATAAAACAGTTATTTTCTTCTTGAGCTATCTCGTGAACGTGTAAATCGATTTTAATTTAAAAAAAAAATTAAGAAAGAACTCGATGACATGATAAAACTTCGATACGAAAATTTTGCAAAAATGCTTAGTTTTAGTTTTAATTAATGTTTTAATTTATTTTTTTTTGTAAATTCAATATTTGGAAAATGGCTTTACTAAAAAAAATTATTTTTTGTGCATAAAATGCAAATTATTTAGCACTTTAAACTGAAGTTTTTAAATTCATAAAACATTTTTTATAAAAATTATGAAGTAAACATGCGATTTGTTTAAAAACCGCTCTAAAGATTGTGGAAATATTTTTTTGATAAACATGCATTCACGCAACAAAAATCTTCCTAAAAAGTATTTTTAGCACGTTTAAAAACAATTCATATGATTTTATTCGTATTTTTGATATTTATTAAAACAAAAATTATTAAATTTATTTTATTAATTTGAGATGTGAAAAAAAGTATGAAAAAAAATTACCTTTGTCTCAACACCTGGGAAACTCGTCAACTTTTCCACAACGAAGCAAAGCACTCACATAAAATTGTATCAAAATTGTTTTCTAGAACAATGGAATTTAAGACACATAGTTTTTAGAAAGTACCTTTTTCCATAATTACTTGCTCAATAGGGCAAAATTTTCGTGCAGAATTTTTTTTTTTAAATCAAACCTGATATTACGATGATAGAGAAGACGAAAAAAGTAGGTTTCGTCATGCCGTCCGTCGGTCTGTCTGTGCAGATGAGCTACAGCCTAAACGGTTAAACGGATTTTCTTCAAACTTCGTAAGTTGTACAAGTGATTCCATAGGACAAATTTGAATTTTTGTTAAACCCGGCTATAACAGGTACATCCCATATAACAGTTTTAGTTTTTCCAAATTTTCTCGAAAACGGTTCTAACGATTTTGATAAAACTTTGTGGACGTTATATTTGGCGTGCTTTTAATGTAACTACATTTCAGGTTTTTGGCTAAAAATGCATATAACGGAGATTTGCTGTTAACGGTTTTTTTTACAAATTTGACCATAACTTGATAACGGCTGATCCGATTCTTTTGAAATTCGGTACAGATTTCAAATTTTACATTTAACACAAGAAAACATTCACAGTTTTTTGCTAAACAACCGTTTAATGATAGCTGCCATACAACTTGATCTCACGTTTAGGCCATTTTTTGTTATTTTTCGAACTTTCTTAAGAATTTAATAAATTAAAATACAAGAGCAAGTTTGTGCGACCCAGTCATGCATTTAATTTTTTATTGCAGTATTAATCAAGTTTAGCAGATCTAATATAAAAGCACCGCGTCGTCGAAATATATGCAGCCGTTTAAAAGATAATCGATATTAAAAAAGGAGCGTTTTATGGCAGGTACCGTAAGCAAGCTTCTTCGGGAAAAAAAATTTAGGTGAAAGACCTCATCATTGGAAGCAAATCACTCATATAAAATTTCATCAAAATTGATAGAACTTTTTTCGAAAAAAAAAAATTATTCAAAAAGCTAACTCTTTTCCAAAATGTTTTATTGTAGTTATAATCAAATATTCATTGGCAAAAAATCACTCATATAATATTTTCAGTTAGAATATAAAATTTCGTTGCAATCTGTGTAGCCGTTTGAAAGATATTTGATATCAAAAAATTACCCTTCTTGAAATTGAAAATACTTTTTATTCAATAACTTATTTTATTAGTTATTATAAATAAGTGTTGTCGAAAAACTTCATCATTGGTAGAATGTCACACACAATTTTATTAAAGTCGATCATATTTTTTTCGAGAAAAACTAGATTTTCTATAACGTTTATATGGCAGGTACCGTTAATAAGGTGATTCTGAAAAAAACTTCTAACGAAAAAAAAAATTTTTTGGCAACAAATCTGTCATACAATATTTTATCAAAATAATATGTTTTTTCGAGAAAAGTTGGATTAAATTTAAGGCTTATTTGACAGGTACCGTTAATATGTAACCTTATTCTGAAAACATGAAAAACATAACCGGTGCGGCTACAAATCCATTGTACGAAATTTTATTAAAATCGATCGTATTTTTTTCGTGCAAAATTGAATTATGTATCTGTTACGCTTATACATATAGTAGGTACCGTTATTTTCAGACCTAGGATAAAAATCAAAAATATACGCCTGGGCATCATATTACTCTAAAAATGCAGAGTACAAAAATTGAAAAAAATCGGTCCAAAACTGTTTAGGTTGTAGGTCCAGTGTTGTGCCATGTAGACTATAAATGTAGACTATACGATTGTCTACCTGATGTAGATAATTCAATGTAGACAATTGCTTATTATCTACATATCAATGTCGACAACGTAGACAATGTAAACAATCTTTTTTTCATTTTGCTACTTAATAAACCAATAGAAAGAATAATATAAATGCATACAAATTTAATGCATTTATATTATTTAAAAAAGTACTTTATTTAAAAACAATGAACATAAGCTATTTTCAATATTTTAAATCGAATTCTGAGTCTTCGGAGTGAAGACCTCTTCTTCTTCTATTCGTAGGGAGTAGTAGACATGAAGTAGCTTCTTTCAACACTCAAACGTGAGTTAATTCCGTGCACGTGTCCCTAGCTGGAAAAAAAACTCTCAATTTGTGTGGAAGAAGCATTATTCGCAAAAGTTTTCTGGCGAGATTTGGGTGTTTCATTGCATCCATGTTCCAGAAAACTATATTAGGTTTTAATTTTAGGAATTTTACTTACTTGCTATTTGACAAAGGTGATGTTTTACAGCAATTGTTTACATTGACTATACATTGTTGACATTGTTGACACAATTGTCTACGTTGAAAAGTAGACAATTAAAGTCGACTCGTAGAGGAACAACACTGTGTCAATACATCCAGGCGACTGACAGACAGAATTGTAGGACCTACTTTTTACGTGTTCTCTATCATCGTTATGTCATGATTGATTGTTATCTCAAAACCTTTTTTTTACGAATGCAAATTCTGTTTGAACAAAAAAATCACCAGAATTTGAAAGGCTGAATTTTTGAGAAAAGAAGTATTTCTTAATTTAAAATTAGCCAATTCTTTTTTTAATTTTTCTGCTTCATGCTATGAAATGTCGCGCGGCAGGTAAAGGCCAGGTAATAAAAGTAGCAAAATAACACAAATGTATGTACATACATATGTATATCAAAAATATTTATTTATGAAACTACACGAAATGCGAAAATAACAGAAAATTATGTTGCACTTAGATTATCCATTAATATATTACTTGACCAACTTTTGAAACAGAGAATCGTCCTATTTTTGTTTCATTAGCTGCTTCCCCCTTAAATTAAACGAAAAAAATTTTGTTTACTTTCCAAGTTATCAGAATAAATTAAATTTTAGAAACTTACTAATTGAAGGAAAGTAACGGCAAAGAATACTGCAAATAAAATCAATCTTTACAAAGTGTTTGTTGAATTTTTTAATGTTTTCTTTCTGTACCATTAGGCCTGCATTGTGTTATTATTATATAATAATTTGTGTTACTATTAGATATATAATAAATTAGCTTTAATTTGCTGGAAAGATATTCACCATCTTCATTAACAATTTCGTTAACCGGCTATAATTTAATTAGTTCAAGTAGCTTATTTGGAGTTACAAGGAAACACAGCGCTGCCACTTTGCTTCGATTTCAAAGAAAAGTGGCAGCAAAAAACTACTTAGTAGTAACGAAAAATATATATTTACACGTGCGCCCTTGCACCTAGAAATCTTATACATATGGTGGCATTATTGCGAAGTGGGCCGAAAAGTTGTTCATAGAAACTTTCGAGGTTGGAGATATTTGAAGGAAAGAAATTGACAAATGAGAACAACTGATCTTAAGTCAAGTGTATATTTTGTTAAGGAAATATGTCAACACTGGCAGGTTCTAGACTCCAAGTAAGTGGAACAAATCAAATTAAAAAGTTTATTAATGTCCCATAATTTGAACAGTCATATTTCAAAAAAAAATAATATGTAAGTATAAAAAGAACACCTTTTCTCAGGAAACTATTTGTCACAGTTTTTATAATGGATAAATTTATTCAATTAGCTATGATACTTTTGAGTGTCATCTTTGCATTGGTTTGTTGCCTTAAAAATTTTTCAAGACAATACAATTAAAAGATTTTATTTAAGGCTGCTCGTCCGGACTTTAAATCAGTAGATCCTCCTCACCTTAAATCAATGAAGCCTCCTCATCTAAAATCTATAAGGCCTGCCCATCTTAAGCCACCAGGAAAACGTTAACTTGGGACCGTTTTGTTTACTATGAGCCATCCTAAAAGTTAAATCAATTAATGTCAAGCTTAGTGCAATAAATTAATGCTTACTGCGGTTTTAAAAGGATATACTTATGAAGGTTTTTTAGTGAATGTCATACGCTTACATAGGATTACATATATCTTCCTTATAAAATAGGTGTCTATTTGACAAGTTCGTCCCTGTCAAACGCTTTGTTTCAAGGCATTCGCTGGCTCCTTGGTTGTCGAATGAGATACAGAAAGCCATTTTTGTAAGAAATCGGTTCAATGGAGGAGATTCAAAATAATTTGTTTTATACAGAATTTAAAACAGCAAGGAATAGTTACTCCTATGATAAAAAGGGCGTTAGGTCTTATCGCCCCAGGTCATAACGCCCAAATCTCAAAATATATGACATTTGACCACAAAAAAACTGTAAAATTCTTGAAAATTAAGAGCTTAGACAGTGACAAAAAGCTCAAAAAAAGTCACAACGCCCAAATCATTTATGAAAAGTCATAAAGCTCAAATGAGCAAATGTCATATCGCCTAAAATATCGAAAAAAAATTTAATTCAAGTGACGTTTTTAATTTTAATTTTATTTCTCCGCAGTTGACTTGTACCATTGAGTTTTTACACATAGAGAAATCATGTGTAGTTTTCAAACTTTGCTCGTAGGTTGTCGTTTTTTATCGACTTGTTTTTTTACTCTTGTAGCAATTATTCTTGAGTTAAAAGGAAAGAGAAATTAAAAAAAAAAAAACAAATATAAATGTATGCTGAAGAATTTTGTACGGTTCGGTTCAAGTATTTTTAGTTACAGAGAACTACGGAAATAATAATTACTCGATATGCTCATTTAGCGACATCTACTTCGGTGAGTTTAAAAACATATTGATTCCTCTATGTGTATAAACTCAATGCTTGTACTCATTGTTAAGTTTATTTTCATTAGTGTTAAGATTTTTGCATAATTTTGGGTTAGGGTGGCACGAGCGAGCGGTGCGTGTGGCAGGCGCTCAAGAAATTGACATTTGGATTTGAGATTTTAAAATGAGAACTCTAATGTTCTTAATAAAGTTAAGAAAACATCTATACAGTCTGATTCACATAAGCTGTGCCAACAAGTTAAGTCGTGATAAGAAAAAAATCGTATTAAGGGGGGTTTATCTCCCCCGTTTAGGTAGAAGGGGCAACTTTCTAAAAAATTGACTTAAAACAGAAAAAAATTACTAAAAGCAACGGTACAACTTAGAATGCCATGCTATACCTTTTGGAAAACTAGAAATCTATTATTTTATAAGAAAGAAAATAAATTTAAATAATAACAACAACTATTGCTAGTTGTTAAGTTTTATTTTTGATTTGAGTGTAGCATCAAGTGGATGAAATTCAAAAAAAAAAAGATTAAGTAGGCTATACTCCGATGTGTTTGGCATTGTATATAAATTTCTATAGTACAACCATGGAGCAGCGCCATCTAAAGAAAGTTGTTAACTGCACATTTGGAGGTTCTTACATTTACTAAGTGTCTATTCTGTTACCCTAACAATAGTCGTCTACGAAACAAATTAATAATATATAATGTATTTTATTGGCTCTAAAATCCATATTTCCTTGACAAGAGTCGTAAACAAAACAAAAATAATATATGTTTACGACTGTTGTCAGGGTTACAGAATAGACAACTATTAAATGCACGAACCTAAAAATGTGTTTATCACAAGTTTCTCAAGACGGCCAGGCGGTGATTATTCAGCATGAAAATACTATAGAAATGAATATACAATGTGTTTGGTCTGAGGCATCATCAGTTAGGTTGTCTAAACTCTCCTAAGACACATATTTTATTTTGGTTGATGGAATGACCATATAAAACGCATTGCAAAGCAGCGTTGCGAATTATATTTATAAAGGAAAAACTTTGGTCAAAGTCGAACCTTTATGAAAAATTGTAACCCGTGGCGTTCGCAGCGCTGCTTTGCAATGCGTCTTAGGAGAGTGTGGACATACTAACTGATGATGCCTTAGGCGAAATGGGAGTATAGTTAGGCCAACTGATAATGCCTACCGTTCACAATCAGACGAAACACATCGGTCTATTCTTTTATACTCTTTTAGAATAAAGTTGTTTTAGAGAATAGTTTTTGAAAAATTAATTTTCGAGCTAAAAATTTTGAAAAAAAAAATTATTTACTTCAAGAAAAATGACAGGTCGATTTATTCACTAAAACAACTTTATTTAAAAAGAACATAAGAAAATAGATTTTTGGGTTTTCAAAAAGGTATATCATGACATTTAAGGTTTTATGGTTGTTTTTTTTTATTTTTTGTTTGGTTTTAATTCATTTAAATCGATCTCTAGTTAAGGTCGTATCTAGAGATCAATTTATTTTGAAAACAGTTAATTTTAGGAAAAAAATTACTAAGACATTTTTTGTAGGAAATTGTCTAAGCTATAAGATTGCTTAGACAATTTTTTTATCTAGCAGTGATAGTTAGGGAGATATTGAAGTAAAACGGTTTTGGGAGGCCTTTAAATCGTTAGCTGCGCTCATATCGATGGGGACTTTTCACAGTTTCCTTAGAACAACACTAGGAAGTTATGTACCAAAATTCAGCTTTCCCGGAATTTTGCCCAAGTTTAGCTGTTTTTTTCGATTTGCAAATAAATTGAAACAAGTTTTTAAGAAACATAAATTTGAAATTGTTCATAGTATAGCATTATACATACAGTTTCATAGTACTTTCATGGTAAATAACTACCGCTTGGCCATCTAAAGAAATGTTTGAATGACGCATTTTACATTTCTTGCATATAATGTAGGTACTAGTTGTTTATTCTCATACCCTGATGACAACAGTCGTACATATGATTTTTACTTGCTCTATAGGTACTATAAGTATAATGTATATAATACATTACGATGATAGAGAAGAAAAAAAAATTGGGTCCGGCAATTATGTCTGTCTGTCTTTATGCCTGTCTGTCAGTCTCGGCAACTACAGCTTAAACGGGTGAGCCGATTTACTTCAAATTTGGTAGGTATGGTCTTTGGGCTAATACGCCCCGAGCTTTTTTTTTTGAAGCTTACTGTAAATCAAAAAATAACGGTACCTGCCATACAACGGTTATCGAAAACCTTATTTTTCTCGAAAACGGCTTTAACGATTTCAACCAAATTTCACGTGTGTAATAAAGTGTATAGAAGGGCTATCAAATAATGAAAACCATACCTTCAATAAAATACTTTTAACGGTACCTGCCATATAACGGTATTTTTGAATTTCGGTTATATCAATAACAGCTGAAGCGATTTGATCGAAATTCAATACTGAAATTGTTCGCTATTTTAAATAACATGGTATAAAAAAAAATTGTTTTAAATATTTTTGTTAAGATTTAAATAATTTTTAAAAACTGTTTTTGTCAATATTTCAAAAACCTGTTGACGGATTTTTATGAAATTTAGTTTTAAAGTAATAATTTTAAAAAATAATTAAAAAAATCGATTTTTTCGAAAATCGCTTCAACGATTTTAATTTTTTTTTTTCGTAAACTTATATTTAATAAAGAAAATTTTTTGCATACTTTGATTTTGGTTTGAATATTTGTAAGACATAAACGTTTAGAACGTTTTATACAATTTTCTACGATTTTTTCGTTAATTCCATTTGTACTTCAAACCCTCAGGTTTGCCAGAAGAGCAAGTTTGTGCGACCCAGTAAGAGAAGGATAATAGAGAGCTAGAGACTCTCCACATTATTAATGCAGACAACACAATCAACAGACGTACAGATATGGAGAACGTTAGTCCCAATACAAACACCTGTGTGATAAAAGAGTAAAACAAAGCTCCCTAACAAAAACAAACAAGAAAAATGTGCGTACCAACTATTATCACATATATGTACATTCATCTTTAACCAGAACTAGATATTAGCATTGTTAGTTTCAAACTTTGCTCGTAGAATGTCGTTACTATCGACTTGTTTTTTTTTTTACTCTTGTAGAGCAATTATTCTTGAGTTAAAAGGCAAGAGAAATCAAATGTGTGCAGAAGAATTTAGTTCGGTTCGGTTCAAGTATTTTTCGTTACAGAGAACTATAGAGAGATAATAATTACTCGAAATGCTCATTTAGCGACATCTACTTCGGTGAGTTTGAAACCATCTTGATTCCTCTATGTGGCCGAAGTTGTAGTAAATGCAAGAACCTCCAAGTGTGTTATGCACATGTTTCGGTGATGGTGCTGCTCCATGATAATATTATAGAAATGTATATACAATGATAACCTAAAAGTCAAAACCAATTTTAAAAAAAAATCAGGTATCTATGAGCAAGGTCAAACAAAACGAAGCCTATAGAAGTTCGATTGAAAGAACATCTGTCCAACATCCAATAAGAACAAACAAAAAAAACATCTGTCGCACTACATGCAATCGAATTTGACCATCGCAAACATTGACTTATGTCGAATTCCTTATGTCGAATTCCTTTGAAATAAAAAGTTGACTTTTTTCGGACTAAAGTCGCTTTTTTTCGGACTAAAGTTGCTTTTTTTCCGAAAATCATGATCCATAGACAAGAAAAAGTTGCTTTTTTTCCCCTCAGATCAACTTTTCTTGAATCTCGATTTGATAGCAAGATTCACACATATTTTCACACATACTTAACAGATTTGATTTCTTCTGTCAGACGAGCAGTTTAATTATGTAGTTTGGTTTATTTTAATATAGATTTCTCAAATAAAATAATTTTAAAATAATCTATTGGACGTAAAACTTGTTGTTAATAGCGCAATATGTTAATAAAGTGAACTTAGTGAAATGTTTAGATCGCGTCTATAAAATATACCTACACCACACAATTACAGAAAAAAAGCAACTTTGTTTTTTCAACATCCATAGGAAGGAAAAAAAGTCAACTTTTCCGATCAAATCTGAAAAAATCAAAGGAATTCGACATTAGATTTTTTCAGATTTGATCGGAAAAGTTGACTTTTTTTCCTTCCTATGGATGTTGAAACAACAAAGTTGCTTTTTTTCTGTGATTGTGTGGTGTATATTTTATAGACGCGATCTAAACAATTCACTTAAGTTCACTTTATTAACATATTGCACTATTAACAACAAGGCTCACGTCCAATAGATTATTTTAAAATTATTTTATTTGAGAAATCTATATTAAAATAAACCAAACTACACAATTAAACGGTTCGTCTGACAGAAGAAATCAAATCTGTTAAGTATGTGTGCAAATATGTGTGAATCTTGCTATCAAATCGAGATTCAAGAAAAGTTGATCTGAGGGGAAAAAAAGCAAATCTTTCTTTTCTATGGATCATGATTTTCGGAAAAAAAGCAACTTTAGTCCGAAAAAAGTCAACTTTTTATTTCAAAGGAATTCGACATTACTTATGTCGAATTCCTTTGAAATAAAAAGTTGACTTTTTTCGGACTAAAGTCGCTTTTTTTCGGACTAAAGTTGTCAACTTTTCCGATCAAATCTGAAAAAATGTAAGGAATTCGACATTAATGTGGACACCGCTAGAAGCCAACTTCACGCGTGTTCCAACATAACTGCCAGCGCTGCGTTACTATAATAAAGTATGGCAACAACTAAATTACAAGAAGATATTCCCTAAAATAAAACAAAACTTTTGTTGCTTTTGATGACAAACACGAGGAAGCAATATTAAATGAAAATTTTTTTTTTTGAGAAAAAAACAAGAAATGACAAAAATTCATTTAATTTTATATTCATATAATTTTATATAATGAAAGAATTAGTACACCATATTACCGCTGTAAAAAACAAGCGCATGCCAGCGCATCTAGTTGGAACAAGTTTTAGGCAGCGTTTGTTTGGACTTTTCAACCGACAGGCGGATAATTTGATGCCTATACGAAAGTATTTACATGTATCTAAACAGAATTAAGCATAACAATGAACACGATGGAGGCACCAATGACTAAAATGCTCCCCACTTTTCCAATGGGTGCATCTGATAAGATAAAGTTTTACTTTTGTTTTTGTTCTCTTTTTGTCTAATCCCTGTTCTCATTTTTAGATGGTGCATAAGAAATTGAATTTAGTGTAACGTACTCCCTGAGGATGGCAATTAAAGTCGAAATGCATTCAAATAATAATATTTAATTTTTTGTAGATTGTTTAAGCTTTTAAATAAATTTTTTTAATAATTGGCAAAGCCAGAATGTTGTTTTTTTTTTTCAATCTTACTTTTATAAAACGAATGTTATCTAAATTAAAACGAAATATGGCATCCCTATAGGCGTAGAAATTTAAACACTGAATCAAATCAAATAAGTGCTGTGAAATTAACGACTTAGATAAAAATGTTTCCAGTTGTTAACAAAGTTATTATAATTAAAACAAAATTGAGCACAGAATATTACTTTGGGTTCAGGTAATTAGTTGTCATATGTATATTTAAATTTGGCGCGTGGAGTTCACAGAAATCGTATCCAGACATTCAATATGAACAAGCTTGTTATAATGGCAATTTTAATTGTAGGGGCCTTTTTACAATTAGTAAGTTTTTTTTTTTTTACAAAATCAATAATTTAAATGTTTAAATATTTATAATTATTTTAATGTAAAAAACAAAACATTATAGGCAGCAGCTCAAAGGAGCAAGTTTGATCCACCTCCGTTTCTACCTGATGGTAAATAAATATAAACCTTGCTTGGAGTACAGTGGGTTTCATTTGAAATAAAACAATAATAACAAAAACGTAATTCGAAATTCGTATGTTCTATTTTTATTTGTTTTTATTGTTATCTTTTTCATAATACATCTAAAATAAATAAAGAACAGAAGTGTTGTTATTTTTATTTATTACGCATATAAGCTTTATCTGCACAAGTTTTAACTGAAAAGCGGGGAGAATCCACAGCAGCTGGAGAACAAAAATGAACTGAATGGGTTTAAAAAACATTGTATTATTTCATAAGAGAACCGATTTTTCGAAAGCTTGATGTTTAAAATTAATTTCCTCCAAAACTTAAACAAGTCACTTGTGCAAAATATAGATAAGTATACCTACACCCATTTCGCTTTTTGAAAGTTTGACTTTAATTTGATTTGAAAACGAAATTCAATACCAGATGGGAAATATTCCTTTTAAAGGGTAAAATCCATAATAAGTTTTTTGTGGACATTCTAGGGTGGGGTTAGAGGAGGCATATGCGGGCGCCCATGAGTAGGGGTTATGCTCATTAAATAAACGATAGTCTTGAAGTTCATGATCGTGACTTTTGTTTGTTATATTAGCTTAAATAAAATGCACGACTGGTTCGGACGAACTTGCTCTGGTAGCAAGTTACACAAAAGTAAAATTAAATTTAATAAAAATAAATTTAATATAACAGTAATACGAACAAAATCATATGAGTTATTTTGAAAAGTGCTAAAACTACCTTTTGGATTTTTTTTTTAAATAAATCGATGTTTACTTAATAGTCTGTGTAAAAAAAAATTTTTACGAACTTGAAGTACTCCAATTTTAAGTGCTAAATAGTTTTATACACACAAAATTTTGCAAAAGTGCTTAATTTTAATATTAACTAATTTTTTAATTTATTTCTTTTTGTAAATTCAATATTTGGAAAACGGCTAAACAAGAGAATTATGTTCTCTAAATGGAAAAATAATCCTTCGGATATAAATTGGGAGTTTTTCTGCCGTTCACGAAATAAAGCAACTTTCGTAATTCGCACAGCCAAAAAAAGATTCTACATATATATTAAAGCTGGATGCAAATCAACCCTCTCGTCGGCTCTGGAATAACCTTCGTTCTATTGGAATAGGAAAAAGTAAGTAGTTCATAACTTTCCAGACCCAAATGATCTTAATAGAAGCTTTATAACATCTGTAATGGCACAAAACGATTTTATGCTCAATAATGAAGAACTATGTGTCTCAACGACATAACTCGAATTTGAGGTAGTATCTGAGTATGAGATATTTCAAAGCTTGAAATCAATTAAATCTGATGCTGTTGGAGAAGCTGGGGTCCCTGTAAGTTTCATCAAAATGATTATGAGCCATATATAACCCGCATTCACTCATGTGATAAATCCTCATCTTTTCCTGATTGCTGGAAGTTTGCTAAGGTTATCCGCCGTGGCTAAGAATTCAAATCCTATCTCCTGCTCTGATTTTCGTCCAATTAGTATCTTGCCCTGTCTGTCAAAGGTTTTCGAAAAAATTCTGGCAGCACAGATCTCAACTCACATTGAAAGATTTAATTTACTGTCTCCATTTTAATTGGGTTTCCGAGCTCATCACAGTTGCCAAACTGCAATAATCAAGGTACTTGATGACATTCGGATTCAGTATGATTTTGACAATGTGACTGCTCTGTGTTTGCTGGATTTTTCGAAGGCTTTTGACAGAGTAAATCATCATATACTTTGTATGAAACTAAAGATGTTTCATATGACAGATCGGTGCATCTTATGGAAGACTATTTATCCAATTGAAGCCACAGGGTGAAGGCTGATCAGGTGATGTCTGAATTTTTGCAATCTGCAAATGGGGGTTCCACAGGGCTTTATTTTGGGCCCCATTCTATTTTCTCTTTATATTAACGATTTGCCCAAAGTTTGTTCGAATGTTTTGATTCACCTGTATGCTGATGATGTGCAAATTTATTTGTCTCGTCCAATTGGCTTACAATAGTATCTTATTTATAGGATGAATGAGGATCTGCTCGCTATCTCCGATTGGGCACTAAACAATGGCCTAACACTGAATCCATCTAAGTCACAATTGATTGCGATTTCTTAGTCCCAGGTAAACACCTTGCTTTTACCACCAGTTCATCTCTCACAGGTGAGACATAAGTTTTTGAAAGTTGTGAACAGTCTTGGTTTTAAAATTAATACTTCTCTCTCGGCTGAAAATCAAGTGAATTTAACCATTGAATTTAAACATAACTCCGGTAAATACAAAATTGAAGCTTGTCAAAACATTACTTGTTCCTCTTGTTGAATATGCCAATATTGTTTATTGCAACCTGGATTCTCATTCTCAGCATAAACTTCTTGTGGCATTCAATGATATGATAAGGTACATTTATGGACTTAGGAGGCATGAACACATATCACATTACCATAAACTGGTTATTGGGTGCTCTTTTCATCAGTTTCTTGATGCAAGATGTTGTATGCTTATGCACAAAATCCAATAATTGGTATAGAGGTACCTACCTAACCGAAATTGGTTTTCACCAAATTATTGAGAATACCTCTCTGAAGTCTGATTACCTACAGATAAAGTCGGTCCAAGACCATTTGAGCGTGGCCAACGGCCTACCAGACGTTTTCGAAAACCTTAAAAGATCAGTTTTTGAAATTATTGGTTTAACTGCATAAGTTGGGTTTCACCAAAATTTTGAGAATACCACCCCGAACACAGATAAGTGGGTCCAATTTGGATTTGGACATCAACGCCCTGATGAACCAATTTATAAAATTTTTCACAAAATTGGAAACGGTCTGGCAGGACGTTGGCCGCACTCAAATCGTCTTGAACCCACTCATCTGTGTTCGGGGTGGTATTCTCAATAATTTGATGTAACACCACTTAATTAGTTAAACCAATCATTTCTAAAACTGATTTTTAAAGATTTTGAAAAAGTCTGGGAGGCCTTTGGCCGGGCTCAAATGGTCTTGGAAACGAAACACGCGAAATCGTACTCAAACTAAAGTGTTTATTTTGTTGGTGTCTAACGTAACACGAAAATTATGTTCGGGAAATCGTTGCAGCCCCGAAGATTATTTAGCTAATACAATTCATTAAGATGTTTTTAGATTCAACTTGGCGGTTTTCGTTTCTTTTATAATAGCTCTGATGTTGACCTAGATTCACCTTGTTTTTACGACATTTAAAACTTTTAGGTACATGAAAGACGGTGCAATAAATTACAATGGGTATAGGATACTTCTCTTTTTTTAATTTATTTTAGATATGCCAGTACCATGAATTAAAAGATCTTAAAAAATAAAAGTAAAAACTTTCTAATTTTGCGTTTCTTGTTTAATTTTATTTCAAATGAAACTGACTCAAAACAAAGCGCCTATCCATCTTTAGGGAAAAATGGAGGTGGATCTAACTTGCCCCCTGAAGCTGCTGCCTGAAATGTTTTGTTTTTTTTTACATTAGAGTAATTATTGTTGATAAAAATAAATTGTCGGTTTACAAAAAAAAAAAAAAAAAAAACTTACCAATTGCAAAAAGGCTCCCACAAATAAAACTGCTATTAAAATAAACTTGTTCATAGTGAATGTTTGGATATGATTTCTGTAAACTCGACGCTCTATATATATAGGTACCTAGATCTGACAACATATATATTACCAAAACCCAAAGCAATGTTTTATTTTAATTAAAATAAATTTGTTAACTGGAAAGATTTTTATCTTATTTTTAATTTCACAGCAACTTAATTGATTTGATTTAGTGTTTGAATATTGTTACGTCTAGAGCTACAGCAATTCGATTTGATTTGATATACTATTTCTTACACATTAATTTGAATACCTAGGTACTCTACTTCAGTTATGTAAATTAGATACTAGTCTACTAGTTTATATTTTAAATATACTATGCTATGCGACTATAAGGGTTCAATACTTTAATTTTTTGTCAGATTTTCATTTCGCAAGTTTTATTTTGCCAATTTTTTATTTTTTTGAAAATGGTTGAGCAAGTTTTTGTTCGTTTCACTTCAGGGCCCCTATTCCGGTTCAATGATAAAATGAAATAATACGTTTTTTTTCACGACAGTTTTCACACTCTTTTTCATTTTTCATTTTATTTAACAAGTTGATATTTTTATTTAACAAGTTGATTCTCTTTGTAACTATGATAAAATTATTCGATTTTGTGGTGAATTCTCAAAATATCTGTTTAGTTTCTAAAAAATCGACTAAATATGTTTTTTAACCGCGGTTGGTTGTTCGTTTTCCTGGGATTAGTTAATTGTTATTTTGCTGATTTTTTTTTTTTTATTTAATTTTTATTTTTTACTTTTTGAACTTTATAGGTACCGCTTTTATTTTTAAGCCTAGTATGCAGCTGAAGTGAAACGAATAATCCCATACAAAAATGACACAGTGAAATCATAAACGAAATTTTCCGTCCTTCTTTTTCGTTTTGTGGTATGCAGCTCCACGGTGAAACTGTAGATAACCGGTTCAAGTCTCCACTATTCTCTACACACTTTTCGCACACAAATTAATTGAAGGGAACATTAATTGCTCGCCAAATTTTGACGTTTCTATTTTGTTCGTGTTTTATGTGTTTATTATTATTATAAAATTAATTTGTGTTCTTTTTATTTGTTTTTTTTTGTGTTTTTCAATTATTTTTTTACAAATGGTGGAACTCTATATAAAAATTTGTACTGTAAAAAATCGGTACCGTTTCGTTTACATTTCGTCTGTGTTTTTGGAGACGACGGAAAGTTTCGTTTTACTTCATCTGCATAAGCCTAGTATGCAGCTGAAGTGAAACGAAAAATCCCATACAAAAATGACACAGTGAAATCATAAACGAAATTTTTCGTCCTTCTTTTCGTTGTGTGGTACACAGCTATGCGGTGAAACGGTTGATAACCGGTTCAAGTCTCCACTACTCTCTACAATCTTTTCACGCCGAATTTAATTGACCGGGATATTAATTGCTCGCGAAATTTTGACGTTGGTATTTTGTTCGAGTTTTTTGTGGTTATTATTATTATAAAATGAATTTCTGTTCTTTTTATTTGTTTTTTTGTGTGTTTTGAAAAATGTTTTTTCTGCAAATGGCGAAACTCTTCATAACAATTTGTCCGGTACCGTTTCGTTCTCATTTCGTCTGTGTTTTTGGAGACGACTGAAAATTTCGTTTCACTTCAGCTGCATACTAGGCTTTAACCAGAAAATATGGTCTATGATTTCGCTGTGTCATTTTTGTAAAGCCTTGTATGCAGTTGAAGTGAAACGAAATTTTCCGTCGTCTCCAAAAACACAGACAAAATGTATACGAAACGGTACCGGACAAATTTTTATGTAGAGTTTTACCACTTGCAAAAATAATATTTTTCAACACACAGAAAGACAAATAAAAGAACAAAAATCCATTTTATAATGATAACAACCATAATACAAGGAAACAAGATAATGCAAATGAGTTGTAATTTTTGATTCGTTCTGCGCATATACATACGTCACAAAATCTACTTTTCTTGTCAGGGCTTTGAAATGTGTGATGAAAAAGATAAACATTGCAATCTTTTGAGTTTATTAAATGAAATAAAAAGTATTTTAAGAAAATTTAAACAATACATTTTTTGTTGTTAATCGTGATAAAAAGTTAAAAGTTTAATATAAGTGAAAAAAAAAACAAATGTTATATCAGTTTTGAATTTTTTCTACCTTTTTTGTTCAATGCAAGATGTGGACCACTGCTCTTATCTCTTAGATTTTTCCGATTTCCTAAATGATTAGTTTAATAAATGCAATTAAAAAACATTATTCAGTACATGAATTATTAATTTTTAGCTTTTTTTCGAGTTCCTAGTCTTAATTTTTATAATATTATCAAATGAAACATAAAATTGCATTAAAAAAGGCGCGAAATTCACTACGTTTAGATTTTGTGACGTAGCACATTTGACAATAAAATACAAAACATGCGCGTTATCTTGTATATTTGTATCATGGATTACAACCGCAAAAAAACATAAACAAAATACAAACATCAAAATTTCGCGAGCAATTAATATCCCGGTCAATTAAATTGCATGCGAAAAGAGTGTAGAGAGTAATCATTTTTGTATGGGATTTTTCGTTTCACTTCAGCTACGTAGTGCGTACCAGGCCTTAACAACTATATTTAACGCAAACATCCATGCCATCTTTCGGAATAAAACTCAAACTCATAAATTTTTGTTGAACACATCCCAACCCAACCGATTCGATTTTTCGTTAAATTAAACACATGTATCGTTCTGTCAAAAAATGTCAAACATTTCAGTTTATCTCTTTCACTCGTGAAAAGTCACTAGCATCATCGGCAGACCGTCTCGTTTTCTTTTAATTCAGTTTCCTCGTGAGAAGAACCGCTGTTACAATTTTTCATTAAATTTCGTGATAATTCAATAAAATTTACCACAAAAATCAAATAAAATGGTAAGTGTTAATATAAACTGAAAGTGTGCAGGAAAAAGTTTTCGGAAAATCCATTGTATAGGATTAAAAAACACGTGAAGCATGTTAAGCAGTGAGTCAGTCAATGGTGATGAGTGGGTGGGTCTTTCAAAGGGCTTCTGTTATTAAAAATGAAAGAAATAACTTAAAATATTATCTAAATTAGTGAAATAAAGTCAAAATCTACTAAAATGTGTTGAAATACAACAAAATTTATGTTTCAAATAAAAGTGTTTAACCTAACCTTCAATTTGCCGCAACTTCGTATGGAACGTTCTGGTCGTCGTTGTCTGAAAAAAAAAAAACAGATTCCGTCATCCGTCTGAGAAAATTGTTTATGATGTCTGTTAGGATTTATAAATCCAATAACTTTCACATCGTATTTTGACAGTGAACTTGCTGAATCTGCATAATCGCTATACTCAGATATGATTAGATTACTTTGATCAAGCTATTAGCTAGAGTTAGACCACATCTGGGTTTTCATATGTGTTTCTTAAGAATTGTGTGGTCCAATGTTGTTCCATTCTTTTGAGATTGGTGTTCCTCGTTTGGATTAGTTGAGTGATTTACTTCGAATCTTATTTTGCCATTATTGTTAATCTGCACTTTTAATAACCTTTTACTCTACTTTCTCTAGCTAGACATCTTATAAATTTTTATTCATTCAGCAAACAAATCTTTGGGATCTACAGTAAATAAAATCTGCAATGTCTGCTGAAACTTCCAGGTTTTACATGGTTTGCGAGAGCCTCATGGTAGCGCGTAGATAGAACTGACAGATTTTTAAACTGAAGACAAACTGATATTGAGATACTTAAATTGTCAATTATCAGCAGAGTTCAAGTGATTTCCCATGTTGAAAGGTCTTAAATCATCCTCATAGAGTGCTTTCTAATGTTGACATTCATCTTCTGTTTAGTGGGTGTGTGCAAATAATATAACTGGTGGCCAACGAATATTTAGCATGGTAGATACCTCGATTGTTGTGTCAATCGAGGTATCTACCATGCTAAATATTCGTGCAACTGCAACTTTTTCGAGTTGGTAGCAGATGTTTTCAATATTGTGCAAGCAGATTATTATATGGATTTGATATTTGAATCGAAGAATCTTATATTATTGCATTAAGAGATTTAGCTGGGTTTTGTAATTTAAGATAGCATCATCATCTAATCACCAGAAATACAATCCTTGATAGAACATTCCCAAGTTTCAATCTTGGTCACAATTCTTAAAAGTCTTCAAGCTGTTAGTTTTATAAAACCCCTGACCTTACGCTGTTGTAGGATTCTTCTAAAATTCACACTAATAAATGAGATTATGTTTCTTTTTTCCCACAAATTCCTTCTTGGACGTTTCCGAAAGAGCAAACCGTCAAACTCCAAGATGCGGTTACGTGTTTCACAGAGATAGACTCGCTATATGCCAGGTGTTTTGGGATATCCAAAAGTCTCCAACCTTCGTTCGCCTTGGCACAGTTTCGCATCTATAAAAATACTTAAATTTTCATCCCACATTTTATCATTGCTGAATTGTGAATTTCGTTTAGTTACAAAGCTTTGTATTTAAAAGTGTTAATAAAATTACGAAATAATTCTTTGGGCAATTCAAATCATATGTCTTTACTGATTTATCTGATGCTCGTTGGACAGCGGCGTCATTTGAAGATAATTTTTCTGATTTTTTTTTTTGGAAACAGTCCCACCTAGTACTGACTGTTTGTGTTGCAAAAGTTGATTAGCAAAATGCCATTTTCTTAACGTGACTCCAAGGTATTTGTTCCCATCACGTGCTCCGAACCGTGATTGTCTCATGGAACTTGGTCATTAGGATCTTCCATGTATGATTCGAAAACACTGGGAACACTACTGCACTGTATAATTGTGGTATAAAGAATTTTTTTTAATCAAAACCTTGCAAAATTATATTAATTTTATAATAACTATTTTATCATTTGTTCGAGCTGATAGTCCTGGTAGCTACTGCTCATTAAATTATATTAACATTGTTATTTACTTACCTGTTAATAAAGATATAAATAAATAAATAAACTAATTCGTTTGACATATTTATACATACAGTCTTTGAACACTTTCATCCTTCCTGGAATATATCATTCTCATTTGTCTAGTGTCAGATCTGTATTCAGTTCTTTCTCTGTCTTATGGCGAAGTATTTCATGCTTTAACTGCTCGTTTCTTTCTTTGTCATACACGGATCGAACGTTCCGATTTCATGTGCTGTAATAAAAATAATTATCTCAATTTTTTAACTTTTACCTCTATTCGTTGACGATTCGTTTATTATTATGAGGTCCTTGTTGACGCTGCTAAATGAAAAATGCCGCGCACCGATATACGGTTCACTGTTAAATAGTTTTTGGGGCTCATTTCTACAACTGCATGTTTATTGAAATAAAACTATGTAATTGGAAAACTGAACTGCTTCTTCTATGTTGTCCGGGTGCTTGCTGGTATCACTTGCTCGTCGATTTTTTTAGCTGGTATCCGGCGGAGACGTTTTGTCCAGGGTGGCGGCGCAAGCGACTAATTGGACGGACTTTTGAAAGACTGTGCCTATGACGTTCAAGTGAGAGTCTTGCACTATTTTTTAATTTGTTGAAGAAGTCTCAAGATCATAATTTTGTTCAGATTCAAAATATAAGCAGTCAGATCCAATGAGTTTATAAAAATTCAGTTGAATAGTTGGTACGTTCGTCTTCGTTTCCAACAATAACGTATTGAACCTCTACTCGATTCAATTCAAAACTTAAGAATTTCCAACGGCAGTGAGTCGTATATTGTCACGTTGTTGATCTGTGCGATTCTCGGCAAGAAGCTGTTTGACTTGCAGAATATGCTTTTAATTCGATTGTTAAAAACACTAATTTATAAAACTCTTGCAAACACAAATTATCGACTTATTAACTTTAAGCGGAATTTTCCTCTATAGTCTCATTCCTTTTGCCAATATGAATCCATCAGGCCCCAAATAGTGAAAATATAATATCCGTTCTCGAGTAAAATAGTCTCTTTTATATATTTGAATATAGAAAAATGTACTTCTGATTTCAATAAATCCACTTACTCCAATAATATATGGCACATTTTTACCAAAGATTTATTACAATCGAATGAATGGTCCAGGAATGTAAAAAAATGCAATTTCTTATCATCTGATTTTCCGACATTTTGATTGTTTTCCAAACAGTTTTGGTGTTTATTTATTATTTACTATATATTGTATAGAACTACTACGCATCTTCTGATTATCTGAAATCTGTCACAAGAACCGAATATAACAGCATATAATACTTCTTTCAATCCCATCAGTTTCATTTACATTAAAAAAAAAAAGAAATGTTGTTTCTTTTAATCAATCTTTTGCTGAAGAACTGCTGAATATCATCCCTGAACGTTACTAAAACTTACAGAAGACTGAAGTCTATTTTTGAACGTGCTATTGTTAATTGCGTCCCTATCTGTTTTCCAAACAAAAAATTCAGATTCAATAACAAAAATTCTGGCAGCTTATTAAAACTGGAAGTGTCTATAAAGCGTGTCTACCTTCGACAATCAACAACAGATAATAAATATTGTGCTTTTAGAAAAATGTTTCTATTTCATCAAACAAAAAAGTTCTCATTAATTGCAAAAGCGTCGACTCAGGAAAATCAATACAAGATGAACTCTTTTTTATAGTTAGTGAAAGTTAGTGTTATATTCAAGTAAAAAAAGAAAAAGGGAATCTTCGGTATTGTTCCTCATACTTTAAAATTTTGAATTTCACTTATTACTTCCAAACATTTCAAACACTTCAAGTTTTGAATTTCACATATTTACTTCCAAACATTTCAAAAACTTATCAACTTAAACATTAAATTTTCAATTTCACACATTAATAAAACCAAAAACTTGCATTTTTAACAACACACAAGCATGAGGCTTATAAACCGAACCAACCGATCTCAAAGGGGGCCTTGAGATAAACTTGATTTGGTTTGTACGATTTTGAAGTTTGAATATATCAAAGTCGCTTTTGACAAATCAGTATTTTTTTTTATAAAATGTCATTATTGTGCAAATGCTTAAGTTTGTGAAAAGGGAATTGGAAGATTTCTTTTTATCCAATCACTGCACCTGATGTAATGTTGAGTGATTTTACTCGATCTTGAATGGAAGTTGCATTTAGCTGTCGAAAAATGTTTGCTGAAGTTTGTCAGTATTTTCAACATGTCAAGAAATTTTGGTCGGAGCCAACATTTGGTCCATGATACTTGGTCGGCGTCAATCGGAATGTGGTCAATCTGGTTGATGGTTGATTGATCAAGATGTCGCCATGTCCCCTTGTGGAACATTCCAAAATGTTTCGCCTCGCAGCAAAGTCGATTAAATTGAGTCCGTTTCTGGATGTGGTATCTGGATGACATGTCTTCTCTTCCTAGCTGGGCGTTAAAACCACAATTTTAATGTCATAGCTACGGCATTGCTCATTTTCATGTCTTGTTTAATAGCGCATAAAGTGTCCCCTTAGTAGACTGAATCTTTATTTGAATATAATATACTAGTTGCCTTAGTAACAATGTCTGGGCAACTAGTAACTAAACTAAAATATAACAACTTTCCCTGCTTTTATATTTAACATACAAAGTACACTTGTTTAATTATAAAAATATTAAAATTATTAAAAGAACAATTAAAGTTAGTAGGATTAATTAAAAATTAAAATCGTGATTATTTAGTATTGCAATTCATAGTCTAATAGACGGGCAGGTAAAACTCGGTTTTGTGTTGGTCTGCATGAAGCTGTACTTCTTCTCGAGATCGACTCAACTACTCCTTCATTGCCTTGCTCTTCTTCCTGTCGCTGGGTGAATTGAACGACAATATGATAAAAGTATTTGATCCAAATACTTTTGCAGTGCATTTTGATGACCATTAATAGTTTTCGGTTTATTCTTGAAAGTCTGTATAAAACGTTCGGCTTGGCCAATTGTTGCAGGATGGTACGGTGCACCCAATTTGTGAACTATTCCATTTCGGTCTAAAAATTTCTTAAAGTCTGAAGATTTGAATTGCGTTCGCTTACTAAAATGTTTGGTATGCCAAGTGTAGCGAAAATGTTTCTGCAAAATGTTAATTGTTGTTTCCGTTGTGATATCAGAAACCATATGAACAACCGGCCATTTGCTATAAGCATCTATCAGCACAAAGAAGTATTTACCTAAAAATGGTCCAGCATAATCCACGTGAACCCTTTCAAAAACTTTTTTTAGGTTGCAGCCAACAATGCACAGGTTCCAAAGTAGAACTGTGTTTCAAACTTTGGCATGCACGACAATAAGCTACTAGTTCTTCGATGTCATGGTCCAGGGTTTTCCACCAACAGTATGCTCGAGCCAAAGCTTTCATTTTTGACATATCAAAATGACCTGTGTGTAACTGTGTGTATTTTTGATCTTAGTTTTTCCGGGATGTAAACCCTTATTCCTCTCAAAACACAACCCTGCTGCAATGTAAATTCACTCTGATCAATGCCAAAACAGTGTCTTGATTCACACTTTCTTCCATATTTTAGGCTTTCAAGTAAATTTCTTATCTCCTTGTCCAACTTTGTTGCTGTATTCAATTCTTTCACCGTGACAGGTAAGTTTTCTTTTGCCTCAGATTCGATCTGGTCGATTTCACTTTGCTTGGTATCGGCAAACGTGGCAACGCATCGGCATTACCGTTCTCTTTAGAATTTCGGAATCGAATCTCATAATCAAATGACTCCAAATACACAGCGTAGTGTTGCATTCGTGTTGCTGATAAGATAGGCTTTTTTGGAGAGAAAATTTGAGTAACGGCTTTGTTGTCTGTGATCAAAATGAATTTTCTGCCATAAATGTGTTGGTAGAATTTTTGCACACCAAAAATAATAGCATACGCCTCTTTATCAACTTGGCTTGGCTATAATGTTGCTGTGTTTTGTTTAACTTGTGTGATGCAAATTGTAAGGGCCTTTTAATTCCATTTTCGTATTCATGGCTAAGGACTGCTCCCACGCCCGTTGGGCTTGCATCTACTGCCTGTGTTACTGTCGATTGTGGGTCATAATGGGTCAAAATAATATCTAATTGAATTTGTTTTTTTATGTCATTAAAGGCTGCCTCGCATTTTTCATCAAATTTAAATCGTACGTCATTGTGCAAGAGTTGGTTTAGCGGGTAAACTATTGAGCTTATGTTCTATACGAATCGGCCATAATAATTGACCAGGCCTAAGAAGAGCGCTCTTCATCTTTGTTATTTGGACGTTCCCTGTCTTGAATGGCTTTTATTTTAGATGGTTTTTTACGTATGCCATTTCTGTCAATTATATAGCCGCAGTACTCGATGCTGTCGCGTAAAAACTGATTTATTCAGATTGACTCGCATGTTGTGCTGTTCTAAACGCCTCAAAACTTCGTCCAGCCGTTTAAGGTGTAGTTCAGCATTTTCGGCAGTAATTTTGATGTCGTCTAAGAACACTTTAAAGCCTTGAATGATGTCAACGGGTAATTGTTCCATGAATCTTTGCCGAATTGATGGAGCACATGCAATGCCGTTTATTAATCTTGTAGGTTGAAATGACCCCTTGTGTATATTCAATGTTAATAAATGTTGATCCTCTGGATGCACTTCTAAATGCAAGTATGCCTTTGCAATTTCAATCTTTGAAAATTTCTTTCCACCCGCCATTGTATTAAATAATTCATCGATTGTCGCAAGTGGATGTTCATCTATAAGTAATTCAGGATCCACAGCGTCGCACCTGTATATCGTTAACGAAATCTGGATTTTTAATACTCTTCCTTAACATGTTAGGCCAATTCAATTTTACCGTGCGCAGCTACTCCCCTGCTAGTAATGGTTTACGGTCTGAGTTCACCAGATACATTTTTGCTTTCGCGGTTTCTGTTGTTTTTACTGCAACCCATATGTAGCCAATACAATCGATTGGGGTTTTGCAGTAACTGTAAAGTACCAAATCCGAGTTGTGTAGATTCAAGTTTTTTCCAAAATGTTTGTTAGCATCTGTAGTGCTCATTATTGTCACCGGTGCACCAGTGTCTACCTCAAAACTGATTCTTTTATTATAAACCAGTAGCCTAAATATGATTTTGTCACAAACACCTAGCTGTTGAGTACCGATTTGTAACAGATCACCAGCAGAATCATCACTGTCGTTAACAGCTTCATCATCTGCTAAAAGATTAAGTTCTTTCTTTGCTTTGAAACAAACTCTTCTCAAATGTCCTTTTCGTTTACAATAATTGCATGTAGTTTCACAGTGTTGACTTTTGTTCGCTAAATGATCTGTTTTACCACATCTAAAACATTTCACATTGTTTTCGTTTGCACGATTTTGTTTTTTATTCCTATTGTAACTTTTTTTCTTTTCTTGAAATTTGTCAACTTCGGTAATGAAAATAATAAATTAAAACAGTATTTCCTGTGAGTCCTTAATTTGTTTTATTGTCTCGTCGCCAGAATTGTTGTCAAGAAACACGTCTTTCCAATTTGAGAGTTCATAATAGACTGAATCTTTATTTCAATATAATATAATTTAATAATAATGTTACTAGTTGCCTTTAGTAACAGTGCCTGGGCAACTAGTAACTAGACTATAATATAACAGCAGTAGACGTTGTTTCTATGAGGCAGGGCCTCACTATTTAAATCCCAAGCCCGAAGAAACAGCGGTTGCCGAAGGTAATTCTTCATTTGATATCTGCGCTGCGTATTTCTAGGTAATAGCGCATCCCAGGAAAACAAAGAAACTACTTCGGAATTATATTTTGTCTGAGATTCCTTTTACATTGATATCAGGTAACTATAACTGGAAACATATCCCTCTATTCCTGACAAAGTCTAAACACACGTTTGTCTAAACAGAGTTTTGGTTCACTGCGACCTGTAGATCTATTGTACTAGGCTTGGAAGATTGGCTCATTCTGCAGCTCTTCCTGCAACTTGATAGCTTTCAGAAATTAATATTATTATTATTTTTTTTGTTAAGCGACCTTTACGGTCAGTCAGAGGAAAAATCAAAAGGGTTTTGAGTTTTCGTCATCAAACAAATGCAATGCACGCATACAGACTTATTTTTACAAACACTATATTACAGATTAATGTCAAAGGTCGCTTTAGAGTTACGTCTGTTAAGACAAAATAACAATACAAAATTTTGTATTTTTTTTTTGTTTTGTTTTAAATTAATTTAAATAATTACTTTTTCCATTGCAGCAACCACAAATTGTTCTTTTGAAAGAAGGTACCGACACCTCTCAAGGCAAACCTCAATTGATTTCAAACATCAATGCCTGCCAATCGATTGTCGATGCCGTCCGCACAACACTCGGACCTCGTGGTATGGACAAGCTTATTGTAAATGGCTCCGGAAAGGCCACAATCTCCAACGATGGAGCCACAATCATGAAATTGTTAGAAATTGTTCATCCAGCAGCAAAAACTTTGGTTGACATCGCCAAGTCACAGGATGCTGAGGTCGGTTCTGAGTTATTACCTTATTTCGTTTACAATATAATTCTAATTAACTTTTTGTTTAGGTTGGTGACGGAACCACCAGTGTTGTCTTACTCGCCGGCGAGTTTTTGAAACAAATCAAACCTTTTGTCGAAGAGGGTGTACATCCTCGAATCATTATCAAAGCTATCCGAAAGGCTTTGCATCTGTGCATCGAAAAGATCAATCAAATGGCTGTTCGTATCGAGAAACAATCAAAGGAAGAACAACGTGCTTTGTTGGAGAAATGCGCTGCTACTGCAATGAGTTCGAAGCTTATCCACCAACAGAAGGACTTTTTCTCAAAAATGGTTGTGGACGCTGTCCTCGCTTTGGACGATATTCTCCCGCTCAACATGATCGGTATGAAAAAAGTTACTGGTGGTTCCCTGGAGGAGAGTCAGATTATCTCGGGTGTGGCCTTTAAAAAGACTTTCTCTTATGCTGGTTTCGAGATGCAACCGAAATCGTATAAAAACTGCAAGATTGCTTTGTTAAACATCGAATTGGAATTGAAGGCTGAGCGTGATAATGCCGAAGTTCGTGTGGATAATGTGAAAGAATACCAAAAAGTAGTCGACGCGGAATGGAAGATTTTGTACAATAAATTGCAAAAGATCGCAGATTCTGGTGCAAATGTGGTTTTGTCGAAGTTGCCAATCGGTGATGTTGCTACTCAGTGGTTCGCGGATAGGGATATGTTTTGTGCGGGTCGAGTTGGTGAGGAGGATCTGAAGCGTACACTCAAAGCTTGTGGTGGCGCTGTTATGACCACAGCAAATGATATCGGTCCTAAAGTTTTGGGTCAGTGTGACGTGTTCGAGGAAAAGCAGATTGGAGGAGAGAGATTCAACATCTTTGAGGGTTTGTTTGGAGATATTTTAGCTGTAATGTAACTGTTTTAATTGTTGTTTATTTGTATTTCCTTAAGGCTGCATTAATGCAAAGACATGTACTCTTATCTTACGTGGTGGTTCCGAACAGTTCCTAGAGGAGACAGAACGTTCTCTTCACGATGCCATTATGATTGTCCGTAGGACAATTAAGAATGATTCCGTTGTTGCTGGTAAGTGGCTTTTATTTTATTTATGTAAAATAAACAAAAATGGTGGTCATAAATGACATGAATAACAGTTGACACTTTTATTCTTGATTCAAATTTATTACATTTCGAAATTGTTGGTAAAAGATGCGGCAATTAAGGGCCTTGTTGCGAGAGTCTATTTAAAATAGAATTTAAGTCGAATAGAAAAATAATCGATTATCGCTATTGCGAGAGAATTTGGTATCGATATTTTTCTATTCAATTTAGAAATTTAATTTCTACCGTAAATTCCTGTTCGACTTTTAAGAAAATATAGAAAAACAATGGTCAAATTAAACAAAAACGAAAAAAGCAAGTACTTACGTATGTATTTACAAATGTATATGAATTAGATTCTGTCCCACAAATGTATTTTTACAGAAATAAATAGAAATCCAAATAACGTTAAAAATTATCTTTTAATTCAATTCCATGGAAATTAAAAATAATGTATGTATGTATACATATGTACAAACATAATATACCTACATCTATAAGTCCCTACAATTTCTAACGTCTATGTATGTTTTCGATGTCAAAGAGCTGTTTTAATTTAAATCATTATTAGTCCTTTGATTTTTCTTTATTTCTATTTAACCCATCTACATAAGTCATTGCTTCAGCTAATCAAAATATATATATTCAATATTCTTCGGTTAACATTTCCGACAAAAATAATTATTGAATTTTTGAACAACAACCTAAAGGTGCTACCACCAATTGTTTACGAATTTTATAATTTGTTTTTATTGGCTGGAGATTTAGCTATTTCAAGCCCTATAGCAGTCTCCTTATTAGTGGTGCTGAGCTTTAATCCAATTTTATTATAAAAAACTTTCTACATGCACACCATAGGATTCGACCCACGCATATCAGATTTGCACTACGCATTCCACTGCTTATGACCACTGACTTCACAGGTCGAGATTTGATGTTTGTTTATCAAACGCATTTGGAGCATCAGAATTTTTCCAAGCGCATTTAAGTATGCATGCTGTTTTGATGTGAAGTCAGTGGTCATAAGCGGTGGAATGCGTAGTGCATACGACTTTGAAGATGCAAATTCGTAAACAATTGGTAGTAGCACCTTTAAATTGTTGTTGTTGTTCCAAAATTCAATGAATTTGATGGAGTAAAGAATGGTCAAGTAATAAAACTGACATTCTAGTATGAA
Organism: Baccha elongata; assembly: GCA_951217065.1. Lineage (NCBI taxonomy): Eukaryota > Metazoa > Arthropoda > Insecta > Diptera > Syrphidae > Baccha > Baccha elongata. The sequence goes on along the minus strand of OX578272.1, from coordinate 54,457,208 downwards.
TAGTACAATAAAACAATAAAAATGATTATTATTGACATTTAAATGAAAACCTTGGCTGAGGAGACTTTTCGTTTCCATTGGAGAGTAGATTCTATTTCATTCATTCTATTGTGTTTCGCAATACCAACTTAGAGCTTAATAAAGTCAAATAGACATTTTGTGAATAGAAAGTCAAATAGACATTTTGTGAATAGACTCGCTTTCGTTTCGATGAAGAAACAAAATCGTAGATAAACTGAGTTCTAAAGCGTTAAACGTCCGATTTTGAGGGTCTAACTATATCGAAGTTCTATCTCAAATCTTGTTCTAAGGCATAAAAACTTGGTGAAGAAATGAGTTAGAACTGAATTAAGTACTAAACTGTTGTCAAACAAAGTTTTAAGGAGTAGAACTTTGTTAAGAAATAAGAAATTAAGAAATAAGAAATAAGATATAAGATGTAAACTTTTATTTGATTATTTAATACAAAAAATCACTTTTAAATTTTCGCTTAACAAACCTCATTTCAAAAATGTTTTAGTCTTGCAGCAAAACATGATAAATGTACAGGTAGTAATATCAATACAATGTATTAAAAAATTCTATGAAACAGAATCATACATTATTTGGAATGCTTCCAATCGGTTCTCCGTACATGCATTGATGTATGACAGTACATCATACAACATTTCTATGAAACAGAATTATTACATCACAATTGTCAAATTAATACATTGTATGTGATGTATGGTCTATGAAACAGGTTTTTTTTTAAATTTGAGACTAAACAAAAAAGTAAAAATAATAAGTGTGCTTCAGACCACACGACTGAAGTAAAATTTGAATCTCTGGCGTGAGATGTTTGCGAATGTTATAGCTAAGGTAGATGAACAAATTTATTTCCAACACTAGGATCGTGCGTCTACATCAACAACAAGAATCACATACCGAGATCTAAATCATCACCTTGAATCTGCTAATTACTTCTTAAATTACGTTCCGCACCGTTCTGACCTGCCAGTCTTGTGTAACTACTGTAACAGGTTTGAGTCTGATGATGTTTACTATTTTATAGCCATTTGTCCAATTTTGCAGGAGCTTCGAAGGCTATGTTTTAATCAAAGTGTCCTCTCTAGACTTCAACTTTTAGAGATTCTCAGCGGATCCGTTGGGTGGACTATTCTATATAAGTTTTGTGATCATGCTCTTAATTACCGAAACAGTTTTTTAATGCTCAAGCAGCTATAACTATAGCTTTTAATCTAATATTAAAACCAACTTATTTTACATATTTTTTAAAATCTTTGTGAAAAAAACAAAACAAATTTAAGACCACAATACCTACCTATTTTTTAATTCAATTATGTTTAAATAATTTTAAATAAAATATTTTAAAAATATGAAATTTAATATCAATATTGAACGTAAATTTTACTTATCCTAAGTTATCTACCAATTTTCTTTTTTTATCATTTTGCATATAATCCTGAAACTTGCCATTTCCATAGATTTCTTGTGAACTAACTTTTGTAACGTTTTCGAAATAAAGAAAATTTAATAATAATATAAATAATAATATATGTAAGTAAAACGTGCGGTAGACCACACGAATCGACTGAAGAAAACCATAATAGGAGAATTGGTACGTACGGTAACGTACGAAATGAGCGAGAACAAGGAATTTGTATCATCATCATCATCATCGGCTCGACAACCGGGGTCCGGTCCTGGCCTCCTTCAACAAGTCTCTCCACCTATCCCGGTCTCGAGCCGACGCCATCCAGTTGCGCACCCCAAGGCTCCGGGCGTCCTGGTCTACGCCATCTCTCCAGCGCAAGCATGGTCTACCACGCTGTCGTCTGCCATAGAATGTACCACAAAGAACTTTCCGAGCAGGTTCCTCTTCGCTCAAGCGAGCTAGGTGCCCTGCCCACCGAAGTCTGCCGAGCCTAATTTTTGTCACGATATCTGCTTCAAGGTAGATTGCGTACAATTCATGATTGTACCGTCTCCGGAATCGTCCTTCCTCACATATGGGGCCAACAATTCTCCTTAAGACTTTTCTCTCGAACGCGGCTAAGAGGTCAGAGTGCCTTTTGCTAAGCACCCAAGTCTCGGATCCATATGTGAGTACTGGCAGGACCAAGGTCCTGTACAGCAGTAGTTTTGAAGTTATGGTGAGATTTCTGGATTTGAAGAGCTTTGACGGATTGTAGTAGGCTCTGTTGGATTTGAGAAGCCGCCCGCGTATTTCTTCTTCTATATTATTATCGGCTGCTACTATTGACCCAAGGTATTTAAAGGATTGCACCACTTCAAATTCGTGCTCCGCTACCTTCATTGTTTGACCAACTGTTCCTCTCGCATTCGACGCCACCATGTACTTTGTTTTACCTTCACTAATGTGTAGCCCCAGATTTTGTGCCGCCTGCTCGATCTGGATGAAGAAATCGTGTACAGCTTGCTCGGTTCTTCCGATGATGTCGATGTCGTCTGCGTAAGCCAGTATCTGGCTGGACCTGTTGACGATGGTCCCTCTTGTTGCCGTGCCAGAGTCACGGATTGCTTTCTCCAACGCCAGGTTGAAGAGGAGGCAGGCCAAACCATCCCCTTGTCGGAGTCCATTAAAGATGTTGATTGGTCTGGATAGCAATCCGGCTATTTTTACTTGGCTTGTTACGTTGGTCATGGTCAACCTACATAGTCGTGTCAATTTATTTGGGATGCCGAATTCTCTCATGGCTTTGTAAAGTTCTACCCTGGCTATGCTAAGGAATTTGTATAGTGCGCACATAATGTCGGATTGCTCAGTTTCGTATGTAAAGAGCGTTCCAGAGCGCAGTTTACGTACGTAAATCTGACAGCCAGTTAAATACATGTGGAATTTGGTTGCGTTTAAGGAAACTTGACGTAGAATTATGACATTAGCTTTCGTTTGCCTACAACTATTATGGTTGGCCATTAAGTTCAACATCCGCTTCCGCAAGTTATTTATACAATGAATGATGTGATGTGATTTGCTTGCTTTGTTGCTTTGCTTTGTTCTTCTCAAAAACGATTTTTTCATTCAAGAGGGAAGTCGGGATAGACGATAGAGTCAAAAACTCAAAATCCACCAACCAGAATCAACCAACCAGAGATGTCAGAATAGTAGGTGTGGTAGTCTACTGCGCACTTAACAATACGTAGTCAAAATACAGAAATGCTAGTATTTTTCTTGACAAAATATTTTTTTAAAGTCTTTTATTAAATGAAGTAAACGTAAGTGGAATCAATGTAGTATTGGAAGAATTTTATGCCATTTTGTCGTGTGTAGTGCATCTGTGGTAGCATATGTAACAAATGTGGGTAGTAAAATAAACAAATCAGGCGTGTAGTTTGTTAGATTTACTACCCGTAGTTAATAGAGTAGATTAATTAATTATGAGTATTAATTTACATTAACTACTTCAATAAGGTAGCAGAAATAACAAATGTAGTTTATCCATAAAAGTAGCATTTCTGCCATGTCTGAACTGAAGCCAAACCTTTTTGTTGTCGTTGTCTATCTCTATGCTTTTGTTTTTGTTATACTTCTCTTGATTTAACTGCAAAAGCAGAACCCGAATGATACCGAAGTCTATCTTAAAAACCCGAACGGCGATCCACAAATTTTAGTTACAAATGCGGCGTATCGCATTTTCGTTCGGCGTAACGCATTTTTTAGCTTACCCTCCGTAAAGAAGTTTTACTTGAAAAAAACTTTTTTCTTGCAAGGGCAGGGTAGTTCCATCATAGTTTCCGCTATTGTTCGCGAATCTAAAAAGAGTTGTTTGGATGTGTTACTTAGGGGACCAGCTTTTGGTCTGTGCTCACTCACATTAGGGCTGAGAGACGGTCAAATAACTTTATAGCTAGTGCTTGGTTGTCGTGCCAGTTTTCCCTGCTGGGGTCTCAAATGGTCTAAGTAAATCTAAACAGGATCTATGTATGTTGTATTGTAGGAATAGCAATATTCTACAGTTCTTTATCCAGATGTAGAACATGTACATACAAATTGGCTCCTACCTGTTCGCTTAAAGTGGATATGAATTTTCCTGTCCCTAGTAGTATGTAATCTGTCGCTACTAGTAAGTAATCTGCATATATACAATGCTTTTTAGCTTTGTTAATATCTCATTCATTACGTTCTCAGCAGTTGCGAGAAAACTCCACCTTGGCGTACTTCTGGACGTTAATATTATTATCTGCACACCTCCTAACCTAAGTTAATTTGTAAAATGAGTGAGGTAAGTGTTTTGCGTATGTATACCGTGACCATTCGTCCCGTATTTTCCGGGACAGTCCTGTATTCGAGTAGACTGTCCCGGGTTTTTATTTAGGAAATACATTACGTACTAATGTCCCGTATTCAATATACAGTCCCGTATTTGTCCCGTATTTGCATATTAATTTTTAATATTATGTATATTATTCAAGCATTGTATTATTTGGCAGAACTCAAAGTTTCGTGTCAATATACAAAAGTTTAAAGTGAAAGAAGACTACCAATGTTTTTTAATGAATGCATATAAGTACATAAATAGGCTCATCAATAAATTGTTATAGTTGTACGTTTTTATGAAGACTGATTTAATGTAGTTGTTCAGTAAATAAAGAGCACAACTGGGACGCATAAACTTAAAAAAAAGAAATGCAGTAGTTATATTAACCATCACTACAAATATACCTAACCTTTATTATACGTTTTAGAAAAGTGAATGAGCCATTTTCGAGAATATTTGGAAAAACTAAAACTGTTTAATGGGAGATAAATAAAATTCCTCGTCTACAACCAAAAAATACTACCCACGAAGTACCTCATGTTTGAAGAAAAGCACACAAAGCATTTTTAGGCTGTATATCCAGTGATAAGACAACCGCAAATTCGCACATATGCACGGACGCACATCAAACATCAGTTTTGCTTAATGCCTCGAAATTTTTTTTTTTGTATTATGATTCTGCCTCTGGTAACTTAATTTCCATTTTAGATTTAATTAGAAATATGTTTTTCAGATGTAGAGCTAAGTATTCTTCACATTTTTTTTAAATTTTTAATCAAGTGCTCTAACGGCTCGATGAATAATTCTGTCTAATTTTTTGATTTTACTTGTCTGTAAAATGTGGGAAATCATTTGGTGTAGCTAGTTAGGTTGTGTTGGTTGTTTCTTTGAGAGGATGTCTGATAATGACCCCTACATCAACAAAATAAAAAAAAAATATAGTAAAAAAATTATTTATGTTGTGTTATACCCCGACTTCCATTTCTCACTCAGAAATCTTACCTTGTACTTACCTTCTTACTTGCTAGCTATAAAGGAATGTGTCCCTATAAGTGTCTTCCCCTTTGCGTCAAGTAATAAGCCTGTGCGGCTTGCAGCCTGCTGTCTTTGGTTACGTACATAAAGTCGTTGAGCTACCCAAGGTCTACCTTTTTGTTTGTTTAGTTTTTGCTTAAAAAACGGACTTGAGCGTCGTTATAAATAGATAAATAGACAGATTCTTTATTTGTTTCAATTAAATTTGGTACAATTTTTTTACTTAAGAATACGGACGTGGCTATTCTGCCGTCTGCCGAATATGGCAAAACATTTAAAATTTAATAAGAAGATATACAGAAAAAGGCGCTCTATAATAATCAAACTTAGTAACAGCTTAACAAAAAAATCTCCGGACTTTAGACAAAATATATACCAAATTTTTCCTAAAGTGTGGAGATTTTTATATAAGCCCTTACTAAAATTGTTTATTAGTAAGGCCCAAAGATTTTAATAAAAAAAAAAAACCTTTTCCATGCATGGTTCGAAATATTACCTTCATAAAAGTCTTGAGGTGGAGTTTAAAAGGTGCAGAGTAGCTGGTGCTACCATGAAACGAACGAAGAATTACCTCTTTAATTAAACCAGTTGGAGCCTCTAATGAAGCGAAGTAAAGAAGGAATATCTGTGTTCGATAGATCACTAGGATCGTCGAAAAAGAAATTAGCCAGTATTAACATTATTAGGTAAAATTGGTATTATGGTACCATTTCTGGCGAGTTCATCAGCTTTGCAGTTTCCCAAAATATTTCTGTGTCCCGGCACCCAGAAGAGGGGAATGTTAAACTGTTCCGCCATATCCAGGAGAAATAATCGGCAGTTGCGGGCAGTTATTGAGTATGTGGAAAAATGCGGATATCCGATGTATCACGTTTTCCCTTAGCCAGGATAGTACCTCTTTAATCGCCAGAATTTCCGCCTGAAAAACACTACAATAGTCAGGGAGACGGAATGAGAGACGAAGACTTAGGCTGTCTGCGAACACGCCATATCCCACCCCATCTTCGGTTTTTCAGCCATCAGTATAGAAGTGAACTGATTAGTCTTTCAAACATTCTTCATCTTCCCAAGTAGATCTCGATGGGATAGTGATTTGGAAATTGTTATCAAAAACTAACTGGGTGGTGGAGTAGTCAGAGTGACATAAGTTTGATCCGAATGAATTCAGAATGATGGTATGACCTATTGAGTAATTGGTCCGTTGAGAGATGGCTTTGAGACGGATAGCTATGCTCGCGGCCGTTCGCTTGCTGAAAATATCATCTCTTGCAGGTTGACAGCATGATGTTTTTCTTACGTGATTCTGGTGCGTTGTTAAAGTTTAGTAGCTGATGGTTTGATCTAAATATTATTAACGTCGACTTCGTGTTCACTATACGTGATCTATAGCTTTCACATATCTGTAAAAGTGCCGCAACTGTTCTGAAGCAGCGTTCTTGATAGCTTGTTGACATTGCTGCGAGTGAATTAAAGTTATATAGCTGATTTATTATATTTTCAATTTCTGTGTATGTTTATAAAAACATCATATTCCTGTAGAAAAAAAAAATCCATCACGATAGGTGTTGTGAATAATATTTATCGTTCACGTTTTTTCCTCGTATTATGTATATGTATATGTTTATTTATTCAGTAATGTGTTTTTCCCATCGATTTATTTATCGTTTTCACTACCATTGTTATTTGTTGTTAGTAACATTTTCGACTTCGCGTGAATGAATGAACGAATTATTAATAGTGGATTTAGAATAGATGCCCTTCGACCTTAGCATCTGTTGTGTCCCGATGTAGAGCTAGATGAGAATGCTCATACTTCAGCTCTTCTTCAAAGGGGTCAATTCTGGTTCTGTAAAAAAGTGAATCGAAAAAATCGTTTTCACACATTGCTTTTACCTTTTCGATGAAAAAAAAGCTTTTTTTCAATTAGTGAATGAAAATGTAGTGGCGAATTCAATTTGTGGTGAATAATTTTTGTTTTTTCTTGTGCATTTTTTTTTTTTTTTTTTTTTTTTGTTATTGTGGTTGTTAGGGGCCGATTCTGGTTCTGTGAAAAAGTGAATGAACAAATTAGTACAAATTGCGATATTCTTTCATTAGAAAATTCATTTGCAAATGAGGGCGTGAAAACAATTTATTTAAATACATACAAAATGTTGACGTGTTCTTTACCTTTTCACAGAACGGGAATCGAAATAAGGGTGATAGGATGCAAAACATTTCATTTAATTTATTTGCAGAACCAATATCATTATTTAAGGTACTTTCGGAGACGATAGTTCAATCTCTTCTATCTGGTAACGTCCCAGATGTTTTGAGTCTTCTCAATTGTAGTGCTCCACAGTTTCCTAGTAAGTGATCCGGAGTTTTTTTATGATCATTACAGAATCTGCAGGTTGGGTTGTCAGTTATGCCTATGATACTTCGGTGCCTTTTGAGTTTGTAGTGGCCCGTGAGGAAGCCACGTGATGATTCTTAGGTTTTTGCCAATGCAGTCTTTAAATCTCACTTGGTTGTAGTTCCCACGCAAGTTTGGCCTGTCTTAGCTTAGGAAGTTCGTTCCAGATTTTATTTCTTTTGGACTCATATTCTGCTTTGATTTTATTTCTAATCAGATTTTCCCCTAAACCGCAGCAGGGTTCTAGCCTCATGATTTGCCGTCTTAGCCCCTACCTTAGCCAGAGAGTCTGCCTCTTCACCAATCTTGGTATGTCAACGAAAGGAATTATCTTAGAAAGAGAGTCTCTCTGCTTGACACTTATGCTACCTGGTCCAGTGATTGCACTCGTTGCAGTACTTCCAATTACAATACTTCGCATAGAACGGTTCTTGGCGGTTTTTCGGGTTGGCTTACGATGTCCATTATTTGTCCGTCAGAGGATTTTTTCGTTTTTCGAAAAACTGCTCCTTAAATATTGCATTGCTGCTAGCTAGAATCATAACAAATATTTTCGGTATAAATCGAAAATAAATCAATATAATTTCAATTCTCTGTAATTGTGTATTTTATGATGATTCATTTATCTGTTAGAAAAAAGAAAATAAAAACTATAGATACAAAAATTAGTGAAAAACCCTCATACTTTAGATTTTTAATTAATTAATTGACTTGACATTGTTTATGACTTGGGGAATGTGGTCTTTTACATTGTCAGTTCATATTTTTAACTCCAGATATAAATTAAAATAATTCTAGTACAAAGTCAAGGCAATCATGGCAAGCAAGTAATTGAAGACCACATCGACAACGTTTGTCACCTTGCTTTAGCGTCACCTTAAAATATGTTTATTTTACACGCGATATATAATTACTCTTTCGGTTGCAACAGACAGAAGTGTGTTATGTGTTCTTGCAAAAGCTTTTAATAAAATTGTTTTAAAAGAAATAAAAACGAAAAATAGAGAGAACTCATTTGAAATCAATGACGCAGATCTACGATGCGGAAACCATCAAACAAAGTGCTTTGCTATATATTCCACTTCATGCTATGGCGAATGATGATGATGATAATAATATAATGTTGATGAGTCATTAAATTTCTTTACGCGATCTAATTCCAAGCGTTTGATCAGCCAGATGGAAATACCAAGGCTTATTCGGTCGTCGGTTGTTTCTATATTGTATATCCATTTCTGTATTTTGCTTTTCTAATTTTTCTTACTGAAATGAGATTTGCAAATCTATTCTGAAGGTCTGCAACTTTATTCAACTTCTCATAGCTCTATAACTATGAGTTTCTATTAGCTTGTTTTAAGTATAAAAAAGTTTTCAAATAAATAAAACTACATACATACCTATGTACGTGCGTGGTGCTAATGAACGCAAAGTGCCATGAACTCAATGGTTATTTTGTGTTGCTTATTCTTTGTATTATAATGAAAAAACACTCTGCATCTACATATGCGATTGAGGTTTTTCTAAATAAATTAAAAACACACAATTATTATTAATAGTTTATTTTAGTTTATTTGTTGTTTGAGGTTTTTGCACGCAACAATGCTTTTCCAGCAAAAAAAAAACTGAAATGATACTATGATACGTTAGTTAAAGACGAGTTAGGTGTTTGGTAATGTGATGTTTATTACTTTATCAAGTTAAACATTTCGGAAGGTTAAAGAACTCTTAATTGTATGGCTTTATGTTAGCATTTGTTGTAAAAGTTAATACATTTAAAAAAAAGAGGGAAATGCAGATGCAGGAAGTGCTCAAAATCTGCTAACAGAAATGTTCCAGTGATGTTCAATGAGTAGCGCAAGTAGACCAAAATTGAATAAAAACGGTCTTAGTGACTCAACAGCCGTGAAAGGGTTTTACAAAATATTGAGGATATTAGACCCGAACGACCCAATGGCCAATGAATGCACAATGACAGTACAAATGCAAATTACCAACGTATGTGCAACTTGTAATTGTTGTTTGATTTGGTTGATTAAGATCAACATGGTGATCAACTGTTCAGCTCAGTCTTTTTGCAATCGTAGTCAGCTAAATTATCGATTTTTAAGATGGATGCACACAATAATTATCTATGCTGTCGTAGTCTGGTACAAATGAACCGATCTTTTGCCCTTCATTGATATACCAAGAGATGACATGATTAAGAAATACAGTTTCGAAAATTACAACAGCTTGTCATCAATTGGTACAGTGGTGAATCGAAAACAACTGATGTGACTTACTTAGGGATACTTAGACCAAAAACCAAACTAAATTAACAAAATATGACAAACATTTTATTCCCGAAACAGATTAAAATCAGCACCGACAAAAGTAATTAGCACGATGGTTAGCAAATTTGTATCAAACACATTGCCACCAGCGTCAAACGCACCATCTGACATTTCATACTTAATTCCATGTAAAATGTTCTCTTTTGCAGTTTGGTGGCACTGAATATCGTAGTGGGAAAGTTGTCAGCAGTGCACCATCAACAAACAAATTTAGGACTTTGGTCTAGATGTTGGCGTTGCTGGTGCTTTTCTAATCTGTGTTGATCAATTGAAATACATTGGTTCTAAAATAATGGCGGCCGCTGTCGCTGGTGCTGGTGCTTTTGCTCAATCTGTTTCGTGCTTTAAACATTCGAACTGAACTCAAAGCCTTAAAGTGGATTGTTTAGGCAGCCTACATGCGCTAGGCAGACGAAAAAGCGTCATCCTGTATTGGGTAGCAGATCATGTGTGTGCATTCAGGATAATACCTCATGATAGCGATGTCCAGCATAAGCTGGGAGGTATGCTAAAAAGATTTCTGGTACTTCCAGATATAAGACAGTGAACTGTACTTTCAAAGAGTTCTCTACATATTAAAGTTTATCAAAGAAACATGTCAAGAGGAAGAGTTGTATAGAATATACAATAGAAGCGGTTGCTTTCTAGAGCAGAAATTAGTACATATTGCTGATAGAACCAGCTTCATGAACCAAAGAATAAAATTTATATATTATACATTTAATCTAAATTCGCCATTTTACAATAAAAAAGCAAAATAAACTGATTAAGTCCGGGTCTTTTGAACTAAAGACAGAATTTATGGGTACCAGCTAAAATAACTCGTTGTTACATTTGAAAAAAACCGGCCCTACGGATGTTTGTTTTTAACTAAGTATTAGTAAAATCTACTTATGCTAAGTGTTGCTGAATGCCCCGTGGGTTTTAAGTCTTCCTCTGTAGGTAGAGAGTTCCGTTTATGATATGATAGTAAACATAATGTATACCGTTCGAGTCGTTGTTATGTACAACCATGAGTTACAACAACTTTCAAACATTTTTAAGATAAATTCATTCTAATCTGAAATGTTTAATAAATAAAATACAAAACATTATTTTTCCCCAAACGAATAAGATCTTTTTCCACAGCTATTGAATTAGTGTAAAAAAAAAACGCCAACAAGCAATCATCTCACTTTGAGAACATTCATTGGTACACCACCTTGAGAGTCCCCTCGATCTGATATCAAATGCTTTCATTTACACTAATGTACTACAAGATACAATTTATAAGGCTTTAATTTTAATTTGCACTAAAGCATGAAATGTGATCTACAAAAGATATTTTTTTTTTTCGTTTCACAACAAAACACCAAGTCAACAAAACAGAAAATCGTATTTTGTTCGTGTGGTTTTTAATGGAGCAGCGGCAACTGGTTGTTGGGTTATCTATTTTGATTAGCATTTATTAAACAATGGGGAGAACATTTAAATAATCACGAATTCTGTTTTTAACATACATATTCTTGTTTTTGTTTGTGTCTACACTTTCCCAGTGTACCGGTTAGAGGAGCTTACAACAACAATCGCTTTTGATCCTCTCACCCACTCAACTTACAACCATACATTTACAACTCGTTTTGTGCATATTATTGCCGTCGAATGCATTTTCCAGATATACGAGTTCTCGAGTATCTAGATATATTCCCAAGAATTGAATTTTATTTATTAAACAATTATCCCACCCACAATTATCCCACCCACTTCGCATCAGAAAACAAGTTCCTTTAACTGAGTGAGGTTGGTCTCCTCCGATCGTAAGTCTCTTCCAAACCGATGTTGTTTTTATATTCTTTGTCATTGTCCCAAGTTACAAACAACCAGTTCCTGGAGGCATTCAATTTAGTTCGTTAGCTACAATTATTATGATTACTACACATCATGTTTTTGGAGTATCTTCTGATGAGTTTGCTTAATTGAGAAATATTTTTTCTTACTGTTCGACATCTATTTTTTTTTTTGATTTTATAAATTATAATTTTTTCTTTAAACACAATGAACGGAAAAATTAAATTATTTAGATAACACAAATTTAAGTCGCAAAATAAAAATATTACCTTACCGTAGATGTTAAACATGCATAAAAGTAATTTTTTTGCGTTTTCTGTAACTAATGGGTTACTATTTTGTAGAAATTACTATATTATAATGGTTAGGTGGAAACATGAGCAGTTCATCTTATATATCAAACAGTTGTTTTGTTTATATCTGCAGATAAGCTGGGTTGTACCTAACCTAGTACCTATATTGTATCTTTGCTTTACTTTTTCTATTATTTTGCTTAGCAACTTTCTCAACTTGAGTTAATTAATTTTAGGTTAAATCAGATTGGATTTCATGGATAAGGTTTGATTTATTAAAAAATAAGCCAAATCTTAAATTTTATTAATTGAGTCGATTGTTATCCGATGATGGCCATCTAGCCGAAATGCGTCATAATAATAAATAATTTAAAAACAAGACTATAAGGTGTTTTATTGACTTTAAAATCAATTTAAATTTTATTGTGTGTAAAATTCTACTAAGTCAATTTTTCTTAAAAGTTGCTGTTACTGAATTAACATAGAAAAGTTTTAGGTGCTGCAATCGAATAATTGCGTATATGGAGTGTTATTTTTATTTATGTCGCACTGTAATTTAAATTTCAAACACAAATGATTTTGAAGGGCGTTTTGTATGATTACATACTGCTGTTAGGCTGCCTAGCTTGTGCTCCATAAATAAATTTATATTGAGAAATAGGTGAATTAGACAACGAAAACCTTTAGACACCAACACAATTTTTGGCTGGAGTAATAGCTTTTTCATGGCTGCCAACGCCAATCATCAAACTTCTTTTTTTTTATTAGTGTCGCTCGTCCATTTACAATCTCATGTTTATTCAAAATGTAACAACGTGTTTTTCTAATAAACATGAGATTCTAAATGGACGAGCGACACTAATGGTGCATTCCATTGTAACGTAAACGACTTTATCAATATAAATGATAAATTCTAAGTAATATAATTTAACGATTTTGATTAATATTTAACATTTTTAGTAGTAGGGGAGCCCAAGAAGGGATTTCGGGATTTACTCTAGCGCGGGAGATTAAGATATGGTAGTTTAATTACATGTCAAAGAGTGTGCATTTCCTCAATCTGACAATTTGAGCGTGACGTAAGGGTATGCGAGTGTCCCAAACATGCAAACAAAAACGTCTCCTCGACATTCTTGAGTGCGATTGAATTTTGTTTTATTTTGAAGGAAATAATTCAAAGACAACAAAAAATATCTAATCTGCCGATTTGCACAAACCGAAGTAACCAAATTAATTTTGTGTTTTGTTTAATTTTATTTTGAAAATTTGTACCCTGTTTTACTATTTTCTGAATTACAATTAGAAGAAAGGGATATTTTTTTTATTGTATTCTATTTTATGTGAATTTTATTTAAAAAAAAAATCATGACATTTTTTTAAACCTTCAGATTAGGAAAACACTTCCAATAATCGTCAGATTAAGGGTCAGCATGACTTGTAGCTTAACCATCTGTATACAAATCTGACGCGCTCGAGTATTTCGAAATGGATTTTCAAAAGGCCACCACGAGCTTGCGTCATGTCCGAAACGTTAGTCAATGAGAGCTTCTCTTGGGTTCCCTTACATCCCCTCTGAAAATCTGACGCGCTCGAAGAATTTTTTTTTTTACAATTTCTAAAAAACAGCTACCCCCGGCAGAATAACATACAATTTGTCATCAGAGACACTTGGGATATATCCACTGTCAATATCTGACGCGCTCGAGTAAATCCATACCACTGTTTTTTTTTTACATTTTTGACAGCCTGTAGACGCTCCTCCACCAGTGAAAAGGAAAACGCCTATTACCTTTTTTTTATTTCTAACATCTAATCTTCAAAATGTAATAGGTCCCAACAACGCTCGAGTAAATCCACATTTAGCATCGTGGGCTCCCCTACTATAGGTAGTTCGAAGTCTTCGCTTTCACGTGACGTTTATAGGTAAAAGTTAAGTAATCTTAATAACTATTAAAAGTACTTTGTGTCTCGTGCCCGACAATAATGCAACCATTTAATTCGCCTGCATTTATTTCTTCGTTTATTTTAGTTAATCTTTGAACAATTTAAGAAATTAACGCATTCTATAAAATAATCATCTATTTCTAAGCATTTCCTGAACATACAAAAAAAAGTTCAAAATATTATACTTACTCCGAATTTTTTTCAAAACACCTGCCGTCTCGTGTCCGTCACTGTTGTCACATTCCCATAGTACGAATTTATGACATTATAATAAAAGGAACATGTTGAGTAGCTTGGTCTTTTGAGTGCAAATCGTGTACTCGATTAAAAAGATAGAGTTTAGAGTAAGATTAACCTTCTTCAAAAGATTTTTGCTCCAATTTGAGCATACTCATTCAGCTATAAAAAGAAGTTATCTCATTTTAATAATAAATATTTTGAGACAATTCAATTTTCACGTGCCCTACTCGGAGGACTGAAACACTTTGATTTATGTGATGGTTAATTTATTTCCTTACTTGGTTGGTACAAAAATAAAATGCACGACTGGGTCGCACGAACTTGCTTTTGTAGCAAACTATTGAATTGGGAAAATTTAATTTGCTGAATTATGTTGAAAAGTGAAAAGTGGCCTAAATGTGAGGTAAAGTTGTATGGTAGCTAAATATCTAAAAAAAAATTATTAGTTTTACATGTCAAATACACGAAATTTAAAATAAAATAGTAAATAGTAAATCACTCTATAAATCGACAGAAAAATACGTTGACTTTTTGATTGGTCCTTTCAAGGCCCAACAGAAAAAGGTTTATAAATTTTGTAATACATTTACCGCCAAGACTTTTTAAGAATTGACCCCGAATTTCTAAATATTTTTGTGATATTTTGTATTTTGCCCTGTTGCATCGTTAATGCTTAAAGATCTGAAGTTCCTGACTTGATTGGCCTCGATCTGCTATGAAGTTGTAAACATTTGGCAGATCATCAGTCACATTACAATTGGCTGACCATAGTTATCAATTCAATACCATCGTAAACTATCATAACATTTACATTAAGGTCATCTGTATATTTTTTTTGTTAGAAAAGTGAACCCAATTGATCGAAATAAAAATTCACGGAAGTAACATTACCCTAACCCTAACACAATTTTGAAGGAAATTGATCTCCATTCCCACTTAAAAATAAAAGCCAAACCCATTCCACAAAATATAACTTTTTTCACCAATTTTATTTCATGTATATCGATGCAACACAAAATTACAATGAATTTGTCATTAGATACGTCTAAATCGTGCTTCATAGTGCTATTCACTTCATTAACCTCTCCACCGCTAACTACTGACACAAGGGAAACTACTAAAAATCATCTAACCCACGAAATAAATAAAATTACACCTTCAAATCTGCTGACTCTTCCAGCAATGAATAGCATCGTGATTTTCTTTTGTTAAATATCTTTAAGCGAAATCTATAAAAAATAATGAAAATAATTGTTGCCAACGATAGAGATCAACCTAAAATGGTTGCTGGACCGGTTAAACCGTGTAGCCGAAGTCACCTTTCCACATCAATTGACTTCTTTGTCCATTTTCTTTAAAAAATCAGCAACAACAACAACCTACGTTGTTTTTTGTCCGTCTTCGGTTCGAATTGATCGCTTCGCCATAGTGTAGTTTTACTGGCTGTTTGTATCCATTGCCCAACTATAGAAAATTAGAGAGTTGGGTTTCAGATTTTTTTTTTTTTTTTTGTATTTCTTCCAAGTGCTTGTCATACTGGAACTTATTGAGGTCTTTGCTTACATTGATGTCGTATTGGAATAAATTGTCGTACCGCATTTTCATGTCATTTGTAAAAATTTCATATGCTTTTTTTTTAATGGAAATTTTGCGTTGGCGTTTCCGTAGGTCGACGATTGTATGCACAAGAAAACGCAACCACCCAGAAAAAATGAAGAGAGAGTGCGTTAAATTATTTCAATTGTGTGTTGATGTCAAAGGTGCTGTAGCTGTATGTTGCCGTTGTATGATAAAACATACGATCAGTTAGGTTGGAAAGCTTAAGCTCGATCAATGAAGCAAAATAAATATTGGGAGAATTTCACTAGTTTCACAATTTAAAGCGTTTTATATTTTTCTCTTTTTTTTTTTAAGAATTTTTACATCTCATGAAGATATCTTGTAAAGATATAAATATAAAGTTCTTGTCATTCCTAAACTTTTGTCAACCTCACTCCATTATATTTTTACATCAACCATTTCCCTTTTTCTCTTACTTAGTATAAATAACGTCAGATGAAAGCATTCCAGGAAAGAGTTTAAATCAAAGCGGAGGTTAAAAGTTATGCGAGCTCATGAAACAAGATTACGCTTCCCTGCATTTTTGATGCGTATTCTTTAACCGGCAAAAAATATTTGATTATATTATACAATAAACTATTTAAAATAGTTATAAAATATCTTAAATAACTAAAAAGAAACGAATTGCAAAACTACACAATCCGAATTCGTTCTTTAGCCTTCTAAATTCATTACTATAATTTTCAGACTCGTTGACGTCATAGCGTCATACTCAGAATAACTTTTTTTTTTTAAACAACGTCGTATTTTTGTATTCCTTTATTCATGATTCATGCTTTAACTGAATAATCTGTTCACCAACTGCCAACTATACGTTTGCAGTTTCGTGTATTTAAGTGTTCAAGTTTAAAACATGTTTAAAATAAATGACGACAAAAAGTACCATAGCTTCTTCTACTATACCAATTTTTTTAAAACCATTAGAGGATTTTGAAACATTATCCTATGCTTGGCCGAAAACCAAATTGTATAAAATCCTAACGAAAGATTGGGTTTGGATGACATACGATATTTAAATAAATATTATTTTGTTTAATAAATAAAACATTATTCTTAAGCGAACTTTGGGGAATATCGAACTGCGTGGAATTTATTCCTTCGAAAAACTGAAAACACTTGCCTATACGAGTAGAACTTGTATCCAAAACCGAAAAGCCTAGAAAATTCGTCATTCTCAGCATGCTTTGCTAAAAATTGTAATTTGAGATACGACCATCTCGCTTAGGAGGGCAGCATAGTAGGTAAAAGTACTTGTAACTCACTACCTTTTGCGGAACGATATACTATGATCTCGTTAATATCACACATAGGAGTATTTGAATACAAAAGCTTGGCCAAAATTAGTTTTGCCACCTTATGATTTTTCATTTATATTTATTGTTGGACAATACACTAGGACACTTCTGCTTTTAGGTCATACAAATTAAATTACCCAATTATACCTACAAATATTAAAATCTTAGTTTTCATTCAAAAACTTCTATGTCGGTCGGTTGACTTTCATTTGACGACCCAAGCATTTGGTGTACATATAATAATTTTTGATGAGTACCTTCTTTTTAAATGTGTTTGTCACTATTGGATTTACTACATCTATATATACTATTTATTTCAGTGTGGTCCGTTGTCAGTTTCATTTCTATCAAATGATGCCAAAATAATCTTACTAATGGAAATGCAAACGTTCCAACGTACTCTAACTTATTAACACGAATGTAGAATTCAAAGCGGTTTGTTTTTTTTTTATCTTATTTCCGATTTTCCAACGGTCGCACACTGTTTAAAATTATGCGAAAGAATGCAAAAACACTAAAACACCATAAGCTTAAACAAAGATAAGAGCTGTCATACGGAAAATAAAAATTAGGAAACGAAAAATACCATCGCAAAATCAGTTGCTTAACAGAAAATGCGGTTAAGCTTTATATCGAATTTTATATAATTAATTGTATTGGTGAAATTCACCAAACTCCTCTCAACATGAGGAAGCAAGCAGGTAAGCACTTTTCGAAAACCGGAAGATGTAAAATAATAATAAATCCATACTCATTGTGCTGTTGCCACTTCTTTCTTGATTTAAGTTTAACGAGTGTGTACCTACTTCCCTATTACGTTTCCGTATTTCAATTGTATATATGCAAGCGAAAATTATTCAATTTGAATTTTTAGATCTGACTGACAATTAAATCGATTAATTTTGGCACTTTTACTTCCCTCTTTCTGTGAAGTTGATTTTTTTTGTCTATGAATATCTTAAGCAGAGTTGCAAAAGCTTGATTCATTTTTAGCTTAAGCTTGGCTTTCAATTCACAAGCTAGTTGGTGAATTATGAATAAAAAAAATCAATTCATAAGCTTATTGGTGAATTGTGAATTAAAAAATATTCAATTATGAATTATGAATTGAACAAAATTCAATTCATTAGCTAGTTGCTGACTTATGAACTGAAAAAAATTTAATTCATTAAGCTATTTGGTGAATTGTTAATTAAAAAAATTTTTATTCATAAGCTAGTGAAAATTCCGACACCAAAATCCCGACATACAAAATCAGCCATTACAGTAATAGAATAAAGTTTATTTGGGATTTTGTATTTTGGAAGTTTGTTTTCGAGTTTTTAGTGTCGGGATTTTCACTAGCTTATGAATTAAATTTTTTTTATTCACAATTCACCAACTAGCTTATGAATTGAATATTTTTAAGCAAAATTTTTGGAGAATGAATGATTCGACAAGTAATATAATTTGACAAGGTTTCAAGGTTGAATGTCTAATGACTTCGAAATGTTGGGTTATTGGTATAAAATACTAATGCACAGTGATTTAACAAAAAAACAAACGTGACGAATTATGAGGACAATGGGAGGCACCGCAACTAGGAGCCATTACGAGATGAATTATTCCAGGGGGAAAACCGGTTTTATGCCATAATACTTTCATACGTTTCATAACTCACTCTTAGTTTCCCTAATCTAAAAATTCGGTGTTCCCCCGGTGGAAATCATACTGTGTGTAGAGTGAATTAATTCAGTCTAACGCAAAAGCGTATAATTCTCTTCTCATTTTAATAAGATGACGACAAAAAGTACCATATTTCTTATACATTGTTCCCGTTCTTTTCCAATTCCTTGATCTCTTTTGTTTTCCACATTCTTTGTGGATATTTCTAAGAAATATCCCAAGCCAGTGGTTAAATTTCATCGATAGATGGCCACGGGGGAAATTGCGTTATGCGCTTACTATTGAAATGCTTAAACTAAAACATAAAAAAAAAAACAAATATAGGCTATTTAAACTTTTTTGTGATGGACTACTCTCTAAATGATGCCACTCCACTCTACAGATTGAAATAGATGTTGAAAAAAAACGAAACCAGACAATGCAGTGATGTTAATAATTAAGAAATGGATTTCAATCGATTTTCTGATGAAAGGTATAAAAAAAATTAAATTTGTCATATGCGAAAGTCATACATAATAAGGTCGACGGATTTTATTGAGTGAATAGGAAGACATTTACTTGTGATATGGAAAAACCACAATCCGGTTGATGGGGCCGTGTCAGGAGATATCGGTATAACTGAAGTTCTTATAAACGCTATGCTACTTTTATTCATAAATGGCATTCCACAAGAGAACATTTTCTGACCCGACTTCTTTTTTTTATGCTTTACCTTTCACATCAGGACGAAAGAAAACAAAACCTCTCGTATAATTTTATCGATTCCCACAAAATAGCTTCTTATAAAAAAAACGCAAACTTGTTTTATCAATTTAAAATAATATCATCGTGAAAATTAAAAATACCATAAATATGACACGACACTCACTGGTTCGGAAATTTTTTGTAATTACTTTATACCAGATGGCGCAAAAGCATTCAAGTTGCATGGATTACTTTTTATCGTTTAATTTTTTTTTTAATTTTTTTTTTTACTGTGTGCTCATTTAAGTCGCGTTGACGTACAAAATCGTACGTTAAATGCTTTTTCCAATCGTCTCAACTTGTAGACCAATCGAGAAAACCCACACAATTAATTATTTTGGACGGTTTAGTCGTCGAATGCGGGAAGAAACACGGTGGCGCTATAAAGTTTGTTGCAATGAAACGAGTTGCTGACTCTTACAACTTGTTGCCTTTGGTTGTGGAAAAGGAAAAAAAAAATACAAAATAATCATGATTTGAAATGCAATTGAATTAATTTATGATTAAAAAGTATTGTTATGCGGGAAGGGGATTGAGAAATGTTTCTTTAAAAAAAGGATTGGGTGAGGGGAAGATATAAATGTGATATCAGGCTTACAAACTTGGAGCCTGTTATTAATTGTGTGTGCAAATTTTAGAAGGTGTGACATATTTTCAAATGATTTTAGATATGGCATGGAACATGTTTCGTTTTAAAAGTCTTGTTCACTTTTATTGCAATAACAATTATTTAAGAAACCAGCTTTGAAATGTTTAATAAAATTGAAATGAACAAGTTTCGTTTTAAAAGGTTTGAAAGAGCAAAGATCGTAGATCAAGCTGTGTTATCGTTGACAAGAACTTTTTTGTTGCTCAAGAGTTGCAATTGCTTTGAAGAAGTTTGCAGTTCAATAGAAATCGGATTTCGTAAAGTTGTCTTATTTTGTATGCATGCAAAATAGAAATTAAATAATAATCCACTCATCACTCATCGAACGATCCGTTAATGGATGTCTCGAAATGCTTTTATTATCCTTTGGCTGCCAATAAAAAAGGAGACACCAGCATGTGGTATTGCCATCGTTTGCAAACTTGTTACCGGTTTTTTGTCACTGTTGTCTCAGCTTCGAAAACGGTGCTGTTCTTTGGAAATACAAGCAATTTGGTTGGACCAAGATTTTTCACAATGAGGTTAGAAGTTTTGCCTATCGCATTCCACCAAACCAAAATACCAGATGTCAATATCGGTCTTACTATCGCTGTGTACCTACATACATCCGTGTGATAATTATAGGACTCCAAGGGCTAAATTTCGCAAGCGTGAGTTTTTCTGTGCGCACGAAAAAATGTGTACAGAGACTCATTCCGATTCTGCAAACGTGCTTGTTCATTTTTTTGAGTCAGTTGTGACAATTTATGTGCGCACGATTAAATAAATTTTCTCACCTTATCTCGGATCGTGAGCTTGCTGAATCTAGTGAATAGGACATAGGAATTTGTATATGGATATAGGTTTTGAACAATAACTCATGGTTGCGGAATTCAGGCCCAGGTTTTGCTAAATATCCTGTTGCAGGAACTGCTTGCTTAGTAGCGCTTTAATTTATATCCAGTAAGGTTTTGTATCTGAAATCACGGTATGGAAACATTTTTGACGTTTTTTTTTCAAAACAAAATTCTGGCATAATTTCCTCTTGAGTAATTTACGGGAACCTAGGGTGATGTTACTAAAAGTTCCACTGAAACCCTAGGCAACCTCCCGCCACGCCGGTTACAGTAGAAACAGCTCGCATCAATGGACATTCACTAGTATATTGACGTTTAGAACGAAGTACTTTTTAAATTTTCGTGATTTAGCAATATCTACCAGTTGAAAGCATTCGACAACTTTTTTGTTCGCTTCGCAAACGATAATACCTCCATAGTCCATAAGTTCTCATATACCCTCGCATATACCTACTTACGTATTTTTTATTCAGAAGTGGGATTGAATTAGTTGTGTTCTTTTTTTTTGTTAAACTGCGGAAAATTGTTTATATAATGTACGTAGTATGTATCAGCCATTGTTTAGTTTTATAAATAAAAAATTTTCATCATAAACTTTAAATTCATACTTAGTTACTTACTCTTCTGCTCTGATAATTCTTCTTTTTTTTTGTGCCTATTCGCCTATCTGCCTCCAACCATCCTGTTTCTCATCGCTGCGACTATGACTATCTTTTAATTGTTATTCTAGTATCATCATCTTTTTATTTCTTTTTTTTTTGATGACATAAAAAATTTATAATAAAAGAAACATTTTATATTTTTTTTATTGTGTCTACCTCTTAAGACACAAACAGAAACAATAACATTCTCTTCTTTCATACCTCCCCACCTCAACCATCAACCGGTGGTATGCATTCATTTTTTAGTTTTGTTCTTTAGAACTATGCATCCGGCAATAATATCTGATAAATGTTCTTCTCTGTATAAAGCATAGTGCACTGAACTAATGACGAATAGTGAAGGCTGCTGATCAGGGCTGTCGTACATAGCAGTACGCCAGTAAAATTAATTTTTTGTTACAATTGAAATTTTAAATGTGAGGGATTCGGAAGGGTTAATTTTTCTCGAAACTGACTGATGTTATAATATAACATTTCAAGACACTTTATGTAGACAATTATATAAATAACAACTCTTACCGTAACAGTTTCACAAAAAGTTCATATTTTCCAAGAAATTTGCAAAACCTGAATTTCGATCCCTTCCCGTCCCATTTAATACAGTGTCATTATGAATTGAATCTGAGTCAGTGTTTTTTATAGACCTTTAGTTCTCATCCTATTTAAAACATTAAATATGTGTTTAAGCCAGTATACCGTCATATCAGCAAATTTCTTGTATTGAAAAAGTATCTACTTAAAAAGACCTCAAGAAGAATCGTTCGTTGGCCTTCCAGGAACTATGCTTCATCGACAAGAAAATAGATTGATTTATAAATGTTACTCTTTAACTGAATGGGAATTTTTTTTCAAAATGTACGCATAATAAAAATCATCCAGAAAATAGAAGAAAAAATCATCAGGCGCAAGATTAACATGGTTTGATTTGTTTTAAACAGACTTACAAGTTGAGAGAATTAAGTTTACAATACTGCAAGGCCAACTCCAGTGATAAAATCGAGAATAAGTAAACAAAATCTAAAGACATGACTGCAAAGTCAAAAAGACAAATTGTAAAGTACAAATTGTTAATCACTTGGAGAATACAAATCAAAATTCAACTTCGTTTTGGAATTCGATACTTGTCTGTAGCAAAAAGCCTCCGTTTAAAGCTGATTCTCTTGCAACTTGCAACTTGCGTCGAGTATTCAACCGAATATTCAAAATACTTTATAATTCCCAAGTAAAATTCTAAACTAAAAATCAATTTACAATGAAAATTATATACACAAAACATAACAAATTAATATTCTATCTTTCTTGCTTACCATTTTTTTGTAGGTATTATTTTTTTTTTTATAAAAAGAAAAAGAATTGTTCTTTCTTTTTAATTTTCAAAATATATTTGCCGACGTTTTCTGATGTCAAGCCAGCCTACTGTCACTGATAGAATGTTTCACAAGCACGGAAAACGTTGAATATTACAATTGGATCAATGTTACGCAAATTACCTCTGAATTTGTTTGAAAAAAGAAATCTCAAGGCTCTTAGTAACTTGAGGTGTTTCTCAAACTCTTTTTTTAACACAAGATCTAAATAATGATGGTGACAAGAGAACTAGAAGCTCTTGTTCAAGTTTTTATTTTAAACCTTCACAAGCTCCAAAGAATCGATCTTTATTAGAGGCTCTAGTATTATTGCACCTTATTTGCATCTAGTCATTGAACCGTGACTAACAATATGGACATGATCTTCAAAATCTGTGGGGGTTCGCTTATGGGAGCTTTGACTGTACAACTAAAATACAATAACTTGCTGTATGACTTTTTTGAAAAATCGCGCGATTTTTTGGTTTTAGTTTTTCAAATTTGCAAAAACTTTAATTTTCTAAGATTCTTTTCTTTAATTCACAAAAAACTAACTTTAAAAATTACAGTTTTCAAAAAAGTAAGACAACAATTAAAAACTTTTATTTATATGTAAAGTTTATCTTATTTTGAAATAAAAACTTCTTTTAGCACTACGTAATTGAATTCACATTTTATTAAAGTTATCTACAACCTGTTGTTATAACGATTAATTGCATTTGATTGTAGAAATAGAGAGAACATGCAAATTACACGTTTAATTCTTCATAGTAACTTGTATGAACTTATTCGGATGCAAGTCGGCCCGGGTTGCAGTGTACCAAATAAAACGAAATTTGCTGTGCGAGTGTTTTAGACCAATACGAAAACGACCATATGCGTCGAAAAATAATCAAGTTGAAAAATAAGGACACCCTAATGTCTACCCTCAACCAATTATACTAAAGTTCGTTTTCCCCAAGGTTATGGAGACGCTGGTAAACTATCCTCCTAAAAATATTTTGAATAGCACTTCTTTCGTATCGTTTTTTGATGGCTCATAGTTTCGAAACCTGATGGAACCAATATTTAATCTTTAAGATTTTGTATATAATTCTTTTTTTTACAAAAAAGCAGTACTTTGGCTGTGTTAGCCTTAGCAGTACGGCAGTACGGAGTCTCAAAAAGCAGTACAAATACTGCAATTGCAGTACTTCGACAGCTCTGCTGCTGATATGGAACTACACTACACGGCACACATAAAAATAAGATAAAATAAGAAAATCGTTGTAAGAAGTGGTGACAAAGTATAAAAAAATAAATACAAATAAGAAACAACGAGCACATAATAAAAAAAAAAAAAACACAAATAAATAATGCACTTCATTTAAAATTATGCAGATATACATGAAGATACGGAGATACCTACATAAATGTAGATAAATGTTTTTCTTATAGAAATATGTCAGTCTATGCTGTAGGTATAAGGGAGTATGGTAAAAATGTTCGCGGTCCTTAATTTCTGTCTTCAAAATGACAACTTCTTGTTTTTCACAATATTTAGGACATAATAGTCCAGTCAAACTAATAAAAATAAACCAAAAAATTAGTGTAGTTCCAATTTTTCCGGGAATGTGATCGGAGTGCCACGGGGGCTGGGGGCGTGGTTAAAAGGGATCTTCTCACGTATGCATCAGCATATCTCGAAGATGGTGCGCCGTAAAAAAAAAATCAGGAAGGAAAATATAGCTGATAAACTTTCCTACAATTTGCTACCCTACATTATTTTGCAAAACAGAACCGTCTTTAAGATATCCTCTATGGAAAAAGATGCAAAATTAAAAAAAAAATGGTTTATTGCAAAACTTCTAGTTGGGACTTTTTTCCACATTTGTTTACCACAAAGTTGTGAATCTAAAAGTTGTAGAAAATTAAATTTCCTCCAAGAATATGTATTCAAAGGTTTTTGAATAATTTATATCAATAATAGAAAAATTTAATTTTTGACGTTTGTGGAATATTATAAAATATAAAAATCGCGTTTAATTGATATTGTTCTTTTATTACAAACTAGTGCCACTCTCCCCTATGTTTTCAGTTGAATGCAATCTTGGTTAGTGTAGTTTGCTAGTTATGGGATTGCGACTAAATAGAATGCCCTCAACAAAAAGAGAAGAAAGGTGCATGCCCCCGATTGCCCCTCCAAGAGAAAAAAAAAGAACTACTTGTATAGATACTCGTCGTTTGTACACATATATCATCAACAATCAACATACCGGAGGTAAGCCTACATAATGTATAAAATGTACAACAATGGTCCTTGGATTTTGTATCTGTCTTTTATTTAATTGGTTTTTAGTGGGCTATAGGTCGATAATAATTAAAAGATGTTCTTATTTCATCGCAACGTTTCGAGTATGTTTATACTCTTCCTCAGGCCTTTTATTTGCAACAAAAAAGATAATATAAACATAAATTAGCACATAATTATTTTACATTTTGAAGATTTCAAGTCAAAATTACTTACAATGTTTATATTTGTAATTAAACAAAGAATAAAAAAGAAGGTTTAACACTTAATGCACATTATTTAACGATAACTGGAAAAAATAATAAATAGTTTCTTTAAATTTGAATATAACACAACATTTAAATGAATTATTTTAAAAGAAAAAGAAAGAAAATACAAATTTAAGAAAATTACTATGCTATAGAACGACAGATGACACGTCCAATTTGCTGCACTATCACCTATTTATCATTTTATTTCTAGTTGTTGGCCTTTTTATAATCTGGCTGTAGGCATTAC
Source organism: Baccha elongata (assembly GCA_951217065.1). Classification (NCBI taxonomy): domain Eukaryota; kingdom Metazoa; phylum Arthropoda; class Insecta; order Diptera; family Syrphidae; genus Baccha; species Baccha elongata. The sequence goes on along the minus strand of OX578272.1, from coordinate 54,431,253 downwards.
TCAAATTATCTAAATCCGATCTCCGGTTGACTGCATTTTTGTTGTCTATGATATGCAACATCTCTAGCAGCATTCTTTTTGAAAAATGTTGCTCTGTTTGAAGAATTTCAACATTATCAAAATCAGCTGAGTGTTTCTCTTCAATTAGGTGGTGAGTTAATGCAGTCTTATGAGAGGCACCGCTCTTTAAATCAGACTTATGCCCAGAAATGCGGTTCTTTAATTTTTGTTTGGAAGTTCCGATATAAACGGACGAACAAGTTGTCTCCTTCCCTCCTAAACAATTTATCCTATAGACAACATCTGCTTTCTCCAAGATATCAACTCTGCCTTTGATGTTAGAAAAAAGCTTGTTTTTTAAGGAGAATGCAGACTTGAAAGCTATTTTCGTATTTTTATCATCTTTTATAGGTGCTGTGGTGATGCGGTTAGAGAGGTAAGGAATGTATAATGTGCTTTTATATACACACACTTGTGGGGGCTCATCAGCTGGGTTTGTTGTTTTCTTATGATGATAATTTTTTATTAACTTCTCGATAATCTGAGGAGGAAATGAATTGTAGCACAGGGTGTCACGGATAATTTTAATATTTTTATGATAAAACACGTTATCACTTATTTCAAGAACTTTGTTCACAAAATTTTGTGCGGTATTGACAATCACTTGCTTTGGTTGTTTGGAGTGAAAATTAATTAATCGTCCAGACGCAGTAGGTTTCCTGTACCAATCAAAAATTAATTTTTCCTTTTGTCTTATAATTTTCATATCGAGATATGGGAGCTCGCCATTTATTTCCATTTCTACAGTAAATTTAATTTTGTGGTTGTAAGTGTTCAAAGCATTCAACGTGTTTTGAACTTCTTCCGATTTAATCACCAGAAACAAATCGTCTACATATTTGGTGATGACTTTTGGTTTGGTTGTAAGTTTAAAGTTTGGTAGTAAATTAAATTTACTGTAGAAATGGAAATAAATGGCGAGCTCCCATATCTCGATATGAAAATTATAAGACAAAAGGAAAAATTAATTTTTGATTGGTACAGGAAACCTACTGCGTCTGGACGATTAATTAATTTTCACTCCAAACAACCAAAGCAAGTGATTGTCAATACCGCACAAAATTTTGTGAACAAAGTTCTTGAAATAAGTGATAACGTGTTTTATCATAAAAATATTAAAATTATCCGTGACACCCTGTGCTACAATTCATTTCCTCCTCAGATTATCGAGAAGTTAATAAAAAATTATCATCATAAGAAAACAACAAACCCAGCTGATGAGCCCCCACAAGTGTGTGTATATAAAAGCACATTATACATTCCTTACCTCTCTAACCGCATCACCACAGCACCTATAAAAGATGATAAAAATACGAAAATAGCTTTCAAGTCTGCATTCTCCTTAAAAAACAAGCTTTTTTCTAACATCAAAGGCAGAGTTGATATCTTGGAGAAAGCAGATGTTGTCTATAGGATAAATTGTTTAGGAGGGAAGGAGACAACTTGTTCGTCCGTTTATATCGGAACTTCCAAACAAAAATTAAAGAACCGCATTTCTGGGCATAAGTCTGATTTAAAGAGCGGTGCCTCTCATAAGACTGCATTAACTCACCACCTAATTGAAGAGAAACACTCAGCTGATTTTGATAATGTTGAAATTCTTCAAACAGAGCAACATTTTTCAAAAAGAATGCTGCTAGAGATGTTGCATATCATAGACAACAAAAATGCAGTCAACCGGAGATCGGATTTAGATAATTTGAGTAATGCCTACAGCCAGATTATAAAAAGGCCAACAACTAGAAATAAAATGATAAATAGGTGATAGTGCAGCAAATTGGACGTGTCATCTGTCGTTCTATAGCATAGTAATTTTCTTAAATTTGTATTTTCTTTCTTTTTCTTTTAAAATAATTCATTTAAATGTTGTGTTATATTCAAATTTAAAGAAACTATTTATTATTTTTTCCAGTTATCGTTAAATAATGTGCATTAAGTGTTAAACCTTCTTTTTTATTCTTTGTTTAATTACAAATATAAACATTGTAAGTAATTTTGACTTGAAATCTTCAAAATGTAAAATAATTATGTGCTAATTTATGTTTATATTATCTTTTTTGTTGCAAATAAAAGGCCTGAGGAAGAGTATAAACATACTCGAAACGTTGCGATGAAATAAGAACATCTTTTAATTATTATCGACCTATAGCCCACTAAAAACCAATTAATTATCTATACGATACAAAGGTCACAAAAATCAAATATTTTACTGTCTTTTATGGACAAACAATAGATATACAAACAAATTTTAATTGGAAATCGTTAATTGCAATGGCAGTAGCACTTGTATCTTTTTACTGTTAGGTGAATATTCACTATAACTCTCACTGTTGCCCTGCCGATGTTATGATGGATAAAAGAACAATATTAGTATAACTGCAATTATCTGCTGCGTTTACATTTTTGTTGGTATAAGTACTTCTAGTTTTGTTTATTGTTTTCCTTTCTTTTATTTATTTTACCATTCATTCATCCACTATAAGTGATCACGAAATTGGATATTGAATTTTTATTATTGTAGTCGTTGAATTTTATTTTAAGCTACACTTAAATGTCACCTTACTCCCACTGCTGGGTTTATCATCAATGAATAAGGATTATATTTTGTAACTGATGAATCATGAAAGTATACCTACATATATTATTTTAAAGGTAGTTTACATTGTAAATTTGTATTTTGTATGATGAGTGTTTACTGTTTATCTACAATTTACAATGTTTGCTATTTAAATGGATTTTGTTTTAAGAGCAACTGTTTGGTTAAGGTACATTAAAGTTGTGTTATTGAAATTGTGTGATAAAGGAATAAGTATGAGACGTTAAGTATCCACTGATGATTAAAGTCCATAGAATTGCGAAATTGTTGGCAACTTAAAATCCATGGAGGTTATTTAGTTTGCAAAATTAGGGCGTTGGCAAATTTTCTTCAGAAACTAAGGTTCATAAATATGTATATTGTTGAAGATATTTTGTTAATCGATTTACCTCAAAACCATTGTTCATACGAAAAAAAATATAATAATTTGTTTGTTAGAATGTTTCGAACTTTCAACTATTGTTACCGAGATTTTTATAAAGAATTTCAGAAGTCAATTGGATTCATGTTTTTTCATGTATTTGTATTTGTCAAGAGGTTTTCTTTGAGGCACATAATAAGATTTAATTAATTGTTTTGCAGAGTACGGTACAGTTGGCACCCTCCGACAGTGGGACACCTCCGACAGTCACCATTGGCTTTTTGTATTGGTTGACCTTTAAAAATTCTGTGAAAAATTGTCAAAGTTACCTTAGTCATAACAAACACATTTTAAAAGTTCAGCAGTCCGTCCGCAAACACCGCCAAAGTGGGCCACAAAACAGTTTTTATTTTCTCGCAAGTGTGTTATAATATTCCGGGAAAGTTCTCAAGTAAATATACATATATGTAGCTATTTTTGCATAGAAAAAGTAAAATGGGACACCTCCAGCACCGAGTCAGAGGTATCATATTTGAAAAAAATCGCTTCACTGGCTATTATACCTGGCATTCAGCATCCAAGTATCATCTATATCTAAGTATAAGTATATCCAAGCTTCAAGACACTTCACTTTTTTTGCACCCAGAATTTTTACACCTAGAATACGTTCAGAATTCATTTAATTCGAAGCGAATCCTTTTAATCCTTCAAATCCTTCAAACTCTGACATTTCGTTCTGCTATTAGGCGTGTACAATGGACTGTGAGAAAAACATGGATTTTGTAAATCCAAATCACAAACATTCAAGGATCGAACTTCTGATTTGTTAATCGTCATGGCAAATGCGCCACAGATTTGATGATTTTGGGCAAAAGTTTATTTCAGGAGTCGATCTTAGAATGATTTCCAGTGTTTGGTGGAAATCACCAGACAGTGAAATAATTGCTCCTCCAAAACATCTCGAGTCATTGCGCAGATCTCACAATGCTTGATAAAGTGCTTTCAATGTCATTTTAAGATTTAACAGCAGTTTCAAAGCTGCCCCCTTCTTACAATGTGGCCACTATTCCAGATGAAGCAATTGCTAGAGCAATTTCGTTTTTTCCACGAACAGTGGTTAAAATCCATGACATAAGGAATGTCTTCCCAGTTCGACCAGGGGCATGCAGGAAAAATAATTCACCGTTTTTATCATCAATTGCCTTCAATAATCGTTCACTTACTTCTGATGGTGGTTCGTTTGAACTGGTTGGTCTAATTCATGTCAATCATGATTTCATATTCACGTTCACGTTCCAATTCTCCTTTAAAGGCCTCATTCCACTCACTCCACGATCTGTTGCTGGCATTCCTAACCTAACTAACAAACTGCCACTCATTCAGATTCAGAGGCATTACATATAATATATTTAATATTTATATATTTAATCAAACCTATTACTTTAATGTATCGCACAACTCACAAAAGTTTCATAACAATCAGTTGAATGGTTCAGGAATGCAGACAAATGCATTCTCTGCAGCGCCATCTGCCGGGCTGATTTGTGAATCTAAACCATCCTGGGCGTTTGGGTGGCAAACGCATTCAAATCGTTCCAGCCGTTTAGGAGGAGTTCAGTAACTTACACACGTACAGTAGAATTGTATATATAAAGAAGAAGATGACGAAAGAGCAGCCTATAAATCTGTTTGTTTGTCGGAGTAATTCTACATTATGAGGTATTCACCCTTATTGCGATAGGCGTTTCACTTAAACGCCAATTGTTATTTTAGTCGTGTCGCTTTCGAAACGGTATTGCGTATCATAAACGACATTTTTCTCGTCGCTCTTAGATTCCACATACGATCCATTGAAAGAGCTGATTTTGACACAACAAATTAAATAGAAAATTTTGAATCGAAGATTTATATTCTATCAGTTTTGAAAATTTTTGCTTTTTATAATTAGAAAATGACAATACAGACACAAAAACTTAACAATTTTCTAATGTTTTAATTTTCATAAGAAGTTATTCTCAGGACAGCTCAGTTTTTTATTCAAAATTATTTTTGAAACATATTTTTCTGTAAATGAGTATATTAAAAACATAGAAGCTGTGACGATGACAAGAACGGCAAATATAAAAGGCACGTCTGTGTCGCACAAATTGGCTCTTGTGACAAATTACCTAAGAGGTTAATGAAAAAAGGCACGACTGGTTCTCTCGAGGGTTCTCTTGGATGTTGTAATTTGTCACTCAATTATTTTACATGAAATAATTTAATTTAATTTAAAAAATTCAAAAAATATACATATATATAACAAAAGTTTTAAGTTAATTTTTAACAACCCAGAATTGATGGCATACCAGAAAAAAATCTTGGTATGCCATCAATTTTGATAAAGGTATTACAGTACAATTTTTACCAAAATCGTACATACATCCAGTTTAAAACAAAAATAAAATACGCCTCTTTAGAAATAAAATTTCATTAAGATATGTTGAGAGCTTAAAGAGAAACTCAAAATTAAAAAAACAAAAACCGTTAGCATGTACCTTTAAAACTATTTTCTAGGAATACCGGCTTTAACCATCTGAAAGGGTTTTAGTACTACATTATACTCATGTCAAATTTCATCAAAATCTAGAGCAGTTATCAAGAAATAATAATTGGTATATGGCGATATTTTGAAACCTAAAACTTCAACTTCAAAAATTCAATTTTGTCCAATTTTTAGCGAATTCATCGTTCTTTTTGTTTCGTGAGACCAATAAGAAACTTGTTACAACTATAAAAACAAAAACAAAAAATTAAAACTTACATTTTGGGAGTATTTTTGGATCTGTCGTTTGCAAATTCTTGAACGACAAAATTTTACGTTTTTAAAGACGTTTTTGATTTAAAAAGACTATCGTAATACAAAAAAAATCTCTATTACGACAAATGTCACTTATAAAATGTATTCCACAAAACAAAAAAACGCCTAGTGTCGTTGAACGCCTTACGTAATGCAAAATCATTTTGTCGTGTTTTTATATGGCGTTGAACGCCTATCGCAATAAGGGTGATTATTAAGCAAGAGTTAATATTTGCATTTGACAGTTCAGTATAAGGTTGATTTTCTAGTCCGTTTGTGTCATGATTAAATAATATATTTTTCAGTTACTTCTATAAGTTGCGCTATCGATTGTTGATCTTTGTTGTTAACCTCGCCATAGAAATTAATTGTTCTTACATTTTATTTAACATTTGCATAAATTAATTAGCAGTTTTATCGTATTCCGGTATTCTAGAAAGATAATATTTTACGTATTGATTTAAAATAGATCTGTCTATGCAATATATTTTTTATTAAATGACGGAATATTCTATTTGTTAGTTATTTGAAATTTTTGTTAAATAAAACATTCACGCACAAAAAGAAAAGTGAATATAGATTTTTATTGTTTTGAACACAGAATCTGTAGATAAAAAAAGAAATACATTCACGATTGGAAAAAAAAAATAAAAAAAAAATTAAGTGTAAGTTTCCTGGAAGCTTGCGCCTGCGGAGTTGGTTTCTTGAAGCTCTATTGCGTTCCGAAACTGAAATCATCGGAATGCAAGTAAGCATTGTTCATTTTTGTACTATTAAAACAAAACACTATGTACAACGAAATAAAACCTTTTGTTACCAAACCTTGTCTTTATAAGAAATATACGACCCACGATGACGCGGTACCTATACAATACTATCGATTAGTTTTTTTTTTATTTTTACATTAAATAATTTCTACACATTTTCAAATGCCACTACATCTTTTTTAAGTTCTTAACATTTTCTTATACCCATTATCTTATTTATTTTTATTTTCTTTTCAGGTAAGTGAAGAATTTATTTGCCCCTCAATAAACAATGTTTGAATAAGCTGTACGTACTGTGAGTATCTGAAAATTGCATTTTAATTCGAAATGCGTTTAGTTTGGTTTGAAACTCCATATTTTATCAAACAAAAACTACGATAAATTAAAAAAAAAAAGAAAACTTATGTAGCTTTGTTTTCCATAAAATTGCAATTTTTTACTCCAAGACCGACCTGCATAGAAGAAGAATAAAAAGTAGTAAACCTTCGTGCAAAGACTTCAGTTCATGACACTTAAAATTGTTTACATTTTTCAAACAGCAAATAAGAAGACAAAATAAATTCCGAATACCATAACATTGAGGTAGCTCATCCGATGATACCTTGTCGTCAGTGCAGGGTGTTTGAAAAATGTTGGAGGATTAAAAAAATATTTAACTTTTTTAAGTCGTAGATATCAGTAGATATTATTCTATGTATGTATACTGGTGGAAAAGTCTTTAATGATGAAGTTGATCATCTACTTCATGGCCACAGGTTTTCTCTTAAAAAGTTACCTTGAATGAATTGAGTATCACGATTCTGATTCTGTTCGTAATGAAAATCAGATGACACCGGCAGACGGCAGAATTGCCATGTCAGTATAGTCATTTAAAAAAAAAAACAGTTGTAAAAATTACATGTAATAAATTTTGAAAATCAATAATTAAACAAAAGCAATTCGTTCAAATTTTGAAAAAGTTGAACTTTTACACACCATTACTCCTAAAGTGTTATAGTACTTAAAAAAAAGTTATAGTTCGATAAGCCATTCTTAAGATATTTGAGAAAACGCGTTTTATAATATGGTGGCTAATGCAAGCGGCCTTCCATACCGCCATTTTTTGTATATTCCTGAAAGATTAACGAACCATATCCAATTATAAAATTGGATTTAAAAATTCTCTGCCGACTGGCGTTTTTTCGTTTCACCATTATTAGACCCAACTTAAGGGTTTATTTGCTACAAACACCAAAACTTTTCCTGCTAATCTTGAAAATTGAGATGCTTACGACCATATTATTCACTCGTTGAATCCAGATGTAAAATTAAATCAAAAAATGTATTGTTCACTTTACTCAAGACGGATTTTATATGAAAATAAACGAAAATAAAGAATAATTTACATCTGGATTTAAGTTTTAAACGACTGAATAATATGGCCGTTAGATTTTCTTGTGATTGTTTTCCTTCCAAGATAAATTTAACTCATTAAACAAAAACAGAACATACATACATATTAATTTTAATTTTGAATTGATCAATATTGTATTATTTAAGTAATGTGTATTTTAAATTTGGGCTTTTTGATCCTAGGTTTTTTTAAAGCAATTAAAAGACTAATTCATTAATTTTCCCGACGTTTCGTTTGGTTTTTTGCTAACATCTTCATACATATTGTTTTGTTGCACCCTGTATGTCTATTATACGAAGGTTGTACATAATACTACTCGTGTTGTATAGGTATATCGAATTTACAATCTTTACAGAGCTTCCATTCCTCGGCCCATTGGAACGTGTCCAAGTGAGGTACAAGTACCTTGGGTGCATGTAGAACAACAAAATATAAAAAAAGAAAAACAACACTGTATAAGAAGATAGAAAAAGCTATTATTGCCTGCTACCAATATATCGATATTGATTGTTATCGGTTCTCTAAACAACGAGTCCATGATGCCAAAGAGGATAGTTTATTGTTTGATGGAGCAATTCATCGTTTCAAAAGAGATTTGCATCATCTATACATTTACCAGATGGGAAATAAAAACTCTTCTTCAATTGCTTGGCTTTAGATATTTTAATACAAAAAAGAAAACATCAAACTATATATTCTATATCATCTCCACCATCTTTGACGTATATGGAAATAAGATAAAAAGTTCAAGTCCTCTTCAATTTTATACCACTTTAATGATTACATTTAAATTGAAATGTTGTACTTAACTTTTAATACACGTAGTAGATTCTTAATGATAACTCATTAATTGTCGTTTCTTTTTATTTTGATAAGAACTTGCCTACGACTTGTTTACATCTCTTATCATGCAATATAAATACATATTAAGAATCAATTTATGAATCTTAGCTGATAACTTATCTTGTATAGGTACATTCTGAAAACTTTATCATAAATACTGTTTTGTTCTTCTTTTCCGATAGTGTTTTTGATCTCAACTTTAGGTGCATTTAGGTTAATAGGGTTGATGATACTGTGACTCGCATCATCTCGCTGGGATCATGTCAATTTAATGTCCCCGAAGATAGATGAATCGAAGGATTAATTACTCAACTGGTACTGTCATCATCATCATCATCGGCTCGACAACCGGGGTCCGGTCCTGACCTCCTTCAACAAGTCTCTCCACCTATCCCGGTCTCGAGCCGACGCCATCCAGTTGCGCACCTAGGCTCCGGGCGTCCTGGTCTACGCCATCTCTCCAGCGCAAGCATGGTCTACCACGCTGTCGTCTGTCATAGAATGTACCACAAAGAACTTTCCGAGCAGGTTCCTCTTCGCTCATGCGAGCTAGGTGCTCTGCCCACCGAAGTCTGCCGAGCCTAATTTTTGTCACGATATCTGCTTCAAGGTAGATTGCGTACAATTCATGATTGTACCGTCTCCGGAATCGTCCTTCCTCACATATGGGGCCAACAATTCTCCTTAAGACTTTTCTCTCGAACGCGGCTAAGAGGTCAGAGTGCCTTTTGCTAAGCACCCAAGTCTCGGATCCATATGTGAGTACTGGCAGGACCATGGTCCTGTCCAGTAGTAGTTTTGAAGTTATGGTGAGATTTCTGGATTTGAAGAGCTTTGACAGACTGTAGTAGGCTCTGTTGGATTTGAGAAGCCGCCCGCGTATTTCTTCTTCTATATTGTTATCGGCTGTTACTATTGACCCAAGGTATTTAAAGGATTGCACCACTTCAAATTCGTGCTCCGCTACCTTGATTGTTTGACCAATTGTTCCTCTCGCATTCGACGCCACCATGTACTTTGTTTTACCTTCACTAATATGCAGCCCCAGATTTTGTGCCGCCTGCTCGAGCTGGATGAAGGAATCGTGTACAGCTTGCTCGGTTCTTCCGATGATGTCGATGTCGTCTGCGTAAGCCAGTATCTGGCTGGACCTGTTGACGATGGTCCCTCTTGTTGCCGTGCCAGAGTCACAGATTGCTTTCTCCAACGCCAGGTTGAAGAGGAGGCAGGCCAAACCATCCCCTTGTCGGAGTCCATTAAAGATGTTGATTGGTCTGGATAGCAATCCGGCTATTTTTACTTGGCTTGTTACGTTGGTCATGGTCAACCTACATAGTCGTGTCAATTTATTTGGGATGCCGAATTCTCTCATGGCTTTGTAAAGTTCTACCCTGGCTATGCTATAATAGGCGGCCTTAAAGTCTATAAACAGGTGGTATGTTGGGATGTTAAATTCTAGACATTTTTCCATCGCCTGCCTAAGGGTAAAGATCTGATCAGTTGTTGATTTGCCTGGAATGAAACCACACTGATATTGTCCGATGATGGTTTTAGCGTATGGGGTTATCCGGTCTTGTAGGATAGAGGAGAGTATCTTATAGGCGGTATCTTTTCGCCAGTCTTCTGGCATTTCTTCATGCTCCCACACGTGCACTATAATATCATGAATTGCCTGACGTAGAGCTGGCCCACCGTGTTGAAATAATTCGGCTGGTATACCATCAGCTCCCGGGGCTTTGTTTTTCTTTAGCCGGTCTATAGCCTTCTCAACCTCTTCTATGCTTGGTGACGGCAACATAGAGTATTCGTCTTGAAGCAGTGGAGCCTCCACTTCTGCAGTGAGTTGACCATTTAGCAATTCATTAAAGTACACTTCCCATCGCTCCAGTATGCTTTGTGGATCGGTGATCAGATTTCCCTCTCCGTCCTTGCAGTAGGTGCAGCGTGGTGTGTACTGCGTCATGTTTCGGACGGATTGGTAGAACTTCCGCGCCTGGTACGGACCTCGCTCTCGCCTTTTTTCTATTTCACAGATTAAGTTCTTCTCCCAGGCTGATTTTTATTGTCTGTGACTGACTGGTACTATAACTCTTCTAAATTCAAATTAGCTTTGTATGGCCTTTTATCCATGAAAAAATGGCCATCAGAAACACCATTTTTACCATAAAAACTAATTTGAATCAATAATTCAACAAGTCCACTTAATTAATACCAAGTCTTCTACTTTTGAAATTATTTTTATTTATTGTTTAATATTTTCAATATATACTATATAGAATTTGTTTTATAAGAAAAACATTATTTATAACTCTTCTACTTCACTTCCGCATTCTAAGTGCTGGGCCACATTAGCGATGGAATGAAAGACTGTCGGAGAGAGACAACTTAATTTTTAATGAGACTGAGCGAGAAAAAATTAATGTATCGAAATTCCACCGAAACTAATTTTCAAAAATGAAACTCGGGGTTAGAATAAATGTTCTCTCCTTTAATTTCTTTTTTGTTGACGAAAAAGTAAATACAGTTACTAAGAATACGAAAATATTATCGGCTGTCTCTCAAATAATGTAAATTTTTAAATATTTCTTTCTTGTCTATCCCATTATTGTTGTCAGAACTTCCCTCCCTTTGCAAACAATTATTTTCATTTAATATCCCACGTCAAATAATTTCAATTTTCATTTTGTTATTTCCGTAGAAAATCTCAAAAATTGGTTCCATTGAAATGAAAGTTTGTTTTGCTACTCTTGGAATGATTTTCATTCAAATGAAAGTGTGACAAGGCAAGGGTCAAAGCTGGCTGGTTTTATATGTAGAATATTATTTGTTAGATTCCGCAAGACTGATTTGAGTTTTTCTCAAAGAAATCGAAGTTTCTGACATTAAAATTAATGGAATTTGAAGCCACATACTGGATCATCTTAATCATGATGCATGAGACATGTCTAAACATTTTATTTAATTATAAAAATGTGGACAAATAATGGTTTTGATTATAAGAAGATCTTCTAAAAACAGATTCAGTAAATATTCTTTCAAAATAAAAACAACTTGTGCCCCTATTATGGAACACAACTCAACTAAACCCCTAGCCAACCAAACAAATTGTTCGTATTACACAAGACAACTAGTTAAAAAAATTTTGTCGTTTTTTAGGAGTGGATTCTGTCAGAATCAGCATCAGCTGTTGAGCATCAAACGTGATACTCAACAGCTAATACTCAATCAAGAAAACAACAAAAAATAAAAGAAACGTTTTATTAATTATAAATACGAATACAAAATTAATTGTTCAATTGTTAAAACAATGGGACGCTCTTTTCAAAAAAACTTATGTAGAGGTTTGAGTAGATATATGTAGGTACACGGTACAAGGGTTGGATCGGAACTCTACATCATTCAAATATTAAAAAAAAAAACTGTTAAAAACACAATGACACAAAAAAAGGAGAAACTTTTTTACCAGTATTATTGGCGGTTTGAGATTCAAAAAATGAGTTTCGACAGACGCTTTAGCGAATTTTGTTCTATTTTTTTAAACTAGTTAAAACGTATGTCACGCATCGGGCCAAAACTGGTGCAGTCGGTGGTATTTACGAGATCGATGCATGTCAAATGAGATTTGTTCACTGTACCAGTCGCTTTTTTTTTTTAAGTAAATTAAGGTGCTCTTGTCTTACCAAAATTTATCAAAAAGACACGTTAAGATGCAAACGTCACTTTCGTTTTTTAAAAGCAAATAATATAAAGTAGGTCTGAGGTCAAACCATCCACACACATAATCAATGCATCCTGTGAGGAAATGACAAATTAGACTTAGGTAATTAAATGAATTTGAGCCGTTAAAAGGATTGATTGAGTGGAGAGTATGAGTCACTAGGCCTTGGCTTAACTTACATCATGAAAATGTCGTGCGATACAATTTAATTAAATTTTGAACTGTTGGCGACGAACATTGATTTCTTATTTTAGTCTATTAAATTCATTCTCTTAAAATTGGTCTTGTTTTAGCCAAGAAGTTAGTTGTGAAACTGTTTAAATATAATTCTTTCGGTCGTTGGTGTGGTAATTCTACGTTTTTCCGATTAACTTTCCGTTTTTTCAGTTCAATTTGATTAAGGGCTTGTTTAACAATATATAAGTAAGTTTCAATTAAGCTATTCAGAATTTTTTTTTGACAGAAAACACCAAAACAATACACAGAAAACAACGAATTTAACTGCTGAGTATTTTACTTGAAACTTACTAAGAGACTGTGAAACAAGCTCTATATGTTAAGAAGCAATGGGTAAATTAAAGATCTTAAATACTTAATTTAAGAAAAAAACTTTGAAACCTAATGCTCTAAGGAAAATGATAACCAAAATGGATGCAACATTCAAGCTGATACAGAAACACCTCATATACTTACAATATATATTTGGTTTAACAAGGTATATAATATACAATCCATATGATACCTATATGAAAAACACAACATCCATTTTATACCCATTAGATATTCATTTGAGTAAAGGTCATTCTTATTTGAAAATACTGTAAGCAAGGCAACATAAAATAGAATTTAATGAGTAAACAAAAGGTGTTACTTTTCACATGAAACTTATCTGAAAATGAAAAGGACTTACCTTTGAATGAAATACAAGCCTCTCCTTCACCTTTTTTTTTTTTTTCCTTTCCCGTATAAAAGCATTCGAGTTCATTTGATAAATCAAACAACAAAACCGAACAAAAGTGTACCTTGTAACGTTTTAGATGACAAGACTTGTTTTCATATAAACTGCCCACAGATAAGGTGGTTATCTGAGTGCAATAATATTATATCTCTTGACACTATTTTGTTTACTATATAACAAACTAACTCTAGTATAAATCAATATGAATATAGGAATTAAAAAAAAAACACCAACCCTCATAGAAATGGACCCCCTGCTACCCCAACGTTATTCAGAGCTGTAGGCAGCGCCAACATTTTTTTGTCTTTATTATTTTTACCTTGTACGTCCAGGGCTGGATCTTTCATATAAGCATACAAGGCATAAGATTTGCAGACGCTGGCAAAGTGTTTTTTTTTTGGGTTGTGGGCGATTTGAAAGGTGCTCAAATTACAAATAATTATTCTTAGAAAAACCCGATTACTACATACTTATGTGTTAAAAATCATACAACACAATAAATCATAGCTGGTTTGGTACTCAAAAATAAAAAGCATGCCATCATATTACAGTAACATTTTACTTGCTCAATAGGGCAAGTATTGGTTTCGTGTAAAAAAAAATTCGAGGTTTTATTTTCTTAAATCTTGATTCGCATGTATCAAACGAAACGTTTACGTTCGCATTAATTTGTTCACGATAGTACATTTGATATTTGATTTTTTCTTAACTTGAATTAATCACTATGCAAAGTAAAACCCGCAAAATGAAAATTGCGAATCTTTGATTTAACGGAGTGGTTATGAACTTGATACACGCAAATTGCGAATGCCAAGTCATTATATTCTAGAGTCTGTAGAGTCAATTGCGAAGTACAAAGAAAAAATAAACAAATGCTTTTTCTTAACTAATAAATAGATGTATTAAATAAAAGTATATTATAAGTAGAGTATTATTTATAAAAGGAAGTAACATGTAATTTAAATTTTATTTATACAAACGAGGATAATATTTGTAAAATTTTAAATTTTAATTAAAGTACTTACATATATAAATTAAATGACCGACTGGGTCGCACAAACTTGATCTTATAGCAAACTTTGGAATTACAAAATTTTATTTTCCTTGATTTTTCCAAAAAGGTGTGAAACAAAAATTTTGCTATACACGAGACATTTTGTAAAGATCAGGTTCTCGAAGAACAGTTAATGACCGTTTTGACATCACGTATTTCGAAACTGAAAATTTAAAAAGATTTTCCAATTATAAATAAAAAAATGTCTTGCTGTGAAAGAAGTGGTCGCCCTAAAAAGGTCGGATTTGTACCTAAACGAGAAGAAAAAAATAGTTTTGCGGTGATTTTCGGCACTTAAATTTAGCATCAAATTGAAGGTAATAATCCAAACTACAAATGACAAAATTTCACGATGACACTTTTTGGCACTTTTTTGTAATTGTCCAAGAAGTAAAAAAAAAACATCTTAAAACTATCAAAAAAATGTGTGCCAACATTCAGTTAATAGTAATAGAATATGAATTTTTTTTACAAAAATTAAATTGAATTTAAAAAAAAAATACCAATAAAATTTTCTGACAATTTTTGTTTAACTCAATTACTCACTTTTATCATGTTCTATCACTTATTAAACACTTGTTAACTCGCGGAGGGTAAAATAGAGAGTGAGAAAATAATCTTGAATGATTACATTGATATGTTTTCCATGAATATAATAACGGAATTTAAAATAAATGTTTTTGTTATTTTTTGATATTTCAATATTGACTTTCGACGTAACGGTATTTTTTATAATGACAAAAATTTTATTTTTTTTGAATTTCGACCAGCTAGTGTGTACAGAATCGAACAGTGTGCGGTGTCACGCATTTAAAAAATTAAAATTTTTTTCACAGGACTTCTCACTGTGAAAAAAACACTATGAAAAAAACATCTCACTTTTTCTGTTATGTATACTTACCTGAAATCTTTTGAACTTGGCTTCATTTTAAAATATGTTTCCATGATCTTGAAAATATGGTAAAAGTTATATTGCTCAGCGCTTGCATCTCACACAATCCAATACCTAAGACGACAATCTAGCTCAGGCCGGCCCTGCGTACAATCGGCTAACATCATAGTCAGTGCATTGCACTTTGTCTATTTTAGCTATTCGGTATTAGATGAACGTTTGCCATTTTGAAGGAGGCTACAGCTCGGTATATATGTATGTAAGTAGAAATAAATATGTAGTAGGTTAGTGCCTACGCTGGCTGTGCTCTGGTGCAACTCGTAAACTCATTCCATCTACCCCCCGTCCTATGTACCTACGTCAGTCGTTGTATAGATACGTTGAATGCATGCGAAAAACACACTATATCTGCTCTTAGCAACAAATATCAATCTTATTTGTTATTTATTCGCGTTTTGTGTAGTTTTATGCAATTTTAAAATATTTTTGCCATGTAGTCAGTTTGGTGGTGCTTGTAGCAGCGACCTTTCGTCTGTCCGTCCAACCATCTTATCGTTGTTCGTCGCTCGTCGTTGGTCACCGTCATTAGAGTTGCATTTGGTTATAGAAATGTGCAAAAACATTTGTTTTCGTATCTCTATGACAAGTTTATTGACCCAACAAGTGGTAGCAAGTACTACGAGTTGCAGTGGCAGCATACCAAGGTGGCCATAGTTAACATTTTTTTTTGAAAAAATCGACAAACAAAAATTTCGATAAATGTTAACATAATAAAAATAAAAGGCACGACTGATTTGCAATACCTGCTTTTGGATGATGTAACTATCCAAGAATTTTTTTGTATGAAATATTTTTTTAAACTCTTAAATTTAATATAATTTTAAAAATTAATTTCTAAAAACTCAGAGTTTTACGTTAAATTTTTGATACACCATTTTAGATGGCCAGTCAAACATGAAATTACGATATTAGAGAAGACGAAAAAAGTGAATTCGTAAATTTTGTCTGTCTATCTGCTTGTGAGTCTGCGTTAATCATCTTCAGCCTAGAAAATTAAATCGATTTTCTTCAAACTTGGTATGTTTGGTTTATAGACCAATTTTTTTTTTTTTTTTTTGTACCGGTTGGAAAGTTTTTTTTTTCTAAAACGGCTGCAACGATTTCCTTAAAAAGAGATGGACGTAGTTTTTTGTAATTGCAAACAAAAATTGGCAAGACTTTAAGCAGGTACTTTCCATAAAACTTTTTTTTTTACTTGAGATTGCTCGTGAAGGGATTAGTCGATTTTAACACAAATTTTTGTTAAGAAAGGTCTAAAAGACTTTATCAAAACTTAATACCAACATTTTGTAAAAAATGCTTGGATCAAGTATTTTCATATAAAACAAATCCGAGGTTTGTGCCCCGATCTAGCTTGAACAGTTGATCGGATTTTCTTTAAATTTCGTATGTATAGTACTTTTTGTTGATTCCCTAGAGGATAAATTCGAATTTTTGTTTTAGTCCGGTTATAACGGGTACCCACTATAACGGTTTTTGTTTTTTTACATTTTCTCGAAAACGCCTCTAACAATTTTGATAACTTGGTAACTTGGTATACGTGATAGTTTTAGCCGTCCTAATAAAACTGCATTTCAGGACTTTGGCATTCAACGGAGTTTTGGTATTAACTGTTTTTTACATGTTTGGTCATAAGTATAGACAACGACTGAAGCGATTTCATTAAAAATTGGTTTGGTATTCGATATAAACATTCAACACAAGACATTTATTTTCTCTGAACTCAACATAATGCAGCAAATTAAATTTTCCCAATCCTTTAGTTTGCTACAAGAGCAAGTTTATGCGACGATTAAAAAAAACCGTAAAATTTTTGGTCAAAACGCAAGTTTTTCCTACCGGAGGATATCTTATTCTTAGCGCAACAATATAATAATGCAGTTTGTTACATTCTGATTGTGTGGAACACGCAACTTTAACAGGCGGTAACTTTTTTCACTGACAGTCGACAACCAAGGCTGTTTTTATATCTTTCCTCATATGATGGATCAGACAATGACCAGCATAATTATTATGTCTACTTAACGCTTAGGGTAGGCATCACTCTTCAAAACCGCCACTCATTCCAGCAGATGGTTAAGGATTATAATAGTTACCTAGTTTATATGCATGGTTGAAGCGAGCTTGAACTAAGGTTCACCCATTTGTAAACGGGGATGAGTTGGAACGAAATGGAATTCGACTCGATCGCACTCGAGCAGTGGTGTTGATAAGAAAATTAAATGAAATACCTGGGTTGAAATGGTGAATAAATACACAATTATTTCTGCATGTGATCAATTGCATATTAACGAATGAATATTTGTTGTTGAAAAGTATGCGTATAACTTGTAAAAGCAATATAAATATTTTTTTCTCAAAAATTCAATCTTTTGGTCTTAATGTCTACACACCAACGCAGGTATTCTCCTGTCATTTCAACTTTTCCGCACTTAACTCAACTCCTCAAGCATTCAACTAGTTGGCTGAAATACCTGGGTTAGAATTTCGTTTCCAATCAAACTCGATCTTTCGATTCTGCATATAAACTAGGTAAGTGTTGTAAATAAATAAGAGAGGTTCCAATTCACTTATTTGTTGTATACCAATTTTTTTTCTTTTTACGTTAACTCCTGCTTTTAGTTTGAATTACACATATCAATCATCCGCACGTATATATTTACGGAGCTCTTCGTTCTTTTAGTTCACTTATGTATAACAGATCTCATTGTTGTTATCGATGAATGTTTTTATCAAAATCCACCAACACAACATGCAAAACTCATGAGCATTTACATATTTTGATACTCGGGAAAGCATACATATTTTTTTTACTCGAACCCAGCCTAAGGTCAAAACTACAGTGAATACCACCGCTAATTGGGTTTCTTCGGAACAGTTGTTCTGCGAAACCGCCATTTTACCTATTACCTACCACCGAATTAAGAACAAATGTTGTGTGCGTGTGCTTATAATAGCTTCAGCTATAAATTTCATAAAATTCTATATTGTGGTTCATTCAAGCTCTAAAAAAACACGATTGGCCACACTGCTGTTGATTGTATCATGCATCAACGTTTGTTTGCCTTGAGTTTTTTTTTTTTTTTTTTATTTTCTATTTTTATTTTCTCAAATGCTGTTAAGTATGCATTCTATATATAGGCAAAATGCATTTTTTTTTGTTCAAAGCAACAACCAAACATTAAGATGCAATAATTTTGCATAATTGCTCGACGACAACGACAAATGTTGTTGTTTAAAAGTTGAAACACCTCACGAACGATTTCATTGTAGTGTAGAAGTTAGTTGTAGTTGTGGAAAAGTGCAATGGCCAGAAATAATGCCAAGGGGCATTATCAATCTGCTAGGGGCCTTTTCACAAAAAAAAAAAAAAAAAATAGAAAAAACGATAAAAAATATAAATTGTTAAAGGGTGTTGTTGGGTGGGTTGATCTGCCGGAAGGTATAGCCCAGTTGCAGTGCACTTTTAACCTTTTCGGATGGATTGCTTACACGATTTAATATTTTTTTTTTCTACGAATACCTTTGAATAGTTATCCTTATCAACTACATGGGTAAAAAAAAAACTGAACGAAAGTTTATAAGACTTGACGTAGAAGTAGGTGCAACACTCTTGATTTTTGAATGCATAATTCCATGTTTCGCTAATGGTTTTAATTTATTTTCATTTTTTGAGAATAAAAAATCGTTGGCAGATCGATAAGCTAAATCTAGAACAGGGTAAGCAGTGAGTTTAACAACGTTACCAACAATACAAATACTTTTGTTAACAAAGATAGTCTTGGTATAGAGTATAGCAAATGTTGTCGCTATATTTTATTTTTAACCATATTTTATTTTTCTAGTTAAAAAGCATACCTTACATTACGATGGTGGAAAAGCTCAAGATGTAAGATTCGTAATGCGGTCCTTCAATCTCTCTGTGTTGATGTGCATCAGTCTATTTGCCGCGTTACAGAATACACGTATCAACGTATTTTCGTTAATTCTGCTACGATTAATTACCCGCTTTTGCAAAAATCGTTTTCGTTTGTCAAACATTTCTTTAAAAACGGATGTGTTCGTTGAAAAGAGGTATTTCTTTGTCGAGCTGTATTATCGTTAAAAATAAATCAAAAAATCCTTAGCATTTAATCACCTTTCTATTATTTATTATTTTTACTTGACATTAAGGCTATTCGTAAATAAAAAAGGTTTTTTTTTTCTTCGGAATAATTTGGAGGCACAACAAAGCAACAACAAAATCATTATTATATATTCAACTCGATTTTCACTGAGCAAATTGGATTGATGAAGCAGGAATTGTGCATGGAGTGTCATTTCATCTTTATATGGTTGTTTTTTTTTTTTTTTTTTTTTTTTGAGGATTTGATTTTTCTTATTTTGGTGGCTTGCTGGACGCAGCTGTGCCAGCGGATTTTTACTGTAGATATAGTGATTTGTTTGCTTTGGCTGAGAAATTGCGGCCGCCGCACCGTTTCGTTTGTATCCTTCCATGTATTTTTAACTCAAGTTGTTTTTTTAACGAATATGCATAACTTCTGAATATAACTACTTATAATAGTTCTGAATACTTTTATAACAAACAAGGCACGACGACGGGGTCCAAAATTATTTCTTTAAATTACTGTTATTTATTAAATAAAATATCAAAGTTTCTACAATTTGGTAGAAATCCAAAGAGGTTCTATGAAATATTTATCTTATATCTTAACTACACAACCAAACTGGTTTCAATTACGTAATGATGACGACAAAAATTCCCAACTCCTTACAATACTCATAAGGGGCTACATTTTATTCCTCTTTACATATTAAAAGCTGTCATTATGTGACCTTTCAATCGACCCTCATAACTTTTGTTACGCAATGTCGTTGGGCTATACAACTATGTTCTGTTATACTCAAATACAGTGTTTTTAAGGGTTCATTCATTCGAAGCTAATTGTTTCCTTTTTCCCTTTCATAAGCATTTTTTTTTCAAACAAAATGTCCTTTGGTAAAGTCACACGTAAACTGACGTCTTTTCAAACAAACACAAATAAAATAACTTCCATTTGCGTATGGGAAACTTGTATTCCTTTGCATTTTATGCCAACCATTTATTCCAAGTATCTTAAACCAAGCACAGCGTAGTCCAATTTGTGAATACGTTTCTGAAGAGTTCTTAAGTGTTGTTTCCTAGTATTGTTGGATGGATGTGGCAGGTATACAGAGGTACAGTATACCTTCAAAGTGAGAAAGGTTTCTAAAAGAATTTACTTTTTATCTTGGGAATGTTCGTTCAGAAAATATTTTCTTTTGAGTTTTTCGTTCCTATTATGCTGACATGAGGACGTGAGGAAATTTCACTCTCAAGGATTCCCTTTAGTTATATATTTGATATTGTTGATATACGTACCATTAAATTTAAGATGTTTTACACATGTTATTGTAATGACTTTAGCAACGGGTGGTTTTTTATAAAAGGTTTTCAATTTGTATTTCTTTTTTTTTTATAACTCTCGTAACGAATTTATTTAATCATTAAGTTACTTTCGAAAAACTAAGAGCCCGACAAGCGGTAGAGTTTTATGTCAGTTCAAGTTTTATGAATAATTGTGTTGTTCATTGAACTGATCTTGTTCTGTTATTCTTGGTCTGCTTTTCATTTTTAAAAGATTTTGTGAAGCCATTCTAAACTCGAATCTTTAAACAGCATTCCCTCTCAAAGACAAGACGAACTAATTCAATAAGACTCAGATCCTTTCTTCATCGATGTGCTTCTTTCTATCATTAATTTCTAAGTATTTTTTTTGTTTCTAAATTTAAAATATGGTAGTTACTACTGAGCCTGAAAGAATCAAATGAAAAAAAAAAAATAACACAATATAAGTTTTTTTCAAAAAAAAAAAAAAATCAAATGGAAAATTTAAAAGAAAATAGGTAAACCAAATCGAAAAAGTTGAATTTCATTACATAAATTCATATCATATGGTAATTTTTACAGTCATAATTAAAGTGGTGGTATTTTGCAGCTATCAAAATTAAAGAAATTAAATGGTGTTTGGTCGTAGGATATAGACCAAGAGCCCACAGCAAATTTTTGGGTTGAAAAGGTAACCGAAAAAAAGGAATATGAGTCGATAGCAGGGGTGAAGGTCATGATAAAAATTCAAGTCTTGCAGTTTAAGATAGCGGCTTTCTTGAGTTATATCAGCTTAAAAAATTACTTTTTTCAAAAAATGAGAAACTTAGTTTTTTTTTTACAAGAAAGCTACCCACTATAAATATCAAACTTACACGAAACAAAAAGAATTCAAGTTGCTTGCGATGTTTACAATTTGCTGTAAAAATTTCGAATGACCAGTTTTTACCATGTTTTAAGAGATTAGAAATAATCACAAAAGATCAGTGGTTAAATCAATTGCTCAGTGAAAAAAAAATTTATATTAAGTGTTTAAGTTTTTCTATAGAAACGAATGTTACTCATACGCCAGAGTGACTTATTTTTACATAAAAAGGTAAAAATCTTCTTCGTTCTTAAAGACTAAAAATTCAAATGAAAGCAGATACACAATCAACGTGTATTCAATCAGAATTTATTAATATGTACTATTAAAAAATTATGTTCTATTTTGTTTTCTATTTTTTTAATAATAATTCACATAATTTTAATTTTCTATTAATATATGTATGTATGTATAAGAAATGAGGCGATGACATTTTTGAGTGTGTTTCAAAACCTTAACGGTTAATACAAAAATGTTAATTTGTCAAGTAATCGCACCAATTGATCTTTTGTGTTTAGGTATTACCTCAAATGAAATTTGATATATTATGTGCTCAAATAGCGCAGTCTAAGAAGTAAGAAAGGTGAGGGTAATAATATAAAAAAATGAGTTATTTATGTTAATATAAACGAGAATTTTTTCGTATTCCCATAGTTTAAGATATAACGAAAATAATTAGTCGTATTATCATCTCCCAGCACGTGTGATAAATAATCCGGAAATCTGCCAAGCCTCCAGTGGTGGGTGTTGCCACCACGCACCCTTAAAGGTGTTAAAAATTGTATGGGGCTTGTATGGGAAAATTTTTTCGTTGCAAATTAATAATGGGTTGCAAAGTATAAAGGGACAAAATACAAGCATATTTACTATGGAGAGGGGTGGTCTATATCCCCCGTCTAGCCAGTAGGTGCAATTTTGTAAACATAAAATAGAAAATTGTCCCTCCCTGCGAAATGAGGAGAGAAAGACCCCCATCCCGATAGTAAAATATGCTTGTATTTTGTTCCTTTACAAAATCCCATTATTAGTTTCCAGCGAAAAAATGTCCCCATAATTTTTTTTAACTTCAACAGTGCATGGTGGCCACACCCACCACCGAAGGGTTGGCAGACTTCCCGATTACATGTCACACTTGTTGGTAGATGATATTAGGGCTAATTATTTTCGTTATCAAATGACGTAAGTATTTTTGTCGCTAGCTCTCCGTCTAATAGGAGCAAGTTCGTGTCACCTTTCCATTTTTTCTGTGGGTAAGAAATTATAGGAAAACCTTAAAAATAAAAAAAAATAAAGTGCCCGAAAGTAGTCAAAAAGTAATTACAATGTTATAAAAACACAGATTTTTTGGACAGTAATTTTTTCTCGAAATTGTTTGATGGTACGATGAAAGGTGTTTTTTTTTTTTTTGTTTGAGAATCTTATAAGCTTCAATTTTTACCCTGATATATTTTTGGAAAAAAGTTCATAGTTTCTAAGTCCGTGTGCGAACAGCGTTAAAATTCTATCCTCTGGCTAATTTTTGACGTTTGAGTTGAGGTGAATAAATGTTTAGCTTTTTGGTGTGCGAACTGGATTAAATGGGATTTTTTAACACATGCTTTTTTTAAATTTTCCCACAAGAATTAAAAAAAATTCCCTTTCTTATTACTTTTCTACGGAGAAATGAATTGTTTTGAGGTCAATTTATAAAAAAAAGTCTGCAACTCAAACAATCGGCGCGCGTTTAAATTTTTGATATTTTGTATAGGATGTTTGGCTGATGTAAAAATACAATTTCCACAACCACAACCTCTCCGCCACTTCGCTATTAGGAAACCTACAAAAAATCGTCACTTTTTTGCTTATTTCGACTATAATTTCTTTCTTTTACATTTTATCGAAAAAAAAACTAATAAAAAAACTTGAAGAAAACAAAATTTTCTACAAGTGTGATATAGAAAGTTTATTTGTAAGATCTATGATTCATTCAAAATCCAAATGAAGTGGCTCTATTTGTTTTGCATTTAGTAATTAATTTTTTTTTTGTTAAAATGTACCAGAAAGAAGTTATAGTCGGAATTAGTTAATTTTGTGCAGTTTTTTCCTGATGGCAAAAGGGGGCTGAGGGGGTGTGGTGTGGAAATTGTTTTTTTTTAGCACCAAACATCCTATGCAAAATATCAAAAATTTAGAACTACCCGACCTTTTGTAGGTTAAATTCTCTTTATTTGCTGTTCTATAAAATTCCATACAAAAAAAAATTAAAAACGCAAATTTAAAATTTCAAAAACCAATTTATTAAAGTTTTGCAATTTAATAATTGGCTATTCTAAATTGTGTTTTGTTAAAGAAATATAATAGAACTACTCTATAAAATAATTAAAATTATGGGAAGTTTTAACGCGGTACAGAACACTGGTTTGGCAGCTGAACTTCCAAAAAAAAAAAAACAAATTTGTTTCACAATAAATAGAAACGTAAAAAAGGTATTATCGGTTAATTTAAGTAATTGTTCGTTCATAACATAGTTTTATTGAGCGGAATTCACAAAAACACAAGGGGATATTTGACGTCAACATAAAAACAAATGATATAACTACAAATGAAATGAATCCAATAAATACAAATGAAATGAATCCAACAAAACACACGTCACACTGGTTTTTGGCAGCTGAACTTCCAAAAGAAAAATAAAAAATCTGTTTCACAAAATAGAATAGTAAAAAATCGGTCAGTTATTATTAGTTCGCTAAATATTAGAGTTATATAAAACACATTTCACCAAAACACAAACAGAAATAAATGCAAATGAAAGCAATTCAACAATCAAAACAAACACATTACGCCGACTCTCTCTCACTCCTTCATAAGCATAGAAAATTATCCATTGGCTAAAATTTTAGCCTACTCCAGAGCAGGCTAAATTTTTGAAGTTTATATTCACCACACTAGTGTCATAATTTAGCCAGTGGATAAAATTTTAACGCTGTTCGCACACGGCGTAAGAACTTAAATGCTCCTTAAAAAAAATAGCATTTAAGGATTTTGAATCAACAAACCAAAAGTCTCCAGCAAAATCCAGCTTTGTCGGAATTTTTTCAAATAATTTTGCATTTATTTGTGTGTCTTCCTAGGCTATGTACACCTATAGATTTATCGGGCTAAAATGAATAATCAAGTTGTAATAGGTACAATTTCGTACTTAACAACTATCACAGTGCTAACATTGTAAAAAAGTTAAACTTATGAAACATTTTCTAAAAAAAAATCCTTCAGCTTAAACTTATTCTTCCTCAACAACATTAGAAAACGCCTATACATCATGTAACATAAAGCAATTACCATTAAAAAAAAACGGTAAAAACACTTTTCATTGGTTTATATCCTCTCGGCTTTCCCCTTTTCCTGGGGCAATTAATATTACTTTGCATTCAGGTCGAATAACCAAACAGTTTTCCATTACATCCAGCACGAGGCTAAGTGAATTTAAATTTCTTAAGAAAATTTCCTTCTTATTCTTCCGCCTTGGATTGATGGTGTTATTCAGCAAGAGCTTTCTCGTGCGATGATGGTGCCATGATGGTGCCTAGAGCACGAGATTTGCATTCTACAATGAGATCTTTTCCAACAAATAAGCTCGATCTCATGGTGATGCAAAGTAGCTACTTGAATATAGATACTATCCACATTTATCTCAACTCGGAACACACGCGGCTTTAATTCTCAAGTTATGTGCATACATCTCATCATCATTCGTCTTCTCATCACTATCTGGTGTGCTTGCTCCTCTTCAAAATTTTCAATTTTAGGAGATGATGATGATGATGCTTGGAGGGAGGTCTTTTCGTCTGATGATGATGGTGGTGGTGGTGGAGGGTTGCACGTGTGGTGGCACGTTGCAGTATACACTCGAGTCACGTTTGAATATTATTTTTATGTATTAAATAAAAAAAAAAAAGCAAAAAAAAAAAATAAAAAAAATAATATGCATCCCTACAGAGAAAGTGGGAAGAAAATTGCTTTTGCCTGGAAGCAGAAAAATAATCTTCGCTTTTATTACTTTGGTCCGAAGTAGTGTATTTTTTTTTTTTTTATTATTTTGAAAAGCAAGTGGGTGGTAATATAAGCCGAGGACGATTCTCTCTTATAATACACTTAATAGAAAAATAATGTATAAATTTCAGTCTTTGAGTGTTGGTTTGTGTCGAAAAGAGTGAATGGATTTTATTTTTAATTCAATTAGCTGACTTTTGTGTTGTATCCTCTTGCGATGAAATTCTTATTTCTATAAAATCCTCTTGGGAGAAGAAAAAGAAGTTTTAGGTCATGAAATGAAAAATCATCTACTTTGTGGGTTAAAAAAGAGATTAAATGGACATGCACCAATTTCTTCTTTAAAATATATATATATATTTAAAAAAAAAACAGGGAAGCATAAGAAAATTAATGGCATTTGCAGATTATCAACATTTCAGCATTTGAGGTCGTGATGGCCAGTATAAGTTGGTTATTTAACAAAAGCAATTCTTATTTTTTCCAAAATTCAGAGTGAATTATTGGTCTCACACACTTCGTTTTGTGCTTTAATGTAAGCAACAACTTTTTTTGACATGACTTCTCATAGGACGAACCAATATTTTTATTTGAACGAGAGCAAAAATTAAAGTTTCCAATTTTCGGAAAAATTCACCATTTTTTAAAAGCTATATCTTGAATCCTATGTTGTCAAAGAACTGGGATAAAACTAATAGTCCAGTAAAATTAGCAAAAAAAAAATAGCAGAAAAATTAACAAATATCTGCAAAAAATACTGTAGTCGAGATAATATTTTTGCTTTGAAGAGTACCATTTGGAAAGTCTAAATCCACAAAGTTCACACAAAAAAAAAATGAATTCCCATTTTCAATAACTTTTAAAACCTATTTGATTTTTTTTTTCCGAAAAACACATCGTTTATGACTTTTAAAGCAAAAAGTGGGAAAAAGTCCACAATTTTTTCAGATTTTCTTGTGGTACCCAGTTAACACAAGTTCTTAAAAGTTTCAAATTTGCAATATTACTTACATAACTGACCCATAGAACATACTAAACATAAGAGCTACACCAAGCATTGCGATTATAATGTCCATTTTTATTGAACTATAAACAAATATCTGTGGATTTTAGTAAAAATATGATAACGGCATCAAAAATTCCTTGTCATGCACTCAAGCTAGAGCCCAAATAGTTTGACCGATTTGCTTCAAATTTTGTACAGATATATGTATTGAACTGCATTATTAAAAAATGCAATTTTACTACATTTTATTACAATTTTTTTTTTTTATCATATTTGTAGAATAAGGTTTTGTTTCGAGTAACATTTTCCAAGTTAAAAGTGAAATTACTTTTCGAAATCAATGCTTACTGCCTTATTTTTTTCTGCGGTAGCAACGCGCCGGGTAACAGCTAGTTTCAAATAAAATTAAGGAATTTTGACATTTAATTCAAAAGCTCAGTTGAAGAGCTTTTTTTTTTATTCTATTGTACTTCGCGATACCAATTTAAAGCTTAATAGAAACAAAAAAAGTCTAGTAGTCCTTCCCATTCAAAGATTTTCAAGTTCACTTCACTAAATCGGGAGGTTTTGTTTGGTCAAGAATTTGTACGACCGGCTTTTTAGTATGTTTTAATAACATTTGTCTATGCTTCGAACCGTGGGGATTCCAAGATATATGTGAAGATCTTCGTTTCTAATCTACCACGGCACATTCAAAAACGATCTTAATAATTTGTTTTCAAAACTTTGATGAAGATATTTAAACTCGTATCACGTGTAAAGACTTTTATACCATAGGTCCAGACCGCCTTAAGAATAACCTGCCTCCAAACTAACAAATTTGTTTTCGATACTAAGCTTAAAATGCTGTCCGAGTAACCAGTACATTTCTCTTAATATCGTTACAAGGATGTTCAAATTTTCTTTGCCTATAAATATTTTGTTTTTGTTCTCAAAACTTTTGTTTCAAATAAAATAAATAAAATTTGCTTAAACAATTGTTTTTTTTTTTTCACATCAATATTCTGGGTCACCAACTTTGTGTTGCTATTTGAACTCTGTTTTTTGTTAGCTCAATACAAAGCACACAACAAAAAATGCACACTTTTTTCTATCCAAAGTTATTCCTTTGAAGTTGTAAACAATTTTATTTACTATGCATGACAAAAAGATTTTATTTTTTCGCAAAGAATTTTTTTCTTTTGTATCTTATCTGAGTTATATTTTTAGTTAGTGAAAGCATGGAGTGTGTTTTATAAGCTAAACCAAAAATGCATAAGTTTATACACTGAGTGTGTTTTTTATGCTGTTTTCTATTGACCCAAATTCAGTGAACCGATCCGATATCGCGCTAGCAAAAACAACTAAAACAATGACTTTCCAACACTATAAACCTTTAGTTGTTGTTGGATTTTTTAAATAAAAATTTACCTTAAAAGAAAGATGGATATGTAAATAGTGTGTCTGTGTTATCGTTGGTATCTCGTTAAATGAAGGAATTTTTTTTTTAACTAAATATTTCGTCTTATTTGCGTATTTGGACGGAAGTATTTTTTATAGAGATTCAAAAATATTTCTTTTGTTTGTTACCCAAATAGATTGAGGACATTCATTTGAATTTCAAATTATTTAAGCGATTTTTATTTTTTTGTAGTAGGTATCTATCGTTCCTTGGTACAATGGAATATTTCCATTACTCATCAAGTCATTAGTCATTCATTACATTTCATGTTCTCGCACTAAATTTTGCTTAGCGGTTTAAATCGCATTATGCTATTATTATGAATATTAGCCATGTTTCACAATCAGAGATAATGCATATAAGGATCATCATTTATCAGTTTAACCACAAAAACAATAACATTGCAACAAGATTCTGGGTTCTCTCGGCAGAGCTGTAAAAGAATGCAGTATTTTGGCACTGCATGACGTGAAGTCCCAGTCTTTTAACTTATTTTCCGGAATGCATTCCCATTCTTTAAACCAGTACTTTATCTTACAATATAAAATCCCAGTTAATTTTGAAGTAAAACGATTTCAGTACTTTTAACTGCTGAAATTCTATGAAGTATTTTACAAGTCTTACATTCTTTTGAATGCTTGATGTCTTTTTACTGCGTGAAGTCTTTTGACTGCTGAAGTCAATTTACTATACTAAGATCTTGAATAATTGACTTCAAGCAGTTAAAACTTTTTACTTTTAACTTAAAAGACTTCTAGACGTCCAAAGAATGTAAGAGACTTTTAAAAGACTTCAAAGAATTGAAGCAGTTAAAAGTACTGCATTCTTTTTACTTAACTTTTTTTTTTCAAGTCAAAGTTTCATATGAAGTCAAAGTACTCAAAAAAAAGTCTTTTATTTTAATTAACTGCATTACTGAAATTATTGCATTCTTTTACAGCTCTGTTTCTCGGGTTCAATTCTCGTGATCCAAAATTTAGTTAAAAAACTCTGCGCTGGCCAAAGTGGCAATAGAAAACGAACTTAACAATTTAATTTCGTTTTTCGTCGATAAACATATCTGGCATAATTTCCAACATTTTTGGCTTATTTTCCTAAAAAAAAAAATCTGACATTTTGTCCAAGTTTGAACCAGAAATTGGCGTTTTTTTACATAACAAAATTCTGGTCTTTTTTCAAAAATAAATTCTGGGGAATTTCCGGTGTTGTTTTTCGATTTAGAGCAACAAAATCAGAGTCAACGTTTAAAGAAACATCACGGATTGTGAAGCATTTATTTGTGAAGTTAACAACATTTCAATTTTATCTACTGAAAAGATCCAAAATGAGACACCGACACAAAGCTGCCTAGCCAAACTTTGTTAGTTTTATTTCAAGACAAAAAAGGTACTTTTTTCTTTATCCAAACGATGTCTTGTTTAAAATATTTTTTTTCAATCACATTTTTTGAACCCTAGAAATCACAAGTTTTTTTTATTTATTTTTGACTCTTAACTGTTATTCACCCTTATTGCGATAGGCGTTCAACGCCATATAAAAACACGACAAAGTGATTTTGCATTACGTAAGGCGTTCAACGACACTAGGCGTTTTTTTGTTTTGTGAAATACATTTTATAAGTGACATTTGTCGTAATAGAGAATTTTTTTGTATTACGATAGTCGTTTTTAAATCAAAAACGTCTTTAAAAACGCAAAATTTTGTCGTTCAAGAATTTGCAAACGACAGATCCAAAAATACTCCCAAAATGTAAGTTTTAATTTTTTGTTTTTGTTTTTATAGTTGTAACAAGTTTCTTATTGGTCTCACGAAACAAAAAGAACGATGAATTCGCTAAAAATTGGACAAAATTGAATTTTTGAAGTTGAAGTTTTAGGTTTCAAAATATCGCCATATACCAATTATTATTTCTTGATAACTGCTCTAGATTTTGATGAAATTTGACATGAGTATAATGTAGTACTAAAACCCTTTCAGATGGTTAAAGCCGGTATTCCTAGAAAATAGTTTTAAAGGTTCATGCTAACGGTTTTTGTTTTTTTAATTTTGAGTTTCTCTTTAAGCTCTCAACATATCTTAATGAAATTTTATTTCTAAAGAGGCGTATTTTATTTTTGTTTTAAACTGGATGTATGTAAGATTTTGGTAAAAATTGTACTGTAATACCTTTATCAAAATTGATGGCATACCAAGATTTTTTTCTGGTATGCCATCAATTCTGGGTTGTTAAAAATTAACTTAAAACTTTTGTTATATATATGTATATTTTTTGAATTTTTTAAATTAAATTAAATTATTTCATGTAAAATAATTGAGTGACAAATTACAACATCCAAGAGAACCCTCGAGGGAACCAGTCGTGCCTTTTTTCATTAACCTCTTAGGTAATTTGTCACAAGAGCCAATTTGTGCGACACAGACGTGCCTTTTATATTTGCCGTTCTTGTCATCGTCACAGCTTCTATGTTTTTAATATACTCATTTACAGAAAAATATGTTTCAAAAATAATTTTGAATAAAAAACTGAGCTGTCCTGAGAATAACTTCTTATGAAAATTAAAACATTAGAAAATTGTTAAGTTTTTGTGTCTGTATTGTCATTTTTTAATTATAAAAAGCAAAAATTTTCAAAACTGATAGAATATAAATCTTCGATTCAAAATTTTCTATTTAATTTGTTGTGTCAAAATCAGCTCTCTCAATGGATCGTATGTGGAATCTTAGAGCGACGAGAAAAATGGCGTTTATGATACGCGATACCCTTTTAAAAGCGACACGACTAAAATAACGACAATTGGCGTTTAAGTGAAACGCCTATCGCAATAAGGGTGATTATATTCAGACATTTTTAAACAACGTTCATCGGCATCTACTTTGAGCTTACAGTAGTTCTCCTTAACGATTTCATTTTGTTGAAAACAATTTTTTTTTTCAATTGATACATAATACATATTATGATGTACTAGGTACATTATTTTATACTCCCTACAAATGCCTTGATTCTAAAGAAAATAATTTTGCAATTTCGTTAAAAAAAAATCAGCAAAAATAAGAAAAGTTTGTCAGTGCGACATACGGCAATATGCAATTATAAAATCCAGTCTAACAATAAAACTCTACTCCTACTCATTCTTCACACTTCTTCTCATGCAAAGAAATATAAAAACCACATAAGAACTACTTTCGAAACAGCCACAGCAAAAAAAAAACATTTCTGCGTGTAACCGACTTACATACATCAAGTCGTTAATTAATTTCTTCGTCTTATATACGTTGTAGATACTCATGTTGGAAATTTATCTTTCTTAAGCCATCAGCATCTTCAAGAGACAACACCAACCAGCAACACAGCACACATAAGAAGTCTGGCTTACTGAAACATTGGTAATGGTTTTGTTGTTTCTTGGCTCATTTCTCTATTAATTTCCATCCATCCGTTCGACTTACAGATGTATGTATCTCTTAATCTGTAAAGCATCACGCATCTCGATAACTCATCTGGGAGGCAGGCACTTTTGTGATATGCGTTTTGCTGGAATCATGTTTTTCGAGTTTTATAACAAACTCAAGTCGTTGCATGCGGCACAGTTTCCTTCTTTTGGATTTTAAGACTTAAAAAAAAAACAACTATCTAAGTATCTGATCTGCGTGCGCAAGTATATCTAACTTGTAACCTTCTACTAGACGCATAGTTGTCGCCTTCGTCGCTGCTAGAAGTTGTTGTTCTCCTGTGTGTATTTGTTAATGTGTCGATTAGTTCGCTGTTGCGGTTAAATTACAACTTCTTATGTGGGTATCTATCGCAGCATAAGAGCCATAGATACTTTTACCCAGTTGATGTTTTTTTTTTTTTTTTTTTTTACATTATATCTTGTCTCAGATTATAATTACTTAAAATTAACATCTTTCTTTGGCATGGCAAATAAACACACACGCATATCAAAAGAGAGAGAAAAGAAAACTAAAACATTTTGTATATCTGATTTGCTTTGAATGGAAGTATCTTTTGAGGTTACTACATGAAGGAGACACTATTTTTTTTCTGACATAAAAAAAACACAATGATACTTCAGCTGTCTCCATCAATAGCATGTCGAACGATGCGTGCAGCTATATACAAGTTGGTTTTAATAGCTGGTTTTTGAGCAACATATGGTTGCTTGATGGTATGTTGTTAACAGAATGAGTTCAGAAGAAATCGCTTATCTGTGGTGGGCTACTTATTGCAACCGAAGAAGCATTCAAATCAATTTTGAGAATAAAGAACAGATGATTTTTGTCAAAAGGACACTTGATTTGAAGTGCCAGTGTATTAATAACATTCCACTGGTTTCTCCTCTTCAATATGTAGGTACATATATTTAAAAAAAAAAGTCCTTAAAAGTACTTATGGAACATATGATACTTTCTATAACACTATGGAACAATCTTTTGGCCGGCAGGAAATGAGGAATTACCAAGACCAACAATAAAACATAAATTATTCTTGACATAGTGCGTTTCGTCAAGAATTCCAGTCCGTTTGTTTAATTATTGAAAAACTAACTAGTTTCCACAGTAATATGTAATAAAAATAAAATAAACCAAGATCGGTAAAGTAAGCTGATGATAGACATGTATCTATTCTTTTTGGAATGAATTAATGGAATTATTGACAAAAGTGTCAGTGAGGTGTTAATGGTATCCAGCGCCATCCTACATAAACCAACACTTGTACAGGATGCCCAGATAAGACAAAGTTGTGTGGCTGTTGTTATAAGTACTTAGCAACCTTATAGCCTAAAATTTGGTTTGGTATTCTTGGGTATTTTCCAGTGAGTCTCGTTTTGTGGAGATTCGTTCGATGATTTACTTTACTTTACTGACACAACACTGATACCATTCAAACTTTCCATAATTGCTTATAGAACACTACTTTGAGGTGGCGCTAGGGTAAGCGAGGTTCCAATGCCTTGCGTCATATTTTTTTTATAGTCTGCTAGAACCCTAGCTAATAGTAACAAGGTATGATCTATCAGCTCCAATACTTCTCCGGCGACCCGCCATTAGTTCTGTGTATTAACTTTTTTCCTTTTTTTTTGTAAAGTGTAATGCACAATTCTTAACGGTCGGATTTTCTGTCGCATCATTGTCCGTTTCGAATGATTTATTAAGTCTAGTGCCGGCATTCTGTTTCCATCACCATTTAAACTCTGAAAGAAATTATTTTTTTTAAATGATCATTACCACATCCTTTCAATTCTTGTTTTTGCAGTCATTGGTACATGCTTTGTAGTCTTAACATATTTTTATCTTCTGATCTGCTGGATTCAATTTCTAGTGAAAAATCTTTCTATTTCCTCAAATTTTCGTTTCTCGTTGGTTTCATTTGTTCTTCTCTTCTGCTAGTAGAGTTCGAAGCTCTGTTATTATTGCTTTGCAGCATCAGCATCGCTTGAAATAACAATTGTTTGATCTGTGATATGTACGTACTAACTCTTACAATTAAAGAACTCGGGTACTTCTATTATCAATCAGTCTGTGTACATGGGAGGTGAACACTATGTTATATTTGCCATCTATGGCAATTATTTTTGTCTTACCTTGTATTGGTATTCATCTAGTAAGTTTCGTCGAACTTCTCGCAAACCTTGTAGTTCAACAAATGATGTTATATTCGTATTTTTGAATGATGCTTAGAAGTATATAATGTATATATACTTTCAATTCAGAAAATTTTCAAAAACTCACATTAAAATCAATAAATTACTCTTTCATAAACTATTATTATGGGTTTATTCTTGAGGTCTGCACTGTATCTCCCAATTTAGTACTTGTTCTTTTTACAGTATAAACAAAGCTAAATACTGATATTTAAGTTTTCTAAATATAATGTACCGTTAGTTTTATAATTTAAGATGTTCCTTAATTTTGACCCTTACCTCTGAATGGCTTTTAGCATACCAGCAATCTCTCAAAAAATGTATTTTCAAATTATTTCTATAACAGAATATCTCTCTTGATCCTATCATGTATTGGACTTCCCGAAATTCGCACAATTAAAAATACAGAAGCCAACCAAAGATGTTGAACCTATTCAAATGAACCAAAAATGTTGCTTG
This sequence comes from Baccha elongata, assembly GCA_951217065.1. Classification (NCBI taxonomy): domain Eukaryota; kingdom Metazoa; phylum Arthropoda; class Insecta; order Diptera; family Syrphidae; genus Baccha; species Baccha elongata. Next base: position 54,396,860 of record OX578272.1, on the reverse strand, counting down.
TTTTTATCAATGAATTCAATAAAGTAAATTTTTTACAGTAACAGTTATAGTTTTCAGACTAATATTTTTTACCAGAATTAAGCGTATGTTTATGCCCTTTCAGTACATATGAAACAAAATTGAGTTATTGTATTAGATACGAATATAGGCTTATAGAAAGGTGCGACAAATGTTGAACCTATTCAAGTGACCAGCAGTGTATTTTCTGCAAAAGACACTTGTTTAAGCTATATGAAATTACTAAAACTTCCAAACAAAAAAAAAAACAAGATTTCATCTCAAAAAGAACAAACAAAAAATATAAATAAAAACAAAACATTACGCACGAGTAAAACTCTGGGAGGCCTTGACATCTTCAAGTAAAATTCTTGAATGATTTACATAAAATAACAATCTGGCCTTGTTGTGTCGACAAACGTGTATATCAGCCCCCATGCTGTATTTTTTTTTTTTTTTTGTAATTATACAATTATTTATTTCAACACCAACAAAAATGGCATAAATATTTCGTCTGAACTTCGACGGCAAATTTATTTTAAGAACTCAATTGAGTAATCCCCTCTCTCTTAACTTCCATCCAACAAAATATTATATAACTTAATTTTTCTTTAAACTTTTGGCCACTGCAGTAATATCGATCTAGCTTCTCTATTTGGTTTTCTGGATGAATAGTTTTTTCATTCTCATATCTTCCTATCTTCTAATCGGAAATGGGAAATTACTTAACATTATGGCAAAAAGAATAATGAAAAAAAAAACTTATTAATTTGCACTTAGTGCGAGAAAGAAGAAAAAAACATAAGTTCAACCAACTTTTTCTCAAACTATTTGTGTGGAAATATAGAAAAGCCCTTAACTCATCGTTCTTTTCTTAATTTAAAACTTTGACTGTGTTTTTTCTCTGGCTTTTTGTTTTATTTTATTTTTTTGTGTGGAAAACAACTTTTGATTTGTCAAGAAATATCTAGGATACGAAAAAGCAAAGATAAATCTTTTTCTATCTTTTAAGAGAAAGATTGTTTTTGTGTGTTAACTTTTATCATTTTTTTTTTTCTTATAATTCTTTGTATAATATTAAACTTTTCCATTTTATTTTTTTTTTAAGGTGGAGGCGCCATCGAAATGGAGTTGTCGAAAATTTTGCGTGATTATTCTCGTACAATTGCTGGCAAGGAACAATTGCTGATTTCAGCTATTGCCAAAGCATTGGAAATTATCCCACGTCAATTGTGCGATAATGCTGGATTCGATGCAACAAATATTTTGAATAAATTGCGTCAAAAACATGCACAAGGTAAGTTTTTTTTTTATCTTTTTTCAATTAAGGACAGTTTTTAGATACTAAAATAGATAAAATATAGATAAAACCTGTGTTTGTTTATCAAACGTCATCATTTCTTTAATGAGGACATAATTTTGTTTATAAGTGTTGCTGTCAATAACAAAATTACCAAACTAAAGTGAGCTCTTTTTAAACGAAGGGGAATGTAGTTTTTTTTTTATGAACGAATAGTTCATGATCGAATAGTTCATTTTATTACGTTCCTTAAGTCCATTTTTTGTGTTTTGAGATATTTGCATTTTAAAGTTGATAATCAATATAGAAATGCACAATCTTGGGCTTTAATTGTAGAACAGGTTTTGCGTAACCATTGTTTAGTAAAAATTGTTGCAAATGATTGAACTGGAATGAATTAAATGGAAAAAATGGACTAAAGGAGTTTTCTTTGAAAAAGAAAACGGGAAAAGTATGAATTTCATTCAACTTTTTTATTATTTAAAACCACAATTATGTTGACAACATAACAAGAAGAAAATGGCTGTTTATTATGGAAAAATAAACTTTTGTATTTTTTAATTAATATTAAAATATTAAAAAGAAACTGTTTTCACGTGTGCTGGCAGTTGATGGAGATATTTGTATAAACCTGTCCCAATCTCATCACTTCCTCGTTTTCCATTAATCTCTGACCAAGCATAGCAATACGCATTGTTAGGTGGAGCACCTTCATAAATCGTCAGATTATAAGAGCAGAGCTTTCGACTATAATACATAGGCGAAACGTCACTACACGGAATTTGTAACACGCTTTGAAGATCGAAAGTGACAGTTACAAATGACTGATCTTGACTAGCTAGTTCTTTATCACTGGCTTTATTGGAAAGAGCTTCTTTTTCTCGTTCTTTATGCATAGAATATTCAGCTTCTAATTCTTGCTTCCTTTCATTATTTGCAGAAATATATCTAGCACAAACAGCACATTGATCTTTTTTCGGCTTGGTCCCTTTCTTTCGTCTTCTGTGAAGCTTTCATTGCACTTGAAGTAGCATTTACTACAATCCACAGGATTTGGAGTCTTAGCTGGAACAGTAGTATTTTTACAAACATACTTTTGTCCGAAATTCCTCTTTTTTTTTGGACATTACACAACCAGCGTCCTGACCGCTGCTTTGTTCCACCTATTTCGTTTTTTTGGAGGTACAGAAGTGCCCACAGATGAATCAGAAAATTCTCCATCATTTGGTACAAAATCTAAAAAAGTACCATTAAAATAAAATTCGATGTGAAAAATAACGGAATAGCTAGAGTCAGTGAAAATACTGTTTGTTATGACGGTAAACAATAATTGATTGATGCAACAACAAGTGAATACCAAAATACAAAAGGTAAAAAGTTTGTCAGCCAAATCTCCCTAAGTCCAGTTAGGGACTTTTCATAGACAAAACATTTTTTTTTTTTTTTTTGATTTCAGGAGTTTTAATACTTTATAGTTTGATAATAGAGTAAAGTAGAGCTTAAGGAGTTTTGATAGAACATAGATTTTGTCATTTGCATAAACTTGGCGTATTATATTATATAGTATTTATCTCATTTTTGCTAAAAATGGACTTAGGGAGTTTTAATAGAAGACGACGATATATGCTCTATATGGGAACATGGATTTTCAAACTTGGAGTACGAATTTACTTCACTGCTCTTCTTCTAGTAATGTTAATATTTTAACTAAATAGATTGACCCCTTCAAATAATAAATACACTTAAGCATCTTCTTCATACAAATATTATCACGCCGTATTCGTTATCATTCATTTTAAAACAATTCAAACTCATTTAAGTTGGAGTTATCTAATCAGTTGTTTTCTTTATTTTATCATCCCCTATCATTGAATTTTATTAGTATCTCTATTCTCTATAGCTCAGCTTGTTGTAGATTCAGCTGGTGAAATTCAAATAAAAGCAAATTGAATGATTATAGGGGGCAAATGTTGCCACAACGCATATACATAATGTATGTAGGACCGATTACCTACATGCATTACATTATATAAACTCAAATGGGTATAAAGTCGTATATTGCAATTCATCCGTCATTCACGTATCTCATTTAAATAAAAAAAAATATGTTTTTGCATCTGGAGCAAAAGAATAATCGTACCCGATGAAGGAAGGAGAGTTTTGATGCTGTCACGTTTTAGTTTTAACTCTTATCAAAACGACACGGCCAAACATGTTTTGCCATAGACGCCCGCAAAAAGGGGATACTTTTTTATTAAAACATTTGTCGTATAAGCAATGGTGACTCTTAAAAAGTGCATCCATATTGAGAAGAAAAAATGCGAGTAACTTACTAATTTAAAATGTCCAAAACTAAATTTTAAACTCGATTTTAAATATAAGTACATGAACTTACTTAATTTTAAAAACAGATAAATGACCGAAAAAATGTTTGAAGTTTTGGAAGTCTTTTAAATTTTCTAATCAAAAAAATAACTCTGCTGCAGCAGAAATTCTTTCAGATGAAATTCGATTCGTAGAATTTTCAAATTCGTAGTGCAGCATGGCGCAAAAAATGTCTCTCGATGTTCTGTCTAAATGTCAATTTCAGTTCTTCGACATTTGTTAAACGACTGGCTATTTCTTCGGCACTCTCAATATAAAAGTACCTACCGATAAAATTAAGACAGACAAACAAAAATTACGTTAGTGTTCTAGCGATACGAATATGAAAAACGGAGAGTGCAGCTCTTAGCGAAACAATTTAAAGTATTAGAAGTTTCAGACAGAAGATCGTTGAAAAAAATTGAGGCCAAGAGTCGATGTCGGAAAAGTACTTTTTAATTCAACGAAGAAGAGTTTTATCATTACCGAAATTATACATTTTTGATTAAAGAATTTGATGTCAAACTGTATCAAATACTTTTTAAATATCAAGCGCAATAATCTACATGATCTTAGAAAGAAGAAGCGTTAGTTGAAACCGTCGATAGTTTGAAGGGAAAGAGACCAATAAAATAGGACAGATGGAAAAAACTTGCGCAGTGATTTTTCCAAATGGAAAGCACATCTCTCATGTTCAACCATTAACCAGTTTAAAACTTTCTGTTTTCATAATTAGCTTTTTCTGGATTCATGGGATAGTTAGGGCGATTCAGTATGTAATTCATTTGAACATGACCCCATCAACTTTATTTTCGTGTTTCAGGATTAACAAAAACCCTACTGATTCTCCCCATATCTATACTTGCTTTTGGATGCTGTAGCTTTCTTACTCTTACTTTATTTTACTAGTTTACATCTTTACTCAACATCAAGATTTGTTTCTAGCTAGCCACACCTACTAACACACAGCACGATCTTCTTATTATTTTTATTTGAGAGATTTACAACTTAAGGCCGTGTGCGAACAGCGTTAAAATTTTATCCATTGGCTAAATTATGACACTAGTGTGGTGAATATAAACATCAAAAATTTAGCCTGCTCTGGATTTTCTATGTCTATGAAGGAGTGAGAGAGACAGTCGGCGTAATGTGTTTGTTTTGATTGTTGCATTGCATTCATTTGCATTTATTTTTGTTTGTTCGACTAATATCGAATTTTTCGTTTGTTTTTTTGTGAATTGTGTTTTATATAACTCTAATATTTAATGAACAAACAATAATTAACCGATTTTTTACATTTCTATTCTGTGAAACAGATATTTTATTTTGGAAGTTCAGCTGTCAAAAACCAGTGTGACGTTTGTTTGTTGGATTCATTTCATTTGCATTTATTTTCGATTGATTTTATGTTGACGTCGAATTTTCCATTTGTGTTTTTGTGAATTCCGCTTAATGAAACTGTGTTATGAGCAAACAATTACTTAAATTAACCGATAATACTTTTTTACATTCCTATTTATTGTGAAACAAATTTTTTATTTTTTTTTTTTGAAGTTCAGCTGCCAAACCAGTGTTCTGTACCGCGTTAAAACTTCCCAAAATTTAAATTATTTTACAGAGTAGTTCTATTTTATTTCTTTAACAAAACACAATTAAGAACAGTCACAATTATGAAATTGCAAATCATTAATAAATTGTTTTTTGAAATTTCAAATTTGCGTTTTTAATTTTTTTTTGTAGGTAATTTTATAGTACAGCAAATAAAGAGAATTTAACCTACAAAAGGTGGGGTAGTTCTAAATTTTTGATATGCTGTAACTATAGGATGTTTGGTAATAAAAAAAAAAATTCCACTAAAATCAACCATCACGAACTTAATGCGCTTTAAAAGTCAAAGAAACTCAATATTTTAAAAAGTACCAGCTTTTGGGTTCTTTTGGATGAATCAAAGATCGTACAATTAAACTTTCAATAGCACACTTGTACGAAATTTTGTTTTCTACAAGTTTTGTTATTAGTTTTTTTTCTTTCTATACAATGCACAAGAAAGAAATTAAATATTGTATAATGATATCGAGAAAATAAAAAGTTTAAACGCGCGCCGAATGTTTGAGTTGCAGACTTTTTTTTATAAATTGACCTCTAAACAGTCTTACCTATTCATTTCTCCGTAACAAAGTAATAAGAAAGGGACATTTTTTAATTCTTGTGGGGAAATTAAAAAAAAAGCATGTGTAAAAAATCCCATTTAATCCTGTTCGCACACCAAAAAGCTAAACATTTATTCACCTCAACTCAAATGTCAAAAATTAGCCAGAGGATAAAATTTTAACGGTCGAAATTTTTCTGAGCTCGAAAAAGCATCAGTATGGTTGGCAAGAGATATCGTGGATCAGAGATGAATAAAGTTCAAAATCTATCCATCGTGACGTTATACAGGAGTCTATGTTGACAAAGCATATAACTACGTTTTTGGTCTCGAATCCATAAAATGCATTATAGCACCTACCTAGTGTATGCTACTACTATTTATATTCCACGTCCAAATGCTGGGCTGAATTTCCTCCATGAAAAAAGTTCTGCGAACGCCTTTGTCTTTTCCTCTTTAAACTTGCAATGTGAATCAAATTTATGATGATCCAAACAAGAAAGATGAAGCCATCTTAAATTTATTCCAGAAATATACCTACCCAACCCAAACTGAATGCAATTTGAAATACTTTTTCTCTATTTACAGGAATTGTGCGGTACTATAAACATAAAAAAGAGTAAGAAATAGGAAAAGAGTTGAGCAAAACATTTTGAAAGTTCCAGCCCATTAAACATTTGCAATTTTCTCCTATTTTATCGATTCGAAATAAAGATGTCTGATAAAAGTGTCAAACAATTAGGCAAATTGGATGATGAGGTTTCCAGTTGACTGCATGACAATTTATCCCTAACCACATTCTAATTTTTCTACAAAACTATTGAATCAGGTTTTTAAATTGCGAAAATGTAATTTATTACCATCGTTGTTATTGTCTCGTTCCTTAAAATGTTTTGCAGATATTTTAGAAATGATTTTTCACAAACGAAGCACATAACCAAGGTTTTGCGAATACATTTTAAGATTACAATTGTATGTACCTTAAGTATTAGTTGGATGGATGAGATGAAAGTTTTCCTAGGAAAATTAACATATTTACTACGCGAAATAGTTGATGTGGAATCATTTATATCTTTACATTTAAAACTACAATGCTGATTTTTGAAATAAAACATCAAGTCGCAATAACCTCAGAGGTTTTTGATTGTTGATAACAATATGGCTATTTGTGAGAACAGTCACTATAAAATTTATGATTATTTTGTTTACATTTGTTCGCAAGAAAACGGTCATTGTTTAAATGCGGTATCATTATCTTGAGGGCCAATTGTATTTTATTGTATTATATTTCTGTGTTCTCCAGAGCTTAACAATGATAATGTGGACACAAAATAGAGGGATGAGCTGTGTTTCAAAGAAGACCTCTTATAGATTATATAAATATGGTGTGTAAAAATGTAACGTTGACTGCCAGTAGACAGTGTCGTCTAGAAAAGTAAAGGGGTATATTTCGGGGACTCTCACAGAAAGCGGCGATATGTTCGGATGATCTTGGGTTTCGGTGACGTACGGGTATTGTTCACATGATCTATTTGAATTTATCCACAACGAGGCAGTGACTCATAATTATTTATTTCCGAAAGAATGATATGGGGACTCGGTCGCTCGAACAGAAGGCCCAATTTCATAAAACAATTTAATCATTTGAACATGATTTTTTTGATTGCTATAACTCTCCATCTTCATGTGGATTTGGAAGGACAGACTATATAAATGACATACAATTCGGCAGATAAAGCTTCAACAATATACGGCCGCAATCACAAAAGTACAAAAATCACTATTGAAAAACCCATTAGTATATTTATTATAAAGAAAAATAGTGTGTTTTGAGTAGTAATCTCTGGAGCTTGTGACTCTAAAAATTCGTTTACTTGGTTTGAAAGATTTTTAGCTGTTCGTACTCGTACTGATGTTTTTATGTTAATGTCCCACAGGCCGCAGATGGATTCTGAAGACTTCTTTCATAAGGCCATTTTCTCGAATATTCAATTTTCGAACATGGTGGCCGGTGGGGTTGGGTGTATAAAGAGGTCGTAATTGAACTCTATAATATTGTTCGGAGATGGCTAATTACAATTTTTCCAATTTTCCTCAATAACTTTTTTCGGGCATTAAGTTTCCTGCAGGGTCCTCGAAGTCCAAAACTTGAGAATTTTTTTAAAAATTATCCTAAAGTTTCATTAACTATCTACCTTTCTCTATCTATCTGAAACAGTCCACTGATTATCCACAATTGCTTGGCATTAAATATTTTCAAATTTCTTTTCAAATTTTACATAACTCCAATTTTTGTATTTATAATTTTTCTTCTAAATGTTCGAGCCTTGCGTCTATTTTAGCAACAGTAGCTATAATTTTCTTGTACTGCAACAAACATGTCCTCTTATACAGTAAGCTTTATTTTAAAAGTTCTTATTGTGTTGTTCTTCTGATTGTTTAGGAAATTTTTTCTTATGTTCGATAGAAAGCTTCTTTTGAATATTGCTTCGTTCTTCAAGTTTCCTTCTGTTCGTCCAGAAAATTATTATTTCTTCTCTTTATTCTAAGAATCCTTTGAGAACTTGTATCTGTTCGTTCTTTTGTTTTTCAAAGCGGACGAAGAAAAGGGACATAATATTGGAACTACTTGTTCTTCTTACATTTCAATTACAAAGACAAACTAGTCTGCATTTTCTACTTGTCTTCTCAAATATGTTTGCAGACAAATAAAGAGGTCAATTGTTCGTTCCAGCAGTAAGAAGACATCATTTCTGATTTCAGTTCAACTAGGCTTAAATCGTTCATTTATAGTTTGTTTTAATTTTATTTCATTTCACTTCTGACACCAATTTTATGTTTCGTTTTTACTTATTTTTTGAGTTTCAAGCTCAATGAAATTTTGTCTTTACACGTTTAATTTAACTTATTTCTCTTAATATCTCAAAACATTTTTTATTCACTCCAATTTTCTCTATTAATAATCAATGTTAACCACTTTTTAAAATTATCAAATGTTAGTCACGCATTTATAAATTATTTTACCTTGGGAACCACTGATCCGAAGTGACAATTGAGTTTTTCTTAGAAAATAGAAGACAATTTTATCTTGTTGAACTTCTTCTTCTACAAAAGAATATTCTTAAAAATATCCCAACGAAGATTTTCACCATGTACAATATTGTACATTCTACAGTTTACAGTCTATATTTATGTGGTGTCCATTCTGCACAATGTTGTACATTTTAAAGTAATTTAACATGCTAAACAGCAACAGTATATAACCTAGAAAATTCAGAAAAAAATATTCCAGCATTCATTTTATACACACGATACGATAATCGGCCATATTTCTATCGTGTTCTACAGGTTATTTCGCTTGCAATACTAAGGCGACATAACTCTTCTTCGGAAAACATTCAATTTACCTCTCAGAAACATGTTGCTTGCCTTATAGACTGCCTTAACTTTTCGGAATTACTTACAGCGATTTTCAAAATGGTTTGGAATTCTATAGGAATATTTGAAGTCAACAAAATGAGAAGATTTTGAAATTTTTCCGAAAATAAATGTGTGGATGATGGGAAAACGATTTCGAGAAGCTAGTTATATCCGCAGCTTGATGTTTTTTTAACACATTCTAATATGCTTATCTCATTACATTTTTCATGTATCTAGTTATGTATGCGTATACAAAAATCTATTGCATTCAATTGTCAAATTTGATGTGATTATGATACCCAAAATTTATCCTAATGGCAGAAGCAATGAGAACATACTAACTATTTACCGAAAATAAATTTTCCCAGCCACGCCCGAATTGGTAAACACTTATACCAAAACCTATATAATCAAACACAATTTCACCAAAAATACGTTCCAACCAATTGCTCCATTCTGCAGAACAGAATATAACATTAATATTCATTGGATATCAGCCACTTGTATGGGGAGTGTGTTATACTTAACCCAAAAACTGTTCTGGACATATACGGACAATAGTATACCTTTACCAAGTCATCGTCATTTTCTAACTCGCATAGAAAAAGAATACCTATACAAAATATCGACCTCCCTGATAATATGCATGGTCAGTTACGTCGCTAGTCGTTGTTGCTTTTGTATTATTTCCATTACCAGAACATAACACAGGCAGAAGCAACTCATCCAAAGTAACCCTTATTATGGCCAAATTACATAACGCTCTGAAAATCGTGTCTGTACGAAATATAAGACCAGCACCCTCATCCACCCGCACATGCCGACCATCTTTTGAAGTAGAAAAACATTTCGTTGCTTCCCTTACATAAAATGACAACAAAGTAAATAATCCAAGCACTCATAGAAGCAGTATAGAAGAAGAGTTGTATTTATAGATGCTTTCGGGTGCACACCTAAATTTTTTTTTGTTGATTTCATCTCGTGCGTTCTCTGTCGGTCGTTTCATCTGACTACATTTCTTTATCTTTCTATATTTAATAACCTTAAGTATCCCAAACTAAATGTACTCACGGGAAATATATACAATTTCCGTATCCAAAGAAGTATTTTTTTTTTTTGTTTTGCGAAGGTGTGATTGCGTAAAAAGCAACCTCCGCAAGCTACCTACATCAAGAAATATAAAATACAAAAACCCGCCTGCCACCCATCAGCAAACTCTTTCCCCAAGCAGCGAATTTAAAAGCTGAAAACAACTTGGTATATCGATCGGGAGGTTCTGCGGTCATTCACACCACTAAAAAGCTTAAAAACAATCTCGAGGAATACAAAACAAAAAAAAGATACTTTGTGGTTCATTTTTATCTTTTTTCAGTTTCGGTTGGGTAAAATAGGGCTTGTTTCCTGGATAAAGTTAACTTGTGTGTTTTTTTTTTTTTTTTAAGCTCTGGAAAAATTGCTTGTCCATTCGATCTTTTTTTTAGTAGAAATGGCAGTAGCCAAAGCAATACAAAATTTCGTTGCTTGTCAACCTTAAGGCTATGAAACAAAAGGAAAAGACACACAAAGTTGCAACAAACGAACCAAAAAAAAGCTTGCATCGGAATCTGAATTTATTTTTGAATGTTGAACGTAGATGAATTTTATTTTCAGTTTGTAGTTTTGTATTTGTATTTTACGCTTGGATTGGTTTCTTCTTGATGGTTTTGATTAAGGGTTACCATTTTGAATCAAAAAAAATTATTGCGGTTGTTTTGTTATTCATTCAAGAAATATTAACAATTTTAATAATGTTAATGAATAAAAATTTAATTTTTAGTTTTAGGGATTGCGTCGAGAGTCTAAGATCCCTTGGCCTGTTGACAAAGAAAAGGAAATTAGTTTTTTCAAAAAAATACTTGGCTATGTCAAAAGCTAGTTTATTTAAAGCGAGCTAAAGAAGAATATAAATAGAGTAACCATTTAAGAAAATGAAAAAAGGTCGATTTCGAGTTCTATTAGGAGGGAGAATTGCGTTGAAGGGGGGACAAAACCAAAAACTTGATTTATTAGTTACAAACCCGCAAGTTACTATAAGGAACCCAAGTATAGGTATATATTTTTTTATACAGGAAACAATTCTTCTTCTGTGATATAAATACTGAAGTTAAGTTGGAAACGTTTCTTGAATAACGAAAATTTATGTGTCGAGTACTAAAAATTTATTAACTACTAGCAGATACCCGTGCGTTGCTACGGCGCACAGTGGCCCGTTTATCGAAAATTGCTTGCTAAAATGATTTTGGGATTACTCTATAACAAAAAAACTTTTAATGTTTGGAGCTCTAGTGATCGGAAAAATTATTTCATTTATATTAATGATTTGGCTTGTAGAGTCAAAGTTGGAATTTTTTTTTAAAGTTTGAGTGCAAGGACAAGGAAAAGAGCTTAAAATAACCTTTTTTATTTTTTCTTGATATATTGGTTAATTATTACATCAAAAATCAAAAAAATAAAAAAAACTTATAATTTGTGTTTAATTTAATGTTTTTTGAAACACCACTTTTTACACATTGTTTCGACTTCAAATTGAGTATAAAAAAAGTTCAAAAGACATCAACCCAAGCTTTGTAGATAATAAATCCTGTTATATTTCTAAACATACAACCCTATTCCGCTATCCGATCCGATCGAATCTTTCGATTCACGTGAATATTTCACTAAATTGTTCACTATTCTTTTTTAAAGTCCCCTATCTCTTGAGTTAAAATCTTTACCAATATTTGTTTTTAAGATTCTTGATAGAATCTAATTGTTAAAATTTATTTTTGATCGAAACTCATATGCTTTTTAGAACAATTCGTTTTCCGTCGGATAGCAAATTACAAATATTCACGTGAATTTTAAACACAATAGGGCTGATAAGCCCAAAAACCCAGTTGCGTAAAGTAGCATAGAGATAAGTTAAAGAGATTTTAATTGAAGAAATCAGTCAAATGTTTATTAATTTTTTGTAAATGTATAGGTAGGTATGTTTTTATACAGGGCGATTCACTTGAGGTAAAGATAGAGCGAATAGAATAGGTTGATACAAGAAAAAAAAAATCGTACGAGAGGGGGGTTTATTTCCCCCCGTTTTAAATTTTATGTAATTAAGTATAATTTTTGTTTCCAAAATTCAATGCTCTCATTAGTTTTTAGTCAAAAACAGAAAATCGCATGCCAAAATGTTTCATACTTTTAATAGTAAATAGGTATAAAAAAAACACAATTTTTTTTTTAAACCTTTATAGCTTTGGAAAATTCCTTTAAAATTAAAAAAAAATGTGACAATATCTTTTTTAGTTTGGGAGTTATCATTTTAGCAACCAAAAAAGTCGATTTGGACCACTGTGCGGTTCGGCGGCGCGGTGCGTCGGAATAAACACAAGTAAATTGTGTTTTTTTTTCACATTTAAGACGCTCCTACCGCAACCGGATCTTTCCCGGATAAAAATACCCTTTGTTTTGATCCAGTACCCTATCCATCTACCTACCATCCCTTTACATATGTCTTTGGGGTGTAAAAGCCGAACAAACAAATTTCTCAGTCATTAAACATTTCACATTAAGGCCTCTCCTAAAGGAACCGTGCACTTTTCCGTAATACAAAATGAGTCTGTCAAGGCAGCTGATTTCTCGTACGCAAAATAATTCTCTACCTCTCCTGGACATACCGTATGTATGGCCAGTGGTCTGACAGTCCCCTTTTTTAATAGTTTTCTTATTAAACAGTACCTGTATGTCCCGTTTCGTGGGTTCAGGGGATTTTATCTTCCGGATTTTTTGTCCCACGGGAATAGTTATAAAAAGTAACGTCTCTTTTAATCCAATGTTTATCCATCTACTTTCTGTATTTTATCCAAATCCGTTCAGTGATAAAAATACATAAAAAACATTCTTTCTGTGGTTGCGGCTTGAAAGCCGAACTAATATATCGCCAATTATTAAACACTTCAATATTAAAAACTTCAATAAGAGAAAATGTAAAATTCAAACCAAAAAGATTTCAAAATCAAGATTTAGGCTGAAGTTCCGGTGCCGACGAATTTTACTCGCGCGAACTTAGCGAACATTTTACTCCCTAAAAATTGCTAAGTTCGCGCGAATAAATTTTGTTCACAGGAACCACAACATAGGAAATGCGTACTTTCTAATAATTTTAGCGAACTTTGCGAATTGAAATGAAAAACAAAACTGGCAGACATTGTTCCGTATATTAAAGTTTTTTTTTAGGAAGCGCATAGACACGACTCGTTTATACGAAATGTCACTGTTCGGGTGGAATCCGTAATAGCTTTTAAAATTCCGGGGAATAGATGTTCGCCAGGCGAAATGTATTCCGTATGAACTTCACAATAAGGCTGAATGTGTGTGATGCGATGACGTTTTGACAAAGAGAGCTGCGTATGTAGACGCCTGGCTGACAACGGGTATACGTATACCGTACACCGAAGCAACGATTTGCATGAGCGGAGCCTAGTGACTGAAAGTAAGTGTAATCGCAGGTGCGGAGAGCTGATGGAAAAATGTTTTTCAGTCACTGTGAAATCTCGAGTTAACTCAAATGAATTGGTGAGTTAATCTTGAGTTAATTAGGTCTCAAACGAAGAACGTGTTTTTATCAGCGTTTACTCGATGTTAATCTAAACCTGGGATTAATCTGGCATTGAAAAACTGGACCTTACTTGCCTAGAATTTTTTTTTATAGCACCCGAAACGAAAACAATAAATAAAACAACGATTTGCATTTTTTTCGTTGCTTTCAAATCAATTTGAGCGCTACTGCTTAGCAAATTTTGAGTTTACTTTTCCGAGTTATTATTCAAAACAAAAGCGTTAAGCGGCCTAATAATAATTGTGTTTCGCCCGGATGCGCTACTACCTGGGCGTAGCGCTACTGCTTAACGCCAAAATCGTATCTACTTACGTGACTAATTATTTTCAATTGTACACTGAACCAAAAAACAAAATTATAAAATCGATACAACAATTTTATCAAAAAGCCACCTAAAAATAAAATTGTTTCAAGCTTGAATTAAGGTTGTTTGAATAAAAAACAAAAATTTCCTACTCTAAATTAAAGTTGCTTTGTTTTTGAAATAACATTGTTTTTCGTTTGAAATATTTTCATATCATAAAAACTTTTGATTTAAAGACATTTCATTTTAATTCAAAGACGTTTGTATTAAAAATCTTAGTTTAATCGTTTTTATATTTAAATCAGAGTAATTTTATTTTGATTCAGTAATTTTTCTTAATCTTTTAATTTTTGTTAATAAGTAGTTTGTATTAATAATTTAATATTTTTTAAGTATTTTAAGAATTTAGTTTAATAAAAAAAACTTACATAGTTTATTTTGATGAGTTTACATTCGATTCACATAATTAATTTGTTTTTAATAAAAGTTTATTTAGTTTAAAGCTGAAGGCAACGCCATAGCTTAGAATTTCATTTACGCTATTATTTTTGAATATAAGTCAATAAAATGAAACATTACTTACTTACTTACATTACTTAATTACTTTAGTTTAGAAGTACCTCGCATAAAAAGAGAAGCATTCTTCAGATTGTTGATTTTTATAATCATTTTAAAGCCCTATTATCACCTCCTGAATGTGAACAAATTTCATGGGCTATGACAGAGATAACAGACCCTTTCCTTGACTCACCCTTTGAGATGTGGGAGCTTTCATATGTACTGCAAAAAGCTAAACTTAAGAAGGCACCTGGCAAGGACAGAATCAGTTATGAGTTTTACAAAAATGCTCCATCCTGTTTTTTAAAAGAAGTACTTGCCTTGCTTAACAAAATATTTCTCACCGGTGAAATTCCAATCTCTTTTCGGAGTTCAATAATTACGCCTTTATTCAAAAAAGGCGATCCTAATAATTGTGAAAATTATAGAGGGCTTTCCCTTTTAGATACATTATACAAAATTTTCACCGGGCTTATCCTAAATAGAATAAACGGCTGGATAGATGAGAATGATATTTTATGTGAGTTCCAAGCTGGCTTTCGATCTGGCTACTCAACAATCGACAACATTTTTAATTTAACAAGCATCGTCCATTTAAATAAAAAAAGGAAGAAAAATACATATGCTTTTTTTGTTGATTTTTCATGTGCGTTTGACCTGATACCACGTAATTCACTTTTTTATAAGCTGTCTTGCTTAGGTTTGTCAACAAAAATTATAACTATTCTACAATTACTTTATAAAGAAACAATTTGCCAGGTTTGGGATGGAATCTCTCTTTCTGACTTCTTTGAAGTTAAAGTTGGTGTAAAGCAAGGATGTCTACTCAGTCCAATGTTATTTAGCCTCTACTTGAATGACTTGCATTTACATTTACCAGGAGGTATAAGTGTCGAAGATATAGTTGTGAAAGTATTATTATATGCCGATGACCTCGTTATCATCTCTGATTCCCCTATCGAACTTCAAAATATGATTGATTCTTTATTCAGTTACTGTACGTTGTGGGGTTTAAAAATGAACATCAACAAATCTAAAATATTGGTGTTTAGAACAGGTACTAGAATTTCTAGCAATCTTAGCTGGAAATATGGTTCGGATCGGATTGAAATCGTGAATGATTACAAGTATCTAGGGGTAACTCTGAATTATAACCTAACCTTCAATAAACACTTAGACTTAAAGCTTACAATGTCCAAAAGCACAATCATCTCAACTTGGTCAAAATATATTCATAACCCAAATATCTGTTTCTCGAATAAACTAAAAATTTTTGACACCGCAGCCCGTTCCATTATGCTATACGGCGCTCAAATTTGGGGATCTAAACAATTTGACCAAGTGGAAAAACTGTTCAGGTTCTTCATGAAACAAATGTTAAAGCTACCCAACAACACCCCCAACTACATGTTACACTTGGAAACTGGCTTGAAAACTCAATTTCTCCGAACGCTCTCTCTGCATTTCGACTATGTCAATAAAGTACTTCAATACCCTAGTAGAAGATTACCTCGAATCCTGGCACAAGAAACAATTGTACAGAAAACGTTCTGGGTTTCAGACTGGATAAACTTAGGTGAAATGCTTAACATTGAAATAGACCTTTCTACCTCATCTTTCAATAACCTTCATAGTATTTTATTGATAGCACTAGAAGCTAGAGAGCATGAAAATCACATTGCAGATGCTAAGGGCTCTCAGTTTCATGATGTTTATGCTCATTTGAACTATAATATTACACCTTACTTTATAGATGAAAACTCTCCCTACCTGGTGAGCTTAATTCTTAAAGCTAGAGGTGGTTTATTAAATATTAATGCTAGAGCATTTAAAAAAGATACACTGGGAATCTGTTCAATATGTAATATGGATGAAGTAGAAAACACATATCACCTAATTGGCAGATGTCCGATTTATAAAAATACGAGACTAGCCTGTTTTGGAAAAGAATCTTTGTCCATTGAAGAATTTTATAATGTATTAAATGGTAGTAACTTCTCTTCCCTTTACAACTTTTTATCTTACTCTCTAAAATATAGATCTTTGTTAATAAATGAATTTGCTTAAATCAATGAAAAACATTTTTAAAACATATTAAGTATGAACTGATGAAAAATTTGTGATAATAAATTTAAATAAATTATTTAAATATTACATTCCATATTTATTATTGTACCTATTGTTAATATAAATAAGTTAAAATATCTACAAATGTATAAGTTAAAGAAAATTATTAGCAACTTACGTTACCTATAGTATATTTAAATTTGAATTTATAACGCCAATCTGACAGACAACAAAAACATGTTATGTCAAAATATTGTATTATTACATTAATATATTATTATTATTATTATTACTTTAGTTTAGAATTTACAAAATAAATTAACCTAAAAAATAAAAGGATTTATTACTTTATGGAACAAACAAACGTATCTACATATATTGTTTGTTGGTGGCCAATTTTAAGAACATTTTAAGTCGCCCTACACAAACTTTAAGAACCATTGGATCTTCCCTCTACAGACACCTTTAAGGAAATAATTTAAATAACTCGTTATTTTTGTTTATTTTTATACATAAAAAAAAACTCAAAATATAAAACTATTTAAAGATTTTAAATATCTCTCCTATTGCCAATTGAATGTTTGCTTTTAAGATTTATAATTTAAATATTTCTCTTTGCTTGTGAACCTGATGACACACGTCTGTCTGTCTAGATATTATATTCATTTTATAGTGTTTTGAAATTTATAATATAAACAAATGCTGAAAGTCACGTAAGTCGGATTTTCCTTGCATTTGCGCAGCCATTTAGTTAAATGTTATTTATTTTAAATTTAAAAAGATAAGGTTGGTTTTGGTCGATACAAAAAAAAAAAAAAACAATACAAAATATCTTTTGCTATTTAATGGCGAGCATCAAGATTATCTTTGACATTTTATTAATTCATAACATATGAGTATGGAATTTGTGAATTTTTGAGCAATAATTTTTTGAAAACAGTTGTTTGATTATTAGATTATAGATTGTTAGATTGTTATATATGTCGGACTCTAAATCAAAGGTCTGAGTTCAAATCCAGCCTAACACCATTGTATATAAATTTCTATAGTACAACCATGGAGCAGCGCCATCTAAAGAAAGTTGTGAACTGCACATTTGGAGGTTCTTACGTTTACTAAGTGTCTATTCTGTTACCCTAACAATAGTCGTCTACGAAATAAATTAATAATTATAATGTATTTTTTATTGGCTCTAAAATCCATATTTCCTTGACAAGAGTCGTAAACAAAACAAAAATTATATATGTTTATGACTGTTGTCAGGGTTACAGAATAGACAACTAGTAAATGCACGAACCCAAAAATGTGTTTTTCACAAGTTTCTTAAGATGGCCAGGCGGTGATTATTCAGCATGAAAATACTATAGAAATGTATATACAATGCTAACACCTAAGTTTATTGTTTGTCAAGTAAGTGACAAATCCACCAAGAGTATCATTTGTCTTGTCTTAGTTGTAGTTTGGTTTTGGTGGTCAAGTAAATGAAGGAAGGTATTTTAATTAGGTGTTATTCTTTGTTTGTGTAGGGAATTTGGTTAACTTTTAAAATAAGTGAAAAGGTAATAATGATTAGCTTGAATCTTTCGCGCTAATCGGGCAGGCACTAGACAAAGAAGAGGGTTATTGTAATATTGATTTGTTTAATGTTCGAAAAAATTTAAATTAATTAAATTTTTTTCCATCTACTAAATAATTTCAACAATCTTGTAGGTATGTATGAAATGTGATATAATTTTTGACAATAAACTAACATATTTAGTTAAAATTTTTAGATTTGTCACAAAAACGTCTTTCCCCTGCCGTATTTCCCCTGGCAAGAAAACTACCAGCGAGATACCCACTGACCAGAAGATCACCCATAAAGTTAACACGTGAAAACGTAAAGTTAATAAGCGTCCACCGAGAGAAATTACGCTATCAAAAAATTAAAAATTATCGAAAATTTTATGAGTTGCTTAAATAAAAGAATAGGGTAAAAGCGGATGAGATGGCATACCTTTTTTGTTTTTCAAATATCATCGACAATAATTAATAATTCTTTATTTTTATTTTATATGCACATTCATTTTTTTTTTTTTTTTTTTTTGTATAGTAAGTTTTTATATTTCAATTTTCTTATAACTACTTACTTTCTAGACAAAAACCTTACAAATGGTTTAAAAAACCATCTTCTACTATACTGCCGCTAACTTCGTAAGGGCCCTATCTGCAAAAATTTATTTTTTGAGCTTATGACATATTTATTGTCAGGGTTTTGTTATTATGATGCATTATTATTTTATATTATATACAAACAAAAAAAAGCACAATTTGAGCTTAAAGAGACATATTTGTTTGTTATTTTCACGTTCTTTATTGCGGTAGTCGAAACAGTTTTTTACTTCTTCATCTTAAAAAAGTGAAAATGTAGTTAGGGCCTTTACGAAGTTAGCGGCACAGTATAGATGACATACCCTGGTGGGTGAGATGGCGCATGCTCCACGTGTTATTTATTTTTGCACAATCATTGCAGGTGTACTTGAATGACGAGCATGAATCCTGTGCCCATCTGTGGCACATATTTCCCGTAGCCTCTCATCTCATTATTAGTGGACTTTTTTTTGCGGAAAACTATTGCAAAAGTTTAATATATGTTAACTTACACGCTTGTTCACTTTTGTGTTAGGGCATATCAAATAAAGTAGACAGTAAATACCTTACTAATTTTTAATCAGAAAAAAAATTGGTGTGTGAGATGGTGTGGCGCCCCAGTAGATACAAGTACAAAATGTGATATCGAATGCGCCATATCACCCTCAAAAAACTGCGCAATCTCCCCTTTTCTTCATTTTCACTAAATCTTAAACAAAAAAAATAGTAGGTAGAAATTTAACAAAGTTTTTATCGATAGGGTATATTCAATCCTTGTATGAATGTATTGCTGTAACATAGGCACCCAGGTACCCAAAGAATCAGAACAAACAAAAGAAAAAAAGGTGCTAAATATTTTTTTCAAAAAAAATCACTACTAGTTTTTGCTGTCATAATATTTTTATTTGTTTTTTTATCACAGACAAACTTAAGAATACTGACTACTTCGATTTGAAACAAAAAAAATTATTAAAAAATGGTGCACAGGTTTTGATTGATTACGAGATATTGATGGTGCGCCATCTCCTTCGCTGCGTCATCTCACCCGATTTTACCCTACCTAAAAATATTTAAGAAACAAGGAATAATGAAAACTGTTGAATCATTTCATGTCACAGAAAAATAAGCCTTTTTATATCGTTTATATGGCAAAAGTATCTCTCTTGGTCATGGCCAGAAAAAACTATCTAAACCGGGGGTTGATGTCTCTACCCTGCCCGATGGATTTACCCTGGGCTTCTAAAAAGTAACTAAATGTGCATAAATTGACTTGCCCTTTCACGAATATACACAAAAGAGTAGGAACTAGATTCGTTATTATGATTTTGGTCAAGAAACTTCAAAAATAGAACCTCTTATAATGGAATGACTCAAGTAAAATATATGTATTTCGATAACTGTTTTTTTTTTAATATTTGATTTTATGTGTAAATTAGGTTCCCAAAGTTGTTATTCTTAATTTAAAAAAAAAAAAGCGATTTATTTTAAAACTGGATGTTATTACTGAACTGAAATTAACAGTTTTACCGTAGAACGTAAGATAAAAAAGGTATAAGAGAAAAAAATGTTAAAATTGGCATTTGAAATATTACCCCTTTTTTGGAGAGCCATACCTCGGTAACGAAGTGACATACAAACAAGCTTTTATATTGTAGCAAAGATAAAATAGGTATAAGAGAAGAGTAAAAATTCGCATTTTTCTTAAATTTTTTAGCAAAATTTAAAAAATTACCTCTTTTTTTGGAGTGCCATACCTTGGTGACATACAAACATGTTTGAATATTGTAGCAAATTTAACTTTCTACAAAATGTACCTGAGAAAATCATAATTAACCATCCCAAAACAACATCTGAAAACTTCATGGACCTCCGACCTTTTTACAAAAAAAAATAATTGTTGACTGGACTATTATCATACATTCGTAGCTTTTAACAAAATTTAGTAAAAAAAACTTCATCATTAAATGTTAAAAAATTTCCAACTTTGTACTTTTAAATTTTATAGTTTACAGTTAGTCAAAACCACATGAAAGACACGTATGGTTTTCTTTTTATTAAATTACATAATTTAAACAAATTTCGTTTAAACAACTATTAATGGAAATATGAACTTTATATGTGCAGACAAAAATAAAAGGTAAATGATTTAAAATCTACTCGAATATATTGTAATGGCATTATTCATCGCCACCTCTTACACTCTCTTATTTCAACACGTTTTCTTATTTCAATATATTTTTTTTTTATTTATCGTCTCGAAAGTCACGTAGGCTCTTCATTAACTTGGTGTCATCATTTTCGGTAAAAAAAATAACGTAAACAAACAAACAAAATAAAAAAAATTAAAGATAAATAATTATCATCAAGAAAAAAAAACGAAACAGGAAAGTTAAAATTATTATTTTCTTATCAAATTTGAAAACAAAAACATTTATTTTAATGGGCCTGTTTATTGTATAATTTATATCAACTTGATTATGCATTTTTTATTTTCTTTTATATTCTATTTTGGTTATAAGTTTATAAATGTTGTTTTTATTTTCCGATGGGCAATGCTGTTTGATAAGAAATATCTGGAATAAAAGATACGAGTAGGGAATTTATTGTTTTATATATTTGAAAAAGTTAGTGTTTTTTTGTTTTTAAATAGTAATCATCTATAATAAGTCAATAATTTTTTAATTGTTTATTTATTACTGCATGCACTTTGTATACTTGCCTCTATCGGTTGCCCCCTTCGTATCTGTATCTTTAAGTTGTGGCATTGTTTTAAATAATATATTGCTGACTATAAATGATCAGAAAGTGTGACCCAAAAAAGAGAACAATGTTGAAAAAAAATTTAGGACTAATAGTCCGGTTAGCTCACCGAAACCCGTGCGTTTTTTTTTTGGGCAACCTTTTTTATGATTGTAATTGATTTTCGGCATGATTAGAATGAAATTTAGCCTGACGAGCTATTTTCCTAATTTTGGCGTTTGATCGCCATGTCACTATTCTATCTATTTATTGTTTGGGGATACACAGTCGACGGATTTTAATTTTGTAAAGCAAAGCTTTTGTACTAAAAGACATTTTTCGCTAAATCACGTAGTTTCTGAAATATTTAAGATAGGTATAGGTACCTACTATTAAAAAAGTAATAAGAATAATTTTTATTTTTACATTAAAAGAAAAAGAAAAAAAAGAATAGGTATGTTTCAAAGAAAAATGACAACTCTTTTCTTTTAAGATTTTAGTACTCTTTACTCACATTATCAAAAAACTTTTTTACTCATAAACAGTGTATGTACAATGTAGGTAGGTACAAATTTACATATCTTTGAAACGGTTATTTTTAATAATTTATTATTTAACGGCTCTCTACTCACCGATCACATCAACTTATTTCCTTTGATACTCTTCAAAGTATTTTAATACTTTTTCCATAACGCTTGGCACAACTCATGTGAGACTAAATTGTGAGTTGCACCTTTAACTTGTATCCATAACGACAACGTTTATAATCCCATAATTAAAATAAAAAAAAAAAATCCATTTATGGATCCATCCCCAACAAGACACTCATTAATATCAAAGTGTATCGTGTCCGCAACTTGGAGCGTTGAACTCCAGAACGCGTATCAACAACAACACAAACTTTATTACAGTAAATGCAACCAAGGTGATTTTCGCAATTAATGGAACATAACCAATGTCCTACCCCTTTCCACTCGGGTTTTTATATGGTCCGGCTGATGTAAAGGCGAGCTTTTTTGCTTGCACTTAACTGAACCCATGTAAAACACTGAAGTTGCACCCCCACCCAAATTTGAAACTCAGGCCAAGCCTTCATGTATTTGTTTTGTACCTTCAACTAAAGGTATTGCACTTTATTGTCCATAATCCCTGGTAAAATTTCGAAATTACCACGGTTATGTAATAGCAATAGCATGTAGGTGGCGCATTGCACGCAACAGAGAGAGAGAACGAGAAGCTTTTTCCCACCTAATCCGCACTCCGCAGCACCCATCCCAACATGCTTAACCATCAGACACCGAAAAATCGATGAAGCTAGCTAGTTTCAGCAAAAAAAAAAAAAAAAACATTCATATACATACCTACTCGGCCACATTAAAGGTTTCCTTTTTGTGTGTTTTTTCCCTTAAAGTATTCCAAAAAAACAACAGTTTTTATAAAAATAAAATCCACCCGCTAGATGTCACTATGTTTCCTAAAAATAACTCATTTCTCTAGTCCCTGGATATACGAATAGGAGTTTCGTTTTGAGGAGGGTTTTCTTTGCCGTCTGTCGTTGTCAGAGTGCTGGCTGGGTTAAGGGAAACATATATATAGCTCGTTTTTGTATCTCTTGCAACTTCAACTAAAATGGAACTCACCACTCATTGCACGTAGCATAGGACGCACTCAGAATATACATAAACAAATATGGGGGCTATGTGCACCTCCTTATACACCTCAGTGCTGCGGCCGCACCAAATGCGACATTCTCCTCCCTAATATGGCATAGAATCTCAGATTCTGTTATGCAGGTTCTACCACTTAAACCACCTCCTGCTCCGACTGAACCCCTTTATTGCCAGAGGAACATAAATATTCAAGCCAGCGAAAATATATTATACACAGCAGCACGCAATGAAGAGAACATTATTTTCCTGATGCGCAAAAACCACTCATACTCTAACATAAATCCTTCTCACACACTATCTCATGTTGGTTTTTATATATAGATGAGTGGATACGTGGATTTGCGGAATAATGCTTGCCTTGCCGGCTATATGGATTGTTTTTGTTTTTAGATATGTCGATACTTTTGCACACGTCACATACATATGTACCTACATATATGTACATAGGCACTTGCTGACATGAAATAAAAAAATGCCCCGAGAAACCATAAGATATGGAGTGAGAGAGAAGACAACTGAATAACAGAGTCAAGTCGAGATTGTACATAGTTACACTGAGAAAAAAATATTTATAATTTTCTTGAAGCATATAGATTACTTCGCCGAAAGAATAATTGCAAATTTTACTTTATCTAATTTCGACGACAAATTTATAAGTTATTCACACCGAATTAAAATCTAGATTTCCAGCAAAAAGTTCAAAATCTCGTCAAAATCATATTTCGAAATCTAGCCAGATTAAAACGAAATTTCCTCAGAAACTTGCTTAAGAAATTCGGCATTTTGTAAACTAAAGTCTTAAATTAATTTTTCTCGAAATCATTTTGTGTGGACTTGTGCCGTTTTTCCCCTGGACCCTTCATGTTTTTTTTTTTTTTTTTTTTTTAATTGAAAAAAAGAGATAGCCGCACTACACTAATGTGGAATATCAATGATCACTGGAGGAGATCATTGACATATGAATGTTTAGGGACCATATTGTGAACACATATTTTTCTAAAAAAAATTCCTGATATTAATCAGTCAGTAGACTCGTACAAACATATTTTCCCTTGTTGATTTTTCGGGAAGACGAAATCGATATTTGGCCAACTACATATGTTCAGTAGAGTCGTTCAGGGAAAGTGTGCTCAGTCGGAAAGCTTACGCATGGTGATTTTCTGGAAAAGTGGGATGAAATTCGAATGTCTATTAATGCAGAATTCATAAGCTATATCTAATAGTGATTTAAATCAGTTGTGTTAAGCCTGCGGGGCAAGTGTTCTTACAATACTTCTTATCTGAAAAACAAATTTTGGTTTACGTATAGAAAGTACGTAGAGAAAATATGTACTTTCCATATGTAATTAACTTCTTTTGTGTATGGTTTGTAATTTGCATGGAATCCTTCTTCAAACTCAAAAGTGCGCACACTTGCCCCGAATGGCTCTATAGAGTTCTCCTTTTCTTAATTTTCTGTGAACATTCTTAAACATAATGAACACAGTTGTTAAGTAAATTCTTTGAAGATTTTCATAAACATAATTTATGGTGTAATCAACTACTCAAATATAAACTAAGTACATGTTTTCTGCCAGTGTACCTCAAGTAGAATGTTTTTCTTTTTCAGTTTTAATCGGCTTACATATCGAAAGATTGCTGATGCATACAATTATTATAAATGTAGATGTATGCCTAGATTTTTTCCGTTTTTGTTTACAAACAAACAAGTAGGTATTTAGTTTTACAAAATATTTTAAAACGGAATTTAGTCAGCACAGCCAGCTAGACGATACGATTTATTTAAAAACAAAAATGAAATGAGAGCGAAAATGTAGTCTGGTTCACGAAATATAGATAGGTACATAGTTATACGATTAACACGAAAGAAGAGCGAATTTCGATAAAATTAATTGGACATTTTTTATTTCCAAATTGAACATAGTTTGAAGCTTTTTAAATGCAGAATCGAAAATTCATATTCCGCTGTAAAATTTAGATTTAATTAGGTAGGTATTTGTTATTGGAAACGTGAACTTTTGCTAGGTACATATGTGCATTCGATATATTTAGTCCACATACATAATGTAGCTGACCTTATTTTTTTTTAATGAAATAAATCACCCGGAAAACATTTCGCCTGGCGAAAATTTGTTCCCCCGGAATTTTGAAAGCTATGGGAAATTTTGCCCGAACGAATTTTCACTTCGAATCAACAGTGAAATTTCTAATAAACGAGGCGTGTTTATGCATTCTCCCTGACCATTGCAGCGTGTTCAAAGAGGTTTTATCTTTTGGCTTAAGGAAAACGTGATATCCACATCGGATATCCGCATCTTTTCAGATAGCCAAGCAGCACTTTAAATCACTCGGTGGGATTTCCACAAACTCAGTAACTGACCGCAACTGTCGTTCATCTCTAATGGAGATGGTAGAGCTGTTTAGTACATTTTTTGGATACCGGGACACAGAGATATTTCAGGAAACTCTAAAGCCGATGAACTCGCGGAAGACGAAACCTTAATACCTATTCTACCTAACAAGGTGGCTGTTGGAATTCCTATCGCTACTTGTAGACTTATGCTAAAGGAAGATGCCATAAAAAGAACAAACATAAAATGGGCAAACACCGCTACCTGTATAGCCACCAAATAGATCTGACCAAAATTAGATCTGGGACTAACCAAATGTTTGTTGTGTTTCAATAGACTACATATTAGCGTATCCTACATATATCTAGGTATTAGACACGCAAAAAGATTTGAATGAGGAGGAAGAGGAAACCCTCTCCCAAAGGAGGAAACTACACTTAGGGAAATTTTTCTTCCATAAACCAAGTGCAGTGCTCTGACAAATATAGATATTCACTGTCTACATCGCTTCATAAGGAGCTCCAACTGATTTAATTAAAGAGGCAACACCTCTATCTTGTGGTATCACAACGGACGTATTATTGGTCTATCTGTGTCGAAAGCCACCTTAACCTAACCTAACCAATATGCATTTCCTAAAGAACATTCAACTTACTCCGGAACAAAGTAGAATGTTTTAGTTTTTCATTTCTAACAAAAAAAAAGAATCATTAATCTTGATTTTGCAATCTCTTAGGTTTGAAAAAGACATTAAAGTAAAGGAGGCGACCGTAACATCACCCATCTCATCGCGGCTTTAGGAAAAATAAACACTAACCTATTGGTTTAGCCCTATTGTTTGCAAGACTGATGATCGGATACACACTTTTTCAAGTATCTTTGGTCAGAAAATAGCCAAATGGACTTGCATTAGTTGGCACCAGACCCTTAGGCATGTAACAATTCAAAATTCATTTTTTGTCACCTAAATTACTTTAGGATGTAAACGTTTTAAAAAATGTGTGTTTGAATGAACTCTCTTCAATTTCAATATATGATATGAACTTGAGAATGACTCTCTTCAGGGGAGCATTAATCATTCTGTCATTTATGTATGTAACGTGATTATACCTACCTACTTCAATTCTTGCATGCATGCCTAAGAAATTTTCTTCCATCTTTTTTTTCCTGGCTAACAACTCCTTGCGGTTTTAATTGCTTTTTATTTAAAGTCTTACCTAATGAAATTTTTGTGACAAATTTTTTGATGAACATTGTGCATTTGGAACACCTGTTCGGTAAAATGACCTGGATCAAAAAATCGTCGTATGAAATCGAAAAATTTTCCATTGCATACCTACCTCGCAAGGACTATTGGCTAAAAGAATTTTCAGATTTTTCAAAAGTTTGTTTGAAAAAAGCAAGATTTCTCACGAAAGAAAACATAACAGAAGGTGACGTGTTGCGTCAGTAGGTAATCCGTTATTTTTATCAAATCACTCCCATCATAAAGGGATCCAAATTATTTAATTTATTTTTTTGTAATAAATCAACGTTAATATTAAATTGTGAGTGAAATGGTTTCTTATATTTATATAAACTCAACACGCGCAGAAAAAAATATATCCAAAACAAAATCATATCCCATCAAACTTAATTACAAAATAAGATACCTATTGTTATAAAGACCAAAATCCAAATGGAGTAAAGATAAAAAGAAAAAAAAACGATTTTATGATGACGAAACGGCACATATTATCTATATCTATACAATATATTTAACAACCCATCTTTAGCTACACATGCCGATTTCTGGTTTCTGTTTATATCCACCCATCCAGGCAAGGAACAGAAGACCAAAATAAAAACATTGCCCAACGCAACAGTCAAGTCAATAAAAATGTTGTTTTTTTTTTTTTTTTTTTGCTTTAGTCACAAAATACACATTCATCCATTTACCGAACCAAAAGTATCTGTATAAGTATATATATGGGCTCCATGTATAAATCTTTCATATCTTTTACTTTTTATAGCATTTTTCTCGATTTTGGCTCTTGGCGCTGTATGTAGTTATGTACCTATATATATTTACTTTTCAGAACATGTGTATCTTTTTTTTTTTTTTTTTGCTGAAATACACAAAATGTATACTTATACAAAAAAAAATTGTAAACTTTCGAGCAGCTGTGTCGACGTTTATTCGATTATCTAAAATGAAATTTTCTTTTTTTTGGCAATTTGCTCGCATTACGTAGTTTAAGGTAAACATTAAAAAGAAATTAAAATTTACGACTTAAATACAATTTAGCGGGGAAAAAATGACTTATGACACCAAAGAGGAGCCAAATTCAGTTTGGCTTGGATAAGCAGAAACAAAGCAAACAAAAAAAAAAAATAGCATTTGGATGGCTGCACCTTAGACAATTTGGCGTTGTATCTTCATGTTTGTTTGTTTATCTATTCTCTTTGAATTAGGTATATCCAGCAAGATAGTATTAATTTGCACTTAAACAATGGGTTTTCATCCAAGAAACGAGTGTACCTACCTACCTATTTGTTTTGTTGTTAGTAATTACCATTAACAGGAGTAGGTAGGTAGTATACCTATACACAAAGTAGGCATACATTTCATCGTAGGTAGATTCCTACAGTCAATGTGGAATCATCTGACATTTGATTCTGAATAGGTATAAAACTGAATTTGCGGGAAATTTGGTCTTGTGCAGCAGACCGCATATGCTGCGGAGTAATACAAAAGACCAGCGTTTTTTTTTTTTTTTTTTATAGAATAAACTGCACGATTACCTACTTGTTGAGAACATGTCAACGAACAAAAATAAACCAAATTTCATCAAAACAAATTTGAAGAAGGACAACGGTCAAACTATAATTTTTTTAAATTGTCTGTATAACCACCGCCCAACTAACAATTTAACTTGTATTGGGTTCAAACTGCTATAGAAATAGTAAAATGCTTTAAACAAGTTATTTTGGCTCACATTGCGCAAGCTATATACCTTACTCTTAAAAGACTTTTGGTGGCAGGTGCTGTATCAGCAAATAGCTTTTCATGAAATGCAATTAGCTTGCCTCTGCCAGCCGTTCTGTAATAGCTAATGCCAATAGCTTGCTTTGGATGTTATAAAACGACTCTATACAAGCCATTTGATGACCTTGGATGTTGTAAAAAGGCCTTACCCAAGCATTTTAATAACGCCTTTTGCTAAAAGCTTGCGTTGGACATTCGAGAAAGGCCTTATCCAAGCCTTTTTATTAATGATATATTAAGAAATTAAAAAAAATTAGGTATTAGTACATTTAGCATTATCTTTATTTTTGTATTTGTATTTTAAGATGTGTATACTCCCTCCCAGTCAGGGCCCGAAAATATTTTGACTGTATTCTGTAAAGATTGAAATTGTAATTTAAGTAAAAACAGAAAGTTTTTAATTACTTGGATTTTAGACTCGAGAATCGAGATCTTCCACGCACCACACAAGCCCTCTTACTCTACGCTAGTGATGTGCCAACTTGTATTTTTTCTAACTCGAGTTAGAATTCAAGCAACTCGAGTTGGAAATCGAGTTGGCTAACTCGGTTTATAATTGTTTTTATATGATTTGCACTTTTTCAGTTTTTTACATTTACATTTGGTTAAAAAACAATCATTTTTTTATCATTGTTAAAAAACAAGATTTGTAAACAGGAACATTAACCACGTGTCACCATGATCCTTAACACAATGAACTGAAAAAGAAAATCAAAAGAAAAACTTGTTTTGCATACAAATAACAAAACAACTCTTTCTTTACCTATCGCTTGAACCAAATCACTTGGCAACTAAAAAATTACCCTTTCTCTTTTTAACTAATAAGATTTTGAGTCAAAATTTCTGATGTCACTCAAAAAACACAGCAGTCAAAACGAGACAGTATGATGTACTCATTTGCCAAGTGCATTGGTTCAAACTATACCTACAATCTACAAACAAGCTACAACAGAAATTCAAATACGAAGATAGAACTATACGAGACGAGATCTACGCCACATTGTTGTTGAGAAAAATATGACCAATTTTGAATTAATTGATACGATATGAAGAAAATGTTTACGGTGAAGGGAGAGAGATAATTATATTTATTAGTTTAGAATGCATATTAATTAATTATTTTTGTAGAAACTTCTTTTCGGTTTAAAAGATGTTCAATATTTACCTTTCCTTTTTTTGTTTAGAACTATAATGTTGTTACTAAGAGCTTATTTATAAGACTGACATTAGCTGAATTATTAAATTCGTATAAAGCCTTTATAGGCAAGCCTTTCACCAGTTGTATGCATTGACTTTTCGTGGTAAGCCTTATAGCAGCTATTTTCTTTAAAATTATTAGTAAACAACTTCGGTAGGCATTATACAGGCTATTTTGAATATTTATCTACAAGCCTTGTAAAGAGCTTGTCAAACTAAATTTTTAATTTTTAATGTGTGGCTTGCGAAGATTTGGCTTATACGAGCTCTATATTAGCTATTGTTTGCCAAATTCTAAAGTTTGGACCCTATACAAGCTAAATATTGTTAGTTGGGCGGGTAGGTACAGTATTAGTATACAGTATCCTTCTTAATCAAACTTGTGACTATTTAAGCCAGAATTGAAGTCTGTACTTATAAAATGTCATATAAGGTTTCGCTAAATATGGTTTCGCTAAATAAGGTTTCGCAGTTATTGGTTTTTTGCCATTTTCGCATTTTTGTAAGTGCAATAAAGTCCAAAACATGAAAATGCAATAAAACCCAAAGTGATATAGGTACAGAATAATCTTGGTATAAGATTAAAATAAAAAAATTATTAGGTACGCTAATAAAGTGAACTATATGTAATATGTATGGGGGGCATACAACCCCCCTGCCTGGGCTTACTATAGTTTTTGAATCAAAGTCTTTGCATATACCCAAAAGCTTCCTAGTGGAAATTTTAATACAGATACCTACCTTCATTTCTTTTTAATGATTTGGCAAAAAATGCGACTTTGTTTGCATGCTTCTCAGCGATTTTCTTTTTTTTCAGAAAAACAAAAAAAAATGCTAAAAGTCCAATGAATTTTATTGTACTTTTAAAAGTGCAATAACGTTAAAAATTTCTTTTAAGACTTTATTGCATTGGAATGGATTCATTCATGGCACCTTTTATTCGATATTCTGTAAAGATGAAAATCTAATGAGTTGCCGGTGCAGTTTTACATGCAAAAAAAAACAAGATCTACAATATGGAAACGAATATTCATCAGTTCAGTTTTGAGCCAGCGTGAAAAACTTTTCAACTCATTTTCAATAGAATTAATTTGAATTTAAAGTCGAAAAAAAAAACAAAGACAAAACTGCCCAAAATGAAAATGTCAAAAACTGAGCAAGAAATCTTCTTAAAGACTTCGTTTCAATAAAAAAAAATATATATCTAATGAAAAAAAAACACAACACAAACTCTCCAATACGCACTATCCTAATGACCAAGTTCTATTTTCGTCCTAAAAAAGAGCTTTTACAACTCCAGCACCTACATTTTTCTATTGAAAAACGACCTATAAAAAAGTAAAAATACTGCGTAAATGATGCTACACATTATTTACAAAATTTGTCTGTATTTAAATTTTCAATTAAATTCAAATCTACATACCTACTTCTACCAAACATTCATATCTATATAGGTACCTTCCTATGTATGTATCAACATAGATTTTTATCCTTACCAATACAAAAACCTTTTTTGGTATGAAAGTTAATAATCCCCTATCGACTCTTAAAGAAAGAAATAACAACAACATCAAAAATGTAGTGTTAGTGTGCCTTGCTGCTTAATGACGATCAAGGTCATGTCCTTGAAAAAAAGCAAAATGTGTATCACACAAAAATAAAAGTTGAAACGCAATATCATCAGCCCGAAGGAGTTTTACTTCCAACACCCGACAAATCAGCATTTTAGCATTTTTTCATCACCCGCACCACCCATCAAGTATTAGTAGTCCTGGATGAAAACAAACCAACATCGTCTCACAAAACACACCCTATCATAGACAAAAAAAAACATGACGACGATGACGGAGGCAGGAGCTCTACACGAACACGAGGCTAAAAGCACCCTTTTTTCATTCATCGCACCGCACATCCTCTGGCACATGGAAACATGAATTGAAAACATAGCTCGGGTAAATATCCTGTGTACAAGGAAAACTATAACCAAAACAAGAATCGACCATAGCAAGGATTCCACGTAGCACATATAGGATGTGGATTTTACAGATCATGCGCAGTAGAGTCGTTTTTCAGAAGTACTCCTATTTTCTGTGTTAAATGTATGTCCTCTTTTCAATGCGTCTATTTTTCAAATCCCAGCAACATTGGGTATGTATAGGATTGAGTTGGAATTTCCCGGGGCTCAAATTTTCACCATTGTTTTTTTTTTCTTTTACTATTTAACCATCACCCTGATTTCCAATTTAATTGCGTATATTCCCCTTACTATAGGCTATGCAACGCGACGCGACGGGTTG
This sequence comes from Baccha elongata, assembly GCA_951217065.1. Taxonomy (NCBI): domain Eukaryota; kingdom Metazoa; phylum Arthropoda; class Insecta; order Diptera; family Syrphidae; genus Baccha; species Baccha elongata. The sequence goes on along the minus strand of OX578272.1, from coordinate 54,364,656 downwards.
CTATGTTAAGATACAGACATAGTGATATGAAAATATGTAGTGGTTCTGATGATATCACCACCACCGTGGGTAATTTACACGACTCTTATCGAAGGGGATAGCCAAGTACCTAATATGTAATTAAGTTCTCATCAGTCGATGATGGTTCGTTTGACTTTATTTCAAATTCATCCGATTATATTTTTGTGTAAAAATAATATTCCGAAATAACAGTTACACAACTTTATTTACAACGTAGATGTTTTAATCAGATACATACATACAAATATTACATACAAGCACCTACATTATACAGTTTAAGCGACTGAACTGGTTTGCTTAAAATTTGTTATGTAGGGTTTGCTGGCCATTTAAAGAAGAAATCGAATTTTTTCATAAAAAAATTTTATGATTTTTGTCTGATTGTCTTTTGTTAAAACCAATTTTTTTAGCAAGCTTATTAACGGTACCTGTCACAGAACCGTTGTTATTTTCTGGAGATATCTCGTGAATGGGTAAATAAATCCAATTTTTTTTAGATAGATCTGGATGACTTGATCAAATGGGCGATTCTATTATCGCGGATGCAACATTTTGACAATTAGAGGGTCCCTATTACGGTTGTCAAATATCAAAACGATAATTGATGTTATTCAACAAAATTGATCCATCGGTATTATCGTTGTCAATTATCAAAATTTTTGATAAACTGTGAGTGCCACTCAGATTTCAGATCTATTGTGAATAGTTTTATTGACTAACTTGGTATTATCGTTGTCGAAAATATTGGTGTTTATCAAATTTTCAGTCAAACGCAAATTCGCTGTTGATAAATAATTTTGCTAGAACTAATTCGTTTTTTTTTTTGTAAGAAAACGCAGTGTATTGTTCACTTTTATATTTATTTATACAATATACAATTAATACTGTTCGGTTAACTTATTTTTATTAAAATTCACTTTCACAGATTGTTTTTCCTTTTGTTTTTTGGTGTGAAATTAATAATGCACATTTCCTTTGCTTGTTCCATTATTTCCACAAAATGTTTTATCACTTTTTTATTTCACTTTTTTACAACACAAATACCTAAAATAATAAAAAAAAGACCAATGATATTTACTTCATTTACTCGAAAATAAATTAAAACAATAAAAAAAACGCAATCCAATCACAAATGAAAAGAATAGAAAACTGAAACGTCAAACAAAATGCCCGTTCATAAGAGAATTTTGTTAATCATTCACGATAGATCAAAAATTTATCAAACAACAATCATAATACCGAAATTTTGTTTGATTGATAAATGTTATTGTCTATCAAACAATTGATCTTTGACAACCGTAATAAGGGTGATAATAAAAATCATTTTTAATGAAGCTACATTTTATGTTGTTCTTTTTTTTATTTGTTTATTAAAATTCAAATAACACAAATAGCAATGAGAAATCTTTAAAGTGCAATCGCGGGTGCAGGCGAAAGTTTTCAGATCGTATACTTATTACAAAATGCACTAAGTTTGTTAATTACGAAACATTTTTTATAAGTTGCCTTCATATTTTGAAAAACAATAAACGAATCAACGTAATGAAACATTTTAGAAAATAATAATAAACATGGATATACAGATTCACTTAAGCAATCTCGTAAGTAATCGCGGGTGCAACCTCATATTATCGCGTATGCAATGCGTCTAAATTTGGTAAATTTAAACGTCATTGTGGGCACTCAAACGAACTATATAAATGATCAAACAATATTTTATAAAAAGCTAGTCCATTTATTTTTCACTTAGTGTTTAAATTTTGTTTCGAAATATGTCAATATACGCCTAAATAAATAATTTTAAAATGTATGTTATAGAACTGTTTATGGTCTAACTAAAAATGAACCCCTCAACGTGAGCAGTGATTTTAACAATTTTTATCGTGCAATTGACTTTAATAATTCTAAATTTAGCATACAAAAGATTTTATTTAAAAATTAGAAATAAATAATATGTTACTTTGAAACTTAGAATTATATGTACAAATTTAACTTTTATGATTTTAATGTATAACTTCATCATGCAGTTTGTAAACAAAAAATTGTAGGTACCTGTTTAATATATTTTATATTTTGAGCAGAACCATCGATGTATAGGTAGATATAGGTAAACCGTCATTCAGTTTGATTCCTCAATTCGTAGAGGGATTTTCTATAACAAATAATCGAGCTGTTGGAAATCATAGGGTAGATGAGACATTTGTTTTTTAGTATAATGAGAATGACACATCTAATATTTGGGAAGTTAGGCACAAGGGGATTCAACAACAACTGAAACTCTCCCATATAGGTATAGGGTTCCTTAAACATTTTGTATGTTTAGGAACTAGGTCCGTTAGTTCATTGGGACACGAACATCTATGTTCACATAACATGAAATGCTACACGCATTTCTTTCTTCTAAAAACTTCCAGAAACGATACCCTATTCCTTAGGGCCTCTGCTTCTTATACAATATTATGTGAGTCTGACACCACCCTAGACTACAGGTCTGAAAAAGTGTGTAACAATAAACTTGTCCAGCTCTCACAGCAAGATCCCATCACATTTCTCAACGAGCGTATGGCAATGGCAACGAGCAGGCCTGACCTTTTGGCTTAGGAGGGCAGTATATTAGGAATGTAGAATTAAATTTTTTTAATTTTTTTTTCAATTTCAATTTTATTTATAATAGATTGCTTAACACATTAAGATATAATATCTTATAAGATAGTGAAAAGCTAGTTTAAAAAATTTTAATGGAAAATACAAAATAATAATTTATACAAATTAATTACACTTTAAAATTATAACTGCTTAAAATTTTAAGTGGAAAAATACAAAATAATAAATTTACGAATAAATCAAATAATTTGACTTAAAATTATAAATTTATAAATTATAATTGCTTGAATTTTAATTGTTTATTAAAAAAGAAGAAAATCACAAACAAATTATGACGAAAAATATCTTTTTATCTTCTTCTTCACAATTTTTACGCCTTCATCTCTTCTGATATCGCGCGGAAGGCAATTCCATAGTCGAATACTAATTATAAAAAACTGACGTTCGGATGTTAAGGACGAGTATCGCAGAGGTATGAGTTGTCCAGATCTACTCGAGGAAGCCATACGTATTATTTTATATAGTTACTGTGGTCCATGTGTAAGCAAGACGTTAGAAAACAGAAATAAGGTACGAAACTCCAAAAGACTGTTAAACGTCATGTTAAAGAGTGTCAATGAAAATGCTGATACATGGTAATAGCGCAGTCCAAAAATATAACGAACTGAGCTGTTAAAAGCGACATTTAATTTTCTCTTACTATCAAAACTGCATGCGCAATAGATTTCGCAACCATAGGTAATAATAGGGTTTTTAAAGAGGTAAAGGATTGGGAGGCCCACAGAGAAAGTAGGGCACCATACGTTTTTCCTACAACAGCGTTTATGTGACTATCCCAAGTAAGGTTACGGTTAAAAAGAATACCCAGATTTTTTACAGTGTCGGAATATTCAATTGAAACATTTTTCAGTAACACCGGAGGAAAATAGGACAAATCTAATGGTTTTCTGGAAATAACCAGACATTTGGACTTTGGTGGATTCCGTAACAGACCATTAGTTTGAGACCAGTATACAATTTTTTGTAGATCTTCATTTAGACATGATACATAGTGTTCCATAAGACCAAGTGGGCAACTCAGATATAATTGCACATCGTCAGCGTACATGGAAATCAAACAGTACCTGACAACAGTGGGAAGTGCATTTATATATAATGAAATTAAGAGCGGGGCCAAAATAGATCCTTGGCCCCTATTTGTCGACAGAAAATCAGACAAAATGTTATTAATTTCTACTGCTTGCATTCTACCAGTTAGGTAAGAGTTTATCATTTTGATTGCACTTGAGAAATTAAATTCATGAAAAAGCTGTTGCATAAAACAGAATGATCTACAGCATCAAAAGGTTCAGAAAAGTCCAGCAAAACCAAAAAAGATATTTTGTCTTCATCCATCGCCTGTCGCAAATCTTCTATTACATTAATGAGCGAGGTAGTGCAACTATGTTTTTTACGGGAACCGGATTAGGTGTTAACAAATTCGCATCAGTTAAATATGCACTCATTTGTTTTTGTAAAATACGTTCGAAGACTTTTGACAGGAACGATAATATAGCTATAGGTCTAAATTCATCCTTCTTAGAATTTTTAGCGACAGGGGTAACTTTAGAAAATTTCCATTGGATAGGGTATTCGCTTGTTGTTAAAATGAAAATAAATAGATGAGTAATGAATGGCAAAACGATTGGCAGTATAATTTTAAGGAATGATGGATGCATTTCCTCAAGGCCAGTAGTGTTGGACTTAACGGACCGTAAGTTCAACACTATGTCTGTGCTGTTTACAGTTTCGAAACGAAAACACGAATTATTATTTGTAACTTGCTGAGGAAATACACGTCCGTTTAGCTCTTCCCTACTTACTGTCAGCAATAAAGGTAAAGAAAAAACTTTAGCATTCAATGCGTCACTATCAATGTTTTCAACGGTATTACGTTTCGATTTTCCAATACTAATTTCACGTAAGTTTCTCCACAGCTCACGTCCACTTAAAGATGAACTAAGACTATCAGAATAGATATGGGATTTAGCATTTCTTATCTCAGTTACCAGTCTAATCGGTATCTTTTCCAAAATGTGTAGGCTATATCACGTTTACGTATAAGTGAACGAATTAGAACAGTAAACCATGGTGCACTTCGACAATTAACAATTTTAGTCCTTAATGGAACATGTGCATTATATAAGGATTCTATATTTTCATTAAAAAATTGTACCTTTTCGCTCGACGACTGCATATAGTACATTGCTTGCCAATTTACCATCCTAGATCGTTCTTCCAAAACTAAAACATCAATATTTCGCCAGTCCCTATACTGGAATGTACTTGAAACTAGTGAGGTATTGAATTCATATGCCAGAAATAAAAGGTCATGCTTAGAAAAGCCTGGCGCGGAAAGTTGATCACAGACAGCTACTTTTTTAATATCGCTGACCCAAAATTGATCAAGCAACGTCAAGCTATTACCCAAAAAATGAGTAGGAAGTGTAGTATTTACTGACCTTAGACTAAAAACACCCAGGCCAACAACAAGATTCTTATCTAGCAAAATATTGCTGTTAAAGTCTCCACACATAACATAACGTAGGACAATCTACGTCATTCTTCACCACCAGTGACCGAATTACATTTTGTGTGTTTCATAGGATCCCATGATCTAACTCAGTCTTCTCGTTTCAAATAGCTGGTATAGACGTTTTTCAAAATCGAATTTTTAGTATTTCGGTTTTGGTGAGCTTTAGTCATGGCTACGCCTGTAGTTCAACACGAGTTCGTTGCCAAACGTTAATGGTTCATTTAGAATCATTTGTTCCCGTTACATAAATGGCACTTGGACTTACATAATATATCGTCTGCAGTTGAAATAAATAAATAGATACATTATCTATACGACTACACCTAATACCATAAATATAGATTTCATTTCATTTCGTTTTAATGAATACAAAATTTGATTCTCTAATTACAACTTCGTCATTTAGTTTTAAAGTCTTGATAGCACTAGTTTATTCGAATGATTGATTTCAAATATTAAATTTAATCTTTTGATTTAATTTGTTTATAAAACCAACCTCAAACTATTATTTGAACTAACTTGTTGCTTTTTTATCTATTTTCAGGTGAGTGAACAAATGTTTTTCTATCTTGAATAATGTGGTTGCGGGTAAGTAAATTGTCAGATTTTAGTATTTGTGTTGTAACTTTGTTGGTTACAATTATTGTAAAAATTTTGGTTTAACCATGACTGATGGATGTACTTATACTTATCCTTACACTTTTAAGAATTCTTAACTCCCCAAAAACCAACTTTGACCTGCTAGTGTTCATTTCATCAACATTTAAATTTACATCTACTGCTGTCAATTTCATTCCGAACCAAAATCTGTTGATATTTCGGAAGGAAAAGTCTACTGGGGTCAGTTTCTTCGCAAACTTTATTTGTGTAACCATTGTATATAAATTTCTATAGTACAACCATGGAGCAGCGTCATCTAAAGAAAGTTGTGAACTGCACATTTGGAGGTTTTTACATTTGCTCTGTTACCCTAACAACAGTCGTCTACGAAACAAATTAATAATATATAATGTAAATTTTAATTTTGAATTGATCAATATTCTATTATTTAAATAATGTGTATTTTAAATTTGGGCTTTTTGATCCTAGGTTTTTAAAGCAATTAAAAGACTAATTCATTAATTTTCCCGAAGTTTCGTTTGGTTTTTTGCCAACATCTTCAGGGGTGTTTAATTTATTAAGACCTTTAATACAAATTACATTTTTAGAAACATTGTTTTTTGGGCTATGGATTTGAATATACTCACTTTTGTCGTCAAGTTACATTTTATAAATTGTTTTGAATTATAATAATAATTTTAAACGTCGGGAAAATTAATGAATTATGGCCAGTTTCTCCAAACACTTTTAAATATTTATTGGGTTGTTAAATCTTTAAATGGCATTTTTCGATTTCACCAACCATTTTCATTTTTAAAAGGGCCAATAAACTAAAGTCCCATTTTGTTCCAAATAAATTTTAAAGGCGTCTTAAAAATGCAAGACAAAGATAACGTTGAAATTTTTCGATTGATATGCTTTCCTCTCGCTTGCTCTAATGAAAGAGAGCCATGAGTGGTGAATAAAAATCCGGGGTTGGCATCAAGTTTCCTCATTTTTAAAAATTCACCTCCTAATGTTGGTGCAAACCATTTTAAGTTAAAATGCCAATAAATTTTATTACTCCGTTAACTAAAATGCTTTTAGGTGTATTTTGGTGAAACTGGGCATTAGTCTTTTAATTGCTTTAAAAACCTAGAATCAAAAAGCCCAAATTTAAAATACACAATATATAATGTATTTTATTGGCTCTAAAATCCATATTCGCTTGACAAGAGTCGTAAACAAAACAAAAATCATATATTTTTGCGACTGTTGTCAGAGTTACAGAATAGACAACTAGTAAATGCACGAACCTAAAATTGTGTTATTCACAAGTTTCTTACGATGGCCAGGCGGTGATTATTCAGCATGAAAATACTATAGAAATGTATATGCAATGGTGTAACGTTGGAATTGCAGGCAATGTCAGGTCCGTACTTTGAAATACAAATTAAAAGATAGTGTGTTACTACCGGTGGATTGACTATATTTCTAAGATCTGTCATGCCAAAAGTAAAGCAGTAAATCCAATCTGTCTCGGTCGTGATCATTAATATTTTCCTATACCTACCTACGTTGAAAAAATTGAACCACATTCAACGGATTGGTACCTACTTATTGATCATCGGTTAAAGTATTTCTTACAAAAGAACCTTCCAGGACTGCCCAAAAAAGAATCTGATACTAATTAAATGAAATTCAATCATTTCAAAAGAAACTCGGAAAAATAATCAAAATTCAGAAACGCAGTATGAACAGCAGGTATCGTACGAGATTTGTATCCTGCCAGCTATAATTTTTCATTCAATTAAGGATCAAATAGCATGTAGGCGGTGAAGGTACATTTACACCATACCAAGCTACACATGCTCTCTATGTGTGCAACTATGTAAAATGCTATTATATCCTCTGGTTGCTTTGGTACATATGACATATTGGATGGAGTAACAACATACATATAACACATAACAATCAAAGCTGGCCCCTATAAATTTTCAATTATTTCCACTGTATGAGGCATGAGGGCGATTCCATGACATGGCATAAAAGATACTTTCAAAGTAACAGAACAACATCCGCCAATCATCAATATTACTTACACTCTAAACATGTATGTGTGTGTGTGTGTATTCGAGTGTAGTCAAGCAGAGGAGTAACGCAAAAATTCATAAACATACAATGAATTCTTTGTAGTATTACGGTCGCAGCATAAAATGTATCTTAGGGATTTATGCGTTCTTCCTTCTGATTAAGGGCGATGTTTTGCTGAATTATGTAATGCGCACAATAATAATGGAAGTCGGTACAACTAAGAGAAAGCCCCTCATGCCTCATATGTTTTATTTTTTCGGTGAATCACATTGTATTTGTAAGGATTGGCAGATGCCTTCTCATCCATGATTCAGTTATCGACACACAGTGGGATTCATATTCTTGAAGTTGGCTAAAATATAGCAAAAACTAGACTATCCCGGTATCTACTTGTTTACTTGTGCTAGGGGTATGTCACAAATGAAAATCACCTGACCACTTTTATTTGCAATCATTTGAAATCTGGTGCAATTACTTAAAAAATCATGAAATTTGAAAAAAAAAAAAATGGAACTCAACTAAATAGAAACAGCCAGTTAAGACCGGGATTAAAGAGTTACGAGCATTTTGTTCTTCTTTTATATTATGTTTATTTTATGTCTTAACTTGTATGGAAAACAAGTTAAGTCGTGAAAATAATATTGTCAACACCGTTACTGTTTCTTTATAATGTTGAGGATAAAAATCAGAAAGAAACATTCAAAAAGTACCACTATTTTGTCTCTGGTTAGCTCCAAAATATAATAAATAACGGTTTTTTAAAATTTTGATTTTCTCATATTAACTTTTTACAAAATTTTATTTCTAAGAACTAGATAGCCAAACAATAATAATTGGCATTCTCCAAAATTTCAAAAAAACATTTAAAAAAAGTTGTTTGAAAAAAAATCGATTTTTCCTTAAACTGGACCTACGATTTTGAAAAAAAAAAACAAATTTAAATATATTGTAATGTTTTATAATTACTGGTTTTCTCGGAAAACTTTCGTTTGTTAAAAAGTGATTTTCAAAATTATTTGTTTTTATTATTTTTTTTTTAATTATTTCTTATTCAATTATTTAAAAAAAAATTAAGAAATAATTTCAACTTGACAGAAGAGCAAGTTTGTGCGACCCAGTCGTGCCTTTTATTTTGCAATCATTCTAAAGAGATTGACACATTTTATCAAGATTTGAAAAGTTTTAAGTAAAATTTAGTTGTTAATCGAAATAAAAAGTAAAATGGCTAATTCAAAATCGCTCATTAGTGGTCAAGTAGCTAATATCGTCTTACTAACATAACCAATGGCTAACAGGGAAGGCTATAGCCAACAAAATGGAATGGAATTTTAGTGTCACTTATTTCTCCTTAAGAAACTAAAATTTATAAAAAAATAAAAACTGAGAGGAGGTAGAAAAAAAAAACTGCATCAATAACAGTTTATCGAAGTGCAATTTTTAAATTTGCTTCTAAATCTTGTGAATTTGTGGCAAAATTAAAATAGAAAGTCTTTGTTTTCGGGTGAGCTTTAACAGTCCTAAGAGTAACCAACAGTGCCAAACATTTAAAACGAATAAAACTTCAAAAGAAACCACCACTCAATGTGCACACAAAATTTGACGTTTAGAATTTTTGATTCTATAATGAGTTGAGCAAAAGAAAGGTTGCAGTACCCCCTCTCAGTTTGTTTTTACAAATCTTCCTTTCTTACGGAGAAATGAATGACACTAAAATTCCATTCCATTTTGTTGGCCATAGCACTACCGGATAGCCATTGGTTATGTTAGTAAGACGATATTAGCTATTTCAACACTAATGAGCGATTTTGAGCTAGACATTTTACTTTTTATTTCACTTAACAGTTAAAGTTTACTTAAAACTCTTCTACTGTTGATAAAATGTGTCGATCTCTTCAGAATGCCAGTAAAAAATGAAGATAATAGACCTTGTGTCTATTTAGTTGACGCAAAAAAAAACACTGTATTTTTCATAACCAAAGACAAAATAGTGATACTTTTTTAATTTTCTTTCTGATTTATGTTCCCAACATTATAAAGAAACAATTACCATCATCAAATGATAAATAAACTCACAAGACTTAAAGAAAATGGACATCGCAAATGAAAAAAATGTTGTGTTTATTTACTTGAAGCGCGGTGCACCTATTAGGCGACCCGGAAATGCAGCTCTTAGAATTTCGGTTGTAATACTTGCAGTACTAATAGAAACAGAAAGTCCTTGAGCATTTCTCTGTGACCATTGCCGTCCTTAGAAGACAGTGGTTTGGCTCTCTGCTATACGTTTGTGTTGCCTTAAGGCGACCTATACACGGTTAGTCAGAGGACGTCAGTCATTTATACATATAATCAGTTATCAGGCAAAATCAAAAGGGTTTTGATTTTTCGTCAAACAAATGCACGCATTCAGACTTATTTTTAGAAACATTATAAAGGGTTTTCCAATAAGGTGTTATTTTGATATTCAAAGAAAAATGGCATTTTTTGAGATAAATGATCGGATGTTTATTTTATTATAAAGAGGAAGGTATGCCGTTAATAATGGAACACAACATCAGCCAAATGGCCGCCACGACCACGCTTACAGGACCATATGAAATTTTCCATAACCAAATCCCACGAATAACCAAATCGCACGAATTCCATCTTTGAGGTCTTGAATCGACGCTGGGCTGTTGGCGTAGACCTTATCTTTCACGTGGCCCTAAAGGAAGAAGTCGCAAGGTGTTAAATCACAAGATCTCGGTGGCCAATTGTGATCACCTCTTCAAGAGATAACACGGTCCGGAAACTTTTCCCGTAAAAGATCGATGGTTTCATTGCTTGTGTGGCACGTAGCGCCGCGCCGTCTTGTTGAAAGTAAACGTTGTCCAGATCAATACCATCCAATTCCGGCCATAAAAAATCATTAATCATCTCTCGATAGCGCAATCCATTGACCGTAACTTTTGCTCCAGCCTCATTTTCGAAAAAGTAAGGTCCAATGACCCCGCCGGACCATAAACCGCACCAAACAGTCACGCGTTGAGGATGGAGAGGCTTTTCAACAATAACTCTTGGGTTTTCCGAGCCCCAGATGCGACAGTTTTGTTTGTTGACGTAGCCTCCGAGGTGGAAACGGGCTCCATTAGTCAAGATGATTTTTCGATGAAATTCCGGATCATTTTCATGAATTTCAAGGACCCAATCAGCAAAGACACGACGTTGTTGATGATCAGCCGGCTTGAGTTCTTGTGTTAACTGAACTTTATAAGCCTTAAGAACTTTGTAAGCCTTTATGCAAAATACGGTGTAATGACGTTTGTGGAATGCCTAATTCCAAAGAACGACGAGGAATGGACAAACCTGGGTTTTCTTCAACACTTTGGGCTACAACAGCAATATTCTCAGTTGTTCTCGAGCGACGTGCACGGGTTTAATTCTTCACATCACTAACTTGTCCCAACAGCTCGAATTTGTCCACCAATTTCTGTATTGCGGTCCGACAAGGTGCTTCACGATGACCCAAAAATGTTTTAGTTTTACGAACCGTCTCTGCCAAATTTTCACCATTTTTATAGTGAATTTTAATAATTTCAATGCGTTGTTGAAGCGTGTATCGTTCCATTTTTATTAATGGCGTAGTTTCTACTTGTCAAATGTCAAAAAATTACAGCTTCAAAAGTGACAGCTACCGATATAGCGGGCTATTCAAAATAACACCTCTTATTGGAAAACTCTTTATTACAGATTGATCTCAAATGACGGACCGTCTAAAGGTCGCTTAACAGAAAGTTTGTGCTGACTAATCCGAATATTATTCAGCCTTGTCCGTTCGGGTACCTCGATTCTGTGATTTCTCCGATTTTGTACGAATTGCAGGATTTTTGCAGGAAATATTTTTTGAACCATCAGCCAAACCGTTCAGGCAATCTGTGATCCTCTGTAGACATTTGTCTCTGACTGAACCGTCCACATCTGTAACTAGGTCGCCTCGTAGCGGCTACGAGTGTGGCTAAAACGAAAATCCCTTGACATCTTGCCACCAATATCTAAACTTTAGAAACGATCACTAAGACGCGTTCGACGTTCATATACCCGATATAAAGTAATGAGTTTTGTTATCAAAAGTGCGCCCCATTAGCGCTAATTGTGTTTTTGTTGAGCTGTAGCTTATTCAGAAAACCGCCATTTCTACCTATCTATTTATCATGACTTGTTCCTTGAATATACATAGGCACAATATATATGTACGAAAAAAACGTTTTAGTAACGAACTTTTTACGAGTTAATGCCTTACCGATTCATTTATTGCCCCAACTCAGTCGTTCTGTCCCACTGTACCTACTTCGTCTCCAATATATTTTGTGTTTCTTGATGCGTTATTCCTTGCAGGCCATTTTCTCTTCTTTTTTTTATAGAAACCACATATCCAAATAACAACAAGTGTAGCAGCTCTGTAGTTTTTTTCCATAACATCTTTTTTTTTGCCTTTTTTGTCAGACATTATTTGATACTATATTGTCTGGACAAAGGATATTTGATGGAATCAACTCAACCGACATGAAACACATGGTAAAAGCAAACCAAAACCATATTACCGTTGGGAGTTTTAATCTTGTGGTCTTGACAACCATGTTAACAAGAAGATGAGTGGTTAAAGTTTTTTATTTTGCTTGTTTGAGAAACATCGGTAGAAGGTGCTATGTAGGTTTTTAATTAAAATTCACTTGAAAAACTTGTAGGTATAAATCTATGCGAAAGAAATTCAAGTCCTAAAAGAAAACTAACGATGAACAAAAAAATAATCAACTCGTGTTCAGGGTTGTCAAGGTTTTATAATAAATATCCATTATAACCGACGACATTTGGTCTCTACGCACACGGGAATCAAATTGAGGAACAACATACATAACATTTACTTGGTAAAATATGTAATATTACATATCTATTGGTTTTTAGGCTTATTTATACCTACCTATTGAAGAAAAAAGAACAAAGAAAAAAGAGATAAAAACACGAGCAATGATATTAAGTCTTATCTTTTCGCCCACATAAAACGTGTCACCATGAATCTAAAGTCAAAGGAGAAAAGACCTTTGATTTGTAATTCGGAATTATTTAAATTGTATACCCTTTTTATGTTTTGTCGAATATTAAATTAATAATTGATATTTTCTTGGAAGGGTCAGCCGGATGGAGACATAAAATATGGATGAAGATAGGTTTTGAAAATTCAGAAACGTTTTTGAACGGAAACATCAAACGAGCAAGAAAAAATGTAAAATTTTGAGAAATTTAAATAATAAACAATCATTTGGAATTATTACGCGTTAAAACCTTAAGCAGATCTTTAAAAAAGATATGAAATTGCATAGTTTTTTTTTTATTAAATATTATATTGACGAAAAGTTTTTTTTACTATCGGTCGATAAGAAAACCAAGCATTGTAAAGTCTACCTCAAGATAAAAAACGAAAATGCCATAACCATGAAAAAAAAACGAAAAAAATTGATGCCACAAATATCAAAAAGATTCATAATGTGCTTATTGCTTCATTTTTGGAGCAGGTGTTTCTAACTTAACACAATCGAGTTCAGTCATTACAATCGGGTAAAGGTGGTCCTTTATTTACCTTGGCCGATTGTTTTTGATTTAACTGAAACTAATAAAAAACAGTCTGTGAAATAAGGTAGGTAGATGGCGCGAGGTGGTTCGTGGGTCCGAATCGCCTCTACTTAGATGCAAATAAAGTCGATTAAGTCTTAATCGACCATGCATATACCTTATTTCAAGGCACCGTACCAGACTGTAAGATGTCCTGTTTGTTAGCAAATCATATTCAAATTTAAGTATCTATTCAACATTCGTCTTCTTTTGTTACAAAGATCATAATGCCTTTATTCAACATTGCAATCTTATTTATCAAAATTCGCAAAACGCTTACATAGTTATGCATTGAATAAGTAATAATGCAACCCATATTTCAACGTTCCATTAGGCTTAAAATGCGTATATTCAACTTTGATTAGATTTTGTTAGAAAGAAGCCTTATTTATTAGAACTAGCTATGCAGTATATAAGCAATAAGCATTTATTGAACCTCTATTCAACGTTGCATAAACTTATTCAGTGAGTAAGTATGAAAGCAACATCTATTTACCTTTGGATAAGCTTAAAATGCGTCTATTTAACGTTCATTAAGTTTTATAAAAAAGAAGCAATATGAATTTTCTAAACAATGTATGCAAAAAATAAGCGATAAACATTTATTGAACCTCTATTGGACGTTGCACAAATATATTACGCTACTTTTAGACGTTGCATAAATTCATAGTGCCTATCCAACATTCTTCATTTTTTCCAACGATGATTGTGTTGTAACTATTCAACATTGCAGCTTTATTTAGTAAAATGCTGTAAAAGGGTGAACTGTTATGAAGTATTAACGCAAGGTCCAATTAAAGTTGCATAAGCTTAAAATGCGTCTATTGAACTTTGATTCAGTTTTATAAATAAGCATCATTATTCATTAGAATTCGAAAAGGGGAAGTAGTCATATGCAGTGTATACGCATTTATTCAACGTTGCATAAACTTATGACTCGTCTGCTCTATTTAACGTTACTTAAGCTATAATGCCTGTATCCAACATTACATATGTTTTGTTTAAGTTTTTATTAATCGCTATAATGTATTTATGAATAAAGTTTTGTTTACTTCTTAAATAAAAGAATACAATAGATCTGAAGTGGGATGTGTGAAGAGTTTCAATTTTCACAATAAGCTGTTTTTTAGGATTCATTCCCAACTTGCATTCTCATGACGAACATAAAAAAAAGCAAACATATAGTTCCGGTAAGGACCAAAGGCACATTCACGTTGCAGCGCGTGAAACATAGATAGATAGATAGATAGATAGATAAAAAAAATTTATTTACAAAAGTTTATACATACATAATTATGGTTTTCATTAAAAAAAAAATTAAGATGTTTGACAATAACGTGAAACATGTACGAATACGTAAATATAGGAGCAAGAGCGTTTTTTCTAAATCTAAAAAGTACAATAACCATCTTCGATAAACGATATTTTTTTTTATACACTATCAGATCTATTTTCAAATGGAGCTTAAAGAAAGCATCAAAGATTTGCCAACACATATAATGTGTCCCACTGGCTCATCACTTAGTGCAGGTGTTAGTTGTTAGTAAGCACAATGGTACGAAAACAAAAACATGCACATAAATACATTATTACAATACAACACAGAAACAATTATGATCTAGGAGCACTGGTTCTAAAGAGAGTTTTTAAATTATTTCTATCTAAATTAAAGTCTATCAGGCTCTCATTCAAGTTATAAAACTTACTCATCCGTGTGAGAGGCTCATGCATGCCATAATTAGTTCTGTGGAGTTCAACATTCAAAAGTTCAGATCTTCGCAGGTGGTAAGACCCTCCGCGGTAGTTTAAGCCAATAGAAGCTAACAGGTCCGAAGCATCAATTTGTCCGCTGATAAGTACGAATCTCTAACGTTCAAATTTTTAAGAAGTAATTCTGAAAGCCTCTTACTAAAAATAAACTTTTTCAAGCATACCGCTAAAGAAAAGCTTCTATTTCAACGACAAAAGGGTTGGCGATCTCTCAGGCTATGCAAAAAGACACTTTAATAGACGTAGTGGCCAACTCTTTTGAGCAAGTTTTACCCATACCAGTAAGTTAAACTAAATTGATATCGTACTTTGACTTTGTTGGGTTGTGAAAATTTCGATATTAAACGTTAAAAATTATACTTATAAAAATGGGTTTCCGTTCAATCCCTAGGTAAATGTATCGATAGATTAAAAAAAAAACATGAAAACATATAATTAAATAATGTTAGTTTTATTCAAAACATTATACTGCATTTCTGCAAGTAATTTCCATAAAATTTTCTCCATGAATCTAATAATTAGAAATGTGCATCTCATCTAGCAGTGAACTGCCTGGTACCGTATAATGTACGACTAACTACTTCACTATTACAGATGAGGTGCTTGTACTATGAACATTTATTCAAACATTCACCAACTCTTCAACTCAACTGCATTATAGATAGAGATACTCTTTACAATTTCCATAGATAGAAGGTAGGTACGAGCAAGTAATTGACTTGCGTTGGCAACTTGTAATTGCTTTTAATAACATACGACTGGATTAACATTAAGAAAAAAACTGATTGGATGCGTGCTTGTCACTCAATGTCAACGATTTGCTCTAAATAATTATAGCACATCACTGCTTTGAATAGTTGTTGGTTGTTGTTGTTGTCATAAAACGCGAAAAACCAGTACACGCGTTTAAAATTTCCTTCGTCATCTCTTCATCTTTATGTCTAGAGGGATTGTGCTGCATGTTGTCTTGATTTGGATTTGCCTTTCAAGGTGCAAAGTGATTTTCACCAAAAAGTGGAGAAAATAGTTCGTCTCGAGCAAAGATGTGACAATCAATATGGCACATGTGAAAAAGGTTTTTTTTTTCAGTTTGTAGTTTTTTGAGATACGTCTGGGATAATTGGAAAAATGAATAAAGAAAACTTTATGCAAAAATGTACATACCCAAAGGTACAATGGTTTGTAATAATTGATAGACATGCATTTTCGAAGATGGAAGGTTCGATGATGGAAAGAAAGTGTTAACGACTTTGTTGACCCATAATTGCAATATTAACTTAAAATTTCTTTAAACTTACAATATTATAGGTAGATATTATTGTCATTTTTCAATTGTATCAATCTGAAGAGGAGGGAAATTTGAATCGAATGTAACAGTAAAAACATTCCCTATATCAATTGTGTATATTAGATAGTGACCAATCTTTGTTTAAATATAATTTTTGTAACGTCAAACGAAGCGGAAACCAATTAAAAATAGTTGTTCCTATTTGCAATTATTATTTAAGTTCCGTAATTGTTGAAAAAGAAATTGAAAAGCACTTCGCGTATTGTTCCTTATGACCACATGACCATATAGGCGATGTAAACATTATGTATATTGTAGTGGATTGTGACAGCACGCCCAATTCACTCCGGAAGGCGAATCAGCACTCCAAAACACCACTTCAAACATCCAATGGAATGTTTTTTTGTCACTCTCCGAGCCTTCTGAATGTAGAATGAAAAAGAATATAAATTATATTATGATAGAAAAGTCGAAAAAGGTGGTAAAAAAATCATTTCACTCCAAATAACAATAATGTCGAACTCCTTTTAAATAAAAAGTTTACTTTTTTCGGACTAAAGTTGCTTTTTTCGGAAAAAGATTGATCTGATTTGATCCATAGGCAAAACAGTTTTTTTTTTCGCCTTCAGATCAACTTTTCGGAGTTCCACATGAATCTCGATTTGTAACAAGATTTACACATACTTAAAAGAATTTATTTTCATTCTTTCAGACGAACATTTTAATTGTGTAGTGTGGTTTATTTTAATAGGAATTTGCAGAATTAAAATGATTGAAAACAATATATTGTGCGTTAATTTTGTTGTAAATTGTGCTCTTTGTCAATAAATTGAAGTATAGTTTATGATTAAAATCGCTTCTACAGAAATATACACAATACAATCAAAGAAAAAAAGCAACTTTTTTATTCAAGATCCATAGAAAGGAAAAAAGTTAACTTTTTCGTTTAAATCTGGCAAAATGAAAGGGATTCGACAAAAGAAGTATGGGCCTTATTGCGAGTGTCGTTTTTCTATCGATAAACGACTTTTGTCGATAGTCGAACATCGAAAATTTAATTTGGTATTGCGAATCTCAATTGTGAACGAAAAATTTTGTATAAGCTATCGATCTTTGTCGTTCACATTTTTCTGATCGACTGCTTACAACGAGTTTAATTTTCTCACCAAATGTATGTTGATTTCCTTTTAAATATGGTTTTATTGTTTCTAAAATAACAATTGTTTAAATGTCAGAGCAATATAATGATAAATTAAGGAAAATAAAACGCAACATATGAATCTTTATTTACCTAACATTATAGTATTACTCTTATAACTATTTCAAACAAAGAAAAGATGTAAATTAATAACAAATAACATGAAATAATTTTTTTTTAAGAAAACAAGTATTAAAACATTTATTGTAAGAAAAAACTATTCCTTCGATTTACTGATGAAAATTTGTTTGCTATCTGTCAAATGCCAAAATATAGGAATGACTGAAACATATGACAGTGATAAAACTGCAAAATAAAAAAGCCCATACGTTTGTAAGAAATGTCCCGACGAAATTCCCAACGATAAAATATTACAAGAGAACAAAATATAGGAATGACTGAAACATATGACAGTGATAAAACTGCAAAACAAAAAAGCCCATACGTTTGTACGAAATGTCCCGACAAAATTCCCCGACAAGAACAAAGGAAAATCTTCGTGTCATTTCACAGACACACAGCAAACAAGGTGCCTTGTATAGCTGATAGTTAGTGTAGTATAGATATTCAACGCTTATTTTAAAGCATTGCATATGATAGGACTGCGTTATAGTTGCATCATAAGAAAATTCAGCCAGTGTTACACAGTTTTTAGATGATTTCCAAGATTTCTAAAGTTTTCTGTTTTAATTTATCTATTAATTGGAAATACTTCTTTACTCAATTTAAGACTAAAAAGTATTTTTTTCCTACATGTACTATCACTGGCACTACCCCAAATGCCAAAATATAAGGTTTATTCACAATAAGCGTTTTCGTTATTCACAGTAATAGATATCTCTGTCGATCAAGTTACACAATACCAAAACGAAAATTTATCGATGCTTTCGACTTTTATCGCATCGAAAGTTAAACGACACTCGCAATAAGGGCCTATGTGAAAGAAACAAACAACAACACATATACACGAACCCTATTTTTGGTAGTAATCATAGCTATTTCTGAAAAAGAGTCATCACATGTTGTTGGATTATTCACGTTCTCAAAAAAAACTTATAATTACTTTGAGTAGAAAGCATAACATATTTCTGTGGACAAGGGGGCTAGAAACCCATTTTTGTAAAAACGTCCTCAGACTATTCATGCTGGTCTACAGTATTTAGAGAAGATTTTGAAGAACTATTTCTTTGTATAATAAGTGTTTAATATACTTTCTATTTTGCTGATATTTGCAGCAACGGCGAAACGCATTTAAGAGTATGTACATTTACTCCAATTAAGTCCTATTCGGCTTTGTAAGTCTCCGCTGTTACGCAGCCACTAAGAAAACCCGAAATAAGTTTAAACAACTAAGGTCCAGTTTGTTTAATTTTGTCTTTAGTTCCTCATTGAGGAAAAACTGAATGATGCCATTGATTCTTGACATTGATTGTAATATGTCAATTATCTGGTTTCAAAAATTATGTTTTTCATCCTTGAACACATTTATTTGCATTCCAATCCTTACAATCAATCGAAAAGATTGTATCATTTGTTTCTTGTAATATTGACTTGAAAAAAAAAAATAAAAACAACTGTAAAACTGAATGCAAACATTCAAATGCTTAACAGCATTTAACGTAATTTGTTTGGTTAACCTGGTTTGCTTTGAAATTCTTAACAAACATCAATAATACTAGACTGAATCGAAAATTTTCCAGAGCATTTTAAGCAGCATGACGCTTTGAATAAAACTTATTTAATATAAATTCAATATTATGGATGGATATATACAAATTTGTATATCTTCTCTATAGTTGGTGAATGTTACCCGATAAATGTTTATTGTTCAAAAAATTCCCCCTACTGTTTTCGAGAGTTCACCTTCTCCGAACGAAATGCAAACGTCATTCCAGTTAAAATGTTCACTTAGTTTTTTGGAGGCAAAGGAGTAGAAAAAGTTTTAAAACGTAAAAAGATATATGTTTATTTTTTGTCAACAAAAGTAAATAATAGTCACGAATGGGTCGCACAAACTTGCTCTTGTGGCAAGTTACCAAGAGCTTAAAAGAACCTTCCACAAAATTATTGTATATGAAAATTTTTCTTAAATTCTTTCAAATAATTGTATAAGAATTAATTTAAAAAAAATAAAAATAAGAAAAATCAATAACTTTGAAAATCAATTTATAATCAAACGACCAGTTTTTGAAAAAATCTACTTTTTTGAAATATTTTTATGAAAACAATTGAGTATGCCAATTTTAGCAATTAAATAATATTCATGCGGAAAACAAAATTTAAAAAAAAAATCATCAATTGGTATTAAAATATTTAATTTATAAAAAAAAAAATCTCTAATTAATATAACTTTTTTAGAAAAGTTATAAAACAATTAGGTAAATCATTATCGTTCGGCTATCTAGGCCTTTCTATAAATGAAATTTGGTAAAGATCCGCAAAATGGTTACCGAGAAAGTCAAAATTTAAAAAAACCCTTAATGGCAGGTACCGTTAAAACTGTTTTCTAAGAATAATGGTTAAAACAGTCTAAAAGGTCAATCAAGGTAATGTCAAGTTTAATCAAAATCGTTAGAGCCGTTTTCGAGAATAACAGTTTCTTCATAACCGTTATACGGCAGGTACCGTTAGTTTTAGGCCTAGAACGAAAAATCCAAAAACCCATCTGACGGTCATCCTAAATACCCTACATACTAAGCACGAATTCATAACTTGCCTTAGTACCTACATATAATCGCAAGTAAAAAGAATGCTGATTTATACCATTTGGTAATATTGCTTAAATCTGTAAAGTATTAATATGTCGATTTTTTTCTCACACTCCAGAAATGTTTTAACATACAGCAAGAATTAAAAACATCCTTCAAAATTGTACCAGAGCAGCTACATTTTGGATCTCTTTGTTTTAACTTTGCACGTATTCTTTTGTCTCGTTTTTTTTTCTATTCTAATATCCGCAATAAGTATAAAGTTTTCCTCGTCGCTAATTTTTAAAATCTTTTTTACTTATCGAATATATTTTAAAAACACAATTTTTTAGTATAAAATATTTTCTTAAAATTTTCAATTTCTTGAAACGAAATGTCATTTGGGGAGTGGTTGTAGAAGCTGAAACGTAGTTTAAACAGGTGAATACTTTGGGTCTACCACGATATCTAGAAATTAATTATCTAGAAAGTAAAAATCTCGAATATGAAAATCTCGAAAACAAAAATCTAGAATGGAAAAAATCTCGAAAACAAAAATCTAGAAAATAAAATCTCGAAATGCCAAAATCTAGAAAAAAAAATCTCGAATGCAAAAATCCAGAATATATGTTTGAATTTTTGAGGCAATGTTTAAAATTCGCGCGAATTTTAAACATTGTCTCAAAAATTCAAACATACATTCTGGATAACTTACTTCTCCTTAACAAACTTAAAGTTGACAAGTAAAGTTATCAATCATACAATTGCACATTGCTACTCATGCACCTGTGAGAACAGTTACCCATCTAAACACATTGTCAATGAAACTGTAAGAACATCCACAGTAAATTCAGTATTATTAAAATTAGTCTAACGTGAGCTTATTGTTTGCAACTATTTTTCTTGCTCAGAAAATAAAATATTGGGTAAACTGATGTATTTGTGTTTTATTGAGTTTTAACTGTTAAAAATACAAAAAAAAAAAATCTCGAATTTTTATTTTTTTTTCGATATTTTTTTCTAGATAGAGTCTTAAAATTAGTCTAACGTGAGCTTATTGTTTGCAACTATTTTTCTTGCTCAGAAAATAAAATATTGGGTAAACTGATGTATTTGTGTTTTATTGAGTTTTAACTGTTAAAAATACAAAAAAAAAAAATCTCGAATTTTTATTTTTTTTTCGATATTTTTTTCTAGATAGAGTCTTTCGAGATTTTTGTTAATTCTGGATTTTTGTGGATTCGAGATTTTTGCGTTCTAGATAATTTTTTTTATTTTCGAGATTTTCGGCATTCGAGATTTTTGGCATTCTAGATTTTGTCATGATCCCGAATACTTTCGGTTAACTTAAACTAAAAATTCAACGTAGTTCAAGGTTTAATCGAAACTGTAAAACCGATAACATTGTTGAACGTTTAAACTAAAAGTGGAGTTTAATCGTTGACTTTGACACTGGAGGTAAGTTGACAATTTTCTTATTCACCTAACACTTTAAACTTTTTCTTTAAACTTCAACACTGTAAGTTGTATGTCAATTCAAAGTTCAACAAGAAAGTATAAATAAACCGTTTAAAGTATGTCAGTTAAGAGTTAACTTTTCGCAAATAATTGTTGGTCTTACCTACCCAAAAAAAAAATATGAAATATCATTTGTTTACAAGCAATAAATCTTTTTGTTTTCTATTCTTTTTTTTTCTGTCATAACTATATTGGCAATCGAAATAAATTCCTTAGAAAACAAAACCACAAAACTATATTAACGTCACTTACATTACAATTCCCAAAAACAAAGATTATTGCCCGCATGACTAAACTTTATGTCAACTGAAGAACTTGAAGGTTATACATCTTTTAAGAGATTTGGTAACGAGCCAATAAAATAAATTCATACAAGTAGAAGTCAAGATAAAAGTACCAATATGGTATGAGAAAAAAAAACCTCAATGACATCTTCAATTCGACGCCACTTACATTTAAGTGGATTTTTTTTTTGTATAAATATTTAAAAAAAAATACCAACTTTAGTTTCTTGACAACTTTTAACTTACTTCGTAATAATTCATAGAAATTCCATTTCCAAAAAACAAAGATTGTAAAATACATTATCTGAGCTCTTCATACCGAAATGAGTTGATTAACTTTTTGAAATGACAAATCACTTGTGAAATACGATGACATTCTAAATTTTTCCCAATTCCTATATAAAGAATCTTGTCTGTTGAAGACGTACAATCTCTTTTACATTTTCCATTGAAGAGCCTTCACTTCATTGTGAGGAGATGTAATGTAGGTTGAAAGAAATAATTAAATTTATGAAAAATTCTACTTTTTCACGACGAAGATCACGATTTCTTGTCTGTCTGTAGGTACAGAAAATTCAAAAAAAAAAAAAAAGATAAAATAATTCATCTACACCACGAAGCTCTAAATTTCATAAAGTAAAACAAGAGCCATCCATCTATTTGTGTCCGTCTCTAGTTGCAGCTCTGATATGTATGTATGTTATTAAAGATTTGTAGTATCTGTTCTGTACGCTGTACCCAAGTTTTATATGGTGTTGTGTTAAACAACAACTTTTAACAGCAAATAACACCAACGAGTAACCAATCATTGGGATAGAATTGCTCAAAACTTGGTTACTCGAGTGCACTGAACTTTATGCAAGTCAAGCTAAATACTTTAATCTATACGTTGCACTGGAAGACTAACTGCTATCTGAGTATCTGATTCTGCTGCTGCAATTTAAAGCAAAAACAAACCCAATACCACCACCGTCAAGTGGGACGCTGATGACAGCGGACCACGGGGCTCGGCGCGTTGCGGCCGATTTACAAGAAGACAATAATCATTGTGAGAGTGACCATTGCATCTTTTGTTGCTTAAGAATATAAAAGCTTTTGATTTACAATGTTTTGGTGATTTTATGTTTGACCCTTCAGTAATCCAGCTATCCGGCTTAAGTGACAAGCAGAATCAACTAGCTAAACCCACTTTACGCGCTTAACCCAGAAGCGATGTCTTAAAATTTAAAAAAAGTGTATGTAGTGATTGATATAAGCGATATTGTTGACATGATCTCGGCAGAGCATTTGAAATAAAGTGAAGTTCTTGAGAAGTTTCTAAGAAGTTTGAGCTAAGGAAAACATCCCAATCATTCATGTATCCTGAAGAAGAAGATTTTGTAAAAGTGGGGACATAATGGCTTGCAATTTCTTCCAAAATGAAAGTCGAAATTTTTGTGACACTAATCGGAAGAATTTACCTCAATAATAAGTGCCGGTTTCAAAATAAATGGTCTACGTGGGGCGACGAGTAAAGGCCGAACGAAATAAAGCCAAACTGAAAACTGTAGGTGTTTGGTATAGCAGGTGTATGTGTCTATTCAAATAATTTCCATTATTAACAAACCCTGGGTGGCCTGGCTCGATCATACCTTGAGGAACAAATTAAAGCTCTTGGCGGGAGTTAAAGTTTTGCTCATGCATATTTAAAAAAATATTTTAAAAACGAATCCAATTGATATGAGTTACGATTCATGCAATTGATATAAATTACGTCTCATCCATTAAAACAGCCCATTTGGAACAATATTTTTGAAAAACAGTTTTGTACGGAAAAAAACTTATAGGTATAGATGAATTTACTTCGACATGCATTTGGTTGATGTGTAAGCATTTCCAAGTTTGTTTCGTACCTGCGTAGTACAATTTTATTTCAAATAGGTTTTTTATTTTTTTTGCAATAAAAGAGAGAAGGTGATAAAGTTTTAGGTCGGGATGACGGACGTCATGAAATCTCCTTATCTTAGGCCCCTATTACGGTTGTCAAATATCAAAACGATAATTGATGTCATTCAACAAAATTGATCCATCGGTATTATAGTTGTCAAATATCAAAATTTTTGATAAACTAAGTGCCACTCAGATTTCAGATCTATTGTGAATAGTTTTATTGACTAAATTGGTATTATCGTTGTCAAAAATATTGGTGTTTATCAAATTTTCAGTCAAACGCAAATTCGCTGTTGATAAATTATTTTGCTAGAACTAATTGGTTTTTTTTTTGTAAGAAAACGCAGTGTATTGTTCACTTTTATATTTATTTATACAATATACAATTATAACTGTTCGGTTAACATATTTTTATTAAAATTCACTTGCACAGGCTGTTTTTTTTGTTGTTGTTTGGTGTGCAAATAAGAGGTACATGTATGTATGTACGTACATTGTACCTACATAATGCACATTTCCTTTGCCTGTTCCATTATTTCCACAAAATGTTTTATCATTATTTTATTTAACTTTTTTACAACACAAATACCTATAATAAAAAAGACCAGTGATATTTACTTTATTTACTCGAAAATAAATTAAAACAATAAAAAAAAGCAATCCAATCACAAATGAAAAGAATAGAAAACTGAAACGTCAAACAAAATGCCCGTTCACAAGAGAATTTTGTTAATCATTCACAATAGATCAAAAATTTATCAAACGACAATCATAATACCGAAATTTTGTTAGATTGATAAATGTTATCGTCTATCAAACAACTGATCTTTGACAACCGTAATATGGGTGTTAAAGTAAATAATAAAAAGTCCTTTGGACTCAAAACGCTTCTTTGGTAGACACCAACTTCGATTATTAAATTTTCAGTGATTCCAAGTGATGCAACTTAATTTTATTTTGATTTGCTCGTTCTTATCATCCGCAGGTAGATTTTTGAAACTTCCCGTTGACTTAGGTCATTTATGTTGTTGACATCATCAACAATAACTTTAAATTCATTATCATCGGTTCTTTTAGTCATGCTAGACTATTTGTGCACAATAAGCACTTTGTGCTTTTATTATTATTATTTATTGGCCTTGTTTGGTTACGAGTGCACCTGTGCTCGTAACCTATTAATTTACAATAACTGCAGATTTGCAGTATTTTGATTTCCTGATAATTTCAATTATTATGAAATTATTATGAAATCATAAATTTATTGCCCTAGTTATGTAGGTAGTTTGTAAGAATATTTTGTATAAATAAGAATAAGAAAGAAATAAAAATTCATTATATCACTGCAATTGTACCAAGCCATTCTTTTACCCTGATGTGAGGCTGCATCAGGCAATTGTATATATAGTTAAAAAAGTCTGTGTAAGATTTACATGGTCCTTCGATCCAACGCAGGATCGCACCTACTAGTTAAAACAAAGTTAACTTGGGTCCCAAAACTCCGCAACTGAGGCAGCCAGTCAACAGTACACAGCTGCAAAGACGATCTAACCAGTGCAACAGCTGAGAAAAATCGTGCGAAGTTCACTACAGGGACCACAGAAGCAATACAGTCCACTAAGAAGAGGAGAAGATCAGCAACATGAGTGATATAGACGAGATCGCATATAACCAGACTCTAATTACCGATGAAGTCCAACGATTTTGGATCAACTTTCGGAAAGATGGAGAATCCAGATACTCAGCAGAGTATTTTAAAAAGAAGCTCGAGAAGTTGGAGCAGTATTGGACAGAATTCCAGAGCAATAACGGGTTTTTGGAAAAGCAGCGCAACAGTAATCCACAGCATGAATATTTTTCCAAAAAATATTTTGAACAATTCCAAACCAAATACTTTGAAATCAGGGATACATTCAGAGAGAAAAGTCAAGCACTCAAAGACAAATCTCAAACAACTATCCCACAACTTGAAACAAAAACAACGCAGCAGTTACTACAAGGACCACCAAGGATTCAACAAAAAGCACAACCAATTGCCCCTATACAAGACACATCCCAAGGATCAGGACTAGTCCTAAATCAGCAACCAAAGGAGAATTCATCAATCACAGAAGGAGATGACCTTCGGAAAAACCTCAACAATTCAATAAGGTTCAAAAGGTTGAACCTAATCAAAACCAATTTCAGACGAATAACGAGAAACCTAGACTTAAATCAGAATGCAGTCTATTTGTCATTTAAACTTGATCAAATTCAAGAATGTTGGAGAAAGCTGGTGGCGATTGACGACGAGATCATGTCTTCATTAGAAGAAAGTGATTTCGATCAGGAGTACGTCTCCAACAACGAATTCATCGAGTTGGAGCAAATATATCAACACGCATACATCCAAATCAAAGAAGCGGAACAGCTTCAACATAACCCGGAGCCAGTGACTCCACAACCCTCAACATATCGCGAAATAAAACTTCCAACCATAAACATACCTTCATTTACAGGAAAATATGAAGACTGGACATCTTTTTGGGAATTGTTTGATCGACTGATTCATCAAAACAGATCATTAAGTAACGTTGAACGGATGCAGTACTTAAAAAGCAACCTGAAGGGAGAAGCAGCTCGGATTATAAGCCACTTGTCACCTACAGCAAACAACTATACAACCGCCATAGAATTGCTAACGAAGAGATTTCAAAATCCAGCAGCTTTGGTCAACAATTACATCCAAAAACTGCTTACCTTGAAATCAGTGCGAAATGAAAATGCGTTCGACTTGAAAACAATCCTGTGCTCGTAACCTATTAATTTACAATAACTGCAGATTTGCAGTATTTTGATTTCCTGATAATTTCAATTATTATGAAATTATTATGAAATCAAAATACTGCAAATCTGCAGTTATTGTAAATTAATAGGTTACGAGCACAGGTGCACTCGTAACCAAACAAGACCAATAAATAATAATAATAAAAGCACAAAGTGCTTATTGTGCACAAATAGTCTAGCATGACTAAAAGAACCGATGATAATGAATTTAAAGTTATTGTTGATGATGTCAACATATGTCTCGTGGTTGTCAATTGAATATCTTTGCTAATCAACGAACAACAAACTGCACATCTTCCATTCTGATTCTTACACTCTGGATTGTATCTGTATGGTTGTTTTAACCTAAACAGGCACGAACTGGTCATCAGCAAGTCAGTATAACGACCATTAAATACCCGGTTAATGAATGGTAACTATCGCAGTTTCGCGTATGACCCTTTCCCTAAATTGAGTGAAAGTAAGTTTCCCTCCACAGATTAAGGATTTCGTCACGCCTGATAACGCTTTTGACTTTCTCGGCTTCTTCAATTGTAATGTTGAGAGTTCTTCATAGCTTAGTATGGCTGTAAAACAAACCCTACTGTTGTCATCTGTGAGGAAGTTTCTCTTCACCTTCAAGAAAACTTGCATGTAAAACAGAATATGGTCACACTAAACATTGTTCCGTGTGTAAGGTGGGAATGAAAAGGAGGCGGTCGAAACATCATTACAAACAGCATCAGAGTACCGTACCAAAGTTAGTTATTCTGTTCGATAGTTTTTTTTTTTTTTTTTAAGTTTTGAGTTCGTTTTGTTATCTGGGCCGCAGTAAATGTTGATCCGTACAATACAACGACTACTAGGTATACATTGATAGTTGCTGTTATTGTTGGTGATACTGTTTCTGTTGTTTTGCGGAACATTCTATTCTTTTTGTCTGGCTGAATTCCAAATGAAAGGGACACAAGAAGAATATTGCAGGCGACAACGGCGCATTTGAATTAATTGAGGGAAAATGTTTACGGCAATTACTCCAGAATCAGTTATACGTCGTTGTTTTATAGCGGAGACTGAGTGGAAGAAAAACCAGTAGGTATAGTCGTTGTACTATCATCAATAAACTCCCACGTGGACAGACATTTTCTCTAATTGCAAACTCGTATAACTAACTACAAAGCCAGCCAGCCAGCCAGCATAAATAGTAACAGAACTTTTGGGTAAAGTTTTTGATATTTGACAAGGGAAATTGGGAACCAAATTAGGGGGAATCAATTAGTTCCATTTCAATTAAGCCTAACACAAGTTGAGTGATGTGTCTGAAGTTTTTTGGAAACTATTGGTAGATAGGTACGACAACGAATACTTAAGTGGGAAGTAGAAGTGTTTTGAGTTGGTCCATAGGTACCTAGATAGTAATTAGCTAAATTCGTTTTGTTAAAGGATTATGTACTAATTGGGTGGATTTAGATTGCCAAAAGGGTTGTCGGACGTATACTGAGTGTTTTCCTACCCTGGGGACAAATATTTCTTTGACAATATTATAATTTTAGCCCTCTACTGCATAAATTATTGCTAAAAATCAAAACAAAAATGAAACAAAATAAAAATCAGTTTTTTTTTGTCGTATAAAGACATTCTTCATAAGATAGTGGTAGCTCAAGATTCTTATAAGAATATATATATTTTTTATTTTTATAGAGTATTGTAAGAAACCAACTAATGAAAGTTAAAAAAAAACTGATGAAAACTATTTTTGTCCGCACTATACCAATTATCTGCAAAATCCTCATGTTTTATATTTTGTATTACTCGGGCCTATTTCTCATCAATTACGTTGTAGTACACTGATATTGTGTACTACAACTTTTCTGGTTCACAAAAACAATTTGGCCCATTCACAAATTGTTCCAATATTTGCAGTAAACTACATTCGTGTAGTAAACCTGTAAACATCATCTACATTGTTATTATGAAACGGAAAAGATGTTAAACAATTGTCAGTGTAGGTACTGAAGTTTAGCTGATGTAGTTGATGAGAAATAAGCCCCTGATGCTGATACAAGTTTTGTATCTGCATTCCCTCATGTTACTACATATATTTAATTTTGCCTACAACTTGTAAATAGAATATAATAAAAAAAAAAAAAAATCTGGTTCAATGTAATTATAAAGTAAATTCTTTAATGAAACTAAAAATAAATGACACGACTATAATACTGGATTGAACATGTTTGATTGTTATAAAGCTGATGGCTTTATTGTTAGTGCTTTTATCTATTTATTTTTTGTAATTTTATATTGCACCAAATATTATAAATAAATAAATGAATTGATTGTTATATTAAAACTCTTTTTGTATGAATTCATAACTTGCCTTAATTACATATTATAATCGCATGTACAAAAATATTTGGGATTCGTTGAGATTTTGGAGATCTTGGAGATTTCGGCAAAACAAATTTGTATTGGAGATTTTGTCCTATGGGCTTTTCTTCCTATTGGGATTCCAGAATCATATATCTTTTAGGATTTTGTCCAATGGAGATTTTTTTTTTGATTTCGGGTTATTCCTCAAAATTGCATAAATCATTCAAATTATAAAGTGTCAAACTGACTGAAGGTGTTGATATTAAACTCACTCAATCGATTTGTTTTGACGTAAGTCCAACGTATCGTGTTTATACTACGTATATTATTTACACAAAGGTTTCACGAAACTAACAAAATGTTTATGAAATGTGTCCTACTTCAGAGGCTCATGATCAGGGATAAGACAGATTTTCAAAAGAGCAAAATAAAATATCAAAATAACCAAAAAAATCATTTGTTGACAAAAAAATAAACAAAAAATTAAAAAAAATCTTTTAGTCTTGAAAAACCATGAGTTTTTTCGCAACAATCTCACAACAATTACGTCTTTTAATAGCGCTTTAAAACTGATCAGAGATTTTTTCTTTGAGTGGGAAATAACTTAACTTTTTGGTGGGAAATTATTTCATTCTTATGGGTAACGTTACACTTTTCATACAAAATGCACATATTGCACTGTTGGAGACACCGAGAACTAAAGTCGCCCAATTTTCAGTTTTATATCGGTGCAGGGAACTAACTTTACGGGAACTAACTTCACCACTAGTGGAAACTATTTTCACTTTTTTTTTGGTGAAGTAAATTCACTCTAAAGGTGAGAACTAATTTCATCTGAAGATTGTGTGAAGTTAATTCCCATCTACAATTTTTATATTACAGGAGATATAAAGCTGAAAACATAAGGCGACTTTAGCTCCCGGTGTCTCCAACAGTTGAGATTGGTAAGGGGGGGTATGCTGACCAACTGCAACTCCCCTGCTTGGCCCACTACAGAATTTGGTGTGGATGCAAGATCCCACTCAAAGTGGGAATTAACTTAACAAAAAAAAAGTGAAATTAATTCCCACTAGTGGTGAAATTAGTTCCCGTGTGAAGTTAGTTCCCTGCACCTTTATATCTCCTAATTAGTGCTCACCTTTAGTGAGAATTTACTTCGCAAAAAAACAATTAAATTTGTTCCCACTAGTGGTTCTCATATGAAGTTATTCCCGTGAAGTTAGTTCCCAGCACCTGTTTTCGTTGCTTCTAATTATAGTTTAGGTAAAGTTCATTTGCTTCAGTGTTTTCACTTTTCATATCTATTATCGGACGCAAATAAAACTTTAAAAACATTTTTCCAAATCATTTTCCCCCAAAATGTCTTCTCTATTTTGACTAAAATCTCAAGAACTTCATATCGTGCATCCTTAAAATCAAAAAAGTGTGATTTATTTTTGGTACTGTTTAAAAACCATTTTCTTTAAATGGCCTCTATTCTGTAAGTTTTCAAAAATATTTTTCTCTGTATCTACTAAAAAGCCAAAGTTGCTTTGAATATAAGCTAGCTGGGTTCTTACAGCAACATATAATGTATGTTTTCTATTAAATCCTTGGCAAATATCAAACAGATTGCGTAGTAACTTTATATTTGCTCAAAATATTTTGTCAAAAAGACGCGAAATGTATTTGTTTAAAGTCTAGAGCTGTATTGAACTGCGCAAAAAAGGCAAAAGTGAACAAAATCCTATTACTGCTCATGATTAATTGCGATTCCCATCCGAAATTAACCAAATGTGCGAAAAAAAATTTAAAAAAAAAAATTGTGTCCCTTATGAACATTATACGCGCTTTCTGATTTCAGTTCGCATTGAATACTCCGATAAATTCAAGAAAACTCCGAAAAATTTAATTCAACAAGATACTCTTCTGGGATTATTAAAAAATAATTTCAATTTCTCGTTTGACATGAAACTGTTTTATTGTGTGAATAACTCAGAAAAAATCTTCCAAGTATTATAGAACGCATCTTTTGCGTTTAGCAAATCTTCATTATGGCAAATATTTTTTTTTTAACTAACAATGTTTATAGCATCGTCAAAAATTAAGTTCATAATAATTTTTTTAGAAACATCAAATTCCAAAATTTACGGGGACAATCAAACATAAAACAAAGATCACACTCTGAGACCTCACTACAACTTTACGGATACACATACATGAATCTAACAGCAGTGATATTTGACTTCTAATTTTATCGGTTGCGTTAAGATGTTTTAACCTTACCCTACTACAGATATCTTTTCGAAAAAACACATGTAGTGCGTTTAATTTTCACGTAAGAAATTATTAAATTATGAAAATCCTTGTTTCAAAAACCTAGCATGGATGCTGTTAGTATTTTTTCATACGTCAAATTAAGCATGAAGTAAGATACCCATGTTATATGTCAATTAATTTGTGACATACTCTGTATGTACTCTGTATGACATGTGACACTTTGAATCTAGAAATTGCCGTCTGACAGGGAAACAACACATTTTCATGAAAATGTCTCTAATGTTCGAAATCGACATATTATATTATATCATTATGAGACACTGACATCTCATAGAAATGTTTATTAACGTTTACGATGATGATGGCGTTTGTGAATTCGCGTGCTTTCTTTTCGTCAATTTAATTATGTCTACTTATTTTTTTTTTATAAAAAGACGTTTTCGTCAAACAATAAAAACGTGCAAAGATTTCTTTAATTGCTTTTGAAAGAAGGCAAGAAGATCTATTTAGCTTTATAGCTATGCTGAGACCTGAGAGTTGCGTGTTTATTGCTGAAGGTGTGTTAAGGTGTAAAAGACGAAAACAAATCGCAAGAAAATAAGTCTAAATGACAGAAATTGCAGAGTGAGAGGAGGATTGGCAGTGACTAGCTTAGTAGCAAAGCGAATAAATGAAAAAAAATTGTATAATCTATGCCTTGCACGTAAATGTCAAAGCGATGATGGGGGGGGTTTTTTTTTTGTTTAATTTTTTTCTTTGAGATATTCGAACAAAAGGATTCTATTTTTGTAAGAGAATGTCACACATATAGGTATATATAGCCGACCGACGTGTGTAATTATTTTTTATTAATTTTTTAATTGCACAGCAGCGGCGCGACACTTGTATTTATGAATGGTGTATGAAAAAATTCATATTTTATGATTTTAAGTAATTTTATGTTGTTGGCTTTTAAATGTATGGTTATATTTTGCATATGGATGCGTTATGCAGTTGTTTTCATATTGTTTTTGTATTTTTTATTATTTGTCAATTTAAATCAAAGACTTTACAGATAGCTAACTTTGCCATCATATAGAATAATTTTCTTTTTTCTTCATCATTAGTATAGGTTATTGAATATATATGGCATAAAATATTTGTCACTCTCTCATTGACGCATCATTACATTGTTTTTCGTGTCATTAATATCTAAATTGATTACTTTAATCTGTTAAAAAATTAATTAACAATGTTAATAAGTTATCTCAATTTCTGATGAAATAGCACAATCTGGGTGGCTAATTCAAGAAGAACAAGAAGAAAAAAACGGGAAATACTTCAGCCAAATGCTTTAGAGTGCCTGCTAACGTTGGTTGATGGTCACAAAAGATTTTTTTTTTTTTTTTTTTAATTTTGAACCCACAAACAGATACATAAGTAGCGCAGTGCCTGTCGCTTATTCGGGAATTAATTAAATATTTTTTAGCTTATCAACATTTTCTGCCGCCTTGTTTTTTTCGGGTCTCAAAATTAGCTACTTGCTATCAAACTTAAATAAATAAAACCTTTTCTTATTCAAAAAAAAGTAAAAAGTCATTAAACAAATATTAACATAAATAAATAAAGCCTAAATAAATATCTCTGCTTCTTTAGCCAAACAGTTTTTTTTTTAGATGAGGACTTTTCGCTTTGGAGGCACAGATAATCTTCTTCAGTGTACATTTCCAAAACAGTTGTTCTTACAATAAAAGTTATGATAATTTCTGTCAGCATCATATCACACATAATAGAGTTACATAGATATCGCATGCAGTGCAAGAAAAAATTTCAACTTTTTCGAATAAATAAAGCAGATGGTATGTAAACCATCCAACCAATATCAAACCAGTGAAACAAAGAACGAACTTTCAAAAAACAGATCTAACTGCAAATTTACAGTTTTACAAGATGGAGTAGGTGCCTACTTACTTTTTTTTATTAAAAAAAATTTCATTTATTTTTTAAGCGCTCACCTGAGCAATCGAATCCAATTATTTTCATTCTCAGTTTTTTGGCAGAAATAGTTTAAATTTCACTGAGAATTTGTGTTTATATTTCAGAGCATACGGAAATCTTGTATATCTTAGGCCCAGTTTTTCAGTGCGAGATTATTCCAGAATCTGATAGAAATACGTTTTTTTTAAGCCAGTTTGAGATCTTGAATTAATTCAGATTTAACTCACCAATTCTAGCTTGGTCAACTCTGAGTAAACTTGGGATAAGAGTTAATTCGAGGTTAAAATAACCCTGAAATAATCTCGCACTGTAAACCTGGGCATTAGAAACATAAACTGGGTTAATCTGTCAATAAACTAAAATTTAAATTAACACAAACAACAAACAACAGGGCTAGGGCAGGCACATGCACATGAAAAATGCAAACCAACAACGAACTTGGCGAACCAATATAACATCATTTGAATAATCAACCAAATACGTTGCAGTATGTATCAAACATGCCGTATCGAACTAGGACATATTAGTAAATCCCAGCCGATGTGAAATTGGTAATTTTTGTGTGTACTAGATGCGATATCTATGTAGCACTATTTTATCTGTGATCATATTTTTAAACAAAAATTTATTTACCAAACAAATTTTCATTTTCAAGGTTAATTTTTTAACAGTTGTTTTCTTTCCTTAGGTATTAAGAGTAATTTTTTACGACCTTATTAAGTACCTTCGTTTTTGTGGGTTTGTGTGCTTTAAAAAATATATTACCTCGTTAATTTTAACCTTGTCCCAGACTAACATATTGAGAACAATGCAACCTTGGCTACAGAACCAAAATGTTTCGCTATAAATTTCTAAATAATAATATCAATAAATTTCACGCCAAAACCATTTTATTTTTCATGATTCATGTTTGTAACAAAATAATAATTTAAAAAAAACTTGAGAGGTATCTTTTAAAATTAATATTTTTTGTATCTTTTGCTGTGTATAAATAAAAGAGATATTTTTGTATATATACCATTTAAAGTAAAATGTTGCTACTTTCAAGATTGTCCGTACAAAGTTATTTGTTGGATTTTAGTCGTTCGTTACTGATGAGCAGGCTACTTATATAAGGATCGATTTCGATAAAGAAAAGGCAGTTAGGTTAACAATTATTTTCGAAGTCGTAAGAATAGCAATATTTCTATTTGCTATTATAGATATTAAATACATTTGGATTCGTGCAAAAAATGTCTAAAGGTTAATGGAAACAGAGCTGGGAACATTATTTCAAAAACGTGTGGTTATTTACAGTGCGTCCGAAGTTGTGCTCAAGGGTAAACTGATAGGCATTCCTTGAAGTATGGGCCAAGTATGTTAAAAGAATTTAAAACGTATTTTTCTTTATTTGATTAGCTATTTTTAAATGGTTTTACAATACTTTTAGCTTGAGCTCTTCGTTCAAGCTTTACTAATGCAAAACCCAACTATGTTTCAGCACCTATATTTAGTGATCATGTTTCCACAGGGGTATTCTATTCAGATAGAATAACCGGGTACCTGGTTATTTAGGTACTCGGATACCCGAGTATCAAGGAAAACTGCTTTAATGGGTGTCCCACTAGGTCAAATTACCCGGTTTCGCGGGTAACAAGTTAAAATTAAAAATTATTTCTAGTAATTACTATCACCCTTATTAATAAACGCATAATAGCGAATGTATAGTCCTTATTAAGCCTCCGTAAGCAAAAATCTTATTCATGAAACTTTTGGACGTGCAATAGAGGCAAAATAAGGTATTTCGTATTGGGGAGGTTGAATAGTGCAAAAATAGGGATGATTTGGCATCGAAATTTCCCATTGAAGAATACAATGATTATCAAAACAAACATTTTTTTTTAGTTTTTTTTTAACAGTATAACTAGCACTCAATAATAAGATATATATACAACTCCAACAACTCACAAATTAACACAGCTCAATAAAAAGAACAAAATCGTTTTATACGGTTCGCTGTGTCGTGGACTCATGACATACAGTTGCTCCCAAAATAAAACCAACACAAATATTACACAAGTTACATATTTTATTTTTTTTCTATTAATTAAGATCAATTTTTGTAATAAGCCCTCTAAAAAATGACATCATTAACATAAAAAGTAAAAGACGTGTTTTTTTTTTATTGAGGTATGATTATCTTGGAAGCAACTGCAAATAATAATAAATTTCCCATTTTTGTATTCTTTTTTTTTTGTAAGCGCATTTTAACTAAAATGTCTTGGGGATTTTTTTTTGTAAATTATAGCTTATTCACTGTGTGACTATGCTCCCGTACAGAAGGAGAATAGGTTATTTTAATAAATAAGGATGTATATTTATATCTCTTTTTCAAAAGCTTTTACAAATCCTGGAAAAAATATAATGATAAAAGTACGAGTAAAAGTATGTATAGTTATACCAAAGAACGTTTCAAAACATTTTATTCAGTAGGTAGTCCCAAAAATAAAAACAAAGGCGCAAAATTTTAAACGATTAAGCATCATACTAGAACATATTTAGGATCATACTAGGTTACAAAACAGTAGTTTTTTTAACCTAGTAAGATGCTTAATCGTTTAAAATTTTGCGCTTTTGTTTTGAAATTTAAAATTGAATTATTGAATTATTTAAAAAAAAATGATAATTAATAAAACAATTTTTTGAAAATTCATAAATTCTTGGTTAGAAAAACTTGCTTAGTGTTAATTTTTATTTGATAGGTCTTTGTTTGTGTGTAAGCATACTAGCAAAGAAACATTTTCTTTCAACATCGAAAAGAGCCTTTCTGAAATGGGGGTTATCGGCTTTTCCGGTAGTATGGGTCAGCAGACGGAAAACCCATTTCTTCTCAATCCATTACCTAGATTTTTTTTCTGTTTGCTTTAATGTGGCGCTCTTTCTTCTTTTTTTAAGTATACAGAGGTTTTAATATAAAATTATCTTTTTCAATACCATAAATTGCGTATCTTTGCGCAGTTACTTTTTCATCATATTTTAATAAAAAAAAAAAAAAAAAAATCAGCACATTTAATCCATATTATTTTTTTTTTTTATTTTATCCATTTTCAGGCAGCTGCTGGTACGGTGTCGACATTATGAAGGAACACATCGCTGATAATTTTGAGGCATGCGTCTGGGAACCATCCATAATTAAAATAAACGCTCTTACCGCTGCCTGCGAAGCGGCTTGCATGATTCTTTCAGTCGACGAGACTATCAAGAGTCCCCAGTCTGGAGCTGGCAAACCACCTGGCCGGGGTATGGGAAGGCCCATGTAAACACAAAATTTTATAAACCATCATTGTACTTCTTTTCCATCCGTTGTCATCGTCTTCTATGGGGAAGCATCATACAAATATAATAAATACCATCTATAAGAGTGTATGATGACCGAAGCGGAAGTATTGGACAGCGATGCATCATTTTTTTTTCTAAACAACATAATTTTAATTTGTATTAATTAATTTACCATTAATTTCTATCTATTATGATAAACTTTATTACACATCAAATCACTCACACTTGCTTATGTTGAGAGAAGTTCTTTCTTAAAACGCATTTCTATCTT
Source organism: Baccha elongata (assembly GCA_951217065.1). Classification (NCBI taxonomy): domain Eukaryota; kingdom Metazoa; phylum Arthropoda; class Insecta; order Diptera; family Syrphidae; genus Baccha; species Baccha elongata. The sequence continues at coordinate 54,327,469 of OX578272.1, read as the reverse complement.
TTCACCATTAATTGTTAAAAAATGTTTGTAATGTTTGTTTTCCTTAGCTTTTGTAAGAGATGAACATTCAAAATTAAAACAAAGCATTCGAAAATATAATAATTATTCACAAACTATAAAACAAAATGTTTTTAATTAATTTTTCATTATTTTTTAGATGAAACTGTTGCTGAACATCTGAACATTTTTCACATGTAATGTACTTTGAACATATAACAAAATAAAATTCCTGATAGTAGGGATATAGGTATAGAATGAGTTCCTGATATGAAGTAAGTCAACTAATTTACATTTGACGTCCATTGATGGTATTTAAAAGAATCTATACAGGGTGATTGGTAGGTGCACCAAAAAGCTTGAGCGTGTAGGTGGAGTTAAGACAAGAAAAAAATCGCATGGGAGGGGGGGTCTATTTCCCCCCGTTTAGGCGGGTGGGGCAATTTTCTAAAACATTGACTTAAATCAGAAAAAAAATTATTTAAAAACAACGGTGAATGATACAAAGCCTTGTTATATTTTTTTGGAAAGCCAGAAAACTACTCTTTAATTTAATTTTTAAATAAAGTTGTTTAAGTGAACAGTTTTAAAAAAATTAATTTTCAAACTCAAAATTTTGAAAAAAAAACTAAAAAAAAAATTGTAAACTAATTTTTTTCAAAATTTTATGTATTTAACTATTATTTTTATTTTCAAAATTGCTAAAATGTACAAGACATTTTAGCATCCGTTTTTTTGAGAAAATCAAAAATAAAAAAAACCATCTCTTATAAGAAAAACCATTTTCTTAGTACTCACCTGACACCTTCCTTTCATTATTTTAAAAATATTTAGAATATTATTTGCAATAAAGTGAAAAAATACAGGATAAATGCTATTCTACACGTTTTTTTTATGCAGTAAACTTTTAATGGCGAAATGTAGGAGAAATGTATCTTAATAAACCGGGAAAAATCATTTCGAAAGTTTGAATGAGTTCGGAGTTGTCACTGTTCCAATCTTTTCTCTAACTACATACTTTTACATAGCATCAAAAAGCAATGAAACAATATCAATAGGAACAAAATTTAAAAAAACTGAATTTCTTCAAATAGGTAAATGTAGATGTAGTTACTAAAATTGAATAAAAATTTTGAGTGCTAAAACTATTTTTATTTAAATAAGAAAGACTTAAGGAAACTTAACCAAACATTTTCATTCATCATCATCATCGGCTCGACAACCGGGGTCCGGTCCTGGCCTCCTTCAACAAGTCTCTCCACCTATCCCAGTCTCGAGCCGACGCCATCCAGTTGCGCACCCCAAGGCTCCGGGCGTCCTGGTCTACGCCATCTCTCCAGCGCAAGCTACCACGCTGTCGTCTGCCATAGAATGTACCACAAAGAACTTTCCGAGCAGGTTCCTCTTCACTCATGCGAGCTAGGTGCCCTGCCCACCGAAGTCTACCGAGCCTAATTTTTGTCACGATATCTGCTTCAAGGTAGATTGCGTACAATTCATGATTGTACCGTCTCCGGAATCGTCATTACAATAACCAAAAAAAAAGTGTTTTTTTTTTTTATTCATTTTTCAGATGCCGAAACAGGTGAATCTTATTGACAAGATACATAAATCCAATTCTATCTAAGCGTGTATATTTGTATAATCATTAGTTCCTAAAATGCTCTATAACATTTTAGTTGGCGCCCCATAGAATGTTCATCCTATTGCACTCGCAATTTGCAATTTGTATTTTGGCTTTATTTCAATTTAGAAATGGAAATAAAGCAAATTTGGCGTTATTTCGTTTCCAATGATCAAGAACAAGACATTTTACAGCGAGGTTCGAATGGGGGGGGCATGCTGCCTCCCCTGCCTAGCCTACCATAGGATTTGGGGTGGGTGCGAGTTTGGGTGTATGCAGAGTTGTTTATTCAAACACTTTTCATATACCCAAACTCGCACCCACTGCGATTCTTATAGTAGCCCCAGGCGTTATTTCACGTCACAATCTATATATGAAAAATTTGTCTTCATTTCCATTTTGAAAACGAAATACAGCCATGTTTTGTATTTAAACAAATTTGGCGATATTTCTATTACTTTTTTGGCATTATTTCCTTTTAGTAATCGAAATAAAGCCAAATCGGTATTATTTCGTTTCGAAAAACGAAATAAGACCAAATTTAAGATTTGGTGTTATTTCGTTTGGTATTATTTCACGTCAGCCATTTGTGTTTGCGACAACTCCCACTATTAAAAAAAGTGACACGTTCTTTTTACTTGCGATTATAGGTACTACAAGTACGGTGACCATATTTTTCAAAGCGGAACCCGGGACAGAAAAAAAAATAAAGTTACCAAAGGCGGAATCATAACTCAAAATAATCCAAAACTGTTATTTGATGTGCGTCCGTGCATATGTGCGTGTGTGTGAATTTGCGGTTGTCTGTTTACTTGATCTACAGCCTTAAAGCTTAGTGATTTTCTTCAAACGTTAAGTACTGCCTGGGTAGTCGAATTTAATTTATCTCCCATTAAAAAGTTTTAGTTTTTCCAAATTTTCTCGAAAATGGCTCAAACACTTTTGCTAAAACTTATAAACCGTGTTTTTTCGCAAGTTCATAAAGACTTTTGTGAAATAACGACAACTGTCGTAATTCAACAACACGTAAATACAACAACAACATAAGTCCATAAAGACTTAGCTAACTATCAATAATTAGCTAAGTCCACATAGATTATTGCGTTACTGACACAATTACTTGGTGTTATATGGGAACGTCGATAATGTTGTGGGCTAAATCCCAATATCGTTTTTTTACACATGTCTGTATGGACTTGCAAAAAAACGCGGCTATAATAAATGTTATATATGTAGTGCTGTTAATACAACGGTTTTTCTTTCAAGTTTGTGCGACCTAGTCGTGCTCTTTATTTACTGAACAACTACACTAAATCAGTCCTTATAAGAACGTACAACTATAAGAATTTATTGATGAATCTATTTATGTACGTACCTATTGGTATACATTAATATAAAAACGGTAATCTTCTTTTAACTTTACACTTTTGTATATTGACACGAAACTTGAGTTTCTGCCTTATTGGCAAAAAATCAGTCACACAAAATTTTATCAAAATCGATCTTATTTTTTTAGAGAAAAGTCCGATTTTCTATAGAATTTATATGGCAATTTTATCAAAATCGTTCGTATTTTTTTTTTTAGAAAAATTGGATTTTCTGTAGCGTTTATATGACAGGTACCGTTAATAAGGTGTTTTTGAAAATAAATTTCTAACGAATAACTTTATTATTGGAAAAAAATAAGTCACACTTAATTTTATCAAAATCGATCGTATATTTTACGAGAAAAATTGGATTGTCTTTAAGGCTTATTTGCCAGGTACAGTTAATATGTAAACTTATTCTGAAAAAATCTGCTGATGCTTGCTTTAAGCTCCATTTGAATAAGATCTGATAGTGATACATCCAGACTGACAGACGGACAGACAGACAGAATTGTCGGACCTACTTTTTTCGTGTTTTCTATCATCGTAATGTCAATTTTGATTGTTATATCAAAACTTTTTTTTTACGAATACAAAACTTGCCTTATACCTATAAAATCCTATAAAATATTCCTACCCATAATCGCAAGTAAAAAGTAGGTACGAATTCTGTATGTCTGTCTGTCTGTATGTATGTATCGAAACCTGCAGCCTTAACGGTTAGGGCGATTTTCTAACTTGGTTAAAAGTATTCTTTGAGTAATATCCCGGACGTTTTTTTTATTATTTTTGACCTAGATATAAAAATATGGGTGTCTACCGGCTACCATATAAGCGTAACCGATGATTCTAAAAAATACGATCGATATTGATAAAATTTTATGTGAGTGATTTTTTGGCAATTGTGATGCCTTTCATCTAAAATTTTTCTTCCGAAGATGATTATTAACGGTGCCTGCCATAGAACAGTACTTTTTTGATACCAATTATCTTCTGAACCACTGTACCGATTTTGATGAAATTTTATATTTTAAAATTGGTGCTAAACTTGAATTAAACTGCAATCAAAAATTTTGGAATTTTATTTTTTAAGTTAGTTTTTTAATTCCATTTTGCTCGAAAAAAATAGGATCAGTTTTGATAAAGTTTTAAATAAGTGATATTTTGCCAATGGTGATGTCTTTGATTGGATTTTTTTCAGAATCAGCTTATTAACAGTACCTGTCATAGAACCGTTTTCTTTCACACCAACTCTCTTTCGAACGAGGGCACTGATTTTGACTAGAGTATTTTATATTTAAAAACTGCTAAACCTGAATAATTCCGCAAAAAAAAATTAATAAAACTAATTTTTTAAAAAAAAATTTTTCTCAAAACCCAAAATAACATCAGTGTTGATAAAATTTCATGGAATTGAATTGTTGCCCTCCGTGATATTCATATAAAAGTTTTTAGTGATTTTTTAAATACTCTTATTTCAAAATATAAAATATGGAAAACCATTTTTTTCAAAAAAAAATTTAGTCAAATGAATTTTCCAGTCATAAACACGAAAGTAACCTTTATATCGTCATTTTTGCTTAAAAGTGATTTCTTCTCGAGATATAGCGCTTTTTCTAAAATTCCAAAATCGATTTTTTTTCAAATCTGTTTTCTCTTTTTCAATGTGTTTTTTGTAGTTGGTTACCCGTCACAGAACCAGTAAAAATTCTGAAAGTGATTTCCCTTCAATTCTTATACGTTATTCTTCTTTGATTGTATAGTGAAGTGAAGTAACTTGCCACAGAAGCAAGTTTATGCGACCCAGTCGTGCACTTTATTTTTTTAGAACATGTATCGTATTTCTCTTATTTCTTCTTCTTTGATCGTATAGTGAAGTGTTTACTGATTATTGAAGTGACCGAACAGTGAACACCGAACAAAATAACGGAAACGGCTCCACATGTGGCATGCACTTTGCACATGGCACATCAAAGCACAACAAGTTTTCGATTGTTTGTTTTTTTTTTTTCAATTCTTCTTCGTGATCGTGATTATATGTTCGTTCAGACGATATAACGAATGGGAACAAAAATATATCCCGAAGTGTCGACCTCGACACTCAAACTAGTCAAACTTGATAAGATAAGTATTCAGTTTTTCAGTTATTTAGTAATTCAGTATTAAAGAGGTGTCTTCTAGAGGTGTTCTTGTCTGATCGCAAAGAAAATAAAGTTCTTAATTAAGAACCATGGAAGTAAATGACGAAATATACAAGCAAATGAAGACAAAATTCGATTCAAGGCTTATGAAAATATTCAACAGAAAAAATACCAAAAAACCACTGCTTACCAAAGAGGTCTACATGGAAACAATTGAGAAACTCAAAAGTGGACCAGAACATCAATACCTACGCCGTAAATATGACACAATCACTGCGGATGGAATTGAAAGACTTATTGTGCCTGTAAAAAAAGACAAACCTACTAAGTACTACGTTCATATGGACGAGATCTTCCAAATAATTTACGATATTCATGTGCAAAATGGCCACTGTGGACGAAATACTTTGGAACGACAAGTTAACCTCACATACAAAAATATTACGCGGGAAATTGTGAAGACTTTTTCTTTACTATGTCACAGCTGTCAACAGAAGAGACAAAAACTAGAAAAAGAAAAGGTTGAAAGTTTCTATGCTCAGTTCCCGAGATGTCAAGTCAATATAATAGACATGCAGGCTAAACAAGACGGTTCTTACAAATACATCCTCGTTTATGAAGATTTTCGCACAAAATTGGTTCAACTTCGACCCATGAAGACCTGTGGGTTCAAAGAAATTGCGGTAGTCCTTTTGAAAATATTCACCATATTTGGAGCCCCCAGCATTCTGCATAGCGATAGTGGTAGAGAATTTTCAAAGGAAATCATTAAGGAACTTAGTCAGCGATGGAACGGGTTAAACATGGTTCACGGACAGTCTGAAGCTAGTTCACTTAATACTCAAGTCTTGAAATTAATCGAAGTGTGGATGAAAAAGCACGACAAAACCAACTGGTCCAAGTGTCTTCGCTATGTTCAGCTAAAGAAGAATAGAAGTCATCATGATGGACTGAATTGCACGCCCCATGAAGCCATGTTTGGTTCGAAATGTATCGTTGGAATGTCAAGCAACCACTTGCCATCGAGTGCATTGGATTCAATTAACTCTGAAGTAGATCTAAAACTTTATGTGAAAGGAAGTGGTGTTTCAAAAATCAAGATCGAAGAAGAAAATATTGATGCAGAATCAATGGACTCGGATTATTTTGAAGATCTCTTAATAACACTGAAAAAGGAACATGAAAGTGAAGAGGGAGAGATTGTTAATACAACTGAACCAGAAATGATGCCTCTAGCTGAAAATTGTCAAGAACTAAGCTAAATTATAAAACTTAAGATTTTGATGTTTTTATTCACCACAATGCACATGGTAGTTTCTATGTATAAACAAACAAATCATAATTTTTTTTATTTTTGTTATGTTGTAGGTGTTTTAAAAATAAAATGAATTGTTAAATGTTTTATTAAACTAATGTTCGATCTTTGTAAAGATGAACAATTCTTTTCCTCACTTATGACAAGACGTGCCTATATAGAAAACAATTGGAACAAAACTTCTTGTCAATCTCTGTGAATAAGAAATAGGATTTTCGTATAGTTACAATGAGGCAATGACACGGCTGCACAGTGGAAAATGGTAGAGCAAACAGCAGATCCGAAATGAATTTTACTAATGTCGCTATTGACATTAATTTCTTTTTTATTAAAAAGTTAAATAGTCAACATTTACTTTAATGGATGAATTTAATATAATGCATAGACCTACTATAGTCTTGGACAAAACAATAAGACCATTTCAACTATATTCAAAACTCTATCAGTGACGATTCTTCTCAGTTAGCTGGTTTAGCGCCGCTAAACCAAGAATTTATAATGTAATATGTAGTTTATGTGATTATGAAGATTCATTACAATAATTAATGACTTACAAAACAAAACTACATGTTTTTAAATAAATTTTTCCTTCACAAAAATCAAAACTCCCATAAAAAAAAGTCTCATTTTAAAGATTGTTTTGCAGAGAATTGACTATCAAAAAATTGTATGCAAAACAATCTTTAAAATGAGACTTTTTGTATGGGAGTTTTGATTTTTGAATCTATGTATATAACTGTGTTTAACTATATGCCGTAAGAAAATTCCAGCAATATAAACGAAAGCGTTAGCGTAGCGCAACAAAATACCATCAAAAATGCGACAAATTCGTTGAAGTTTGAAAGTAGATAGTGATAGCACTTCGTTCCTAACTGAGCTAGAGCTTTAAAATTGTTTTTGTCTGTTGCTCTCCGATCACTGATTATTCAGTACAAAAATTTACCGAATGCAGCGCCCCATATATGCATTTTTTTCTAACTTTTTTGTTGATTGAGGTACATTTTTTTTACATCAAATTCACGATTTTGCAATACATTTTCACGTTTTTGCGAACCAAGTTCAGGTTTTTGCAAACAAAATTCACGCTTAAAGAAAACTAGTATAATTAGAACAGGAAAACGGCAAATTAAATATGTATTTTGTGCTCTCAGCGGGAATTTATATGTTTTAGAGACGCGCCTTTTCAGCATAATAAAAAATTGGAATCCAGATCCTCGTACCAAGCGCTGCTATTTTGAAAAAAGTCTTAACATTTATCTCGAAAACCGTTTGAGTGACAAAAGACTTGTCAAATACAAATTTGTAGAAAATGAAAATTTTCATTACTCCCTTTCGGTAGATTTGCTATTAGCGAATCCGCCAGCCATACGCCGGAATAAATGTCGGTAACGTTGTTCGTAAAATTGGTATTACTTAAAACGAAAGGCATCCGCACCACATCCGCACTTCATTTAAATGTTGGAAATGCAAATCCGCAGTAACATTGGTGCGGATGAAAATGATTATTTTTATGCAAAAAAAATCAAGAAAAAGCAGATAGTTAACAAATCTGAATTTTTTAAAACAGAAATAAATATTGTTGGATCGCCGCAACACATGAAGTTTTTTTTCGCAGTATTTCTTATAATTTATTGACAATGGCTGTTTTACAAAAAGTCATCTGCGCTTTTTTAGGAATTGTCGAGGGAATTGTAACTTTGGTGTCCAGAAATATAGTCCCCACGACCTAGTTTGACAATTCCTCTATACAACATCAAATAAACCTTGAAAATCGGTCCATTGCATACTGAAATACAGACGAATAAAATTTGTCCGTTAAATCATTAAAAAAAGGTTTAATGTGCGGTATTAGATATTTTACGATACTAAAGTATCTTAGATTGCTTTTTTCGTATGCACTTGAACGCCCCAATGTCAACTCTTGACATCTACGATAATAAAGTTTCTAAAATGGAAGTAGTTCGCGGATCGATAATGCAGCTCATTCAGTAATAGACTTCTATGCGAGTCCGAACCCACTGCGGATCCAACCGACTCCCGGGGAGTGAAATTTTGCGAATTCAGTAATACATATTATCCAAACAAAAATTAAAAAACTTAAGAGAACTGTCATACTGTCTGGATAAAACAATAGGACCAACCGATTAAGTGAATTTATTTATTTGGACTAGCTGTTACCCGCAGAAAAAATAAGGAAGAAAACATTGATTTTGAAAGAGTGATTATATTTCTATTGGTCCAACATTTTGCCAAAAACTTTTTAGCTCATATATAAGAGTTTCCAAAAATTCTACTCGAGCACCATCTTTGGGATAATTTACTTCATAAGTTACTTCCTACAACAATAGCTATTTGTCAGTGAAAGTCCCGCTAAAATCGGTTCAGTAGTTTCTGATCGGTTCATATATAAGAATATGCGAAAAAACGGCCCGAGCGCCACTTAGGGAGCCTCAGTGCCATCTAGAGGGTAATTTAAACAACCTAAGTCAATCCCTGCAACATCCAGCTATCTGTAAGTGGCAAGTCCCGTCTAAATCTGTCAAGCATAATTTCTGACCGGGCACAAAAACGTTTTTTCTAGAAAATAAGCGACCTGAGCGCAATCTAGTAGTGTAGGCTAAACATCGATAGTCTATCGATAGTATCGATAGTTTTTTACTATCGAAGAGAAAAAATAATTGAAGAAAATAAAAAAATTAATGATATTTTTACTGTCATAATAAAGAATATATTATATCGTCCTTAATCCCATAAGCCAATCGAAACAACACTTTTGGATATAAAACACAAACTAAGCACTTCATAAGGGCAAAGGCAATTTAAAATCACTTTAAGATTCGATTAAAAAACGTCTTAAGCCTTACTATACGAACTCAATTCCTAAATGTCTAAGGATATTAGACCCAAAATACAAAACAAAAAAAAGGTTTAAAAAAGAAACAGAAGCCAATGATCCAGTGCTGTTGGTAAAGGAAGAAAGGAACTAGCAATTTGAATATTTAGATTCAAATTGTTAGTTAAAATCGACAGAGGCATCAACATCTTCTTCATCTTAATCCATTTCATCCAAAAACAATTCGTACTGGTCGCCTAACGGTCCTACGAAACTTGGTCGAATAGGATCCGGTCTATGGTGAATGGACTAAGGGCCAGTCTTTTCAGCTCTGGTTAAGTTTAATCATTGATTATTTCAGCTGGTAACCATAGATTCTGTCTTTTCAACAAAATCTTAACCAGATAATCTATGGTTACCGTAGATTACGTTAACCAGCTGATATTCCGTGGTTAGTGTCATTATTCCAGTCGGTAAACAGAGATTTGGTCTTTTCAGCAAAATTTTAACCAAAGAATCTATGATTAACAGAGATTTGGTTAACCAGTCAATTTTGCTTGGTTAACAAAAGAAATTCTATGGTTACCTATTATTTTTTTCACAGTTTTGTTAAATGATAATGATAATATACTGGATAATAATTGATTATCACTACTAATCGTAAAAAATAAATTTAAAGAAAATGATGATCTACCATCTTGATAAATTCCACCCCTATATTTTATGCATATTGTTTTGTTTTCCTTCGTTCGTAAATGAATCAATTCAGTTTATCCATGTGCATCGAAACGAGACAGGCTTTTACCAATAATTGACAAAAATCTTCGATCTCTTTCTCTTGCATTCAAAAAAGTATAAACAAACTTAACCAGAGATTCCGTTTCACAACTGGACCACTGGAAAACTGGAACTATCTTTGGTTTGGTAACCAAAGTAGATAAAATAGTGAAAAGACGAACTGTGGTTAACTGAGTTTCAAAACAATTGTTTAAGAAAAGTCTTTGGTGACCAAACCAGAGATTTAACCTGAGCTGAAAAGATTGGCCCTAAGACTTGTGCTTGTCGGACATTACATCGGAACCGAACTGGCCACCACGAACATGTCGGAGGTCTGTTGAAAATGGAGGTCTGTGTGAAATTGCAACACGTCCTCGGTCGTAGCGTAGGTAGGTGTTTCCATTTGGGACCATTCGTGCAACCGGTCTACTCAATCTGCAAATGAGCGCCAAATTGTATGGACATTTAGAAAAATATTAATGTTACTAAAAAACACCTAGCCACTCTAATAAGCTATGGCGCTTACTTATTGGAATCATCTTCAAGTTCACTTTGAGAAATGTCGATCAAGGTTCTCTGCATTAGAGCTTCTTCATTTCTTTTTGAGCGATTTTCTTCCTTAACAGGACTGCATCTCCTGCAGTTCTTCTTTGGAGAAAAATAATAGCAAAAAAGCGACGCAAATCTTATCCGGAACAGATCAGAGCTCATTATAAAATACAGCATACGTATACGTATAATAGCCGTATTTTATTATCCCCTCTGATTGGGAACGGATTGGAATTTTGCAGGATCTAGAAACAAAGCTGGATCTTGTGTTGTTGTTGTTTGCGTGTATTTTGCGACACAAATCCAATCAGGATCAGATCTGAGGAGATAATAAAATACAGCTAATATTAAACATAATACAAAAATTCTTGAGGACTAATTTTGTGTTTCTTCTATTCTGTATATATTTCTCTTTAACTTGTTATAGGTTTGTTTTGTTGCAACAAAAGTTTTTTATTTGTTTTGTATTTGAACAGAATAATTTCATGTTAACATTTCGTTATCATAAACATATTATGTAAGAGATCAAAGGTCAATAAATGATTTAAAAAAAAATATCGATAATACATCGATAGTATCGATAGTTTCTCCGAAAAACATCAATACTATCCATAGTAAAATATTTCGATGTTTAGCCAACGCTACCATCTAGGGAGTAAATCAAATAGCCTTAGTTCCGCGCTGCATTATCTATCTGCCAGTGAAAGTCCCATCAAAATCGGGCCAGCCGTTCTCGAGATTAGCCAGGACAAACAGACAGACAGACAGGCACAAATATTAAAAATGTGTTTTGTTATTAGAGCTGTGTAAGCTTTCATATGCGTGTAGTAAAATACTGTTATTTTGACATTACAAACAGACACTCAATTTTTCTTTATGTGTAGGATTCTAACTTTATACGACATTTCTGTCAGAATTCAATTGGTGCAATCGAATAACGTTGGTGGCACAAAAAAAAAGTTTTGGAAAAGATCTTAATGGGTCGTGACTCGTGGAGTCCATAGTTCCTTAACCATGTTAGAATTGGTGCATAAATTGACACGGGACGGAAATTTTTAACGGGATCCAGCTAAAATTATTGGCAGATCAAGAGCGTTTGTATTTGATGCATTACAGCCCCTAAAAGACGTACTAAAATAGGCAGACTGCGCAAAACCTCACAAAGAGACGGCTTGAAAATCCAACGGTGGACGCAAAAAAAATTCTTTCAAGTCATCCTTGGACATAAAGTTAGAGCTAAACTTGTTCAACAGGGACAAGTATCTTTACAGAAGACGTCCCAGCGAAGTTCCACTATAATAATCAGCCTTATTGTGAAGTTCACCCGGAATACATTTCGCCTGGCGAAAATCTGTTCCCCCGGAATTTTAAAAGCTATTGGGAATTCCGCCCGAACGATTTTTCACTTCGAATCAACAGTGACATTTCGGATAAGCGAGGCGTGTTTATGCACTTCTTAAAAGTAACATTAATTTACTCCGGAACAAATTGTGACAGTTTGGTTTTTCATTTCTAACAAAAAAAAAAAACATCATTAATTCTGATTTTGAAATATTTTCGGTTTGAATTTTACATTTTTATAATTAAATAGCTACTAAGTACAACTTTCGAAAATATCTTCTATTATTTTTTTTTGTAATAAATGCATTCTCTGAGAGAATATTTTTTACTCCTTCAAGTTCAAGAATTTACTTGAAAAAATAAATGAACACACCTAGTTTCTGATTTGACAGATCTAAAGAAGAGCTTGTGTTGTTGTTTTTTTTTAAAGGGATTGCAAAATTAAATTGTTTAAACAATCTTTTGGATGTGTATTTGTTGTGAATATTGCAACTTGTGAATAAAGTAAATCATAGTAAATTGTTAAAAGTTAAATAATCACATCCTTTTATGTAGGTACCTACAATAAACCACAAAAAGAGCTACTTCATTGATCCATGAAATGGAAAAAGTAAACTCTTCCGATCAATCCTGACAAAATCAAAGGAATTCATACGATATTTAAATATAAATACATATGTATTTAGTAGCAAATTATATTTATTTGTTTTGTTTTCAAAAGTGCAGTCAAAACGAAGAGTTCTAAAAGGTAACAGTTCGGAGACAATTTTGAGGGATGATTTGGTGTTAAATGTTTTGAAACATTTCATGTGTTTGTGAAAATATTTCAATACATTTATGTTTTACAGATTTAAACAATAATACAAATTAGCATTTTGTTATACTTGAGCTGACGAAAAATAAACAAATGTCTTGCAATTCACAACTTTTTCACTCGTTCGCCTTTAAAAAATAAGTGAACATTTTACCTGTCGATCGCATCGCATTTCGCCCGGAGTAATTGATGACAATTAGGGGAATTTTTCGAACATTAATTGATTTCGCCCAGAAATTCACAATTTTCGCCCGAACATTCACAATAGGCGAAAAGTGAAATGTCAATTATTTCAGGGGTAATGTAGTTCGGGCGAACTTCACAATAAGGCTGAATGTTCATTGTTCAGTGTTCACAAATCCATAAGTATTGAATGTATATCATAACTATGGTAAGGTTCGGATCGTTTCAAATTTCAGTTAGATGCTTTAAATACGATGAAACGACTTATAATAAAAAAATGCAAAATTTATGAGTAGTTAGGCAATGTAATGTATGACTGTCAACAACTGATCTCAACTGAACTCAACTGCAGTATTTTCTTGTATATCGCAGCAATTTCAGTTTTTTTCAAATCTGCAAAATTGAGCTCACTTGCCTATAATCCCAATCCCAACTATAAAAATTCCCTTCCACTATATTGGACAAAAAGTCAAATTGTACCCAAGACTTCCTGTCATTCGTCAAATTGCAAAAATCATCTGATTGCTTTCATTGCAGATTTTACGTTTTTATCCCAACATTTAGATGCCATGTCATCAGGATTTATGAACTGGATCGAGAACTGGATTCCATAACTAAAATAAATGCAGACCACCTGGGATAATCCAATATCTCCTATAGACTTATACCGACAAACTAATTAAACTCCTATGGTTACTTAAAAGACTGTATATATGGAACCCGATATGTGAGAGACATTGCCCAAAAAAAATAATAAATTGATATTTTCAGGTATCTGTGTATCAGGTATTTCTTTTAAATAGTGTGCTCTGCTCAAAATTTCATTGTTGTTACTTGATCCTTTCAAAAGGATGGATTTACAATTTCATGCATAGTTATAATTTACCTGATGTTTCGAGTATCATGAGAAGAGATTCTGCTCAAATTAATTTGATTTTTTCATAAGGTTCAATTAAACTCGGAAGGTATGCAAAGATAGAACTAACAAGGTATTGTACATCTTTTTGAAAGGAAAAGCAAATTATAAAATTTGTTCTAATATTTAAAAAAAAAAAAGAAGTATTTTTTCCAAAATGTTTTTCAGGAAACTAAAATAAATACCAGCCAAGAGCGCGTGATGGTGGAAACAAAAACAGATCACCATGTTGAAGCATTATTCCATTATTATTATTGAAGGTACAAAACAGATACATCCGAAAAAATGGTTTCCTGGTAATCTTTTAGGATTTCTTATGAAACTATTTAAATATGTATACATATGTACGAACGCAACGTTACCTAAATCAAGAACAAACGAAAAATTACTCTTGGCAATCGTTGTTTCTTCGGGCTCGGAAGGCATTTAAGGAGTAAAGCCATCTCTTATAGAACCAATGGAGATGTTATACAAGACCTTAATAATCCCAGTTCTGCATAGGCGTTGAACGATTCGGATGAAAAGTTACTTGGGAGCTTTGAGAGAAAGATTCTTCGATTGATTTTTGGTCCTTATGTGTGTATCAAAGGAGTATGAGAATAAGTTTCATAACGAGCTCTTCGGGCTATACAGTGGAAAACGTCCGCGGTGGAACGCGGCGCGCGGCTATAGCTAATAACGGGTGATTTTTTAAGAGGTTTAGAACTTTAAAAAAAAAAAAAACACAAAAAATTCGAAAAAATTAATGAAATATTTATTTGAATCGATAGTTTGAACCTTGCAATTTAATTTTTAAAGATAATTTCATGCAAATGTTGACCGCGGCTGCGTCTCAGGTAGCCCATCCGCTGAGTCCAATTTTGGCATACTCTTTCACACATATCGGCCGGTATCTCACGAATGAATGCATGGATGTTGGCTTCCAGTGCGTCAATCGAAGCGGGCTTGTCCCTATAGACATTAGCCTTGACATACCCCCACAAAAAATAGTCTAATGGTGTCAAATCGCACGATCTAGGCGGCCATTTGACCGGCCCGAAACGTGAAATTAACTGTTCACCAAACTCGCCTCGCAATTGCGCCATTGTTTCGCGTGCTGTGGGCATGTGGCACCGTCTTGTTGAAACCACATATCATGCAAGTCAAGAACTTCCATTTCGGGCAAAAAAAAGCTTGTTATCATCGCTCGGTAGCGTTCACCATTGACAGTAACGCTGCGATTCGCATCATCTTTGAAGAAATATGGCCCAATAATGCCGCCGGCCCATAAACCGCACCAAACAGTGGCTTTTTCGGGATGCATTGGTAGCTGTTGCAATGCTTCTGGCTGATCTTCACGGCAATTTTGCTTATTTACGTACCCATTTAACCAAAAATGAGCCTCATCGCTGAACACAATTTTTCGATAAAAAAGCATTTCGAACATTTCGAACCGAGCACGAATTTTGATAGTAAAATTCAATAATTTGCAAGCGTTGTTCATTTGTAAGACGATCCATGGTTAAATTGCAAACCAAACTGAAGCTGTTTGACAGTGACACAAGGTACTAAACACACGTCAGCTGTCAAAACCAGTGTTGCCAAAACCAAACCAGCTAAAAAATCACCCGTTATAAGTCTATAGGAGGATCTGGTTGAAGGAAGACATGTTGGTTGAGGAAATAGTCTATCCTAAGCTGTGAGCGCTATCTAAAGTAAGTAAGTTAAGGCCCCATTATGATTATCAAATCGACCGTTTGCTTAGAAGCGAACGATGAAGAAATCCAACATTTATTAATATTATAAAAGCAAGTTTCTACCTTCCAATAGAGAAACACCTCCTTTCGTCAAATGTTTCCCTATATGAGTCGAACGTTCGATTCGCTAATCATAATAGGGGCCTAAGGAACCTAAATCACATTTTTAAGATACGTATAGTATAAGGGTGATTCTACAAAAAATGGAATAAAATGCTCTTAATTTTTTTTTTTTAGCATTCTAGCAATCTTTCTTTCTATGGAAAGTGACAGATAATAATCTATGAAATCTTGATCGTGGAGACACAGTGTAAGATTAGGTTTATGTGGCTATCAGGAAAACTTCTGACGCAGGTAGACCACAGTAGTTCCGTTGTGATTCCACGAAACGCACGAGGAAATACCTATTTAATTAAAAACAGTTCGAGCATCTAATGAAGCGATGAAGAGAAGTAATATCAATGTTCTTTAGATCGCTAGGATCATCGAAAAAGAAATTACCCATGTGTAATTTACGTCTTTGAGAGAAAGCTGGGTAAGAACAGAGAAGATGGCGGATACTCTTTCTATCATCCCTATCCAAACATTTAGTGCTTTTCAGATCCAATTTTGGCCAGATTTGATTTGTCGCTACGCAAGTAGTATAGTGTTTGTCCATCTTTAATTTGTTTTCTCTATTCCATTTTGTTTTAGCATAAGTTTGCTGGTATACGTATACGGTATACCGATATTCAACTTGTTAGATAAAATTGGTATTAAGGTTCCATTTCTGGCGAGTTCATCCGCTTTGCATCTTTCCACAGTGTCTCTGTGTCCCGGCACCCAGAAGAGGTGAATGTAAAACTGTTCTGCCATCTCCATGAGAAATAATCGGCAGTTGCGGGCAGTTATTGAGTATGTGGAAAGATGCGTTTATCCGATGTAGATATCACGTTTTCCCTTAGCGAGGATAATACCTCTTTAATCGCCAGAATTTCGGCTTGGAACACACTTCAATAGTCAGGGAGACGGAATGAGAGACTAAGATTTAGTTTGTCTGAGTACACGCCACTACCCACTACATCTTCGGTTTTTGAGCCATGATTATTTTTCAAAAATTCTTCTTCTTACCAAATAGATCTCGAACGGATAGTGACTTGGAAATTCTTATCAAAAAACTTACTGGGAAGTGGAGTAGTCGGTGTCGGATTGACATGAGTTTGATCCGAATAAATTCAGAATGATGATATGACCTATTGGGTTATTGGTTCATTGAGAGATAGCGTTGAAGATTTAAGTCGTAAAAATTAGTTCTAGTTTATGTAAGAATGTCCTCTAACATAATTGAAAGCGGTCAGTCAAAAAAAATAACAATTTTATGGCAATTTAAAAAAATAATGTGGTCAGGGGACTGAGATCTGTTACCAAGGGGATTGATAAATAAAGTGCACGACTGGTTCGCACGAACTTGCTTTTGTGGTGCACTACTGGGCACGTACTTATTCTTGTGGTAAGTTGCCACGAAAATAAAATTAAATTTAATATTTTTTTTTTCTAATTTAAAAGGAAAAAAAATCATATGAATTTTTTACAAAAGTGTTAAAACTTCTTTTTACAAAGATTCAAGCCAAAGGTAAAGTATGCAGAAAATTTTGTTGCCTAAATATAAGTTTGGTGCAGAGAAATAAGTTCCCGGGAACCAAGTCCACCGAGGGATACTCAGTGGGAACTAAATCTACTTTGTTGAAGTGGACTTGGATCCCATGCAACGTACTCCACTTTCTAATGGGAACTTAGTACACACTTCGAAGCACTAATTTTCAACAACAACATATAAACCAAGAGCTTTAAATTACATAGGTTTCTTACTCTTAGGGCCAATCTTTTCAGCTCTGGTTAAATCTCTGGTTTGTTCACCATAGACTTTTCTTAACCAGTTGTTTTGAAACTCGGTTACCCACAGTTCGTCTTTTCACCATTTTATCTACTTTGGTTACCAAACCAAAGATAGTTCCAGTTTTCCAGTGGTCCAGTTGTGAAACGGAATCTCTGGTTAAGTTTGTTTATACTTTTTTGAATGCGAGAGAAAAAGATAAAAGATTTTGTCAATAACTGATAACAGCCTGTCTCGTTTCGATGCACATGGATAAACTGAATTGATTCATTTACGCACAAAGGATAACAAAAAAATATACATAAAATATAGGGGTGGAATTTATTAAGATGGTAGATCATCATTTTCTTTAATTTTATTCTATACGTAAGTAGTGATAATCAATTATTATCTGGTATACAATTTATCATTCAACACAAATGTGAAAAAAATAATCGCTAACCATAGAATTTCTGTGGTTAACCAAGCAAAATTGACTGGTTAACGAAATCTCTGTTAACCATAGATTCTCTGGTTAAAATTTTGCTGAAAAGACCAAATCTCTGTTAACCGACTGGAATAATGACACTAACCACGGAAAATTAGCTGGTTAACGTAATCTATGGTAACCATAGATTCTCTGGTTAAGATTTTGTTGAAAAGACAGAATCTATGGTTACCAGCTGAAATAATCAATGATTAAACTTAACCAGAGCTGAAAAGACTGGGCCTTAAGCTTACCAACTATAAAAAATATCCGTTTTTCTTTGATTATTTTCAAAATGTTGTAATAAAAAATTTAAAGCAGTTTATTTTGAAATTAAGCTGTCAAGATTCTGAAAATAATAAGGGGGAAATTGCGCAATTTTTCTTTTATTATTTTTAGAATTTTATAATCAAAGATTCAAAGCAGTTTATCTTGAAATTAAGTTTACAAGATTATGCAAATAATAATAGAAAAATCGCGCAACTTTTCTTTTATTATTTTCAGAATCATGTAAACTTTATTTCAAAATGAACTGCTTTGGATCTTTGATTACAGGATTCTAAAAACAATAAAAGAAAAATCGTGCGATTTTTTTTTATTATCTTAATCTTATATATATAATCTATATATATAATTCTATATATAACCTTAACTTTAAAATTTTGACAACTTTGCTAGTTAAATCTGGTGTAGATAGGAAACTATACAAAAATATTTTTTTTATTCCATTAATAAAATAGCAAAATACTGGAGTTCTTGTTAAACTTGTTCTGGGTGGAAGTGGGAATGTGTTTGACATTCAAAGGGAAGTAAAGCCACACAGTTTTCTTAGACTTTAATTCCCATCATGATAGTTCCCATAGTCGGAACTTAATCCCTCGGTAGACTTGGTTCCCGGGGACTTATTTCCCTGCACCTATAAGTTTACCAACAAAATTATTCCAAAATCGTTAGAGCGGTTTTTATAAATAAATCGATGTTTACTTAATATTTTTCATAAAAAAGTTTTTTTACAAATTTGAAGAACGTCATTTTAATTGTTTGCATTTTATGCATAAAAAATAAAATAATAAATAAAATAAATATTGAATTTGTAAAAAAATAAATTAAAAAATTAAATAAAACTTTAAATTAACCTTTTTTGCAATATGTAGGTATACCTTTGAAACAAATTTTTTTTTTGCGATTTAACAATAGGAAATCAGACTCAAACCTTCAGTAATTTTTTTCAAGAACCGTAAGAACCGTTTTCGAGAAAATTAAGCATTTTCAAAACCGTTATACTCGTATGCGGCAGGTACCGTTATTTTTTAAGCTAAAAAAAAATTCAATTTCCCCTCTAAGGAATGGTCTACAAACCCTACATGTCAAATTTGAAGTAAATCGGTTAAGCCGTTTAGGCTGTAGGTGCTGATACATACAGACAGACAGACAGAATTTCCAGACCAACTTTTTTCGTGTTCGCTATCATCGTAATGTCATTGTTATCTCAATTTTTTTTTTTACGAATGCATTACTTGCCTTATAGTAAATATAATCGCAAGTAAAAAAATTATATCAAATCAAAATATGACTTTTTATTTAAATGGCATAAACAATTGATCGATATCAGTTATCGTGATAAGATAGCAATATCTTGTATTCCTAATTGACTCTGAAAGTGCTTCTAAAATAAGTAGTTATAGCTTTAATATATCCGTTAAAAAGTTATGTTGAATCATCGATTTAAGTTTGCATAGCAAAAACTTCGGCAAAACCCGTTAAAACTCATCATATTCTGAAAATTTCTCTGGCCTCTGATAGAATTTTAGTCTTTTTTTTTTATAAAATTCCCAGGGGACAGAGTTTTTTTTTTCATTTTTAAACCATAAAACATAAAAACGTCTAATTTGAAAGAATACAAAACAAAAAATATATTATGGTTTTACTTAGCCTATAATATAATATCTACTAACAAATATGCCTACTTATTTACAAAAATTATAGGTAAGTACTCACCAGGTGATTGATAAATAAAAGAGACAATCCACTACCTCTCACACTCACACATATGTATTTCTTGAAAAAAAAAAACATAACAAACAGACGCGATATGTTTGAATTTTGTTTGAAAAAGACTCGGTACGTGATATTCCCTAATCCCTGAGATCGGGACTTAGATCTATATAGAAGTTATCGATATTTTTCCAGTAAGATTTTTTTTTACTAGATAAAAGGAGAAGTAAGAATTACTCGCTATAAAGTAATTGTTCTTTTTGTAAAGCATGCTAATTTTACTCTACTTTACATAAAATAAAATTATTTTTCAATAAAACACGCCTATACAGGGTGATTGGTATAAGGTGCACCAAAAAGCTTGAGCGTGTAGGTGGGGTTAAGACAAGACAAAAATCGTATGGGTGGGGGTCTATTTCCCCCCGTTTTTGACTAAAAATTAATAAGAGCATTGAATTTTGAAAATAAAAATAGCAGTTAATTACATAAAATTTTGAAAAAAATTAGTTTAAAATTAGTTTTTTTTTCAAAATTTTGAGTTTGAAAATTAATTTTTTTAAAACTGTTCACTTAAACAACTTAATTTAAAAATTAAATAAAAGAGTAGTTTTCTGGCTTTCCAAAAAAATATAACAAGGCTTTGTATCATTCACCGTTGTTTTTAAATAATTTTTTTTCTGATTTAAGTCAATGTTTTAGAAAATTGCACCTCCCGCCTAAACGGGGGGAAATAGACCCCCTCCCATACGATTTTTTTCTTGTCTTAACCTCACCTATACGCTCAAGCTTTTTGGTGCACCTTATACCAATCACCCTGTATGTCTGCAGAAAAAGTTCCTTTCATGCGTGAAAAAAGATGCAAAATTTAGGATTAGAATTTTTTATTAGTGATCAAGAAAAATTATGTAATATTTCGTTATGCTGTTCAAAATGTCTGAAATCAGTCAAAAACAGAAAAGATATCGAATGCCAGATAAAAATGATTGCATCAGAACTAAAGTCAAACAAACAAAGTCTTTCTTTAACGAAACAAAGGGCATGCGACTGGATCGCACGAACTTGCTCTTGTGTCAAGTTGCCTACGTGTAAATGACAGGGAAATCCTTTTGACAACCTTTTATTTTGAAAAAAAAACAGTTCTATGAGAACTACCGTTTTCAAAATATGTATTATTTCCGATGAAAAATATATCTGTTGACAACAAATCACTCACATAAAATGTTATTATATTGATCTAATTTGGAAAAGCTCTTCAGCTTTCGGCTTTAATTTGCATATAATTGTATGAGTGAAACTTCAAACGCATTTGTTTTCATTTGACGAAGATGACGGAGATGAGAAGGGTGATAAAATGTTATTTATATGCATACTTAGAATATGCGAGGTGTTCATTGATCCGCTTTATTTAAAATAATTTATTAATTTCTCGGAGCACAATATTTTTCTTAATCACTTTTCCGAATTTATAAAAAATTAACGACTTTTCACGATTTTTAAATTTTAAATCTGTGCAAGAATGCGTGATTCTGTTTTTGATTCTGACTTCCGGAATCGATTTTCTCTTCTTTTTAGTACTCGATCTGTAATTTAGTGCCAAATGAACGTAAACAGAACCGTCCGGAGTAGTTACTAACGATTCTGGCTGGACTATCAAATGAAAACGAAAACATGGTTTCGATGATCCTACTCACTGAAAAATTTCTGTTCATTAGTTTCTACTCAAACAACTACCGGAATACGTGGTCTACTAGCTTGATCCTTAACACCGTAAAACCCTTAAAGCACCTCGTTGAACTTTCTTGAACATTCAAATTGTTTACCCGTTTATTACTTCTCAGGATCGGGATGGGTTCAACTCTGTATTTGATGAGAGCCGATTATAAAAATCGAGAGCAATATGTTCAAATAAAAGATACGTGCGAATAAAAAAAGGAGCTATGTAATTTGACTCGTCAGAGAAGATAAAAATTTGACAAAGAAATTATTATGATGGGATGACCGAAGCATTCCATGGATCTGAATGGCTTGAATCGCAAATGAAGAGAAATTAAAGGAATCTAGAATACAAAATAAAAGGAAAAAAATATGAAAACAAATAAAAAACACAGACAAGTTCTACAACAACAATCACATTTTATTTAATAATGAAAAAATTAATATTTATTGAACGATTCACGTCACAACTCACAACACAACAGCAGCAAAAAAGATAAAATGCAAACAAAACTTGAAATAAAAAAAGCACAGAATTTATTGTTTGTTAAATTTTCAAGACCAATTTTAGCATTTTATCACATTAATTTTTTTTAGTTTGTTTTTAAACAAAAATCGCAATGTCATTTTTGAAAAATATAAGCAATAAAAATTTTATTTGATGCGATAATAATAGCACTATAAGAATAATTTGGAATTTGTTCTTACATGCTCAATAAGGCAAAGGCTGGTTTCATGCCAAAAAAACATCGAGGTTTTAATTAAAAATAATAATTAATGTTATTAATGTTACGATGATAGTGAATCTTAAAGTAAGGGGCCGGTTATAGCAATCAGAAAAATTAATCAGGAAACATTTCAAGTCGATAATTAGCTGCGATTTCCTTTAATTTAAACACAAATTAAACTCAAAGAATTTTTGTGTGCCGAAAAAAAAAACATTCAATTTAACAAATATTTGTTGTAAAAAGAGTATTTATTTATTTTCCTGATTTAATTTAATTATTCGTATCAGAAAATGAAACAAATCGTTCCAATTATTTAAGTTCAATTTTCACTTATTTTACTGACAGATTTCTGCGAGGAAAAATAATTCGTATGCATTTCAATAAAAAAAAACAGCTTGCCCACTGACATATTTTCCTGATCGTTATAAAAGCACATCAGGAAAAAAATCTTATTTTCATTTGTTTCAACTTTTTCTGGTGCTTTTTCCTGATCGCTATAACCACCCCTAAGATGCTTCGTAGCGTATTTAATCTTTCATCTTTCAGTACGATTGTTCAGAAAGCTACAGACTAATTAGATCGACGGATATTCATCAAACTTCGGGAGTAGTAAACTGAATAAATACAAATAAGGCAATTTCAAAATCAACCGCTTGTGTATCCACGGCGCTGATAAATCTTCGGTGTCACCTTCTATTTGTATATATTCAATAGTGTAGCAGATACTTTTTTCGGCATTCTATTTGCTTGCGAAACGAACTTGTACGATAGCATGTCAAAGCAAAGGTTAGATGTCCTGCAGCAATTATCGTAAATTTCAAAATAAAAAAAAAGTAAATACTTGTACACCAACGAAGCGCCTTGGCTCTTCTATGCTCTTTATAACAGTCCTTGACTATCTTTGCTTGAAGATAAGGTGAGAGACTCGAAAGTTACTCAGTTGTTTTTTGGTGACTATCCTTGTAACCAGCACTTGATGTCTAAGGTGAACACCTTAGAAGGAAATAGGTATCGTAAAGGCGCCATAAAGGCTGCCCATTTTTTGATCCATCCAGGCCTGTTCCGGATATTTATTTAAACGGAACAGTTCTTCCCAATTGCGAAAAGTTTAAATATCTTGGATCAATAATCAAGTAATTTTCGATTTTCTCAAAAACCTGAAAACATAAAATCATTTTGAATGTGTTTGAACAACAACAACAACTTAAAGGCGCTACCACCAGTTTTTAAACGAACATCTCGACCTGTGTCGTCAGTGGTCATAAGCGGTGGAATGCGTAGTGCATATCATATATTTGATATTAAAAACGGTCTACAGCAAGGAGCTGTGAACTCACCGATTCTTTTTAGTATTTACACCAGCGATCTGATAGGTAGTCTCACTCATGCGATTGCGTATGCCGATGACCTTGTAGCGTACAGGACGGGTCCAAAAGTTGAAGTCATCAGAATTCTCTTGCAGCGTGACTTCGACAAGATTCAGCGATATTGTGATGACTGGAAGTTAAAAATTAACTTTCAGAAATCAGAAACTATCCTGTTTAGAACCCCTTTGTCTAGGGCTTCTAGGGATACAAGAAAGAACTGGAGAAATCTAGTGATCGTTGGACCAAGTGGACATCCACTGGCGAGTAAAGATGTAGTAAAGTACCTTGGTATCTGGCTAGATCAGTATCTATATTTCAATCGACATATAGATGCTGCTTTGGCCAGAGCTAGGGGAGCGTTTGCTCTGACAAGACGGTTGTTTTATAGCAGCCGCCTTGAAAACAGGGTAAAGGTGATTTGCTACATGGCCCTCATCCGGCCGATGATTGCCTATGGGTGCCCTGTGTGGTTTAACGTTGCCCCATCTCAAATGGAAAAGATTCGGGTGTTTGAGAGACAGTGTCTTAGGACCTGTCTTGGATTACACAGAACACCAGAGTCGGAGTACAAACATTATTATGCCAACGAGGTCTTATACAACGGGGCCAATATAAACAGGATAGATAACTTTTTAATTAAGCTGATTCGGGGTCACATTGCAAGAGCGATGACCTCAGTCAATGGACTTATTTTCGGGGCTTATTACCCCAATGAAGAATATAGTGAGAGCGTTTGTCTTAACGGTTTCATCCCGCCCGAGACATTCCTCTATTTAGACAGTCGGGGGCTTATACAGGATAGATTGGCGGTTCCGTTAATCTACCACGTCGGCCGTAAAACTGTGGATCGGCGAATCCTGTATGGTCGAGACGTCGGCTCTAGGAACGGAGCAGAGCGTCTGCGGTTCAGTAGAGCTGTGCCCCTTCGGGACAAAAAGGACTTGAATAAGCAAGCTAAAAAATACTGGTGGTTGGGTGACCACCTTGATATTGATGGTTAGTCGAGGTTGTTGCCTTGGCCGACCTACGTATTTCTAAGGTATAACTAGGTAGATTAAGTAGGACAGGACGGTGGCACCAAAAAAATATAAAAAATCCAAAAATTGCATGTTTGTGGATATGTGCTTGAGCGCATGCATATGTATATATGTTAATATATGCATATGTATGGGCGTGTGTGCATGTGCATCAGCAAAAAAAAAAAAAAAAAAAAAAAAAAAGGCTGCTGGTGGCTGTTCTAGTTTTAAGTTATTTTAAGTATTTTAAGTAGTTTTAAGTTATTTAGGTATAATTATTACGTATATTTTACGTATATTTTAGTTTTATTTAGGTAGAGGGTACTTTTAAGTTTTTAAATAAAATAAAATAATGTCTTGAAAAACAAGTTTTTTAAAGAATTTTCTTGTTTAGGTTTAAGTTAT
Organism: Baccha elongata; assembly: GCA_951217065.1. Classification (NCBI taxonomy): domain Eukaryota; kingdom Metazoa; phylum Arthropoda; class Insecta; order Diptera; family Syrphidae; genus Baccha; species Baccha elongata. The sequence goes on along the minus strand of OX578272.1, from coordinate 54,302,313 downwards.
ATTGAATTTTAAATTAAGAGTAGTCTTTACGCCGAAAGGCATTTTTTTAAATATAGTCATAGTATAATTTAGAGCGCCCGTATGGGGCCAGTAAGTTAGATAAGTTCATATGTAAGCTAGTTGTTTAAGATTTTTTGTCTAGCATTAAGATAGATATGAGAAAATGAAAAAATAAAAAATGAATTAAAATGCAAAATGCGTAGTGCATACGACTTCGAAGACTGAGTAAATTTGAAGGCGTGGGTTCGAATCTCACGGTGTGCATGTGAAAAAGTTTTTCATAATAAAATTGGATTAAAGCTCAATACCACTAAAAAGGAGACTGATGAAAGGAATTGGCAATCCTTGAAATGGCTATATCTCCAGCCAAAGATAAAAAGAAACGAATAATAATATTCGTAAACGAATAAATAAAATTCGTTTAAAAATTGGTGTTAGCGCCTTTAAGTTGTTGTTGTTGTTCAAACACATTCAATGAAAATTAACATTATTAACAGTTATCAATTCTTGGCGCCAAAGATATCGTACTCGTGCCAAAGTAATTTTTTTAGAGTAATGTGTGGAGACTCTGGTGGAGAGTTGTTTTTTTTATTTAACAACCAGCGAAGCCGGTGAGGGTACTCTTGTATCTAAATAATTATAAAAAGCAAACAAAAATTTAAAAAAAAAAATTAATAAAAATTAATAAAGTAAAAACATATTTTTACCCAAGTTTAACATTTAATTGTTTTTTTTTTGTAGTTTAGAGTTAAATTGACTATAATTTTGCGCCAATAATTTTAAGAAATAACAAATATCACAAAAAAATTTAACCTGGAAGTATTGCTATAGTTGCGTGTATATAGGTACAAGGTACATATATGTAGGTACATATTTTATCAAGGAACTCGTTTAAATTTTCACTTTCTTTCGTCATAACTAGGTACGTACTCTAAAAGGCTTTAATGGTGAAATGTTAAATCCTTAAGGATTCTTTATTGGCTAATCCAATTGGATAAAGTAGATAACTACCTGTTGATGGTGATGACCTTTTTGTAAATTATATGTTATAAGAAACGGGCTTCGGGTCAGATGAAACAAACGACGCGACGCGTCGTGACATAAAGATGTCAGCCCCCAATACAAACATTTATTAGAGGGAAGGGGAACAAAATGCTTTTAGTTCGTAAAATAAATATACATGTTACTTGTCAATTTTACTTTGTTGAGTGTAGACCTGCTTTATGCAGCTGTTTCTGTTGATTTTGTTTTTACTTAAAGTGCAATATAAATGTAATAAGTGTAAGTTTAATATTGTATTTGATGTACGTTAGAACAAAATTTGTAACCAATTTATTAATGTTCAATAAAGATTTGCCACCACCTGATAATGTTCATAGACATGAACGAAACGTCGTGACATAAAAATATTTTGTTTCATCTGACCTGAAGCCCGTTTCTTATAACGTAGATAACTACCTTCCTACTTCTTGCTCTCTAAACTTCCAAAAAGGTAGCTTTATTCTTTACAAGGAAAGAAAACGACCTTGTTCACATTCAATATACCTAGGTTACAGCACAGACAATAAAGTTATTGTCTGTGGTAACAGCTTCAACAACAAAATACATACCTATACCTACCTATATCCAGAAATTTCTGTTGAGTCTTTTCGCCGAGAATCAATATAATTGTAACTACCTTCTACCTACCTAACTCCAACTTGCAGCAGACCCTTATAAGATCTTTAAAAAAAAAGACGTGTTTTGAATAGCGGGAACTTCTTTGTCTTATTTTTTTTAATCTCGTTCCGCCAAAATGGGCATTTAAAAAAATATGAATAAGAATTAGGTAGGTAGGTACTAGGTATATATATACCTATAGTAATGAAAACTTGTGTGTTCTCGTTTTTTCCGTTAATTTCCGTTACAAAAAATAAAAAAAGTGTCCCTCTTAAATACCTACATAATTGTCAAAAAAAAACTACGTACATATATTCATTTGATAGACTAATTCTGATGATAAGCACAATAACCTCATAACGCGATATAAAAGAGACCCTGATCAACCCTCATGTACCTATGTACATATCAAAGAAAAAAAAACTTTCCAAAGGGAATTCTACGGTGTAACATTTATAACTCTCCCTTCTTTTACAAAGACCGTTAGGTATTTTATTATTATTGCAGGATCAATTAAATTGAAACGCGCATCGATCTGCAGGGCACCCCTATTATCCCCTATGCTTCTTTTTTGTCCCCTAAATTTATTTAATTTTTGATGTTTTCCCAAGCAAATCGAAGTGATATTTCCATTTCCGATCAGAAATCGATTCCTGGAGGAATCAAACAAGAACTTATAATTCATCATGGGAGCAATTTTATCATCAAAGTCGGAGATAATGGAGTCAGTAAAGCAGATGGCTGTCAATCAAGTAGCTTTTATAAAAATACCTGCATATTTTTGCAAAAGGGTAATAGATTTTATACCTACATATACCTCTATTGCAATTCATATTGTTTTTTTTTTTGTGTAATCTTTTGGCATCAAAATTAAGGCAGACCCTCGAATCATCAATGAAATACAATCCTCTATGTATGTACATTGTACCTATGGACATACATTGAGATTAAACGGTAAATATCCCATTCGCATCCGTTCCCTTATTTTAAGTCACCGCACCGTGCACATAGCACACGCAACGAAGCAACATTGTTTTGTTTTGTTTTGCACTTTTGTAGTGCAGGAACAAGAAGTGTGACCAACAATTAAAGAATTTGACAATAAAAATGTTTGATAGCTTAGAAAAAAATTAAATTTACAAACATTGCTGATAAAGTATGTAATTTAAAAAAAATAATTTGAGGGCATAGTAGATATATAGTCTTGATTAAATAATGCTTTTGGTGGCTCAGAGCCAAGATTTCATAGTTGGATGGGACCCTGCTGATGGGTGTGTAAAAAGTCCAGAATCCAATTATGAACTTTTGGCCTGTGGACTTCTGCTCCTGCGCCGTTTTTGGTTCCATTGCAGCTAATTGAACCTCGTGTGGGTTGGTGTCGTCCCATACATGGCAACTTTACTTGTTAACAGAGCCATATATTCACACAAAAATGAGTTAAGTCACTAAAGATGGTTTTCCGGCCAATGTGGTTATCTTCCAAACGGCCTAAAACCCAGTCAGCCAGCAAACGGCGTTGTCTTTATGGCAAATGCAATATTTTATAATTGCCATCTTTAATGATTTTTCATTTATTTACTACACTTTGAGACTTCGACTTAAAAATCTGGAATCACCATTCCTTAGACATCAAAAAGATCTTTTTACAGCAATCAATTAAATGTGATAATTTAAGAACTCAAAAATGTTTTGCGTTCTATTGCATTCCGTGCAATGTTTTGTATTGTTTGTATTTCTTTGCATTCTTCCTTTTGCATTCATTGTAATTTTACAAGATAACAAAGAATGTAAATATGACATTATATGCAACGCCGCTGTTTATTCGATGTCTGTTTGGAAGATAACCCCGATTTTGGCCTAAAACTCACCATTAGTGGCGAAGCTCATTTTTTGGATGAATAAATAATGCGAAACTAATGCATGAGTTCTCAAATCCTTGCATTCAATTGATTGCTGAAAATAAATGGTTAGAAAGCATTTTTTTCTTTTCGCCCATGAGGTTATGCAATAAAAATAAAAATCAACTAGCTCTCTATCCATTGTACCAAAACAATTCTTTCCTATCTTTCTACTCCTTCTAACTAGTGTCGTGCAACACCTGTTGCATTTAATTGGCAATGTGCCTACAGACACATAGTTGAAAATTATTTTGACCAATTTAGATTGCTTTGAGATTATTTTCGATGAAATCTTGTTCTTCCTTCGGCTTAGGGGCCGGTTATAGCGATCAGGAAAATGAACCAGGAAAAATGTTCAAGTCGATAATTAGCCATTAATACATATGATTTAAAACAAAAATGTTACACTTATCGATTACAAATAACTCAGAGAATTTTTTGTGCCAAAAAAATGTTCAATTTAGCAAATATTTGTTTTAAAAAATGCTTTTATTTATTTTCCTGATTGAATCTCATTTTTCGTATCAGCTGATGAAACAAATCGTTCCATTTATTTGAGTTAAATTTTCACTTGTTCCACTGACAGATTTCTGTCAGGAAAAGTTTTTCGTGTGCATTTCAATCAGGAAAACAGCCTGTCCACTGACACATTTTTACTGATCGCTATAAACGCCCATCAGGAAAAAATTCCTTTTCTCATTTGTTTTTACTTTTCCTGATGGTTTTTCCTGATCGCTATAACTGGCCCCTTAGTTGGTCCTTAGTAATGGCAATGAAACAAAGTAAGTTTACATTGATTTTCCCAACGTTTCGACAGAGATTTCTGTCTTCTTCAGGGGATCTTTATTAACACATAATGGAATAAAATATAAATAGAACATGTTTGCACATATTGATTTAATAATTGTTAAACTTACGTTACTCAAAACTAATTTAATAAAACAAATGATCAAACATTATAAAAAATTAACAAAATTATTTTAATTTTAAATAATAAAATACAAAACATTAAACACCAAGTTATAATATTTTTTAAATTTATATATTACAAATAATGCCCTTCGACTGACGAAGTATTGTCGAATAAATGTTATGTTTTGTTGTTGGAGCAAACTAGAGAGAAATAGACGGATGAAATGTTGTGAGTGTCTTGTTTCCTATTTATGTTATTTTTCGTGTTCCGAAGGTGAAGAGTTTCCAAAGTATACCTTTTTGAGGTGTGTCTTTCAGATTGAATAATTTTTACTCCTTCGAAATCGGGATTGTGGCTCTTCTCAAAGCTGTGTGTAGCAAGAGCTACAAGAGCTATTTAAAATTAAAATAATTTTGTTAATTTTTTATAATGTTTGATTATTGTTTTATTAAATTAGTTTTGAATAACGTAAGTTTAACAACTATTGAACCATTACGTGCAAACATGTTCTATTTATATTTTATTTTATTATATGTTAATAAAGATAGGTACCATGAAGAGGACAGAAAACGTTGTGAAACTTACTTTGTTTCATTGTTTCATTTTATTTAAAACAAAATGTAGTATGGTCACACTGAAATTGTTCATGCATTAAAGCCATTCCAAACGTTCGGTTTCCCTCAAATAGAGGGAATATGTATTTTAATTTATAATAAGAAAGAACCAGTTTTCTGTACAAATGTATGAAGAAGAGCAGCTGATCGCGGTTTGTTTTTGTTCAAAGACCTTGAGGATGTTTTTACTTTCTCTATAGGGCTAGTATTGGGTTCGAGTAAAAAAAAAATAAATCAAAGCTGAACATTACGATGATGGAAAAGCGAAATGCAGAACGTGCTTCGTCCCGTGTCTTTCTGTTCGTGAGTACGTGCTAATAAGCGTACACTTAGCTACAGTTTAAATGGATTGATGAATTTTCATTTTTGTGACAATTGTGCAAACTATGTCATTAAATAGATAGGTACCTACCTACCTATAATAATTATAGGTAGGTAGGTACCTATCTATTTAATGTCATAGTTTGCACAAGAGCAACTTCGTGCGACGCATTGGTCTATCTTATTCATTCAATAGCGTCGTAAACGCGATAGATATGAAGCTTGATGAGAGATTGAATATTGAATTATTGAAAGGATGTTTTTATGACAGACATTCATTTTAGTGTTGCAGAAGAGATGACTTGCGTTTTCTTGTCGCGTCTTTGTCTTGACGGTGATGGCTCAACAATCCATTTTATTTAACATTAAAAAATTTAAAGCAAGCAGCGACAAATGGGTCACCGCCGTACGCAGGGGGGGGGGGAAGTTCTACCTTTTTCCCCAACAAAATATTCAATGGCGAGTCATACACTGAACTATTTGCACCATACTTGGACAACAGCAACAAACGAACGGTCCTTTTCAAAACTAATCCAGGCAATGTGCAGGTAAATGAAAACGTGGGCCAAAGTTATACTTGCACTGCAACGACGCTTTTCACCGCGTTTGTATTCCCCGTATGCATTTCAAAATGGCGGAATAAACGGTATGTGTGTTTAATAGTAGGATATAATTTTTATTACGCTTATGGTTTTGTGTTCCATTCATGTGTTCCTTCATATCATTATTTCTTACAAACAGAATTCCAACTTGTGGAATATGGTCAAAGTAAGAAAAGTTGATGCACACTGATTAACACCTTGTAACTTTTTTCCCAGTGAAGAGAAAAATCCGCTTTAATGACAACAACACAAAATAAAAGATATTGCCATTGTGTATAGGTCTATTCAGTACCAATCTGTTAAATTTTACTTCAGCCCAATCGATTTTGGAGAGCGGGGTGTTAATCGGTTACGGTTTCCATCATTTTTTCTCTAAAATTGAGTGATTTCCGATTGGGCTGAAATAAGTTTTAATGGATATAGGGTTGATTAAATTTAAACAACACTAACACTAAACTCTATTTTTTTTTAAATAAAAATTACAACCTACTATCACAAGCACATTATATTTTATCCGTGGTTTTGAAACGCATTTTTCGAAGTGTTACAAAATCTGTTTTGTCTTATTTTAGATAGGTATGTTTTTCAGAAATGAATTTTGATTTCTAAATTCTGTTGCAATTTTGGCAACGTTTAAGGTAGGTGTTTTTAATTTAGTTTGCCCGGAATAGTGTCACAACATACCTCTATTACGACAAACTCTGGAAATAGGCTGAGATAGGCAGAACCTCGTGGAATCAGTTTGCTAGGTCCTGAAAAAAAAATGTTTGGGGATAAAATCAAAATGACATTACGATGGTAGCGAAGTCGAAAAAAGTGGGTCTGGAAGTTCTGTATGTGTGTATGTCTGTGTGTCTGTCATTCGAACTTGCAGTCTATATAAACGGTGTTTATGGTGACCGTCAGGAGGGAGTTTTTGGTCTAGGCCTATAAAACTAATGGTACCTGCAATATAACGGTTTTGAAAAAGCTTGTTTTTTTCGAAGAAAGACTAACGATTTTGATAACATTGGACATGACTGATATTGCATTAAACAACTTTTAGATAGCTTGAATCGCATTTTCTGAGGATTAGTTTCAACGGTACCTCCCATACAATAGTTTTTTGAACTATTACTTTTCTCGTGAAAGACTCAGCAAACCCCTTTTCTAGATAGCCGAACAATAATGACCAACTGAACTTTTTTATAAAAACAAAATTTAAACAATTATTTTTTTTTTGAAAATTCAATATTTTGAAAACCAATTAGTAATTTTTTTGAAACTTAGTTTTTTCATGAAAGTTATTCATTTTTTCGAATTAAAATATGTTTTAAAAATAATGTGCAAAATATTTTTAAAAATTTAATATATATTTTAATATATCAAAACCAATTTCTCAACATAATTTTCCAGAAAAACTCTGGGTTTTTGGAACTTAATTTCCAAAGTTATGTGTTGTAACTATTAATGTATTTATTTTTGTTTGAATTATTTCATATTAAATTAATTAACAAATTTAAAAAATTATTACAAAGAATTTCGCGGAAGGTAACTTAAGAGCAAGTTTGTGCGGTCAGTCCTTTCAGTACCTTTTTTTTTTTTTTAAATGACAACTATGCACAACTTTTGGGATACCCTGATGTACGCCTGAAATATCAATATTTTCCTCACGTTTTTAATGAACTTATTTCAATTAAAACTAAATTAACTAGAATTAAAGAGAAATTTTATTGGAATCGATGGATGATTTTCTATAAAGATAAAAGGCATTTCATAAAAACTTTACTAGTCCAGACCAGCTAGAAGAGTCGGTACACGTACGTATGCACAATAATTGCACATACCTATATAAGTACATTGTACCTACATACTACATGCTACATTGTATAGGTACTGCATGATAAACCTAACGATCGTAGTTGGACTCAAACGTACCTAAAAAGAATGCATATCATCATTTTCAGTTTGATTAAAAGATGGAACATAGATGGTAGATGGTAATCTATAACCAACATAAGAAGCGTGTGCACACAGCACGGTGTATTGGATGCGTCTCAATCGTCAGAAATCAATCCTTATCTTAGGTAGGTAGGTAAGATGGCGGTTTCGCAGAACAACTGTTCCGAATAAACCCAATTAGCGCGGAAAAGCGCCGTTTTGATACCATAACTCGTTTGACCTAATTTTTTGTGATATAGTGGTAGTGACTGTTAAGCTAAGGGGATCAGTTTTTGGTCTGTGCCCGCAGTCACAAGGGAAGAACCTAGCTCACACTGTGTGCTGGGTGGTTCCATTTGGACTGAGAGTCGACCAATTAACTTTACACTAGATCTATATGAGGCTAGGCCCGTTCAAAGGCGGTACACCTGCCAGGTGTAAATCCGTGTTTTGATGCTTTCGCCGCAAGATAGAGTAAGTGCTAGTCCGAAAAGCTAGTCCTAAAGGTAAGTTCCAGAAACTTTAAAGGTGAAAGTTGAAATGGTGCTTTGAAAAGCTAAGGGGACCAGTTTTTGGTCTGTGCCCGCAGTCCCAAAGGAAGAAATTAGCTCACACTGTGTGTTGTCCTTATCTTAATCTATAGATATTTTCTTCCTTTTTGGTATCAAAACTTTAAAGTTTTACAATTGCCATATTAACATACAAACATTTTTTTTTGAAAAAGTTATAAAATCAGAGACCAGCAAAATTATTCAAATTCTATTAACTCCTTTCAAATGAAGTAACTTCTGTGCAAGAGAAAAATGTAGACTGCGCTCTATTGCAGGTTCGCGTTTTTATTTTAATTATTTCTTTCGCAATTAAAATATTTGTAATACCTTTACGATTGTCAAGTTCGATCGAAGTAATGACTAAGCAATGCATGGTGTATTCTTATAACCATTATCTCATCCTAATCACACAAAAATGTGTTATGTGCAATTTATTCGGAAGTGGAATTAAATGATTTAATTATTTAACAACCAAACTAAAGTGATTGCGAATTAAGAATTCACAATTATTGATTGTTCTATTCCTGCTTTATATTTCATCAGCATAATTTCATAATAAGAATTAATAGATTCAAGATATTTATTTGATTTTCAAAATATAAGATCAAAAGTCTCGAGTTATAACTTAATGCAAAATACTAAACAGACTACGATATCGGAATGGGCTATACTTTAAATTAATTATACCTACTATATTGCAATTCAGAAAAGTAATAATTAGGTGCGTTCTATAATGTATTGTGATCGGATTCGGATTGATTTATTAACATTCAAACAACATGCAGGTATACTGTACATGCACATATTTGCAACAACAACAAAAGATCAGCTTTCTTATGAATCAAGTACAGTGCATTCTCGATTATCGCAACTAATTAAAACAAGGGTGGTTGCAACGACCGAGGTTGTTGCAATAATCAAGTAAAACATTTTTCAGGCTTAATTCGAAATGCAAATCGAAAATCAGAAAATCAGCCACTTATATAATTTATTTAATGTAACAAATTTTTATTCAATAACACATAAATAATAAGAATCAAAACAATTATAAGCTAATTCATTGATATAAGTACATAAATACATATGTTTAGTTTTCAATCAGCTATAATTATTTTCTTTGAAAAAAATTGGACATTTTTGTTTGGATTTTTTGGATTTGAGTTTTTTTTTTTAATCGCCATTTGTTGCAGATTTTGAAGACTCATGTGTCCGAGCAGTAATCTCAACCTCGGACATATTTTCATTTGACAAGCGACTGATCACTGGACAAAATTCATTAAACTAACAAGAAAATTTTGCGTTGTATAGCATACATAATGATGTACATTCATACAACTTCATCGTACCATCACTGAAAAGTAGCGGTAAAATAACTGCCGAGACAAAATGTAAAGCAACAGTCAAAGAGAAACATAACCAAGAACTTGAGTATATAAAGATATGCATATAAAAACAAAAGTTGTACTTATCGCGTCAATTTTTTTTTGAAGAGTTGCGATTACTGCGTCAACAATGATAAAAATTCAGCTGTTGCGAAAATCGAGGAGTTGCGTGAATCGAGAGTTGCGTTAATAGAGAACGTACTGTATTAGGTTTTAAAATAGCTGTATTTTATTATCCCCTCTGATTTGATCCGTATTGGATTTGCATAGCGAAATACATGCATACAGCAACAACTCAAGATCCAGCATCCAGCTTTGTTTCTAGATCTTGCAAAATTCTTCCAATTCATTCCGGATCAGAGCGAATAATAAAATATTTTTTCCAGATAATAATAATAATTATATTTTAACTACATATGTGTCTGTAAGGCACATTACCTGTTAAATGCAACAGGTGCGTTGCTCGACACTAGTTAGAAGCAGAAGAAAGATAGGAAAGAATTGTTTTGGTACAATGGATAAAAAGCTAGTAGATTTTTATTTTTCATTACCTTATGGGCGACGTCCAGCATAAGCTGGGAGGTATGCTAAAAAGAAAATAATGCTTTGTACCTGTGTGAGAATTAAACTGGCAAACCGCTGGGTTAACAGCCAAGCACTCCATCCATTGTACCATTGCCGCCCACAGATAAAGACCCCACATTATAAAACCCATAAGCTTTTTGCGTCAAGCTTGAATTATATATATGTACATACATTATGAAGGTTCTCGTTTGACTTTTCGATATTGAGTGAGCTACTTTGAATTTTTGTTTATCATTTTTTTTTTATATAAAAACACTCTTAAAGGGTAAAATTTGCAATTAAATTTTCCCGTCTTTGTGAAATGTCAACAAAAAAGACTACTTTACTTTTTTTCATCTTTACATCCTCACTTTCCGCATCGAATTCGTGATGAAAGTTTATATCTTCCGAGGGAAAACTTTCCCATACAAAATTTGACAGCTCGTTTCCGACGGTGGAAAAGCATATAGTTCGGGAGGCAGCGACATTTTTCAATGAGTGATTTCTCCAAAGCTGAATTTTATATATTTCATAGCTGTGACCTTGCTGATAACAAAACCGGTCGTCAGATGGCGCATACGTGGGGGATTTGACGGGGGTGACGTCTTATACAAAAGATAAAAAAAAGATAAAAATAAAGTGATTTCTCCAAAGCTGAAACTTGTGTGCGTTTTTATGAAAAAACTATTAAATACTTTTTTGTTGCAATTTGTATTATAATTTTTTTTTTTTTTTTTTTGAAAATATATAAAGTCAAAATTAAACAAAATGACACAGAAACATTTAGGATCGGGGAGCACTGGTTCTGAAGATAGTTTTTAAAATTACTTTTATTTAAATTAATATCTAACACATCAAGTTCAAGTTAAATATATAACTTACCCATCCGCGTGAGAGGCTCATGCATGACATAATTGGTTCTGTGATGTTCAATATTAAAAAGCTCAGAACTTCGAAGATGGTACGACCGTCCGCGGTAGTTAAAACCAATTAAGGCTAACAGGTCCGACGAATCAATTTGTCCAGAGATAAGGTGATGTAGAAAAATTAAGTCATTGTTTACTCTACGTTGATATAAAGATTGCATCTGCAAAATCCTTATCCGATGCTCGTATGGTGGCAGGTTATAAGGATCAGCTCATGGAAGGCCTTTAAGGGCAAAGCGAATAAAATTATGCTGGACTGATTCAATACGTTTCTTATGGATTTCATAGAAAGGGGTCCATACTTGTGAGGCATACTCAAGATGCGGCCTAACATAACAGTTATACAAAGAGAGGGTAACGTATGGATCGTTAAATTCCTTTGCCCACCGTTTTATGAATCCAAGCATAGAGTTCGCCTTTTTTACAATAAAGTTAACATGTTCAGAAAATTCCAGATTAGCACTGAAATTAACTTCTAAGTCCTTAAAACTAAAAACACGACTAATTTTATTTTGTGTTATACAATATTCAAAATCACTTGGAACTTTTTTCTTTGAGAAAGTAATAGTTTGGCATTTTATAGGATTAAGAGTTAACCCATTTTTATTACACCAAATACTGAAACTATCAAGATCAGACTGCAAAAGAGTATGATCATTGGGAGATTTAATTGATTTATAAATTTTTATATCATCTGCAAATATGAGAATCTCACTAAAGCGTATAAAAGAAGAAACGTCATTTATAGCAAGAATAAATAAGAATGGACCCAAATGGCTTCCCTGGGGTACGCCTGAATGGGCAACGAAAGTATTAGAAAGGGAATTTCTAAATTTAACCTGGTAAGTTCTATTTTCTCGGTATTATTTGATTCAAGATATAAAAAGAGTAGGGAAACCGTATGATTGCAGTTTAAAAACAATAATATTATGGCTGAGTTGGTCAAATGCTTTAGAAAAATCTGTGTATATACAATCAACTTCAGAACCACTTTCTATTGCATTTGAACAATTATGTAAAAATTTAAGAAACAGTGTTGTTTTTTTACATATAATGTTCTTACCAAAGAATAAAAGCATTTCACATACAACCTGTTCAAAAAGATTAGGGATACAGGAAAATTTAGAAATAGGTCTATAGTTCTTGATGTTAAATTTGTCGCCTTTTTTAAAAACAGGAGTGATAAATGATTTCTTCCAGAATGACGGAAATTTCCTGGACTTTGACGAAAGCTTAAATAATAATTGCAAGTGAGAATCTCACTGAAGCGTATAAAAAAAAGAAACGTAATTTATAGCAAGAATAAATAAGAATGGGGTACGCCTGAATGGGCAACGATAGTAGGTATTAGAAAGGGAATTTCTAAATTTAACCTTGTAAGTTCTATTTTCTAGGTAGGATTTGATCCAAGATATAAAAAGAGTATGCTTGCAGTTTAAAAATAACAATATTATGGCTGAGTTGGTCAAATGCTTTAGAAAAATCTGCGTATATACTGTGTGTATATCAACTGCAGAACCACTTTCTATTGCATTTGAACAATTATGTAAAAAGGTAAGAAGGTTTGTAACAGTAGACCTTTTCTGCACGAAACCGTGTTGCTGTTTACATATAATGTTCTTACCAAAGAATAAAAGGATTTCACATACAACCTGTTCAAAAAGATTAGGGATACAGGAAAATTTGGAAATAGGTCTATAGTTCTTGATGTCAAATTTGTCGCCTTTTTTAAAAACAGGGGTGGGATCGGCTAAGGTGATTTGTGATAAGTGATAGTCAAAATTTGCACTTTCTGTCTGCGTAAGGTGATCATCACAGTGATAGCTAAAAACCAATCACCAAAATATTATGATAGTCACCTTCTCCTGAAATTGACGTTTCATTTTCATGTTTGTAGCAATGTGACTAGAGTTACCACACGCATACAAAGCATTATAAAATTTTCAACTTTTTTTTCAATTTTAGTCACCAAATCATCAAAAACAATATTTCTTTTACCATATGAGTATAGTATACAACAATCGAAAATAAATGGTTAAATTTAGAATTATTGCATTTATTCACTAAAAAAATTAATAATTTCAATGAATTTACTTGAAAATATGACTACGGCAACAATGTTTTTCACATATGTCACTGACAAATTGAACAAAGTTGAATTGAGTTGAATTGGTGGATGTGATCACCTTACGCAGAAGGAAAAATCAATTTTATCACAAGCGATGATCAAAAATGTGACAATCATCTATCATCTTACGCAATTCCACCCCAGGAGTGATAAATGATTTCTTCCAGAATGACGGAAATTTCCAAGATTTTGACGAAAGCTTAAATAATAATTGCTAGGGCTGCACTAATACACGACTACACTTTTTCAGAACAATTGGAGGTATACCGTCGGGGCCATGGTAGCAATCGTCATTTAATAATGACAAACAGTGTAAGAACCTATCTTGTTCCACAGGAATAGTGTTAAAACTTACTTGCGGATAGGGGTTCACGTCTTTAAAAAAATCTTTATCAACACTTACATGAGTATCAACAAAGGAGTTTGAAAAATTATTTGCAAACGCATTGCAAATATGACTGGGATTTTGTACCGAAAAGTTTTCATATATAAGACTCTGCTTGGAAGCCATCCGAATTTTTCTTCGAGTTAACAAAATGCCAAAAGCTTTTAGGGCCCTGTTTTAAAGAGATGTATACATTTAAAACATATATTAGCTTAGACGGTATTGTTAATTTGATACATACTAAGTCAATAGAAAGAACAAATGGAAAAGAAATAGACGTTGATAAAAGGCGATTACGAACAGCGATCAGAACACCGCCTCCTATACTTCTTTAGGTTTATCAACATGACTATCTTTTCTGTAAACTAAGAACTCTTGATTGAAAAGTTCTGTGTCCAAATAGCTAGAATTCAGCCAGGTTTCTGTTAAAACAAAGATGTCATGTGAAAAGGCTTGAAAGTTAGTTTATAAATTGGTAGTTTTGCTGTGAAGCCCTCTAACATTCTGATAAAAGAGGGTAATCCTGTTTAGTTTTTTGCTGCCGAATTTTTCGATATAACGTTCCGAGGCCTGTTTTTCTTGACCGTTGTAAATTCTTTTACAAGAGCTTCAGTTGGCCAGTTATTACTATTTTAAAAGAAGAAACGAAACTATTTACTTTGCTTATCTTCATGCATTTAATAGACGCTTTATCAGGAATACATTTGTTAGATACTAAATGGGAAACAATATCATCAACAACAATATCTGGATTCAAACGTTAGATACTAAATGGATTAGATACTAAATGGGAAACAATATCATCAACAACAATATCATCAACAACAATATCTGGATTCAAACGATACAAAAATAGACTTAGGTTTCGGGACAGCCTTGATAGGTCTAGGACAAGAATCTGTTGATACAATATGATCCGATATGGTTTCACAATCCATATCACCATAGACATTAAAGTAGGACTGACGGTCTGAGATGAACCAGGTGATTAATTTTTCAATAAAAACGTGGTAAGGTTTAAAAATTACTCCATGTGATACTAGTTTGAAATTCGAATTGCATTGCATTGCGTCGTCTCTTGTGCAGAAGGATTTATACAAATGCCAAAAAACAAAATTTTGAATTTTAAGTTTTATAATTCAGTTTGGTGCCTTATAATTTTCTCTGATGGCAACATTTCTGTTAAAGTTGTACATGATAATAGGTACCTACCTAATTTCGTTTAAAGTTGATTAGCATTGTGCAAAGTAATCAATTAGTCTGTCATTTCAACAGACAATCGATTTTTAAAAAGCATGCGCCTGGAAAAACCTGTTTAAAATAAACTTTTAGCCGAATGTTTTATAAGATTATGAACTTAACAATTTTAAAAGTTTTATATTCATATATACCTACCTATACAATATAATATACTTACATAATGTGTATATCTAAAATGATGTCAATAAATTAAATTAAATTAAATAAAACCAAAGCAGATGGAGAATTTTGAATCTCAAGTTGCGGTTCCCATTGCAAGCGACTTCTCTAAAAAGAAAAAGTTGCCATCAACTATGCTTTGGTCTACTTCCAGTTATTTCAAGGCATTATAAACGTGACAAAGAATACTGATGAGAAAATCTAGAAAACGAGTATCTTTATTAAAAGTTGTATCTATGAATCAAAACCCAAACAAAGAAATTACCACACAGCTAGTAAGCTAGGGCAGCAACAGAGAGTCAGCTAGAAAAAAAAACACCAATAACAAAAATAAAAGAGCCAGTAATACCACTGAAAAATCAACTCATCCGTGAGTCATAATGGAAATATATAGCCCAATGTACTTTCGTGTTCGTTTAAAGTGATTTTTTTTTGTCTCCTGAAGAACAAAAAGATACAAAGCGATCTATGAAGACGACGACGACGACGACGACATAGTGATCTCTGGGTGATATTCGAGATTGAATAGGTTGCATAGGTAAGGTTGGATCGTTGATCTTTGTCTAATAAAAATAGAAAACGAAAAATGAAAATAGTAGGTATGCCGTTTTTATAAAAACAAAGAACACAAAAGTAGGTGTACCAATCTATTGTGAACCAAGAACGATCTATTTTATACAGAATGTAAGTAAAGAAAATGCTCGCTTGATTATTTTTGAAGAATAGCAAAGGATACCACTCTGCGTTAAACGAATAGGTCCTTGAAGGTACGCACCACTACATAGGTATTAGGTACGACAGGTACCTACCTAACCTAGACATTTCAACAATTGAAAATGATCATAAATTCGAGTGGATTTATGCTTCAAAAAACATCTGTCGGATTGGGACCTTTATTAGAAGGACCATAATCGACCGGAAATAAACAAGAGAAAGGAAATGATTTCGAACCCTAATACAATATACCTATACTTAAATATTTAACTGCATGTTGAATACAAGGTGTTTTTTGTAGCATGGTGCCGAAAAGAACATTAATGGAATGAGAAAGAAAAGTTAGGGGATGTTTTATTACTACGAATTTTTAAAGGATTTTTAAAGAGACAGTTACATTAACTTATTATTTGAAAGCAGTTTAAATCTAATTATCTTGAGACTTGTTAGTCGCACAACTAGTTTGCTAATCTAATTTTTAGTTATAGGTAGGTAAATACGATTGTTGACGCTGTGCGACAGGGGCGTAGCTACCGCCGGAGCAGCCGTATCAAAGATATGGGGCCCCCGACATTTAGGGGCACCCGAAAGACTCCGATGTGTACTCAAAACTTCTAATCAATCTAACCAATTTTACATGATTCAAAAAACAATGCAATACAACAGTTATTTGTTTGCAAGCAAACTGAGACATTTTTGTTTGTATAGTTCTTATAATAATGTTCCTATTGAATTAATATAAAATAATATTTTAACATGCGCATTTATGATTTACAGCTTACTATGTGATTTTCTTTCAATCAGTAGTTCTTAGATTTATCAATTCCAAAGTGTAAACCCTGAGAAGAATGAGTGCTTTAATATGAAAATAAAGACATACAGAAAGCTAGTATTTTACCAAACAATCTGTTTCATGGACTGAATGGAATACGATATCCAAATTCATTGAATGGTTTGATTGAGGAGACTTAAAATTTGGAAAACAAATGGGGAATAACATTTGCTTTTAAGAACAATCAAAATAATTAAAAAAGCATTTCTTTTATGAATAAGCAGAAGATGAAGAATTTCAGACCTTAAAATATCGTCCACATACGGATTTTTTTGTACCATCTTACGAACTAAATAAATACATTTCTTATAAGAATACTGTGATCCCTTAAAAAACTAGTTCCCTCTCAGAACAAATTAAATTGTTATTTTTGTCTGTCTGTCTCCCATTCGTGATCGGCAAAATAAACACTATCGTAAGAAACCATTCATAATATTTAAATTTTAATTAGTAAAGTTTACTAGCGAGTTTCTTTAAAACTTTATATTAAATAAGTAAATAAATAACATGTCTTTCTTATTTAAAAGTCTTGCTTTTGGGCTTCCCGAAATTATATACTCGTACAATGCAAGTTTTATCTTTCATTGTATAGACAAACCAGCCCTATGATTTCCATTACCTTGGTATCTTATGGTAAGTACTTTCCATTGATAAAATAAATCCAGTTTTTGACAGTTAATGCGTTTCATTGGGCAAATCAAATGATTTTTTTTTATTTCCGATCAATTTTGCAGATCTGTATTTTTCGGCAGATTTACCCTTCCTACTATAATTACCACCAATTCAATAATCAGCTGTCCTTTCTTATTGGCAGCATATATTTGGTCTTCTCTTGATTCACCGTTAAACACATCTTCTTGGATTCCTTCTCAATACTCACGAAAGCACCACTGACATCACGCTTTGTTCTTCCATTATGTCAAGATGAAAGATTGTGCCTCTGGTATTGACGTGAAAATTTTGCACTATTCTTTCAAGGATGATGTTAAAGAAGTCACATGACAGTGCATCGCCTTGTCTAAATCCATTCTTGACATCAAAAGTAACGGTGCGGTCTTTACCGACTTTGATAGAGCAGCGTGAGTTTTCCATCGTCATAATCCGAGCACATCAGATGCGGCATCTCTAATTGCTTCCTGGCAGTGTTTCCACAGGCTTTCGATGCTTGAAGGTTGCGGCATAGAATTTTTAGTTAAGGGGTTGTGGGTGACTCGATCGGAAAAGGATTTAGAGATCTCTTGCGAGTGTAGGCGGCCGACATTGAATTTCCTCACAGTTTTTCGACGTTTCGGCTTTGTTCTGGATATCCGCAGCTACAACGAGGTAGTGGTCCAAGTCAACGTCAGCTCCCCAGAACGTTCGGACATTTGTGATACTTGAAAAATGCCTCGCGTCGATCGCAATGTGGTCAATCAGGTTGACGGTCGATTGATGAAGAAGTAGCCAACTCCCCATGTGAATATCGAGATGCGTGAACTGCGTACTAGCTACCACAATGTTTCGCCCCGCAGCAAAGTCGATTAGCCTGAGTCCATTACTGGAGGTGGTGTTTTAACCGTGTAAGAACATTCTAATAGCGTTTTTTATTTACAAAAAGATTTGCTCTTTCCTTTAAAATATTTGATCTTTTTGCATTTTTGGTGCTTCATTTAAATGAAAAGAGGAGAAAAAGAGCAAATCTCAAAAAGAAAGAAGCCATCTGCCGAATTTGATCGAAACACTGAAACATGAAAGCATTTAAATGGCGGATTTTTGCTTGCGCGTTCTTTTTTATTCAAAAACTATTGGATATAGTTTTGTATTGTTTCACCCTTTTGGACGGTATAGGTATATTATTGCACTCAAATTCATAATATTTTTCATAAATATTACAATTTTTTTAACGAATTTGTACAAATGTTCAAGTAATTGAATGGAAGTGTAAAATATAAATGACGGCTTATTATTGCTTCAAGCATACTAAAAACAAAGCTATCCTAGTGATTGTATGATGATCGTTTGGAACGCAGGCGTATTATTCTCACAGCCTATGCGTGTTTAATCTCTGTCTTCACACCAAGAAAAAAACAGCCCAACATGTTTCATTTAAAAGAGCACTTCTTGATTTTGAGGGCAAATCTTTGAGATTTAATTGAAAAACGCTATAAGATTAGGCCGATTTGGTGCTGAGCGCCCCTGATGACCTCTATTAATGACAAAGTTACAAGGTAAAAACCATAGGTTTTATAAAATACTATGTACATACAGTATATATATGTACCTACATTCTGTGCTGCGCACTACGTAGGTAAGTATCCATAAGACGTCACAATACACATTATCTGCCGCTTAACTACGATTTATTGAATGTTCCTCATCCTCATGCTTCCAGGGACCTGTACATTTTTTCGTTTTTTGACGGTTTTACCCACAACCACAAGTGATTTTGTTTTGTATTATTTTTATGCTGCACATGTCCAGCCAGGTTGAATTCTTTCAATTGTTGTTCTTCTGGTGGAGTTCTTCTGCGAGCCCCTTTTTTCTTTGTTATGTTATAGCTAGCTATACGTATTATACGTATTACTTTTACTACTCGTACGTTCTATGTATGTCCTGGTTCCATATTATTCCTTAACCATGCAAAAAATAAATAAATTATGATTGTAGATTGCAGCCATTTGCTACGCCATCCATTACCATTAAACTGCATAGTCGGTTGGTGCTGCGCAATAAAATACAGCAAAACGATCGCGTATCTAAAGAATTATTATTTATAAAAAGTTTTTGTTGTTGTTGTTGCTGGTTGTGGCTTTATTGATCGGGATTTTTTCTCATTTTATTTGGTTTTGTATATCTTTTTTTATTTTCTTGTTTTTTTTTTTTTTCATTGGTGAGGTTGGTATTTTACGCACAAACAACTACTTGCGATTGCGAGTTTGAACAGGTTTGGTTATAAGATTTTTTATATTTTGTTTTTCATATCAGCAGAGCCCGAGAGAGCTCAATAAATTACCAGATGAATGTTTAGGTATCTGTAGGTATAGTTTAGTAGGAATAACGAAGTTTGTTGTTCAACAATATTCCAGTTGAGTTCAGACGAATCTTGTCTTGAAATGGGATTTACTCTTGGATTTCGCTAAGTTCGAAACTGCTAGTATTACATAATTATGTACATAAATTAACATCTTAGGTACACACGTTTTATCGATTTGGCTCTAGGTCTATATTGAGAATATGGCCAAGTCGATTTTATTTGGGAAATTCCTACATTTTTGGTTTGCCTGTCTACTTTTGTTTCTATTAAAGTAGACATTTAAACGCTTTCTTTGGTAGTTAGGTAGGTAGGTACTTACAAAAAACTCTAGCCAGACATCTGTAGGTAGTCCTGAGCCCCACGCATTCTTGTAGAACTGCAAATTTGCAACAACTCGATACTTTAAAGTGTTGCCAAAGTAAATACAATGCACGACTGCCATCTTGTGTTGAATACTCAAAGTATATATCATACCAAATTTAAATGAAATCGGGTAAGCGGTTGTGAATTTAAGGCCTAATTTGTAAAAAACCGGTAACACCAAATCTCCGTTATGTGCATTTTTAGCCAAAAACCAGAAATGCAGTTATAGTAAGAGCACTCCAAATATAACGTCCACAAATTTTAATCAAAATCGTTAAAGCCGTTTTTGAGAAAATTTGGAAAAACTAAAACTGTTATATGGGAAATACCCGTTATAGCCGGGCTAGAACAAAAATTCAAATTTTTCCACTAGGGAATCACCAAAAAGTACTACACACGAAATTTGAAGAAAATCCGTCCAACCGTTTAGACTGTAGCTCAATGAACATGCAACCGAATATCCGCACATCCGCACAGACAGACCGACGGACGGCATGACGAAACCTACTTTTTTCGTCTTCTCTATCATCGTAATGTCAGGTTTGATTAAAACCTCGAATTTTTTTACACGAAACCAATACTTTCTATTAGATGTTTTTTTAAATCAAGTGAAACATATGCATAGTCTTTGAAAAAAACGGACTTTAATCTCAAAAATTGCGAAAAAAGGTAAACAAAAATTTGAAGTGTGATTTTTTAAAACTGTAAAATAAAATACTACTTTTGTTTATAAAATTCGTTGCTCATATTAATTTTAAATCATAAACTGAAAACAAAATGATTTTATATTTTCTGGTTTTTGAGAAAATGGAAAATTACTAAAGCGTATAAACAGTGAGGTATGTAAGGGGGGGGCATCCTGCCCCCCTGCAACCCCCTGCTTGGACACACTATAGGATTTGGGGTGGGTGCGAGGTGGGGTGGGTGCGAGGTTGGGTGTATACAAAGTTTCTGTTGCATTTAAAGATGCCCAAGCATCATTACAAAAACGAACCCATACGTACAACATTCACCGTATACCAAAAAAAAAAGAAAACTCTTATAAGAAAGTAGTTTTAGTAATTTTCCATTTTCTCAAAAACCAGAAAACATAAAACATTTTGTTTTCAGTTTATGATTTAAAATTAATATGAGCAACGAATTTTATAAAAAAAAGTAGTATTTTATTTTACAGTTTTGAAAAATCACACTTCAAAGTTTTTTTTTTACCTTTTTTTCGCAATTTTTGAGTTTAAAGTCCGTTTTTTCAAAGACTATGCATAGGTTTCACTTGATTTAAAAAAACATCTAATAGAAAAAAGTATTGGCTTTAAAAAAAGATATAAAACTTAGTTGTAAGTATTACCGTTATTTTTTAATATTTGTTATAAATTTTTAGCACTGTTTTTATAAAATTGCCCCTCCCGCCCAAACGGAGGGAGATTGACCCCCCTCACCTATAGTAAAAAATGCTTGTATTGAACTGTTCTACAAAAAACAGTTATCAATTCTTGGCGCCAAAGTTATCGTACTCTCCTCCAGTCGTGCACTACAAGAGCAAGTTCGTGCGACCCAGTCGTGCACTATATTTTTTGTTGGTTAACACCACATACATAAAGATGTACATTAGTAGTTATAGGTAACTTATCCACGAGGAACCGTGACTGACAAAAATTATTAATACTTTTTATTTCTATGTTGTCTTGAAACGAACTAATTTTACTTAGAGGTTTATAACTTGCCCCGACATTATTGACCAAGTAAACACGCAATGTCGAGAAGAATTTATTTTATTTAATCTGATTCATTTTTATCTATTTTTATTTTCAGCTTTCCTTTTTTAATTTTTCAGATATGTAAGCAATATTAAACAAAAACAATCATACAAAATGTTCTATATGCTAAGACGTAGATAAGTAGAGTGGTAGATATTTCAAATTAGATAACCTCCCCACTTGGTAAAAGGGCAGTGCAAGGTTGAATAAAATTGCTTATTATGTATGGCATTGGATTTTTTTTAAATTGAACTGATTCACATGATGGTTTTCATCTACCATTTATAATTCAGATCGAATAATAACATAAAAAAAGGAAGGGTTCGTTGGGGAAATATTAGATAAATCTGAAACGGCCGGCGGTGTATAGCGCACTTTATATATGATTGCTCTGAAACCGAAAATAAAAAGGGAGTTTCTTAAAGAATAGGCAGGTACTCAAAACATGTGCATTTTTAGTTCAGTGTATTTTTTTACTTACTTTACGATTTTTATTAACACGACTACAAATGGATGAATTTCATCTCTTGGACTTTTTTTTATTAAAAATAATTAAATTTGCTTTTAATTCCAAAAATTGAAAAAAATTAAAAATTAAATGATTTGGTACGGTAACTTTTTTATTAATCTTTCTTAATTATATAAAAAAAAAATCAAATGGTCCAAATGCTTTTCATAACTTTCAATATTTTCTCGACCCCAATATTCGCCCTTATTTGTAAGCTGTTGTTTTTTTACTACTTGAAAACCCACGCCGACATTCTATTCTAACTTGCTACATACATACCTAAATACAATGCTTATACTATATACATTTATTCATTTTATAGGTATAGACAGATATTCTCGAATGTGCTTCAGGAATTGTGGAAACGGAGGCAGACGATTGGGACTAGCACTGGAAGTGGAAATTATAGTAGCTGACTCGTAAACTTTTATGTGTATCTCTCTCAAAGTTGTTTACGATTTTTGGACGTCAGTAGATTAACTTTTAAATTAGATACACAATGTATTATGTATACGTATACCTATATAATTATTTAAACAAAATCAGAAATTCCACTTTGGTGTCTACTTATGGTAATGAAACGCAATTTCTTAACATAATAAGTTCTCAGTAATCTTGTGGAACATGTGCCTCTTCAATAACCGATTGATAATAATAATCTCTATTTTGTTTGCTATTTTTAAGATATTTTATTTATAACTAAAAGATCAGCCAGCGTACCTACGTTTCTTAACCTTACAAATCTGATGGAACTATTTTGACCGAACATACTCAATTATATTGATATACCGAAGAAGGCCTAAACATTTGAACTGTATTGGTGTCGAGGCTCGAGGATCAATGCCAGCAATTTAACAGCGAATATTTTATTGTAGGGAAATGTTCGGGATTATACCTACTTGAGATTGAAAGACAATTGTAAATCGTGTTCTTTGAAAACCGAAATTGTATTCTGTGTTTAAACCCGAAAATATAAGTACATACCATTTTTGTGCACTCTACACTGTCGTTTTAGGACGATGTAAACGTATAGCAACCGATGTGAAAATATAAGAATATGTTCCCAAGGGTGCTAAAAATTGTCCTATATTTATTTTCGTCACTAAGGTTTCAACTTCAGCCAGTGCTGTATTAGTCACATACATACATAGACAACATATTAGTCAGCTACAGGTAGGTTTGAGGGGGCGGCTTATACCTTATATACCTTATACCTATAATGCTACTTGGGTTTGTTAAAAATATAAGGTTTAATTTGAAATCGTGTATTGTGGTTGACAATCCAATCAAAAGAATTCAAAAATTTAGTGGGATTTAATAAATAATCGTACCTACATTTTTCTCAAACGATTTTTCTACTCCTTCTTCTTCTTTTCCGACTATGTTTATAATCTCGAATGGAACCACTAGTTTCCCCAATCCTACTATACTACCACACTACAGATCTGTTTGGTGGAGTGCCTCTCAAACGATTCTTAAACATTTTACATGTAGTTATTAGAGACGAGAAGCATGCATATTCAATGAAAAATTAAGGAGTTGGCTTAGAAACCCCGAATTACAAAATCCTGAGTTGCTTCTTAAAATCGATTGATTAATTTTTATGTAAAAATAGGTTCGCAGATAACAGGTACAAGATAATATTTTGCAACGAAATGCCTATTTTTTCTATGCAAAATATATGAATATGTACACATAATTATGTTATATAAAACAAAATTGTTTATATTTTACTTAAGTATAAACGCGCTCAAGGGATTTAAACTCGCTTTCTGTAGTGAGTCCCGCTCACGCACCTTCGTTGCTCTGCTTAGGGTATGTCCAGTCGTCTAACAAGCGCCTGTTTTTTACTTGCTCAATAGGGCAAGTATTGGTTTCGTGTAAAAAAAATCGGGGTTTTAATCAAACCTTACGATGGTAGAGAAGCCCAAAGAAGTAGATTTCGTCATGCCGTCCGTCGGTCTGTCTGTGCGGATGTGCGTATGTGCGTATGTGCGGTTTTCTATGCACCGACCTACAGTCTAAACGGTTTGACGGATTTACTCCAAACTTCACGTATAGCACTTTTTGGCGATTCCCTAGAGGAGAAATTCGAATTTCCGTTTTAGCCCGGCTATAACGGGTACCTCCCATATAACGGTTTTAGTTTTTCAAAATTTTCTCGAAAACGGCTCTAACAATTTTGATAAAAAATTTTGTACGTTATATCTAGAGAGCGGTTAGTATAACTGCATTCCAGGTTTTTGGCTAAAAATGCACATAACGTAGATTTGGTTTTTACAAATTTGACCATAAACTTAATAACGACTAAACAAAATTTTATTTAAATTTAAATTTAATTCAGTTAATTAACACAAGATGACATCTTAAGTTTTTTGGCTAAAAAAGTTTTTAATGGTACCTAACATACAACTTGATCTTACGTATAGGCCATTTTCCGATATTTTTCCCCTCTGAACATAATTTCTTAAATTGCATGAATGGAGATGCCGATGCACATGATTTTAAATGTCTGAACATCAGCATGAGGGAACATTGGAGCCGCACAACCCAACTAACAATTTTACTTGTGTAAGGTACAATTTCAAAAAATTAGTAAGCTATTATTTCTTTAGTGTTGTCATAAGGCTTATTTAAAGATGTTAACTGTTTTTCATTTAAATTTTTAAATAATAGCTTTCTTAAAGCATTTGGCAGAAAATACTCGCAAGCCATACGGAGGGACGATACAATCGCTTTTCATAAGGTCGCTGTAAGGTTTGTCAAAGTTAGTCAGACAAAATCTAAATGTAAGGGCTTGTATAAAGCTTTATACTAGAAATCAATGAAAAGGCTTGTTAATCGAAGCAATTCGAACAGTCAAAATAATTTCTTCCAAATTAAAAACGTGTGTTTTAGAATTTTATTTATTCAAGTCCATCATTGTTTTATAAAATGTAACTATTAGTTATATACAATAATAAATTTTAAAACGTTTTATTGTAAGATAATGTTGATACGTCGAATTTATTATATATAAATTTACGATAACCCATATAACTTCTATAGAGTTATCACAAGACTTCTTTAAGGTTGCTAAACATTTAATGCGGCTATATGCAGTCGTTGTCACATTCCCCGCGCCAGGTAGTAGTTTTTTTTATATTACACGTTTAGTTTTCACGATTTACTAAATTTTAATATTAAAAGATACACAATAACATAATAACACAACACTTTATTTTGCACAAAATTTTTTAACGATAGCTATTGTTCGCATAAAAGTACATAGATACACGTTGAAATGTGCCTACATTGATTTGTTTCTTAATAAAAGCTATTGCTCACATAAACAAAGTATCTCATCTCTTAGTTTTAATAACAAACCAAAGAAAACTATAGTTCCCTTAAGAAAGCTATTGCTCGCGTACATAATTATACCACATGGAAAATATGACAGGTGGTTTGTTTTGTTAATGACAGCTATAGCTCACATAAGAAAAGTATCTCTTCTTTTAGTATTTAACAACAAACTAAAGAAAACTATAGTTCCCTTAAGAAAGCTATTGCAATACCACTTGGAAAATATGCCACTTGGTGTGTTTGTTATAGCTCACATAAAAAAATTATCTCTTCGCTTAGTTGTTAATGACAAACTAAAGAAAACTAATTTCCTTATGAACACAACTGCTCGAATAATAATATTATCAAAGGGATATTTTGCGCCAAATAGGATTTCTGATGACAGCTGTTGCTCGCATAAGAAATTATTATTATTATATTTTACCAAGAGGCAGTTAATATAATAATTATAAATTAAAAAAAACTGCTTATTCTGAATTTTAAATCGAACTGTATAGCTACATATCTGTTCCTGTAGTACAAAGTAGGTACCTACATGGTATCAACTGGTTAAAATTTGATCTTCGTTTTGTATACATAAAATTGGCCTGGTGGATGAATGTTTGACTGGGGTGCGTTGGGTAGCAAGTTCGATCCCTGGTTGAGGCAAGTATAAGTTTTTTCAATAATAATTAAATTAAATATCTATAGTTTTCAGAAAAGGCATTGAAAGAAACAATTTAGAAATTTAACAACAATTTAGCGAAACAAACAGCCTTTCGTAGCAAAGTATTGTTTCCATTGCAAAGCCTTTACCAGGCCTTATCCAAACTGTTTATGAAGAGTTATAACTTCGCTAATGTGCGCCAAATAGGTTTCTAAAAGATTGATTACAGTTGTTATAGAAATAAGAAAATAGCTTCTATTGGCCTTTATAAAAATTAAATTGTTACTTGGGAAAGCATTCCACATTCGTGTAGTGCGGCTGAAGAAAGAATCTCTACACTTTACAGTACGTCCGAAGTTGGGCTCTAGGGTAAAATGATGAGCATTCCTCGCAGTGCGAGTATTACGGTTGAATTGTTTTAGGGAAGCAATCCAACCGACGATGTTCAAGCGATGTAAACGTTTCCGTTAGTCCTTAATCACTAAGACATAGAAGTTCAATGTAAATAAAAATTTATATTATTAAATTTTTACCGGATATAACGAATAAATTCTCCAGTCCCATCGAGATCATTATAAGGGATTTTGACTGTAGTTTATTTCTAATTTCGGAACTTCCTTGATTAATAAATTTTTTTTAAAACTGTTGACTTAAACAACTTAATTTAAAAATAAAATAAAAGAGTAGTTTTCTGGATTTCCAAAAAGATATAACAAGGCTTTGTATCATTCACCGTTGTTTTTAAAAATTTTTTTTAGAAAATTGCCCCTCCCGCCTAAACGGGGGGAAATAGACCCCCCTTCCCAAAGGATTTTTTTCTTGTCTTAGCTCCACCTACACACTCAAGTTTTTTGGTGCACCTTAAATCAATCACCCTGGTATACAAGATCTCATTATTAGTTTGCAGCGAATAAGTTTTTTCTGTTAGCTGCAAATTTGACGTTTCCGTGCTTAAACTTTTTCAATCACTTTTACTTAAGTTCGTGAAAGTAAACGAACTGCGTATAATATTGTGTGTATTTTGGAACATATTCCCTTAAACACATGCCAAGCACTTCAAAAGATTAGATACCAACTAATAAGGAAAACAAATAATATAAAAACTTATGTCTGTATGTGCAAAAATAGTGTTTATAACATGTGGGATTTAGCCTTATTATACTCAATATTCCGGTTTCCGGTATAAAATAACAATATATTTAAACAATAAGCTGTATGAAAAAAATATGATATTTAGGTAGGTATAATATACGTAGGTAGGTGTTTATTTAATTTATATGTATTTCATTATCATTATCTACACAAGAAAATATAGGTTTAGAACTTAAGGAAAACGTTTTATCCGTTTTGCTTAACGATGCTACAAATTTAACATGTTTTGAGCTCGAATGCAAATAAGTTTTTTATGCGTTCGTATAGCTTCTCTTACTTACTTACTTACTTACTTAGATCACCAAAACCTTGAATACGTAAAAATTTAATTTTTCACGAATCTGTCTTTCGATTAATGAACAATGAGCTTTGGATCTGCACGTCCAATTGTAGAAGTCTTAATAAAGCATGTGCAGCCTAGAAATAAGTTGATTAGGTGTTGCAGGAAGCAACAAATCACTTGACTTGCTAAACTAATAATTGTGAGTGTTGAACAAAAGACAAAAATAGAATAATGCTTTTGGACAGGACTTGCTGAATAATTAGGCTACAGCATTAGTATTAGTTGAGCCTATAAAATGGATGGTGTGCGGCGGATGAATTCAACTAAGAGAATCGACGGCATCACTATTCACTAACAGTCTTCAAGACAACTTACACGATCTACTATAGAATATTTTAAAGCTGAAGTCAGTAAGAATTTTCAGTAATACTTTCCAGGGTGCTGAAAATGGAGATGGTACCGGATAAACTCTTTAGGGGCCAACAGCAGTGCTCATATCACCGTAGCGGGATATACTGGTATATCGAATTTGTTCGATTATCCCCGTGCAAAATAGGGTCAAAATATCCCTGCAGCGCAGCAGGTCCCACTTGACTTAAAGTTTAAGTCTAAAAGGTTTGCGCGACAGGAGATCACCGGCGGCGGCGTGGTAAAAGGCGATACAAAATAAAACCAGTGCATGCCAGTTTCGAAACATTCGAAAACGTTACGCCAAATTTCGACCATTATGGTATTTATGTACATAATTAACATAACAGGCACTACCCTGTCTGGCATCACTGCTATGCAAGGTACTGATCCTAGACCGAGTGGAAATGATCATGTCAGATGAAGTTACGAGTTGGAAGAGATGCTGAAGAGAAACCGATTGGACTTGTGTCTTGTGCGTTTCGAGATGGCGAAACACTGGAAACAGAGCCCGTTTCATCCATGTCAAAATGAAAGCATATACAAGATGTTATATTATGTATTTTTACAATTTAATAACGGTATTGTTGCAATCCTTGCGAAAGATTTATTTTGGTAGCATCTTGTCTGTTTCAACGTCTATAGTGACATTTGAAGGGTTTATTGTTTTAATTTATTAAGTTCTTTTCTTTTCGAAAAGTTCTTTATTTTACGACTACTTGACAAAAAAAATCTGAAATAAGTTGAACATTAGCATCTTCCCAAATTTTATTTTATAGGTTGTTAACTTCATACAAAAAATGTTTCTCGTCACTGAAGTGACTAAAGATGGTTTTATTTTTGCAAAAAAAAAATAAAGATAAATAAAAAAGATACAGCCATACATACCTAGAAATGTTAATATATTTGGTGAACTTTTATATCGTTGGTTTAGAGTGGAAAACTCCACTTTTACACGTTTAAGGTACAAAATCAATTAAAATAGAAGTCTTCGTATAAAATAAAAACGCATAACAAATCAGTGAAATTATCATCAAATATCTAAAAACACAGCTATGAATCATTTTGTATTTTTTTTTTTTTTTGCAAACCACCAATATAATATAGTATACCAACAGAACAAAGAAGAAATAAAAGCAAACATTTATCAATTTAAGTTTGCAGATATGTATTTTTTTTAATTAGGAAAAAAATATCTACTGAAATTTTTTTAATTAATCTATTTACATTTATGTATGTACATATCTCTTTTGTTTAGTTGTTTTGGTTAAACTTGACACGAGGCGAGGTCAGAATAGTAAAAAAAAACAAATACATAATCTTGGAACACAATTAGACAATCTTAGAATTTGAGGGTGTTGAAGCCAAACACGTGGATAGAAAATTAGATACGCTTACGCACAATATCAGCATCTGCTGAATACCTATATAGTGTGTTGACAATTTACACAATTATTTTATTGAGAAACGATTAAAACAATAAAATTGAAAAAGATCATATATTCATAACTTTGATGAAAGCGTACCTACACATTCGAAAAAACCACGTGGGAAGATTGCTCATTAATAAAGCACGTTTTTTCAATCTTTTTGTTCGTACTACTTTAAATGCGCAAAAGCCTTTGTGACTTCTGTTTTGTTGCTATGTGGCGATCGCAGCTCTTGAGGTCAATCGAATTTAAATTATGGAAGACGAATTTACACTGCCTTCGGATTTTTATTTTGTGTATAGCAAGTGACTGTGAAGTTTTTTTTTAATTTTGTGAGTTTTTTTTTTTACTTGTCTATGAGAATGACGACATTTTTAAGGTTTAGATATAATAATATAAGTAGAAACTCAAAGTAGATGATTTCATTTGATTGTGATATGATTTTTTGTTGTTGTTGAATCAACCGACATTTCTATCTTCATATAGATAGTAGATACCGAGTATAATATAGATTCGTCATTGAGGCTATGGATCATCTATGACGTACCTACATTGGTTTATAATATAGGTACATAAGTTATCTTATCATAATAATTATAATTAAGTTGCGAAAAAGATTGAGTAAGTTTGTTTAATTCAACAAAGGATTTTATTTTACCTACCTACAGTTGGTACCTAGCTATATATACAGGTATAGACTATAGATTGGTTAACAAATATGTATAATGAGAATTTTTTTCAGGTTGGGAATTCGATTAACAAGTTTGTAACTTTTTGTATAAAATGTTTTTCGGGAAATTAAAAATATAGTAGAGGGTGGCCTTCACTTAGCTTTCGGCGTCTGTCAATATTAGAACTTGGTGTTTTATGAGCTTCAGATGGTAATTTGCCAGTTTTGAAAACATTCGAAAATGATTCGGAAAATTTACTAAGATAAGAGACACTTCAATCTCAGATATTACTATACTGCTATGCATGATAGTAGGTACTAATTCTGATGATCAGGTCAGAGAGCAATACGGATTACGGGAACTATAGGAACAGAAGATGACTGAACATCTTGTCTGTCCAAGAAGTAAAATGGCGAACACTGAAAATACGACCCGTTTCTTTGATGTTGAGAAGAATCATTTAACATTATGTTCTAAAATCAGTATACCTTGCTGAATAGTTAATGGCTACCATGTTGGCTACTTTAAAGTCTAATGACCGTTTGATTTTTCTAAAACTGGTGCTTAAGGAAAAGGGTGTGAAATATAAGTGCCTATATATGCTGCCGAAATTGGGTGAGGGTAAGTGGAAAAGAAACACAGGAGAAGCGATCGACTATCAACACCGTCTACTGGTAACAGAATTTTGTGTTGGAGACGAGGAAGAGAAGCAATCAAACAAATAACTCTGGAGGAGTGTTCTGTGTCAAAGCATCAAAACTGTTGGAAGAAAGAAGCAAAGAGAATAAGAGGTGTTTTTAACTGCTGCTGATGCAAGCCACACTATATACATTAACTGCCCTTACGGGTCGCATGACATAAGCAATGGAAATTTTCAAAATGCCGCTCAAAGAAGAAGACAAGCTCAAAAAGTTTCTTCCCAAAAATTAATTCGTAAGCAATGTTCATTTCAAACTTTTTGTTAATGGATTTCGGTGGAATTTCGATGAGCTGTTCTCGCTCAGTTTTATTAAAAATTAACCTGTTTTCAGATTTTTTCGATAATTACCATTTAATAAAGCTACAGATGTCAAAATAAAAATAATGCGAAGCAGTCTTCCGAAAGTATACGCGCTACGGCTAAGTGATATGTATACAATCGGGAAGAAGACGAGGTATAAGCTTTACAACTCCTGATACTCAATCAATATCATTCCGGATACCAGAATTTAATTGGCTTGGTTCTATATTTCGAACAATATCTACGTGCGAACGAGTAAAGCGCGGAGGGTTATGATCAGGGTTGTCAGGTTTTGAATGGAGGACTCCAACTCTAGAATAAAAATCTCCAAATTCAATTTTTTTTAATAAAAAAATTTAATCTCTGACGAATAGGGAAATTTTTGCAGATAATTGTTAATTTTTCTGCTAATTTGACTGGACTACTCCAAGAATATTCATTTCCTGTGATGTTAATCAAGTCTTAGCTAATCTGGCTAATCAACGCTTAAAAATTCATAAAAAGTAATGGAATTTTAATATCCACTTCAAATTAGTCTTAGCCGCTTAAATTCGGCGATAGGTCCGCTTCGATACAATAGAACAAACAAGACAGGTAAAGGAATTCTTGAGGATAGCTTTCGTCACTAGGCTGTCTTACCAAAAATTATTAATATTGAAGCAAACATAGTTGTTTGTTTAGTCTTCTATTGTCATTTAGGTTAATTTGTAAAAATTAAGTTCAAAGAAAAAATAAAAAAAAATATTAGTATTTCAATTCAAAAAATGAATAGCGCCAAAAACTTAAAAATATCGCCGAATTTGGGTAACGTCGCCAAACCAATTTTCGTGTTGCCAAATCAAATTTCGAATCGCCAGTTTGGCGATAAATCGCCACAACTTACAACCCTGGTTATGATCCTCAGTGAAGATAGTTCACTGCGTCGGGAAAAAGCAAAAAACGCAAAATCTTACCTGAATACTAGTGCGCTGTGTCTTCACAGTTATCTGGCCCTGTGCATGTTGTCCATTTTTTCCAGAACTCAGAATGTATCCTCCCTCAATCCATTTTAATTTTGGAATTACCTACTTGGCATCTTGTATGGTGAAATTTAAAGTTCGTAATCTTGGTAGATAATATTAGTGCTGGTTTGAAAATAGGCTAAATATAAAGCACTTTATCATCAAATTTAAGTTGCCCTTAGTCTGGACGATAAAAGCATCATCAAGTAATCATTGTTTATAGAACCATGGTAAATATATTTCTTGAACTTCAGTAACACGTCCTTAGAACTATCTCCTTGAACTTTTGCCGTTCTTCTTCTGTCATTAAACTAGCAATGTTTGTTTCCAACTATGTCGTTATGGTTAAATAAATAAAAATAATTTACCTTTGCCATTTGAAACCTTGTTAAAAAAATTATTTAAGAAAGTAAAACCACCCATCGGCATTGAAAATACATTTTCTTTTAACATGCGTTTCCTCGTGAACAGCACAAACGAAATAAAAAACATGTCGTTTGTCCTCTATAAATTGGCAGTACAGGCCTTATGGGGAAGCTTTTTCAAAATCAGTAGCGTGCCTTATTTGTGCACCATACTGAATTAAAAGAAACCCCATTTAAAAAATGTTTACCCGCCAATGATTTTTCGATCGCATCCGACATAGATCCCACAGCGACCTGCCTGGCGTACAGTTGAATACGCACTGATTGGCTAATGCATTTCAACCCTCTTTTAACATCCATTCGAACAGAGATACCTTTGTCGATTTGGTAACTCGTTTCGTATTTTTTTATATTGAGTTTCTGTTAAGGAACTTTTGATTTTTGAGCTTAAAAAATACCTTTTATTGATGAAATGATAATGAGATATTGAGATGAGCATATTACTAGTGCAAATGTGTTATCGTGCAGTGTTTTTGTTGATCATGTTTGTGTTTTTTATGTGGGGAAAATCTTAAAATGCAGTTAGAAAAGTGTAGGTAAGCTGTTGTCTTTAAAGAATTTATTTGCGTAGATTCTCGTGCCGGTCGGTCGGTTGATATTTCGTGTATATTTTTTCTTATTTGCGTAGGTTTTTAAAGCGCGCGGGCGGTCGGTATTGATGTTTCGTGTACCTATTTTTGTGATTAGTGTTTTGAAATTAATGTGAAGTGAAGTGTTGTAAATATTACTTTTTTTAAAAACGTAAATTTTTTGAGAAGTTTGCTACTGTTGTGCTCCTTCATCTAGTTTATAATGGATTCAAAAACATCGAAAGACTTAAGCGCCGAAAAAAAAAGAAATTGTAGAAGCGACAAAAAAGATTTACAAGAACCTGCAAAATAAAACGGAAACTGTGAAGCAAGTAGCAGGCATTTTTTCGGTGTCTATGCGAACAGTCTACAGACTTCTAAGCGAAAATGATACCAAAGGCCACAACTCACCACCAAAAAAGAAAAACCAATCTGGCCCCAGAAGGAAAATAGATGATTTTGATAAGTGCGCCATCAGACAAATCGTGCATCAGTTTTTTTCAAATAATGAACTTCCAACGCTTGATAAAATACTGCATGAGGTAAGAATCAATTATTTAAAAGGGATTAGGCCTCCTGGGGATACCCTTCAAAAACGCACCTACCATCTTAAATCTTGGTGGTGTGGAAAAAGATAAATTTCATTTCATTTTTATAAATAAAAATTAAGAAAATAATTTTAATTAAAAAAGAAGAAAGGTAACCCTTCATCATATTTTTTTCAGTTTTTTCCAATTCAAAATGCTTACTACGGCAACCCTGTTAGAGCTTTTGAAAGAAGATAACCTTATGGAAAGCAAAGAAGTGCGAATGAGAGACAAACATCCCTATCTTTCCTGTACTGCCAATTTTTAGTGGACAGACTATAGTCGCATTATTTCTACACGATTACCTCGTTCATATGATTTCGTCCTCCATTCTTTTTTACACATTATCGGGTTTCTCTTACTAATATCTTGTATCAACTTTACACAGTGCCGTTGAAATGTTATTCTTCACTTACCAATATTTAAATGCAAGCTAAAATTAAGGTTAAGCCTTAAAATTAATTTTCTTTCTGTATGAGTGGTTTATTGTTTTTGGTGAGCAAGCTTCAAATGTCGCAATGTTATCATATGAAATAAGAAGATGTAGATATTAAAATAGTTTACGAACTTTGGAAATCTTAACCAAAGTACACTGTAAGTGCTGGGCAACATTAGCAATGGAATGAAAGACTGTAGGAGAGAGACAGGTTAATTTTTAATAAAAATGAGCGATAAATGCTGAATACATCGAAATTCCACCGAAACTCATTTTCAAAAATCAAACTCGGCGTTAGAATGAATGTTTTCTCCTTTAATTTCTTTTTGGTTGACGAAAGAGTAAAAACAGTTACTAAGGATACGAAAATATTATCGGCTCTCGCTCAAACAATGTCATTTTTTTAATATTTCTTTCTTGTCCATGCCATTATTGTCGTCAGAACTTCTACTACATTGCCTCCCTTCAAATCTCTGAGAAGAGAAGCAGTTATCTTCCTACTTCTATTTTTCTTGCACTTCTTTTCGAGCATTTTCAAAACAAAATTAGAGATTCAAGACAAACTGTCTAAAAAATAAACAATACAATACAAAATTCTTAGAAAAACAATATTCACACATTTCATCGTTGTCAGACTCTTAAGCCAAAGATGTGGTAGGCAGGCAAACGCCTTTCACATAAGCAAAATATCTATATTTGACCTTTCCCCACCAACACGCACAGGCGTGAATAAATGTCTTGAATTTTTTGACGAATGTTTCATTGATTTACAAAAAGGATGATTCATTTATTTTGATTAATGTTATTATTTTTTTTTTGCAAATGGTGTGGTGTTATTCTTATTCAGTATAGGTAAGGTACTTTAATTTTCCAGCTTCACCCATAAAATAATAAACAGTAGTAGTCATCGATAAAAGCGATTCGAGCCGAAATATCATAATGATCAAAGCTTGGACCATGGCTTTAGTATGGCTTTAGAGTGAGAGTTAGTTGATTTTTATTATTCACGTCATACTGGGAGGTATGCTGAAAAGAAAAATTGCTATGTACCCGTGCGAGTATTGAACCGAACCGGCAACCTCTGGTTCAACAGCCTAGCGCACACATCCATTGTATTTCTAATCTGGCCTAAGAAGATTAGCAAGTTACAAAAGTCATATAGAAAATAAAAAAAACGATATATTGAATTCAAATCAATTATTTAATTCACTTTATTTAATAATTAGGTTGTAAGATAAAAAAGTATTAAAGAACAAAGTTTAATCTCGGCTTCTTATTTCGATGGTTACTCGGCGGCTTCTCCATACAGTCTAATATTCTTCTGACTTGATGAAGTTTTCCTCTATGCTCTATTATCATTGGATACGGACTCAGGGGAATGCAAACTAGCATCCCACACTCGGCTGTCTTGACGGTTGATTGGATAATCATCATTCTCGTTTCGAAAGTTTGACCACATTTTTAATTTGTCGATACTCGTGGAAGTACTTTTTGGACCTTCATGCTCGCCTACTTTTTCGACTTCGAACCGGTCATGGTCTAATACTTTAACAATTTTGTAAAAATTGTCATACGTGGCCAGAACCTCCCTTGCAGTTTACGAAGCAATCGAGCAAATTTTATGAAATGGAAAGAACAGAAATTATCTCAATTTACTCTAAAATTCTATTGAAATTTAAAGGATACCGCTACATATTTGGAAATGGCAGCACTGAGAAAAGTATTTTAGCATGGTAGGGTTAAAGACAGCGTACCATACCAGTAAGGTCTATATAGGTACTCTGAATCTGAACTCCAAAGCTCTCTTGTTCCAGAGTGGATAATTTGCATCAAATCGTTAAAAAATAAATAAAAAAATATTTTATGCCGAAGAACTTGAACAATATAGAGAATTTTTTCTACCGGAAATATTGTCTTTAAAAAAAATAAAAAAAGTTGATTTGGCCTCTTAAGCAATTCAATTTTCGGTAGAAGTTAAAAAAGTGTACCCATGTGCACTCTGACTAACGATAAATGGCTTACTTCATTGTACTTAAAAATTGCCGTTTTATTCATTGACCTTAAAGTAAAATAATGTAAAAAAAGACATACATATAAAAAAATAAAAAAAAATTGTTTGCATTTGAGATTCAGTTGAGAATTAATTGGGAAAGTAAAAACAAAAAGCCTAGAACTTCACCTTACATTTTTTTTTACATAACTTAATTTAAAAACAATATGACAAAACAGACTTTTGGCTCTCAGAAACAGTAAAAATATTTGTTGTAAGTATTGCCGTTATTTTTAAATATTTTTTTCTTTCTCAAAGCGAAATAAAGCCGAACTTTGAAATTTGGCGTTCGAAAAATGTTATAAGGAAGAATTTCAAAAGTCGGCGAATTTCGCTCAGTGTTATTTCACGTGAATTTCAGGTGAAACCCCATGCTTATATTTTACCCCTCTAACAAATTCCGTTCTTATTTTATGTCGCCTTATTTATCGTATTGTGAGTTAAGGTATACCCCACAGTCTTTTTTTTTATAGGAAATAAATGTTCATTTTAACAAAAAAATATTTGAATTAATTTAAAGTTAAAAAAGACAAATCAAAAATTTTAGCCACTTGTTAATCTTAAAAACCTCGGAACTAATCCTGCACGAAAGTGAAAATTTAATAATAAATAATTTAAAAAAGGGTTTCATTAATAAGTGGTGGAAAACTTTAAACCATCACTGTTAATCACCCTAAGTACTATAGCATGCACACTTTCCATGATTTCATTATGAATAGCACTGAATGAGCTATTCATAATGAGTTAGCTTTTAAGTGTGCCCCAATGTAATGTTTGTCTAACATAAAATGCATTTCTCAAGAAATTTAATTCGTTAAAGCGAATTCGCATATCTCTGGTCGTTTTGATTGCTTTAAATATTTAATTCCACAAAACCGCAAACCATCCATCCATCAACATATTATCTATCTGACCATCCAACCATGAAAAGACTGTTTCATCGAAACTTAACGTTAGTCTGATTATTTGTCAATCGTGTCTATATATGTATGTAGGGTCTCTATAAGCCAAACCATATGCCAGCCAGCGGCGGTCGCATTTGTCTGTACGGATGGAGTTGGAGTCTTTGGCCTTAGATAATAAAATTTCGTGTTCGTTCCGTACACAAACAAAGTAAAAACTTTGTTTGGTATCCAAATCAAACCCAACCATGCATACATTTTGCGAAATCCCTAACAGCGAAACACAATTTTATGCCCGTTTGTCCATCGTCGGTCGTCTTTTGGTCGTCTAAATGGTCAAAGCCGTCATAATCATAATAAATTGATGAACTGTTATGCTTTGTTTGGGCTGCAGAAATATTTATTTTTGTTTGTGTTTAATTGTATATACAATATTAATACATAATACATTATGTATTTATACACATATTGCATAAATTTAATTTATTTTTTAAATACAATTGGTATTATATTTCAGAATTCCAATCAACAGCAACAATGGTAATACTGAGATTTTGAGGGATTATGCCAAATTAAATCTTATTTGGAATTATCTAATTTACTCTGATGTCTGTAAAGTTACAAAGGAAAAGTTGTAGTCTTAAGAATTTAACTAGGATAGGAATATAGTCCGGTCAATTTAGACATTCGAAGTTACCTAAATTCCCACCAAGCTGAAAATCGGTAAGATTGTTTGAAATATCATTAAAAACAAAATTTGAAAGTTCCCCATCTTTCCCCTGTAAGGAAAAAATTTTATTCAAGGTCAAAGGTAAAATAAATGAGTTTTTCGCGATTTTCAGCAAAACGGTAAGTTTTATCATAAAAATATTTCAAACAAAAATTGTAGATCACAAAATTATCTACATACAAAAAATTAATTAATACTTTTTTTTCTACGAGCCACCGTTTTTGAGATATAACGATTCAAAAAGTTGTAGAAGTTGTAATCGTCATAATATGCATGAGTACGCCACGTATATATACATCTCTATAGTTGTAATATATGTTAAAATATTTGTCTATCGGATATTGTAACTTACACTACTAATATAAAATAAACATAAGTTATAACTATGTATAAGAATATCAGGTAAAATGAAGCCCAGTCCCTTAATTTATAGGCCATTGAAACCTTGAGAAAACATCTGTCCCTCTTCAATTGTGTGCGTGGCTAGGGTCTTATACCTCATTTATTTTACCTTTGACCTTGAATAAATTTTTTTCCTTACAGGGGAAAGATGGGGAACTTTCAAATTTTGTTTTTAATGATATTTCAAACAATCTTACCGATTTTCAGCTTGGTGGGAATTTAGGTAACTTTACTCTTATTTGTTGGTCTAATTTGACCGGACTAAATAGCAATTTGCAATTTTCTTTGTTATACGAGTATTTTACATTAAGTGACCAATTAAGCTTTGCTTAAACAACTACAGTTTGAAATGGCGTATGCACGCTTGCATTCACGCGAAAAATGTGTGAAAAATCTCCAATTTTGAAAAAAAAAAAAATAATAGGTATGATGTGAATTTTTACTTAGTTACATTTTTACTTGTTTGATTAATATTAGCAATAAAATGTTTATTTTACAAAAAAATTGTCAAACTAATGTCGAATTCCTTTTTTCGGACAAAAGTTGCTTTTTTTCGGAAAAAGATTGATCTGAGGGGAAAAAATCTCAAATAATCATGATCCATAGACAAAAAAGTGGCATTTTTTTCCCTTCAGATCAACTTTTGGAGTTCGACATGAATCTCGATTTGTAGCAAGACTTACACACACTTAATTATTTTTTTTTTAATTAGCGCGCACTCAAGTTGTTATGACTACCCTTATAATGTTGATACACAGCACGAACGTTTAGGAAATGTGGAGAGGATTTAAAGGAGATGCCGATGTACATTGGTCTTGAATACCTGAACATTGAAATGAGAGGGAAAAGTCGTGTGAGGCAAGGCATTCAAACGTGTCGTTCGGCTAAAGAAAGAATCTCTGTATTTAACAGTACGTCCGAAGTTGGGCTGAAGGGTGAACTGATAAGCATTCATGGCTAAGCGGGTATTACGGCGGTATATTTTAAGGGGAGGAATGAAACTGGCTATTTCAATGAAAACTGTTTATAGAAGAAGCGATAAAATAATGTTAGACAAGAAACATTTCGGCGGTTTTCTAATGAAACAAAAGTTTCAGTAATGGATCCATTAAGTTTTAGGGCTCTTTTTTGGATTCTATCTAGTAGATTCAAATAAGTTATAGGAGCACCTGCCCATATATGAGAGTTGTATTCAAGCTTTGGGCGAATGTATGTCTTATAAATTGTAGCCAGATCAGAAGGGGAGAAAAATTGCTTGCATCTTATTAGGAAACCTAAGCATATTGCTGCGTTTTTCGCGACTTCAAATATGTGATCATTCCACAGTAGGTGATCTGTAATACAAGTGCCCAGTGATCTTCGATGCAAGTGCCATCCATGGAAAGTG
The DNA here is from genome assembly GCA_951217065.1 of Baccha elongata. Classification (NCBI taxonomy): domain Eukaryota; kingdom Metazoa; phylum Arthropoda; class Insecta; order Diptera; family Syrphidae; genus Baccha; species Baccha elongata. The sequence continues at coordinate 54,262,426 of OX578272.1, read as the reverse complement.
GCAAGGGTGGTTTATTTCGCTTGTCCGACAGAAGACAGCATTGTGTTTAAAAAGCATTAAATTCGACACGGTTGTTATAACCCCATTCTATAATACTGTCAAGATCAAAATTTAATGAGCTTACCATACGATGCCGTTCCAGTTTCACATCCGAAGAGCAGGAATGTGAATCTGCGAACGAATATGAAAAACTGAGGGTGCTGTCGTCAGACAAGAGGTCATTGATGAATATCAGAAAGAGAGTTCGAGACAAAACAGAGCCTTAGGGCACATCAGCATTTATTTTTTGTAAATCAGATTTATAACCGTCCAAAACAACTTGAATTGAACGATCTGAAAGGTAATTTCTAATCCAACGAAGAAGAGTCTCGTCAATGCCAAATGCACGCATTTTCGATAAGAGAGCTTCATGCCAAACTCTATCAAATGATTTAGAAATATCTAGTGCAATAACCATAGTTTCACCAAACTGGTGCATGGATTGATTCCACTTATCGGTAAGATATGCCATCAGATCACCAGTGGACCTATTGTTATTCTGTGAAATGAGCATTTTAAATGTGTAGTGTGGTTTATTTTAATAGGAATTTGCAGAATTAAAATGATTGAAAACAATATATTGTGCGTGAATTTTGTTGTAAATTGTGCTATTTGTCAATAAAGTGAAGATTAGTTAATGATTAAAATTGTTTCAACAGAAATATACACAATACAATCAAAGAAAAAAAGCAACTTTTTTTGTTCAAGATCCATAGAAAGGAAAAAAGTCAATTTTTCCGATCAAATCTGGCAAAACGAAAGGAATTCTACATAAGAAAGGTAGAAAATTAAAACTATTTATAAAGGACATCCGCCAAATTGGGTTACTTTCATTTTAGCCGGCCACAAAAAAAGTCTGCATAATGATAGACGGTAATAAAATGAACATTTTATATTACTACACGAATACACCAAAGTTCTAAATCAATTGGCAAATTCACTTATCCATCACTTATACAAGGTGGGTGATCCACATAAGATGCAAACAAAACAGCTGGAGATCGTAGGTTAGGTCAAAACAAGAAAAAAATTTTTACTGGAGGGGGTCTATCCCCTCCTGTGTAAGGGGCAGTTATCAAAAATTGACCTAAAACAAAAAAAAAATTATTTAAAAACAACACGGTAATACTAACAATAATGTCTTGCTATATATTTTTGAAAAGCCAAATCTCTTCTTTAATTTAACTTTGGTGAATTGTTTTTGAAAAAATAAATTTCAAACTCAAAATTAAAAAAAAAAAACTTTAAAAAAAGTTTAAATTAATCTTTTTTCAAAATTTTTTCGTATTTAAGTACTGTTTTTGTTTTCAAAATTAAATGCTCTAACTAATTTTTAATCAAAAACAGGAAGCTGGATACTTATTTTGAGAAAATTAAAAATAACGAAAACCACTTCTTCTAAGAAACATTTTTCTTAGTTTTTATTATTTTTAATTTTCTCAAAAAGTTTAAGACATTTAAGTAGGGTTCTGTTTTTGACTAAAAATAAATAACAGCATTGAATTTTGAAAATAATAAGAGTACTTAAATAATTGCGTACGTGAAATAAGCAAAAGTGAGCTAATTATGTTTGTGTTAATGAGGTTGAACATTTTACGCTATCCCGAATTGTTAAACGAAAAAGAATAACTGAATGGTTTTTGTATCATTTGCAGTTAGAATTCGAATATTAGGCTCCAAAATTCATTGAGACGGCCAACAACTTGACCAACATCCTTTAATTTGTTTGTTTTAGTATTTATTCAATACTAGCGAGATATCCTTCGGAACAGAAAATTCTTCAATTTCATATAAATCGGTGGATTTTTGCTTCAATGTATTTTTCCAAGCGCGGATATTTTCGTTTCTTACCATTAAGGGTATGATTTGTATATATTTTATTGTGGAATGTCCCGTGCAAACTCATACTTCGTAAGGCTGATTAAGTTATTTTTTGTTTATTTCAAATATATTACAAACAAAAGGAGTGTATCTAACCTATTAACTAGTTTTGGCGATATAGCATAATATCTGATTTATTGATAGTAATAAAGCGGTATTTTCTGAACTGAGTCGTTGATGCAATAATTATACAAAAAAAAAATTTAGTACTTCGCCCAGGGAAAAATGAACAAATATCTGCAAAAATACTGTAAGTTGAGATTAAATTTTTGTTTTAAAGAGTACCATTTGGAGAGTCTAAAATCCACAAAGTTCACACATAAAATGGCTGCGTTGTCCGCTACTTGAAAAAAGCGTTAATGGAATTTTGTCTACTTATATTGGTCGTATAATAGTTTATTTTTTTAGTTTTATTAGGAAAAATGTTTTCTGAAACTTTGTTATTTCTCACAAATATTTTTGACAGATCTTTGCAATACAAAAGTTATTGTTTATTGTTTTTATTTTTCAAACTTATAAAAAGTTATTGGCAAAATAATTTCATCATTTTGGAGTTGGACAGCATTTTTAACGATTATCTCGCACCTTGTTGATCTAAAATTCTAAACAAAATAAAATTTAACATATTTTTGGCAGAACTTTAAATTTTCAATAAATTTATCTGTATATTCAAAGTTTCTGTATAACAAATACATAATTGAATAGGACAAAGTTCATATTATGCAGCAAATATCTATTCATTCATGATCTTCCTTATTATGATTTCTGATATTAATTTTTTTTTACAATAAAAAACAAATAATAATCTTATATATAAAATTCTCCTGTCACGGTGTTTGTAATCTATCTCCTCCGAAACGGCTCGACCGATTTTCGTCATCCGAAGCATGCATATCGGCCAGGGTGGAGAATCGGACAACATCTATTTTTCATCCCCCTAAATGTTAAGTTTGGTCCACCCCTAAATTTTTTTTTTATTTTTTTGGTCAATTTTTTTTTTTTAATTTTTTTATGATACAGCATACAAAAATACATACAACCCTTAATTTTCACCCCTCTACGATCATTACGATCAACCCCTATTTTTTATTTGTCAATTAAAAACTTAAATTTATTTTGCAAGGATTTTTTTTTATTTTGTCTTGACTTAGAATGAAAAAAATCATATTACTCTGATCAACCCAATTTAATTTGATCTCCCGCCCTCACCGGTCGACAACTGATCAATTATCAATCGATCAGTTATCCCCGTCAGGTGTCACCACTCATTCAGCAAACATCACGGAGTAGGGATGAGGACGAAGTCGGTCTACTCTCTCACTCACTATACATTTTTCAGCCATTTCTTTTGGTTTTATTTGTGTATCTATCGTAGCAGTTACTGTTATACGTATTATTTTAATTTTTCTGTGCAACTCTGATGTTAATTTTACTATCATCGTAAATTTATCATTAATTTCCAGTGCAATAATTATTTATTATTTATTTATTTATTAATCTGACAAAAAATAGTTTTAACTCTCAGTTAATTAATTGATCTCATGTAAATAAAGAAATAAGAATTTTCTCTTAAGCGATGCATAGCTCGCAAACGGTTAAGACTTAAAAAAAAAAATCAAATAACAAAATGTTTTAGTAAATTTTATGAGCTGTAATTTAATATAAGCTATAAGCGAAAGATAAAAAAAGGGCCCTTATGACCCTTCCCTTTTCACGGCTCACCTTCTAGACGTCGGGACTTTTAGTATGTTAACTCCTTCAGCAGCCTGGACAATATTTCGAAGGAACAACTTTTTTTTAACTCACGACCTTTCATTACAGTATGTATAGCTGAGTGGCGCGATACGGTTTCCGCCCTCTATCTCAAAACAGTTGAGGGAATGAAAAAAAAATATTTTTTACGAAATTTGTCGCAAATTGTATGCTCTACAATTTTAATAATAGATGTCAGCATCACTTATTTGAGAGGAACCGAGATAATCGGGAAACACGCGGTTATTGTTACTTTTGACATTGAATAACTAACTTTTCGTAGTTCTGGGTCCGATCCCTGAGTACATCTAATGTTTTTTCAGGGGTCCTGCTCCGGCGAGGAAGTGACAAATTTTCCAAAACTATAATTGTCATGAAAAGTGCATCTCATCTTAGTCGTTCGTTTCGACGAAATATTGTACTTCCCCTTCAATTTTTGTAGAACTAACAACGCACACAAAAGGATTGGGTGTTTGTCACTAGGCCGTGGTTCTTCGGAGCCGTCAGTGCCATTATCCTTTGCATACAACTTTTAGTACGCCAATATGAAGGTGTATACGAGTTTCCAGAGTGACTCCTTATTTTGCCTTAAATTAATAGGTACTATTATAGCTTACTATGAAAATAATGTAAAAAGAACTACAAGTGTTTTAATTAAAATTAGGTATTCGCTCTTAATTTTTTGTGCGTTTATGAAAAAAGTTTGTCCTCTGTATGTGGCTTAGATTTGGGAACACCATGCTTTACCCACGGACAACTATATGTGGCATATTCTCGCGTGGGGAAACCATCCAGTTTGTTTGGGTTGGCTAAAGACGGACTAACCAAGAATATTGTACACTCTATTGCACTGAGAGATTAATTTTTTTTTCAACTGCCATAATTGATAGTAACAATGTAAATAATTATTTTTGATGTTTAGATATAGTTTGTCCTCTATAAATTGGCAGTACAGGCCTTATGGGGAAGCTTTTTCAAAATCAGTAGCGCGCCTTATTTGTGCACCATACTGAATTGAAAGAAACACCATTTAAAAAATGTTTACCCGCCAATGATTTTTCGATCGCATCCGGCATAGATCCCACAACAACCTGCCTAGCGTACAGTTGAATACGCACTGATTGGCTAATGCATTTCAACCCTCTTTTAACATCCATTCGAACAGAGATACCTTTGTCAATTTGGTAACTCGTTTCGTATTTTTTTATATTGAGTTTCTGTTGAGGAACTTTTGATTTTAGAGCTTAAAAAATACCTTTTATTGATGAAATGATAATGAGATATTGAGATGAGCATATTACTAGTACAAAAGTGTTATCGTGCAGTGTTTTTGTTGATCATGTTTGTGTTTTTTATGTGGGGAAAATCTTAAAATGCAGTTACAAAAATGTAGGTAAGCTGTTGTCTTTAAAGAATTTATTTGCGTAGATTCTCGTGCCGGTCGGTCGGTTGATATTTCGTGTATATTTTTTCTTATTTGCGTAGATTTTTTAAGTGCGCGGGCGTTCGGTATTGATGTTTCGTGTACCTATTTTTGTGATTAGTGTTTTGAAATTAATGTGAAGTGAAGTGTTGTAAATATTACTTTTTTTAAAAACGTAAATTTTTTGAGAAGTTTGCTACTGTTGTGCTCCTTTATATAGTTTATAATGGATTCAAAAACATCGAAAGACTTAAGCGCCGAAAAAAAAAGAAATTGTAGAAGCGACAAAAAAGATTTACAAGAACCTGCAAAATAAAACGGAAACTGTGAAGCAAGTAGCAGGCATTTTTTCGGTGTCTACAGACTTCTCAGCGAAAATGATACCAAAGGCCACAACTCACCACCAAAAAAGAAAAACCAATCTGGCCCCAAAAGGAAAATAGATGATTTTGATAAGTGCGCCATCAGACAAATCGTGCATCAGTTTTTTTTCAAATAATGAACTTCCAATGCTTGATAAAATACTGCATGAGGTAAGACTCAATGCAAATATCACAAAAATAAGCAGATCTTACTTGCATACGATTTTAAGAAAGATGAAGAGAGCAGCAACAGCAGCAGTAACTTCTCGATTGATTAAATTACCTTTACTTGTATATAAATGTACATATTTTTATTTAATAGATGAATTTATATTTATTTTTGTTATGTTTGTTTATTTATTTTGCTTGTTATATTAATCTTTATGAATAAATTCTTTATTTTTTGTTTGATTTTTTATTTAAAAGGGATTAGGCCTACTGGGGATACCCTTCAAAAACGCGCCTACTATCTTACTTCTTGGAAGATAAATTTCATTTCATTTTTATAAATAAAAATTAAGAAAATAATTTTAATTAAAAAGAAGAAAGGTAACCCTACATCATATTTTTTCAGTTTTTTCCAATTCAAAATGCTTACTACGGCAACCCTGTTAGAGCTTTTGAAAGAAGATAACCTTATGGAAAGCAAAGAAGTGCGAATGAGAGACAAACATCCCTATCTTCCCTGTACTGCCAATTTTTAGTGGACAGACTATAGCTATCAGAAATTATAATTCAAAATATAGTCGTTATTTTAATAAATATTAATTCATTAACCTAAATAAAGCATACTTTTATTGCTTATAACGCTTTCGATTATAAATACAACATCCTCACACACTTATAGTAGATAGTTAATGTTTGCCGAGTCATCTTATTTTAATTTAAAATTTCAAAAAAATAATGTTTTTTTTTTTTTAATTAAAAGCTTTGCGAAGTCAGAAGCACTAAAATTCACAAAATTGTATGCACTTAATGTCCAAAAATAGGGGGAAGTTGCAGGGATAACCCGTCAAGTCGACTGTTTTCCAATTTTTTTTTAGTTATGAATAAATTTGAGTAAATAACGAAACATCTTAAACGTACACAGTGCAACCAGTAATCACAAATTAAAAGTTGTAAGTAACGAACTAGGTGATACGAAGTTCACCGCAAAATTAAATATTTGCTGCATAATATGAACTTTGGCATGGTATATTTTTTACCTTTGTTGTAGGTATAGAATTTGTCGAAATTTAGTTCTTCCAAAAATGTGTTATATTCTATTTTGCTTAGATAGGAGAGGTAAGCGTTAAAAATGATTTGCGTCTTCAAATTTTTTACATTTTTTTGCCAATAACTTTTTATGTCAAAGATCTGTCAAAAATATTTGTGAGATAAAGTTGTAGAAAATATTTTTTCTAGTAAAATTAAAAAAAACTTGTCCGTTTATGCAAATTGAATTCAACAATCTAAATAAGAGTTAAAACGTGTAACACCAAACAAATAACAAATTTGACAGTTATAGTTATACTCTTGTTGAGGTTTTGTATCAAGCATATTTTTTTATAATTTTATACACATAATATATAATATGTATATTATGTATATTTTCATTTTCATATTTTTTTTCTCAAATTCACAAATTAGAAAAAACCAAACAAAAAAGTAAAAACGAAGATTTGTTTGTTATAAAATTGTCTACTATTTTGACCTTGATATATTTTATGTAACATAAAAAACAAACAAACTTCGCGACTCCGAAAACTAAGCATGTAAAACTTTGATTTTTTTTAGCTTATAACTTTTAAAATATTGAAGATACCTATATTAAAAAAGTGTATGTAAAAAATATGAGAAATTTTATTTTCCACAAATATTATGTTCGACAAGTTTTATGTCAGACTAACGGTTTTTGAGATAATTAGGTTAAAACTCTTTTCAAAATGGCCGACCTTAGTACGCGAATCTGAATTCAAAAAAAAAAAAAAAAACAAAGGGCACGAGGGGATCGCACAAACTTGCTCTTATGGCAAGATACCTAAGGGTTAAAAGTAAAAACGGAATATACTGAAAATCGTATGAAATTTTATTAAAAGTTCTAAATCCATGTCTTACAAAGATTTAAACCAAAATGGAAGTATGCAAAAAAATAAACTTACAAAAAAAATCTTCAAAATCACTGGGATTTTTTAAAATAATTTTTCGAAAATATTTTTTTCTTAAAAAAAGTGAGTATGCAAGTTTTTTGACCTCAATTTACTATACCTTAAAATTTAATTTCATTAAAATCTGTCAATAGGGTTTTGAAATATTGAATTCACAAAAACAGTTTTTTTAAAAATTAATTAAAATTTAACAAAAACGTTTTTGAAAACAAATTGAATGCCAGATTATTTAAAATAGCTTAACCCCATAAGGTAATTTTCGGACCACAAATGGATCCTCTTTAGCCTTAACTTTAATATTGTAAAGTCATCCACTTATGCAAACCCTAAAAGAATTGACTGACAAATAAGTCAGTAGTAAGTAGGATGGTAAGTGGACTAAGTCACCTGATGAGTCCCTGGAGTTATTGATGGCAACACACTTTCCAGGTTGCACAGACAGTAATCCAGAATAATATCGATCTCCTGAAGTACAGTCAGTACATTTAAAGGAAATTACGTCCGTCATAACAAAAGAAAATATAGTTTGGGCTATAAAAAGCTTTTCTCCGTATAAATCTTTTGGCCTGGACGGCATACTCCCCAATGCTACAAAAGCTACAAGACTTAGAATAGTAGTTCCATGGCTGGAGAACATCTTTCAAGGATGTCTCTTGCTAAATCATATTCCAGAGTCGTGAAAACAGGGTAGAGAGGTTTTTATCCCAAAAGTGGGGAAGCGGGGTCACGAATCGGCAAAAGATTTTTGCCCTATTAGTCTGACTTCTTTTGTGCTAATGACCCTAGAACGCATCCTAGCATTAGGGAAATCCTGACTACTTCCACTCTTTTAAAATCACAACATGCATAGGTACCGTAAAAACAAGTCTACTGAGACGGCTCTTCACGAGGTGTGCGTAACAGTTGAAAAGACATTACATTATAAAGACTATGCTTTGGCGATTTTCTTAGACGTGGAAGGAGCCTTTAATAACATACTAACTGAATCTATTCTAGAATCCCTCATCGACTTCGGAGTTGATGCTTCCCTAAGAGAATGTATATTATCCATGCTAATCAAGCTAAGTTAGTTAATATACAATCGATAAAAAACGCAAACAGAAAAACACCATAGGGTGGAGTTCTTTCACCCCTACTATGGCTTCTGGTAACGCACAAAATTCTAGTGGAACTTGAGGGAGGGGGGGTGAAGGTTGTGAGAAGTTCCCAACATTGATTAGTGAAATCACTGATAGGTCTCTGCGTAAAGTTAAAAGATGGGCCATTAGCTGCGGGTTGGGTATTAATCAAAGCAAGACAGAACTGTTGCTCTTTACAAAAAAAAATAGGATACCTACTTTAACCCTGCCTCGTCTCAATGGGCACTCTCTCTCAATCTCAACCCTTGTTAAATATCTAACCTAAACTAAACTGGAAATTGAAAATTGAAGAACGGTTTAAAAAAGCCAGCAACTCTTTGTATGCCCGCATTAAAACATTCGGTAAGTTAGGGCCTCCAGTCGATGATGGTTCTATGGACTTACACGATTGTCTGGTGGCCTGTCCTAAGCAAAGCCAACAATATCAATTAGCTGAAAAAGATACAAAGAACAGCTAGCATAGGGACCCTGGAGTGTGGTGTTGGGGCAGGAGTCTTCTCTGAAACACTTAATGTATCTAAGTCATTTCGACTGCCAGACTACGCTAGCGTTTTCCAGGCGGAACTGCTTGCAATCGAAGAAGCATGCAAAATTCTAAAGCAAGATTCAAATCAAAACCGTAATACTGCTATATTTATAGATAGTCAAGTAGCCATGAAAGCCATTGATGCTGCCTCAATATCCTCTAAACTCGTTCAACAATGTTTAAACGAGATCGCACTCTTTAATGATATCCTGAGGTTCAGTGACCCATTATCTCTGCTACTGCCTTGCCTTGGCCAGTCCAATATGCCAATTCTTCGGTCAGTACTTTATTGACAACCTTAACGAACTTTCAGTTGTCAGCATAGGGAATCTCGTTGGCTTTATGAATGCAACCAAATGGCTATAAAACTTAATAAACCTTAATAGCCGTGTAGGCGGGTTATGTTAACTGCGGATATCATGTTTTTCCCTAAATCGAATTGATCTCACGGTGAAACTGATTCTACCCTGAGCCATCCAGCACCCTTCCTGAATAAGTTTTTAGCGAAGACAGCTAACAGACTGGCATAAAACCTGGTGGGGGGAATAGGCCACTTCCCTTAATTGAGGTATCCGGGGATCCCTGTTGTTTTCCTATTGAAGTTGGTAACAAAGGGATTAACTCCCAAGCAACACAACTTCAAACCTTAAAACCTTAAAATAATCAAAACGATATTCCAACCTCCACAAAATGATAGGTCTCATGTTTATGGTATCAAAACGGCCGGCCGGCGCACCAATCGCTAATTAAGTTATTTTCTAGCAGAATAACCGCAATTCCTAACTACCTATACATAAATAAAATAGCTACTACAAGTTCAGTATTGAATTCGTTTGAATCGCGAGATAGTTGAAATTTAAAAATACCTTTATCTGGCAGATACCGTTAAACGAATTTTCTTTAAACTTTGGTTCTCACTTTTTAATAGACCTTTTACACTTTCTTACACATGTTAAATTAATGCCGTTTTCAAGAAAAATAATTTTTTCGATAACCGTTATATGCACACAGAGAAAAGTTCTGTGTAAAATTAAACATTTTTGTATGGAAATTTTTGGACGGTCAAAAATCAGCTTATATTTAAGATAACTTATGTACGGTATATAGGTTACACGAAATAGGTTAAGTTACCTTAAATCGCTCAGGTAAATTTATTTGTATGGAAATTATTAGACATGCAAAAATTGACCTATATTTAAGGTAACTTATGTACGGTATTGGTTACAGGAAATACGCTAAATTGCCTAAAAACGCTTAGGTAACCAAATATTTTTATGTAATTCCTAAGGTAAATATTCTTTTAATCTAGGCTATATTTTTTTTTTAATTTCTCCAAACTGTGATAAATTACGTAAGGCCTTAGGCAACCCTACCTATTTATAAGGCAATCACAATCACTTTGACTTTACCTAAGACCTTACATGGTTAGGTTAGGTTTATGTGGCTGTCAGGAAGACTACTGACACACTTAGACCACAGATAGGTCCGTTGTGATACCACGAAATGAGCGAGGGAGTATTTCTTTAATTAAACCAGTTGGAGCTTCTTATGAAGCGATGTAAAGATAGAATATCAACGTTCGACATATCGCTTGGATCGTCGAAAAAGAAATTACCCAGGTGTAATTTACGTCTTTGGGAGAGAGCTTGGCATGAACAGAGAAGATGGGTGATAGTCTCCTCCTCCTCCTCGTCCATGCAGCTTCAGCAAAAATCATTAGAGAATACGCCAAGTCTTATGGTGTGTCTTCCTATGAGGCAGTGTCCGGTTATGACACCAATTACGGAGCTAAGATGTAATCTGCTCATAGATAACAAACATTTAGTACGTTTCTGATCTAATTTTGGCCAGATTTGCTTTGTCGCTACGCAGGTAGTAGTGTTTGTCCATCTTTAATTTGTTTTCTCTATGGCATTTAGTTTTAGCATGAGTTTGCTTGTAGCGATAGGTATACCAATATTCACCTTGTTAGGTAAAACCGGCAATAGGGTTCCATTTCTGGCGAGTTCATCGGCTTTGCAGTTTCCCTCAATGTCTCTGTGTCCCGGCACCCAGAAAAGGTGAATGTTGAACTGTTCTGCCATCTCCATGAGAGATGATCGACAGTCGCGGGCAGTTATTGAGTTTGTGGAAACAGCACTGATTGATTTAAGGGCTGCCTGACTGTCTGAAAATATACAGATATCACGTTTTCCCTCAACCAGGATAATACCTCTTTAATCGCCAGAATTTCCGCTTGGAACACACTACAATGGTCAGGGAGACGGAAGGAGAGACTTAAATTTAGTCTGTCACGCCACCACCAACCCCATCTTTAGTTTTTGAGCCATCAGTATAAAAATTAACTGATTCATTTTTCAAGAATCTCTCATTTTCCCAAGTGGATCTTGGTGGCATGGTGACTTGAAAATTCTTGTCAAAAATTAGCTGGGGTATAGAGTAGTCGGAGTGACTTAATTTTGGTCCGAATACATTCAGAATAATGGAGTGACCAATTGAGTTATCGGTCCATTGAGGGATGGCTTTGAGACGAACGGCTGTGCTTGCGGCTAAAAATATCAAGGGGTATGAGATTAAGTAGAATATCAAGAGCAGCTGAAGGTGTCGAACGGCGAGCTCCGCTAATACACATACCGGCTGACCGTTGGACTTTACTTAACTTGTCACGATATGTAACTTTGTCTAGGGCAGTCCACCATACTGCTACCCCGTAAGTTAGTATCGGTCTGATGACCGCTGTGTAGAGCCAGTGGGTTATGTATGGGGATAAGCCCCATTTATTTCCGATAGCTTTTTTGCAAGAGAAGAGTGCTACTGTGGCTTTCCTAACTCTTTCTTGTATATTTGCTTTCCAATGTAGTTTTTTGTCCAGGATAAGACCTAGATATTTAGCTTCATCTGAAAAACTTAGTGGAGTTCCCATAATTGATGGGGGACTTATTTGGGGAATTTTATATTTTCTGGTGAAGAGGACAAGTTCAGTTTTGTTTGGGTTTAAGCCCAGTCCGCATTTTTCTGCCCATTTGAGCATAATATTTAGAGCATTTTGCATTAATTCAACGAGAATTTGAGCATGTTTTCCCGATATTGCAATGGCAACATCGTCGGCATACGACTTAAGAATTTAAATGTTTAGTGATTTTAGAAAAAACAACTTTATTACTTCAACAACCAACTAAGACTAAAAACATCATCATACTTTTCTTTGCACATAAGGTGCCAAACAATGTTTAGGAATTTAAAATTGAAAACAAAAGATTTAAGTTACAATCTTTGGAAAAGCCAAAGATATCAAATGCACAGAAGGTGCTTACAGATATAAAATACTACATTGTTGCAAGTTGCAAAGTGCAATCTTGCATTTTAATAAAGATAAAATAATAATAAATATGAATAATATGATACAAGTTACAAAGTGCAACCTTGCATATTTGGAATCATAATTCCTCCCCCCTTAGCGGAGCGACTGCCAGAGGGTGTTGCCTCTCGAAGGAGCGTTTTGAATGTCTTCTGTACTTGGAGTTTCATTTTTAGGATTCTTCCGAGTCTTGATTTGAAGATAGATGAATATCGATATGATTGTCATCGGAATTAGAAAAACCCAAATTGATGCGATGTGGGCTGTTGACTTTGTGGTAAGTAGATGGATTTCTTCTCTATTTTTAAGCTGGTCCAGATGGAGTTTGTTTAGCGAAAGATGTTGGTTTATAGTGGGTGAGTTGATCTGACTGCGTGTTGGAGGATGAATCACAATGCTATCCCAAAAAATATCTACATTTGGATCATAAGTTATATTATTAATAGTTATGGAACAATTTTTGTAATGTAAAAGTGCGGTGCCATATATATTATATTTGTTGATGCCGCATGTTGTTTCGACACTGATATTTCGAACATCAGTTAGGAGTATGTAATTATTTTCGGGTTGAAGTATCTGGTTGGGTTCCAAACCATTGGACAGGTTGCACATAGCTGGGTGGTTATTTATGATCTTTGGTACACATTCAGGGAACTTAGTGTTTTGTTTGTCTTTGCTTTCGCAAAGATAGATGTCTTCTATGAGGTTGCAGACTTTCCCAAAATAAAGTGCGTCGGATTCATGTATAGCGACGTATGGGTAAGTAGATATAAACAGGGTTTTGTTTATAGGAAGGGGGATGAGATGGAAAAAGGAATAATTTGCTTGGGAAGTAATAGGGATTTCAATGCTAAACACAATGTTTGAATTATTGTAATACGCTTGTAATTGTAAAATTTCATAAATTAATTCATCCGAAGAGAAATCAATAGATTGTTTTTCAAGAAGAGCTCTTATTTCATTCAGTTCAGTTTTACTCAATATTTGTTTCGAAATTATACGTAATCGTGCTAAAGTAATAGCTTCTGCTATGTTTACTAAGTGATTGTAAAGCAAATCGATATTGAAGATAATCTTGTGAACGTATTGGAGGTGTTTCAGGATTTCTTGATCTGTTCTGAGTACATTATTTATATTGGAATTATAAATATATAAGAAGGATTCTATCATTTTTTGTTGTTCATTTATATGGCGAGTGATATTGTCAAATCTCTCTATCATTTTCTTATTGATACTAATTTGTTGGTTGGTTTCGATTTCTAAAATATTTTGATTTAAATTTAGTTTTTTGATTTCTTCGTTAATATTTATTGCATCATTAGCATCCATGTTTCCGGTAATTGTTTAATAATGGTTCCTAATCCATCTATTAAACCACGTTTTAATTTGTGCTTGGGTAAAAGTGTTTGAAGTTTGAGTTCTAGTTGGCTGAATTTAATATTTGCTATTTTTACTGTATCAATGTTAGTTTGGTCATTTTCTAGAGTATCCAAGGATTTACGAATTTCCTCTATACTTTGTTCATAATCTTTCAGGTTTATGATATGAATAAATCGTTTGTAGGTTTCTATTACCTTGGCATGTCCTAGTCGGAGTGGTAAAAGTCCATAATTATCTGTCAAGTTATGTATCTCCAGTTGTTGTCCCAGTATTGCCGTTGCTGTCATTAGTAATCTGAAATTTTCTTTTCTTTTTTATTCTAGCTTTGTGAACTTTTTTATTGTCATTAGTAATTATTGTCAGTTTATTGTTAGTTTGGACTTTTTGTTTTTTAAATCGTGGGGAGTTTTATTTCTTCTACATTCTTTTCGATAGATGATTTCTCCTACTTCAAAATTGTTTGGGGTTTCCCTGTTTTTGTTTCTTTTTGCTATGGTTTTATTTCTTTTATCCTCTAATAATTTTGTAATAGATTCGAAAAGTTCTCTCTGAAATGCATTGAGTTTTTGTAAGTAGTCGTGTTTGTCATTATATGTCAAGGTTTGATTGAATTCGTATGTACGTCCGTAGAAAAGTTCATATGGTGTATAATTGGTTGAAGAGTGAATTGCGTTGTTGTAAGTTATAATAGTCTCGTCAAGTATGTCCTCGTGATCTTTGTTTTTGTATTTTTCTTGAATAATTCTATAAATTTTGTTTAAAGTTGAATGCATCCTTTCCACAGGAGCATTGCTTGTAGTTTGTTGAAAGGAGGTAACATGGGCCTCGATATTGAATTGTTTACAGAAGTCTTGGAAGAGATTAGACGTAAACTCTGATCCTTGGTCGCATACGATTTTCCGGGGTATACCGTGAATGCTGATAAAGTGTTGGATTTGTTTAACAATGTTAATACTATTGCGGGTTGGTAAAGTATAGGCAGCGCCAAATTTGGAAAACTTATCAATAAGAGTGAGGATACTCTTGTTATTGATGGTATATATATCTGTGTGTAATATATCAAGTGGTTTTAAGGGTATTTCGGTTTTTCCGAAAGCTATTATAGGAGGTCGTCTTTCGTATTTAAGGGTCTGACAGGTAGTACAGTTGTTAATTGTCCTAGTTATTTTGTCTTTCATGTAAGGGAAAAAATAATCACGTTGTAAATGCTGGTATGTCTCTGTGATACCTCTATGGTTAAATTTTGTATGATAGTTGGAAATAATTTGGTCTTGTTCGTCGTTTTCTGTGATATCAGTCAAAAGTTTCTTACATCTCAATACACGGAAAATCTTGTTCCTAGCAAAGTGTTCTGAATAGACTTTTTGAATTAGTTTAAATGTTTCATCATCTGCCATGATTGCAATCAGTTTTTTTTGGAGGAAGATATTCTTTGAAATATGAAATAATATCGTTTTCAGAAAATGATTCTTTCTTAAAAATTCGTCTTTGTCTATTCTTAAATATTAATTTTAATAAATTTCGAGGTTGGTCATCTGACGATTTTTGGAATATAACTTGTAAATTAAATTCATTGAGAGGTTTTTCTGCTATAGGGATACCGTCATCTAGGTTTTCTTCGGCGGAATGTATAGTAGCGGCTGTGGTATCATTAAGATTTAATTCAATTTTGTCTGGTAGTTTAATACGACTGAGAGCATCTGCGTTAGAATTAAAAATACCTTTCTTATATACGATCTCATAATCGTATTCTTCGAGTTTCAATCTCCAACGAACGAGTTTGGAATGTGGTTCTTTCAAACTCATGAGCCACTGCAATGGTTTATGATCAGTAACTATTTTAAATTTATTACCGAAAAGGTAAGGGCGGAAATAATTTGTTGCCCAGACAATAGCAAGGAGTTCCTTTTCTATCGTCGAATAGTTGAGTTCTGATGTTGTCAGGGTTCTACTCGCAAAGCATATTGGCTTATCTTTTCCAATAGGTCCTTGGGATAATACGGCACCGAGGGCAATGTTGCTTGCGTCTGTGGTAAGCACGAATGGCTTAGAAAAATCGGGGTATTGGAGAAGTGGATCATTAGATAAAATATCCTTGCACAGTTCAAATGTTTTCTTATATTCATCATTGAGATTTATCTCGGCACCCTTTTTGAGACACTGAGTGAGAGGTTTGGTTAATTTTGCAAAATCACGGATGAATTTGCGGTAGTAACCCATTAGGCCAAGAAAGGATTTGATTTCCTTTGTTGTTTTTGGTATCGGGAATTCTTTAATTGCTCTTATCTTGTCGGGGTTTGGCTTAACACCTTCTCTTGTAATAATGTGTCCGAGAAACGCGGTTTCTTTGCGTAAAAATTCGGATTTACTTAGTTGTATCTTAAGATTCGCTTTTCGTAATTTATCAAATATTTTTTGCAAGTTCTCAATGTGTTCACTGGCCAAATCGAGTGTTGTAAAATAGTGGCTTTTGCCTTGTTTGTCCAAAATTTCGTTAATATTGGGTATAGGATATTTGTCGTCTATAGTTTTGTCGTTAAGACGGCGATAATCGATTACTACCCTCCATTTTTGTTTTCCTGTGGAGTCTATTTTCTTGGGAACAACCCAAACTGGGGAACTCCATGGAGAGAAACTTGGTCTAATTATGCCTTGGTCCAACATGTTTGAAATCTGACTCTGAACTTCTATTTTATGAACGTATGGGTATCTGTATGTCTTTGTGTATATTGGTATTTCGTCATTAGTTTTGATTTGATGTTTAATTGCGTTTGAGAATGTTAGGTTATCTCCCTCTATATAGAAGATGTCTGAATAATTACGACAAAGCTTTAAAATAGATTTCTTCTCTTCGGGGTTTAAGTGTTCTGACCGGATTTCTGTAGAGATATCATTTACATTTTGTCTATCGTAATCTTCGATTTGAATGTCCAAATTGTTTAATTCTCTTGTTTCAAAATTTGTAAGAGGTTGTACTTTGAGTGGGTGTTGTAAGAAAAGAATTTCGTCTATTGGTGTATTATTTTGAACTTCAAGTTCAGCGTGCCAATTTTCGGCTGAGTAGATACCTTCAATAATATCTATATTAGGTTCAATTTTTGTCGCAGGGACGAGAATGTCACCAGTTTGACTGTCTACTGGAAGTTTAACTAATAAGTTAGAATGTGCAGGAATTTTGAATTTTTGAGACATAAAATTGGGTTTATAAAAAAGTTGAATTTCCGAATTTGTTGTTACTAATGTTTTATTAGGTAAATCAATTTTGGCTTTAAGTGTATTAAGGGCATCAAGTCCTAATAGTCCGTCAAAATAGCCATGGAATTTATATATAAGAAATTTAAACTCACCAGATTGTTGAAATTCTAGGAAAATCGGGAATTCTACTTGTTTGTCTACGCTATGGGTTTTTAAGATAGTAGTAATTACTGTGGGTGTAGTTGTTTTAACATCGTCTGGGTGAACGTATTCAGGATTTATAAATGAAGCGGAAGCTCCTGTGTCTATTAAGAATTTCAGTTTTTTTCCAAAGGGTGAAGATATGTGAATGTATGGAAGAGAATGTCCGTGTTTGTTAATGTCTAAGTATATGGGTGTATTGAAGCAAGAGGCTGAAAATTTGTCTCTTCTTCACAATCAGGATTATTTAAGAAATTTTCATTAGGGTTGTCATAGTATGCATCTAGTTGTGGATAATAATCCTGGGTGTAATAACTTTGAAAATCACTGGAATTTGTAAGTTCTGTTTGGACATAATTATTTTGATCGTCCGTACTTTCTATCTGATTATCTATCTCGTCAATATTATGGATCTGAGCGTTTTGTCGAAAATTGTTCATTTGTCCAGATGGGGATTTCTTAACTAATGTTTGAGCCGAAAGTGTGTCCATTGGTTCTGTTTTAGTTGGTTTTGATTGGAGAACATTATTTGTATATTGTGTACTAATTGGTTTTCGATAATAAGGTTGTTGTTGAGGTCTATATTGTTGGAATTGTTGGGGTCTGTATTGTTGTGGTTGTTGAGGTCTGTATTGTTGTGGTTGTTGAGGTCTGTATTGTTGTTGGGGTTGATACTGTTGTTGGACAATTGGTGGTCTCGTATTCGACTGAGCGAATCTTTGATTATTGAACATTGGTTGTACAGGGGTGGATGGTTTTGGCAAAGGTTTGTGTTCGTATTTAAAATAAGACATATTTTGTTCTTTGATACAGTAAGAAAATGCTTCTGCTAAGGAATCAGGTTTCATGGATCTTATTGTAGAGCCTATCGGTTCTTTTAATCCAGATAAAAATATGTTTAAGCACATTTCACTATATAAGTCTCCTTTCGCTTTCACAACATTAGGATCATTATTATGAATTTGGATGTGATTCCTTATTGTAGAATAAATCTCTATTACTTCGCTATAAAACTGTTCTACAGATTTATTTTGTTGGCGTAAATTATGCAGATCTTTAATTAGTGAGGTTTCATTACGTTTATCGGCGTAATGAAGAATTAAATTAGCCTTAATTTGTGACCACTCTAGGGGTGTGCCGTACATATTGAGAACCTCGTTTGCAGGTCCATCGATTTTATTACGGATGGCCCGTAAAAGAATTCTACCATAGGTAGGATTATTTATAGATGTCACAATTAGGAGGACTTCTTCTACATTTGTGATAAAATCGTATAAAAGACGTGGATTACCATCGAATTTTGGTAAGTCTTTAATTGCGTCTGGGATTTTGAGTACAGAAAATGGGTCAACTTGACCGGAGTTGTTATTATCATTCACCATATTTGTTTGATTTATTTGCAGAAATGGGTTTAAAATATCACTAGCACCTACAATATTTTCGAGATTCACTTCACTATTTGTTGCTTCACTATTATCTAAGTTCTCGTTATCTATAATTTCTCTATGATATGGTTTTGGTCTTAATCTGTCTCTATATTGGTTTGGCATTGAATTTCTTAAGTTAGTAAGGAATTTGTGATATTTATATGATTTCCCTAACATGAATCAAACTTACAATATAATGGAAAAAGCCATTTCCTCTGGCCTGTTGTGTTGAGTTCTTCAGCTGCTGTAGAGTTCTTGCACCTTTTATTATCAGTGTACTTCTGATATAAATGTTGCTTTTAGATACAGTCTTTACACCGTTTCTTGTTTTATTAAAGCACGCACTGTTATCAGTATTCTTCCGATATAAATGTTGCTTAAATACAGTCTTTACACCGTTTCTTGTTTTATTAAAGCACGCACTGTTATCAGTATTCTTCCGATATAAATGTTGCTTAAATACAGTCTTTACACCGTTTCTTGTTTTATTAAAACACGCACTATTATCGGTATACTTCCGATATTGAATTGTTAATGAAAACTGTTCACACGTATTTTAAAACATCCGTCACCGACTGCGCCACTTAAGAATTTAAATGTTTAGTGATTTTAAAAAAAACAACTTTATTACTTCAACAACCAACTAAGACTAAAAACATCATCATACTTTTCTTTGCACATAAGGTGCCAAACAATGTTTAGGAATTTAAAATTGAAAACAAAAGATTTAAGTTACAATCTTTGGAAAAGCCAAAGATATCAAATGCACAGAAGGTGCTTACAGATATAAAATACTACATTGTTGCAAGTTGCAAAGTGCAATCTTGCATTTTAATAAAGATAAAATAATAATAAATATGAATAATATGATACAAGTTACAAAGTGCAACCTTGCATATTTGGAATCATAATTTACGCGATCACTTTGAAACCTTCTTTTTCTAGGCTTTCTAACACCTCATTTACGACTATGTTCCATAGAAGTGGGGAAAGGACTCCGCCTTGAGGTGTACCTCTGCTGACAGATCTTCTTTCATGAGTGCCACCTAAAGATGAATTAATAATTCTACTTTCTAACATAAGATTAATTAGGTCATTCAGTGAACCATGTATATCTAGTTTCTTCAGTGACGCTGTGATTGCTCGATAGCTGACATTATTGAAGGCGCCTTCAATATCGAGAAATGCGACTAGAGTGTACTCTTTATGATGTAGTGAGTATTCGATAGTACGTACCAGTGTATGTAAAGCCGTTTCTACCGATTTTCCTTTACAATAAGCGTGTTGTGCAGTAGATACCAGATTAGGATCTATAGCATTACGCAGATGGATATCGATCAATCTCACTAGGGTTTTGAGAAGGAACGATGATAGGCTAATTGGTCTGAGATCTTTAGGGTTAACCTGGGAGCATTTACCGGCTTTGGGTATAAAGACAACTTACATGATACTTATATCTGAGGTGATTTTTGCTCCAATCGAATCAATCTAAGTCTATTTAACTAAGACCTAAGTAAAATCTACCCATATCTATATGGTGATTTTTCCTCTCAAGATTTCATAAAGCTTTATTTTACTTTACCTAAGATCTAATCTGCTTTTATTTCAAATGAAAATTTTCCTCCAATCGCATCAAATAAATTCTGCATAATTTTACCTAAGATCTAAGGAAAATCTGCCTTTACCTTAGGTGATTTTTTGCCCAAATGATTCCAATCAGTTTTACTTTACGTTTACCTTAATCCCTAAGGAAAGTTTGTCTATATCTAATGTAATTTTCTTCCTGATTGGTTTAATCCGAATAAAGTTTGCTTAACTTTACCTAAGGACAAGCATGATTTTTGCAAAATCTTAGGAAATTTTCCCTCCAATGTGTCCCTTCAATTTTCGTCCCTCCTATCAAAGTTGGCTTAAAACTTTACCTTAGCCCTAGGGTAAATTTTCCTAAATTTGCTATGTTTTAGCTAAGTTTCCCTGCAATAACATCAATCTGTTTACTTTACCTAAGGCCTAAAGAAATCCTACCTGTTTCCTAGGTAATTTTCCCACCGATTTGTTCAGTCTGTGTAATTTTACCTAAGTCCTAGGGTAATTTTGACTTAAATCTACGCTGTTTTGTTTTTATGTAACTGTTTTTCTAATTGTATGTTCAAAAGCAATGTTACCATAAGTTTACTCTGGAAAATGTTACAAAAAAAGAGTACCTTCTTTGCAAAAAAATATTTTTGTCTTAAAATTATGGTAACACTGCACTTGTTGAATTCGATGTGTATTTTCTCTTTTTCCAATCAATGTTGTTTGGAAAGTTGAAGTCAAGACAACATTTTTGCTGTGCGTAGTCCAATCTACAAAGTGAGTGTATAAAGTAAAGTGCATTATATTTTAAAAAGTTAAATACAGTAATAAAAAAACAACATTAAAATAGCTCAAAACAACATATAAAAGAATAGATTTGAGATCATATGAAAAGAAACTTACGTTTTGTGCATAAAATCAGTGAATTATTTTTTTAACATTATATGAAAACGTTGGCTACCTTTAGGTACGCAAGGATAATTGATGTTTATCTATTCTTTATTGTTTAAAAACCGTGGATGGGGTCAAGAAGATTTAGAAGAAGAATCATGACTCTAGCCTTGAACAATTTTTTCAGGATTGGCCGCTCAATAAGTACTCACGTGCCCAAAGAACTGGTAGGTTAAAAAGCGACATCATTCAATTTCTTTTAAAATGTTGCATTACTTACGCTTTTTAATATTTTTCTGTAGATCGAAATGGATTGGAAAAAAATTGTACCTTTCGTAAATAAATTCAAGAGATTTTCAAAAACGTTGGTTTAACTGTTTGGAATCGTTTCAACCTAATGGTATGTATATACATTCCTGGTTGAACGGGTGCAAAATGCAAATAAGGCACCTTTCACCCAATGAGTATGTTTTTCCTTGGCTTATTTTGACTTAAAATTAAAATGTATTGATGTTTCATAAAATCCAAATTTATCCGTTTGTAAAAAGAAAATTCATTTTAATTCCTTAAAGATTTAGATCATCATAAATGGCAAGTATAAGAAGAAAAGAAGACCTCATCTAGGTAAAATTACCTATGGAAATATTAGTTATTAAGATAATAATAATAAAAAAATAAGGTAAAAAAAACAAGGTTAAAATTACATTTGTTTTATGTAAAATTACCTAAGGAAATCCGCGCATAATTACGCTATTTCTAGGGCAAAAATATTTGTATTTACCTTAGTTACTAATATAACGCCTCTATTAGGTAAAAAAAACTATGTTAAAATAACCTTATTTTTAGGCTAAATTACTGGCTAAATCTGGCATAAATTATACTATTTCTAGGGCAAACATATTGTTATTAACCTTATACTTACTAGTGTAATTTTACGCCTAGATAAGGTAAAAACTAGGATAACATTACCTTAGTTAAAGGTAAAATTACCTAAGGGAATTATGCATAAATTATGTTATTTTTAAGGCAGTTTTAACACAGTTGACAAAAACTTTATTTACCTAAGCAATTTAAGGCAAATTAGCTTAGAACTAAGTAAGCTCAAAACGGCCTTAGGACTTGCATAAGTTAACATTGGATTAAAGTTAATTTTATACAGTTTTTTGGTTGGGTGCGGCAGGTACCGTAGTTTTTAGACTTACAGTGACCTTCAAAAAAAGCTCTGGGTGTATTACCCTAAATACCATACCAACCAAATTTTAAGTAAATCCTCCACCCGTTTAGGGTTTTTTTTTTAATAAAAACAAAATTTCTTTAATTAAAATAATATTTTTTTTTAGAAAAGTTATTAAAAATCGACTTCGCTATCATCGTGTCATGTGTGATTGTTATCTCAAAACTTATTTTTTTTTTTGCACGAATTCATATCTTGCCTTATAACGGGTGATTTTTTAGCTGGTTTGGTTTTGGCAACACTGGTTTTGACAGCTGACGTGTGTTTAGTACCTTGTGTCACTGTCAAACAGCTTCAGTTTGGTTTGCAATTTAACCATGGATCGTCTTACAAATGAACAACGCTTGCAAATTATTGAATTTTACTATCAAAATTCGTGCTCGGTTCGAAATGTTCGAAATGCTTTTTTATCGAAAAATTGTGTTCAGCGATGAGGCTCATTTTTGGTTGAATGGGTACGTAAATAAGCAAAATTGCCGCATTTGGAGTGAAGATCAGCCAGAAGAATTGCAACAGCTACCAATGCATCCCGAAAAAGCCACTGTTTGGTGCGGTTTATGGGCCTGCGGCATTATTGGGCCATATTTCTTCAAAGATGATGCGAATCGCAGCGTTACTGTCAATAGTGAACGCTACCGAGCGATGATAACAAACTTTTTTTTGCCCGAAATGGAAGTTCTTGACTTGCATGATATGTGGTTTCAACAAGACGGTGCCACATGCCACACAGCACGCGAAACAATGGCGCGATTGCGAGGCGAGTTTGGTGAACAGTTAACAGTTTGGTGAACGGTCAATTGGCCGCCTAGATCGTGCGATATTACACCATTAGACTATTTTTTGTGGGGGTATGTCAAGGCTAATGTCTATAGGGACAAGCCCGATTCGATTGACGCACTGATACCGGCCGATATGTGTGAAAGAGTATGCCAAAATTGGACTCAGCGGATGGACTACCTGAGATGCAGCCGCGGTCAACATTTGCATGAAATTATCTTTAAACATTAAATTGCAAGGTTCAAACTATCGATTCAAATAAATATTTCATTAATTTTTTCGAATTTTTTGTGTTTTAAAAAAAAAAAAAAGTTCTAAACCTCTTAAAAAATCACCCGTTAGTAGTACCTATAATCGCAAGTAAAAATCCTACTAAGAGCACAATATGCACATTTAATTTCCCATTTTCCTGTACTAATAACCTTTCTTACATATCAAACAATATCCCATATTATGTTTAACCTAAATTGAGTTCATTTTATTTTTGAAATTAAATTTTTCAAGGTGTTATGGCATAACTTTGTTTTATTGGAAAGATATGTACGTGGATAATGTAGGTATACCTACTTGCAACTGTGCTACAAAGAGAAATAATCATTAAAAAAAAATATAATCGAAAGTTGCAGGTGGTATGGTTGATAATTTACTTTGGCCTTAACACTCGTTGATAAGACTGTAACATCGAAATTCAAACAAAAGGGCTCCAAAAAAATTAAATGCCATTACACGCGGGTAATTATTAAGTCGGGTTTATGGTAAGCGTTTCTTTTTTTTTTTTTTTTTTTTGTTGCCAGCTAGTTTAGTTAATTTTGTTTACTTTATTTTATTGCCAGCAGTCGTGAAAGAGGGCGAACTACTTAAGTTCGTTATCTTTATATAGCAAGTGCCAAGTACCTTACTTAATGTTCATTGTTGGCACTAAAATGCATTCTTTAATACCTATACCTATTTTGTCGATAGTTCCTTCGTTTCTACTTATAATAGTTTATTCAAACATTTTAGGAAGGTCAGCTGTAATGTAACAACCTCTCAACATGCAAAATTAAACATTTTATTTGGACCGATAACCAAATGAATATCATATATGTACCTATGAGACTCAGTGTTTCTAACCTAGTGCAGAAGTCTATGATAAAAACGAAATCTATCTTACAAATTAAAAACTCATTCGATACAGCCATTAATTAAAAAATAATCAACTACATATTTATATCCCTCTCTTTAAATTTCAGTGAATTTACGGTTGAAGGTGAATACATAGTTTTTTCGTTAAATTCAGTCAAAGCGCGACTGACTCCACATTGATTTCGTCACGTAGATCCAAAGAAGCCAGACCCTTTCTTGATGGCAACTAAGACCCAGCCCACCCCAACTTTTATAATTTGTAGGTATATAAATTTTTTTAACGTCTTCATCGATGAGCATCTTTTAAAATAGAAAAATGTGCGGTTGGAAATTTTCCATTCGTACATATATACCTATGTAGATATCGTTGCGTTCAAAGACTTAAAATGTAACATGTAAATACTTTTCATTCGATAAGCATTTGAAATTTAGTTTATGATGTTGCGTTGCGTGGCGGTAGCATTCGTTATATTATTAAGGTCAGGGCTATCGGATGACACACATTGATTTATGTTTTTTGCTGTACAGAAATTGTATGTTTTTATATTGCATTACATGATGATAAGAGTATTTTAGTTTATTATTGTTATGACATTTCGATAAAGTGTGATAAAACTTTAGGTTCCAAATAACAAATAACAAATTGGCCCATGTATTTAAGCAGCAGACTTGTGGATACAAATAAATTTATCATGCTGAACGGGAAGGGACTGTCTGTCTCTCAAGTCAATTATTAATCAGGGAACTATCCCTTTTTTATTTTTTATTACATACCATCCGATTTTAATCAAATAATAAAAAAAACGAATTAACTTTTTACTTTACTTACTAGTTTTACTTTTAATTTTTTTTAATTTCTCAAAAAATAAGATACATTTTGGCATCCGGTATTCTGTTTTTGACTAAAAATTAATAAGAGCATTGAATTTTGAAAATAAAAATAATAGTTAATCACATAAAGTTTTAAAAAAAATTAGTTAAAAAATTTTTTTTTTAGTTTTTTTTCAAAAACTTAAACAACTTAATTTAAAAATTAAATAAAAGAGTAGTTTTCTGGCTTTCCAAAAAAATATAACAAGGCTTTGTATCATTCACCGTTGTTTTTAAACGATTTTTTTTTCTGATTTAAGTCAATGTTTTAGAAAATTGCCCCTCCCGCCCAAACGGAGGGAAATAGACCCCCCCTTCTATACGATTTTTTTCTTGTCTTAACTCCACCTACACGCTCAAGCTTTTTGGTGCACCTTATACCAATCACCCTGTATAGAGGGTGATTCACCTAAGGTGTGCCAAAAAGATAGAGCGAGTAGGTTGAATTGAGACAAGAAAAAAATCGTTCTGGTGGGGGGTATATCTCCCCCCGTTTAGGCTAGAGGGGCAATTTTCTTAAAAATTGACTTAAATCAGAAAAAAAAATATTTAAAAACAACGGTAAAACATACAAAGCCATGTTATACTTTTTTGGAAAGCCGCAAAACTCTTCTTTTATTTTTTTTTAAAGAAAGTTGTTTTGATAAATAGTTTTTGAAAAATTGGAAATTCCAAACTCGAAGTTTTAAAAACAAAATTGAAAAAAAAAAAAAATTTCTTTTTGTTTCAAAATTTCAATGCTCATATTAATTTTAAGTCAAAACAGAAACCCAGATGCCAAAACGTATCTTAGTTTTTGAGAAATTAAGAAACTAAGATACATTTTGGCATCCGGTTTTCTGTTTTAGGCTTAAAATTAATAAGAGCATTAAATTTTGAAAATAAAAATAATAGTTAAATACGAAAAATTTTTAAAAAAATTAGTTCATTTTTTTTAATTTTTTTTCCAAAATTTCGAGTTTGAAAACTAATTTTTTTAAAACTGTTTACTAAAACAACTTAATTTAAAAATAAAACAAAAGAGTAGTTTTTTGGGTTTCCAAAAAGGTATAACATGGCCTTGTATCATTCGCCGTTGTTTTTAAATATTTTTTTTTCTGATTTCAGTCAATTTTTAGAAAATTGCCCCTCCCGCCTAAACGGAGAGATAGACCCCCTCTCCCGTACGATTTTTTTCTTGCCTCAATTCAACCTACTCGCTCTATCTTTTTTGCACACCTTAGGTGAATCACCCTCTATATACAACACACATATATAATAAAATAATATACCTAATAATAACCACAAAAAAAAACACTAAGTAGGAACGTCAAAACTTTGCGAGCAATTAATGTTTCGCTCAATTAAATTGTGTGCGAGAATAGTGGAGGCTGGAGAGTATTGGACACTTGAATCCGTTATCTACCGTTTCATCATTATTCCGTCGCAGAGCTGCCTACCACAAAACGGAAAATTCATTTATGATTTCATTCGTGTTTCGTTTCACATCAGCTGCGTACTAAGCTTTACATAATAGCAGCCATATTAATAAAAGAAACTCTATTTGCTTCTTTAGTCATGACTTATCTAACACACAGTTTCAGAACTTATCCGTTTAATAAATTTTCTTATTAATAAAAAAAATAATAATTTCCCGTTCCGTTCCCGTTTTCATTTTTCTATTCTCTCTTTTATTAATCGTACTAAAATTATGAGAAAAGAGAATGTGTTCTGGAGAGAGAACATTTACGGAAATTCGTGTTATAAACTTATCCTAAATTTGTCTAGTCTACCTTGGCTTAGTTGCAGTTTTGTGTTTGTTGTTATTAAAACCCCTACTGTGATTTTCGAATCAAAGGTTCGACAAAAAGCTTACGTTTTTGAAATCATTTATTTCGCGACTTAAATTGTTGATTTCACCTCAAGAGGGAAAAGTTTGACGAAAGGATGTGTTTCTCTATGGCAACGTCGAAATTCGCATTTTATAATATTAATAAATCTTGGATCGTTCGCTTTTAGGCGAACATTCGCTTATCATAATGGGGGCCCAAATACTCTTCCACCGGATTCGACATGTTTGGTTCTTCAACTCCTAAATGTTTCCAAGATTTTTGAGAAGACCTTAAAAAAAAATTAACAAATTTTATTAATGAAACAGATACTTACATATAAATATGATGCTTGGGTACGCTTTAAAAGGGCTTTTAAGCCCCGAGGAATTCATATTTCAAGAACACCCTTTATATCCAAACACTCGCACGGAATCCTTTCTCTCACGCTCTCAGAAAGAGGGAAAGAACCAGAAACTGTCTGCTCGTATCCTTTCCAGTTGATAGCTTCCTTTTACAGCTACACTGCGCTTAAAAGCACAATTTATATCTCGTTCACCATTTATAGAAATTGTATTTTATATCCCTTAGTTATATATATTTAGGGAATGTGGGAATTAAGGCAGGATATTTATAGGATTAGGAACAACTAGGTTTCAAATATATATCAACTACATATCTTTATCTCTCTCTTTCTCACAATAAAGTAAGAAGACAAAAATAAGGAAACAACAATTGACATTGAGTAATAATGGGAGAGGTAGGGTAGGTTAGGGTAGAGGAAAATAAAAGTTCATTTTGGGAAAAAAAGATTATTATCTATTAAATAGGGAATGGAATTTGGGGGCGGGTAATTGGCTCACTCAAAACTCTTCTGAGTTTGAGATTTTTTTAAAAACTTTTATTTTTTACTAAAAATTGTTTTTCTTTTTCAAGATTTATTTTTTTCTATTTCTGTTTTTTTTTTTCATCATTTACTATATAAATGTAAAAACAATACTTTTTCATGTTTTGTTTTTTCTTTACAAAGGAATAAATGGATTTTTTTTGTTTATTCATTAAATTTAAATCACAATAAATTGTTTGTTGTTTGATGATTTTTTTTTAAATATTTATTCATTTACAAATAGCATTTGAGACGAAAAGAAAAGAAAAAAAATGGTAATGTGTTTTTTTTTAAAGTTAATGCAAGAATTAAACAAATATTAAAATCAAACAAAACAAATTAAAACAACAACGAAAATAATGTATTAGTATTAAAAATGTAACATTCGATAATTTGGTTGCTTAAATTCATTGTTTTCGGTTTTTTTGATTTTAAATGTATTTTTTTTTTATTTATTTAATTTTAATTTTCTAATGAGAAACATTGACAACAAAAGATTCTTCGTATTCCAATTTTTTTTTTTTTGTTTCTTTTGTAATATTTTTGTTTGTGTTTTGTTTACAAACCTTTATCCAACTGAATATGTATTAGTTTTAGAATTCAAAAAAATTTCCGGAAGTTTTTGTCTTTTATTTTGTTACTTATGTTTTTATTATTTTTAAACCTACGACAATTAATAATTAATTTGTACAATCAAGTAAACTTAACGCTTGCCCTTGTGTGTGTGTGTTTGATTTAATAATTTATATTCAAAATTTCAAAAAGGAGAATTGATCCGTTGTATTTATTTTTATTAATATTTTTTTTTTAATTATTTAAACATATATAGGTACTTTATACAATATATAATTCATTTTTTGTTTTCTTTTACACATAATTTTTTCTTTTCTTTTTCGCTTTTATTTATTCTTTTGTAGTTTGTTTTTTTTTTTTTAATACAAAAATCACAGAGAATATATAATATATATTTATTTTGTCATTAATTTAATATTTAATTATAATTTTTTTCATTTAAATATTACTTTTAATGATTATTTTTTCCATTAATTTTAAAATAAGAAAAAAAAGGAAGAAAATAAATTGCATCAATAATAGATAATAATAATTATAAAATTAATTAAGTTTTTTGTTTTGTATTTTATTTTTTTGTTTAAAACCTTTCACATTTAATTAATAAAATTATAATTTTTTTTGGTTTTTATTTTTGATAGATTTGCTTATTCATAGAAAAATGCATTCCACATGTTTTTTTTTTGTCATAATTATTCATACGCACTGTTTTATATTATTATTAAGTTGGTGTAATTTGTTGATGTTTCCCTAAAAAATTGCTTCTTTAAAATCTACGGTTTGTTTTTTTTTTATTTTATTAAATATAAAGAAAAAAATTGAATAATATTTAACATCCTTGAAATTTGTTTGCCTTCCGTTATTCTTAAATCATTAGGTACTTTTTATATAGGAAAATAATATTTTTTTGTTATTTCCTTTATTACCAAATTAAAAAAGCAATGGAATCAAAATTCAAGGATGTTTTTATTTTTTTAACAAACTTTTTCAATGTAATCTCAAAAACTGCAATTTATAGCAATTAATTATAAAAATATTAAAGAAAAAACTTTTCGAGTCTTTTACTGGCAACTGATGTAAAGTTATCCTTGAAATGTTGTTGTAAATAAGAAATGTAGATTTTTGTATTTTTTCATAAAATTGAGATTAGAATATAAAAAATAAAATTGCATAAAATTATGTAATCGTTAATTAAATAAAACGAAATGAGTTCTAAAAGAAAAAAAAAACAAAAAGATAAAATTTGAAAAGTAGGCAGATCGCGCCAAAAATAATATTGTATTTTATTACATTTGTTTATCGCTTCGCTAAATTCTAAAGCTGGAGAAATTTCAAGGTAGGTCAAGTGCAAACGACAAAATAATAATCCGGTGATTGAAATAGCGAAAATGTAGATAAACATTGTTAGTATGTATACGAAATATGAGCATTCACGCGAAAAATTGACACCAAAACTTCAGTTATACCATCTGCAGTTCCATAGTATCAGAGCACTAGCGGGCCGAGCTCAAAAGCTGCACATTTTGAAATCCTATTTAACATGCTAAATTTTCGTTATCACAACGAATCGCGCGAAACGCCTACCATGCTAAAGGTTAATTGAAAATTTAAAAAAAAAACATACAATTTCTCAATTTAATATTTGTTAAACTTGATTTTTTTGTTACATTCTCAAAAACTTTTCAACACTTATTGGATACTTTACATCTATTTCACTCAATTTCGTTTAACCAACTATTTTTCAAAATATTTTATTAAGGAACGGAAATGATTTAAAAAAAGCGAAAAATATTTGCTGAATTTCTGCTTATCTGTTTTACTTTCAAATGTTTATAGATTTAATTTAATTTTTAAAGAGTACTTTTACTTTTGTCTTAATTGTTGATATAATATAAACTTTCACTAGTTTTTTTTTTTTTTTAAAATGTTCTTAATATAGTTTATTTTTGTCTAAACAAAAAACTACAATGGATGGTGGAAATTTCACAGTTAAAATAGTTTTGTTTTGGTTGATGTTTTTGTTTTTTGTTTTTCATTTCGTTTTCCATTTATTGAATTTTTTTTGTTTGTTTGTTTATCTGAGTATGTTTTTTTCTGCTGATGTTATAATTATTTTTTTTTTTATTTAAAATTTCTTGTGTTAAATAGTTTTTTCATTATAAAAATGAGATCACATTCAAGTACTAGGTTTTTTATAATTTATATTTAAATATAGCAAATCGATTTTATTTTGTTACAATGTTTTTTTTTCAGAAGAAATAAAACAATTTTTTTTGGAGACAGACAAAGAAAAAGGTTTTTGTTTTAATAAATTAAAATAATAAAAGCAATTTGTTTCGATTTCAAAAGAACCTTTTGTATCTTGTTTATGCATTTATTTTTATTTTAAAAGTTTTGTTGAGAATCAGTTTTCATTATGTAGCTTCTTTAGTTTTGGTAAGTCTTTGTTTTTTTTTTATTTTATTTTCGTATTTTCCTTAACCTTGTGGTTCTTATATATTAGTTTGTTCGAGTTTTTTTTTTTATTTAAATCGTGATTTTTTTATTAATTGTATTTTTCTTAATTTTTCTGTATAATTTTTGGATTTCTTGCTTCTTTTTTTTGTGATGAATCTTTTTTTTATTACTTAAACATTTCTTTGGAAAATTTACAAATTTGTTTAAAATGCAAATTTTGCAGAGAAATATTGGATAATCTAATTTAAATTCAATCAAGTAATGTTTGGTAAACATAAAGAAAATAGAACTTCGAAAAACATAATGATTGTTTTAAAGGTAATATGGAGACTGAAAACACTGGTTATATAATTTGTTCAATACTGGTTGATGACTGAATAACTGACATAGCTGGCTGCTTACATTAGCTGCATTTTTAAATTATCTTAGATTGCATTAAAAAAGTTTTTTTCCTTGTAATCTTGGAAGCAATTTTAATTTGTTCAGATCAGAGAAAATAAACAATATTATTCGTCGAGATCTCCAAACGCTGGAAGAAGGAATATGGCATATCTGATAATGATGTACGTATATATCTATGTATCGGAAATATCAATGCTAAATGCTAATGAAAGTTTATTAGCATTAGCAGTAACGATTTCAATGCTAATGAAATTTCACTTGGATTTTTACTATTTACAGTTACAAAGCTAGTGAAATTAAACTTAGCATTAGAAATGAAATACATATTTCAATACTAATGACATTTCACTTGCATTAGCATTGAAGAGTACAATGCGAATGAAATAAAAGGTCTATATCAGTTGTTTGGTTTGCATAAAGAGTTGGTACTACATTCAAAAACAATTGAAAGTACATTGTGGATATGATCTTAAAAATATAGCCGTAGTAAGCCCAAGATTTTACTACGTCAATGCTAATTATTCTCGGTCCTATCACAAAATTCATCGTAATTTCGGTAAGAAATCCTGTTAATTTTGTTTTTTTCTTATTTCGAAACATGAATTCTTATTACGATGTATTCTGTGATAAGAGCAAGTGACATTTCATTAGCAATAAAATTTGTCATTACAAGTGAAATTTTAATACCATTAAACATTCCAAGTGACGCTTTAGATGCGATACCATTAAAAATGTAATAAGCATTGAAATTTTTACTGCTGCTAATGCAATTTTTAATGCTCTTATTTTATTTTTTATTGAGTTTTTAATTTGTTTGGGCAAAGTTATTGTTAATGCTCAAGATCCATGTGAACGTTCTTTTCTTACTTTGTGTTTCCAAAAAAATACTATCACCCTTATAACGGTTGTCAAAGATCAATTGTTTGATAAACGATAACATTTATCAATCAAACAAAATTTCGGTATTATGATTGTCGTTTGATAAATTTTTGATCTATTGTGAATGATTTATATTCTTTTCATTTCTTCGGATTGAGTTTTTTTATTGTTTTAATTTACTTTCGAGTAAATAAAGTAAATATAACTTGTCTTTTGTATTATATATAGGTTTTTGTGTTGTAAAAAAGTGAAATAAAAAAGTGATAAAACATTTTGTGATAATAATGGAACATACCAAAAGAAATGTGCATTATGTAGGTACATACAATGCACGTTCATACATGTACCTACTATTTTCACACCAAACAACAAAAAGAAAAACATTCCGTACAAGTGATGGATCAATTTTGTTGACTAGCATCAATTATCGTATTGATATTTGACAACCGTAATAGATGCAAATAACTTATATACATTTTAAATAATCTCAACTATGTACAGGAAGGCAAATTTTATTGGCTCGCCATTGGTGGTCACATTAAAAAACTTTAAGAGTAATTTGTTTTTTGAAATACGTACAGTTTTAGATATTTTTTTTTTCCAAAAGAGAGGATCAGTTAACAGTACCATTAAGTGGTTATCCATCTGATATTTTTACACGTTGATATCAATGATTAAATCCGTCCAGAGGTTGTTGCCTTACAGTACCGTCGGCACTTAATATATTTGATTGCCTAGGTACATTATTGACGTCGTCTTAGTTTCTATAATTTGTATACTGTTGTGTAATAAAGATGTAATCGTTTACTGTGTCAATGAAGGCCTTAATTCTGAGATTGGTAAATATTTATTAGCCAAAAAATAATCCAAGTGCTTGTAATTCATACAAAAATATGCGATCTTTCTTTGGATTGCTTAAAACAATTATTTGCTTTCATTTTTTTCTGTAAGCGATCTAATTTTATAACTTTGTTTAACTTGTTGATTAGTTTATAACTGTTTGTCCAAACCTGTCTTTTTAACGTGCAACCAATTTTAATTAAAATTGCATTTTTATAGAAAAAAAAAACATTTCAAATTTCAAGGGTCATTCATTTGGATAAATCGCAAGACCTTTTTGGACCAAATTAATAAAAACAAACATCTAAACTCATCACTTAAAAGTAATGCATTTAGTGATAAAGGATATTAAACAATTCCTTAAAATCGAATAAATAATTATTCTTAAGCCTATAATAAGAAAATGAATCACTAAAACGTGACTTAAGTTCTATTTGTATTTCCCTTATGCACTCTTAAAGTCTTGACAAAAAAAATAATACAGACTTTTCAAAATACGCCTTCACAAAAATAAATTAAAGTGACGAATAATTTTTTTTTTTTAGGGAAAAGCTTAACATAAACCTACCTGTAAAAATGCTTTAGAATTGTAGTAATTTAAGAGGTTTCTACAACACTAAGTTATTTGCTTAGCTAAATAAACATTTTTTTATTAGTGCCAAAAACTGGACGAATTGGGGGTCGAATTAATTGAATTCACTTTTGTCTGACTTTTATCACTAGAATCGCATTATTCTGTTTCGTCTAAGGAGCTTTTGGAGTTACGAAATTTATATTGATGTCATATAACTTTAAGTAAGCCAGTTAAAAGTTTTGTTAAGCAATATTTTACTAAAAACGCTTTCTCTTTTATTCACTAAAGTAATAATACCATCAATACCATAACAAACCCTAGTTCTTGACACCAAAATTATGAAATTTCTATCAAGGCATTATCAAAATGGCTTACTAGAACGATTTTTGTCTGTAAAATCATTTTTTGAACTTTTGGCACATTACCTATTGACAAGAAAATTGTTATATTACCTTTTACCTACTATCAGAACGACACTTTCCATCAAAAGCTTTTGAAAACTGAAAATAATTGTTAATGAAACATTATCAAAATTACATTTTTGTATAAAAAAAAACTTTCGAGCTTTTCGAAATGATTGGTATCTTAACATAGGTTTTCAGCCTTTCAGAAATAGTATGCTTAGTTTATTTCATCATTGTTTTTGTTATATCCTATAACATATTATCATCTAAGGAGTAATAAAAATGAAATCCTCACTTAAACTTGTTGCATCGTAAGGACTTTTATTGCCATGATTTGTCAATAGATCAGTTTTAAGTGCACAGTATTTGAAGTTTATAATAGATATATGCCATTTGTTTCCTTTGTTAGTATTCTCTCTAGTACAACTTACAAATACCATCAGCTCTACCTTCTAGTAACTTTTTTAAGCAAACAAAAAACCGACTTAACGCAAAAGGAATTTTACCAATAAATATAAAAAAAAATCATTTTGTTGTGACTTTCTTACTGTTTAGTTGGACTATTTGTACTTACAAGCCTTAACAAATTCCTAAAAGTATTGCTCCTTAAAACATCGGAAAAGCCAAAGAGAAATTTTATTCCTCAAAAAATGTAAATGCAAATCGAATAAAACTTGCTGAATCCATCTGAATCCATCCACCGCTGTTGGTAAAAAATCTTCTCGAAATAAAAAAAAAATAAAATAAAAACACTTGATTTGAATTTTTTGGAAAAAAAAGAAAATAAATATTTATATTTTGTCTCTATTTTGTTTCCGAATTAAGTTTTTTTCTGGATTTTGGTTTTTCTTTACACAAAAAAAATAATACAATTTCTTTTTTGCAATTTTTCGTTTGAGTAACAAAATTTGTTTTCAGTAAATAAAAAAAAAATAATAATAAAAATATAAAATAAGGAATCCTTAATAAAATTCGATTATCACACAACATTGCAAGAATTAAAGTTAATAGCTATTTTTTTTTTCTTGTTTATTAATTAATTTTTTAAGTTTAATTTTATTTTAAAACTAATTTGTTGGTTTTTTGTTTAAAGTTTAATATATGATTTTTGTTATTTTAAGAAAAATGCTTTTTGTTTCTTTATCTCTTTAAGTTTGCTGTTGTTGTTTTTTTATGTATTATACCTTGAATACAAATATTTTTGTATATACACATAAATAATTTATAATTGTATTTATTATATAAGTCTTCTTTAAAGCTTTGTTTTATTTATTTTTGTTTAAATGTTTCGGTTTCCCTTTTATCATGTAATCACAATTGTTTAAATTTGTGTTTTAAATAAAAATAAAAATTACACATAGAAATTGTGTTTTTTTTTTTAAATAAAATTTCAACACAAAACTATTCAGAATAAAATAGAAGAAAAACTAAGAAAAATACAAATTTATTTTTTTGTTTATAGTTAAGTGATGAGAAAGTATATAAAAGCGCTGCTTTTATTTGAAATGTTATTTAAAAATGTTTTTGGATGATTTTTTTACAAAAAAAAAAAAAAATAATAATAAACAATGAAGTGCAAAGTTACTTGATAAACAAAATAAATAACTTACAAATGTATCTCAACATAAAAAAGCTGTATGGGCAAGTTTTTTTTTACAATATGCTGGTATGTTTGGAGAGTAGCTATACAACACGCTGATTTTGATTGCCTCTTACAAAATAAACTCTCCAGATGTTTTTATTAACAAATAAATAAAATATACAAATTGTTGAGGAGTAATAATGTGTTGTTGTTTTTTCTTGAAAGGCATTTATGGTTTGTTTTTTAAACAAATTAGAATACATTTCTAAGTTTTTCAGTTTTAATAATAATTAAAAAAAAAATAATGTATCACCTCGATGTGAAGGAACATATTGATATTTGGATCACATTGTTGTTGTTGTTGGTGTTTTATCAGCATGTTGTTTTTATTATATTGTGTGGGTTGTAGATTCCATGGTTGATAAATGGTGGTTGTTGTCTGGACTGATGTTGTAGTTGTTTTTAGTTAGAGAGATGGGTTTGTTTAAGTTGTTGAGGTATTACCGCTTAATAATTTTGGCAGTTGTAATTTTTATTTTTTTATTTTTAAGTCATAGTTGTTATTTTTTGTTGTTTATGTCCCGCACTTTTCTAACACGTTCTTTGTTTATAGTTTTCTTTTTTTTTTTGTTAAAATCACATTTACTGTTGTTATTGCATTTTTAAGTTTAACGTTAAACTTGCATTGTTGTTTTTTTATTTATATTTTTATCACACTTCATTTCGTTATACACAAATTTCTAAAATTTTCTTTAGCATTTTTTGTTTTTGTTTTTAATTTTACTTAACTTAATTTTTTTGTTTAAGTTCGGTTGGTGGGTGGATATACAAAAAATTTAGTTCATTTTTTATACAAATTAAAGAAATGAAATTATAAAAAAAAAAACTATTAAGAACAAAATGAAAAAAAAAAAAATAATAACGATGTAACGAAGAAGAATTTCCTTATATCTTCTTAAATAACAATTAAATTAAATAATTTTTGTATTATTATTATTAGAGTTTTTTTTTAAGGTACTACAAATTTATTACAATTAATTTTTTGTTTGTAATTTCTTTATTCTGAATTTTTGTTTCAAAGTCTATTTATATATCACGATTCAATTTGTTTTTTTTTATTTTCGTTTAATAATTAAATTTAATATTAAATCACTAAAATTGTTTTTAATTTTTTGTATTAAAAACCACAAGTTGCTGTCGCTGTTTTTTTGTTGACTATTGTTTTTTTTTTTGTTTTGTCTTTACTTAAAAAAAAATTGCTGCATTTTTCAAAATTTGTCTGGGAGG
This sequence comes from Baccha elongata, assembly GCA_951217065.1. Classification (NCBI taxonomy): domain Eukaryota; kingdom Metazoa; phylum Arthropoda; class Insecta; order Diptera; family Syrphidae; genus Baccha; species Baccha elongata. Next base: position 54,225,435 of record OX578272.1, on the reverse strand, counting down.
GTGGTGGGGGAGGGGGAGGAGTTGCTGTTGTTTTCTGAGGAGATCCATTTTAAAGCGAAAAAACTATTTTTAGCATTTTTTCAAATTTTGATTTGATGTTGTTATCTTTGTTTTTTGTGAACAAAAAAAAAATAAATAAAAAAATATTCCTTGTTGTTGAACTTAAGTGTTGTTTGTGTTGTTTTTTTTTTTTTTAAGAAAACTTTAGTTATCTTAAGACATTTTTTTTCTTAAAAAAATGGCGGTTACGATTGCACATTGAGCAACAATTTTAAATTGTGCGTATCAAAGTCATCGAGGAGGTTGCGTTTCGACGACTTGACAACTCCGGTTGGATTTGATGCCAGCATTGCAGAGGGCGTTGACAACATGTTGAACGACACCACTTTGGGATCGGTGATGATTGAATTTGTACTTAGCATAACATCCTTGCCGCCCATTGTCCAGTGTTGCGGTGGCTTTGGTAAAGCTGTTGGTGCTGGAGCATCAAAGCACTTGCTACCAGCATAGTGGGTTAAATTCGTTGGTATAAGGGTAGTTGGGGAGACGCCTCCGCCACCATGGCGCTGACTCCCGCCGTTGCCGATGTTCGAAGACGACAAAAGGATATGAATACCGTTGTTGTTGTTATTATGGCCACTCGAATTCCGATGATTATTGCGATTGAACTTTCGTCCACTGCCGCAACTGCTGCCACCGCTGCTATTTACGCCACCGCCACCGATTATTGTTGCTGGCGAATTGTGGCGTGAATTGCCTGAGCCGTGGTGGCCACCAGGACCGACACTGCCGCCACCGTGCTTCTGGTGTGAATGATGATGGTTGTTCTGACGAAGATGGGGATTATTGAAGAAAGCGTCACTGCCAGCGCCGCCAGGAGAGACGATCAGACTATTACCACGACTCGATAAGTTGCTTCCGGGAGATTGACGCTGCCAGCCCCCGTGAGTTCTTGGCGAATGATTGTTTTTGCGAGCGGAAAAGAATCCGCCGCCGCCGCCACTGCCACCACCCATGCCGCAACTGCCGAGGCTGCTGCTCGAAGAGTTACCACCTAAAGATGATGATAGACTACTGGACGATGATCCGGACGACATTGAACTGGGTGAGGTGCTTAAATTTGTACTGCTGGCAATACTGTTGGAATGATTTGTTGTAGTTGTTGATGATGTTGATGATGTTGTACTGCTGCTACTGCTACCGCCGCCATATCTTATCGACATTTTATTACTGCTATTATTGTGCGAGTATGTCATCTTGTCAGCTTTTTTTATTAATTACTATTATTTTTTGTATTTTTTTCTTTTACAGATTGATTTCGTTTTACTTTGCTTTTTTTTTTTATTTTATAGTTTTTGTTTGTATTTTAAAATTACTTAACTTTATATATCACACACAGGTAATTAAAATCAACGAAAAAATACTAAATTCCATTAAGAGTTTTATTTTCTCTGGGTTTTGCTTTTTTTTTTCTTAATGTTTTTTGTTTGTTTGTTCACAACTGCCTCTATATATATATATATATATATATAAATATTTATATTTTTATATATATTTATTTTTTATGTATATATGGTAATCAGTCTGTCGATTTGTTTTTTCAATTATTTTTTTATTATTATTATTATTTTGGTTAACAATTTTTTTCTGCATCGATGGTCCTTTAGTAGAGGAAGAAAGAAGAAAAAAAAAGGCATAATGTAAAAATGTAAAATGTTGTTAGCTGGATAAAAAAAGGAGCAGTCAGTGAGGGCTTTATAATGAGATTTTTTTTTTTTTGTAGCAGTGAGTGAAGCAGATGATACTAATTTCGAACTTATTTCGACCTTTGAGATATTGCTGGAATTGGAAATAAGAAAATACATTACCTACTTTCGTAAGAGTACATACTTGAGTTTGGGTTGACTTCAATTAAGAAATCGAAGCAAGGTCAATTTAGCGTTATTTAGATTCCAATCAACAAGAACAAGATATTTCAGGCTTAAGGCACGGCGTATAGAGAGTGAGGTTGGTATGAGAAGGTTTTGGGGTGGGTGCGAGTTTACTTGCGAGTTTAGGTACCTATATGCAGTTTATTCAAAATGTTTGCATAGGCAGGGGGATTGCAGGGGGCAACATGCCCTCCGATACATATCTTACTATTTATTATACAATGATTGATTTTTTTCCAAAATAAAATAACAAATTTTTGGCATAATTTCGTTAACCACAACACAATAAACCCGTTATTTCGTTTTTGAAGACGAAATAAGACCAAAATTGAAATTTGGTATCATTCCTAATTTGAATTTTGATTTTACTGCGTTTGGCGTAATTTTAGTCCAAAAATTATCCCAGAGTTACGATTAATTTCGATACAACTCTGATGGAAACTTGTTTTTCAGTCAGTTTGAGCTCGGGATCTCAATTTAATTTTTGAGTTAACTAAGAGTTAATTCGTAATCTCAAACTGACCGAAAAACGTGTTTACATCGGCGTTAATTCGAGGTTAATCCAACCCTTGCAAATCTCACCACGAAAAACTGGCCCAGAGTACAAAAATAGGTAAAGCTTTTTGTTTTTGCTTTTGATCCAGAAAATTTATGAATCCTGAATGAATAAACTGTAAAAACTCTACGGTCTGTCGAACAACATTAGTCATACACATACTCATAGTTCACATCATCCAAAAAAGTTTCGTTAAACAAATGCACGCTTATACAGCTTTGTTCTTACAAAAAAATGTATGATAACATTGATGTCAAATGATTGACAGCGTTAGGTTAGCTTTAGTTACTAGGAGAATTAATATTTTTTTTAAATAACAAGAATAAACTAACAAACACATATGTATCATACTCCTAGACAAAGTGCTTAACGACTGGACATACCCTAAACGGGTGGGTATGAACTGTACCAGTTACTATTGAATAAGGAAACTGCATACAAGACTTACCCTAGGCGGGGCAACAAAGTTGGGTGAGCAGGGTTTGATTACAGAAAGTAAGTTAAAATCCCTAGAATCCGTTAAGCGGGCCACCCAGGTAGGTACTGTTGAATACAAAAAATTCAATTTTAAATTTTCTGTACCTACCTACCAAAAAAAGTAGTAGGTACCTAGTACCTAAGCCATTCGCGATTTTGTTAGTCGGGATTTTGTACCTACCTACATAGGTATATACATACGTATTACTTTTTATGTTTGGTTTTAGTTTTTTTTATTATTTCTTTTATTAATTAAAATTAGCGGCACAAGAATCGACAGGGAAAACAAATTTATATTTGTTTTCTTCAAATTCATCAGTTAAGCACACATACTGAAATGCTCAAAGATTAGGTAGCAAAAGAACGAAGGTGCTACTAATTTGAATTTATTTAAGCTTAGTGTATAGGTATCTAATACCACGGATTTATATTGATCGTTTAAATGATTGCTTGATATAGGTAGGTACGTAGGTATTTTACCTTATGCATGTAAAGTGTATAGTTTAAACCAAATTGGGAATTTTTTTGTCCTTGCGTTTATTTTACGATGTTTTTCTTTTTTGAAGAAGAACTAGAAAGCGGCTATTTCGATTATGGTCAATCTTCCAGACGTTTAGGTGTACTTTTGTCTAAAAATGATTTAATTTACCATTGGACTCAGCACACATAGTTACCTATCTACGCTACAAATCCTTCTTTATTGAGCACAAACACTGTAAAATTACTTCAAAATTGTCCTTACAGCCACAGCCTACTATCAAAATTCGCGTTTTCTTCATTAACAATACTCGTCTGATTTGCCTTTTCAAGTGATTCTTCTTGTTCTCCGCATTTAGGACCGCTAACGCATTTCAATACAGAATTATAAACTCACACAGTTTTGAAAAAGATCCACAAAATTTTGGAATAATTAACAGAAATTAAATACCTAGCTGGAAATAGGAATAATGACCCGTTTTCGTAGAGATCCAACAAAATTATGTACCTATATATAATTTGAATGGATACCTTCCTACTTATCTTTCATAAAAAATATTCAATAGGTAAATACCTACCTATATTTCCAGTTTTTAAATAAAACATGAATATTATGGTTTGTTGTTGATTTGGTAACAGGGATTCTGTCTAGCATTGATTGGACAGATTGAGTATTTAAAAGGCACGTCTACATCTACAGCAAAAAAGGTATTCATTTCCAAAACACGTTCCATCTGGGATATTTTGAATAAAGATGCTTAGTTTTTTCCGAGTTTTTTTTTTAATATTTAGGTATTTAAAAAGGAAGTTTTATAAATTCAATTTAAAAAAACTTAAGCTTAAGGCATTTGGGTATCAAGACCATGTAATGTCGTCTTTGGTTTGTTCATATTATTCAATGTACCAATATTAATAAACAAATATTAATAAAAATTATAATAAAGTTTAACAAGTTTGACTTTGAATTGGGTTTTTTTTTATTAAACAATCTAAAAATAAATTGTTGTCTACAGAAGAAGATAGGTAACACATAACATAATTTAAATATGCACATACTTTCTACACTATTTCGAACAAATTGAATTACAATTGTATTTTGGTTTATAATCTACAGTCGCATTTTATGTTGAGTAGGTAGGTACCTATATTCTTCATCTAATACGAAAAGGTTCATTTTATGTGTATTATGCAGATGCTTGAGTTTTAAAAAATTTCTCGTTTAGTTTTAAATAATATTGAATTTTAATATAAGTTAGTCTTTACGCCGAAAGACATTTTTTAATATAGTTATAGTATAATTTAGAGGGCCCGCATCTGGCCAGTAAGTTAGTTAAGTTATTCTGTAAGCTAGTTTTTAAGGTTTTTGTCTAGCATTTAAGTAGTTATAAGTTAAATTGAAATAAAAAATTGAATTAAAAAAAAAAAAAAAAAAAAAAAATGCAGATGCTTGAGGCAAAGATATGATATTATTGCTCTACATAAATCTTTGTTAAACAAACATCAGTGTTTAAGACAACACGGAGATTTTTTTTCGACGATGCAATTCTAATATAACCTTTAAATTAATTAAAAAAGAAAATTTAATGTTCTAAAATCTAAAAAATCACGCACACAATTCTACATTTAATGCTACATTTAACAATTTTCAAAAATCCTACCAAATTCATAAAATAAAAAAAAGACTTCAAACCTGAGTCTAGTAGGTACCTATATGTAGGTACTTAAAAACAGTGCGCCGAGGGCCAGTTGGTAATGTATTTCAAAACTCGTGCTCTCAGCACTTCAGCAGACTTGGATCGTAAGAAAAATTAAAACTTATTTCACAAGACCGAATGCATTTTCTTTTAAAAACATGAAAAACCCAATTCCACTTTGAAATTAAAAAATTTTAATTTCACTCACTGCTTTTTTGAACGAATTTTTGCTGGAAAATTTAAATCCGCAAATTAAAAAATATAATATATGAATCAGTTAAAGAAAATAGCTTCCAGCTATTTCTCAATCTCATTATTTTGCTTACTCGACTAAACGACAATGAAGTGGATTAATAAAAAAAAAAAAACAAGAAACTAGCTATTTCATTCGTTTTTTTTTTTCTTTTAAAGGCAGACAAAAAAAATAGGTACATGTAAATAATTTCAATACATAACCACACAAACACACCTTATGTAAATTATTTATTTTTTCATAAATAATTCCGTTCTCTTAATAATTTTATCTAAAATTTTAATACGTATATGTATGTATTTTATTTAGATTAGGAAAACACTCCGTCACTTTTTTTTTATATTAATTATACAAAACACGTTTAAAATTCGATTTTTATTTTAATAAAATCTCTTTTAGTTACGATGATAATGATGTTTGCATGTTTTTTCTTCTTTGGGAAAAAAAATCCAACAACTTTGATTTAATTCGAGAACCGTTATTACTACACATCGATCAGCAATTTAAAGCACTTCCACACACTGCGAGCGCTGCGAACCAAGTGATTGACTTCCACACACTGCGAGCGCTGCGAACCAAGTGATTGTCTGAGTGATTTTCCAAAATCGAGCTAGACTAGACTTAGACCAGACGACGAGCTAAAATCAGATGGTGGTGAATTTGTATAGGAAAAATAAAAGAATGGATTTTGAACGTGGTAGATTTATTTTGTTTTTGTTCCCTTTCCACTGGAATTGAGTTTTTTTTTTTAGTTTAAAAATTAGTATGGATTTCTCTTTCCAACTGCCTTAAAAACGAGTGCATTTAATAATTTCACACTCAAAAACCAAGCAGTTGAACAGAGAAAGGAGCATTTCTGTTGTGAATATTGTAGTTGAAAAAATTGTATGGCTTTCTCTTTTTAACTGCCTTAAAAACGAGTGCATTTAATAATTTCACACTCAAAAACCAAGCAGTTGAACAGAGAAAGGAGCATTTAATATTGAATTGCACTATTGCACAGCACATACATTTTTGTTTTCTCAGAGAAAGAGTGGAATGAAGTTTTTATTTTATTTGTATGAAGAAAAAAACAACAAAACCATTTAATTATTATTTATTATTCAAAATGGCTGGCATCGACATGAATTGCTTTTATGACGTTTTATTATATTTTTATGACACGTAGTAATAAATAGATTGTTTGTATGTAATCATACATAGGTACCTATGTATGATTCAAATGGATGTTTGTTTAAAACTGAATGGGGAAGGGGAATAAATTAATAACACTCCTGCTTTCGTACATAGAATATGAACCTTTTGTTTTCCTGTATTGAGTAATAATAATAAAGTAGGTACCTACTTTATTTAATATTCTATGGTACCTACCTACCTATTTAAAAATATAAACTTGATACAGCATGAAATGGAAAAAGTCATATGTACATTATAAGTAGGTACAAATTGCATCGTTGTCACATTTCAGGGAATTAATACAATTTAATAAAGTTTTGGTTTGATTTTTTTGTTTTTGAACAAATTAGGTAAATGGAAATGTAAATATGATTTAAAATCTAGGTACCTAGGTACATTATATAGGTAACGGTTCAGGCCGGATTTTAGAACAAACTAGGTACCTACCTTCCTACTCAATTTTTTTTATTTAAATATGTTTTTGGTCAAAATTGTTTATGATTTATGTACCTACCTAGGTAGGTACTTTAAGATTGCAAGCAGATAAACATGTATGTAGGTAGGTATGTACATATCAATTTTTTGTTTGTTTTGTTTTCGAAACTTGAAGTCAACTTTATTATTACATTTTAAATTTCTATTTGGAATTATTAGATACCTATTAACATACCTACAAATTTTAAGTTCTTTTCCTATTGATTGCATAGTACCTAGGTAGTTAGGTATTTGAAACTGTTTGCGGACAGACGCACCATAATTAAACATAACCTAAGGCGTTTGTTTTGTTTAATTTACAAAAAGAAAGATATTGTACAAGAAACGAGTCTCATACCTATGTAGGTACATATGTATGTAGATAGGTAGACATTGCATTCCAACATATTTTGGAATGCTGTAAAAACTATTAGTAAGAATTCAGCCTGGTTAAAAATTACAATTATGTATGTAAAACTACCTTCTTCTGACAGAAACACTTTGAACGTTAAAAAAGTAGATAGGTACCTATGCAAGTGTAGTACAATTTAAGGGATGTTTATTGCTACATGCATTGTACGTGGTAACATTTCATATTTATACATATGTTTCTATATTATGTATACCAGTATACAATTAAGTGCGAACGCAAAGACGATAATTTTAGAAACCAACTCGCCAGCTTTCTATTTGTATTTCTTTGTTTATAGAACATCTGCATACCTATACAAAAGAAAACCCTTGCAGTAAATATTTTAGACAGTACCTAAACATTTTTGCAACGTCACGTAGGTAAAACCAGGTAGGTAGCCACAAGATGTTATAAACTATCTTCACAACGTAGGTATGTACCTATTTCTATAATTCTGGGGCAATTTTTAGAAAAACTTCTTTGGTTTTTCCGTAAATTAAAATGCAAAAATCAAATTATGCGTAGATACCTAGGTATATCAGGCGTAAATCTTTTTTGAAAAACAAAATTTATAGGTACCATGTACCTTTATTTAAAAAAAACACGCACAAAACAAGTATTTTGGGAAACCATTGAAAACTTCTGACATGCTATTTATAGCTTGAAAGTTGTTTCATAACGTTTTCGAAAAATCAAAGATAACACTCTGTTTTAGAAACAATTTTGTAAAGAAATTATTTTTAACAAAATTATTGTTGATATATAAATTAAAGAAACCAGAAGAGTTGCTGTGTGAGACAGAATCTATTGAAACTGCAGGATGTTCACTACAACTTCATAAAAGTGCTTTCTGGAATATTACACCTTTTTACTTAGACAGAATCGCTGGAAGGTTTCAGTATTAGTGCTTTCAATCTTTCTATAATGTAGTCCGAAATAAGGAGTTTTATTGATAAAATGAAACAATTTCTCTTACAGGAAAAAACACGTAGGATATTTTCAAAAACTTATTTAGTTGATTAATGTTAAAACTGGGTTAAGAAAGAGATGCGTAGGTATACTCGATTTAATATCAATTTTTTTTTATTCATGTTGTGCCAATTCAAAATACTTTTATTTTTGATAGATACATATGTATATGAAGGGTTTTCCATGTTAAAGAGTTTATCAGTGGAATTTCATCGTCTTTTTTTTTGGCATTTATCGGTAAATGTTGAATTTTCCGATACATGGTAGATGTTTTAATTTTATTTTGTGGTAGAATCACATAATTTTTTCAAAAAATAAATAAAACATCGTATGGGTGATATTCTACTAAGAGTTTCTTGTAGTGTTAAGCGAAAACGATAAGAATATTAGAATAATTACCTACCAAACTACCTCTACGTTACATACAATTTTAAGCAAAAAACATAAGCATTTTTCTCCCAATCATCATTTACGTAACGTGTATCCACCTCGTTTCAAGACAGAAAAGTGCTTATTGTTGTTCTTAAATTTTAAAAAATCGTAAGATGGTAAGGTTCCATTTTCAAAAAAATAATAATGAACACAATTATACAAACAAGAAAATGTAGTAATTGCAAACAACGCTTAAAATCAAGTGTCTAGACTTTTAAATTGTTAATTATTGCATAATTTACAACAGCAATTGAATCTACTTTTCTTAAATTTAAATAGGAGACATTTTGCATGCTAAAAAGAAACTTTTAAGAGAGAATCACCCATATAGTACACACAAAGAGCTATACAAGATGTCATCATTAGTTTAATTTTGGAAAAAAGTGGACTTGTGCCGTCACCTAATTACGCAATGTTTTCATACAATAATGAGCCATCTCCTTTTTGTATGTAAATGTCGCAAATCGACATCAAGAATAGACCCAAAATGCATTGTTTTAGGAGTCTAACGAAGCCGGTTTGAGGCTCGTCGGTTGGCTAGTTTTCAAGTTTACAACGGACATACACACATTATATACATATTATGTAGGTAGAAACATTTGTTGTGTTTTATATACATACATGTATGAGCTGTTTTATTTGAAAGTGGAACAGGTCCATTTTGGAAATTAATGATAAATTTTAATTATTTTGTTTATTTTCTTCTATTTATTGTAACTGATTAATGGCTATTTATGGTTTATTATGTTTTATTTTTAATATAAAAGCCAATAAATAAAATAATCTAAATAAAGAATAGCAAACGAAACATCTATTTCAATATTATTGTAACAAATTTCAATACAAGAATTTTGTTTTTATAATATAATAATCATGTGTGTGAAAATAAAAGATGTTTTTGAAAACCAAACCAGTTTGTGTTTCACAGTAATCAAGAAATTGAGGATGCCGACGAATAGAATAATGACGAATAGAATAATTTAGTTGTTATAAACAACAACTACGAATAGAATAATGAGTTGTTATAAACTTTACTTTTGAAACAAAATATTGCCTATGAACTTTTGAAATGAAACAAAAATGTAAATAAAAATAATTTAATCAAATTCGCATCAAACATTTAAGAAATAGGTAAATCGTTCAATTTCTCTAACATTCGTCCGCTAATATAGCACGGTGTCTTCACGATCTAGATTTCATAGAATGCAAGATAGCATTCTATTAAAATTCCTCATGGAGACCGCAAATAGTACCTATTCTATGCAACATTTCTTGCAATATCTTGCTCAGCTCATAGCATGCTAGAGATAGTATTGAACGTAGAAACATGGGAGAGTTAATGTGTTATTCTAAAAACCGTTAAAATGTTTACTGTCTGTTTACAGAGGAACTAATAGATATGCTTTGAAATTTAATTAAACTAATCGATAAAACAAGTGTGTTCGACATTTTGCCATCGTTTTTTTTAAACCAATACAACTTAGCATAAAAATGGTTTTGTTGATGTGATAAATCATTAAAATTATGCGGAAATGTTAATAACAATCGGTTGACCGAAGATTTTAAGAACAATAATGTTCTGTTAATTTTTAAGAAATTTGGTTGCTAGGCTATATATATCTTATAGGAAGTTAGGTACTAGGTACATAATATGCGTTTACAAAAACGAACTTCAACTGCGATTACTAGTTTTGTCCGTTAGCCTTCATTTAATATTTTAATAAAAATTAGAATGCTTACGTATTTTCCAACATTTTTTTACTAATGTTTTTTAATCATACTCATACAGTCATACATTATAAATTTGGTACCTACCTAGGTATTCGCTATGTGCGCATTGCTCCTCTAGTATATACACACTTACATCCAGCGCTACCAGTGTTGAAAAATTAAAATTATTTTGAACAAATTTCCATTGAAACACATAGAAACAAACGCTATCTTGTAAATAATAGAAACATTTGTTTTGATTTTTTTGACATTTGTGTGACTGAGAAAATCCTTTCTCTGTCTCTTTGCACATGGCGAATATTAAGTTCTGAGAAAGGTAATTTATTATCTAACAAAGAAGGTATTAATCAATACTTAATTTGCTTTATTTGACAATGGAAAGAAAGGACATACCTACCTTACATAATACGGTTTACAGACCGAGTTAAAACTCGGTTTTTATGAAAAACCTCAAAACCTGCACGCACCAAAACCACAAGTTTTACCATACATTTTTGCCAAACACAAGTTTTATAAAACCACTGGTTTTATATAAGATGAAAACATTCAGCCTTAAATGAACTGTCAAGAATGATAGAGAAAGAGGACTTTCAAAAGAAAATATTTTATCCGTGTTCAATACGACTGCTTCAAATTGTACCGGGAACAAAATGGTAGGTACATGTTTTAAAGGTAAAATGAGAAAGTGTATGTTCTGAAAGTTGCTTCATTATCATTTCCAGAGCAGGATTTTCAATTTGCTTTTAGATCAGAACAGTTAGAGCAGATTTGTAAAAGTGCGAAAAATCCGTTTTTAATTTGCTATGCTCTTGTTTTGAACTGCAGAATTTCTCGTTGAACAAAACTTTTGTTATTTAATGTCAACATTAGAAACTGAGTTCACTTATTAGGTATTTATTTAGGTTTATAAAAAATAATCTTAACAAATTTTATTTTCATTTTAAAATAAATCGAAGTCCATTTCTAACATAAAAATGTGTTTTTTTTTAGGAAAAAAAAATATCGCAGTTGTTGGCAAACCAAATGATGTGTCAAACGAAAACTTGAAATGTTCTATGTGAATAGTTTAATAGATTTTAGTAAACTTTTAGCTGAATATCGAGTTTTCAACTCGGTGTAAAAACCCTAAGTCGATAGTTTAAATAGAAGTTATATTTCATAATTTTTATGGACGGGCTGGATAATTCCATCCACCCGGAAGTAGATAAATTATGTTTATGGATAAATAGGTAGGTATAATGTTTTTCCAACATTTTTCGAAATGTACATATGTAAATAATTAAGCCAAACAAGTTTTATATTAACACACGGAAGTTTACATACGCAGGTACCTACCTACAAACATAATTCAAAATTAACTCAATTCTTTTCTTTAATTTTTTTTTAAAGTAGGTAGGTACCTACCTACATATATATGTGTGTACATATGTATACGAGTTAAGAACACCCGTGAATATATTTGTTGATAAGAAACATTTTAATTTTTCATTTTAATATCGGTATACTAGACTAGGTACCTAGCTACATACCAAACTCTACGGAATATTTATTTGCAAGGTAAGTATATTAAAAAAAAAAAAAAAAAAAAAAAAACATAAAACTTATTTACAATACGAAATTTGACAACGTATCGTTTTAGTTTGAAATTGAGCTATGTATGCTGAAAAAAAATTAAATTTTGAGTGAGTTAACAAATGAGTATGTTCATGTTGGAAAAAGTTGAACGAGTGAGAAATCAGAACAAACATATTGCATCGTTGCCACTTTTAATAAATAAAGCTACGTCACGTACGCAATTTTCAATATAGGTACGTATTTTGGTAGACAAAAAGAAAAAAGTCTTAAACATATGTAAAATTATGTAGGAACTACCTAATAAAAAGCATGAAACCCCCATAATAAAAAAAAAATGAAGGAATCGAAACCTAGAAAATACTGCGCGCACCCATGGACCCCATGGCTCACAGAGTTCACATTATAACACAATTTTCACAAACTTGACGAAACAATAACCAAAGGTAAAATCTCGCTCCTCCAAATTTTAAACACATGTTTCCATGAGAATTATGGACAAAAATCAATGGACCAGATACGTATGTAGCTATATAATTTTAATTTCCCAACAGATATATATGTACACAATTCAAATTCACAATTTTTTAATTAATTGAATTTAAGTATGGCTCGCAAGGGTATCCTGCTTTCATTATACTTTCTCATTGATATTTATTGATAAAAATTCAAATTAATATTAAAATAATAATTGGTGTAACTACTCACTTTATGCTTTTTAAAAAACCCGTCGCATCGTCTTGAAGAATAAAAATTGATGAGAAAACTGGAAAAAGAATCCGTTGTTTTGCACTGCACAAGCACAACACACAAAAAAATACTTTTTTTTGCTATAGCTAGCTTACTTGTTCCTGTTGGACTTTTTGTTTTGCTTTTACTTCTCTCTTTCGCACTTGGTTGATAATGGAAAAAAGCTTTCCTTTTTTTACGTAATAAATTATAAAATTTATTTTATTTTTACAACAGAGAAAGTGTACTTTTTTAGGATTTCCTTATTTTATTTATAGATTTTTCTAAAAACAAAAATTTTTTTCAATTTTAATTTCACTCAATAGAACCGAAAATAATTTCTGTAGGTACCTATTTAGCTTTCTTTCGTTTTCCTACCACAAATTGATTTTTTTTCGCTGAATTGCTTTTTATTACTTCTTCCACACACTTAAATTTTATTTATTACATTTATAATATATACATAGAAGTAAACTATTAATAATTTATGTATGTATTTTATCTAATGATTTTCTTTTAATTGTTGGGAAATCACTTAATATAATTAACAAATAATGTGGCGTCTCGTATAATAAAAAAAGAAACGCTTTTCCGAACAACTATAATAAAATACCATTAAGTCTTTCGAGAAAACTTAAAATCGAAATGAGATTAGATTTGGTAATGATGAGTGGTTTTATTAAAAAAAAGTTGAATAGTTTTGAAACGAGTAACATTGAGAGGTAATTGTGGAAGTGAGAAAAGGAGAAATAAGGTGGTGAATTGGAAAATAAACAAAAACAGTAAGAGATGAAATTACAAATTAAAGTACAGTAAATACAGAAGCTTTGAAGCCATTTATGATCGATTTTTATTGGGCTACTCTGAGTGATTGTTTAAAGATCTTTACACGGTCAATCAGAGGACGTCAGTCATCTGCACATATAAAGCGACTTTTACACGGTCAGTCATTTGACATCAATCTGTAATATAGTGTTTGTAAAAATAAGTCTGTATTCGTGCATTTGTTTGACGAAAAATCAAAATCCTTTTGACAGACCCTGTTAAGGTCGCTTTAAAGTAAGGCCGCACCAGGCGACAGTTTACTTCAGCGGAACTACACTGCACAGCACGGCAACACATTCTTTGACCGTGTTTAGACTGGGAAATTTGAGACCGGACCGCACGAGAGTTCGTTGGCGAGAGGGATGAGGGTTGAGTACTCTCTTGAGTCAGCTTTAAATTATAAACATCGGAAGCGTGAGTACTGTTCCAATTCCAAATTCAAGTGTTTTTTCCCATTTTGTTCATTGTCTCCTTGACTGCCGATGTGTTAACATCGCAGTATTTTCATAATTAAGATAAATGCAGAGAGAAAATGAATTCTTGGAAAAGAAAACAAATAGAAGCGTTAATAGGCGTGTTTTATTGGTAAGTGTTTAGTCACTTTAGCAAAATTTTGTATGGGATACAAAAGTGGCGATAAATCGGTCAGTAATTAAAGTGAACATAAAAGTGAAGATAAAATCTTGGAATGCCTGGAAATTTTTGGCGCGAAATATAATGTCAATACATTTTTTTCTTAAAGGTTGGTGGCACCTATGACAGCTTAAGACATGGACTCCATATACAATGATTATTGATGGTTGTGTTCATTGTGTTTTCTTTTAGGGCCGCGTTTTGCGGAAGAAGTAAGAAGCTTTCAATCTACGAAAGTTGCAAAAAAGTTTTGATGATTTTGAACTTTTCGCTTAAAAACAAATAAAAATTGGTTAAAGCAGTTTTTTTAAATAAAATTATATAATTTGGAATTTAATTTGGTAATATTCAAGCTAAATAATGATAATTTATCCGGTTTTTATTTGTTTGTATTGGAAGGTGGGGTACAAGTTGACCAACAAATAGCCATACTTTGCAGACACATCCATAAAATTATTTGAAACTTCGGCTTGGCATATAGTCAAGAATACCAACTTTGAAATAAAATAAAAAAAATTGATACAAAAGTGAATATAGCGTTTTATTGATTCTTTCCAGTGCTGACTAACTAAAATTACCAAAAAAACACGACTAATAATAATTTATCTTCTTTTATAAAGTGCAAAAAATACCTACGCGTCGTACAACTGTCTCACTTAACAAAAATTTCACCCACTTCAAATGAGGCTTCCTCACTTGAGGACCTGTGTAATCACAATAAGAGTACTCACCACGCCAGACTCAAATTTCCCAGTCTAAACACGGTCTTTGTATGAAATCGTATGATGTAAACCGCACCTAGGGTGTAGAACTTCACTTCAGCAACACTACGCGACAAAGTTGATAATCTGACCAACAACTTTGCCGCGTACTGTCGCTGAAGTGCAGTTCCACTGACGCTTAGTGCAAAATAGGAATCGGCGCGACACTTCGCGTCATTTTGTATAAAGTATAAAAAAAGATGGATTTAATTTAATTTATTTATATCTGAGTCATCCTAAGATGAATTTTTATCATTAATGGCTCAAATCAGATTTTTTTACAGGTTTTTTAAAATTTATTTATATGTGAGCTGAGTCATCCTAAAGTGGATTTTTATCATTAAAGGCTTAAAAAATGCGGGAAGAATTATATTCTTAACTTCATAAAATATTTATAATGAATTATCGATTTCATGTAAATCGCTTTTTTCCAAGAGAAGCAAAATGGTGAACAAATCTGATTTTTCAGAAGTTTTTTTTAATTTATATATCTGAGACATCCTTAGGTAAATTTTTTATTATTAAAGACTTGAAAGAAGGGGGATGAATTATATTTTTACCTTTATAAAATATTTATTATATGATTTATAAATTGATATTATATTAATCGTCTTTTTTCCAAAAGGCATTTTTCATGGCTGATTTTCATTTATGTACAAACATGCTTGCCATTTTTCGGTGGAACTTCCAAATCTGTCGCGTACTGTCGCGCCGCTGCAGTTCAAATTCAGTTCAAGTGCCTGTGCCGTTCAAGTGCGGTTTGGAATAAAATGACGCGAAGTGTAGTGTAGTTCCGCTAAAGTCAAGTGAAGCCTGGTGGGGTCTTACATTTAAGTTCTAAAGCGACCTTTAGACGTTCAGTAATTGACGCGCTTAAAAGTATTTGACTTCATACAAAAAAACAAATTTTTATTAAAAAAAATATTTTGTATCGATCAATCTATCTAAGAAAAAATATCAGAATTCATTCAATGAGGCACGTTTATAATACATAAGTTTTTCGTAGTCCGCAGTGATAAACATTTGAAGCATCTAAAGCTCCTTAACATGATCATAACGAAAGGAAACAAGTCTTGTATTTCTCCAAGGCGATTACTAATTTTTTTGGGGATCAGAGGAACCACAAATAATGGAAACATCTAAAAATACTTGCGTGGAGTTCTTTGCGAAAATTCCAGCCATAGCCGGTAACAGTACAAACGGCATGTCAAATGACTGTTAATAGACACCATACAGTGGAAGAAAAACGGGATATTCAATCCAGCATAATCAGTAAAACCCACTAAAAGACGATCATCAATTTCAGAGACGCAGATGAGATTTAATTTGGTTTTAATTAAGAAACAAAGTTCTTAACAAAAAACGTCAAGTTATTGCTTTAATCAAAAAGTTTATTTAATTATATTCTATATTTTATTAATTGTGGTAACGTAAAATACTAGTAAATTACATTTAGAGCTCTTGCGCTCTTACTCGTTCTTGTAATAAAACAAACGAATAGATCTTTATAAAGAGCTTACTCGCTCTACAGTCTTCCTCAAAGGCTCAAGTGAAAAAAAATGTATTACTTTTGTAATGTTGTCTCTGTCCAAAAATTAAAATAGTATCTGGTCAAGATTCTTCAAGCCAAAAATTGTTACATTGCGTTTGTCCAAGAAATGCACTTGTCCTCTAGTCACAAAATTCAGCTTCTCAATTACAACATTCTACGCAATGATAACCTTCAAGGTGTTGCTATAATTTAAAAAAAAATATTCAATACGACTTAGTTGACTTTTTTCTCAATCCAGTTTTACATCTATCTTCATATCTATCAACTTCAAAATAAACAATATTAAAAAAAATTTCTTTTAGGCTCAGTGTATTTCCCAACTAATACTTCTACTACCACTCTCATTGCCGAACTTAACCGTATCGATTCTCTCAGTAACAGTTTCGATGGTGCTTTATTGGGGGTGACCTCAATGCCAAGAGTCCGAATTGGGGGGATACTTCTTATAAACTCCAACTTTTCCCAGAGGCGCTTCATTTTTGGACCATTTTCTCATTTCAAGTAACATTATTAATCTAATTACTCCCAATTTCTCAGTTACATCTCTTTCAACGTTCACTAAACACTGTCCAGTGGTTCTTAATCTCCGATTAGAAGATGAAAATATTTGTGTCAATGATCAGCCAACATCTAGGTATTTTAAGAACACCAACTGGCTATCTTTCAGACGCCATCTTGATATCGAGCTGCAGAGAGACTTTCCATCTGATACCTCCTGTTTGTCAAACAGTGAAATTGATAACTTCATAGCTCAGTTTAATGAGTCAATGTGTATTGCCATTGGAAGAAACTCCTCCTGCTCTATCAATTCTTTTAATAAATGTACTTTTTACAAAACCAAACATCAGTGGCAACGCAGACTTAGCACATTTTCCATAACAACCTTAACAGAACAAACAATCAATATAGACAACTTTTGTCCCAAATTTCTCTCCTCAACAATATCATTAAACAGAAGGTCAACATCTGGCTTAATGATCAACTTTACGTCAGACTTTTAAAAATCAGTTTGGGCCCTCAAGCCTTTAAGGAAATTTTTAAATTAATAGGCAATAAACAAAAATTTGAATGTAACAAAGTCACGTTCAATGACCAAACTTTCACCAATGAAAGCAGCATTGTTGAATCTTTTGAAAAACACTTTGAGGAAGTCTATAGAGAAAAAACCGTCTTTTAACCCTGACATAACATAGGAAGCTAAGTCTGCTGCGATATTGGTAGCAAACAATACTCCTGCAAACATTTTTCTATTCGACTCCGGAAATTCCGCTCTTAATCCAATAGCACCTCATATTTTTACCAATATTGAGGCAATAAACATTGTTATTAAGCAACTCAGACCCAAAAAATCTTCTGGGCCGGATAATATTTCAAACTTATTTCTTAAGAAAATATCCGATAAAGCGATAAGATTCCGTACAATAATATATTACAACTGCATTAACAATGCTTATTTCCCCACGATATGGAAAATGGTTAGGATTCTTCCTATTCTTAAAAAAACAAAATAATTTCGAAATCAATAACTTTAGACCAATCTCGATGCTCTCTAACACTGGTAAGATCCTCGAAAGAATCATTTTGGACAAACTAAATATTGCCACAGATAATCCAATAGACCACGTTCCGCAATACCAGTTTGGTTTTCGTAGAGGACATTCTACCCTTCACGCGCTTCTCAAATTCCAAAATGATGTAATCTTGAATCTAAAAGATAAAAAAAATGCACAGTGGCCTGCTGACTTGATGTCGAGAAAGCCTCTGATAGTGTGTGGAGGGAGGGCCTTCTCTTCAAAATGTCTGCCATTAACTTTCCAATTAACTAACCAATATACCAAACAGCTTTCTGTCTAACAGGACCTTTTTCATACAATTGCAAGGCACCAACATCCGCGAATGCAACAGCAGTGTACCTCAAGGTTCCATTTTGGGCCCTCATTTGTACAACATCTTCCTTCATGATTTTCCACATCTCTTCTCTAAAAACAATCTGGACTCAACTAGCCTCTTATACGCCGATGACACAATCATATACGCAAGCCACGGTTATCCAATAGTCGCCCTTAGTCAACTTGAAATTCACCTAAAGGTCATAAACGACTACTACCTCACTTGGGGAATAAAATTGAATATTCCAAAATCAGAACTGATCTGCATCAGAATCGCTAGTGGGAGAGGACTCCTTGGAGTAGTAAGTGAAAGCAAAAATCTTACTGTCAGAATCAATGGAACCCCTATTCAGGTGAAAAATAAGCTGAAGTACTTAGAAGTCCACTTCAACAAGCTTTTTAAATTCAATGAACATGCCAGATTCAATAACGAAAAAACTAGAAAAGCATCTAACATGTTAATGCAATTTTTTAAGCAAAAAATCTAAGCATCTATTTTACAAAACCTTAATCAGGCCTTTAATGACTTATGCTTTCCCAATATGGTTCACCATTTCCCCATCTATTGCCATAGACACGGAAAAATTGGAAAGAAAAATTCTCAGATTTTGTGCTGGGAAAAACTTTGAAACGCGCACAAAAAGATTTTGAAATAACTTCATTTATAATGATACTAACACCGTTCCGCTATTGAGATAATATGTTCTTCTTCACATGAGGAAAACCATCTCAAACCATTAAAAAATAAAATAAGTGGAGAAGATTCCCACTAAAAGTGGAAAAAATTCCCATGTAAAGCACTTGCCCGTGGGGTTATGTCCCTGCAACCACTTGTGCGTATGCACTTGTGTGTCATCATGCCCATACACATCATATACCTAGTTTATATGCAGGGTCGAAAGATCGAGTTTGATTTGAAACGAAATTCCAACCCAGGTATTTCAGCCAACTAGTTGAATGCTTGAGGAGTTGAGTTAAGTGCAAAAAAGTTGAAATGACAGAAGAATACCTGCGTTGCTTTGTAGACATTAAGACCAAAAGACTGAATTTTCGAGAAAAAAATATTTGTATTGCTTTTACAAGTTATATGCGCATACTTTTCAACAACAAATATTCATTCGTTAATATGCAATTGATCACATGCAGAAATAATTGTGTATTCACCATTTCAACCCAGGTATTTCATTTAATTTTCGACTCAACACCACTGCTCGAGTGCGATCTAGTCGAATTCCATTTCGTTCCAACTCATCCCCGTTTACAAATGGGTTAACCTAAGTTCAAGCTCGCTTCAACGATGCATATAAACTAGGTAACACAGATCGGATACCGGCACCAAAAATCAAAAGATTTTGATTTTACTGACACCGTGTCAGCCAACAGTGCGTGCACAAGTGGTTTACTGTCACTGTGTATTGGCCGCTTTAGAGTGGCTCACACCATCCACCAAGTTTAGCTACTTTAGCTTGCGTCCTAAACTAGATGAATTCAGAAATATGTTTGAAGGCTCTAATATGGATGCTATATGTGTATCTGAGACTTGGTTTATTTACTAGAAAGGGAACCAAAAAGAAAATTCTATTCCTCTCGTTTGGATTCTTCAAGTGCTCGTCATAAGAGAAATATAAGAGAACTTGGGATTGGTAAAACAAGTATAAATCCAACAGATATTGACTGCAATGAACTTAACCGAAGATTCATAGGTCATTCCACTATTTTTACGGATAATAGAACATTAACGTTCACCAATTTTTGAGTCCGACGTTGAAACTTCACAAGGGTTTAGTTTTTCTGTTGTAGAAGAATAGGATGTTTTGGAAGCTTTACTATCTATCAAATCAAATTCAATAGGATTAGATGAATTGCACCCAAAGTTTATAAAAATTATATTACCATATTGCTTAAAATACATTACTCATCTTTTCAATACAATTTTAATGGCGGCAACCTTTCCTAAGGCCTGGAAACAATCTAAAATTATTCCTATTCCAAAGGGTTTAAGTAGTGATGAATTTAGACCAATTGCTGCATTACCTTTTTTTCTGAGACTTGGTTTTTGATTGAAAATGATATGTTGTATCTCAATCAGTCTGGATTTTGTTCTAAGCATAGTTGCACTACTGCATTTATAGAAGTTGTAGAAGGGAATCCATATATGATGGCAACATAACTATTCTAAAGCTTTTGGATTTTTCTAAAGCTTTTGACACAGTCAATCATATGCTCTGGTTAAAAACAATTAACTGGATTAACCAGATTTCCACTTTTTTTTAAAAAAGTGCTATTAGTATTTTCTTAATTTCTCAAAAACTAAGATACATTTTGGCATCCGGTTTTCTGTTTTTGACTAAAAATTAATAAGAGCATTGAATTTTGAAAATCAAAATAATTGTTAATTACATAAAATTTTGAAAAAAATTAGTTTAAAATTTAGTTTTTAAATTTTTTTTTCAAAATTTTGAGTTTGAAAATTAATTTTTTTAAAACTGTTCACTCAAACAACTTAATTTAAAAATAAAATAAAAGAGTAGTTTTCTGGCTTTTCAAAAAGATATAACAAGTCTTTGTATCATTCACCGTTGTTTTTAAATATTTTTTTTCTGATTTGTCAATTTTTTAGAAAATTGCCCCTCCCGCCTAAACGGGAGGAAATAGACCCCCCTCCCATACGATTTTCTTCTTGTCTTAACCCCACCTACACGCTCAAGCTTTTTGGTGCATCTTATACCAATCACCCTGTATATATGTACATGAGCTTCCTTCCCAAGTAATTCATTCTTCTCTACTTAAGTTGTCCATTAGGTCTAATCTAAAAAGCTGCATATGAAGTAAATAAAGATCAAGAGTTTATTTATAATTGGTCAAGGAATAATGGATTGTGTTTAAAACGAAATGCTTAATTATCGCTAGGCAACAAATTGATACCTCATTCTTTTCAACAATATTCCTAATGATAATCCCATACATTTCGTTGAAAAAGCTAAAAATCTTGGTATCACCTTTAATAAAACTCTTACCTGGGACAATCAAATCAGAATAGCGCTAGGTAAGGTATGGTGGTCATCGTACCCTTTGCACAACCCAATATTTCACCCAATCAAAACAAGGAAAATACATGCGAAAACTTTGCTCAATTTATAATTTTGTTTGGTTGCGAAATCTTTTCAAATTGTGATTATGAACACAAACATAGACTAAGTAGCTTTTAATAGCGTTGGCCGTTACGTGTATGGTCTGCGTCGTTTCCAAAAAACATTTTTTTGTTAATGTATTTCGGCTGTGGAATTCCCTACCTAGATGTATCAGATTAATAGCTAACACGAATCAATTCAGACAGATACTATTAAGCATTTGGAGGCACTTGGATGAGGATTTTGCATATTATATTTTGCATTTTTATTATTTAATTTCTATTTTTCAAAAAGATTTTGCTTATTATATTATTTTGTATTTGTTTATAAAATATTCATATTTTCGATATTACTTTGAAGTCATACGTATTAATTGATTTTGTCTCTTAGTATACACTTATGTATTATAAACTCAGTATTATATACCGAAGCTTTCACTTATTTATAAGATATTCATGCCTATTACTGAATCCGCAAAATTTAACTCCCCGGGAGTCGGTTGGATCCGCATTCGCATAAAATTCTATTATTGAATCCAATGAATGAGCTGCATTATCGATCCGCGAACTACTTTTTCATTTTTGAAACTGCATTATCGTGGATGTCAAAAGTTGACATTGGGCGCGTTCAAGTGCACACGAGAAAAGCAATCTAAGATACTTTAGTATCGTAAAATATCTAATATCGCAAATTAAACCTTTTTTAATGATTTTAACGACCAATCTTAATCCGTCAGTGTTTTAGCAATCACTGTAACGATTTACAAGGTAAAAATGCTGTTGAATAGAGGAAATGTCAAACTTGGTCATGGGGACTATATTTTTGGACAGATTTCCACGGTTTGGCCAAAAAACAATACCAAAGTTGTACTTCCGGAACTCTAAATAATAGGACAACAAATAATTATTTTGACTAAACCAATTTTTGTACCGCAAAATAAGCCATTTTTATTGATTTTAACGACCAATCTTAATCCGTCTGTGTTTCAGCAATCACTGAACCGATTTTCAAGGTTCATTTGCTGTTGGATAGAGGAAATGTCAAACTAGGTCGTAGGGACTATATTTTGAGGAAGATGTCCACGGTTTGGCTAAAAAACTACACCAAAGTTGCACTTTCTAAAAAAACGGAGATGACGTTTTCGAAAACGGCCATTGTCAATAAATTACTAGAAATACTGCAAAAAAAACTTTATGCCTTTCGGCGATCCAAAATTTTTAATTTCTGTTTCAAAAAATTCAGATTTATTAACTATCTGCTTCTTCTAGAATTTTTTTTCATACAAATCGCTTTCATCCGCACCAATTTTACTGCGGATTTGCTTTTCCAACATTTGAATGGAGTGCGGATGTGGTGCGGATGCATTTCGTTTTCAGTAATACCAATTTTACTAACAACGTTACCGACATTTATTCCCGCGTATGGCTTGCGGATTCGCTAATAGCAAATCTACCGAAAGTGAGTAAGACTCCCTCCGCAACTCATTCGTCGGATTCCCTAATAAGGCTGATTGTATCAGTGTTAAGACTAGTCCATTTTTAAATAAATTGAAATTGAAAGGTAGCAAAAAATAAAATAACGGAGCTAAGCCCAGTTACATATTGCTGACTCACTTCATGTGCGTGAATGCACAGTTACCGATGTAGTTAACAAGAGCAAACAAAAAAATTAATTAAATAAGTATTTAATTGAAAATGCAAGATTTGCCAGGGATGCGGTCTACATTTTAAATTTATTTTTAATTTTATTGTAGACAAAACGTCACAAGAAACGTAAATATTACTTTCTGCCATGTGCGAGAGTAAGATAACTATATTAATCGCCATGAGGCAAACAACTATATATAAAGTAAATTAGGTGGCAAAACGTCGCCATTTACAGCTAATACATACTTCTGAGCAAAAGCAATTTAACGAAGATAATTAAAGTCACAATTAAAGCTAATCAAAGAACAGGCAATACTTTATAGCAGCGGTTTAACCTAACATTTTACCGTATATTTTTTAGTTATTATGTACAACATTGTTAAAAGCATTAAAGTCTCTCAACTAAAAAAACTATTTTGCTCGGATAACTTTTTACATCTCTCAAATAGAAGTTGACAAGAAATTGCTATCGGTGTGGTTCAGGTGCTTGCAGCAAATTTTGTTGTTGTTTTGTGGGGGTTTGGTATTTCGTTTGTTTTTATTTTTTATATTTGCTTCATTTGTACAGCGTTAAATCGAAAATTAAAAACTTATACATATAGTTATCTATGATTTAACAAATAATATATCCTTTGTTTTAGTGCAAGTGGCCCTAAGAGTTTAAAAAAAAAAAAATTAAGTTTCAACATTCTCCGCAAGTTAAAAACTTCAGTGGCCTTAACGCTTTCTTTACATTATATTTTTTGCAATAATCATGCTTATTACAGCTGTCGTAAATAACAAACGATAACGGTTATAGACATGACTATTGATGCTTTCGTAAGTGACCGTCGAAAAGAATAATGGAGGATTTACATGTCTCTGCACCTGCAGAACTGCTTAAAACAGAAAGATGTACATCTTAAACCCTAAAGACGAATAGAGTACCCAGATACCATCTCATTTGACTTCCTATAACAAGTTGCAGTCAAAACGATTAATGCTCGTCCGCACCACAATGTATTAAGAAAAAATCTTTCGCATTTTGTTTTCAGAAAGTGGTTATATTATACATTATCAATTAAAATTTGATTGAAAATATATTATTGTAGATCATATATAGGATTATTTCCTTTTACGTATATATTCAAGTTTCAATCTAAACATCCCGAAAATTGTTTAAAATGGTGCTACATTAAATAGGTATAAGAAATTATAGATGCAGACGAAGTTGCCATAATAAAGATGAACATGTTCATCTTTACCTATAAATTCTAATCTCTAACTATAATCCCATAATTTATGTATGGAGATCTCTGCACTTTCGTCTTCCCTCCCTATCAAATAAGCAAAGTTTTCCATTGCGTTTCTTCTTTCTCCCTTTAGTTTTCTGCAGTTCTGCAGGTGCAGAGACATGTAAATCCACCATAACAGGCATGATTGTTCATACCCCTAAGCCTAACCGTTCTAGTTTGTCGCCTACGATAGCTGTTGCTTTCGCTGTCGTCTCGTCTTTTTACGATAAACGACAACGGTAATACGCATGAATGCCTCATTTAGAATTAAAAATGTTTTAAATGCACATTTTATACTTCTGATCCAAAAGCAAGGTCTTTCTATTTCACCCAATATTTTTCGGGACTTTTATAATTGGTTAAGTTCTTGTCCGCAGCGCAGCGTATTCGTTGCTCCGTTAGGAATAGTATTTTTTTAGTCGCTGGTAGCCCAATTTTTAGAAAACCAAAAGTAAAAAAAAACACATTTTTTCATAAGAGCTTTATTGTTAATTATTTTTATTACAAAATATTTTTTTTCGTTTTTTATATAATATGTATGTATAATAATAATTCACTCCATCAGAAGTTAAAATTGAATTTTTTTTAAATAAACATTTGCTTTTGTTCTGTACTATGTATGTTTGTGTTTCAATTCATTATTTTTTTTATTGAGAGATACTAATTGAAGATAGCTAATTACATTTTTGTATAATTGATTATAAAAAACAATTGTGAAACCCATTTTATACAATGAATACAATTATTATATTTGTATTATTATTATTACTAAAGAATATCAATAAAACAAAACTACATTTAATTAAAGTTAAAAAATAAAACAAAATCAACTAAATTATATAATTAAAAGTTTTTTTTTAGTACATACTAAATAATTTAAAACAACTAAAGCAAAAACCACAAGGAAGTCAATTTTATTTTCACATAAAAATCTTATATGAAGTTTTAATTATATTTTTTAAAATCTTTTTTTGTTTTTTTAGATATTTTTTTAGCAGTATAGATTTTCCTACAGTTTTTCAATTTTATGTTGTTGTTTAAGTTTATAAATGTGTATTTTTGCTTTTGGAATGGAAGAGACATTTATGTATTCTTATAAGTTTTTATTTATTTTATAGATAAAAAAATCGATTGAGATAGATGAGTTTTAATTTTTGCAAAGGAACTAAAGAAGCAAGTATTTTTATTATTTATTTTCTTTTTAATGCAAAACATAAATAAACTTTCAGTCCAGCCTAAGGATTCTTTCAAAAAATTAACTATGCTTTATTAAAATAAATACGTTCCTATTTCGATATCGAATATTAGAAAAGTTTACAAAATATTGTATTGTACGTTATGTACATTTGCAACTAATTCATAAGCTAGAATGTGTATATTATATGAGGATAGATTCAAATGAGTAATACAAGCGAATGTTTCCAAAAACATATGTCGGTGACCAAGGCGGTACTGTCTTGAAAATTTAATAAAAAGAGTATGGCGCGCACTTCATTGTAAATAAAAACTCAGTCTTGAGCTTAAAACAAAGAGGGTTTAAGCCTTGTTTTTAGAGGTAGCTCGAGCTTATATTACTTACTCTTGCTACAAAACAGCCGAAATTTTATGATAGAAATTTTATCATGGGGGTGATTATAAATGCGCGGCGGATCGGTTTTGATGGCGGATTTTCAGTTTCGCTTTCAATTCGACCATACGCAAAAAGAAACAGTGTTCTAGTTCAAAGTGAACACGGTCGAAAGTTAGTTATCGCTTGTAAGCTAAAAAACACATTATGGAAACATGGACATAAAGATGATGGATACAAATAAATATATGCTTCCAGTTGGGATTTTAAACACAAAGATTATAAAAGGATAAGCTGCCCCTAATAACAAAGGAGGAAGCATTATCTGCAGTATAGATCGACAATCGTGAACTGTTTTTGAATAATATCTCAAACCTCCTAGCAGCGGAGGAGCAGAGTGACACATGCCTTAAAAGAAACTTTTTCTTATAGAAACAAAAACAATAGGGCCTATCGCGTAAATTTTATCGAACGATTGCCGTCTTGCAGATGCAGTCTCTATCAATGCCCTATGTCAGGAAATCTTTATTGAAATGTAATAAAACAAAATACAAATCTTTATAAAATTATATTTCCTTACTATGTTTCAATAAAGAACTCATGAAGGAGGCCGCAACCACACTACGAACATTAGGAACATCAATTCAAACTTTGATTAACTGCCAGTAAAAACGGAACAAATAAAAAAAAGAACAGGTGCTTGCTTCATTCGAAAATCTAAATCACAGACACAAGATCCGGGAAATAAGAACGGCCGGAAATTTTATTATGATTCCAAATTATAACACATTAAAAATAAAATTTGTATGAATAATCCAAATTTTAGTCTTATGTTCAGGATTGATGTTTGGTTCTAAAACATAACGATTTAACACCAGCAAAGCTATGCTCTAATACTTTTTTCGCAGTTATCAGACAAAAGATTATAAATTAAACTAATCCATGTGTTTTCAAATTCCAAAACCATAAGTAATAAAAATAGAAAGTTCTATGAAGATGTTAAGTAAATTTTTGTGAAGAATTTATTTTTTTGTTTTCCATTTAAAATTGTTAATTTATTTTATATATATATAACATACATCACAGCAAAATTTTATTATATTTTTTAATAATGTTATTTATAATACAAACTATATTTTGAATTATTTTTTGTTAATTTAATTTGTTAGCAAATTCTGTTTATTTATTTTTTGTTGTTGTTAAATATAAATGTTATTATTGCATTCATAAAATCACCGGTGCAAAGTTATACATAGGTACACAAAAAAAAATGGTCAAGTCTATTATTTCTTGTTTAAAATGAATATTTATAAAAAATATAACAACCTAAATAGCAAATAGCCTTGGTATATTATATTTGTTGAATAAGTTTTATATGAAAACTGCAAAGTCAAAACTAATTATTCTCGCGATTGCACACAACACTAAACTAAGTTTTAATATTTAACTTGCCATATTTTATAAAAAAAATGCAATTTTTTAATTAGAACAAGAGTCGTAGTGCAAATTGAAAGCGAAACTAATTGTTTTTTTTTTTTTTTTTATATTATTCACGTAAAAAATACACCACAGTCCTTTATTAAATAAACACAGCAACCGTAAAATATTTCATATGGTATGTAAAAGCAAACAAAAATTGACTATACGCAGCACTTTCGGATCTCCAACCAAGTTAAAAATAACAGATATTAGTCAGTAGGATTAAACAAAACAAAAATTAGTTCAAATATATATTTTCATAATAAAGTTGTTTACAGAACAACAAAATAAAGCAGTCATTACTCATTAGGCTAAATATATTTTCGAATTAAAGCGTACAAATTAAATACTTATTATAGTAAAATGAATAACTATTATAGACATAATTATGAAAAAAAATGATTATATTGATAGTTTTAATGAAATTAGGCACTGAAGCATTGAAGACTGCTAATAAACGCTAAAAAAAATAATAACAAATATAATATTCATAAAACTCAAAGAAATGTTATAAGAACAAATGATTAATGATAATGTTGACATATTGCAAATATGAATTAATCGCACCTGAGTCCGACTTTAAAAACTACAAAGAAAAAAACTCCATTTCTCACAGAAATACAATTTTTAAAACTATTGTATTTATTACTTGTGAGACAGGGAAGAGTACTCATAGTCTTCCACTGAAACATAATTACATTCCAGAGCCAGGGATGCCTGCCATTTTTAAATAGGATAATTATAGAAGAGCATCGTTGAACAATTTTTTAATCCAGGACTTTGTATAGACAACAACTTAGACATAGAAAAGGAGTGGAGTAAATGTGATCGAAAATGATTGAAGACGACATTAACTCAAAATAAATCAATTTAAGATAAATAGAATCTGGGAGACCTACAACCTTTGAATACTTCAACGATCAAAATAAATAAAATTTGGTATTCTGTTACTTTGATATAATCTGAATTCAACCAAATTTTGATAAGGTCCTATGTAATAATGAAGTTCCAGTTTAAGGAAACATTTGATTAGACGATGACTATACATGAGTACAAAGTAACTTGAAGGCTTCAATACTTAACTTGACTACCTTCAAAATAAAAGAAAAATTATTGTTGAGAAATAGAAGGCATGTGGAATTGTCTTCATTATCCAGACTTGAATTAATTGATCAGAAGAGTGCATTTTGTAAAAAAAAAAATATAATAAAGTATTTCTACACGAATAAAGCTCGATACACACTATAGTCGCAGGGGCGTCACGCTTTAACTCCTAAAGCGGCATATGCACAGGTCAATCATTCTCATCATGCATGTAAGAATGTGTTAGTAAATTTTTTTTTTTGAAACTTCAAATTCAATACATTTTTGTATGCTTGAGCAAAAATAAAAAAAATTGATTTTGCTTCAAGCAAACACAAAACGTTTACGTGAGCTGTTTTCACTAATACACTCTCCCATGCATGATGAGATTTTGACCTGTGTATATGCCGCTTAAAACACTTTCTAGTAGGTATTCAAAAATAGTAAGAGCTTATCAGTAAACAAATCAAAAAGTGTTAAAACACTCATTTAATAAAAAAAAAACACTACTACACGAGACTACATTTTCACACATTATTACATAATTTAGTTGGGTGAACTTTTAAGGTTTCTATTATTTTTCTGTTACTTTCGTTAAAATTTTCATTCTGCTTTTTAAAATTGTATACTTTTTTCTGCTTAGATTTTTAAGAAATCTAATAAAAATATTGTTTCATTATTAAATTCATATATTTTTTTCTTTGTATGAAAAAATCTTTGAAATAGCTCTAAGTAAGTTTTTTTTGTTTTTCGAAATTGCTTATGTATATTATATGTGCGCGGAGGGCAGGAAGGGGCGAGACGTTTTTTATTTTAAATTATTTTTGTTTTACCAATTTACAGATTTATTGTTGCTTGTATGTTGCATATTTTCTTGGGCTAAATATATTGTTTATTTGTAATATTGTACACTTAAGATATTTATAAATATTTTGTCAAATTATATTTCACACGACACAACAACGATATTTTTGATGTTTCTTATATTTTTGCTTTAATAATATGTGTAGTAAATTGGCATTTTGTTATAAAATAATTTTTTTCACGATATATATAATTTTCAAAGTTGTATTTTGTTACATGTTAAAAGATTGCTTTTTTAAATATACATTTACATTTAATTTATATTATGTAACTTCGAATAGAATTGTAACATAGTCTAAGTCATATTTTTTTTCTATTTACATATTTTGTTGTTGATCTTGTAGCGTAATTGTATTTTTGTTTTTGAAAATGTATACATACGATTTTGTTTATGTTTTACAATAAAAACTATGTAGCGGCGTTGTTATATGTTTGTTTATATATTATATTTTTAAAGTTGCTAAACAATACGAATACATAGTATATACCTATACAAGTCAGTGTTAAAATACATACACATTTACTTGGTGATTTAATTCTGTTTTTTTTTTATAGATTTAGTTACATATATGTTTTTTTTTGTATTTGGTGAAATTTTCTTTAAGCATGGCATCACACGGAGGAGGGCTTAAGTTTAGTTACAAACCCCATTCCATAGGGTATAGTCATTTTGAAATTTTTTATATAATTTATATATTTTTTTATTTATAAAACAGTGAGCTAAAGCGGGGGAGCACACAAAATTGATGGGGCCGTTGTTCTTTAGTGCTGTTCATGAGCTTCGAAGTAATCGGATGCGTTGCCACGGCAGATTGGACAAGTGCGATTTGACTGAAAATAAATGCATTTTGATTATTAAATAAGTTTTAGTCAAACGAAAAAAAAAATTATAAAATAATACATAAATAGAGGTTTTTATTGTATTTATAGGAAACATTTTCATGTGATTTTCAACAAATGTTCCAGTCACAAGAAATGTCATATCACATTTGTTTTCGATTTCCATAAAAGAACGAATATACGAATGATAATATGAAACGAATGATACGAAAGCAAAAATATAAACTAAGTTTCATTGCTAAATTGGCAGCCCATAGCTCTTATATGTAGGAATCAATAGAATAAGTATTCGTAAATTAAAGTTGTCTTGTGTGCATTGTGAAATTCGAGCAAAAACTACTGAGCAAAAAGTCATTAATTTATCTTAGACTTGCAAATAACGTCACAAAAAGCCATAGTTAGGCACAAAAAATTTTATTCAAAAAGAAAAATCCATGAAAATAATAAACTAAGGAGAGGTTATAAGAAAGCTTCTTTCTGATTGTTTCTGTTAGCTAATTAATAATAAGGTATCAAAACTTATACAGAGCAATGAAAATATCAATGAAACAGTGAGATACAAATACAATACACAACCAAATGCTTTTAGGCATTTTCAAGCGCATGAATATACAGTAAAATGGGCAATTTACATTCTTATACAAGGAATAGTAAATTAATAGAAATAAATGTTCTCAAACTTATACTCGCAACTACATTGTGTGAACCAACTAGGAGTGAGAAACTATAGTTTGTCGAGAAAAGACTGTCAGCACAGGAAAAATAAGGACGTTTGCATCTCAGTTTGGCTGCAGTAAACGGCATAAGTGTATCGCGAATGAAAGCCCTAACAGCGATGCCTTAATATGCATTATAAACTGTTTCAAGTTACATTGAAACAGTACCAGCGTTACCATCTGTAGGATAAAATCTAACAACATTTTTTATTTGCCATTTATATTAGCGCTTTCAGCACAATTTTTCACAAGCCATTAAAAAATTTTACCTATTAATTAATTTCACAGTTTTGCACTTTTGGCACTTCATTCTTTTTAAGCACTGCACACTCCTATAGTCCTATAAACAATGCATAACTTTAAGGCAA
Organism: Baccha elongata; assembly: GCA_951217065.1. Lineage (NCBI taxonomy): Eukaryota > Metazoa > Arthropoda > Insecta > Diptera > Syrphidae > Baccha > Baccha elongata. Next base: position 54,193,924 of record OX578272.1, on the reverse strand, counting down.
GTTATGCATTCGTACAAAAAAAAAAAAGTTTTGAGATAACAATCAAACATGGCATTACGATGAGAGAAGACGAGAAAAGTGGGTCTGACAATACTCTGTCTGTCTTTTTGTTTTGACACTTACAGGTACAGCCTAAATGGCTAGGCTTAGAAAAGGTAACATTATCAACGAACAAAATCAACGAATGATCCTGATTGAATGATCATTCCGCACTCGGCAATGAGGGGGATGAACGGCTTTTAACTAAGCACTAAGCTGTGTGTTTTGTTATAATATAATCCCTTTCTTGTCTTGCTCTTTCTTTTCCCTGAATAAGTAAGTAAGTAAGTAAATAAGTAATTTTTGTTTATTCAGAAATTAATTTCTAATACATAATAAAATAAAGCGTTAGATTTTCTTAACTAAAAAATTAAATTAAACTGATTTAATTATCATTTAAGAAATAATAAAGCATCTATGGCTTACTTAAGCCGTCTGTTGCGATTGATTAACTAATATTTAATTTTTCCCTGAATATGTGTTTGATATTCTTCTGTTCTAATGTGACCGTTTATAAATGAATAGCATAAATCGCATTGGTCTTTTTTGGGCTTATATAGACCAAGATTCATATCATGAACAATTGGCAAAAAGCATTTATATGAAGCTTTTTCTTCGCACGGGATATTATTCTCTCTTATATAGATCTCGAATGTTTTGTACAATTCCATCCAAGTAGCATAATCTACTTATTGCTTACTTGTACTTTTTCGGCAATAGTGAGATGGCATTTTAGGCACTGCATTCAAAAATGTTTTGATGTGCTCCGTTTTGGTTATATTAATGGGTTTGAGCCTATTTACTGTGGGAGCTTTATTCGTCATGCAGATTTCGTTTTCAGCATTCTTCATCCAATTTAAAACTGACCATTCGGCGATACAGAGTATTCATAAACATTTTTTTACACACAGGCTTCATCTCACCACCAATTTTTAATTTATACTCGAGCGTATGCGATCTCTTATTTGGAGCTTCCGTAATTTCTTTCTCCACAGGCTTGAGTACAACCATCGAATTCACATACAGTTTCCGTTGCTCCCATGAAAGAACGTCCCAGAATGTATGATTTTTTTGTTGGTGCATAAACCACTGGTTTCATCTAAAGTTCTTAAAGACGTTTCCATGACGGTTTAATTCCAGCGATTCATTCGCTGAACAACTTTTGCAGTTTCCAACGATTGCACTGAAGATGACACATTTAGATACACACATTTTATACCATTAATAGAAAATAGGAGGAATAACTTGCAGTGAACAAGTGCAATGAAAGTAAGATGAGAGGAATTGGCATTGTCATTTACTGATAACTAGACATTGCTACTCAAATAAGCGTTTGTTACACTGATGTGACGAACGGTGAAGTTGCGAAATCTAAAAAGAAAAATTTTTGCAGATACGAGGTTGAGAAAGAATGGCGACGATATGTATATATGCAGAGGCTTTTTTATTTTTGCTGTCCCCTGAAAAATGGGAAGGTCGTACTGATTTAAAAAAAAAACTCCCATAAGGCATGTACTGTAAATATTTCCTGGACGAACTATAGAAGCAGATAGGTAAAGGAGAAACACTAGTAATTCTTATGAAAGAATACCATCAAGTGTTATTCTCTGCGGTACTTTTGCATTTGTATAACTGTCCTTTATGTTCTACATTAATTTATAAGATTCGATCATATGGGAATGAATTAGTTACATATTATATTAAAATGGTGTTTTGAGAAAAAGTTATTCAATAACTGATCTATGACTCTCATTTGTCTTGAATTTATCGCGTGGTGTGGAAGTCTGAAAATTTTAAACGTTCGTCTTATATGTTGGGTTTACAATTTAAGATATTCTTCATTCATAAATCCACGCATTGGAAGTGACCACCCAAGTAAACATTTTAGCTAATTTTACCGTTTTGGGATTTCTCTCGCACTTACGGACGGCTAGCGGTAGATTCTTCTGACTGTGCGACTATAAACGCATCCTTATGATAGCCTGCCCTCAATTTGACACGAGATCTCTGAACACTTCGGCGCAAAGTTTTAAACATTCAATTAAATTATTATTTTTATCTTAAGTTTTAAACATTTAAAACCCATTTTAAATCAATTTTAAAACGAGCGTCGTCGTCGTGTTTAAAAATAAATTTAGAACGAGAGTCAACTCTTTGTGAAGTCTAGTCGACATAAAGTATACTTTTTCCTTAAACAACTCATCTAACTTAAAATCAGCAAAAACTCCTTCGTTATCTTTTTAAAGTACTCCTACAGTCATTTGTCATTTTACATTCACTACAAAAACAAATACAAAGCAAAATACATATGTGTAGGTATTCGCTATGAGCGTTTTCCTTCCTCTCTGCTCTTTCATATATACATTTACAGAGAGCGCTTTCAGTGCTAAAAAAAATTAAAAAATAACAACATATTTCCATAGAAACCAATAGAAAATTGACATTTTTCTGTGAACTGACCAAAGAAATTGCCAGTGCCAACATCATTTTTAGAGTTTACTATGTTTTTGTTGTCGGGGTTGTTTAGTGTTTAAAATTGAAAAAAGTTAGACAAGGGCTTGTATCAAAATGACTTCTTTAACTAGAGCCGGTCTTATTGCTAGAATGAGCAATGTTTAAAATTATGTAATACAAAGTAATAGAACATTGCTTTTAAATGGGACAGTCTCACACAACTAAAAAATTCAGTTCAAATACTCACATCATGGCTACTAACATTGTCTATTCACACGTATTCACGGAAAGCAAGTCAAATATTTTCGGGAGATATCGGAAGGACGGGTGTGAGTTGTCTACTGTGTATTTAAGTAATCCTTTACACCCTATAACCCAACAATCGAAATACTTGATGTTTATATGCACATTGATATCATAATCTGTTACTAGTGGTTTATGTGTGCCGGGCATTTGCTGAAAGCAACTTTAAAGGCAAGTGGAATCAATGCATGAGATTGTTCAGAAAGAGATGTGGTTTCCTCAGAAACAATTCGTCACGTTCCTACGTAAGTAAAATAATTCTTTGTGTTTTTTTTTACGTTTGATAAAAACGTAGTTAATGATGTTAATTACAACAAATATTTGTATTTGTATTGATTGTACTAGCCTCAGCACTTGAATCGATAGGAGAAAGCATAGCGTTATTCCCATTTCCCAACGCAATTCACTTTTTGATATCTCTACCGAAACTACTGGAACATTTTTCATAAAACTTTAAATTTATATCTATTTTAATCTGAAGGTGGCATAGATTAAGTGGCGTTTAAAAAAATTCTGTCATTAAAAATCACTGAAGTCAACGAGATCAGCTCAATGCTACTTACAAGAAACGCTACAGTGAAATTCTGGCTGAATATTCTTCAGAATGAAATTATTAGACTTTATTACTTTTTTACATTTATCAAAAATAAAAACTAAAATATTACTTACCCTTAACCACTTGTCGACGCACTTAGCGTGGAACTCATGCGAACAAGGTAAAACTCGCAAAATTTGTCTGACTTCAAAGTCGCACATGCAAACTACACATGATGTTTGATCACCTAAAATATTAAAAAAAAAATGTATTTTAATGAATATTAAAATATTATTACAAATATAATACCTGTGTGAGTTTCTGGATTAAATTTATAGCTTGGCAACTGATCAATTTCGGTGCGTGCCAGACCACGAGGCTTGGCATCACCCAAACGTTCCGCTAAGCTCAGCAAGGCCTCATAATTTTCGGTTTCGTTGGAGTCTGGTGAGCTAAGCTCGTGCTGTCCATATGGTGAAAGTGGGAACATGGCACTGCAAGAAATAAAATCAATTATCCTACTTTCATCGATTGAGATTTTTTTTTTTAAATTACAGGAAATTGAGTAAAAATCCAGGGTTGATGATGCCAGCTTGAATTTGCACTGGTGTGGGATGTTGGCCACCAAGAGCCTGATGAGGCAGAGCATGATGACGATGTGGAGGATGTGGATGAGCACCTGGTGGCCAGTGGAATCTAGCGAAGCGTCGCTGTGTTGGGAATGTACGCCGGGCCTGACGGAAGAGTTCCATTTGGTTGGGATGGCTCTGCAGGAAACGCTAGTAAGTGAGGTGTTCAATTGACTTCTTTGTATCTTTATGTTAAAATCTAATGAAATTACCTCAGTAGAGATGAAAATTTGCTGTGGAGCGGCTGACAGTTGAGTCACCTGTGCTGTGGAATGCATGTGGTGGGCGGCAGCCGCTGTAATCGGTGTGATGTGAATCGAGGATGCAGCCCCAGCCGGATGTGGGTGGGGATGAGCATGGGCATGAGGATGAGGATGTGGGCCATGAGGACCATGAGGACCATGAGGACCATGGTGCTCAAGTGGATCTAGGGAAATGCTATCGGGTCTCTGTTGAGTGATATGAGCCGGATGGTAGCTAGGTTGATGAGGTTGCGTTGGTGGCGGTGGAGGTTGCGGTTGTGGCACTGCAATCGGTGGAGCACTTGAGGGGAACGTACCAAACTGATGGTTACCAAGATTGCAGGTTTGAGCAAATTGTTGCGAGTATACACTGTGAACCTGTGGAAACGAAAAGGAAGACTCATTTATAAATATAAGTAATGGGACTAAGTTGGAGTGTGGTTTACCACCTGACAAGGTGCCAGACGTGGAGGAGCTGGATAGGCACAAATCGATGTATGCTGACCGGACGAATAAGCCCAAATGGGTTCATGCCTTAGTGGCAAACTAACAGGAACTTGATTTATGTCCACGATAAGTGGTGGTGGTGGAGGTGGTGCCTGATGAGGCTGTGCCGGTGGCGGCGTCTGCTGCAATAGTTCCCACGGAGAACGCTGCTGCTGCTGTGATTGCTGGTGGTGGTGCTGAGGATGATGATGCAAAGCTGCATGTGCATGTGGATGCACTTGGTTCTCCCGGAGCCGTGGACGACGTATCGGTGGACTTCCCTGCTGTTGCATTTGGGGCTGCGAATGGAAAAACTTAAAGTTAATTCGCATATGCACTGGGAAAATTAATTTATTCAAAGAAGCTCACCTGTTGCGAATGCGTCTGAACGCGTGGCGAACGTCGCTGCTCCCAAACAGCAGGTGGCGACTGGCTTGGCATGCGTGCTGAGATGCGCCTGCGTTTCCTGGATGGACTATCGGACTTAATACCGTTGTTATTGTTGCCGTTATTATTGTTATTGCCACTTGAGCTACCTGCTGCACCACTCGTATGGGGATGATCATTACCAGAATTGTTGTTGTTGGTAATATTACCAGTGCTACTGTTGTTGTTGTTGTTGATTGGACAGTAAAATGGACTTGGTGTTTGAGTGTGGTTACTATTGCTATTCAAATTATTAATACTATTATTATTGCTATTGATATTTTGATTATTGTTGTTGGTATTATTATTATGATGGTAATTATGTTGCTGCTGTGGACTGATGATTCTGTTGTTGTTGTTGTTGATGTTGTTATTATTATTATTGCTGTTCCTTTCCATCATTCCATTAGTTCTTGTATCAATATGCAATTCTGAGTTTCTGGAGCTTCCATGGCTTCCATGACTTTCGAAATGCTAAAAACATAATTTTATTTTATTTTGATAGGTAATTAAATCGAAGAGGAGTTATTCAACGCCGCACAGTGGGCAACAATAGTCGCTTCGTTTTGGTGGTCAAAAATCCCTAACTTTTTAGCCAGTAAATTTTTTTTTTCTATTTATTACTTCATTTAAATATACCTTTTAACTTGTTAATGCATTCTTATTAAAATATATTTTATTTTAATTTAAAAAAATATTTTTAAATGGTTTATGTAGTCTTTTGTTTTTTATAAGAAAAAAAACTACACATACATATTTAAAATATCCAAAAAAATAAAAAAGCAGTTTTAAGTAAAAAAACAAATTTAAAAAAATTTACGAAAACAGTTTTAAGAAAGTGTTTACCCGTGGCCTGGGGTGGAATCGGCTAAGGTGATTTGTGATAAGTGATAGTCAAAATCTACACTTTCTGTCTGCGTAAGGTGATCATCACAGTGATAGCTAAAAACCAATCAGCAAAATATTGCGATAGTCATCTTCTCATGAAATTGACGTTTTATTTTCATTTGTGTGGCAATGTGACTAGAGTTACCACACGCATACAAAACATTATAAAAATTTCAACTTTTTTTCAATTTTAGTCACCAAATCATCAAAAACAATATTTCTTTTACCATATGAGTATAGTATACAACAATCGAAAATATATGGTTAAATTTAGAATTATTGCATTTATTCACTAAAAAATTCACAATTTCAATAAATTTATTTGAAAATATGACTACGGCAATAATGTTTTACACAAATGTCACTGACAAATCGAACACAGTTGAATCGAGTTGAATTGGTGGATGTGATCACCTTACGCATAAGGAAAAATCAATTTTATCACAAGTGATGATCAAAAATTTGACAATCATCTATCATCTTACGCGATTCCACCCCTGGTTAAAGTTATAATAGAAAGTTTGTATTACATGTTTTATATCTTCAGGCCACTTATCCAGAGTTTAACTATTTTGATGACATTTTCTGAGTAAAGATATAAAGGGACCTGATAATACCTATTACCAACGTCATAAGAAATAAGTTCTCGCTTGTCTTCTTTCTTAAAAATTTACATGTGTTGTTTAGGCAGAAACGTACTTCCTACACAATTTATGGTTATTTTCTGAAGCCTCTTCCGACAACTATCCAATTGGTAAAATATGAGAAATATTAATTCCTTTTACCATTTTCGTTTGTCGTAAAAACGACACGACAGAGAAAACGACAGAAAACGAATAATCGTGCCTGTTATTCTTTGTCGACTGTTACTTACGAAAGCATCAATAGCCATGTCTATTACCGTTATCGTTTGTCACTTACGACAGCTGTCGTTTTCTCTGTCGTGTCGTTTTTACGACAAATGACAACGGTAGGCATGATTTATATATTCTACATGGCGAAGAATTTTGTGCACTGTTGATGTTATACATTTTTTGGATAGTGATATTTAAGTTCGTCTAATGTGTCCTTGGCGTATTTTCCAAACTTTTGCGGATTTAGCTTTAATTCACTATTAATTAATTCAAAATGTTTCTAAATCTTAATTTTATATCACCTTTTATATTATATATCTGCGCAGATATTTCAAAGTTCTCAAAAAAAATAAATAATCAATATAGTAAAATTCTGCGAAGAAAACTCTCGCTAAATAAAATCTTTTGGCTCTAATTCCTAAAGTCGAATGCAGATGGATATTATTTTAAAGGTTTAAATGTAACAAATAATATACAGGGTGAGTCATGAGCAATGCGACAAAATGCTAGGGCGTGTAGGTTGCGTTGAGACAAAAAAAATCGTATGGGAGGGGGGGTCTATTCCCCTCCGTTTAGCCGGGAGGGGCAATTTTCGAAAAAACTGACTTAAAATGGGAAAAAAATTATTTAAAATCAACGGCTTCATTCACAATGCTGTGTGATACGTTTTTGAAAAGCCAATTACTTTTTCTTTCATTCTGTGTTTAAATAAATCTATTCTAAGAAACAGTTTTTGAAATATTAATTTTCAAAGTCAAAATTTTGAAAAAAAAAAATTGAAAAAAAAATTTCAAATTCATTTTTTTCAAAATTTTACGTAATTAAGTGCTAATTTTAATTTCAAAATTCAATGCTGTTATTAATTTTAAGTCTAAATAAGAAAACCGGATGCAAAAATTTTATGTCGTTCTCAAGAAATTAAAAAAAAACCAAAACCACCTTTTTCTAAGAAAAACATTTATTTTTATTGTAACGAAGCAATTTATTTATTTATTTAGCATTAATCTTAGTTTTTTTACTTTTTTTTTAATTGGAGTTTTATGAGAACGTAATAAAATTAAATAGTATTGGAATAACCCTGGATTAATATTATTTTCATTGATAACTTCTGAAAACTGACCTGTCAATATTTTTGCCTTGGCCTGCCCGCAGCCCATGGGTTCTACCTGTTATGGGGACAATAGGGACAATAAATCCACTATGCTTGGAGTGTCCCAATCTAGAGCATGTCGAGTACTTCGGGCGGAAAATTTACACCCGTACCACTTTACGCCTGTTCAGGAACTCACCTCAAACGACAAGTTATTGAGAACCGAATTTTGTAGAACATTACTACTTAGAAATGAAACCGAACAAAACTTTTTTAGAAGAATATTCTAAACGGATGAAGCACAGTTTACTAGGGATGGGGTTACTAACTTCCACAATTTACATTATTGGAGTAGCGCCAATCCACACAAAAAAAAACAAAACAAATCACAACACCGCTTTAGTTGTAATGTTTGGCTTGGTATTGTTGGACACACTGTGATCGGGCCCCGGTTTTTGAATTCCATTATTAATGGAGAATCATACCTGCAATTCCTACGAGACCTTTTACCCGATTTATTAGACAGCGTTCCATTGGTTATAGCAGATACTTTAATCTACCAACAAGATGGTGCTCCAGCACACTACAGCTTACAGGTGAGAAACTGGCTGGATGATCATTTTAGTGACCGTTGGATCGGAAGAAGGGGCCCCACGGAATGGCCGCCTAGGTGTATTTCCCCTAGATTTCTATGCATGGGGATTTATGAAGAATTATGTTTACGAAGTGGAAATAGTATCATTGGAACAACTGAAGGAACGAATTGAAGTCGCTGGAGTCAAATTGCAGGAAAATTTGTCAAGCATAAACTTATGTGAAGCCATTACAAGGAGATATAATCTATGCCTTCTAAACAATGGAGATCATATCGAGAATTTTTTATAAGTACTTCCAATAAAAAACATAGTAAAAATAAAAGGAATAAAAAAAACTAAAAAAACTAAGATTAATGCTTCTTAAATTGCTTCGTTACAATAAAAATAAATGTTTTTCTTAGAAAAAGGTGGTTTTGGTTTTTTTTTAATTTCTTGAGAACGACATAAAATTTTTGCATCCGGTTTTCTTATTTAGACTTAAAATTAATAACAACATTGAATTTTGAAATTAAAATTAGCACTTAATTACGTAAAATTTTGAAAAAAATGAATTTGAAATTTTTTTTTCAATTTTTTTTTTCAAAATTTTGACTTTGAAAATTAATATTTCAAAAACTGTTTCTTAGAATAGATTTATTTAAACACAGAATGAAAGAAAAAGTAATTGGCTTTTCAAAAACGTATCACACAGCATTGTGAATGAAGCCGTTGATTTTAAATAATTTTTTTCCCATTTTAAGTCAGTTTTTTCGAAAATTGCCCCTCCCGGCTAAACGGAGGGGAATAGACCCCCCCTCCCATACGATTTTTTTCTTGTCTCAACGCAACCTACACGCCCTAGCATTTTGTCGCATTGCTCATGACTCACCCTGTATATTTTCAATTCGAAAATAAATAAAAATTTACAAAATCGAACGGTACTAATTGCCTTAAATGTTTTTCTTTTTTTTTTGTGCATTTTAACAAACAATTCTAGTATTTGCGATCGTTTTCAAAACGGAGATATTTTAAGATAGCGGTTTCTAGCTGATGTTAAAAAACACACCATGCACCTGTATATAATTTAGTTCTAAGTTTGAGGGTTTTTGCTTATGACCTTCGCACACTCAACAAATAAAACAAATATTTGCTTTACTTATGAGTATTTGTCTATTGACCCATAATTAAAAATTGGTATTTTTTGGATACTACAAATTTGATTTTTGGCCACCAAATCGACGATTTTTGACCACTGCGCGCCGAGACAATAATTTATGTTGTGAATAGCGGTAACTTGGGATGGAATTCTTAAACAAATCAAAATTAATTCAATCAAAGAAATATGTATATTTAGATCTCGATAGAACTTCAAAAGTAATATAAGGAGCAAGTAGGTAATGACTTTAGTTAGAAACTCCTTTGGTTGGCATATTATTACTTGTTAAAAACTGATTAATAGTTTTAAAAAAATAAACAATAAAAAGACTGAGAATAGCCAAATTAAATATTATTAAGTGGAGTGTATATAAATGAAATTCAATTTTAAAGGTTTTGTGGCCTTAACTCCAAGTTTTGCGTTTCGCCCTAGTTAGATGGTGGGGTCATCAGCTAGATGACATCAAACATTCTCTAGTACGCATTAATTGTCGATGATTACCGACTGCTAAAACTGATTATGATAAAAATATATCTTTGGAACACCAACCAGTATGTGTTAACAAGCCATTAAAAATTAAAACCAATATGTTGTAAAGGGTTTTCCAATAAGAGATGTTATTTTGATATTCAAAGAAAAATGGCATTTTTTGAGATAAATGATCGGATGTTTATTTCATTATAAAGAGGAAGGTATGCCGTTAATAATGGAACACAACATCAGTCAAATGGCCGCCACGATCACGCTTTATGCAAAATACGGTGTAATGACGTTTGTGGAATGCCTAAATCCAAAGAACGACGAGGAATGGACAAACCTGGGTTTTCTTCAACACTTTGGGCTACAACAGCAATATTCTCAGTTGTTCTTGAGCGACGTGCACCGGTTTTATTCTTCACATCACTAACTTGTCACAAAAGCTCGAATTTGTCCACCAATTTCTGTATTGCGGTCCGACAAGGTGCTTCACGACGACCCAAAAATGTTTTAGTTTTACGAACCGTCCTGCAAATTTTCACCATTTTTATAGTGAATTTTAATAATTTCTTGTTGAAGCGTGTATCGTTCCATTTTTATTAATGGCGTAGTTTCTACTTGTCAAATGTCAAAAAATGACAGCTTCAAAAGTGACAGCTACCGATATAGCGGGCTATTCAAAATAACACCTCTTATCTTTATTATTTATATTGGTAACTTAAATAAAACTATATTCTTTAATAATTGATACCGCATTTAATATTTGATTGTCTAAAAATCGCTTTCATTAGTTGTCAATTGTTAGAGGATGATAACTATCATTAACATTGAATAGAGACAGGGCAAAATTAATTGTTATGCTTAAGTTCTCAAATCTGGTTCGTTTCTGTAGTCAATGAACTAATGAAGTCAGTGTGGACCTGTTAAACGGATTGGGTCGTTAGAATTTTGCACTGAATGACTTAACTATTGTACACAATATTATTCATGTAGTTATGTAAGTACTAGATTAGATTGCCGTTGATTACTTGAATAGCATTCATAGTACATTAATAAACTCAGTATCTTCATTCCTAGTTGGTTTATAGAATATGTTTATTCCATTATTTACCGCTATTTATAAAAATAAAAGAAAATAGTTTCACTTACCATATTATGTCTATCGAATAACCCTGAGCTGGTTGCGTTACCGCTGTTATTGTTAGCGTTGTTGCTGTTATTGGCGTTACCGTTGTTTCCAAGATTCATATTCATGAAATTACTTCCACCACCTATGCTACCACCATTGTGACGACGATGATCGACTTGCATCATCATTGGTGGCATATTACTATTCATCATATGACCACGACGATTTTGTTGATGATCTCCAACCATATTGTTGTTTGAATGGTTAATCATGTTCATACCAATATTATTGTTGTGATTGATACTATTTGAATGGCTTGGTCCTGCCGCTCTATTCAGTATCATTTGTTGAGATCTTTGATTATTACTATTACTAACAGGTACAAGTGAATTTGTATTATTATTTAAATTTATATTGTTTTTGTTATTGTGGTTGTTTAACATCGTTGATGAAGTGGCCGTTGTTGAATTAACAACAAGATTATTCGTTATAACATTTATTGTGTTGTTCAGGTTAATATTAATATTTATATGAGGTGAGAGCGGTTGTTGTTGTTGGTTTTGGTGATGTTGTTGCAATTGTTGGTGGAATTGTTGTTGGAATTGTTGATGCAATTCATGTCGGCATTGTTGTTGTTGTTGTTGGTGGAGAAATTGTGTTGAAGGCGCATGATGATTATTGATTGGAATTATGTCAGTACAAGAATTTACATTCACAACATCAGTAGTGTTACCAATAAAACCACTACCACTACTTGTTAATAGCGGGGAATTTTGTGTTGGTTGTGGATTGGTAAGGATTTTTTTCAATGTAGTTGTAGTTGTTGAATTTTTTATTGTTGGCAGTTTGGAAGCGGTAGTAGTAGCAGAAGTAGTAGTAGTAGATGTTGTTGAAAGATTTGTTAGCGGGGATATAATGGTTGTACTAGATGTTGGTGAATGTGCAGGATGATAATGATTATGATGGTTGGCAGGTGGTGAATTTGGCAAATTTGGTGAGGATGAGGAAGATAATGGTGACGATGATAGAGGCGGAGGATTTGGATTGTGATTGGGATATTGTATCGCGGTATGATGGTAATTATGGGGTGACAAAGGATTTTGATGGTGGAAATGAAGATTGTTGTGGTTGTGACTGTGGTTTTGGTGGTGGTTGGTGTGGTTGTGGAATAGATTTTCTTTGCTATTGGGACAACTTCCATTATTATTACTGTTATTGTTTAAATTATTATTACTGTTTGTTTGTACATCGCTGTTTACAGGGTATATTTTATATAATAAATATATAATAGAGTATGTAACAATTTTTATTGTTTATTATATTGTTTAATCAAATATGCAGTGGTTAAACAAACCCATAATGAAGAAGAAAGAAAAAACGAAAAAAGAAAAAATCAAGAATAAATGCCAAAATGCAATATTTATATGTATAAAAATATTAATTATGTATATTATATAATATATATGTATAGAAGGTATTAAAAATATTTACACACGCACACTAAGAACAATTACATTTCATTATTCCAAAAAAAGAAATAATAATTTTATATACTTAAGTTTCAACATATAATTATGTATTTTGTTTTATTTTGCTCAAAATAATGCACACTACGGACTGAGAAAACAACTATGCTGTTTTATGCTTGAATTTTTGTGTTTTTTATCTAATTTTGGATTTCCCTTGAAGCAATCCCCAAATACAAAACCCAATCTCACTCTTACAGGAAGCAGCTGAAAAGTAATATATTTAAAAAAATGGTTAACAACATTGACATAAAAACAAATTCTACAAAAGACGGACATTTTCAAGGGAAATTCAAACATATTTTTTGGTATATTTTTGTTGCAGTTTCTGTTTTACATTTTTAATTTATTTTCGAAAGAATGTGCTTGGAAAAATAAATTGTGGTGGCGTTTTTGATTTTTTTCAAACATTTTAGTGGTATTTTTTAAGAAATTATAAAGTTTAAGAACTGAGAGTCCGGTGTTTATTTGAATGAAACCTAAAGAACTGACCGTTGAGAGTTTTAAGTGTGTGAAACTACCAATATTTAATATTATAATACAAAGAGCAAAGGCAGATAGTTTTTTTGAATAAAGCATTTCACTTTAAGGAATTTTGTAGATCTGATATCTTCATTCTTCATTATTTTTTAAAATGAGAAATTAAAATCGTTAGTTGTTACGATGCAGTGATATAGCTAACAAGATATCAACAGCTCTTATTCCAATCTGATTTCCCAAAGAAATGATTGTATTTGGAGTATTTGCAGAGGTTTTGCTTTTGTGCATTATCGTACTAGTTTAGCTTAAAATACTGTCTGGCATTTCCCTTTTGGTCGTCACAGAACCTTTTAAATAGAATATTGGATATACCAAGTAATAACTGCCTTTCAACAAGGTGTTGTTGGTGAGCAGAAAGCAAATCCATAAAATGGCTATACTGGATGAAATTTCAGCACAATTCCTGAAATCTAATCACGTCCAGTTATTAAGGCACATCTGCCAAATCAGGACATTTCCCAGCTACTGGAACGACAGACTCATCGTTAAAGAGAAGTGATTTAAAGAAAAAAGAAATAATTGCCGTGCATGTTTATTATGTGTAGTAGTTTTTGGACTGGATAAAAGGAGTTACACCCGTGATACCTCGCTTTTTGGGGCTGGGCTAGGAATCTTTTTAAGCTAGTTTTACATGCCCAGTCAATGCCGGATTCTGCTTCTTGACGCAATATACATTTTTTTTGTAAATGCTTTTCGAGTAACGTGTCCATAGATTCTTTATTAATTGGATAATGATTTATACATATCATTTTTGTACGTCAATCTGCTACCGTTTTTTAAGTGATGAAGAAGATACAGATACATATATACAGGGTGATTCACCTAAGGTGTGCCAAGAAGTAAGATCGGATTGCCCCTCCCCCTGTTTAGGCGGGAGGGGCAATTTTCTAAAAAATTGACTTAAATCAAAAAAAAAAAATATTAAAAAACAAAGGTTCAATCTACACTGCCATATTATACCTTTTTGAAAAGCCAGAAATCTATTCTTATTTAATCTTTTTAAATAAAGTTGATTTAGTTTACTGTTTTTGAAAAATCAATTTTCAAACTCAAAATTTTGAAAAAAAATTAAAAATTTTTTTTTTAATTATTTTTTTTTTAATTTTATGTAATTAATTGTAATTTTTGTTTTTTAAATTCAATGCTGTTATTGGTCTTTAGTCAAAAACATGCTAAAATGTTCTGTAGATTCTGAGAAAATAGACAATAACAAATACCACTTTTTTCTAAGGAAATCTTTTTTTTTGTTACTACGTGACTAAATTCCTTGATTTGTTATAATTATTTTTAAAATATTCAGCATTTTATTGCTAATTACTAATTACTGGATTACCATCATTTTACCCTTTTTTCATTAACATCACTTGACAGTTGACCTGTCCTGTTTTTCATTGATAACACCTGAAAATTGACCTGTCAATGTTTTACTACGATGCGTCAATGTGTACTACCTGTTTTTTAACTAAAATTCAAAATTGTGCAACATGCTGCCAAATAAAAGTCAATACAAAATTAATAAATACATACCTATTTTTAATTTCAAAATCAACTGTTCAACACATAAAGATGTCAATCTAATCCCGAGAAGAATAAGTGGACTTGCACTTTTGCTACGGTTTAGCTGTCGGTCGAATTCGTCAAGCCCAAAGACTTTACGCCGAAAGATATTTCAATAGAAGGTGTCCGAGTAGTTCAATTTTTCAAAGAATACACCAACGTCTTCGAGAACACGGAGTGCTAGATTATCCGAGTGAGAGAAAGTTCATCTGCTGAAGGATTACCAATGGGTTGGGGTGGGTCGAAATTCTGCCGGGGTCAAAATTCTGCTTTTCAAAATCTTGTTTTACAAAATTCTGCTTATCAAAATTCTTTTAACATTTTGCAAACCTATTATTTTTTTTTTATTTGCAGAATTTTGATAATCAGAGGGTACTACTACTTAAGAGTTTAATATGAATGTAGCTTACTTATTTTGTAACAAGAAATTTTGTTAAAAAATACATAACTATTTGATTATTTTATGACCATAATTAATTTGTTGTTTTGTAAATAAAAGAACTGAATAGAAAACAAAAAGCTGAATTTTTGGCCAGAATTTCGAACAGCAGAATTTTGTCAACCAGAATGAAAAAAGATTTTTGAAAAGAAGAATTTTGAAACTAGAATTTCGACCCGCTCCCATTACCAATATTGAACGAATTTTGGATTTGGTCCGAAGTAATCCCTTCCTTAAAAAAAATTACTTACTTACTTAATAATTTTTAATCTTCGATTGTTTTATTATTTTTTTTTTTTGGTTTCAAGATTGTGGGCGAATTTTTTTTCTTCCTTATTATTTTTGTTACACAATTTTGAATTTTAGTTAAAAAGCAGGTACACATTGACGCAGCATATTACGGCCGTCACCGTAGTAAAACATTGACAGGTCAATTTTCAGGTGTTTGAAAAAAGGGTAAAATGAGGGTAATACAGTAATTAAAATAAAATGCTGAATATTTTAAAAATAATTATAAAAAGGTTAATCATTCAAATCAAGGAGTAATACAAAAAAAAAAGATTTCCCTAGAAAAAAGTGTTATTTGTTATTTTCGATTTTCTCAGAATCTACAATACTTAGCATTCGGTTTTCTATTTTTGACTAAAGACTAATAAAAGCATTGAATTTAAAAAAAAACAAAAATTATACTTAATTATATAAAATTAACTTTATTTAAAAAGAATGAAAGAGAATAGACTTCTGGCTTTTCAAAAAGATATAATATAGCATTGTAGGTTGAACCATCGCTTTTTTAATTTTTTTTTTTTCGATTTAAGTTATTCCCGCCTAAACGGAGGGAGATTGACCCCCCTCCAATACGATTTTTTTCTTGTCTCAGTTCAACCTACTCGCTCTATCTTTTTGGCACACCTTGGGTGAATCACCATGTATATAAAATAACAATTTGTGGTGGACTGGTGAGACAAGGGGCCACTATATTGATGTCTAAGACCTTGTTTAAGCTGCAAAACGCTTGCTGAATAAGATAAAGCAATAAACTTTAAAGCGAATACGCTTTCGATCGACTTGAAACAAAAAAAACATAAATGTATTTTTTGATCCTCCTGTTATAAAAAAAAATACAATGAAATTAAATAAACCTTTGATGAAGAATCTATTTTGTAGAAATCATTTTGCATGCTCAATTTAATTAAACTCACAGTTCTATATTCGAAATCATCAATATAAACACCAAACTTCTTACATCTCTTACTATAAACATTAAACTAAATTGCAGCTTTTAATAGAAATATAGAAAATATCAATGTGAAGGCAATATAACATTTCAAACGGAATATAAATTATGATTATTCTTTGTAATTGAAAGAAATCAAAGTGCAAATTTTAGATTTAATTTTATTACAAAATAAAAAATTATTTAAAAAAAAACATGCCAACATTGAGTTTTTTTTTCTTACCACATAGTTTAAAATCTAATTTATCACACTATAATAAATTACAATACTAAAATTATAAGAAATTGTATTCATTTTTTGATTGTTTTCAAAAACAGCGGCACTCACACATTGAGATAAAAGGATTCCATGGCGTTAACAAAAAAAAAATTGAAAAAATACATATATTTAAGAACTATTTATTTCAAATAATTACTTGTTTTTTGTGTTACCGAAAGCACAAACAATTTTATTAAAAATGCTCTTTTTACTTTAAAATATATATATAAGAACAAATTAAAAAAATGTAATTTAATATGAAACGCATTTAATTTTTAATCTAAGCCGCAGTGTGCAAAATGCAAAAATTATTACTGAAAAATTCAAGAAATAAGCTGATTTTTGATTAATGCAAAACACACATATTTTTGTGCCATCTGTTTCAATTTTTTTTAAAGATTAAAGTTTATAATTCGTTTGAATCAATTTATTTTTCTTTACAGAACATTACAATCTATGCATGGATAAAGAGGAAATTTTGTAAACTTTTTATTTTCCAGGTTGGTTAAAAACATTTTAAAATCGAAATAAATACCTTAACGAAATGAAAAAGAATAATAATTTATTTGTCTGCCGAGAGGTCTAAAGTTAAAACTGAACTATTTGTTTATCTTTTTTTTAAAGTGTAGGTGTTTAAATTTTATTTAGTTTTATTTACCTATAATAAATGTCTTCCCTTTAAAATGTATTGTAAGTCGAATGGGATACTCTGATTTATTTTATGAATATATATTTTATTATTTTTTGAAGACTAGAACTATACAGCCTTATTGTGAAGTTCACCCGGAATACATTTCGCCTGGCGAAAATCTGTTCCCCCGGAATTTTAAAAGCTATTGGAAATTCCGCCCGAACGATTTTTCAATTCGAACCAACAGTGACATTTCGGATAAGCGAGGCGTGTTTATGCACTTCTTAAAAGTAACATTAATTTACTCCGGAACAAATTGTGACAGTTTTGTTTTTCATTTCTAACAAAAAAACATCATTAATCTAGGTACCTACAATAAACCACAAAAAGAGCTACTTCGTTGATCCATGAAATGAAAAAAGTGAACTCTTCTGATCAATCCTGACAAAATCAAAGGAATATCTACGATATTTAAATATAAATACACATGTGTTTAGTAGCAAATTATATTTATTTAAAAGAAATATTGTTTCGTTTTCAAAAGTGCAGTCAAAACGAAGAGTTCTAAAAGGTAACAGTTCGGAGACAATTTTGAGGGATGATTTGGTGTTAAATGTTTTGAAACATTTCATGTGTTTGTGAAAATATTTCAATACATTTATGTTTTACAGATTTAAACAATAATACAAATTAGCGTTTTGTTATACTTGAGCTGACGAAAAATAAACAAATGTCTTGCAATTCACAACTTTTTCACTCGTTCGCCTTCAAAAAATAAGTGAACATTTTACCTGTCGATCGCATCGCATTTCGCCCGGAATAATTGATGACAATTAGGGGAATTTTTCGAACATTAATTGATTTCACCCGTAAATTCACAATTTTCGCCCGAAGATTCACAATAGGCGAAAAGTGAAATGTCAATTATTTCGGGGGTAATGTAGTTCGGGCGAACTTCACAATAAGGCTGATAGCCTTGAAAAGTACAACTATTATTTAATTGTTAAATTTTACACGCTTTCACAATATTATATCTGCTTTGTCAGAGACAGGTAGGGCATCATCATTTTCTAGGACACCATCTATCACAAGAATAAAGTGCATGTTCAGCCAAAAACCTGAAATGCAGTTATATTAAGCGTACTCCAAGTATAACGTACAAAAAGTTTTATCAAAATCGTAAGAAAAAAGTTTTATTTCGTTGCGACTTTTTCTATAAAAATGATCCACATTTCCACAAAAGTTGGACATTTTTGAAGGTAGTGCTACCTTTTTTTCGCAGTGCAACATTTATTTAAAACTGAATCATTATATAAAATATATTTGTATGAATTTTCGTGGCAGACTCACGCGGAGAGAAAATTATTTATAAGACAAAAAATTAATTATAAGACAAAAAGTTTTCGGCTGCTGAAGTCTTGACTCTTAGATAAATTTAAATATTTCAAACAAAGATTTTAATTTTTTAGTCTATAGCCACCGTCAAAAATTTATTTAATGAAAAACTTACACTTACATTGAACCTATTTCTAATTATATTTGTTTCGGGAGCCTACACTCCTAAATTATAAGAAAAATAAAAAAAATACAAGCGATTTGTCTTTGAAACCTTACCTACATACGTGCTAACCTTAATCCCGTCCTACATTTAATTTATTAATTTTAAATTAGAAAACAAAAATTATTTGGCAAAATTTAAGTTTTTTCTTTCTTTTTTGATTTTCCAGATGAATAAAATGTAACCATGGTTCTAAGTTTTACTTACACAAATCAAGCGTTGTTTTTTTGTTGTTGGCTAAAATACTATACACACAAAAAGTGAGACCCAAAGATTATTTATTAAACCAAAATCAAAAAGCTATAAAACGGAAAACTTATTCCAACAAAAATACTTTTTATTTTTTTTGTTAGCTGATGCATCTTGAATGTGTTTTCATCACAGCCAAAGAAATATATATTTATTAACAGAATACATTGCAATATAAAATTATATATGGAAGTATGTACGAGTAAGTATATATAAATATAATAATTAAATTTATAGTAAAACATTAAAAGCAAAGGTAAAATGTGTTTTCTATATAATGTAGGTAATTTTTTAATGTTTAAAAATGCTTGCTTTTAACTAACCCTTTTTATTTTAGTTTTTTGATGCAAAATTACCTTACAAAATTAAAAGTTATATTCAAATGTGTTAATTTAATGTAATTAAATTTATATTTTTGTATATTTTATGAAAATTAATGCACACAAAAAAATATAATTATTTTAAATGTAGGACAGAGGGTGTTCCATTTCTTGTAAATATTTTTAATAAGATTGAGATTAAGAAAACTTGGGCGTCGAAATGAACAAATGCAAAGACACCAGTATTTCTTAATAGTTATGGAACAATCTGAATCCGGAAAGCTTGCCAAAGGTTTCTGATGTCAATCTGGCAAAGTCCACAATCAGATACTTAGATAAGTGGGATAGTTGTGGCCCCAGTCGAGATCATTAACATCGTCGAAGAAAAAGACGATAAAATTGTTTCTTTAATAATGGATTTAATACTAAATAAAGCATACTATATGTATACTAATAAGTTAAATAGTATGTACCAAATAAGGCAATATTTAAAAAAAATTCAAAATTATTTTAAAAACTATGATTTGTTTTAACATTTTCTTTACAAAAAGTGAAATTTACTTTCAGTTCAAGTAAAGGTCAAATTGCTATAACAGTATGTAACTGTATTGTTATCTGCACTGCACCCAACCCACAACAAAGAATCTTGCTTTGTTTTTAGGTTTTATGCAAATCACCCTGTATAAAAGCAATCATAAAACTTTTGACACGCATTTTATGTGTTATGCTTTTACCGCGACGAGTATTTTTGTTTTGTAAAATTGATTTTTTAAGCATGCATCCACCCAAATTGAAAGAAACTAAAAATACAGAAAAACAATGAAACTATACACAAGAATACGGAATATAAATACGCAGGACAACACGAAGCTGAATGCAGAGATACCCAACGTTGAATACAATAGACACAAATAAGTATTTGATTTAAAGTGTTCTTTTATTTTTGGTTTCTGTTGTTTTTATTGATGCTTGTGTGCAGAAAAAGATATGTTGGTTTAAAAAAAATTAATGAATATTATTACTATAGCGAGCATCTATAGCAATTAACAACAGTCATTATGACTAAAATCTTTTTGAAAAAAAGATATAGGTATTTAATAATATGATAAAAAAAAACTATTCCATCAACCAGGAAAGTAGAGTATAGAAAATTCAAAGAATGATGAGTGAAATCAAAGGTAAGCTATATTTTTATTGTCCCATTTACATGAATGTCAAGCTGCCATAATTATTTAAAGTTCCTTTATTGTCGCATATAATCTTGCATTCTAACAAAAAAAAAATGGAATACAAAATAGCATTGTCCCATCTGTTCTTGTCGAATAACAAAGCGCATAGCATGGGTTGGTAGTGTAAGATACTATACAAAGCTTATTGGACCACCAATTCCTTAGTCATTTCTAACACGCCATAGTTGAATAGAAGAAAGCCGCTTTTCAAGTTATAGTAATAACAAAAATGAAACCGCTTTTTTCCGAAAAATCAAAATATATCTTCTTTTTTTTAAAGGTATTTTCAGAGCAACGAAATATTATAAAAATAAAAAACAAAACATTGAGAAACGTTTGAGAAACATTTATTTAAATAATAAAACAATTCTGATATGTTTCTTAATTGTTTTTATAATGCTTCTTTACCTAGGTCCAAAGAAACATTCCAAGAAAAATTGTAAACCATTCTTAAGTGTTTTCAATTTGTTTAAAAAAAATCAGAAACATTTCATAAATGTTTCTTTTAATGTAGACGCTCGTGTGGACGCATGAAAAAACATTTTTTAAATGTTTCTTGTTTCCCCTTTTTGTCACCCATGTGAAATTTTCAGATTTTCACAACAAAAAGCACTTAACTTATTTCTGTTTGCGAAACATTGAATGTTTCCAATCGCAAATGGGAAACAGAGAAACATTGGAGAAACATTTCGGAAATGTTTATCAAACGTCCATACCAAAAATACATTATAACTTTTAGCCATAAATTGTGTACATTTTGAAATCATGAAACATTTTTCCCATAAAAAAAAGAAATGAGAGGTGTTTTTTTAAGTTTTTACGGGCATTTTTATGCGATTTGTTGAGATTTGCTATACCAAAACTCATAAACGCGCGAATAGTTGCATAAGTTAGTGAGACGGTATGGTCTGAAACGACGGGAATATGGGATATCATTTAAGTTTTGAAGAAAGATAAGTTCAGATGAAGAACAAAGAGTTCGTAATAGAAAGAACATAATGTCCTGAAAAGCACGGTTGCAGTAAAATTTGTGTATCTCAACACCTCAAACCCATGGCTTTATTGCAAGTGTCGTGCTTCTATCTATAAACGACTTTTGTAACATAGTATGTAGATGTAGCCTACAAATTTTGCATTTCGATAACATGCGGTAACAACCCCAGTTTTGAAATCAAGCAAAGGATCACTCTAGCTGATCACTGTCTTTTTGGGCTAAGAAAATAATTACGTATAGATAACAAAGCCTTACGGGTTTCAATGACGAGATTTATAGGTACGGTGACATATTGTAGCTAGATGAATTGTTATTGTGGGGACATGTAATGGGCAACAATGCTCCAGCTCGTACGATTTCGAAGCAACACCGGTGGAAGTTAGCAGAAGAGAAAGGAACTTATTTAAATACAGATACGTAATAAAAAATCATGTTTTCAGGACAGTTTCTTTTTGGAACACCCTTTAATAATAATATATAAATAAAAAGCTAAAATAATAACAAGATTACATTTTTCTTTGCAGTGCATTAATTTCCAAAAAAAAAGCATTTTAAAAATCAATATAGAAATTAAATAAATAATTATAAGAGAAACACATAACAGCAGCAAACCTACTACAACTAAAACTTTTTTTTGTTTAAAATATTAGTGGTTAGTATATATATATTTGTTTTTTTCTTATAAAAAAAATATATTTAAAGAAAATACTATACAAATTATTGCAAAATTCTCAACAAATTGTGACAGATAAACAAATACATTCTTGAGTTCAACATTTAGGCTCCTCTAGTAGTTTAATATAAATATATATATATATATAAAAATGAGTATTAAACGAACACGAAAAAGAGAAACAAAATTAAATATTTATGTAAGAAACCAATAAAAATGAAAACACCGTTTCTTTGTCTAATTCGTTAAAATTTGATCAAAACAATATAATTTATTAAACAAAACATTAACTAAAATAAATTACAAACAAATATGAGTGCACTAAGGAAGTAGAAAATTAAAATATTATAAATCACGTTATTTTTTACTAGTTTAATTTTTTAATATCATTTTTTTTAAGTGGATGGAGTTAATTTTAATGAATTAAAAATTTCATACTTTTGAAGCAATAGTAATACGAAAAACGTATGTATGTATTAAAAATGTATATATTACGATGGTGCCAATTATAAATAAAATATAAACCAACAAAAATAAACGTTGAAAAGAAATAAAATGTGAAACAAATGAGAGTAATAAAAAGTACGAAACAAATTAAGGAGCAACGTACGATTAAATTAATATTAATTTAATTTATTATTATTATTATTGTTTTTTTTTTATTAATTACAAAATTCACCCTTTAACCTAAAGCAATTGTTTTTTTTTTATTTTTAGATTTTTTTGTACTCTTTTTTTTTTTTTAATTTAGTTAGAAGGAATTGAAAGGATGGAAAGCATTTTGTGGAAGATGTGCTACAATTTAATTTGTTATTTTTCTCTGAGTTGAGGTTGAGGGATTTATTTTTAGGGGGAATGGTTTTGGTGGTAATGGTGATGGAAATAAGGGATATTTTTCTAAGGTTCATATATCAGATTTTAATATTTAATAACATTTTTTTTTTATTTTTTGGTGTGTGTATGTATAT
Organism: Baccha elongata; assembly: GCA_951217065.1. Classification (NCBI taxonomy): domain Eukaryota; kingdom Metazoa; phylum Arthropoda; class Insecta; order Diptera; family Syrphidae; genus Baccha; species Baccha elongata. Next base: position 54,170,461 of record OX578272.1, on the reverse strand, counting down.
ATTTAAGGAGGCGAAAAAAAAATATAGATCGATAAACAAAACTCTTACCCAAGTGAATTCCAAGGATCCATGTCCTTATACCACTGACCATGATTGTGATTATTATTCCTTTGAGAATGATGTGGATGGGGAGAGAAAAGCATACGTCCGCGATGATTTCGTGCTGGAGCATTCCTAGAGAACGGGCGTCTGGATGATCCGGGATGATTTGGATTAAGCATTTTGTTGGTCTGTTGTATAAGGGTGGCGACGACCGCGGCGTTGTTAGAGAAATTGTTATTCTGAAGGGTTGTTGTTTGCTATTTTATGATGGCGTTGCTATATTTTCGTTGGATTTTTTTTTTTTTTTTTTTAATTTTGAAAAAGATGTTTTGCTGTGGTGAGGTCTTTATCTACTTCCTACACTCCTACTTGGGAGATAGGTTTTTAAGATGGAACTATGATATAAGAGATTTTTTTTTATTTGAATTCAATACAAGAATTAAAATTAAGTCTTACTTACCCCTGTAGAAAATATGTGTATTCAATCAATCCTTCGAAATAATATTGGAAGTTGCTTCACTGGCAAAGTTGTATTTTTGGTATAATGAAATCAACTGAAAATAGCAAACATCAAACGTTAAATAAGTGTCAGTTCAGTAATTCAAAATAAAAATTAAAACTAAAAGTTGTTCGGCGAATAAATATTTTTTCTTTCAAAATTAATTACAATGCTGCTCCAGTGATGAATTGATTTGCGCACTTATATTTTGCATTCAAAGCATATCCGATCATCATATTCTTTGCAATGTAAGTAAAAAATGTGTGGGAAATTTAATTTTTAGTTAAATAAAACCTTAAATTTCCCTGAAGAAGTTGGAAAAAGTCCAAAGAAACGTAAGAAAAAGAATGAAATAGTTCCTTATTTGCATATATGTATACTGATTTTTGAGACCGTCCTTATTAACATTCATAAAAATAATAAAAAAAGGCCACTTCAATTACATTTTTTAAATTGAATTTCAGTCGTGTTTACAGTAATTTTATTAATATTATATTATTAATAATTATTAGACGTCAATTTTTAAAACATTTCAACAATTTTGAATGGGTTAATAAATAATCAATATTTCTACAACATTTCCGTCATATTTCATTTATTTGTAGGGCTTATTTAATACCGTTTATCAATAAAAACCAGCTGTTTTATTTAAAAAAAAAAGGATTTCAAAATAAAAAGGAATTTCGAAAATAGTGATTGCGTGATACCATCGTATCATTGAGTTTATACACATATAGGAAATCATGTGTAAGTTTCAAATACTGCTCGTAGGATTTCGTTACTATCGACTTCTTTTTTTTTACTTTTGTAACAATTGTTCTTGAGTTAAAAGGCAAGACAAATAAAGGAAAACAAATACAGAATTATGCAGAAGAATTTTTTCGGTTTGATTGATTTTCGTTACAGGGAATTAGGTTAATAATAATTACTCGATATGCTAATTTAGCGATCGGTGAGTTTGAAACTATTTTGATTCCTCTATGTGTATAAACTCAATGATCGTACCCAACATTTAAGCATACCTATTCATATTCATTGCTGTTTTCTTGTATATTTCCAAAACTTATTTTTCATGCATCTCCTCCCCAGCTTACCTTTTCTCTTTTTTTGTTTGTATTTATATGCGTTTAGAACACTATAGCTTACATTTCAGGTACACGTAACAGGATTATGATGACCATGATGCACTCAAACATCTCAAACATAAAAATATCAAAAACTTACTATACCTTTTTATGTAAGTTGAAAACTATTGAACAAAAAAATTGTTATAAAATTTTAATAATTTTGTCATATAAAACTTTCGTATGATGTAATTTCCATCTTCGTGACCTTTTAAAATATAATTATTGAAAACCTATTTTGCGTTAGGTCAGTTTTTTTTATAATACTTTTTCTATTATAAATGCGACTTTTCGACTATGTCTAAAATTTGAAAAACATCCAAGTTCAGCAATACAAAAATTAAATTTTTTTTATACAATATACATATTAAAAAAATATCATTACTCGTATAAAACCAGTTTAGTTAGTAGGTTTAAGAAAAAAAATAATTTTAATTTGCAATATGCTTCGTCCGTTGCTATTTTTGTATGCATGTGTCTATAAGATAATATGATCTTCTAATTAAAGTTTGATGAAACATATTGGATTTATTAAGATGATAAAGAAAACAATCAAACTTGCCGCTTCCGCGAATTTAATTTTCTTTCAATAATTTTCAAACTTTAATCAGCTTATATAAATGATATAAAATGTATGAGAAAGCTGTGCAGTTCCACGCAAAAAACGAGACGTACGACACATTTTGACATCTGTTACAGCTCCAGCTCTAGTTACACTTGCAACTATCTATTGTGTTCAGCCAGTTAAAGGGTAAATTAAGTAATTGTGAAAAAAAAAACATTTTGATATATTCCCTTACAATATCTATCATTCGAAGTATTCAAGGTTTAAAAAAAAGTTTAGAAAAGTAGGTTTAATCATTGTATATACATTTCTATAGTATTTTCATGTTGAATAATCGGTGCAGTGCAATAACACCCGCGGCAATAACCCCTGCAGGGGTTATTTCCCAAACGAAAAGGAAATAACCCCTGCAGGGGTTATTTCCTTTTTAATGTGGCAATAAAAACCGTAGGTCTTATTTCCTTTTACTTGTGGGGATTATTTCCAATTTCAAATGGAAATAAAGCCCACCATAGAAAACCTAATAAACCCAAACAAATTTTACAAAATAACCATATTCGCTTTATTTTAAAGAAAATGAAAAATTACTAAAACATCTTTTTTTTTGATACAGTGAGGTATGTTAGGGGGGGCATGCTGCCCCCCTGCAACCCCCCTGCTTGGACACACTATAGGATTTGGGGTGGGTGCGAGGTGGGGTGGGTGCGAGGTTGGGTGTATGCAAAGTTTCTGTTGTATTTAAAGATGCCCAAGCATCATTACAAAAACGAACCTAGGTATTCAAATTGGCAATTACACCCGCAGGTGTAAATGCCTTTTTGTTGCAGGGGTTATTACCACATTAAAAAGGAAATAACCCCTGCAGGGGTTATTTCCTTTTCGTTTGGGAAACAACCCCTGCAGGGGTTATTGCCGCGGGTGTTATTGCACTGCACCTGAATAATCACCGCCTGGCCATCTTAAGAAACTTGTGAATAACTCATTTTTAGGTTCGTGCATTTACTAGGTGTCTATTCTGTTACCCTAACAACAGTCGTAAACATACATGATTTTTGTTTTGTTTACGACTCTTGTCAAAGAAATTAGGATTTTAAAGCCAATAAAATACATTAAATATTGTTAATTTGTTTTGTTGACGACTATTGTTAGGGTAACAGAATAGACACTTAGTAAATGTAAGAACCTCCAAATGTGCGGTTCACAACTTTCTTTAGATGGCGCTGCTCCATGATTGTACCATTGTATATAAATTTCTATAGTACAACCATGGAGCAGCGCCATCTAAAGAAAGTTGTTAACTGCACATTTGGAGGTTCTTACATTTACTAAGTGTCTATTCTGTTACCCTAACAATAGCCGTCTACGAAACAAATTAATAATATATAATGTATTTTATTGGCTCTAAAATCCATATTTCCTTGACAAGAGTCGTAAACAAAACAAAAATAATATATGTTTACGACTGTTGTCAGGGTTACAGAATAGACAACTATTAAATGCATGAACCTAAAAATGTGTTTATCACACGTTTCTCAAGATGGCCAGGCGGTGATTATTCAGCATGAAAATACTATAGAAATGTATACACAATGATTGTACTATAGAAATTTATATACAATGGTTTAATCAACATTTTCAAAGTAAAATTTTAGCCAGATTATCGCCACGCACTGTGGAAGAGCTTCAATTTTTATAAAGTTCTTATTTTCCTTAAATTCATATTTCTTGTTTGAGTGTGACACTCATTTTTACAAAAGACCATATTTTATCAATATCACAGTTTAGAAACATTACTTTATATGGTAAGATTAGCCAAAAAAACAAAACGTCATCAAATTTATTGACATTAGCAGATAGAAGAAAAATCTCTTTTTGTATGAAGCCTGTTATGTCAGCTAAATTCAATGATAATAATTCGACCTTAATTTAAATTCAATATAATGTACTTCAATTTTTATACATGACTTGGCAAATTTTGATTCAAAAAGAACCTTACTGTTACAAAATGACATGATGTCTACATTATATTTTCCAAACTAATTTAAAACCATTAGTCAAGGTAGTGATCGTTTCATGTTTAAAAAGTGTTTCCATGTTTTGTAACAAAAGGTCTTCAGTTCGAAATAGGTACATATATAAACAAAAAGGTATACATGATGCATGTCTATGATGGATGAAGATGTAAACGTTTATAGAGCATTTACATAGACTATTTATGCCCAGACAATTATAATATAATTTGTTCAGTCAAAATGTAGGGGATCATGATGTTATTTTGTGTTAAGACATTTCTTTTTAAGCCCAACAAATTAAAAATCATTTATACCTAAGACTTGTAGGGTGAAACACCTGATTAGTGGCATCTCAAGAATTTTAGATTTATCTGTGATGTGAATGTTGAAATGATAGCAACGATGCTTCGTTCTCGCTCGACGAGTCTTCGAATCTACTCCTGATGGTGAACGCAGCAGAGGAACACAGCGGAGAACGACCTCAACCAGTTTGGAGTCCGTAACTCTATGCAGCTGACCTGAAAGGTCTTGTTGGTCGATGCCCTAGTCCATAACCAACCAGCCAACAATAAACAACAGATAAAGAAATGCACGACTTAATCACACCAGTGGGCACACATACTTGCTTTTGCGATTGAATGAACATCAAATGCACGACTGGGTTGCACGAATTTGCTCTTGCAGCAAACTATGGGACTATCAAAATTTAAATTCATTACATTCTGAAGACAGTTAAAAAAATATATAAAATTGGCCTAAACGGTTGTTTAGCAAAAAAAAATCTGAATACCATCTTGTGATAAATGTCAAGTTTAAAATCTGTACCGAATTTAAAAGGGATCGACTCAGCCGTTATCAAGCTTTGGCCAAATTTGTAAAAACATATATATGGCAGGTATCCGTTATAGCCGTGCTAAAACAAAACAGCTGGTCTGCAGAAAGGTAGTTGAAATCCCTTGAACACGCGCCAGGTACTGTTTAATAAGAAAACTGTTGAAACTGTTGCCACACGACGCACGGGACATATAAAGGGTATGTCCAGGAGCGGTACAGAACTATTTCGCGTACCCTAAATTAGGTGCCTTTAAATTTAGACAGACTCTTAAGTTAATCACTTTTCCAGAATTCTAATTCTTATAATTATTTAAATATAATTACTGCGTTATCTGGTTCTGACATTAAATATATGATACTTCTCTTATTTTAAAACCTTGTCAAGATATTTTTTATTGGAACTTCATTTGATATATAACCCTGTATAAATCAATGTCATTACCTATGGATAGTGTTTGCGATATGTCTTGATCTTGATTTGTGGTTTCAGTAATAGTAAACGCAGATACTAATATTTCCTTTCAAAAGAACTGCTATTAACGACTTTCAATGTCATTTTTATACATTTTCCAAAGGTTAAAGATTTGTTTTTGTTCTACTTCATTCAAATTATTTAAGTAGGAATTTCGCTTAATACATATATCTGTATTTTACATAAAGATATTTAAAACTACAATATAAAATAATAAGTTGACGTGCAAATTAAGAAAGAGACCTCGACTTCCCTGCCATGCACATTGAAATGTTTAGGTAAGTTAAGTTACGACTTTCAAGTGGCATAATTATGTAATTCGACTCTGATCTGAATTTGAAGTTTTGTAGTGTTGCATTCGCTGTCGGTCATTATTTTTATAAATTCGAAAAGAAATCTTTTTTTTTTTTTTTTTTAATATTGCAATGAAGATTTTTAACAATTTATATATTTCGAATTGGTTTTTGATATTTGTTCGAGAATGTTCCTCAATTAGAATAAACTACTAGTATGGGACATTAGTTGAAAGACTGTGCTTTAATTCTTAGGACTTAAGGAGTCCACAAAAATTTTCACTAAAAAGAGATGTACTTAATCAAGATAAATGATACTCGCTATAACAAGTGCTACTGAAAAAAAAAACAGGCGGTTGATTTGAATTCCAAAACTCTAGCGTGAGAGTCCGACACTCTGACTTCAATACAAAACTGAAAATGTGGGATAACTTCTATTAGTTGATTTTATCAATGCCTCAAAACAGTGTTCGATTTACTTCGAATTCAATAATTTAGCCACAAGAATTTAAGCAAGTATGTTGTCATCTGTCTTTTTACTTCTTTTTTATTTTGTGCGTGCATCAATATTTCTTTTGCTTTAAAATAGAAGAAGAATGATGTTCTACAAACAAAAATTATATCAATCGATTCTATTATTAGCACAACAACAAACAAATCCAAATCCTTAAAGTATGCAGTTTTTTTTATTTATTTATTAAATGTTGCAGTAGAAACTAAAAATAAAATATTTAAAAAATACAGCAGCACACAGCCCTATATAATTGAAACACAGCACAATAGCATTTTCTGTTTGCTTTCAAATAAATATCTTTTTTATTAATTTTTTTAGAAAAAGTCTACAAAAAAAGATTACATATACATATATTTTAATAAATGAATTATGTTTAATATTTTAAATAAAATTATTTGCATAGTGAAACATTTAGAAAAACAAATGCAGGTTACAAAATGAGATTAAGTGAGACAATATATTATTTTTATGTTTATTTTTTTTTATACTGGAATATAAATTTGAAATAATATTTATAATATTCTTTTTGTTAAATATATCAGCTAATATAAATTTAAAGCCATGCAGTAGAATAAGAGCGTTTTTATGGATATATATATTTTTTTAATGTCGCTGGATTGATGGCGATTTAGAGTTTTAATTTGTAATGTAATTTAATAATGTGTTTAACAACATAATTAGTCTAGAATTTATTTTTTTTTATATAAAACATACATTGAAGGAAACGCTATAACCAAAAAAGCTAACATTTATTTTGTTGCAATTTCATAAATTTTACGAAAATGTTTTACATTTGTATTATTTTTGTCGTTCTAAGATAATGTAAGTAAACAATAGTAAAATGCAATGTGAAAATGTACACAGTAAGCCAACATACAGTTTTATTTTTTTAATAAGTAAATAAGTAAATATAAATAAATAAAAATTACAATTATATTACTAAATTTATAAAACAAAATTTATACAAAATGTAACATACAATTAAAATGCAGATGCATACAAACTATTTTTGTTAAATTTAGTTTAAAATATGTTGCATATTTAATTAAATACAATTTTTAATTAAGATGTATTAATTTGTTTTTTATAACAAATCGGTTGTATCTAAAACGTGTTGAAATCAACATAAACAATAATTATATAAAATATTATTAAACTTAAGAACTATTTTTTTTTATTTTGCTAGATTTATACAGTTGTAATGTAGAATATGAGAGCATGTGTTTATATTTTTTTATCACAAATAAAATACCAAACCACCATACATTATCTAAAATTAAAAAAAACCAGAAAACAAAAATACATTATAATTATGAAGATATTATATTAATTAATTTATGTATGAAAAATGAAGAAATGATACTATTTTTTTTGTTAAGTAATAATAATGTGCAAAATTATACATATGTATGTGATTTTTTTTAGTTTTAAATAATTAAAAAAAAAAAAAATTTGTATATTACTCAAAAACAAACACAATCAAAAATGCATTTTCAAATATTTACTTCTAGAGAGTAAAATAAGAATAAAGGAACAAGTAGTAACATACATTTATAAATGGAAGAGAAAACACAACATACATACTGTGAACATTCATAATTAAAAAGACAAAAAATTTGTAGTGCTAATAAGGATAAATAGAATTGGATGTATCTTAAAAAAGTAGAATTGGGTAGTGTTTTTTTTATACTTTATGAAAATCAATGTATTTTATTGATTTTCATAAAGTTTCGAGAACAATAATCATTAAAGTATCTAGGTTTCTTTTTGTTAATTCTACCAAAATAAAGAATTAAGTTAAAGGTTATTTATTGACTCGTACTTGTGCTTACAGAATATAAATTTTATTTATTTAACAATCAAACAGTTGTTTCGTTTGACTTAGTACTACACGCTTAAATATTAACTGCTGTTTTCAATTCAAATGAATTATTTTTGTTAAACTCAGTTACTTTATAAAGAAAGGAAGTATTATGGTTATGGTAATTGTTTAATGTAATTCGTTATTGATTATATCTTTTATAGAAAATTTCAATAGACTTGGTCTGTATTTTTAGCAAGATTTACTCTAATTTCTACAAAGGAAACGAATACAGTTCCAATGAAATATATGTATTTATTTACATACAATCAGTAAAGAAAATAAGGTTATTCGGAGTATACTACTATCAAGTGACAACTGAGATGTTGAAAGAACGAATGTTGTTCTGGTGTTAGAAAAGTTTCTTTTGGTGTTGACGCTTGACGCTTTTATGCCTCATTTTGTCATTCACGTAACATTTTTATATTTAAACTGTGTCATTGGCGGAACATTGAAAGTTTCTCATCGCGAATGGGAAACAGAAAAACATTTAAAAAAACATTTCGGAAATGTTTATTACTCGTCCAAGCCAAAAAAGCAATATAAAAACATTTCAGAAATGTTTTCGTGTTTAAATAAATGATTCTGAAATGTTTTTGGAATGTTTCTTTATAATTTCTGACTATAATTTCTCATTAACTTTCTTTTCTTTTTACTTAGCAAGTTTTATGAATTGATGAAAGTGTTCATAAGCATTAACTTCATTTTATTTCAAAAATGCTTATCTCATTAAGGCAATGTAACATCGAAAACATTTTTGAATATAATTATTATGTAGACAAGTAATTTCAGTATTTTTTAAAGAAAAATAGGTAATAAAAAACAAATATTAAATAACACTTCATAATTAGTCATCTTTCCTTTCGGTGTTTAAAGTCAATAAATAATTCGATGTTGAGAGAAGTCGATGTCATACCTCATACCATATTATTATGACAAAATTAACTCACTCACAAAACACACACAATTCTATAACGCACTTATTTCATAAAATTCTCTAATAATGTATAATTTACCATCGAAATTATGCAATTAAAGTATTTTATTTGGAAATAAATTGACAAAATTCAAATACAACTTTACTGACAAATGAATTGTTGACATCTAAAATGAACTGTGTGTCACTAAAGTTGCAAGGAGATTTATAAGAGAATAATTTTTAATCATGAAGAGGAAACACATCCGTAAAGAGATTACGGATAATTCTGTTCTAGTCACGATTTTTTTTAAGAAGGACAAGTTTTGGGCTTAAATGTTTTATTTTTGGACAAAATAATTCAGTTAAAATCACACGAAGTCCTAAATATGGATTAATTAGTTAAGTTCCTGACGTAGAGCAGAAATATGTACATACCTATATGTATTGTATTTGTCACAACGATCTGAATAAAACAAAAAAATTTCTCACTAAAACTCACTTTTCTTTAACATCACTTACTCAATGCAGTTTATAGATAAAAAAAATATTACACAGCATTCCACAAAAAAACTTATTTTTATATATCTAGACATTGAATAATTAATTGCAGTCTATTTCAGCAGGTTTTTTAATAATTGAAAATGCAAATAACTTTGGATAAAAATGTAAATCTAATAACATTGGGATTCTCGTTACTTACGTATTCAATTTTCCGTTAATTATTTTTTTTTTTTTGCATAATTTTCCAAGCTGATACTAATGACTTCATTTATCACACAAATATTATCGTGTCGTCGTCATACAGCTACAATACTCTAAACTTGTAATTTGTATATTTTTAGCATCATTTGTTTGTATCTCATGATGTAATAATAAATTGTACACAGCACGTTATTTTTTTAAGAACACTTTCAATCGTCACTGAGTTAGATTGAGTTTAACTAACACTCAACTTGTTTTCCTTACTTAAAAAAAAAAAAGTTCAATGATAAATGGACGTATGGGGAATTTTCAACTACGAACAACAAAGTATGTATGTCATCAACATGTATAGTAATATGAATTTATGTACATATTTCACTTTCATCAAGGAATATTACATATTTATTTTGTATCGTTTTACTTTTTTTCGTGAATATCTTTATTTTGTTTTTCTTTATTCTGATCGAAAGTTAAGAAGAAACGAGAGCCGAATCCATCCGGTTTGGGAATTTAAATTCAACAAACTGAATACTGAACCGATGCGATGATGAGACGACCGGTATGGAGTAGGTTCGAGCTCTGAGCTGAGGTGTAGAGTTCAAGAAAAAATAGTCCTACTCGGTTATTTTGTGGGTTTTTTTTTCTTTTTCTTTTTTGAATTTTACTGCATAATTTTTTTTGTGTGAAACAACTTTCCCTTGTTCGGCAGGCTGCTGTTAAAGTAGATATATTTCTTTATTTTTCGACAGCAGACAGAAGGACACATTGCGTTTTTTTGTGGCTAAAATCAGAAAATAGAATTCTGTTACGATTTGAATCTTTTTTTTTCGTTTTTTATTTATGTTGAGAAAGAATTTAATCGAAAACAGTGAAGTTATGTGTCTATTCGCTTATTCGAAGTGTGATTTTTCGAGACTTACCCGATCTCAAAGTGAACGTATTTACAAAACCGCAACTGAATTTGTTTATTTGTTTGGGAAGTAGGTTTAATGAAATGGTTCAGCGGCAGACAAATCTTGAGCAGGACGACACAGGCACTCTGTATTTCGTTTCTAAAGGCATAAAGCAAATATATATATATATATTTTTTTTAATATAAAAATAAAATAAACATAATTTATTCGTTTGCGAAAAATTAAATTTTTGGATCGAATATCAGAAAGAAAAACAGAGTAGATAGTTGTCGCTGATAATGTTTTTAAACCCCGGTTTTTCTTAGACTGTGTTTAAGTAATGTAATTTAAATAGGACAAACTCGAGTTCTTCTTAAAAACACCTTAAGCATTGTCTATGAATATGCCCCATTTTATTTTATTTTAGATTACATAAGTAATAGAATTAAAAACATATATAAAATAACTAATAGGGAAGTTACTCCAACAAGAACTAGTATGTAGTGTAGGTGTAGGAACAAGTTGTACCTTTTATGTTTAATATTTCTTTAAGACATGTACTTAACTAAAAACACAGTTCGAATTTTGCCACATTTTTTAACATTTTGTACCATAGTATGGTGCTGACTATTGAATGTACCTTTATGTATTTTTTTTTATTTCGAAGATGGAAGACGAAAATGGGAGCACAGTCGTACTTACGTACACAGTTCGTAAAAAAATACGTAATTATTGTATGTGCATGAGATTTTTTTTTCCAATTTAAAGTTCTGGTTTTTTACTCCTTTATTGTTATATGACTGGTTCCTACCTATTTGTCGAAATTCAATGGAATTAGGGATGTGAAAAACGTGAATCATTATTTTATAAGAAGGCAGAAAATGTTAACATTTTTTATAACTCAAAAAGTCACGTTGTTGAGCATGTTTTTTGTTTGTACTTTTTTTTAACGAAAAATTCTAAAAGTTTTACATTTTGTTTTATTTAATTTAGTTTTATTTGTTAATCTGGAGAGAGACCTTCAATGCTCTGTTGTTGTTAAGTTTTTTTTTTGTGATTATTTATATTGAGTCAATGAGAGAGCTTGAGTGTGCTTTTCCTTTGCGATGTTATGTTCTTTGTGTTTTTGAAAGTCAAGGATATTTTATGAGTGGAAATGTTTGTTACTAAATAAGTTAAAATTTTCAACTGGAAAGTCATTGTACCTATGTAGGTTAAGGTGTCTTTTTTTTAATCTGATTTATTGCACACAACATAAAATATTTTTATATGAGAAGTTGAAATTAATTTATCATAAGTAGGAATGCCTAATTGAATAGGGGCGCGTCAAGTTAATATGGATAGTTGTTTCCCCATTCGAAGAGAATGTATTATTCTACCTACCCACTTACATATGAACATATGAGTTATTTTTAGCGTAGAATGTCGATTCATTGAACTCCAGGGACAGTTATTATATTATTATTGTTTGACATGGAAACTGGTTTGTGTAATCTTTTTTTTAAATACATACATTGAAAGCGGGGTATACTTCTATAGGTAGCTACTAGTTTCGTGTGGCGAAACGAAATATAATATTAATATTGAATATGGGAAGGTTATTGATTTAACCCTAGACATGTTTTAACAGTATAGGTAATTAGGTAGTATATGTATAAATAGAATACGGTATTGAAAAACAACTTCCAAGTGAAATTTAATAATGGTAGGTAGGTAGGTACCTACCTACCTTACCTATATTAAATGTGATTTCTATGGTCTAATGAAGTTACTATTTCTTTGAGAAGATTGTGATAGGAATTTTTTATTTTCTTATTAACACACTGAATAGCAAGATTAAATATTATTTTTTTTTTATTTTAGTTCATAAACTTTAAACCGATTATTGATTTTTATCAAATTTATTTATTTATTTATAATTAATTTATAGTACCTAGGTATAAAAAAGTATGCTTAACTAACTTTAATAAATGGAATTTCATTATAACTTTAACGACGATCTGTAGGTATACCCTACAGAAGTAAAAGTCCATCAAACTCAATCAGCATTTGAGGAATAAAATGCCACAAGACATAATATGTAGGTACCTTTCGTGTTTTAAAGCATATCTATCAGTTATTCTACTAAAAGATTAAAATTATGAGAAACGTTGCAAATTATGCGTAGCCTGAGGTGGCATTTATGATGCCAATCATCTTATAAGTCTGTTGATCTCTAATTATTTTCTTTAGGGCTTGTTTCACAGTCTCTTAGTAAGTTTCAAGTAAAATACTCAGTGCATTGTTTTGTTATTTTCTGTCAAAAAAAAGTTCTGAATAGCTTTATTGAAACTTACTTAGATATTGTGAAACAAGCCTCTGATAAAATAAAATAAACAGTTGATTTTGTTATACTAGTGGTCAATTATATTTTGACTGTATGACTTAGCTCATATATGTTTAAGTTACAATGTAAACAATGTGAAGTGTTCGTATAAGCTCAAACTTTAAGTTTAAGTCTTTAAAATTATTACAGAGTTAGGGACTAAGTAAGCAATTGAGAAATAAAACTATATCAAGAGCAATTAAGGAAAAGCTTTGATAAAAAATAACCGACCAATTCCAAACTTCTGGTGCAGAAGCATGTGCTTTCTGAATCGGATGGAATCTATCTTGAGTTAATGGAGAAAAAAGGACTACATTATCTACGATTTAAGGTGCGGTCTGTGTTGGCAAGATCTTAGTTATCAAAATTATTTAGACAATAAAAAAATAAAATGCACTGTTGATGCAGTTTTTCTTACATTTTGACTGCAAGACGCAAACTTTTGAAAATGCCAATATATTGTGCTATCGAATAATACCAACTTTATTGTGTTATCAGTCACACCCAAAAATTGCGTTGGGCTCTAAGTCTTAAAAAGTAAGTAACTGAAGGGACCAAAAGGAGTATTTATACGTAGTAGGTAAGTACGATGTTGATTTCACTGTTGTTGAGTGTTTAAAAATGGAATTTGCGCTGGTTTATTGTTCAAAAATATTGGTAATATAGTTTCTCTTGTCAAACAAAACGTCAGCGTTAAACCATGAAAAAACCTTATATTACCATTCCTTATACTAACTGTCAAACAAATATAATAAGATTTGCGTAATCTAGCTTATAGTTGATAATGCATTCTAGAAAAAAGGAAAACGTGTGGCCGAACTCTAAAACCTGAGACTAAAGGTATGTTGCCAAGGTAATCTAATTTTTAAATATTTCACATCACATAATAGTGGAATCAACATTATAATACTTTAATAAATTAGAACAGCATTTGATTTAAGAGATATGAAGTTCATTGTATAAAAACAGAGGTTAAAGTTAAAGATGTACAAAGATAGGTAGATATATGTATACATATTTTTCACTATGGAGAAATAAATTCAGCAACGCATGGAAAATTAAGCATAAATTCTCTTTGAATCCAAAATGAATGTGTTTCTTTGGTGAAATTGATGTAAAACCTCATAAATAATAATAATAAAAAAACACTGTCATAACATATGTACTCCTACTCATAACTAATTATATGTTTGACTCATAAAACTAAACAGAATTTTCTTAAAACCTTTTTTGTTGGTGGTGGTTTGGTTTATTTATGGATTTGTATATTGTATCTCAAATGTGTAATTCCCCCTTAAACCGACAGTTTTTTTTACATTTTCATATATCACATCCTCTTTTCATAATGAACAATTATCATTATTGTCTATTTTTTTTTTTCATATACCTACTATTTCCTCATATTTCTTTTTTTTTTCTTATTTTATTTTTATAAAGGTATATAAAGGTATGTAAAATAAACGCACATACGATGACAATATAATGGTTAATGTTATGTGACGGCATTGATTCTAATAATAATGGCATACTTGTGGTTGTTGCAAAAAAATTGCATGAATCTACTGACCGTGCCAAGGTTATAACAACTGATAAGTTTCAAGCTTTATAGGAAATTGGTGCTTTGTCTGGTTTAATTGTGAGTTTTTTTTTACTTTTTATTATCTTTTCCTTTGTGTTACTTAAATGACGAGTATTGAGTATCAATAGGTTTAGCAATATAGCAATTTTCAATTTTGATATATGTATGTATTGTATGTATTGTATGGAATTTATTTGAACAAATGTGCTCACATGCTCACTCAATTGAAGCAACTAGCTAACTGCTATTAAGTATTTGTAAGTCGAGCTCAAACGGTTGTGAAGCAGTAAGGGAAACTTTTTCTTCTGAAAATGTGTTTGATGTAGAAACTTTATTCAACATGTAAATAAAAGAATAGTTTAAAAAATTGCAAAATTAAAAAACGATTTTCATTGATATTTGAAACTTTCAAACATATTCGCCTGTATTTGCTCATGTTGCTGTTGTTTTTAGACCCCCATTTATTATTTTGTTTTATTTATTAAACCATTATATTTTGTCATTTATTGCATCTTAATAAGTCCTCATGTACACGAAGAGAAACAAATTATTGGTTTCGTTTGAAGCACCTATATTATAATAAAATGATCAATTTTATTCAAACCGATGCCCTTAATTATTTATGTATGTGCGGAATAAAATCAAACAATCACTTAAACGTTGCGTGACCCCTTTCCAAACAAAGGCTTTTTGAAATGAAATGAGGAGGATAATTAAATCAACGTCATTATCTTCAATTCACAAATCTTGCTCTTTCATCGGTCTTTGCACTACTATAGAAATGCAGATTCCCCAATCAAACACTAATGCTTTCTTTGACACTTTAATTAAAATTTAGAATTTAAGAATAAGTTTACATATAATTAGTTTATTGAGGTGTTCTGGGAAGAAGGCCAATCTAAGAATAAAATAAAATTATAAACAAAAATTACTAAACGGAATCCGGAAATCGGAAAACACTTGAAAATAAAAAATCTCGGTGAGCAAGATTATCAAACAGCACTAGAATATGTAAGCGCGCATGTACCTATAATAAGGTGCTCAAACTATAACATTTTATTTTATTATCCTGTTGATACCGTGTTAATTATTACACATTTTGAGTAAACCAACAACAATTTACCGCTTTAGAAACAACTGTCTTTATTCTTTTGTGAGTGATAACAAACATTCACAAATACTTAAAGAAATCGTTGAAAATTGAATTTCAAAAAATCATTCATAATAAAACAAAATAATGTATGTTTTATCGTGTTTAACAAAAACATCCTCATTCAAAATTTAAAATCACTCTCAAATTACTGAAAATATAAAACAGGATTATCTTTAAAAAACAATTGACAACTATATCGGTTTATTTCATTATATACACTTAAGCGAAAAAATTCCATCACAGTTCATTCTTTTCCCTTTTTTACCCCTTAAATGTATTTAATTACACAGCTTTCAGAAAAAATGATAAACATTATTTAATAAATAAATATCTTTGAAAAAATCGAAATAATATTGAACAGCTAGTGATATTAATATTTATTTATTATCAGCGATTAATATGCCACCAGCACTTTATAATAATTTTAGTTAAATGGATGAAAGAATAAAAATGCCATCACCTGAAATACCTTAACTGAATATATTGTTCCAGTAATTACTTAAAAAAAATATTATTTCGAAATTTAAAAAATTATCAATGATGATTGTAATATTTTTTTTTTGTTATTAATGAAAAGATACATTACGATGGTGAATATTGAAAAAGGTAAACATGTGAAATAATTGCTTGAATAAAAAAACATACGATTGAACATTGGGATCTGTGTGGGTACCTTACCTATTATTATATGTTTTTAATGAACAGGAAGTCTAACAACAATTTAAAGTACGATTAACAACATATTTGACAAGATAACGCTATAGAATGCACATCAAAGCATATTTGTTTGATACAAAAATTCGATTAATAAAAAAACGGATTTGCCAACATCAGAAAAACATCGTCTATAAGAAGACACCAATTCAGGTCTGACAAATCTATACCTACTTTTGGTTTTTTATAATATGAAACCATTTCAAGTCATTAGTGCTGCAGTTAAATCTAAATCGTTGATCACTGAAATAGAATCGCGTGTTTCACAATCATCACAATAAAATTTGGTACGTAAAGACATATTTTCCAAATGAAAGTGACAATTTTCATTGCTAATTGCTTTTTCTCTTAATTTCATTAAGTGTCTTTTTTGTTATCCAATTGAATAAGAAAATAAATATCCCATCGTTTTTAAATGTCACCCCAAAACTAACAAAAAGACAAAAAAAAAAAAGCTGGACAGTTTCACTCCGCTTGCCAATTCAAATGATTTGCGAAAATTTGGCTTGTCAAATGTCAACCATTGGAATATGGTAAAGCATCGTTCCATCACAGATTTCCTTTTTTCGTAATTAAAATGATGGAGAGCCATTTCGTTAGTTGTTTTTTTTTTTTTTTTTTGATTTTGTCTGATGATGGCGAGAGTGCTTGTCTCGGTTTTGCTTGTAGACTTTTTGGTCCATCATCATTATGACATCATCAGGCCATGAGACCAAAAAGTCAACAGCTGCATCCAGTGGTAGCTAAAACAAAAAGACTCGAACAATAAAACGAAAAACCTTCGGATATTAATCTCTGAAGGAGGGGGGGTTTCAATTTTTTGCTTTATGAGCAAGTTTTGTTGGGACACGGATGGTTGGTCGGTCAGTCACTGATTGGAGATGACAGAATGAAAATGGAAATTTTTTGATTCTCTACAGTAGATTCTATATTTATAAGAGCCAGAGTATAGATGCAGGTATTGGGTTAAAGTTATGGTTATTTTCTTTGCTATAGAATAAATTTTTGCCTTAACTGATAATAAACTTTAAAGAAATTAAAAAAATTGATATTTTACGTCCAGAATTTTGTTTTGGAATAAAAGACTTTAGTTTTAATGCCAAATAACTCAGATTTGATTCATAAGTTTGAATTTGTCTCTTGGTTTCAATGTCCATGAATCATATTCATTTGATTCAAAAACATGGTTTTTTACAAAACGTTTCACTTTCCAAACACAAATGCTGTGTATCAAATGTGATACACATCAGAGTGAAATTATTAATTTTTTTTTTTTGTCTCATAACAAACTTGTTTTGAATCAAATATGACTCATGAAAGCTGGAAACAAGATAAAATTCAAATGTGATACATTTAACGCGGGCGGCAATGGTATAATGGTTGAATGATGAGCTGTAACGATAGGTGTTGCAGGTTCAATGCAATTGGTACAAAACAATGGATACACATGATGCAAATTAATGGAAAGTGAAGTTGTTAAAAGACCTAAGTTAGATCGCAGACATGATTAATCGTGTTGAAGTGAGTAACTTGAAAACTGTTGGTTATAAAAAAAAACTTATTTATATGCTTAACTTATTTTATTTTTTATAACGCAATTCATTTGAAAAGACTTTGCTTTTATAATATAAAATTATTTCTGAACTTATTGATCTTACAAATTAAAGTATAATGGGGCTTCCAGTCCTTTTAATGCTGATCTTTCTATCGGGTTTCTTAAAGATCAGTTTTCTGGTTCTAGTTTTACGTGGTTTTGTTAACCAAATGTTTTTTTTTTCTGTAAAACTTACAATTAAAACATAAAAAAACAAAAATTTTTTAATAATTTTTAGCTCCTTAAAAGTGAAAATGTTGTTTTTTTTTTTTGTAAATCGAATAATCTTCAAAACTGCTACTACTACAAAAATACGTCTTGTTTGAAGTAAGTATTCTTAATATAGAATTATAGAAATCATATTATAAGATGTCAACTAAAAAAAGAAACTTTATCTTGCTTAGAAAAATAGTCGTAGTCAACTACTTATATCGTTATCACAAGCAAATTATCATAGCAATTATTAATTTTTTAACAGGTTAAAATGCATAAAATGCTTCCTCAAGGCAAACTCATACCTGCATATTCTTTATAAAGGTACCCAAATATTTTACTTAATAAACTTGTTTTACAATAAAAAGAAACGAAAAATCAATAACGTGGGTTAAGTTGAAATATTTAATTAAGGTACTCTAATGTATTTCTCGTGTCGAATTTACTGTTAAGTTTATAATATTTTCTTAAAGAAACAAAAAATGATGTATTAAATACAAACAAAAACAATATTTTCAGGCATTCCCTGGTTTCCAAGGGCATTCACATTTCGCATCAATTAACCTGATCATTCTAATATAACAATCTTGAAAGCAAATTTTTTTATTCATCAAAGTTTATTATATATTTACAAAAAAAAAAATATAATCTGAAGTCATAATTACAAATCACCTGCTGAAAACGAGATTTCTTTTTGTTTTTTATTCTAAAGAATAAAATTACCAATGAACCTAAATGACCCTAGAAATATTAACCTTAAGTTTTTTTTGTGATCTTAAGTATCTCATATGAGGTGAATTACCTAAACAAACAAAAAAATATATGTTAAACAAAAGAAGAGGAAACGTATGACTGGGTCTGGGTCGCACGTAATTGCTCTTTAGACGCTGAAAGCGATTACATAATCATTTTGCATAGAAAAAGTTTTGGAATGTTTAATTCACTAAAATTTTGCCAAAACTTAAGATATGTTAAAAATATCATTAGGAGCGTTGCATAAAGTATTTCCAACGACCAACGCTAAATAATATTTGGTACTTCACAGAAGGCGAATGCATTTGGTAGAATGTAAACTACCAAAGGGTGGTTTACATTTCAACATAACTTATAGAAAATCCTTCTTTAAGAATTTGTATGCATATTATTATGGACAAATAGACGGAGGTTTTTGAGCACATTTTCAAAACCTAATCACTTCTTTTCTTTACCCAGTCTTTTAATGTTTTTTTTTTTTTTGTTTGATTAATTATGAGTGAAGGTATAATGATTTTTAAATGTTCAAAATAATGTCACACATTTCAAAAATACATGTCGCAATCGTGAAGCATATTAATCCTCCTTCGTCGGTCGCAACGCTGAAAATGATTTGTATGCAATAAAAACGTATAATAATCCTACTTGTATTTGGAGCTTAGATCAAGGATAGTTAACAAATAAAAATCTTAAAATCACAAAAATCATGTGGCAACAAAAATTATCAAACATAAAATTAAACATTAAAAAAAAATTGTGATGTAATTACAACTTAGGTGTGGGCGGCATTGGTAAAATGCATGAAGTGCTTGCTTGTTAACTCAGAGGATGCAGGTACAATCCTCACTCTCGGGTACAAAGCATTTTTTCTTTTCAGCATACCTCCCAGCTTATGTTGGACGTCGCCCATGAGGTTATGCAATGAAAAATAAAAATCAACTAGCTCTCTATCCATTGTACCAAAATAATTCGTGCAACACCTGTTGCATTTAAAAGGCAATGTGCCTTATAGACGTTAAAATATTATTATTATTATTGTTATTATTATTGTTTTGAAAGAAATGTTGAAAATAGCTTTGAAAAAACTCCAATTTATCAGCCCTATTATCGTAACCGATCCGAGAAAAATTGCCTCCGATTTGTACGAAATGTACGAATTTTGTATTATGGTAAACTTTCCGATTGATTAATCGGGCATGCTTGTGCGTCGAAAATGTCAAAATCACAGCAACACGCAGTATATTTGTGCGATGAATGGCGATTATGAGGTTTGTGTATGTTCCGATTTTCTCCGACAGCTAATCGAAGGCGTAATTTCGTCCGATGGTATGAAAAATAAAAAAATAAACAAACAAACTAGAGGTTACTGCTGTATGTGTGTTTTGGTCTGGTCTGGTGACCAAGGAAACGAATAATTTATATTGTTTGAAATTAATAACAAGCATAGATATTAGATATTTGTTTTGTTTATATTTATAATCATCCATGCGCCGACATGCGTCTTTATTTCTTTTACGATTCGGATACCATGAACAAAATTAATGCTCCGATCTGAACTTTTGTCCGATCCTAGGTTTCTCCGAACGGATACGATGATAGGGCTGTATAATTAACGCCTTAACTTCTGATATTGGAAAATTGCAAAGGTCATTATTACTCCAAGGTTAGCCACCAACAGAATTAAAATAAGTTTTCGAAAACAGAAGTTTTCGAAAAACTGCTCCTAGCATGGCTAAGCAAATAATGTTCAGAGACTTAGAGCCAGTCTTTTCAACTCTGGTTATGTGTAACCATTGATTATTTCAGTTTTTAATCATAGATTTTGTATGTGTTTTTATGGTTACCAGCTAAAATAACAAATGGTTAAATTTAACCAGAACTGAAAAGACTGGCCCTAAGAAGAACTAAACCTTAAGATGCGTAAAAGCGATTTGAATGTATTCGCTGAAAAGCAAATTAAACGATGAAATTTGCAAATTAGACTATTTTGTATTATGAATAGCGATTTACAAAAATTAAATTCGCTTCTAATGTCAAAAATATTGCAATTTTGATTTGCAAGCGTATTCGAATAACGAATTTTCGCTATTATAATCGCAAATTGTGTGAAAATCATTCCAACCAAAATACTTTATGATACTTTAGCGAATCAAAACTATGTATAAGTGATTTAAAACATTATTTCTCATAATGTTGCTTAAACATTCGAATTCATTAATACATTCGCTAATGTGGGCCTTAAACTTCACCCAATGTAATGTTAAATTAAAAAAAAGAAAATCTATTTGTCCATCGTTCCAATTAAAATTAAAAAACCTTTAATCCGAGAAATGAGCCACTAAGATACTGTTTATAAAGAAGACAGGGGACTAGACATATATGACCATTTCTTCAGCTAACAGCGGTAGTGGCTACGGAGAGGACGTTAAAATTTGGAAGGCTGGTTTGTTAAAATGTAGTATGGATTCAGAAGCAAATTTAAGATAAACGTATAAAAATCGTTTCATGCGTTGTGGGCAGTTGATCTTATTTCTATATACCAAACTTAGATCTAGATATCGAGGAGGGTTTACTAATGACAACAAAAGTTACAATGTTAACGCTATAATAAGACACAATACTTTTGACTTCAGCACCGTCTTATTGGTAGGTAGATAATTATACTTGAAATAATGAATATTTCGGCAGTTAGGTTGGTTGTTACCTATAGGTATGGAGAAAAGGCTTGTTTTTCAAAGATTGATTGATTATGTCTTTTGCATGAAAAGTTGAACACTGATTAATTTAAGTCCATAAAACCTTTTAGTTATTCTAAAGATAGGTATAGAAAACAATTTCATTTTTAAATTCAATATATGAAATTCGATATGAAGGTACATTTTATTGATAAAAACCTAAATTGAAGTGAGATAGGTATAATGTTCTACTTTTAGACTTTCTGAACAGCACAAGCTATAAAGCAGTTCGGTAGTAAACCAATAGTATGGAGATTCGATGTAGGTATAGTTGCCACTAGCAGAGAAATATACATAGTCGACGGAACTCTCTTCTACAATCATAAAATAAAACTTTAAAATAAAGTAAGATAAAAAGAACAAATCTGTTATCGTTATGTTTGACTAAAATCTTAAATGTTTTCACGAAATTAATACTTATCACTTAGAATCCTACAAAACATACGAAATTTTAAATTTTATAAAGGTTTTGAGTGTTATTTTTTACTTAATTTACTTTTTATGAAGAACAAAGAAGATGAATTATTTTCAAGATCTACTCAAATTACCAGAAAGTTTATTAACCACAAATCGTACCTATGTATATAGGTTCACCAGGAAGAAAAAATAACAAAGGACTTCCTCTCTTCATCTTAAAAAAAATGGAAGACTTAAATCGTTATTAAAGTCTTAAAACAACCCCTTTTCCTCTCCTTAAAATATAAAAAAAAATAAACAAATCACGCACATTACACTTGAAACTCGGTTTGGTATGAAATAGGTTGGTTTTTTTTTTTGTTCGTCCCGCTTAGTCTTGCGGGCATTAATTTTCTCTTTTCGCATACCTACAACCTTACTGAACCGCAAATATAAAAAAAAAACTAAGACCTGTAATTTTAGCAAAATTTATGTTTTTATTCTTTTGAAATTTTAGACTTCAAAGAGAAATCGCAAACAAAACAGAATAAAGAAAAAATCATTTTTGGAAGTCTGTATTCTTCTTGCAAAAATA
The DNA here is from genome assembly GCA_951217065.1 of Baccha elongata. Classification (NCBI taxonomy): domain Eukaryota; kingdom Metazoa; phylum Arthropoda; class Insecta; order Diptera; family Syrphidae; genus Baccha; species Baccha elongata. The sequence continues at coordinate 54,147,634 of OX578272.1, read as the reverse complement.
AATAATAGGAAACCCCGATACAACAGATTAAAAGGATCTCAATTCGTTGAAAAAAAAAAGAAATTCTTAAGGTCTTCCTATTTCTTCTTTATCGATTCCATAAAAAAGAGACAGGGACTATGGAGCACATATAATGAAAAATAGAGGCCAATAAACTGCACCAATGTAATCTAGAAGTTAAAAGAAATAATAAAATCAACTATATCGATGGACACTCGAATGGTTGAGAGGGCGGCTTTGCTGGAAGATATTGAGTTTCTTTTGAAAAAAAAAAAAAAAAAAAAAAAACAAAGAAAGAAGTGAGTGACGGATCCGGCTGGTGTATTACTATGACCTATGTCTATTGCCTCCATCATGCATTTAATATGCATCAGAGGATATAGTGGTGGGAATGAACTCCCGCACCGCTTCGTATAGGAGAACAAACAAAAAAGAAAACTACTCCTTGCCCCGGGGCCGGGACCGAAGGCACACAAATCAGCTTCTTAAGAAAAATAAGATGATTTTCAAAGGATTCTTTGTTAATGCGGAGTGTCAATTTTTACTTTGGGTTTTGTCGGATTTTGAGCCGTTGTTGCCATAAGGAATGTTTTATTTAATGGATGTGATTTTGGTATAGGAATAATAATGATTCAAGAGTCGAAGATTCACGCTTCTTATCGCGAAATTTTATTTATAGGTACTTTTACACAAACAAGTGGGAATCACAAAATCAGCAATGTTAAGAAAGAGGTGTTGATTTTTTTGAGTTGTATGTATGCTTATATCAGGAACTGCTTTATTTAAGATCGTACCTATACTGTGTTCTCATTTTTTTACAAAAAAATATAAACAAATTAATTTTAAGTAATCGCGCATTAAACATTAACAACTTCAGTATTCAATATAGGATTCACATCATCATATTTTACCATTGTTTCAATGTTTCACAAATCATATGAGTATACCTAATAATCCAATCAAATTTTCGACAGATTGTATGGGGTAGTTTGCGTGAAATCCGATGTTTCTGATTCTTTGCTGACTTGTTTATGATAATTTAAGTTCCTGACCTCGAGCGCCGAACGCAACTTTTGTGTTTTTAAAGTTAACTAAATTTGCTACAATATGAGACTTTAATTGTCTGTGTAGGCCCAAAAGTTTTCGAGATACAGCTTTTTCCTTCGAACTTTTTTGTTTTCGCAATAGGTACTCTGTAGAGCTCTTTTAGTTAGTTTTGTAATGTTAAGTAAAAAACAATTCAAATATAACCCAAATTAATTAAGACACAATTGAAAGTTAAAAATTCATTACTTTTCATATAAAAAGTATTTTTTTATTATTTCCGCCATTTAGATATTTTAAACGAAACCTTATTTAAATGCTCGAATCTCTCTATTTTATCTCTCAAATCTCTCTATTTTATCTCTGTAATTTTCTTAACTTGTTATATAAAAGATTCAACAAAAATAACTCACGTAGAAAATTTCATTAAAATAACGTTTATCGCACATAAAAATCTCTTCAATCTTTTTCCATTTTTTTAGTCGTTGCGGGTTCTTTGCCATTAACACAATTCCTTGTTTTTTGTTTATTTTTTTTTTAGATTTTAAATGACCTCGTCTGTGTTGACTGCTTATCTGAGATTTTCATTTCCAATGACAGAGATTTTGTATTGTATTCAACGTTTCTAGCGAAATAAATACGTTCATAAGTATTAGTTGCAGATATTATGTCCTTTTTTCTTATTTTCTTTAACCCCACACAATAATCACACATACTACTATTTGAAGAAGATAGATGAAAATATTTTTTTTTATTTGAAATTCAAACAGGCATGTCATTTGAAAAAGAAACTCAATGTATTTAAGTTTGTCGAAAGGGAATGCACAATACCCTGTTTCGGAGATTCTTCTTAGTGTTTAAAAAAAACAATTTTGTTTTTAAAAATGTTTTTTAAACAAGACATTAAGAGATATTTACTATTTATTTCTATACAAGGACTAACCGAATGGGTGTGGTAATATTATACAAATTAGTTTTATCTCGAGTTTTATCATACTTCTAATAGACACTTATTCGAACACCCTATACATATTTCTTTCAGATTTGTTTCTACAAGCTTTTAAAAGATATTAAAAGATTTGTTATGCTGTTCCTTAAAATTATAGAAATCATTTAACAGTATAACTCAATAAAAGGTTAATGCTATGTTTCCGTAAAAAATAAAACCCTAATTTGAGAGAAGAAGATTTAGTAGCGTATCCACCGGTCAAAACGATTTACAAAGTGATCAATTTGATAAGAGGTTTTACTTCACAACTCCAAACACATATTAAAATGCACTTATTTCACAAAATTCTCAATAATATATAATATACCATATACATAATAACAAAAACCAAAATTATATTGCAAAAATTATTAACAAATTCATTGTTGACCTAAAATCTAAACATTTGAAATGAAAGCGTTCAGTCAAAACCAAACGGGTGTGTGTTAAGTATTTAGCAAGGAGATTATAAGAGATTAATTTTTAATCATGAAGATTTAGGATTTAAATTTTTATGGTAAATCTAGTGATTTAAACGGAGATTATGAATGAATCTGGTCAAATCAAGACTAAGTGGCTTGGTGGAAACGTAGTAAAAGATTCAGAAATCAGGATTCAGAGATTTATAGAGAAAATGGAATTCCAGATAGGTACAAATTTTTAAAAGTGTCATTCAATAATATTTTCTGTTTGACTTGCAATGTTAAACAAACACAACTCATGCTACTTTCAAAATGGAAAAAATAAAAATAAAAACCCTGAAAACAGATACGTACCTACCTATACTGTATGGTTCTTTAGTCGAAGCGTTCTGATATATTTTTCTTTTGAAATCGATTTTTCTCCTTTGAGATTTTTTTGTCTGCGTAAGCACCTACATAATATAGGTATGCTCAAATGTGTATATGCTCTATCTTACTCAGAAACCATTATTTTTAAAGGTACAAATCTTCAACCAAAAGTGCTCATTTATTTCGACAGCTGTTTGGTGTAAGGTTACAGGTACAATAATCGTTTTCCTTATTCGAAAAGCAGTCTTTGTTTCGTCCTGTTCGGTAATTTATTCCCATCATCATTTTTTTACTCCCATCGAACTCACCATACGACGTCGACGACCTTTCGACCACACTTGAGGGAAGAAAATGTTTTTTTTTTTTTTTCTTTTTACTCTTAAGAGTATTTTATTTCGTTTGAAAAATGGGCAGCTCTCCGTTACAAGTCAAGAAATAAGTCTCATATGTAATTTGCGTCCATTTTCAGACTATAAATTACAATTTTACACGCATCAAGGCAAGAGGGAGCGAGTTAAAAGGTGACGGGCAGGAGGTTCAATAAAGGTCCTCATAACATATGCATGATAAAAAGAGTCAACGCTATAGCAACAGCAGGACACAGCAAAATAAGATAGTGAATGCATTTTCCACATTTTGATTATTACGGGTTCCGCTTTCCGCTTTTCATAATCTTTCCCTCTGCAGGGGTTTTTTGACCTCAATTTATATAAATATGTGAGATTATGGCTTCGTCGATGGGGGTTTTTGTGATATCCTATCGTGGAAAAGTAATAAGTAAGTTTCTTATCTTGGGTTAGCGTTCCAGTTTTAGATGGGCTGGTTTCGAATGTAATAACACACTCATGCGCATTATGCAAACAATAAATATTCTTTTCTTAGTATGTGAAATATAATTTTGAAAATACTTATCTATCTATATGTGTTGGTCGGTACAAGTATAATAAGATTGCCACAGAATGTTCAATATTTATTCAATGATTATTTGTATTATGCGGGATGGGGATATTATTTATAGGTGCAGTCGTTCGATAAGACTTTTGAAATTTATCTTTATATATTAATTGAACAAGGATTATTTTGTTTGGCCAGTTTCAGAAGAAAAACATTATGTATGCATGGTATGAATATGTCAATAAAATATGTTTACCTATATTTTTTTTTTAATTTTAATTTCGATAGACGAATGTACACTTATAGGTACCAGAACAGTTATCAATCAACCACCTTGTACAAATAAGTTTCTTCAAGTTAATTATTGTACTTGTAGTTTGTACCCACCTTTGCAATACCTTGCCATGAGTAATTGGGTGTTGTTTACGAGCAAGGAACACCCAAAATATGAAGCAACAAGGAAAGCATTCATGTCAAAGGGCAATAAACTCAAATATGGTTGGTGTCGAATAAATCACAAAGTGCATGCTTTAGTTTTAGATTCTGATACTAAACTATATTTAGCTGATTATGCAGTTGGGGAACACGAATACGATAGGTACGTTATTCTTTTCAAAAAAAAATTAGTAGTCAGAAATATTTTCACTCAGCAGTCATGTCTGACGTGATAATTTAAGGCCGTGTGCCAACTGTCAAAAATGTCAAAAATTAACCACATGCTAAAATTTTAATGAGCTCTTAAGAAGGTAAATGTCAAAATGTAGGTAATGTCAAAATGTATCCCTGGGATCAAATTTAAATCAAGTTTAACGCAATTGACACACGGCCTAAGGGGAAATTGACATCCCTAAGAACAACATTTGAATTTCAAGTCAAATTTTACCTATCGTAAAATCAAAAAAAAAACATGTAAAATGAAAAACAATTTGGCGTGGAATAGCGTAAGGTTTTTTTTTTTTAAATTGACTATCAATCATTATACTTGTGATCACATTGAATTTTCCGTCTGCGTAAGGAGATTCACTGATCACACCCAATAGAATTCAACTTTATTCAATTTGAAACTGACATTTGTAAAAAATCTTTTCATATATTCTATGTTCTGACATTTGTAAAAAATGATTTCCTATATTCTATGCGCAACATATGAGACCTCAATTTCAAAATTGCGAAAAGTGTTCAAAGTTCACACTTAAAATTGAGATGATTTTGTTTAACATATTTAATCAAAAAAATAAGAGAAAAATATGTTTTTCTCTTTCTGGTTTATGTAAAGCCATGAATAATATTTTTTGACATTTCGGGAAATTGCCATATATTTTGTTAGTCCTGTTCGTTTTATTCATCATTTATACTGGAATGACCTGAAACGAAAGCAATTTTAATGCTATATCTTTGAAATTGCGTTGAAATTGAAGTGTTTGAGATGATTTCGAAATTGGGTATTGGAAATTGAACAATTTCGAGTAAATTCGGAAGATTTGTTGAAATTGCGCAATTTTGTTAGGACATAGTAATAGTCACATTTTGTGGTAGGTATTCATTTGAATTTTCAAGTTTTTAGAGAATAAATGCAATAATTCTTAATTTAACGATTAATTTGGACTTTTATTTAGGTTATATATGGGAAAAGAAATATTTCAAATAAAACTGTTCAAGAACTCTGCTTTTTTTAACAATTTCATCTCTTGGTTCTTAACTTTGAGCCAGTTCAAAGCAAAAATAATTTATGCTCCATTAAAACAGACTAATAATTGCGTAACCATTTTTTAAAGCATTCTTCATTGATAACGGGCAAAACCGCCGTTTCACCCAAGGAAAGCTCTTTAGCAAATTTATTTCTAAACGGGCAAAACCGCCATTTCACCCAAAGAAAGATCTTTAACAAATGTATTTCTTAGACAATTTATCTTCCACTAGAGCACACCGTTCATTTTATTAGCTACTTTTACAAAACTTTCTTCATTTATAACGGGCAAAATCAATATTTCGTCAGAAGAAATCTTTAGAACTGCTTTCCTTAACTGTTTCATACCTTTGATTTTAGTTTTGAATGCCCAAAGAACCCGTTGGGATTTTTTTTTATTGAAAACGTGCATCTAGAAATTAACTATTTTTGAATTCGTAAAAAATAAAAAATAAATAAAAAAAACCTATAGGTATGTAGTATTTTGGCTTCCAAATGATTTTTTATAAAAATATTAAAATACCTTTTCACAAACATGTATACATTATGCATATAAGCCTAACCTTTCCTGTTCTCCAAACTGTACAAAACTTTATTTTGAAATCGTCAAATCATTAAAGGGAGGTCAAAACTTTGGCAATAACAGAGATAAATGATAACGAGCTACATAAAAAAAAACTGATGAGAGACTGTTCAGTTTGAGTATTGGCTCTAGAAGTATTGTGATGGTGGTGATGAAGGAAGGGTAGTATATTTGTTTTGTCGGCTAGGCCTAAGAACGCAAATATAGAAAGGCGGAATATGTTTTTATTGGTTTCAACTTCGATTTTCGATTAATATTGTGTGTGCGTCTGTCCATAAAAGCACCATAGCACTTGGAACCCAAATAAAAAAAACTAATTTCCCTCCGCCCGTTGGTTTGTTATGGAATATAGTTTTGACCGTTTGTTTTGTTTGTTTTCTACGGCCATGGTCTGCTTTGTTTGGATGAACAAAGTGTATGTGACTGTGGCCGATTGTGAATACAATGCAGTGTTGCCACTTATTTGCCACAAACATATTTGAAACATTCTTATGAAATAAATTACAAACTTATATATTGTTCATTCAAATCAGGTTTTTTTTGACGTTTCGTAACAAATCTTATGTTCATAGTTCTTATTATTGAAAAACCCTTCAGTAAAAATTTAAAGAATCCGATTTCTTTTAAACTTTTAAGACAGCCCCAAAACAACGCGACACAGCGACAGCGACATGGGAAATTTTTTTTGGGATAAAATTTTAACTACACAGCGGCATCGATATGAGAGTGCCCATAAATACTTGCGTTTCTCGTGTCGTGGTGCCTGCGGCAGCGGCTGTCGCAGTGTGGCGTTGGTTTAGGGCATCCTCTGGCTATAAATCATGACACTAGTGTGGTGAATATGAACTTAAAAAATTTAGTCTGCTAGCAGGCTAAAATTTTAGCCAGTAAGTAATTGTTTTATTCAAAATCATTAGATTAACAAAAGATTCAATAAAAATTATGTAATTCAGTATAAATATAACATAAAACATGAATTTTGCATCAATGTTGTTGTTTATGTTGTTGTTGTTTTAGCCAGTAGATAATTTGCTATGCTTATGAATGAGTGAGAGAGACAGTCGGAGTAATGTGTTTGTTTTGCTTATCTGTAGTAAAGTAAATAGAAAAGGACATTTTACAATTCTTGTAAAGAAATTCAATAAACAAGCATTTGATTTGGATATTTTTGTTCGAAATCTAGTTTATCGTTCGGTGTGAAGAAGGAATAAAGTGACAATGAATTCATTTAAGTCGTTGTCAAATTCAGTTTACGTCGGAATGGGATAGGTTCAGGCATTCGAAAAAAGAAATGGAAATCAAACTTAATATCTACCTATCTAATTGTTTTTAAAGTAAAGATTAAACGTTTTCAATTAATTTGTATCTATATGCATTATGCATTCAAATGGTCAGAATAAAATGTGTAGCTTGATGGTATGACTAAAGACTAAATGAAACAGTCGTTTTCTGTGCATATTAAATATAGTATCTGGATATTGAAAAATCATAATAAACTGTCAACTTGATAGCACAACAAAATGTTATCCGCGTTTAAGCGATTCCTTGCAACTCAGAGATTACCAGTTAGGTCGCATATGAATCTTACCAAAAGCATGTATTTATGGGCTCTAGGACTCACTGTGGCGGCAATTCACGCCCGCAACTATTCACTGTAGTGAACATTTCCCCGTAGTAGCAATTCACTGTGACGGTCAATTGCCTATAAGTTTGGGGGAATATTGAAACTACACCGTAGGTTAAGCGCCTATAAGAAAACTTCAGTATGGCCGTTTAACTGTAAACACATTGCCCAAAACAATACGTTTTTGGAGGATGATGAAAATCGGAAATGAGTTTAACTTTTTATGTAATAATATGCCATGGAAAGATTTATCTCCTTTGGAGCAAGATTTGTCTAATAACATTTTCCTCAATTTTATACTACCTACATACATAAAATTTCTAACGACAATTCGCCACAGTGAATTGCTTAACATAGTGAAATTTTGAGTTAATTTGTACACGGTGAATTGTAAATAGCCGTTATCTTTTTTTTCATAGCTTATTCAGAGAAAAGATACCACACAGACAAGAGACGCAGCAGCTGTATACGATACAAGACGTATGAATATGACCAAAATTTATTCGTTAAAAATAGAACTGATTATTTGTTAACATTACAGAGGGAAATTTCGTTATAGTATAGCAACACTAAAATTCAAGAACAGGCTTCAACTCAAAGTTATACATACATGCATAGGAACAAAGTAGAGTGGGTAATCATCGAATAAATATTCTGCCCTCCTTACATGTTTCCGGTTTTGCTTTTATTGTATATATTTTCTCTTTCCTCACCCATTCGCAGCAATCCAGCTATATTTACAAAAGATATCTCACATTTTGTTTTGATACACTATTCGGGTGGGCATAAAGGGAGGCCTCTGGTGAATTTTCATGCAAATACATTTTCGGTTTGCCATTTTTAAATAAACAAAATCTTGTGTCTCCTCTTAAAGTTGAAATCGCTATGCGTGACTGAGAAATGAAATGGATGGCAAACTAATGATAAACTTTTATTTTTTTTTTTTTTTATTTAACGACAATAACAAAATAAACAAAAAAAAAAAAATTGAAACGAAAATCCAACTTGATGGATGAGCGAATGGGAATATTTTATGTTGTGTGCGCGAATTGGGATAAAATAGATGGAAGAACAACCAAAATGGTGCAGAATGCAGAGTTTTGATTGCCATTTGCATTTCTATTCCGTTTTTGTACTGTGTACTTTAAATGTTTTCATCCATCAGGGTGTTTAAAATGTGATAGTCGACAGGAGTCTTACATATATGTACATTATACTACATAACTACCTACCTAACTAACAACAGTGTTATGAGAGAAATATAGGATTAGAGATTTTTTTATAGGTTTTTTTTTAAGGGGAGTTAGGGGGTGGATCTTCCTTGAGCTTGAATGATAGGTACGATTTTAAATTTACGAAAATGGGTGGAAAATAAATGGTACTACATTTTTCGCCGGGACAGTTTTTTTTTATTTTCGAACGGGTCATATTTTGAAGCTTAAGTGACAAATGTCTTTGTGGGAGGAACAGAAGTGTTTTAGCATGCACCAATTTGTTTTGAACGTTTTCATGTGTTAAATATTTATTTTCAAATTTGCGTTTGTAGAGGAAGAGAAAATATTCAAACAAATTAAATGAAACTATTTTTTTTAAAGGCTTAACTTTCTTTCTAACGGCACACAAAAAAATTGGAAAATGTGACTTCAGGTTTTTTTGTTATAAATTCAAATTTGGTTTAAAGTTTTTACAAGAGGTAGAAGTGTAAGTTTTGCTAAGAAAAAAATAGTGAAAATGATCTACAAAAAGTCTTGTAACTATTAAACTATTGAGGCCAATTAAATTTCTTCAGTGTTTTTATGTTATTTCTAGTGTTATTTATTGTATGTTTTTAATGATTTTTGCATAAAAATATAAAAAAAATTATTAATTTTTCAATAAATTGAGGGGCCTTTAGACGACATTTTTTGTGTAGTTCTTCTTTAGTCTACTACTGATGAATATAATTTAATAACTAAGAATAAATGGATAAAATAAGAGACCCTAAGTCAGTGAAGCTCTTACAAAAATTAAAGACGACAAATAGGCAATCCGAAAGACAAACTAAGAAAAGTAACACCCACAACTTAATTCAAAAACTGAATTCATTGTCAAGTTGCCGAAAAGCCTAAGTAAATGACCCGATACGGAGTTTAGAAAATTATTTTGGAGGAAAAAGATCTTACAACTATGGCTTTTTAAAGCGGCACCCGCAATCGGTTTTCAAAAGGTCTGTTTAAACGACAAGTAAAGTAGATAGAAGAGCAGGTACTCGCAAGACTAGGTATCTACAAGAGACATTCTTGAAGATCTCAATTTTCATCGTTGGAACATTGATTGGTCTCCAAAGTGAGGGGCTCTTTTCTTTTGTTTTTGTTTTTGTCATCAAAGATTTTTTGTATTCTAATCCGATTAAATGTTTTGCTGAAGACAATAGTTATCCTCAACTTGTATTATTCGTAGTTTTCTGTTCTTAGATGATAAGTTCATTAGACTCGGATCTTGACAGTTTTGTATAATGTTGGATTTTCAACCGCGAGTTACGTAGGTTACTTATATGAAAATTAAACAAAGTGTTTTGGTTGAAGGTCTATGTTTACCTGTTTATTTAATATTATTCTTCACAATATTTTCTTGTATCAAAACCTTTCAATGTTCCGATTGAGATATCAAGTTCATAATGGAATCGTGGGAACAGACAAAAAACTTAATGTCGTCTTTTATAAGCGGAACCCTAATGCGACCTCGAGTGGCACTTCTATGAACTCTATGAAGAAACTGACTTTTTCATTCTCGGTATGTGAGTCACTGATAACCTTCGGAGGAATTGCCACATATTTTATGTCGCCAGATGCATTCCTTCCTTGGAGCAAAAGTGGTACATAATACTCTTCTTCCAGGAAAGCTAATAATTTAACACTGATCCTTACTTCCTTTGGCTCAAAACTACAAAAACTATATTTTATGTTGGTCAAAAGAATGACAAATTTAGAAGACAAAAATGGGGCCGACTACTGAAGAATTATGTGGCCGACCACTAGAGTTTAGGGGACCGACTAGACCAAATTGTTGAATTTCTATGGTAAATCCACTAAAAAAAATTAATTTTTCAAAATCAATACATTCCAAATAATCTGATAAAATTCAAACATTAATAGTTTTAAAGAATTCAAACATTAATAGTTTTAAAAAACAGTCAAACGTAAAAAAAAGTTGAATGGCCGACTATTGGCTCCATCACCCTACTTGATTTTAGATTTTCGTTGGACACAACGAATCTCTTTTTCATATATTTTAAAATTTTCTTTTTAAATTTTGTAGGTATCCCAATATGGCCAGGCAAATAGTAGGTGTACCTAGTACCTACATATTATTGATTGAGGCTTTTGGGTAAAAACCCGAAGAAGAACAAACTATTTCCACCTATTACCAGTGCCTTGACGTTTGTTAAAATTGTCATTTGAATGATTTTTTTTTCGTCGAAATATGCATCTTTTAAATTTATTTTCAGGATTTCAGAGTTTGTTATTAAATGGAAATTAGATTATTTAGAATGCCTACCAACTTTTTATATTTATCTGAATTTACCAATGGAAATTCGAAAAGACATTTAGTAGCAAGAGAGTGGAGCAACAATTTCTCAAATTCAAACTTACAGAATCTGTTTCTACTTTATCACTTTATTAAGAAAACTATGTTGAAGGTTTACTTGTAAAAAAGTCGCGTGGGCCAGTTTCAAAAAATAAAAAAATAATAGTAGATAAATAAATAACACTGTCACAGTGTGTGCCGTATTTTGTTTAAAATTAATTTGCCCCCAACTGATTATCAACGCAAAATCGATTTAATTAAATTCCATCAGCACCCCTTTATTCCTCTATAAAAAAAAAAAAAAAACAACAGGACACAAAAGCCAAAAACTAAAATACTCTCCCTGCTGATGCAATTCACTGAAAATCTTTACTGGTAACAAACATCTACCTTTTCAGAATTTATTTCTGCAATGCATCGATGATGTTAAAAATAAAACAGAATTCATTTTCTTGAGTTGGGGCTTTAATAAAAAAAAAAAAACTTGTTAATGGGCTGTAGGAGTGACCTACCCCTACCCCCGGCATCGCTTAGCACCGACCAACGCGATGCACCGGCCACCATGCCCTTGTTATTGTGAATTTGTTTATTATGTTTTTATTTCGCTTCTTTATACTGCAGAGTACAATCGCAGCGTCAACAGATGTCACAGTGACAGATAAAGTTATATGGGGGCAAAATTAACAAGAAACTCATTGAAAAGTGTAGAGACAAGAGGTTAAGTATTTTTTTCAATCTTGAAGAATTTTTTCGAGATATACTTGGACAATCTGACGGTCATCTTAACTCTGACAGAAGATGAATATTAATATTATACGATTGATAAAATGTTAAAACAAAAATTTTAATTTAAAAATCATAATTTTTCAAATTTTGGAAAACTTTTTTTTAAATATTTTTTATGCATTTTTAATAGGTAAAAATATTTAAAGCTATTACAGTTTTTAATCATGTATCTAACCGATTGAACAGCACTGTATATAAATACTTTTTCTTGGATTTTTCTTTCATGAATAAGTATGTATGTAAAGCAGATATTTGTAACAACGCTTTTGCTTGATTATGTGCTTGGTTTTTTTTATTATTCTGTAAAAGGAAAATTCGATCGAAGCGAATATTCGATATGATGTCATGATTAACAGAAAAACATGCGTTTATTAAAACAAAATGAAAAAAAAAAAACATATTTGATCATGTTAATATTTTTGAATTGAGAAATGAGAATCAGTAGGTAAATGTTATATTATTGTGAATTTAATTTTTTTTTACGAAATTACATACATATGTATATGTTTCATTCTTTAATGAAAGGTCTTTGTGTTTATCTTCAATGATGCAATCTGATGATTCTGACATATTTTACCAGGAATAAGCTGCCTAATCATATTAAACTCTTTTTTATTCTGATACCTAAATAGGTACATTTTGTCTGGGCAACCAAACCTGCTTTTCAAGTCGGTTGACTTGAGAAGCAGGTTTGTTTAAACATGAAGATCGTTTTAGTATTGAATTGACCAGTTCTTCAGTAAACGTGCTAAGATTTCAATGGAAATTCGACATTTTTTTTAAATTCAATAAAAACGCTAATAAAATAGGTAGGTTTTTCTGGTTAAAAAAATATAGTTTTGTTTAAGAATAAATAAGAACTGCAATAAAGTATAATTTATTTCAAGCGAAGTGAAGCGTCTGTTCTTAAAACCTACCTATGTGGGTGTTTTGGAGGAGATCTGAACTCTGGAGATCATTTTAAATGCAAATGCTAGGCTACTTAAATTGACAGAGAAGGTGTTTGGCATGCACTTAAATCATGACATGCACCGTGAGAGTCCGGTAATCCAATCTATTTTATTAAAATATTATACTCTCTTACTAATACATATAGTTGTACACTGTGTGAATATTTTTTTAATTTGTTAAAACATAGGTAGTTTTGTTTTATTTTCACAAATTAAGAGAATCGAATTCTCAATCAACTCCCCATATTTCATATTTAATTAATAATAAATAAATAAATTAAATAAATAAATAACCGATACCGCAGTGAATGCATCAGTAATGCTATATGACAACACAATATTATTTTCTCTGCTTAAATTATACAATATCCAACAATGTTTAGCTAGAATATTATAATTTTCAATCAAAGTAAACAAAAATAAACATATGATCACCGAAAATCAATTAAAAATAGTATCAAATATTATTTTAAAAACGACCTTCAAATATTTTTCCGAATATTGTTATTTTTATTTGTTGTTTCCTCTACTCAATAGAAATAAACAACAACTAATACCTACTCTTTTTTTGTGTTATAAATATTTTCTTTAAAATTTTAAAAATTCAAACTTTGTACCTACCTACATTTTCAATAATAGAATGTTATATGTGCATATGTTTTCTATGTAGATTGTAGGTATTTAGCTTTCCTCTTACTGTCGTTTGTATTCAAATAATGTTTGTGTTATTCGCATGTCTCCAAAACAGCAAAAAATTGAAAACAATTTAACTCAAAAATCTTCCCATTTTTTTAATACAAATATACTAAGGTATATTATAATGGCCGTCTAAATAAATTTGAGTAAATTGGATTTTTCATGTCAGAAAACCTGACATGCAAAACACAAATTTGTTGTGGGCTGAATAAAACTGGAATGTGATGTGTGGTTATGTTTGCATGTTTAATATTCTTTAGATATTAAATACATAAAAAAAAATAATAATTTATACATACATACATATGTGGAAAACACGAACACGTGTCAAGTTTTTCTTTTCTAATAAAGAAAAAAAGAAAAATTAAATAAAATTTCAAATGGAATTCCATTGAACACAGATTTATGAGTCGATGATGGAATTAATTTCAAAATGTCAGTGGTTATGCCATTGACAGTAAATTTGATTGATTTTATTGAATTTGAAAAATCTGTTTGAACATTTGTTTGACATAAGAACACAATGAATGTGACATGAGTACATATTCAATTTAATTAAGTCAAGTGTGGGGAAAAAGACACAGCGAATTGTATGGACATTAATTGATAAATTTAAGAGAATTTATTATATTTACTTTTAAGAAAATTAATTCATTGAGAAAATTAAGTGTTTTGTCTTTAAGAAGCTGTCTTTAAAAAAGAATCGAATAAATCGAAAAAGTACCTAACAAATGAACATTTACTTACGCAGACTAACAGTTTCTTAAAAGAGAAGCACCATAGTTATATTTATTGGAAACCAAAAACTTTGTTTTGACATTATATGCAGAAAATTATGTACCGGTCCATTCAATAGCCCATTAGGGGCCAGTTAAAGCTATCATCGATACGCATCATTGAAAATTTTATTTTCCAATTTTAAGGCGAATTAACCAACAATGTTGGTGTTAATTTGGTATTGAAATGAAGGTAAGGAATTATAGAATTTTTCTATTGAAAAAAAAAAAAATAACTCAATTTAGTGACTTGCTTTTTCTATTATTTTTAAAAGTCGAACAGGAATTTGAATTTCTATTGAATATAAAAATATCGATAGGAAAAGGCTCTCAAATGCCGAAAGGCACTGCTAACTAAACGTGATAATATTTTTTTATTTGTTTTTTATCATCAAAATAAAAAAATACCATTTTCAAAAGGGTGAAAAGCTATAGTAAAGTAGGTAGGATTTTCATACAAACATACTGCTGCGGATCACTGCCTTTAAAAGAACTTGTTAAATCTTAGTGCGGATAAATTTTCGAATTTCATTTGAGTAAAGCATTCGAACAAGCAAATCAACACGAAAGATGCGTTTTGATAATTTTAGAAATTTGATCTAAGTTCTCCCAAAATGTAAAGAAAACAGTGTCTTCTAGATCTGAAATCTTAGTTGTTTATTGTTTTCATTTTTAGACAGATTCTTTCAATCATAAAACAGTATTGTTCAACCATGTGTATTTAAATGATCATATAAGAATTAAAGTACCTAATAACACTCATTGAAAGACAGTTTTTAATCACACTATAGTCATTTGAACAAAAATTAAGGGTTATTTCATATCAGAATTTCAAATTCAAAACTATTTATTGCGAATTTTTCAGCTATCTCTGGCATTTGTTTAAAGGCAGTTAAAGTCTGTAGGTACCTCATCGTACGATGCAGTTGTTCAATCCGATGCCTATCGCTATCCTGTGTCTCAAGATCTCATCAATAAAAGTCAAAGTGACACCACAATTGCCGAAAAAAAGTTTCATTGTTGTATCTTTTCAATATACATACATAAATACCTATATCTTAAATTCAATTTTTTTTTAAATCTTCTTAATTTGTTAATTTCACTCCCTCGATTTCCACTGACAGACATGTTTTGACAACTTTTTAAAACCGACTTCTGGCTTAATTTATCAATTACCCTAAAGACATTTTGCTCTACGATACGATACGAATATTATATAAGTACTTAATTCAATATTCTACTTGACACTCCGTTACGTTACGTGCGTTGAATTTAAATCGCGTTATCTATTATTAGTATACTTCCTGGATGTGATTTCAAGTACCTTTAAACAGATATATTCCCAGAAGCATTTTTCTTTCTCTTATATAAAGTTTCTTTGAAAAGTTATAACAAACCTCAATGGAAATGTATGTTAGTTTTTAAATTTTTAAAGGTTCCATTCTAAATTTCAAAGATTCAAATGTCAAACATTAATATTTTAACAGCAAAGTCTCATTGGAGAAAGGGTAGAAGCATTAAACAATCAAATTAAAAGTTGCATAATTTAACCACCGCAACGCCGCGCCGCGCCGCCCGCTGTTGACACACCGTTGTACGCATGTAACTCATTCAAATTCATCATATACACATAGCAACGCAATGAGACTTTCTTAATTTGAATCTAAAATACAAAAAAAAACTTGAAAATAAAAAAAATACTCTCGGAGTATGCTTGCTTATGAAATTTCAATGTGAAAAACCTTGAAGGAAGAAAACAGAGCAAAAGGCACTTCTAAAGGAGAAAAATAGTTGCGGGCTTTACGTGTGTTGTATTCAAGATATTATGATGATGTTTTTTTATGAACGAAACCCAAAACTGTATAACATCACTGCGTAACGATGCGGGAAATTGCATGATAATATAGTGCTACGAGTTAAGAATTTTTAAAATCATGTTAAACGTTTTCATAATTTATGGCCGCCACAATAACAGTGCCAGTGACTGTATGAGTATGTATTGTCAATTAAGGCAAAAGTGACCAAGTAGATAGCACAGGATGCTAGGTACAAACTCACATAAATCTCACACCATTCATATTTTCTTTCACTTTTACAGGATATAATTATTCATGCACTTGCAAATTAAACTGAAATTTATATTTAAGTATGAACTTGTAATGCCTGGAAAAAAATTAAAAACAAAACTATATACATCTATCTATTATAATAAACCAGAGTAAAACATACAGAAATACACAACAATGATGCTGTTTATGGTTTTGATAAATATTTAACAATGTTTTCACGTTTATTGCATATACAGGGTGATTCACCTAAGGTGTGTCAAAAAGATAGAGCGAGTAGGTTGACCTGGGTATCGATTTTCATATTTTTCTAAATATTGCTATTATTAAGTAACCCAGCCAGATAATTTTTTTTTCTTACTATATTCAGTACGGGTATAACTTACCCTATCACCCGATACCCGCTTGACGTTGAGTTGAGGGACACCCTGTATATGTAGATAAATAAAGTTGTATATATCTCCTTAAGACTAAACTATAATTTAAATGAAGAAGTGGGAAATTCGTTTCGCTAGATTTTTTTAAAGCATTTTATATTTCATTGTGTATCTACCAGAAATTTTTGTTTTCAAAAAACTTTTTTCCTGTCTTCTTCTTAATCCTCTGACATGATATTTTTAACAGTGTGGCATCTTAAAATTTAATTGCAACTTTTTTGTTTTTTAAACCACACCACATTGCAACGATATTTCATTCATTTGGCACATCATACTAAAGCGATAAGCAGTTTATTCCCTTAAACTTTATTTTGCCAAGAAAACAAAAATTGGTGTTATAGCTGGTTATTAAGAAATTGTGCCATTTGCATTTAATTGGGAACACTGCCCAAATGCCAAACAAATTAAGAGAAGGTGGGTTATAATAGTAAATTTTCCGTTTTTCGTTCCAACATAATAAAAAACACTTCCTTTTGCGTGATTCGTTGCCAACAATGTATAGCAACAAAATAAAGTTTCGATACCGAATCAGGAAAGCATTTTATGTATATACCTACACATATGTATATGTTGTAGCTATCAGGTTATGAGAACCCGGCTCACCAGGAGCGTAAACAAAAAAAAATGAATTTTCATTATCAGGAAGCCATTAAAAGTTTTTTTTTTATTCTCCCCAGTATTATTGTTGGCGAAACATTTTTTGGCACGAGTCACTCGCATGTTAGTGAGGACTCCCAAAAATACAGTGGCGGAGGCAAATTTATTCAGTTTGGTCCTTGATGGTGATTATACCGATTTTAGCTCAACTTTAATGCAATGGTTTGTTTCGTCGTCTGTTTGAATATGCGATGGAAAATTTGTACGTAAGAGCCATAGGGGGTGTTGGATGGATGGAGATGGGATGATATTGGTAAAGCAGACGCTTGAAGCCATCTAAATGATGATGGTTGCCGACCATAATCCCCCTAAGCGTTATCGGGGTATTTTTTTTTTTTTTTGTTCAACTGGCTCGCTTGTTCGTTTTATTCTCATCTGTCGAAATGGAGAGTTTGGAAAAGTATTTTCGCAGCATCAACCACACCCTTATATGGAATTTCAATCTATACAACGCATTGGTATAGGTACATACATATGTACATGGCAATGCCCGCATATGTACATGTAAATACATATATTAAAGGTTTTTAATATTTTTGTAATTCTGTCTGTTTTTTGCGATGCTTAATGAGCCACAAAGGAGATCTATACCCTTTACCTGATAGCGAGTAAAATATCTGCGAGCGAGACTAACAGTGTATCGCTAATGACGCCCTAAAGGGTTTTTTTTCCTGGCCAACCTACAAAATACTGAATCTATTTTTCTTTTGTTTTATATCATGTAGGTATCTACTTTCCATTTGGCATTTTTTTCAATTAATTTTGTTGTTTCACTTCTTATCTATAGCGCCTAGCCTGACTGGAGTTATTTATTCACCTGTCAGTTGTCTCATTATTTTACACTTACACCACAAATTTACCATCACATTCGCCTTTGTTATCGGTCGTCGCCATTTTCGTATGTGTCAATGTGTGCAAATGTGTTTTTCGTCTGAATTTACCAACAAACAATCGATGTGTCAAAAAGTTGGCAGCAAAATGATACACAAAATGTCTCTAATGCTCTGCAACTCCGTTATTCTTCACTTATGACACAATGCGTAGTGAATTTCAATTTCCCTTAAGAAAATTTATGATGTAAGCTTATTTTATATTATTTTGCGTTTTCATTATAAACCACTTTGAATAAAAAAACAAGAAAGGTATTTTCGCTTAAGAGAGGGTCATTTAGAGTGACCGGAAGATGTGGCAGTGGCAGTCAATCAAAAAGTCACGCGCATAACCGACTAAAGACACCAGCCAGCGACCAGCATTTTTTCTTATTAAATGTATGTAATGACAAAAATAAAACTAGACGAAATAAAAAAACAGGCAGAGAGTTGAAAAGGGAATTTTTAATTTCCTTTGTTGTTGAATAATTCATAAGTTCTATTGTCGTTATCGGATTCGTCGTTGACTTGTAGTCGTCGTGGGTCGGTTAGCTCCTCATGCAGAAGAGAAATTTTTGTACACAGTACACAGTGTTGTGTGAAGAAAAGTGAGATTTATTTTATATAAAAATAAAACAAATAAGTTCAAAAGAAAAATTCCATAAAGTAGACGAGTTTTTAGATACTACTTAATTATTCACAATTGAAAGCATAACTAAAGATATGCACTATGTGTAGAAAAATAACAGACATTTTATTGAAAACACAAAATTGATTATTTCACTGTTATACTTATACTATAGGTTTTTCACTTCATCCTAGGTAGAAACATGTTTTTGTCTCATTATTTACTGGGTTTCCAATAAAGACGCTTTGCTCAGTTGTGTAACTTACTATGGTTATTTGGCATCACTGAGACTGACTGAATAATAAACAACATGGCCGCCACAACGATTTCTCTCCAATAAAAACTAAGAATTTGCTTTTCTCAAAAATCCACAAAAGTTTTTTTTTTTTAATTAAGGATGGTTAACAAATAAAATTGATATAGACATTTTATAAATCAATAAATAAATTAATTTTAAATAAAAGAACAAAAAAAAAAATTGGATACTACAATGTTTATGATATCCATTCGGGAGGTCCAACTTATGATAAAACTTTGCAACATTGCGACTGGTGTTTGCCTTATTACTAAAAAAAGTTGGATCATAAAATCCTGAATTGTATACCTAGTTGGGGCTCTGTGAACTTGGTACCCGACTTTGGAAAATCGAGTTTTTTTTGTTGATTCTTATAGATATTCGTTTGTAGTAGATTGTAGTAACTCCGAAAAAAAATTACGGGACTTTGAAAAAAACTCAGCACCCCGTTTTATCGGCACTCAAATTTAGTGATTGATTCTTGAAGACAATCGTTTGTAGTTGATTGTATTGAAAAACTTTTCGTTTATAGTTGAAAGACAAAAAAGTTTATTTTTTTTTTATTTTTTTTTTTATTTTTTTTTTTTAAGTTACTACAAACGAAATCAAGTTACTATAATCGATAAAATCACTACCACAAACGAAATCAAATTACTACAAACGAAAAAAACATTACTACAAAATAAATCAAATTACTACAAATGAAAAAAAACGTTATACTACAAACGAAATCAAGTTACTCAAACGAAAAAACGCTACTACAAAAGAAATCCAGGTACTACAAACGATAAAAACGTTACTACAAACGAAAATAAATCGCTACAAACGAAAAAAACGCTACTACAAACGAAAAAAACGCTACTACAAATGAAATCAAGTTACTACCAACGGAAAAAACGTTACTACACACGAAATCAAGTTACTACAAACAGAAAGTAACTTAATTTCGTTTGTAGTTACGTTTTTTTCGTTTTTAGTAATTAGATTTCGTTTGTAGTAACGTGTTTTTCGTTTGTAGTAATTTGATTTCGTTTGTAGTAGTGATTTTATCGATTATAGTAACTTGATTTCGTTTGTAGTAACTTTAAAAAAAAAAAAATTTTAAATTTAAACAAATTTAAAAAAAAATTAAAAAAAAACTTTTTTGTCTTTTAACTACAAACGAACATTTTTTAACTACAATCAATTACAAACGATTGTCTCTAAGAATCAATCACTAAATTTGAGTGCCGATAAAACGGTGTGCTGGGTTTTTTTCAAAGTCCCGTTATATTTTTTCGGAGTAACTACGAACGATCAAATTTACATATTTTTCACGTTCGCAATGGAAGAAGGTACATTCATAGATATGTATACCAACCTATCACACAATGTTAAAAAAATATGTTCATATCATTCACAGTTACTTAAAATTTGTTACACAATCAAAACGAACTCTACTCTTTTCACATAATGCAAATGCAACTATAAAGGTACAGGTAGGTACTTCAATTTCATACCCTTAAACATTGATTAGCATATATATAAGAGTTTATAATATGTAAACCAAAAGATAAGAAATGCCAAAAAATATCTTCTTCTATTGTTTGAAAATTCAAACATCCCACATGCCACGATACTGTGAGCGAAAACAAAAAATTCCAGAGGCACAAAGGTACCTAGCTTATTATTATACATTCAGTATTGGATGGTATTCCTATCCATTGGAGTATACCCATGCTTTGTATTTTATTATGCAAAGTTTAAAGTATTGGGTAGTGAATGAAATGAAATAACAATAATTGATGTGACTTTTTGGTGAAATACAAAGCAATGCATTGAATAAAGATTAGTAAATAATATTAAACGTTGAACTTATGTGTGTACAAAATTAAATGTATTTTAAATAATTTGAAAAATTCAGTTTTTGAGCAAACTATGACTTCCCATGGTACTAAATACGTTTATAATAAACAATTTAACAATATTAACATTTAACACGTTTAAAATATTACGTTCCATAATTTTTATTTTTAAGTTTTTCTTTTTTAAATTGTCAACAATACTTTACTTTAAGGGATATATGATTGGAACTGTTGACAGCAGTCTGCAAAAGAAGTCATAACATGTCAGTGCGTGAACTTAGCTTACATTCGCAATCGCCTATATTAATTATTATAATTTAAGGATTTCATTAATTAAGAACATCTTACACATAAATAAAAATGGAGTGTCTGATTGTAATTTGTATTTTACAACACGCATATGAAAGCATGCACATTGCACAGCCCTTATAACAAAACACACATTTTTAACCTTTTTGTCTGTCTGTCTGTCTGTTTGTCCTGGCTAATCTCGAGAACAAGTGAACCGATTTTGACGGGACTTTCACTGGCAGATAGATAATGCTATAGCGCGGAACTTAGGATATTTCATTTACTCCCTATCGTTTTTATGCCCGGTCAGAAACTATGCTTGACAGATTTTGACGGCACTTGCCACTTACAGAAAGCTGATGTAGAGAGTGACTTAAGTTATTTTAATTATCCTCTAGATGGCATTGGGGATCCCTAGATGGCGCTCAGGTCGCTTTTTTTTGCATATTCTTATATATAAACTGATCAGAAACTACTGGCCCAATTTAGCGGGACTTTCACTGACAAATTGCTGTTGTTGTAGGAAATAACTTATAAAGTAAATTATCGCAAAGATGGCGCTCGGGTAGCTTTTTTGAAAACTCTTATATATGAGCTAAAAAGCTTGTGGCAAAATGTTGGACGAATAGGAATATTTTATTCTTTCAAAATCATTGTTTTCTCCCTTATTTTTTATGCGGCTGCAACGCGCCGGGTAACAGCTAGTATGGTAAATAAATTTACATTTGGTTGATCCGTAAGAGATATAAGCCGTCCGGTGCAGGGACATACATAAGTCCAAAGTTCTTCTTTATTTTTACCTATGCCCCACTTTGGTGGGACATAATTCCAAAGGGACTTATGGCTCTCCAAAGCGGGATATAACCAAAATATTTTATTTTTGAAGTTAGACTTAAGTTTAAAATTTGGACTTATGTCATGCATGACTTCATATTCCAATATGCATTTAAATTAGTAATCTTTAAAAGGAACTAATTTCAGGGCCCATCGATTAGTGTAAGAGTATCTTAAAGAAATTAGTTCAGTCAGTCAAACTAAAATAAATTCGATGTCAAAATTAAAATCATTTAATACATTTCGTCAGCAAAGCATCAGAAAACAAATTAGGTCACAATAGTGTCTTGTCTTACATAATAATCCATTCGGGAAATCCAAGATACATAGTAAATTTATCAAGTAAATCAATAAACGAATTATGTAATTTAATTTTCAAATTAAAAAGATAATTTAAATGAGCTTAAATTTGTTTAGTTGTTATGGTGAATAGATACTATAATAGACATGCATAAAGGTATATGTGCTTGACATACTAGAAGTTGGGTTATTTTCCTTTTTATGGATAATTATTACACTTCCATAATAAGTAAGGTATTAATCGTGTATATATACTGCATGTATACTCGTACGTATACCCTCTTATTATAGGTTTCTTTTTGAAAGGAAGCATAATTACACACTTTGTTTGAATATACTGACTTAATTGAGACGGGTAGATATCGTTTCACTCCTTGGTCTTTAAAACTTTGATTTGAGTAAGGAAACAAATAAAATTTCAGAACAATCTCATTTTTGTTTCTATTAATCGGAATAGAGTATTGTTTTGTAAAAAAAAACATAGTCAAGTCAAACACCGTAAAAATGATTAGATTGTCTATCTTAGAAATTAGGCCAAAATTCTTAACAATAGGTATCACGTTTATGGAAAAGATTTGAATATCGAATTGAATACGAATGGAAAAGTCGATGTAGAAAAAAGGACACACTGAAGGGAAAATTTAATTCAAAACAAACATGAAATATTTTGAACATATTCATTATCAAATTCTAACCCACGGAATCAAATGCGGATTCAATTTTCGATTTTAACGGGTTAAACTCTAAGTGCTAATGTCCCATTTCTTGATGAATAAGTTCATTTAAAAACAAAACCGTCTAATTTAGAACGATCACAATCCACACGAGATCCATTTATTTTCAATGCATCCAAGCGAAGTCACTGTTTGGTGTGGTTTATGGGTAGGCGGTCATCATCGGTCCATACTTTGAGAACGACATTGGACAGCGCTATTGTAAGATGAGAATACATTTATTTTGGCCGCATTAAATAATATGGACACCGACGACATGTGGTTTCAACAGGACGGCGCATGCTTCGTGCCACACAGCCCATGCATATGGAATTAATGAACAAACATTGCACGAGTGATTTCCGTACACGTTTATCTTATGCCGAGGCGAAATGAATTGGCCAACGAGATCATGCGATTTTTACCCGTTAGACTTCTTCTTGTAGCGTTTTCTTCAATCACAGGTCTATTCCAATAAACCATTGCTCAGAAAGCCGCCAACATAGGTAATCAATGCCACTACCTATTCGTTAATGTAGTGTCTAACCGTATTTACTTTAACGAATAGAGTGATCAGTTTTTAGTACTGAAAAAACAAGAAACAAACTGTCAATCAAATCTTTAATAAGTGAAGAAGAAGAATGATAGGTAGGTAGGTACTAAAATAGAATATTTTTGCTGAACTATGTGTGATTACCAAGAAAATAGTAGATATTTTCTTAGAATAGTTAAGTGCCCTTCAACTACAAATTTGTAGGTGGTGTGCTACGTTGATAATGTCACGTTGTCCACCTGTCAGCAAAGTCTGATACAATTCTTCTGAATAGAAAGTAAGCACATACATTATGTAGGTAGATATATAAAGTGATGTGTTAAAATTATATATTCACGTAGGTACATTCAAAATTCAAAACACTTCTTACTAACGACTCTTTAATTATTTTTTTCCTTCTTAACATTAAAACAGACATAAGATAGGTACCTGCCTAGCTAAAGAAGGAATTTTATTAATATTACTTTTAAACACGTTTACTTTTTGAAACGAAGAAAAATAATTGAAAACTAATTTCATTTCATGCTTTGTTTTCCCTGAACTCCTGCGGAACAAAAATAAACGAATAATTTAAAAAACCAGTCCCCAAGCTTTATTGTTAGTGCTTTTATCTGTTTTATTTTTTTGTAGTTTTATATTGCACTAAATATTATTAATAAATAAATAAATAAAATAAAAGACCAGTCCTTCAGGAAATGTATAGGTAGGTACCTATAATATGTACGTATGTACCTACCTAGTAGTTAGGTATTCAAAAACAAAATGAAGGACAAGGATCAAGTTTAATTTTAATTTTCAGCAAATTTAATTACCGAGGTGGTACAACAACAAAAACATAAACAAAGAAAAAAATGTATAAAGTTGCAAAACTGTTTGCATGGTCAGTAGGTAGGTAGGTACTAGGTATATCGAATCACATCCGCTTCGTCGGCCATTATGTGAAAACAAATAATAAACATGGACGACTGTCGACTGCCGTAGTGTGCTGAATGCTGATAAGAAAAATAAATACCCACAGTGGTGATACCCTCGGTATACCTTCCTATATTTTTTGTTTTAATTTTTCGTAGGTACCTATACCTAATTCGGGCGTTTAGTGTATGAATTAACAATATAGGTAGATACACCGTTAGATAACACCCTTAAGCAATGAAATAAAGTTATTTTTATTTTTATTTTTTTCTAAAGTCAATATCTCAAAGTGCAGTTAATTTGCTCACTCAGTTTCAGTGGTCGACCTTGTTTGGTTTGTTGTGTTCTATCATCTTGGCTGTTTCTGATTTTGATAATGACGAGAGATTGCGGGATGTGGTGAAAGAGGAAGTAAATGGTAAATACCAGATATCTTATGTTTTTGATACATTTTTACGTTTTTCTTATGCATCTTGTATTTAAAGGGAAAAATAATTGAAGAAGACGACGACGACGAGTGACGATCACAACCGAAGTGGACGTTTCATAATCATCCAGGAAATAGTTTGCTTTATCGTCGTCGTCATCGTCGCCTTGCCGCACACTTACAGGAAAATGAGAGAAAAAGACAACAATCCAAAAACCATTGTTTGTTTTTGTTATCAACAACGGCGACGATACCACAAATGCATTTCTTTATCATCCTTCGTCTCTTTCAGCAGAAATACAGATGATAAACCATACAACACTCATTTCAGTATTAAGCTTGAGGCAACGTATCTTTGCTTAACTAAGTAAGAACGTGAAGTACGAACAGAGTATGAGAGGAAAATTATCACGAGTTTAATTCAGTTCAACGATGAATGTAGTTAACCAAATCGGTGTGCAAAGATTCTTAGAGGACATAAAATAA
Source organism: Baccha elongata (assembly GCA_951217065.1). Classification (NCBI taxonomy): domain Eukaryota; kingdom Metazoa; phylum Arthropoda; class Insecta; order Diptera; family Syrphidae; genus Baccha; species Baccha elongata. The sequence continues at coordinate 54,121,936 of OX578272.1, read as the reverse complement.
GCATTTATTGCCCGTTTACTCAGAACTATCTAACGCTTACATGAAAGTTGGCTCCACTTATAAACACATAGAGTTACTCTTCATTTAATCATTTTCTATTTGATCTCGGGTGTTGAAAATAGTAGGATTTGAGATTTGGACGGAGAATTAATAATACAAAAGTCAACAAATTTCATGATGGAGTAGGTAATAAGTTCGTTCTATAAGATTGTTTATTTGAGTTTTCAAAGAAGAGTTTCTTGTTATGTTTTACAAACCTAACAAGGTTCTCATTGGAATCATAAAATTTTCATTCCAAGGCAGGTAGAATTTTTATTTTAATTTTACAACAATTATCTAAATTAAGAGATTAGTTTTTGGTTCTTATTTCAATTTTTTTAATAAAACATTTAATAGCGTTTGAACCAAGATTTCAGTACACAAAACAAAGAGATGACGTATTGACGTACTACAACTGTCAAAGTTCGTTTTACCTACGCAAGTTTTCGTTCACTTTTGCTTCCATCCATAAAGAGCGCTCCATAGCAGAACTTACGTAAATAAATTGCACAGTAGGCCATATACATGTGCAATTTTATTGTGTTTGCATCCAACCATTATGGGTGACTCAATAAATTGACGCCACTTAAAACTTGACGTAAAATTATGACACAGTTTCCGTTTGCTTTCGACTTTTGAGAAGCATATTATTCTGTCTTACATTTGTGAAAGCAGTACGGAGGTTAGGTGTACCAAACATTTATCAGTCTCGGCATGTCCACGGAGCCTGTACCAATAATCGATTTTTAATTGGAGGAACAGAACACATTTCATGGTTTTATAAAATAGAAAATAGAAAATTTGTTGGCAACAATGATACTTAAAATGTGCTAGACTTGTAGTGTTGTGGGTTCAATCCCCGCACTGGGCAGCATTTTTTTCTTTTCAACATATCCGGCAGGTTCTTAGGCTTGATTTCAAACCTACTCAAAAAAGCGAATCTTCAAAAGACGAAATATTCGCTTGTGGTTAATAACAATAGGAGGTAGGTACCCTGCCCATAGAAATTACTAGAAATTACTGATCTTCAGCATATCCCAATAGATAATAGCATTTTAATGACGTCGAATTGAGTCTTATTAAAATGACTTAACTTGTTTTTATTTATTATAGCAAAACGGCTTCAACAATACATACATACACGCACAATTATCATTGACTTTTAGCAAATCCAATACTTATCCCCCAAAAGTAATAATAATGAAGAAAAAAAGGAAGCAAGGATTTCCATTAACATCGTCATCATTTTCACATTACGTGTGGGGTATATAAACTCGGAGTCGGTATTTCGAGTTGAGTTGAAAATCAAAGATATTAACCCATCCTCGTATCTCCTCGCACGTTTGCTGAATCTGAAACATATGGCTCAAGTCGAGGGAAGGTTGGAGGTGTCGAGGAATGAAAGATACATGGGAATGAAAAATCAAGACTGGGAGTAAAAGCGAATTCGAAACAAAAACAAAACTCGATGAACGAACAAAAAAGAAAAGAAAAATCAACAAGGAATATAACCATTAGGAAAATAGAAGGCACTATATGGCAAGCACAGGGGATGATTGGCAGCTCCCGAAGGCACTTGAAATAGAAATAAAAAAAGACTTCCAAGAAACCAAGTATCCGTAAAATTCATGGATGTTTGTGTGTACGGTTACGGTATGTGAATGGTGTGTTCCAAACGCTCTCAACTTTAACACTTTGATTCAAATGATGTCGCGTCCAAGGGAGATGCAGATCCAGGAGCGGATTCAAGAAATAATTAAAACTTTTTAAATTGTTTATTTTATTTCCACAAAAAAAAAAACTTTTCTTTAATGCAGTCACTATACAAAATACAAGTTTCTTTAGGTTAGTAAAGCGGTTGCTGTTAACTTATTTTTGATAACTTACTATTTGTGTTTAAATGAAGCGTTCAATTACAGAAAGCCCTCACAGTCTAGTTGTGAAATGAATGAAAACAAAAATCCTTCGACTCATAATAAAATAATAGAAAAATCGCACCACACTAAACTTGTGTGACACCAGTGACACTATCATAATGTTCTTACGTTTTGAAATCGATGAACTGCATATCACTTCCTAAAAAACCCGGTTCGGTGTTATATTTTTGAATTCAATTCAATTCAAATAATGTTGCTAAATATTTTAAGAGATTTAAGAAAATTCAGGAATCCGCTGCAGTACCGATACCGAATAACCGAGAGTACGAGTAACTGTGAAAATATGGGCGCCCATAGATTTAAGAAAATTCAGGAATCCGCTGCAGTACCGATACCGGATAACCGAAAGTACGAGTAACTGCGAAAATATGGGCGCCCAAGTGCATGAAGCAGTAGATATAATGTAAACAAAACGAAGGGAACCACGTTCGGGATAATAACAAATGCTAAATTTTTTTGTAGCGTGTCCTTTTCTTCTCGTTCTTCTTCTGCGTTGCTCTTCCATACTGCTTTTTTGGGGTCGACGAATATAATGTATAAAACATAATATAATACGTGACGTGTAGAACAAGCTCCTTTTCTTTTTTAGCTCTAGGCTGAATGTTTTCCCCATGGAATGGAGTAATGTTCCATTTGTGATTTGCCATCTCACTTCCACTTATTTTTTGATAAAATTGGCTTAATTTTAAGCTTCCTTAAGCTGTACATAGTAAACCGATGTGGATAAGTGTTAGAACTTAAAATTGGGAATAACTGTTTTTGTGTTTTTTACCATAGAGTAATGAAAGGATTCTTGGTACCTATGTACCTATCACATTATCAAAACGGCGCTTTTCGGCGCTAATTGGGTTTCTTCGGAACAGTTGTTCTGCGAAATCGCCATTTTACCTACCACATTAAGGAATTGGTACTTTGGTAGGTAGTAGGTACTTACTTGATAGATATTTGTTTCTAAATTCAATGCATATTGCATATTCACATGTTTTTTTTTTAATTGAAAGTAGATCAAGGCGGAAAAGCAACTTGAAGAATAGGGGTGCTTTAGGTTGTGGGACTCTGTCGGATGTTTACATTATTGTCATATCAATCAAGTTCTAGCTGGTTTGGCTTAGGGTTAGAGTATCATGTTTTTCCGTAATTGGTATGGCAGGAAAATACAAATTTTAATGAGATGCTGAAGGCTGAACCATGTCATTAATTTGAATTAAAATTCACCAGAGCTTTTGCAGATCTTCTGTTTTATTTTACGTAGGTAGGTAGCTAGGTAGGTAGGTATGTAGTTTGCTGTCTAATTACCAAAGTTGATGTTTGAAATGACATTTATGAAGTGTTTCGTTGAACAAAGTTAAGGGGCAACATTCCAAAACTTTTTTTTTTCTTTTAAACATCTAACTAATTTGAAATTGCCGAATCGACAGAGTTAAGTAAGAAACAAAGAAATGTGTTGCAGTTTTGCTTCCATTGTTTAGGCTGTTTAGAAAGGAAAATAGGACTGGGGTTGCTGTTGCTGGAAAGATCAAAATTAACTTTTCCAAATTTTGCTTCCAACATTCTGCTTTTTTTAAATTCTGTTTTGAGAAATTGAGTATGAAACAAAACAAAATTGGAAAATGTTTGGGGCAAATCGAATCCAACAAATTTTCGTCGCAGTGATCTCCGGAAAAACTCTCAGCGCTCAGTTGAGATTTTTTGTACCACTTAAAACATCTCTGAGCGCTCAAAGATCTCATGGCCAGTTTCTCCAAACACTTTTAAATATTTATTGGTTTGTTAAATCTTAAAATGGCATTTTTCAATTTCACCAACCACTTTCAGTTTTAAAAGAGCCAATAAACTAAAGTCCCATTTTGTTCCAAATAAATTTTAAAGGCGTCTTAAAAATGCCAGACAAAGAGAACGTTGAAATGTTTCGAGGAGAGCATATCTCTCCTCTCGCTTGCTCTAATGAAAGAGAGCCATGAGTGGTGAATAAAAATCCGGGGTTGGCATCAAGTTTCCTCATTTTTAAAAATTCACCTCCTTATATTGGTGCAAACCATTTTAAGCTAAAATGCATATAAATTTTATTACTCCGTTAACTAAAATGCTTTTAGGTGTATTTTGGTGAAACTGGGCATCAGAGATTTTTTTGTTGGTGGGACTTCCCTAATCTAAAACAGGGATTCTTTCAAACGTTTACGGAAATTAACCGCGCAAACCACACGAGCAGATTCTTCCCAAATTTTTGGTTTTATATATCCACTGGATATATAAAACCTTATCTAGCTTTCTTTCGGTAGAAAAAAGCAGACCATTGTATGTACTTATATAAATACCCACCTGTAATATATATGGCGCCCCTAGTTATGTTGGAACACGCGTGAAGTTGGCTACTGGCGGTCCATATCTAATACGTCAATGCAGTAAAACTTGCAAGGGCCGCGTTCAACGACGCCTTTTGACAGATAGAACTATCAATATCTGACTTTTGATAGAGTTCTTAAGCAAACGGCTCTATAGAAATATATTTATTTATTTTCTTTCTCACTTCAAGGTATCAAAAAACGTCAAATGAAATCCTTTGTTGGAAAACAAACCAAAAGTTGTGATTTTTGCAAAGAAAAGAGATCGGTCTTCCACAAAATATAAAGAAAAATTATCTTGGACCAGAATCTCTTATTATTTTTTGCTACTAAACAATTAACAAATAGATTCTAAGTGTTTTAAATAATCGATTAAAAATGAGAAGGCAGATTTTCTGCATTTCTTATCTGTCGAAAGGCGTTTTGAACTCGCCCAGTTTGAGCAGATTAAAATTTTTAACTCAATACTTCAATTCCCTAAACAGAGTTTCCAAAGCGGGGGAGAAAAACTCTGATAAGCAAAGAAGAAAAACAAAAGAAAATTGGAAATGCAATCAGCTGCAATAACAGTAATAAAAAAAGTAGGTAGTTAGATAGGATACGTAACCGAGTATATGTATGGTAAGGTATACGGTATACGACATATAATAGAAAAACACAAATAATAGAATGGAAAACGACGACAAAAAAAAAACGACAACGCCAACAACAAAAATTGTAAAATGTTTGGGGCTGGCCGCTGGGGGATGGGGACATCTATCTATCCACTTCTGTTGTGCTCACTTCTTCAATCAAACATTTTCGCACGCACCGAAATTCGTTCCATACTAACACCACCAAACCAACATCGAGAACAAACCATTTTTGTCTATTTATTGTTAAACTCTTCTTCTTTTTGCTTTCCTCTCCTTGTTCACTTGTTTTAGCGAAACAAATATAGAGAACATGGTCTTTGTTTTTGTGTTTCTATCTCATATCCTTATTTTCTATTATACATTCGACTATTCGAGTGGAAAATGAAGGCAAACAATTACTCAATTCACCCCCTTTCGTTGCGACTGGCAATGAACATTCTGCTTCAAAAAATCTTATGTCTCACCCAATGGGTATTCATTTCAAGTGCTAAACACAATTTAGAACTGGGACCAGAATTGCCACTTCAAAGAAATTGTCATCAGTTATTTAATTTTTGTTGCCAAGATAATTCATCCAATTCGTATCGATTTATTTATCTGTAAGTGGATATGTACCTACCCAGGTGAGATTCTTAGCAAATATTTAGTCGGAACCTTATTTGTAGGTAACTTAGAAATTTAAAGAATCATTACCATACAGGGTATTGGAGGCTTACGTGTGGCTCTGCAGTAGTCAAGTTTGAACTAAAGCGGAGATAATCCTGATGGATTATCGCCCAGAACGTGTAGCTGCAGCTTTAGCTGTAGCTGCAGTACAAGTTCACTCAATTTCAACTTTGGCTTGCGCTGCTTGCTACTTTTTGACATTTGACGAACAAAAAAAAAAAAACAAAACAAAGCAAAAGCCTAAAAGAAAGTTGATGTTCTGTGCTAACCCATTCTGGACAAGCTTGCTACATTTTGAGCAACATTTTGACAATATTTTCAATATTCTGTTCAGCCAGTTAGTACTAACTTGGCTGTCGCAGCGCCACACGTATATGGAAAAGACAAAATTGGATGCAAGCTGTCAAAATTTGCACTAAGTTATCTTTGTTCTTTAGTACAAACTTGACTACTACAGCGCCACACGTATAGCCTCAAATCTACCTCTGTTTACAAATTGCACTATTTACAACAGCACGTCTTGTTTTAAATAATTTTATTTCGCAAGTCCTTATACGCATTGAAAATACGGTTGAATCTTGCTACCAAATTGATATTCAAAAAAAATTCATTTGAGGGGAAAATCAACTTTTTCAGACTAAAATAACTTTAGTCCAAAAAAAACGTTATGCTCTTATCTTTCCATTAAGATATGATAGGAACAGCATCGTTTGATCGTTTTTATTTTACGCGATTAGTGCCCTGTGGTAGTGTGATGTTCATTAAAGAAATAGTCAGAAAAGTTCAGGTCAAAGAAGGGCACAGGGGTCCCACGACCGCACTCTTTTTTTTTATTCAGGCTAGGTACAAGTTTATTTTATTTGTTTTCAAAATTCTTTTCACGACCTTTTTAAAAATCTATTAAAAATTAATTCCTATTTATATATCTTATTTGCAAACTATTAGGTATTCGTTGTCGCGAAGAAGATTTAATTTATTTCTTTCGATTTTATTATAAAACATTAACTTCTATCCAAATCTAACTTTAAATGTCAGACGAATTGGCCTAAGATAGCAAATAAAATAAAATAGTGGTAGGTACCAATTTTATTTTTCTATGCGACAGGGTGGCAACGCTTAGGTACATACACTTCAATGCCCAGCAAAGCAAGTTCAACCTCCAGCTCCAACCATAATTTTCCAACACGAAATCAAATAGGGGAAACAATAAAGAAAGACAGGGCAATGAGAAAACCACTCAAAAGCAAATTACAAAATGACAGCAAAATTGAGTTGGTTTTCATTTTTACCATACATTCATCGCATGCACTTAACAAGCAATTTTTTTTAAATTTTTTGTAGGTATTCTAATTTGCATACAAAATTAATAGGGAACAAAACTTCTAAACTTCCTCTACTCTGGTCTCCAGCTTTTAATTTTTGTATAGCACTTGGCCGTTTGCCGTCGTCTCAATGGTTTGGTGGTGTTACTGCTGCTGTCTGTATATATTTCTATCTAATTGCAATTTGAGAGTGGACTGGAATAAAAATTAATCTACCTCCTGCATGTGCTGTGTTTGTGTAGTGCATATTCCCTTCGCTGCTTCGCATGTGTAGATGAAGAATTTTTAATGATAAGGGGGCTTTGATTAAATATTTAAATTATTCGGTGCTTGTTTGTAGTAGAAATGTACAGATGATGCTATTTCTTCATACATAGAAGGAAGAATTTAAAACTTGCGTAGGGTGAGTGTTGCCATTTGCTATGCTTTAATGAATAAAGTTTTTTCCATCAAGTTAAATAAGACCGCGATAGGTAAACGGAATAATTTTGTATTGAATTGCATCAATGATTATTACCTACCCGTAATCATATTATAACTTGAGTTCATAAGAGGCAGAAGGAACGATTATTTTGCGTCAGCTCTACTACAATTTACAATTTTTAATTTTTCGTTTGTATTCTGTTAGTACCTACCTACCTACTACTAGTTACTATTCTGCTATTCATTCGGAGAGCATGTGAATTTACTTGGTCTTATTCATGTGAACTAATTACATTGAATTCATATCCGCGCATAAAATATTGTGGGTTGCAGTATCATAACATCTTTTTTGTGATTTTCTTATGTTTCTGTAAATTTATCTGTTTGAAGATTCTTCCATTGCAATGTTTGAAAGTGGAATGGAACAAGAAATCCTTGTCTTTTCTCAATGGTATTATTACCGGACATAATTTGCTTGGAAACCATAAACTTAAAATGAAACTAAGTAGGTACCTACAGATGACTTGCGCCGAGGATGTGGTGATGAAGATGTACACCACTTCTTTTGTGACTGCCCAGCTCTCTGTCGCATAAGAAAAGAATACCTTGGAAAATACTTTTTCCAGGAACTAGAAGAAGTCCGTAGCATTTCAGAAACAGACTTACTGAAATTCATAAATGCCTCTGGATGGCTGAATTAATAATTGATTTTTTATTGCAGGTACGCAGTATGGGTATATTATACACCTAAGTGCATCACAACACAATGGATCACATCGATCTATGTGTGGCGGATACAAGATCAACCGCCAGTCCACAAACCGAACATATAGGTGCCTAACATTTGAAGTAAAAAAGAGGTCAGGCCAATATTTGTTTCTTTTGTTCTATTTCTTTCCAAAAAGGTAATCGCTATGTGCGCATTGCTCCTCTAGTATAGACACACTTACAGACAGCGCTATCAGTATAAAAATAAAATTTTTTGTGAAAATATTTCCACACATAGAAACTAACGCTATCTAGTAAATAATAGAAGAATTCGTTGTGATTTTTTTGACATTTTTGTGTACTGACGAAGGAAATCTCCTTTCTCTGTCTCTTTGCACATAGCGAATAGTATGGCATTGTAGGTTGTACCTTTGTTTATTATAATAATTTTTTTTCTGTTTTAAGTCAGTTTTATAGAAAATTGCACTTCCCGCCTAAACGGGGGGAGATAGACCCCCTCCCTTAAGATTTTTTCTTGTCTCGACCCAACGTACTCGCTCAATCTTTTTGTCACACCTTAAGTAAATCACCCTGAAAACAGGGTGTCTCGAAATTCAACGTCAAGCGGGTACCAGGTGATAGGGTAGATTATACCCGTACTGTAAATAGTAAGAACAAAATTTATTTTGCTGGTTCTACGTAACCCAAATAGTAGCAATATTTAAAAAAATTATGAAAATCGATACCCGTTGCCACATTCTTATGTACTGTGGTCACAAATTTTGATATTTTTTACTGATTTTTTTTTTCTACATAATCCTTAATAACCATGCTACTGAATGCAATCTCGAAGTCCAAAATAAATATAGTAAAAATTAAGTTTGACTGAATCATTGTTCAGTCAAATTTTGTAAGCAAAATGTAACACTTTATATTTTTTTATAAAATGTAGCACACTACACAATTTTCAAAATAGTTCAACACTTTCCACTTGCTACTTCCATAATCATGTTTCCAACATAGCAAGGGAGAAATATTACAAAAACTAGTTTTTTCTTCTATTTTTCATCAAGCATTCCATTATATAGTCTAAACTGTTAATCTGAAATACTTGGATAAAGGACTTTGTTGATCAGATCAAAAATTGTACAAAATTCGATGGGCTTTTGTTTTTTTCTAAAAAAAATTAAGTCCTCAAAAGCCTCCCTTTTGGGGGTCTTAAACTCCTCGCTTCAGGAATCAGGAATTTTAATACCTACAATAAGTGGTATTTTTGGGATTTTTTTAATTTTTTTTCTTTTCGAAATGTTGCATACCAAATCCTTTAGTGAGACAGCATGCCCCTCCTACCCATCTCAACTGTTAGGGGTTCAAGTGGGCCACACAGGTACTGTTATTCAAGAAAATTGCGATACAAAAAAAGTTAGGTTATCCAAAAAGAAAATTATTTTTTTATCGGTTTTAACGATGTTTCCACGCTTTAATATTTAAATCATGTTCTATTTAGACCTCGCCCAAACTGTAAAAAAAATATCGTCCCTCGGTTTTAATCAAAGAAGCCTCTCCATCAATTTCGAACAAAAAACTGCATTAATGTCGAAAAATTTATTTTCATTTATTTATTTAGTACATATCTGGCAACACCTCATCTAGAAAAGGGGAAACGAAAACAATGCAAGCAAACGAAAAATGCACTTCATTTCATGTATGTGAATTCTTTTGTGAATATGCCAGATAGGTAAAATAAAAATTAAAAAAAAATTATATTTGAAAACTTTTTTGCTTTCGTACCTACGCTTTATACACGCCCAGAGAATGTTTTTTTTAGATAAAAAATAACTTTTATATGTACATCTACTTAGCTAGGTATGTAACCCCAATATATTCCTAAGAAAAATCCATAAAAAAATTGAATAATTACATTTTTCAAATTAAATAATAATTCCTCCCACCTTATTGGAACTCCTTTTTCTTGATTTCGTATCTATTCTCTTGTTCTTAGCGTATGTAGACGTAGAGATGTAGAAGTAGAAAAGATTTACCAGAAGGGACGAAGACGAAACGAATCCTTATGATTCCACAACACCACATATAAATCTCTATCTATTTCACTTTTTTTAAACTTTTTAAAACTGCGGGGTTTTCATAACTTTTTTTTACTCTCACTTTTGTGGATTTTTTAGGGGAAATAGGTAGCTATGGTAAACAATATAAGCAGACAATTACGTGTTTTTTTTTCAATTCGCCTTTAACGAAGAAGGTATACCAGATTTTCTGGTCTTCAAATTAATTTTCTTTGATAAAGAAACAGCAACACAATTGAAATTAAAACAAATTTGTTATATAAAAGAGAAACACACTCATTAATTTAAAATTATTAAAAAAAACAATTGAAGAAAATATAGGTAATTATGTGTATAAATTTTAATAACGAAGAATAATTTCTGGACAAGTACGAAGACGGTCTCACTCACACCGTCTACGCGACAGAAATATAAGTGAACTCGAACTGTGAATGATTGTGAACTCGTGATTCGTAAAATGTTCAGTTCAGCTAGCAATACTCCGTTCAAAATGTGAAAATATGAAAACTTCGAACGAAAAACCAATATTGATCCGATTGGCTAGAATAAAACACACTCATATACATATGAGTACAAAATCCACAGCACTAAAAACACTCCATATAAAATAAAAAAAAAAGTCACAGTTTAGATAATAATAAAGAACTGAGTGCAAATATCAAAACAAAAGAGAATTAACCACTCAGCACAACACTCAAATGTCGAATCAAAAACAAAATTTAAACAAAAAAAAAAAAAAAACTCAGGCGCATTCGCATCCACTTGTTTCTTTGTGTTTTCCCTTTCATTCATTCCCTTTCCCACTCAGACTCACTGTCTTTTGTCATAACAAAACTACAAAACTGCACACACTCATCGGAATTTTTAGATTTTTTTCTTCTTCCAATCCCAAATGTGATATTTCGATATTTGGTTCTCTATAGAGATGGAAGGAAATGGAAATAGGAAACGTAATTAGAATGAAACAAAATACATAATATGTGTGTATTACGATTTTTTTCTCTTGAAAAAGATGATGAGTTTTTTTCACTTCAAACACAATATTCTGAGCCGAAACTAATACAAAATATTTGATGGGCAATGTTTTTGAGTTTATACATAAAGAAATTTTATTTTAACACTGAATTAACAACACAAATTATATTAATTAGGATAAAAAAAGATTACACAAGCGAAATTTACCTTCTTTGGTCACCTGCGCCTACACTTCGTCTGAATTTATATTGAGTAGATTCATCTGTACGCCCGTTTGAGAAAAATTTTAACGAAGAAAATGAATTCATTATGACAAGTTCACAATGATGATTGTCAAATTGGGATGAATACCAAAATTGTTGATTTTTAATGTGATGTTTATGGGGATGTTATACTGCATCTTCTAATGAGACTATCCATTGGTAAATACACAGATTTCATTAAATAAATTGATTTATTTCGTGGCAAATGGAACACGATGTCAAATTGATTTATTTTTGTCATTGTGTTATTCTTGTCTGTGAATCTATAAACAACATTGCCGTCAAACTTGAATTTTACAAAAGATCTTCAATAATTTAAAAAATCTTTTTAAAACTGTTATATTTTGTGATAACAATTATTTTTTGCACATAATTTATCACAATTAAAATACATGAAACACAAATGAAATCCATTCACCAAAAGACTATTGCATTGGTGGTAGTACAAGGAGGGGTTAATATGCCGAAAAATCTAGATCTGCAAAATTTATCGGAAATCAAAAAATAAATCAATTTATTTGCCCATTGGAACGCGTTTCAAAAATTGTTCGCCGATCAAAAATAAATTGATTTATTTTACCGTCTCATACCTAATAAAATTCAAGTAGGTAAAAACGGATTGTATGAGATCGAGCAATATAATCCGTTGCTTGCGTTGTGTTAACGCATTCGTTAAAGTTGACATCGTTAAAATATTAGTTATCACTAGTCATTAGTCAGCCCAGTAGTGAGAAAAAATGGCTATCTTAAGATTTTTGGGGTGTCTCGAATTTCTTAGGTGCTTAGAGAGTGTATAACTCTCTGATAAAGTTTTTCATAATAAAATTGGATTAAAGCTCGACACCACTAAGGACTCTGATGATAGGAATTGGCACTCCTTGAAATAGGTATACTTATCTCCAGCCAAGAATGGAAAAAAAACGAATAATAAAATTCGTAAAAACAAGTAAATAAAGTTCGTTTGAAAATTGGTGGTACCAATTACCTTTAAGTTGTTGTTGTTGTTCAAACATTGGCACGAGTACGATAACTTTGGCGCCAAGAATTGATAACGGTTTTTTTGTAGAACAGTTCAATACAAGCATTTTTTACTATGGGTGGGTGGGGTCTATCTCCCTCCGTTTGGGCGGGAGGGGCAATTTTAAACAAACAGTGCTAAAAATTTAAAACAAATATTAAAAAATAACGGTAATACTTACAACTTTACAACTAAGTTTTATATCTTTTTTTAAAGCCAATACTTTTTTCTATTAGATGTTTTTTAAATCAAGTGAAACCTATGCATAGTCTTTGAAAAAACGGACTTTAAACTCAAAAACTGCGAAAAAAAGGTAAAAAAAAACTTTGAAGTGTGATTTTTCAAAACCGTAAAATAAAATACTAATTTTTTTTATAAAATTCGTTGCTCATATTAATTTTAAATCATAAACTGAAAACAAAATGATTTTATATTTTCTGGTTTTTGAGAAAATGGAAAATTACTAAAGTGTATAAACAGTGAGGTATGGATTTTGTGTTGGTGCGAGGTGCGGTGGGTGCTTGAGAAAATGGAGAAATTTTGAGAAAATGGAAAATTACTAAAGTGTATAAACAGTGAGGTATGGATTTGGTGTGGGTGCGAGGTGGGGTGGGTGCTAGGTTGGGTGTATGCAAAGTTTTTGTTGCATTTAAAGATGCCCAAGCATCATTACAAAAACGAACCTACGTACAACATTCTGTCTTTTTGTAATATTTAGCAACAAAATAATAATAATATCTACATGCTATCAATATTTGAAATAATATTTGCAAAAATAAGTCTGAATTGTTTTTATTAATTAATTTCCCTCAAAACAACTAACTGATTTTTCTCATAAATTAAAAGGAATCGCTACGCTTGATGCCACTCGAAAAGATGAATTTTAAACATTAAATGCCAGTGTCAAGAGTCTTGTTTGAAATATAAAATGCATATTGATTTATCAATATTTGCTGTATTATTTTATTTTTATAAATGTTTTTGGATGTTTTTTAAATGTCTTCCAAATATTACAGATTGCTTTTCAATAAGCAACACGGAAATTATAGTTCATGATTATTTTGCGTTTCCCCTTAAAATCATGAGATTTGGTGGATTTCGATCATGAATGGAGGTAGAATTCTCCCAAATAAGGGTATGTTCATAAATGTACGCTAAGCTAAGAGAAATCAAGATGGTTTCCAACTTATTATTATTGCAATAATTCCATGTAAAAATCACTCAACCCAAAACCAAACAAAATTCTTCTGTATACATTTATATTTGTTTTTCTTTATTTCTCTTGCCTTTAAACTCAAGAATAATTGCTACAAGAGTAAAAAAAACAAGTCGATAGTAACGACATCCTACGAGCAAATTTTGATACTTCCACATAATTTCTCTATGTGTATAAACTCAATGGTTATAGCTTTTAGCAAAAACAGTCATTAAATGATGGAAACAATGAAAAATTATTTATGTTTACATTTGCGCGTTTATAGCATTAGTAGTAAAAGGAGACAGTATACTTTTTAAACTTATTTTCTGGATTTAAATTGCTTAAGTAAAATGTTTACTGATGTGTTTGAAACAGTAAAAAACGGAAAAAATATTCTATGTTATTATTGTCATCGATTCACTTCCATATTTTGTATCAAATAATAGTTGTGTTCGTTGAATTTTACCCAGGGTCGACCCATGTTTTCTTGACAGCCCCAAGAGCTGTCAAAAATACCTGGGTTTTTTGGTTCTCAAAAAACACACAAGGGTATAGGTTTTGTGTTATCGACAAAAAGAAAGAAACAAAAAATATTTGTTTCCGAAATTAAAACTTGAAATTTATTGCTTTTGGGGCATTACAAAACATAAAACAATAACATTTTGTTTCATTTGTATGTTTTCTATTTAATTTATTTTAAATAAATCTATAATTTCTTTTCTTTGCATTGCAAAAGCAAAATAAAATATTCAATTGTAAACATATGTATGTTTGACAACACACATGTCAATTTGTTTGCCTCAAGTCGCCCCAGCAAAATACCTAGATCAATTTCAGGGCGAGTTGAAGGCGACCCCAGGTCTCAAAAAACAGAGAATTTGTTACCCAGGGCAAGTTGAGGTTTTTCAAAAAACGCTTTAGGGCGACTTCAGGGCGACCCTAGGGCACCCCAGGGCTCAACGAACACAATTAATATGAAAGAACTAATGACGATTTCAAAAAGCACTGTTTTTCATTTTTCTGAACTGAAAGTTCAATTGAAGGAAATTCCTTACCTTCTTTTTCTTTTTATATCGAAACAAACAAACAAACGAAAATGCAAATACAAATATAGTACTTCTCATTATAAGCCTCACTTTAACTTGTGAGTCACAAGTGTAAAAACAGCCTAACCAACAAATAAACGAGTTTATGAAAAGACCCAAAAAGTTTGAATCTTGTTTGAAAACTCTAGAAGTATAAATATAAAATGCATATTAATATAACAGTATTTGCGGCATCAGATTTATTTTAATAAATGTTTCTGAATGTTTTTAAACGTATTGTAAATATTACATATTGCTTTCAAACACTCACTTATCTTGTTTTATTAAATATAATTCCAATATGTAACACGGCAATAAGTTCATGATTTTTTTTAAGTTTCACGTTTCCTCTTAAACTCATGAGCTTTTTCTTGGAAAAGGAAACAAATAGAAGCATTAATAATAATTTATGGATGTTATTTTCTTTTATAAAATGCAGAAAATTCGCTTCGTACAACTGTCTCACTTCACAAAAATTTTACCCGTTTGAAGTGCGGCGTCCTCAATTGAGGACCTGTGAAAACAAGAGAGTACTCACCACGCCAGACTTAAATTTCCCAGTCTAAACACGGTCATAGGAACATACCATAGATTGTGCAAATTAAATTGTTACATTTTAAGTTGGTCATACTCATAGTGAGTTAACAGCCTATGAGCGAATATTTCATTTGTAGTTATTTTTCAATCTCGCAGCAAATATTAAGTTGGTGTGTGATTTTGCTCAAATCATTAAAATTTGATAACATTTTATTTTAACTTAAGTTTAACCTCTAAATATTTAAGATCATATATATATAACACAGTTTATATTTTAACCGAAATAATTTTATGTTTTCAGAATTACAAAATCTCATTTTGTTTAAAAAATTCAAAGAACACAGCCAGCCGCTCTCCAAAAGCCGGATTGTCAAAAGCCTTTCGGCGGTTTTCTTTAGCTTCATCAGTATTTAAAAGATAATTCATAGCATCAGCAAGCTCTTCTTTGTCGTTGATTAATATTGGTAGCATGCAAGCTGCTGTAGATAGTCCTAAAAATTTTTTTTTGTTTAATTTATCTGAAAACAAAATGCAAACTTACCATGATATCCTTTATTTACGATCTCCCTCTTAATATCTTCTAACGTTGGTATTCTTTGATCGTAGTCTAACTTCTGCAGAATATCTTTAAGAACAGCTTGATACACTCCCATAAGTTCATCTCTTTGATTTGAAAAAATAATTGTCGGCCATGATGTGAACATGAACCAATTAAAATCAATTCCTGGGGATCCAAAATAGCCCTCTTGATAATCTACCTAGAATTAAAAAAGCCGTACTCTTTGGACTTTCAATACCTACTCCTTTGTAAAGAAAACTTACGAAAAGAACTTCTTTGTCACTTTTGAACATTATGTTATTTACCCACATATCACCATGATTCAGGACATGGAAACGGTCAGCTTTATTTCTACTAAAAACGTTTATCATTTTCGGAATGATTTTGGAGCCAAATTCTTCTAGTTTAGGTACATATTGCTGTAAGTTTTGGTTGTTTTTGCAGTAATCTACAGCTGTTTGAATAGAGTTCACATATACATCGTGCAACGGTGTTGGGATCTCTGATACATTTCCTCCCATATGGTATTTGAATAAAGAAGGATTCTGTTTAAAAATTTAAGTAAAATAGAAAAAAATAAATGCGAATGAGTTTAACTATTTTTGTAGTTAAATACATAAGATGTTGAAACTCTTCATGTTCTAATTATTTAATTTTTAAGTAGGTTTTTGGCGAGCAAAACATATAAGATAACTTACATTTTAGTAAGTGTTTTCAATTTCTCATTAAGTTCATATACAACCATTTTACTTTGATGTCAATGAAATCTCTCATCTTTCAAGGATGAATGAGATATCCAGATCTCCTTCTATAGAGAAATAGCGAAATGAGGTAGTATTTTCATATTTTTTCTTACATATGTGATTTGTTCAGTTTTCCAAACTTTTGAATTTTGTTTGAATATTTGCACAATTATATGTCCAGTCGACCAAAGAAACATTTAAAACCATTTTAGTTATCGCACAAATAAATTAGAATTTTAGCTTTATCTATAACTGTACAGCCCTGGACTATCCATGATATAGGCAATGTAGGGGGCGGCAAATTTTCTATAAATTTGCTACTTTGGGTGTGGAAAACGCGTCGGGAGCAATTAATTCGGTCTTTTCGACTTGTTCACTTTAAAAGAAATTGATGATTGCATTCAAAAAAAACATCACCCATTAATAGTCGAATATCTTTAAATTAAAAAATATTGAGTTTATTTATTTTATTTTATTGAAAAACACATAATGTACCTAAATAATATAAAAAAAATAAATAAAAAAATATGCAAAGGAGGGGTTTTAGGACTGTATACCCAAGCGGGTACAATGGCACAATGCATGCCCATTTTTGCGATGAATGAAATTTATTAAGACACTCCTTTTCTACGCAAAGTGCGACGTCGCATTGCTCGCAAGTTCACCTTATTCCATTTCACGAATAGAATTTTATTAGCAGTAAGGCCTTGCTCATAGGGCAAGTATTGGTTTCGTGTAAAAAAAAAATTTCGAGGTTTTAATTGAACATGACATTACGATGATAGAGAAGACCAAAAAAGTAGGTTTCGTCATGCCGCCCGTCGGTTTGTCTGTGCCACGATCTACAGCCTAACGGTTGGACGGATTTTCTTCAAACTTCGTGTGTAGTACTTTTTGGTGATTCCCTAGCTAGAGGAGAAATTCGAATTTTTGTTTTAGTCCGGCTATAACGGGTACCCCCCATATAACGGTTTTAGTTTTTACCAATTTTATCGAAATCGGCTCTAACGATTTTGATAAAGTCGATTTTTAGTAGTCCTCATATAACTGCATCTCAGGTTTTTGGCTAAAAATGCACATAACGGAGATTTGGTGTTAACGGTTTTTCACAAATGTGGCCATAAATTGATAACGGCTGAACCGATTTCATTTAAATTTGGTATAGTACTTAATGTAAGCATTCAACATAAGATGGCATTTAAATTTTTTCCAACACCAACACTGTGAAGAGCAGTGAAAACGCGCTGACAGATCTTACACTGAGAGACAAAAAGGCAAATTAAAATTTAATACATTAAATTTGATTTCCGTTTTATAATGGTACCTTAGCTCGAGTAAATTTGATTTAATTATGCTTCGTTCTCAATTTTTTTTCCCAAACTTTGATTTTAAAACATTCGTATTCGAAGCAATTTTTTTTTAAATAGGCTTAAATCAAAGTGGTTTTCTCTGATTGAACGTTGTTTTTTGCTCTGGGTGTATCATTTAGTACTTTTTAGTACACACATTGACAGCTGTTTATCATAATAAGTTCGAGAATCGCATTATGCGAGTTCATGAAGTGATAAAATGAAAAATCGCTGTGAAAAGTAAAATGATAATTTTTTTATCACTTCATAGTTTCACAGATCGGGAATTGACCCCCTGCTCAGAGCTAAAAGAGAATGAAACAGTGAAAGCTCGCACAAGTGGTGACTGGCGAATAAAAATCTGGGATTGGTATAAAACTTCTCTTTATCTTAAGAATTCACCGTATGACTTTGTTGCAACAGATATAAATTTAACATGCCGATACATTTTATTGCTTCGATAACTAAAATTCTTTAAGTGTATTTTGATGCAACTGGGAATTAAATTGTTAAAATCGGTTGAAAAATTTAATGTAGAAAGTACTATAAATCCCAAAATAATGATTTTAATAAAAATAAAGTTAAAGGTGATTTTTTTTGATTTTTGTATAGACAATGGAGCATGTGCCCAGTGCGTACACATATGTGATATAGGTAACAACTGAAAGCTGGTATTGAGCTCTATAAGAATAATTAGGTAGTATTAAAAAAAAACAGTGTTGGAAATTTCAAGATTTTTGAACTTGAAGTTGGCGATCCAAAAGTCGGAGAATTAGGTTTTTTCGATTTTTTTGATTTTCTTAGTTCAGACTTTTAGTTTAGTTTAGTTCAGACTTTTTATTTTAAATAATTTTGGTAGAGTTCTAGGGCTGACAACGATAACTATACTTTTGTTTACACCACTGCAATCTTTGATTGATAACTATTAATTTAAACTAGGCCCAGAAATGGGCCATCTCCTTTACCATTAGGTTTTCAAGGCAAACTAAAAATTAAAATATGTTTTTGTTTTTAAAACGTTAAAAATTGAATGTTTATTTATTTTTATTTTAATTATTTTTTAAGAGTAAACGATCTTGAGTGGAATCGACTGAAGATCGCTTTGTTTTGATAGTCGTTTTTTGCTATCAACTATTCTTGGCTGGAAATTCGTTGTTGCTTGGTAATTTCTCTATAGAAAAACTTTAAATTATCGCAAAAAAGTGGTTGTCATTTTTATAACCACTTTACAAGGACCAAGAGAACTGATTTTGATTGTTAACTATCAACTATTATCTTACGGGATTCCACCCCTGGAGATCAATTCCCGATCTGTGAAACTGTGAAGTGATAAAAAATTTATTATTTCACTTCTCACAGCGACTTTTCATTTTATCACTTCATGAACTCGCATAATGCGATTCTCGAACTATGATAAACAGCTGTCAATGTGTGTACTTAAAAGTACTAAATGTTACACCCAGAGAAAAAAAAAAGTTCAATCAAAGAAAACCACTTTGATTTAAGCAGATTTAAAAAAAAAAAATAGCTTCGAATACGAATGTTTTAACATCAAAGTTTGAGAAAAAAAGGAGAACGAAGCATAATTAAATCAAATTTACTCGAGTT
Organism: Baccha elongata; assembly: GCA_951217065.1. Lineage (NCBI taxonomy): Eukaryota > Metazoa > Arthropoda > Insecta > Diptera > Syrphidae > Baccha > Baccha elongata. The sequence continues at coordinate 54,102,445 of OX578272.1, read as the reverse complement.
AAGGTACCTACCATTATAAAACGAGAATCAAATACTATCTGTTAAATTTTAATTTGTTTTTTCGTCTCTCAGTGTAAGGTCTGTCAGCGCGTTTTCACTGCTCTTCACAGAACGATTTGACTGTGATAAGACAGGGTCATGTCCCCAGTAGTCGAACACTTAGTGGATAAAGTAATCGTTAACTAAGAAGCAACAGTTCGAAGTTAAAATGAACTGTAAAATTAATAAAGTGCTCAAACTCAAAATATTTGGATTTTTTCAATAACTTTATCTGTTTATTTATCGAACACTCGTTCCCTTAAGCCGATCATAAAGTTTCCTGATTTCGAACACTAGATATTTCTGCATGGATTAAATTTGAAAATATAATATTAATAATGATAATATTTATTTTTATAATTACAACAATATTAATAATAATAAATACAGTAGAATATAATAATAATAGTTTCATATTTTACACATAAATTTAGTTTTAAAATTTGAGGCCAACATAAATTTAAATAAGAAAACTGTTCCGATCAAGGAAACTAAGTTTTTCTTTTTTTTTTCTACCAAAAGCAGTTAATGACAGTACTCTCTGATGTATCAATACAAACCACGTTTTTTTAAAACGTTGGAATTTATTGCAGTAAATGATTACTTGGCAAGGTTTAGGCCTATAACACATTTGGCATCAGCAGAAATTTCAAATCTGAGAAATAACACAGTTTACACAAGTTTTCCCAAACCATGTTCGACTACTGAGAGTGTTCGAATTAAGGCGACTCTACCCTATTTATCATTTTCATTACGAAAAGTTTTTGAAGTTTGTTTTCATTTTTTCACAAATCCGGAATCGAATTTAACGCTAAGGCGTGATAAAATTTATCATTTCACATTTTCACAATCGGGAATCGACCCCCTGGTCTATTATACATATAGTGCTAATTTAATATTCATCAAAAATAGTATTTGTCTGCTATAGACTTACCTTTCTGTACAAAACCATACTAGTTGCATGAAATTTTGCCAATTTTTCCAATACCGCTGTAATTTGATCTAAGTTTAATCCTTGTTTAACGTCCGCTATATGATAGCCTTTAATTTTAAGATTTTCCTGTACGATAATTCCATCTTCAAGATAAATAGCCCTTAAAATAACATTTTCGATATTACCTACATATACATAGCTATGAATTTAAAATAAGAGAGTCACACAAACCTCGGCCCAAAAATTGTATCATCTCCTATCGACTGCAAGAGACTTTCAGCTTCCTTCATTATGACTGAATAGACTTGCGATTCACGTTGGAATATATTATATTCTTCTTCGATGGCGGATATTAGTTCATTGTCCACACGTGATTTGACAATTAAAGAGACGGATTCGTTGGCACCATTGGGTTCAGTGATATATTGTACATTAAGGAGTGTCATAGCACTGACATAATTTTCACCTTTTGCTGTTGCTGGCTGTTTTGTAAATGATTTAATTTCTCTTACAGGTACTTTTGAGTGTTTGGTGATTATTTTCAAAACAAAGTCTGAATTCAGCCATACAGGCTCATCATTGGTAGAAATGTCACACATTATCGATTAGGGATTCTAAAAAGATATATAGAATGTATCTGTAATTCATAATTATCAATACAGACAACATAAATGCTGATTAAAAATTAAGTGAATTAGACTAGGTATATAATATATATATATATATTATAATAGAAAGAGCCTTAAAAATGATAGGGGACAGGTTTATAACGGAAACATTTGTGTCATTTGAACACCGCCGAAATGTTTCTTGCCTCTTCTTTCATCGCTTTTTTATAAAGAGTGCTCCGCCGAAAGTTGCGTTCCTCCCCTGAAACAATTTAACCACAATACTCGTACTGCAAGGAATGCTAATCACTTCACCCTTGAGCCCAACTTTGGACGAACAGTTAAGTACAGATATTCTTTTTTCTTTTTTTAGCCGCACTACTCAAATGTGGAATGTTTTACCCGGCTCTGCTTTTCCCCTCCATTTTAATCTTCAAGCATTCAAAACCAATGTGAATCGACATCTCCTTTCGACCCCTATCCCAATTTCATAAACGCTCGTACTGTGTTAAATATATAAAGGGTATTGTATTCATAATCCCTTGAGTGCGCGCAAAATATATAAAAAAGAATTTATTAAATGACTGAAAAGTTAAGGATTTTTGACCACCAACACGATGATTTTGCCCACTGTGCGACGAGTAGTTTTTTTTCAGCCCAAACTCAAAAGTTATTGCACAAGGATCTCATAGTTTGGCATCAATTTTTTAGAAAAAAACTTTTTGAGTACTTGTTTTCGATCACGATTCAGTGCTTTTATTAATTTCCAATCAATTATTGAAAACCAGATTGCCTTACGACATTTACTTTTCAAGATATTTAAAAAGAACGATACCTATGTACATCCCCATAAAAACAAGAAACAACAAAATTCAGCTTAAATTTCCATTAGGCATTGAATTTCTGAACGACATGCTGCTGTGTTCTGGGGCTCAACTCCCGATCTGTGAAACTGTGAAGTGATAAAAAATTTATCATTTCACTTTTCACAGCGACTTTTCATTTTATAACTTCATGAACTCGCATAATGCGATTCTCGAACTTATTATGATAAACAGTTGTCTGTTGTCAATGTTAGTACTAAAAAGTACTAAATGGTACACCGAGAGAAAAAACAACGTTCAATCCGAGAAAACCACTTTGATTTAAGCAGATTAAAAAAAAATAGCTTCGAAAACGAATGTTTTAAAATCAAATTTTGAGAAAATAAAAATTGAGAACGAAGCAGCGCGTTTTCACTGCTCTTCACAGAATGATTTGACTGTGATAAAATATTTATCATTATGAAAAGTTTTTGAAGTTTGTTTTCATTTTTTCATGAATCGTGAATCGAGTTTAAAGCTAAGGCGTGATCAAATCTATCATTTCACATTTTCACAGATCGGGAATTTATCCCGAGTCTTAAAACCTCTTGTCATGTTAATCACTTTGTAAATCTATTCGACCGGTGGAAACAATTCTTGGTCTCTCAAACAGGGTTTTATTTTTGACGGAAACATAGCATAACGTTAGCAAATTTTGCGCTGAACACACCTGAATCTGCCTTTAATGCTCTATCATACTCATGTCAATCAAAATCGTTTGAACCGTTTTCGCAACATTTTTCATTGCCGTTATATGGCAGGTACCGTTGTTTTTAGAAAATACCTCTGTTGTTACTATACAGAATTCAGATACCAAATTTTAAGGTAAACGTTTAGACTGCAGGTGCTTTACATACAGGCAGACCCCGCGATAGATCAGAAATTCAAGTGCGTTGGTTTCATTCAATACAATTCTGTATTTCAGTAAAAATGTGAAATATTATTCATATTTATTTTGGATGAAACTTTGTAAAACTATTATGCATTTAAAAACGAGATACGAAACTTAATACTAGGTACAAATACTACAAAACGAAATATATACTCCTTTTTCAAAAATCTAACAACATATTTATTCCCCAGATTTACCAAGTTATTTCTATCGTTAAAATATGTTGAAGACAAAAACGAAACTAGGAATTGAAATTATACCTATGTCACTTTGAATAAAGACCATGAGGTTACTTTCAGATAAGACAGCAAAACAGTAAAATTATATAAAATTTAATTTGGTTATGAAAATGTCTAATCGCTTTTATGTCAAAGATCAATTCTAACTTCTGTACGTTAATGCGTAAAAAAATAAAAACGGCTAATACTGATTTCACAAGTTTTATCATCTCGTTATCATCACTAAGTTTAATAAATCGAAAGAGCGAAAGCTCTCTTATTTACCTTAATTATCAAATAATTTCTTATCCATGAATACTTGCGATCAGTAAAATGTTCACTACTGTATTTGCTTAGTTTCAGTTCCATTTCAAATTCCCAAGATACCACCACATATTTGAGATAACACATCATGTTGGCAGAAATATTGCAGCTTTTTGGGTTAAAGAAATTAATTCAAGTGCTAAGTTAAGGCCGGCACGGTTCAGCCATACTTCAAGTTTTTGACTCGCCATTTTTCACATCTAATCCACCGAAAGCAGTGGGTTAAAATCTTGAACCAGGATTGCACAACATATCTTATTTTTTCCCGATCGCTATAGAGTTTCATCCAAATCGCTCCAACCGTTTTGGAGTCCATTGGAAACATACATACACAAGTCGATTTTTGTATTAAAAATTTTCTCGTCTATGGTTTAAACCATATGATTTTTCTTTAGAGAATAAAATGCATTTGTTCGATACTGCATTTATGCTATGGAGCCCCATTGGAAGAAGGCCTTTTGTGTTTCTGTCCATATACAAACGACAATGGGTATAAATGCAAAAATAAATAAGATAAATGAATCTTTTGACCGAAGACAGGTTATTTCTTCCATGATTGTAATTAATATCGACGAGACGATTGCTATTTTTTTTGTTGCATGCAAACGATTGTAGGCTCGTATTACACATTTTGAATTTTACTTTCAAATGCATTTTCAGTGACGAAATAGATATCGAATTATCGAAGTTAAACAAATTACTTGATTGGCGTTATCTCAAAGATAAAATCAATAAATACACTGAAATATACATTTCTTTTTTAGTTTGTGTTAACAAGACAAACTAATGTTTTTCCTTTTTCAATCGACAAATCAATGATTATATCTGTTGGGCTTGTGACAATAATTATTTCTGTTAAACTAGTTAAACAAACAGTGTCAATTAATAAGCGTTCCCCCAAATAATTAATTGGTTTGCTCTAAAAGAATTGTTCTTTGATTGAATTGATCCAGTGAAAAATACATAATGTAGGTACATTATGTACATAAATATACATACGTATATTTTGAAATATTTAACATTAAGATCTGATTGAACAACACAAACATATCAATATGACACGATTGAAAAATGATCATACATCAAAACAAAACTAGGTACTGTATTATATAGATACAACATCTAATATAAAATTATTTTAATGTCGTTATTCACCTCTTTAGCTGTTGTTACTTTTATAGAACTTAGCAACAAAATAATTTAGCAATAGGTACTTAAATTGTTCTATACCACAATTATCACTTTCCGCAAAATACTTCAAACCGCCAATAATAAAGATACAAAACGCGTTTAATAAATTGTTTTGTTTGGCGAAGATGGATGTGGATTGAACGATCGTTTGATGTCGACTAATGCTCGTTTGTTCGTTGTTTTCTATTGCAGGCTTTCAAGTTTTGCAAATGTATTCTTCGTGTCTATTATCTTTCCTGACGTTTGCGCTTTATTAAGCTTGAAGCTGCATTTAAGATTATAACATTTATGATTACGCTGACTAACTGCATGAAAGAAGTTTTGCCCTGGAGTTAGACATTTTTCATTTGCTTATGAGGATTGCTAACTTGAGAAAATTGTATATAGGTACCAACCGCTCGTAGCTTTAAAAGATTATGAAGGATGTATCGGTACGCGATGACCAGATGAGCCTTCACTCTAGACACTGGGACAAGCGAAACCAAAAATCGTTGGTATATAGAAAGCTCAGCATGTGTAATTTTAAGCTTAATTCATTGAAAAGTTCTCACATATGACGCTAATTATAATTACCCATTCTTTCTTTGAAGATTGGAGATTTGGGAAATCTTCCAGGTTCGTACCTACTTCAATAAAGCGAAATTAGCTGATCACTTGAACAGGTTGTAGGTGGTTTTGCTTCGAAATCGAATTGTAGTTTAATGCATTGTTCATCAGAATAAATTCAACGTTAAAATCATTATTATATATTATGTATGTATGTAGGCATATTTATACAATTTGTTTTAAATTGACTCACAGTCATTCATTGTAAGGTTTAATGTTCTTAGTTAAGTTGACTCATTCCATATTGTAGCATGAATGGTTACCTACCTACATACCTAATTTTTTTAAAATACCTATACGAGTATTAGCTTTTTTCTATTACGCAACATTCAGTGAGATTTCCTGAACAAAAATAACAACGTTTTAAACGACTATTTTCTTTCTATTTGAAGGTCAAGCACGATTAAAATCGCCATTTCTTACATACACTTGGCGCTCTCTATTCCACGAAGGACTCTAGTCTAGTCCCAGTACTCCAGTGTTGCGTCCAATCTCTTTGATACTTTGTCGGCAACAGTATGCAATTTTTCAGCAATGTATTTATTAGACACGCACACGAATATCAGGGGCCGAATTACGGCATCAGTGAGTATGTGAGTAACTTTCATACGTTATCGAGCTATCGAGTAAACACATTGTTATGATGTCTTACGAAGCATTACGTATCGAAAGCATTATTTTTGGTCCTAGAATAATTATTCCACATCCCTATTAAGTGTGATTTGCTGACTTGTCATTGGTCTGTCACAGCAGCTGTTTTAGTTGTTATTATTTTCTTCCTTTTTAGAAATTAATTCGTGTTTCTTTCAACTTTGTGGATAGATGTTTTGTTATTATTGTGTATTTTTAATGAAAGAAAATTAAATAATATTAAAATAAATTTATTATATAGGTAACTCCGGCTGTGCAGCTTATACTCAGACCTGGTTTATATTTTTTTACTTAAAAGTGGTTCTGCGGCGAAAAATTAATATAATCATCCTGCAACAGTTTTAATTAATATTAAATAAAATATAAGTGAACAAATCAAATATCTAAAACTTTTCCATCAAAGTTTGTAAATAAAAATTAATTATACGTCTGCCTCGCATCTATCGTATAAAAAAACATACGTTCACTGACAAAGGAATGCCAAAAAATAAATCCGATATTCGATAACCTGCTCGATTAAGCAGTAATGCCAATCGAAGTTTTTTCAGTGACGTATTGCCTGGTCACTGATGCAGTAATTCGGCTCTAGAGTAAGATCTGGAAATTTAACCGTTCTTGTCCAGTGAAATACCTTTATCAATAGCATCTATATAACAGATAAAGGGTTAAAGTCCTATGGCATTTTCTTGTTGTGGTACACCGGTTTCGATTTTCATAACTTCAGAATAATATTAATCTTAATTGTTCGTACCGTGTCGGTTATATACGTACATAACTAGATATATGATTTTAGTGTTTCATAGAACTGCCTGGGAAGGTCCCTGCTGTGCAGCTTATACTCAAGTCCCAAATGCCAAACCTCAAAAGCTTGAGCAAAATCTAGCAAATAGGGCGGAACATGCTGATGAACATGTGGTCTTAAAAAACTGGCCCATTTCAGAATGCGCAGTTTACTAGTATACTTATTGTTTTTGAGTGTACACACTTTCAGGACATTCTGAATTTTTATTTTCGTTCTAGCATGTTTCAAAATTTCTATTCCCTACTTCTTATCTTCAGGTTTTAAGCAATTATGAAAAATAATGTTTTTATTATTACATAAAAATAAAAAATTTATAAGATAAATTTAACAAATATTCTTGTTATAAGTTGAGTTTGGCCGATTTTGACAAATATTTGTTGTAAAAAACGCATTTATTTATTTTCCTGATTGAATCTTATTTTTCGTATCGGCTGACTGCATGAAGAGTAGAGATAAAATTAAAATAAAATTGGCGAAGTAAAATCTAACCCGGCAAAGTTTGGTAAAACCAAATAAAATTAAAATTGACCAAATCTACATCTAAATTCGTTTATTTCCATATATTACAATCCATTTTTTTAATTGTTGCTTCCTTTAAATATCTTTGTTTCTTATATGTATATATTATATCTGTGAACAAAAAATACTAAACTTGTCTGATAATTGAGTAAATTGAATAATTAATTTTTGGATTTAATTTTACATCTGGATTTAACGAGTGAATAATATGGCCGTTAAGACAATAGTACTAAAGCAATGCTTTAATATCAATTTGAAATCGACCACATAAAAAAACCAAATGGTTTTAGGTTTGTCTTCTAATTTTTGTGAAAATTAAAAATTATTATAAGGCCGTGTGCGAATTGCGTTAAAATGGTTGTTAAATTTGATCCCATGGATAAATTTTGACACTGCTGAGGTGAATACAGGCGCCAAAAATTAACCTGCTCAGGAGCTCGTTAAAATTTTAGCATTGGTTAAATTTTGACATTTGCGTAAAAAAATTAAATTTTTTTAAAAAAATTAGATACGGTTCCCAATGTTGAACAATGTACAAGAAGTATGAGAGGAAATTGCATGTACTAGGAGCGACGCTGAAAACCTCGTATAAAAAGCACTATCATAAAACACTCCGGCACCGTCGCAAAATAAACATTATGTATGTACATGCACAATAACTCGGAGAAAACAAATGTAGCAACACCAGCATTCTGTTGGCCTTATGGAACAATCCATAACCGGAAAGCTTGCCTTTATTTTGTAAAAAAAAAAAATCATACACTTTATTCTGCACAGAGGCATGGCACATAGGTACATATTTCGCGAAAACGAACTAGATTTAAAAAATCGTCACTACTTAATTGATGGATTCTCTGGCCTCGTATCAGATGTCTATTCCTTATCTGCGTGCCTAGTTCATATTGGCCAAGGAAAACACTCTTATCCACTTGGGTTTGGTTTTCAACTGGCACTGGGAAAGATTCGCCATAGTTTTGTTCCCTTAAAAGAAAAACTCCGTAAGAAATTACAATCTTTTGTGAAAATTCTAAAAACATACATGGATGGTTTCCTCTACCTGTTGATACATCTGAAAACATTTTCTTGATTTTACTGGTAGGATGTCAAAATCGTTATTACTTAATCAGGTTCAGTTAATAGTGGTCCTTTAGTGATATTAATTATATTTTTTCAAAGTTGCTTTCAATTTCAACTTCATCAACACAATTTCTCTGATCAAAAAATGAAAATCAAATGAATTAGCTCCGTTTGACACATGTCTTCCGAACAGGGTTGTTTACTAAAAAAAACTAAAAACTGAGTGCGTTCGGTTGCACACAAGATAGCAATCTAAGATAGCTAGATAGATGTTCGTTGTAAGCTGTTCGTCAAAGTCCATATTTCCACGTGTAGGAAACGATGATTTTTATATAATTAGTGATGGTGAGAGGGGTAACTTGAACAGACGTACGTACGGGGAAAAAATCTAAAATTTTATAAAGATTGAGTGAATTTTTGTAGTGTGTATGTAATAATATTGTCACTACTTGTAACTACATTTGCAATTTTTAATTTTTTCGCTTTTTGAACCAATACCTTGGAAGTTTTCATAAAATTCCATCACTTGTGACTGGAAATTTTAATTAAACATGAGCCTATAAAGAATATTGTAAACATCGACGCTCATTTCAAATATTTTGTTTTTTTGTTTGACGCTGTTTACACCAGTCCTTTTGCCGTGCGTTTCGTCAATAAAACCACCATTATCTTGTGATTTTCTTATAAGTAGAAAGACAGTTTTACATATTTAAATTTTTTTACCTCCTGAATTTTTCTTCTTTGATTATTTGAATTTCCTGTTATGTATCTTTGATATTGGAAAATAATGATTAACATTAATTGAAAATACTTTAGCAGTCGATTGTTCATTTTGGATATTTTGTTTGACGTATTATTATTATTATTATTTAATACACTATAAAATACACTATACCCACGTTCTTTATTAGATCCTTTTTATCGAATGTATCCAAAGCAATCTAGGTAGCTTCGTGCAGTTGTAATCCCTTGTAAAAAACTGCTGATGCAACAACTTAAGGTATCTGAACATTTTTAGATAGTTTGATACCGTCCCAGATAGGTCCTTGAACGCAATGAATGTCAATGGGAAATGTATGCTTAAAAAATCCCATTTAAAGCAATTCACACAGCAAAATGCTAAAATTTTATTCACCTCCATAAAAACGGATCAAATTTAACTGGGATCAAATTAACCAGCATTTTTAACGCAATTCGCACACGGCCTAACTACTTTTTAATAAGATGTTTGTTTTTTTAATTGCTCACATTAATACAGTGCTACCATGAATGAAAGAATGCAAGATTATGACACTTGGTTTTTTTCAGCTTTTTGTTGTTGTTTTTTTGTCACTTGTGACGTAAGCACAAACAGAAAAACAATTAAAATGCCCAGCTTTACTAAAAACACCTAAAAGCATTTTCGTTAACGGAGTAATGGCCAGTTTCTCCAAACACTTTTATATATTAATTAGGTTGTTAAATCTTTTTCAATATCACCAACCAATTTCAGTTTTAAAAGAGCCAATAAACTAAATTCCAATTTTGTTCCAAATAAATTTTAAAGGCGTCTTAAAAATGCAAGACAAAGAGAACGTTGACATTTTTCGATTAATATGCTCTCCTCTCGCTTACTCTAAAGAAAGAAAGATGTATGGTGAATAAAAATCCAGGGCTGTCATCAAGATTCCTCCTTTTTAAAAATTCACCTCCTAATGTTGGTTCAAACCATTTTAAGTTAAAATGCCAATAAATTTTATTACTCCGTTAACTAAAATGCTTTTAGGTGTATTTTGATGAAACTGGGCATAATACAATTTACTGGCATTTTAACTTAAAATGGGATGCCCCAACATAAGGAGGTGAATTTTTAAAAATGAGGAATCTTGATGCCAAACCCGTATTTTATTTACACATGGGTCTCATCTTTCATTAGAGCAAGCGAGAGGACAGCATATCAATCGAAAAATTTCAATCGTTTTTTTTTGTCTTGCATTTTTAATGTGGTTTTTCATTGCAAATTTCAGATATTGCTATAATGCCCAGTTTCACCAAAATACACCTAAAAGCATTTTAGTTAACGCAGTAATAAAATTTATTGGCATTTTAACTTAAAATGGTGTGCACCAACATTAGGCGGTGAATTTTTAAAAATGAGGAAACTTGATGCCAACCCCGGATTTTTATTCACCACACATGGGTCTCTTTCATTAGAGCATAGAATAATAAAATAAATAGAACATCAACTCAGGAGGCTCCACCCACTTTTACCTACAAACTTTCAAATCGGCACTATTCAACTTCTGTGTGCGTGCGCCCTTGCATTTCAAATGGGACTGTCAAGTTTGGCCTACCACTACATTCATGAAATACTGCCGATTGGTGAAAAAGTAAAAAGGCTCCATTTTGTGTTGAATTTTTCAAATAAAATTTTCAAAATAATCCGTTGGCATCCGTTGGAGCGGGAAATAAACTGGAAATAAACATTTTTCTTCTTAAAATCATTTTTCTAACTACGGTTTTAATAAGAAATGATGTAAAACATCACGAAATTGTTTTTGAACTTATTTTAGATGTTTATTTATCTAACTACAAATAAAAATAAAAATTAGCACATAGTGTGAACGCACCATCGCAAGTGTTTCACCACAAGTCACCCCCTTAAGTCTTTTTTTTACTGTGGGCAGTTAAGAAGCTGTCAAATAATAACAAACATTTAAAAATCATTACAAATCAGTCTGTGAAATTGAATGCACGTAAGTTTTTTGTTTTTATAATGAAGATTTTAATATTTTTCGGTTTTATTTTTGGTTATTCAATTACATAACGATAACTTTTTTTTATATTTGCCATTCATTAGGACATCTCAGTAGGCAAAGAGAAAATGCCCATTCCCTGCGTAAACTATTATGACGATACAGAACCACCAGCATGCGAATACTCTGCCGTGCGAATCCCCACCGCTGGAGTTCCTTTGAATTTGAATGAAGATTTTATGTGTGGTTGCGACTGCGAAGATGATTGTTCGGTTAGTAAAAATTTAGTTCATCAAATAAATTCCCCCATAAATTTGAAAATAATAAATCCATAGGATAAAACAAAATGTGCATGTTGGGAGTTAACATATGCTGGAGCAAAGTATGGAATGCCAACTGTTCCTACAGAAATGGTAGGATATCAATTCAAACGATTGTATGAACATGCACAACAATTTTTCCACATAGGTGCAAGTGCAAAGCAAACTGCGTCAATCGAGTTGTACAGCAGCCTCTTCAATCAAAATTACAAGTATTCAAGACTTCAAGTCGTGGATGGGGACTTCGGTGTTTAAATGACGTACCTCGTGGCAGCTTTATATGCGTCTATGCTGGTCAGATGCTTACCGAACAGGTTGCCAATGAAGGTGGCTTAGATGCTGGGGATGAATATTTTGCTGAATTAGATTATATTGAAGTAGCTGAACAAATAAAGGAGGGCTATGAATCTGATGTTCAGGAACCTGACGAAGAAGAGGTTTATTTTAAGATTATAATTATATGTTAGTAGGACAGTCTTATATTTTTTTTTTTCATACAGGATTATTACAATCCCGAAAGGGATGATGATGATTTTGACTTCCGGGCACCTACAGATTTAAATAAAGTCATTTAATTTTTGAATTTGTGGCAATAGCAATAATAAATGTTAATGTTTCTGTGTTATAAATTTTTTGTAAACGTTATGTTTTATGTGTGTCTTTATACAACATCTATACCTACATTATAACTTCATCATCTTATTATTTTTTATATTTTTATAAATAAGTTGCGAACATTTACATCGGGGACATAGCTGCATCATGATGTTACAAATACATGCATGAAATATCGAAAATATTTAAGATTATTAACACTAGATTATAATATATAAAAAGCCAAATCAAAATAATTTATTTTATACGTTGTTAATTAATTTTACATCATTAAAAATATTTATGTAGTACGAGTAACTCTGCTGAAATTTAGAAATACTTCACAATACACAATAATTGCCGTTCTGTTGTACAGATCACCTATTATAAAAAATAAAAATAATTTTGAGAAATCTAGTTATTTACTTTTATACAAAAATAACGAACATTACAATTTATTGTACAAGAATCGACTAAATCCAAATTTAACGGCCATTTTCAAATTTTAGTCCGTGAAGATTTTAGGCACTTCGCACCAACTAACCTTTTATTCAAAAGATGACCGGTTAAAAAAGAAAGAACTACATTTTTTTTTAGGTTTTACTTCTTTTTTTTAATTTTGGATTTACAACACCATAGTTCTTGGTAATTTGATTTACTGGGGCCTTTTTCTTTTGATTAGCTGCGGCAACACTCTTTCGTATACTACACCTAACAGAAGCAGCACCAGTTTGGTTTTTACCCAGTTGATGAAATTTCTGCCGCTCCTCTCGGATGGTTTTCAGTCTTTTTTCTCCACCGCTTGCTTCATTAAACTCTGATCACTGACCTTTCGCTGAGCATCCATGTCAACGTTTTGTCCCTCGTCATTCTCTTGAAGCAGCTCTGAGGATAGTTCGTCTTTTGGCTCATCCATGTCGTCTGTTTCAATGGTCTCGTGCATAGATATGGCTTACATCCCAGATATGCATGCCCTTAACATCACGGGTGATGGCACTGCTACATCTGTAAATAACTATTTATTATCAATATTTAATGTTTTATTTAATGCCTCACCATGCCAGATTATTTCCCTTCTAATATATTTAAAGGCAGCTTCAACAAACTCACGATCACTATGTGCCTCTCCAGTAGCTATGACATAGTCTGCTGGGGATTCACGTTGCAGCATTAACCACATAGCTTCTACATAGTCCATTGCATGGCCCCAGTCACGTTTGGAATCTAAGTTACCTAGCTCGAAATATTCCAACTGATCTAATGAAATTTTAAGAGACCGCCTATAACAACATACTGGGCATCCAACATTTTTCCAAGTGCATCACGACAATAGTTCTTGAAGACCTCTACCGTTTCTGGTGTTCTTAGGCTCAGGGTTTTTAAACAAATAAAGATTCTGTCCATGTCGTCGTTCGTAATGGCTTTAGTTGGAAAACCGGATTTTCCCAAATGTAAAATGGAACTCATTATAAGCATAACTTGAGCACAAAGACGATTCTGCTCGATCTGTAAGAGAATTAAATACAAGGCACTGAATGTATAATTTGTTTTATTTTCCCACCTCATCTCCTTCGAGTTCAATGAAACGCAATGCTAACTTAGTCAATGTGGCTGACAGTGATCCTCCAATAAAGAAATCTCCATCCATAAGGTACTGCCGTAGTGGTGGACGTTTTTCTTTCTTGACAATTCTACAAAGAATAATATTTAAAAATACAGATACATGAAGAAGAAAATCCCAAAATACTAACGGAGCCAAACTAAAGGCACTTTGAGTAGCATAGGTGCCATCAGAAGTTACTTTGTTGTTGGGGGCTTCCTTCTGAACATCAGCTGGTTTCTCTTCATCTGACTGATCACCGGTAAGTCGTTTCTGTTCAGCCTCCACCATTGGAATTTGACCCAGAGTTTGTGAGATTACTTCGATTACCTCTTTGATTTGACTCTTTGAATCGACATACTCTCCAAGAATCCATACAGCTGCACGATGAATTTTTGAAGATTTAATTTGAGGGAATGCTTCAATTAGTTTTTCAACTATAAGGTTCCTTAACGAAGGGAACTTTTGTATTGCTTCACGAATGAAGATGAGAACATCAGCTGCAGCTAGTTCGTTTGTATTAGACAAGAATTCTACAAGAACTGGAATAACATTTGCAGCAACATCGGGGAATTTTATAGAGCAACTGTGTAGTGTTCGCACTAATAACTGTCTATATTTGCCAGTGTCCTCATGTTCGACATTGTGAGTTTTAGAAACTTCTTTTTTCAAAACCAAAACCATTTCAGCAATGTTTCTTGATAAGACTAAATCCATTGCCAAACCAAGAGTCTTTCGACGAACTTCAATATCAGGAGCAGCAAGAAGCAGGAGCAGCAAGAAGCAGCATCCCAGATATGCCCTTAACATCACGGGTGATATGCTGTTGCACTTCTACATCTGTAAATAATTATTTATTATCAATATTTAAGGTTTTATTTAACTTTTTTAGAAAAAAAATATTTTCGTTTACTTACGTAGAATGCGTACAATTTTTTATAGTTTTTTGTCATATTTCCTTTGACATAAGTCAAACAAACTCACCACTCACATGTATTCACAGATAGGAAAGCGGGGTGAAAAATTTTTTTTTACGGGAGGGGACGGACGAACTGGAAGTGGATGACCTGTGCATTAGAGCAAGCGAGAGGAGAGCACATTAATCGGAAAATTTTAACGTTCTTTTTTTCTTGCACTTTCAAAAGGCCTTTGAAATGTATATGGAACAAAAGCGGACTTTAGTTTATTGGCTCCTTTAAAACTTAAAGTGGTTGGTGAAATTGAAAAATGCCATTTTAAGATTTAACAACTCAGTTAATATTTAAAAGTGTTTGTTGAAACTGCCCATAAGATTTCAGATTTTTGTTGCCGAATGAAACGCAAAAAAATATTTTTGTTTTATACTTGTGTGTATCATTTTATATTTGCTAATTTATAAATTGGCGAGAGGAAGACAAACTGAGTTCGCACATAAGCATAGAATTTAGATAGTAAGCAACTATTTACTAAAATTAACTAAGCAAAACGAACGAAAAAATAGCTTTTTACTAAAAATGTAATCATACATGTTTTTTAACAGCAGTAAAATAAAAACATTAACAAAAAAATAATATTAAACACAGTCAGAAAGCAGTAAACAAAAAATAATAATATTGAACACAGTATAATAGTGTGCTATTACACCATGATCCTGGAGTCATGACTCTTTTGAAAATGCGTAAGTGCGAACTAGAGAAAGATGAGATGGCAGATAAACAGCCCAATGCTCTTGTGCGAAGTTAATGTAAAAGAAGGCTATCAAAAGAGACCGCCGTATACTTAGCAGCACTATGTCGGGAATTTCATTTTTTTTTGTTCGTATAATTTGGGAAACATTTGGGAAAATTTGGTAAAGCATTTTTAGAATTTGGTAAAGTCTAGTTAATTAGTTATTAACAATTTAAGGTTTGGCGTATACTTAGCAGCACATAGAAACAAAAGTGGACTTTTTTGGTATCAAACGATCGGAATTGCTTTTCTCAAATTTGGTAAACCATTTTTAGAATTTGGTAAAGCATAGTTAAGTAAATATTTAACAAAATGTAATAATATTGACAGTTCTATAAACAATTAAAATCGTAACGTAAAGTGATGTAACGCAAAGAAAATTCTCATGCCTGAACACAAAACTAACACATTTAAACATAATTTTGTCTCAATTTCTGTCATATGTCAGCTGTTGTCAGCATTCTGTCGTATTCATTAAGGGCCAAACCCATAGAACGCGTTGCGTGCGTTGAGATGTCGCTTTCAACTTAGCATTTTAAAAGTAAAACAAAAAATCTTAAAATAAATTTAGAAAAAAACATTGGAGAAAAGTTGTTTCATTCAATTTGCAAGGTTTAAACAAGTTATGCTGAGACTCGGAAGCAACACAAAACAGAATCGTCGTAAGTCGCAACGGTGAAGTTGCTTAATCTAAAAGCAGTCAAAGCCGCCATTTTTGTTGACATTTTACGAAGGCGGGAAAATTAAACTGCAAATCTTACGTTTAAATAGAGTTTTGCAGTGCAGTAGAAAAAAATCAGTTTAACAAATTTTCAAAAAATAAAAAAAGTGAGAAAATAAATATACAAATGATAAACAAAAATACAAAAAAGCTCACTATAACCATTGTATATAAATTTCTATAGTACAATCATGGAGCAGCGCCATCTAAAGAAAGTTGTGAACCGCACATTTGGAGGTTCTTATATTTACTAAGTGTCTATTCTGTTACCCTAACAAGAGTCGTCAACAAAACAAATTAATAATATATAATGTATTTCATTGCCTCTAAAATCCATATTTCCTTGACAAGAATCGTAAACAAAACAAAAATAATATATGTTTACGACTGTTGTCAGGGTTACAGAATAGACAACTATTAAATGCACGAACCTAAAAATGTGTTGTTCACAAGTTTTTTAAGATGGCCAGGCGGTGATTATTCAGCATGAAAATACTACGCTCGAAGTGAAGCGTCCTCAATTGAGGACCTTTGTAATCACGAGTACTCACCACGCCAGACTCAAATTTCCTAGTCTAAACATGGTCTAATGTATTCATCGTCATTTTGTCGGAAATGAACTGCTAAGTATGATTTAAAATTTAAGTAGGCTTTAACGGTTATCTTCACTTTTGCTTGTTTTTCAACGACGAAAGTTCTTTGTGTTGTGCAATAACAATTTGTTTTGTGTAATATTAAATATCGATTAATAATTTTGATTTCCTCGCTTGGAAATCACCTAAAAAGTTTAGAGTTAAAAGTGTTTAAGAAAATTCACAAAATTACCAAATATTCATATTAGACTGCAGCTGAAGCTTCAGACAAAAAATATTTTTCTCTGTACCTAAAATATATCGTAAGTACATTTATACATTCATAATCTGATGATTAATATCTATTCATCTGAATTTAAACCAACCCACAAGGAAATTCAATATAAAAAAAAATACACAACTTCCATACACCGTATTTTTTATATTTTTTTTAATGGTAATTGCTTGTGAGTTGCGTTGCTCAAGTGGAGTAAGGACCTTAGTCTTTATAGATTTTAAACTTTATATTGGCGTGTATGAAAAGTAATTTCTTATTAAAAGAAGAAGAAAGCAGTATTTTTTTTATTATTTCGGTAGCAAAAAGCCATATTCAGCCTTATAATCTTAACTCTTGATCGTGGTTCAAGTTTTTTTTTTAAAAGGGAAATGATTGGCCTGAATAGGCGAGGGACTACTGGTCCGCCAATTAACTCATCTTCTTCCTTAGAGGATACCCCTGGTAGTTGGAAATCAGGTGCTCCAAGCGATAACATGATTGGAGGTTCTGGGGGAAATCCTGATGGACAAGGTGGTGTACCGTCTGGAGGTACACCACCATCGCGAACTTATACCATCGCGAACTTATACCACGTACTGTTATAGGTACATCTTTGCCACCGGATCCAATGATTTTGGATCAAATGACAAAAAATATTACAAGAATGGGTATAACTAACTCAACACTAAACTATCTTAGGTTGTGTGTTATTCTCGAACCAATGCAAGAGCTCATGTCCCGACACAAGGCATATGCTCTGAGTCCCCGAGATTGTCTAAAAACGACTTTATTTCAAAAATGGCAAAGAATGGTTGCGCCGCCCGGGAAAAAAGAAGAATGGTCGTTGGAGAACCTACTCTCATGGGCGGAGAGTTCGGAGAAGAAGAAACGTTTAGAAAACACACAATATGATGCAACTGTTGCTTTAGATCACGAAAACTATCCTGCATTTGTACACACTGACTCCCCTATGGCTGGAAATAATCCATGGAATATTGAGCGATCGACTGGTGTTCCTCCGAGTCCAAGTGGTGTTCCTGGTCCACAAAGCAATCCTAATATTGATGTAGATAAGAAAAGCCCAGCAGTATCACAGTGACGAATAGAAAATACAAAATTTTGAATTGAAATTTGGAAGCAAAAGTCTTTGGCATTATGTAAGATTATATTATTTATAATTGTTACTCAATCTTCAAACTACAACTTACACAAGTAAAATAATATAATTCAATTGAATACAATCATGTGCATTAAATACGTTGAAAGTAATCATTTATTTTCATTATGGCATAATGACAAAATATTGCGTAATGTGTTTTCAATGTCTCACAATATTGCAAAAATAATCAGTGTTAATAGTTACTTAAGATTTACATTTATAATAAAACTTTTATTGTATGTGTTTAAAAAAAAAACAAAAAAAAAAAAAAACAAAACATGTTTATTCAATTTTGTATGAAAATACTTTAGCATAAAATAATAAATATATAATAATATGAAACTTAAGTATCCCCATTAATTTTTAACTCTATAGTAAAACACTTCTCTAGAGCAGACCATGAAAACACTTGAAGGCAAAGAATGCAGTGCTTTAAGCTGCTTGCATTCTTTAAGTCCTTCGCCACCCTTATTACGATTGCGTTATGTTGCTTTCTTTCCGCTCTTTGTCTATTAGCAGTACATAACATATTCCGTGTGTGCTGGCAAATCCAATTCAACAACGTTCGCAAACTGTGAATTGAAATGAATATAAAATAAGTTAGTTTTGAACCTACATAGAATGCAAGAAATTTGAAAAAAAAAATTGGCTTTAAAAATTAAAGTAAAAACAAATGAACAATAACAATAGTTATGTTCGTTGAATTTTATCAATTTTACCCAGGGTCACAGTCATCGGCTGACCTTCCAACCGCAAAGACGTGTATATATCGAGATAAAGTGTGATTCCGAGTTTCTCTTTTCTTTTCGATCACCAAATTTACTCTCTTATTTCTTATAATCTAATATAAATACAAAACAAAAAGTCGTTTATCGAGTTACGAACTGTTTTTTCGGGATGGCCCCGAAATTTAAACGCCTATCGGGAAACCGATATGGTATTCTCAACGAATACGCGCTTTCTGATCCGCCTGACCCCGTTCCTTCTCCCCCACAAAAAAGAACTAAGTCCTCCAGCAGTGTTTTTAGTGAAGTTTTCCCAAACCTACCAACAAAATCAGTGTTCAAAAACCCACGTTTTGTGCACATAACATCAAAGGATGAGTCCAAACCCCTATCTAAAATTAGTGTCTTCATTTTGAAAAGAACAATCGACTCAATCAGCACCCAATACGAGAAAATTTCTCAATTAAGAGACGGTTCAATCTTGATTCTAGCAAAAGACCAAAACATAGCCGACAAGTTCATCCAATCTTGAGTTCGGAGATGATTTCTGCTTCAGGCACATCAACCAAGCAATGCGCGAATGCTATGCCCTTGGAGAGGTTAAGGTTAGCATGTAGTTTAATGCGTCCACCGGGCAAATATTGTTTAGAGCTTTAGATTGGATGAACTTGTCGGCTATGTTTTGGTCTTTTGCTAGAATCAAGATTGAACCGTCTCTTAATTGAGAAATTTTCTCGTATTGGGTGCTGATTGAGTCGATTGTTCTTTTCAAAATGAAGACACTAATTTTAGATAGGGGTTTGGACTCATCCTTTGATGTTATGTGCACAAAACGTGGGTTTTTGAACACTGATTTTGTTGGTAGGTTTGGGAAAACTTCACTAAAAACACTGCTGGAGGACTTAGTTCTTTTTTGTGGGGGAGAAGGAACGGGGTCAGGCGGATCAGAAAGCGCGTATTCGTTGAGAATACCATATCGGTTTCCCGATAGGCGTTTAAATTTCGGGGCCATCCCGAAAAAACAGTTCGTAACTCGATAAACGACTTTTTGTTTTGTATTTATATTAGATTATAAGAAATAAGAGAGTAAATTTGGTGATCGAAAAGAAAAGAGAAACTCGGAATCACACTTTATCTCGATATATACACGTCTTTGCGGTTGGAAGGTCAGCCGATGACTGTGACCCTGGGTAAAATTGATAAAATTCAACGAACATAACTATTGTTATTGTTCATTTGTTTTTACTTTAATTTTTAAAGCCAATTTTTTTTTTCAAATTTCTTGCATTCTATGTAGGTTCAAAACTAACTTATTTTATATTCATTTCAATTCACAGTTTGCGAACGTTGTTGAATTGGATTTGCCAGCACACACGGAATATGTTATGTACTGCTAATAGACAAAGAGCGGAAAGAAAGCAACATAACGCAATCGTAATAAGGGTGGCGAAGGACTTAAAGAATGCAAGCAGCTTAAAGCACTGCATTCTTTGCCTTCAAGTGTTTTCATGGTCTGCTCTAGAGAAGTGTTTTACTATAGAGTTAAAAATTAATGGGGATACTTAAGTTTCATATTATTATATATTTATTATTTTATGCTAAAGTATTTTCATACAAAATTGAATAAACATGTTTTGTTTTTTTTTTTTTTTTGTTTTTTTTTTAAACACATACAATAAAAGTTTTATTATAAATGTAAATCTTAAGTAACTATTAACACTGATTATTTTTGCAATATTGTGAGACATTGAAAACACATTACGCAATATTTTGTCATTATGCCATAATGAAAATAAATGATTACTTTCAACGTATTTAATGTACATGATTGTATTCAATTGAATTATATTATTTTACTTGTGTAAGTTGTAGTTTGAAGATTGAGTAACAATTATAAATAATATAATCTTACATAATGCCAAAGACTTTTGCTTCCAAATTTCAATTCAAAATTTTGTATTTTCTATTCGTCACTGTGATACTGCTGGGCTTTTCTTATCTACATCAATATTAGGATTGCTTTGTGGACCAGGAACACCACTTGGACTCGGAGGAACACCAGTCGATCGCTCAATATTCCATGGATTATTTCCAGCCATAGGGGAGTCAGTGTGTACAAATGCAGGATAGTTTTCGTGATCTAAAGCAACAGTTGCATCATATTGTGTGTTTTCTAAACGTTTCTTCTTCTCCGAACTCTCCGCCCATGAGAGTAGGTTCTCCAACGACCATTCTTCTTTTTTCCCGGGCGGCGCAACCATTCTTTGCCATTTTTGAAATAAAGTCGTTTTTAGACAATCTCGGGGACTCAGAGCATATGCCTTGTGTCGGGACATGAGCTCTTGCATTGGTTCGAGAATAACACACAACCTAAGATAGTTTAGTGTTGAGTTAGTTATACCCATTCTTGTAATATTTTTTGTCATTTGATCCAAAATCATTGGATCCGGTGGCAAAGATGTACCTATAACAGTACGTGGTATAAGTTCGCGATGGTATAAGTTCGCGATGGTGGTGTACCTCCAGACGGTACACCACCTTGTCCATCAGGATTTCCCCCAGAACCTCCAATCATGTTATCGCTTGGAGCACCTGATTTCCAACTACCAGGGGTATCCTCTAAGGAAGAAGATGAGTTAATTGGCGGACCAGTAGTCCCTCGCCTATTCAGGCCAATCATTTCCCTTTTAAAAAAAAAACTTGAACCACGATCAAGAGTTAAGATTATAAGGCTGAATATGGCTTTTTGCTACCGAAATAATAAAAAAAATACTGCTTTCTTCTTCTTTTAATAAGAAATTACTTTTCATACACGCCAATATAAAGTTTAAAATCTATAAAGACTAAGGTCCTTACTCCACTTGAGCAACGCAACTCACAAGCAATTACCATTAAAAAAAATATAAAAAATACGGTGTATGGAAGTTGTGTATTTTTTTTTATATTGAATTTCCTTGTGGGTTGGTTTAAATTCAGATGAATAGATATTAATCATCAGATTATGAATGTATAAATGTACTTACGATATATTTTAGGTACAGAGAAAAATATTTTTTGTCTGAAGCTTCAGCTGCAGTCTAATATGAATATTTGGTAATTTTGTGAATTTTCTTAAACACTTTTAACTCTAAACTTTTTAGGTGATTTCCAAGCGAGGAAATCAAAATTATTAATCGATATTTAATATTACACAAAACAAATTGTTATTGCACAACACAAAGAACTTTCGTCGTTGAAAAACAAGCAAAAGTGAAGATAACCGTTAAAGCCTACTTAAATTTTAAATCATACTTAGCAGTTCATTTCCGACAAAATGACGATGAATACATTAGACCATGTTTAGACTAGGAAATTTGAGTCTGGCGTGGTGAGTACTCGTGATTACAAAGGTCCTCAATTGAGGACGCTTCACTTCGAGCGTAGTATTTTCATGCTGAATAATCACCGCCTGGCCATCTTAAAAAACTTGTGAACAACACATTTTTAGGTTCGTGCATTTAATAGTTGTCTATTCTGTAACCCTGACAACAGTCGTAAACATATATTATTTTTGTTTTGTTTACGATTCTTGTCAAGGAAATATGGATTTTAGAGGCAATGAAATACATTATATATTATTAATTTGTTTTGTTGACGACTCTTGTTAGGGTAACAGAATAGACACTTAGTAAATATAAGAACCTCCAAATGTGCGGTTCACAACTTTCTTTAGATGGCGCTGCTCCATGATTGTACTATAGAAATTTATATACAATGGTTATAGTGAGCTTTTTTGTATTTTTGTTTATCATTTGTATATTTATTTTCTCACTTTTTTTATTTTTTGAAAATTTGTTAAACTGATTTTTTTCTACTGCACTGCAAAACTCTATTTAAACGTAAGATTTGCAGTTTAATTTTCCCGCCTTCGTAAAATGTCAACAAAAATGGCGGCTTTGACTGCTTTTAGATTAAGCAACTTCACCGTTGCGACTTACGACGATTCTGTTTTGTGTTGCTTCCGAGTCTCAGCATAACTTGTTTAAACCTTGCAAATTGAATGAAACAACTTTTCTCCAATGTTTTTTTCTAAATCCTTTTCATTTCATTTTCTCTATTTAACGCTAGTAGAGACCGCATGTAAAGAGACAATTAAAAAAAAAAACTTTTCTAATCAATTAAAGTTATTAATTTAATTCACTTTAAGTAAAAAGCACATACAATAAAAGCAAAAATACAAGTATTTATTGACAAACCTAAAAAAATAGAAAATTCTCAGAACTAAAACTACACCCTCTTCTTTTTGTTGTTTGATTTATTTTCCCAGTTTATATAAATCAGTCTTTTCCATCTGCTTTACTTTTCCTTGCTGTTTAATTTCATTCTTGGCTGAAAATTATAAAGTATCCTTCATTTTACTTGGCTTAGTTGATTCTGCTTTAAGATTTTTTGTTTTACTTTTAAAATGCTAAGTTGAAAGCGACATCTCAACGCACGCAACGCGTTCTATGGGTTTGGCCCTTAATGAATACGACAGAATGCTGACAACAGCTGACATATGACAGAAATTGAGACAAAATTATGTTTAAATGTGTTAGTTTTGTGTTCAGGCATGAGAATTTGCTTTGCGTTACATCACGTTACGTTACGATTTTAATTGTTTATAGAACTGTCAATATTATTACATTTGTTTAAATATTTACTTAACTATGCTTTACCAAATTCTTAAAATGGCTTACCAAATTTGAGAAAAGCAATTCCGATCGTTTGATACCAAAAAAGTCCACTTTTGTTTCTATGTGCTGCTAAGTATACGCCAAATCTTAAATTGTTAATAACTAATTAACTAGACTTTACCAAATTCTAAAAATGCTTTACCAAATTTTCCCAAATGTTTCCCAAATTATATGAACAAAAAAAAATGAAATTCCCGACATAGTGCTGCTAAGTATACGGCGGTTCAAAAGAGTCATGACTCTCAAAATCAAGGTGAAATTTGGCGATAGAGTCATGACTCTAGAATCAACGTGTTATAGCACACATAGACCGATTTGAGACCGGACTCACGAGAGTTCGTTGGCGAGAGAGGTGAGGGGTGAGTACTCTCGTGAGGCAGCTTCAAATTATAAACATCGGCAGCGTGAGTATTGTTCACCTCCTTATGTTGGTGCAAACCATTTTAAGCTAAAATGCCAATAAATTAGATAAATGCTTTTAGGTGTATTTTGGTGAAACTGGGTATAAGAAAAGGAAACAAACAGAAGCATTAATAATAATTTATGGATTTTCTTTTCTTTTATAGAATGCAAAAAATTCGCGTCGTACAACTGTCTCACTTCACAAAAATTCCACCCGCTTGAAGTGAGGCGTCCTCAATTTTCCACCTGAAAAACGTTTTGTGTTTCCACGTAAAGATTTATAAGTATGTTGTTTATTTCTTTGTATTTTGTATTTTCAAAATGCCGATAAATAAGTTTTGCGTTCGTATCGTATCGTTTACAGACAGATGAATCGGAACTCTTATCAAAGGAAATAAAAAATAATAATTAAATTTAAATTCAAATTTTCACCGGAAGTTAAGACCTTTTTAATTATTATAATGACTAATTTTAATCCGTCTGTGTCTCAGAAATCACTGAACCAATTTACACAGTTCAGATGCTATTTGATAGAGGAAATATCAAAGAAGGTCGTGGGGACTATATTTCTGGACAGATGTCCCTGGTTTGGCCAAAAAAACGACAAAAAAGTTGAACTTCTGGAACTCAAATAAATAAATAGGGCGAAATATACACTTTTCAAAATATTTTTTTCCAAAATAATAATAAAGATAAAGAAAAAAAATCAGAGAAAATGCATTTGGCATGAATTTAACAAACATATTTTTGTTTAGTTTTATAGTATACCTTTTTATATACAAATTGCATTTCACTTGTATATTTTCGATGATAAAATCAAAACAAAACGAAATGACACTTTTCAATCTTACAGCATCGCTAAACCACCTACTTGGGTGGTGTAACTTAACTCACAGTCCAAAAAAGCTATTCCGTTTTTATAAATAACGTTTTGACATTAGTTCCGGAGTTAACGATAACTCATCGATTAATCGTCTTTATTATAATAAGGGTGACGAAATGAATTGTTTATTAATAAAACACACAAAATAAAAATTTATGTTTCTGACAATGCCTGCCATCTGATCGGCCAATTTTTGTTTCTATCAATCGTCTGAACTGACAATTTTCACTCTGACAATATTGTCAGGCTACCAATGGTAGCCAAACATCTGAAAAAGCGCACGTTCGGGTGCACACCAAAAAAGCTTTTTAGATATGATGATGTTTAGACTGGGAAATTTGAGTCCGGACTCACGAGAGTTCGTCGTCGGCGAGACGGGTGGGGGGGGGGGGGGGGTAGTACTCTCGTGAGGCAGCTTCAAACTATAAACATCGAAAGCGTGAGTATTGTTCCAATTCCAAATTCAAGCTTTTCCCCATTTTGTTCATTAACTGCTTGAACGTGTTAATATCGTAGTACTTTCATAATTAAGCTAAATGCAGAGTGATAGAATATGAATTCTTGGAAAAGGAAACAAACAGAAGCATTAATAATAGTTTATGGATGTTAATTTCTTATATAAAATGCAAAATATTCGTGTCGTACTACTGTCTCCCTTCACAAAAATTCCACCCGCTTGAAGTGAGGCGTCCTCATTTGAGGACTTGTGAAATCACGAGAGTATTGACCACGCCAGACTCAAATTTCCAAGTCTTAACACGTTCTAACGATTTAAACGAACATCTCTTTTAAGTACCAATAACGATCTCGATACTCGAATTAATATAATGGCGCTGTGTTTTTTCATTTTCTGTCGCTGTCATCTCATCTATGTCAAAAAATTAAACTGCAGCTGCATCGAGGTCAAGAGGAATTTTTGCCATCATAATCTTGTAACGAAAATCGACATTTTCAGTTCGTTTTCAGTAAAAAGAAAGATAACGTAAGGTAAAATAATACAATACAATTTTTGTTATCACAATTCAGAAGTCCTTTTCCTGTGGTTTCTTGTAAAATTAAAATCTATATAAACTAAAGAATCCATTGTAAAAGCAACTTCGTACGTCCTTCTGCAGACACCATCTAAAAAAAAACTTGTGATAGAAAATTTATTTTCTTGGTAAAATCAAGAAATCTGATATTGTAAGTTCTGTTTACAACAATCGATATTATTTTTCTGTCATATTTTATTTTGAACAACAAAAAATGTGGTGTTGGGTTTTCTGAAATAACCAATGTGACCATCCAATTTTGAACAACAAAAGTTGGATTCAATCAGTATTGGATATTTTTTAGAAGAACCCACAAACGACCTGCCAATTCAATAAAAATATTACTAATATATAATTTTAGTTTTATTAATAAAAAGTTACACAAACGTTTATTATTAAAATAACTTAGTAGTAAAAAAAATATCACTCGCGTGTGCTATATAAAAAAAACAACAAATAAACTGAATTTCAACAAAATGGACGAAGACGACTATCAGCCATGCAAAAGGCCTCGCATGGAAAATGCGGTCTCGGAGTGTGCCACAGCAATGAAAGTAGCCGGCTTCTCGCTGAGTGCTATCGAAGAAATGAAGACACGTGTTGACGGGCAGACGGAAGATTCGCTTGAACAACAGCTAAGAGAATTCCAGGTGCTGGACGAAGTTGGGTCTGGAACAGATGAATCTGGTAATATATTGTTATTATTTCTTTTTTTCAGAGTTGTTCACTTTCATAATTTTTGTGGTTACAGCATTGAGGGTGGAAATTTAAATAATTATGGTTTGTTTGGATTGTAAATGTTTTATGTTGTTTTACTGATTTTATGAAAACTAAGTCAAATGCATGTCATTGTTCTCTATATACATACATTTGTTTTCCGGTTACTGCATTCATAACACCAGAAAGTGCTACCTGAGGAAGTGCTACCTGAGCACAAAATAATAATGACCCCACTTCTCCACAAGAGTAAAATCCATTCCAACATCTCATCCAAAATCTAGTGCTTTTTTTGCATTGGGCAAATCATGCCCAGCCTCATTTCTAAGCATCTGTCAAAAATCGAAATTTCTAAGAACGGAGCATGGATTGGATAGTGGATTTTTGGTCTCCATTCGATTATCTGATGCACATATGAAATGTGCAATGGAGCCACCGTGTGATAGTGTGCCGACGGGGTTTTCAGCGTACCTGTTTAGTAAATGATAGGTGCAGGGAAGGTAATCAACGGGAATCTGCTCCAAATGTGAATTTATTCCAATTTTAGTGGTATTATATTCCACTTTCCAATGTGGAACAATGTTTCACTGAGGGTTGGAATTTCTTGTACTTTTAA
Source organism: Baccha elongata (assembly GCA_951217065.1). NCBI lineage: Eukaryota > Metazoa > Arthropoda > Insecta > Diptera > Syrphidae > Baccha > Baccha elongata. The sequence goes on along the minus strand of OX578272.1, from coordinate 54,074,947 downwards.
GTGAGAACGTTGGTCGTTTTCTGAAGTGGAGTTGTTTCCCACTGACTGTGAAAATAAATTTAACGTTCACTGAACAGGGGTCACTGGAAACTTTTGGCCCCAACATTTGAGATTGTTAAGGACATGCTACCCGTAGAGTACTTTTTCTGCACCTCCAATTTTATGATTGGATTTGGTTCGTTATTCGTTTAGGAGTACCCAAACAAAATGAAGGCATGGTGTGAAGTTTGCTCTAGGGTCTAGTTTTTGCAATCAGGAAAACGAAACAGAATATTTTCAGATCGATAATTTATTATGTTTTCATTCGGTTCAAAACACACTTGTCGATGACAAATTACCCAAAGAATTTTTTGTGATGATAAAATTTTTAATTGAACAATTAAGTATTTATTGTAAAAAATGCATTTGTTCATTTTCCTGATGGAATTTCATTTTCCGTACGGAAATATGATTAGGAAAATAGGTAATTAAATACAGTAAAAGCTCTATTTGCGGAAAGCTCCGATTCTCGTAACCGGACACATTTTTGGTAAAGTTTCTATTTTTGTTTATAAACCAAGAAAATCCATTAAAAATCTCCAACGCGAAGCTCTCACAACCGTACAGAGCAAAGTGACGTTTCGATATTAGTAGGGGATTACCCGGACGAAAAAATGTTGTTATGTTATGAATTTGTTTTAAGGTTCTGTTTCGCTTCTGATTTGTTTAAGTTTCGCAACCAATTTATAGTGTTTTGTCAACATATGAAATTAATTAAAAATGCCTTTTTAATTTCTCTCCTCTAACCGGACAGATCCCATAACCATACAAAAATTCGGCGACCGTGAGTGTCCGCTTATGGGAGCTTTCACTGTATGCCTATATTTAAAAAATATATGTGAGTTATTGAAAATTTTAGCATCACAAATAATTCTGTGAGTCAATTGTATTTCTCCTAAGTGTCCTTCCTACAAAAAATAGTAGTTAGTTGAAAATAGAAAACCATACTTTCTTTCAAAAAGCTGTTATAGTTTGTCCTCTATTAATTGGCAGTACATGCCTTATGGGGAAGCTTTTTCAAAATCAGTAGCGCGCCTTATTTGTGCACCATTCTGAATTGAAAGAAACCCCATTTAAAAAATGTTTACCCGCCAATGATTTTTCGATCGCATCCGACATAGATCCCACAACGACCTGCCTAGCGTACAGTTGAATACGCACTGATTGGCTAATGCATTTCAACCCTCTTTTAACATCCATTCGAACAGAGATACCTTTGTCCATTTGGTAACTCGTTTCGTATTTTTTATATTGAGTTTCTGTTGGGGAACTTTTGATTTTAGAGCTTTAAAAATACCTTTTATTGATGAAATGATAATGAGATATTGAGATGAGCTTATTACTAGTACAAAAGTGTTATCGTGCAGTGTTTTTGTTGATCATGTTTGTGTTTTTTATGTGGGGAAAATCTTAAAATGCAGTTACAAAAATGTAGGTAAGCTGTTGTCTTTAAAGAATTTATTTGCGTAGATTCTCGTGTCGGTCGGTCGGTTGATATTTCGTGTATATTTTTTCTTATTTGCGTAGATTTTTAAAGCGCGCGGGCGGTACCTATTTTTGTGATTAGTGTTTTGAAATTAATGTGAAGTGAAGTGTTTTAAATATTACTTTTTTTAAAAACGAAGTTTGCTACTGTTGTGCTACTTCATCTAGTTTATAATGGATTCAAAAACATCGAAAGACTTAAGCGCCGAAAAAAAAAAGAAATTGTAGAAGCGACAAAAAAGATTTACAAGAACCTGCAAAATAAAACGGAAACTGTGAAGCAAGTAGCAGGCATTTTTTCGGTGTCTATGCGAACAGTCTACAGACTTCTCAGCGAAAATGATACCAAAGGCCACAACTCACCACCAAAAAAGAAAAACCAAACTGGCCCCAGAAGGAAAATAGATGATTTTGATAAGTGCGCCATCAGACAAATCGTGCATCAGTTTTTTTCAAATAATGAACTTCCAACGCTATTTAATTAAAAAAGAAGAAAGGTAACCCTACATCATATTTTTTCAGTTTTTTTCCAATTCAAAATGCTTACTACGGCAACCCTGTTAGAGCTTTTGAAAGAAGATAACCTTATGGAAAGCAAAGAAGTGCGAATGAGAGACAAACATCCCTATCTTTCCTGTACTGCCAATTAATAGAGGACAAACTATAATAATTTTTTTCGTCCGATAAGCCATTCTTATATCTTATGTCATTTAAAACAACGTGTACCTTTTTCACACTGAAAAGTGCAATTGATTCCCAAAGTGAAATAAATTACCGATTTCCGTGGACCTAAATGCTCCATTTAAGACAAGTCTTGGATTCGGACAAAAAAAAAGTTTTGAGATAACAACAAAAATGACATTACGATGATAGAGAATATGAAAAAAGTGGGAGGCAATTCTGTCTGTCAAATTTAGTCGGTAGTGTTTTTAGGGTAATACGCCCAGAGCTTTTTTGTAAATCACTGTAAGTTTAAAAATAACGGTACCTGCCATATAGGTGTTATTAAAATACTTACTTTTCTCTGAAACGGCTCCTACGATTTCAACGAAACTTCACATGTGTAATGAAGCTTAAAAGGCCTATCAGTTTGTGAAAACCAAACTTTCTAGAATTAACAGTACCTGCCATATAACGGTATTTTTAAATTTCGGTTATCTCGGTGACGGCTGAAGCGATTTGAATGAAATTCAACACTCAAATTGTTCTAGCTATTTTAAACAATATGGCATAAAAAGTTTTTTCAAAAATGTTTTGGTTGGATTTTGAATAATTAAAAAAAAAAACTGAATTCAATATTTCAAAAATCTGTTGACGGATTTTTATAAAACGTAGTATTAAGGTATAATAAATTAAGTTCAAAAAACTTGCATACTCTCTTTTCTTAAGAAAAATATTTTCGAAAAATTATTTTAAAAAAATCGATTTTTTTCGAAAAACGCTCCAACGATTTTGAATTTTTTTTCTTAAACTCGTATTTAATAAAGAAAATCAATTGCATTACTTTGATTTTGGTTTGAATCTTTGTGAGAAAGGAATTTATAACTTTTAATAAAATTCATACGATTTGTTCGTATATTCCGTTTGCAAGTTTGTCGTGTCCTTTATTTTATTTACGATGGTATTTTTGGCGTGGAGCCTTTTTCGGATCTTTTTACTTCTGATTCGATCAAGCTTTGTCACTCTTGCTGTCATGCTACGCATCTTTATGTCAATTTACACGGATACTTTTTTGTACAGTGTAAAACATTGTAAGCCATATGTGAGCACTGGACGAACGACTGTAGTGTAGAACTTTCTTTAAAGCTAAAGGAACATTTTCCAGTTTTATCGCTTACGCGATAGCCGATGTCTTTATCACAAAATGGTTCGATATTGATTATTTGCAGATCCAAGGTATTTAAATTTTTGTGATTCAGTATGTCATCAACTATTTTCAAATATTTCTTAATGTTTTTTTTTGTAGGCTTTTTTGGTCAATTTGTAGTAAAATATAAATAAGTTTATTTCATCTTTTCCCAACTTTACGTCGCTATCCACGACTTCTTCAGGGGTATATAGATCTTTTTATTTGTGGGTATATAGGTAGGTAGGTATAAATGAGGCTTTCAGAATATTAGTGGAATAAGTGCACTTCGACTTTGGTGGATAAATTTAGATATTAATGAAAAAATATCAACGATATCAAAAAGAAATGATGTTATATCGACTGGTAACATTATGTTTTTGTCGCTAATAACTTTTTTTTGACAAGTACACATCAGGACTATGTGTTTAAAGGTTAAATCTCAATTTTTTTCCAAAAGGCACTAAGCGCCTCAAATAATTATACAATTTTTTAAATATTTTTTAATAATTTGTTTTTTTTTTTTAAGAGAGAACGTGCATAGCTTTTTCTAGAACTTGCATAGCTTTTTCTAATAACGGCGCGTTGCTGTCGCAGAAAAAATAAGGGAGACAAAATTGATTTTGAAAGAGTTATTATATTCCTGTTGGTCCAACATTTTGTCAAAAGCTTTTTAGCTCATATATAAGACATTGTATATAAATTTCTATAGTACAACCATGGAGCAGCGCCATCTAAAGAAAGTTGTTAACTGCACATTTGGAGGTTCTTACATTTACTAAGTGTCTATTCTGTTACCCTAACAATAGTCGTCTACGAAACAAATTAATTATATATAATGAATTTTATTGGCTCTAAAATCCATATTTCCTTGACAAGAGTCGTAAACAAAACAAAAATAATATATGTTTACGACTGTTGTCAGGGTTACAGAATAGACAACTATTAAATGCACGAACCTAAAAATGTGTTTATCACACGTTTCTCAAGATGGCCAGGCGGTGATTATTCAGCATGGAAATACTATAGAAATGTATATACAATGTATAAGAGTTTTCAAAAAAGCTACCCGAGCGCCATCTTTGGGATAGTTTACTTCACAAGTTACTTCCTACAACAACAGTTACTTGCCAGTTAAAGTCCCGCTAAAATCGGTCCAGTAGTTTCTGACCGAGCGAAAAAAAACGACCCGAGTGCCACGTAGGGCGCAGGCCCCAGTGCCATCTAGAGTGTAATTAAAATAACCAAAGTCACTCGCTACAACATTAGCTATCTGTAAGTGGCAAGTTCCGTCAAAATCTGTCAAGCATAGTTTCTGACCGGGAGTAAAAATGATTTTTCTAGAAAAAAAAGCGATCTGAGCGCCATCTAGGGAGTAAATGAAATTGCCTAAGTTCCGCGCTACAGAATTATCCAACTGCCGGTGAAAGTCCCGTCAAAATCGGTCCACCCGTTCTCCAGGACAAACAGACAGGCAGACAAAAATTTCTAAAATGTGATGTAGGGCACTTCTTTGTATTTTGTTTCGACTAATGGAAAGTATGGCTGGGAAACTATTCATTAAAAAGCTCAAAATTGAAAAAAGTTGAACTAAAAGTTATTTTTACTTTTTTCATAAAAAACTACATATTTATAGAAAACTGTTGACAAAGGCAGTGTTTACTCACAGAATGTATTAAAACAAGTCTTGAATATGCGGGATATCGTAACGCAGGATTTCGGTAAACGAGATATTGTTATGCTGGTTTTATGCTGTAGATTTCGCATGTAACTGTTGCTTTGCAAGAAACTTTGTTGTCATCTACAAGAAGTTGACCTTGAAAATTGTTTATGAACTTTGGTAAACAAATCTTTTGTGCATATCTCCTTCTTAGACCGGTAATTTTGAAGATAGTTGCGCCTTTGTTAATGTTGGCATGTCGAAGTTTCTGAAAAGTTTCTGAATCCTCGACATTTATCTTGACTGATTGTTGAATTTAGAATATGTTTTACTCAAACTAGGAGAATCCTCATGACTTCTATCGACTTTTCATACTAATTGTGTCGCATTACTGATTGTTGGCTTGATAAAGACTTGAACCCTACATCTACAAAAAAATGTTTTACACATTCTTAAATGTTAATATTTTTTTTAAATAGTGCTTATATTATTTTGCTTATTCTCTGCTTAGCATTTGCTTCTAAACATATACTATATTTTAAGATGGCAGTGATCAAGAAGGTGACTCCTCCGACTTAGACTTTGATGATGACGAACTTGACAATTTGCTAGACGAAGGCCTGCCAGAAGACTTAAAAGGTCGGCAAAAACCAAAGTATGAAGAGCGATTTAAAACAGTATTAGAAGGTAAGCAATTTTGTTGAGACCGTATTTCTTCCTGTGAAACCTACTAAAACCCCATCCAATCAGAAAAAGGCCACAATCATTTCGAAGTTCTGCCTGAAGGATGGCTTCAAGTGACCCATAACAGTGGTATGCCATTGTTTCTACATAAGCTGTCGCGAGTATGTTGTGTAGCGAAACCTTACTTCTTAGGACCGGGCAGTGTAAGGGTAAATATAAAAGATCTTCGTTAAACAAAAATATGGTTTCTGATGGTAGATTTTCTTATAGAAACACGAGATACCCCTTGGTGCAGTTCCTTGTTTAGGCTATCGCAAGGCTCTTCAGGAAGAAAACGATGAGGAAGAGAGACAAGCCAGAGCTGAAGCTGAATCTAATTCCAATGAGTGTCCATTTGTTGCAGATGGAGCGAAAAGCCAATCTAATAGCAGTGAAGAAAAATTAGAACTAAATGGTGGACTAAATGGTGGAGAAACTGTCACCAACAACAACAATAAGACTGCATTACATCCTGCAGCAGTGCCATCTGCAAGGATTGTAACTGTTAAGGAGAACACTAAAGCACAGTCTGTTACCGCTCAAGAGCTCAACGACTACTGCAAGAAGTTATTCAAGTTCAAAAACATCAAAGTCTTAAGATTCGAATCTTGGAACGAACGTCGTCGATTTACCAAAAATCGAAAGCAAATAAAGAATCTGCAGCGTCCTACACTTCCCGATGGCACAAAACTGATAAAATTCCCAATTTTGCTTCCCAAAGGTGAATCAGCCAAGAATCCGCGAGCTCGCAAGGAGTGGATAATGAATCCGAATGGCAAAAGTTACATTTGTATATTACATGAGTATGTCCAGCATGCTCTGAAAAAACAACCAACTTATGAGTTTATAGAATTGGAGAACGCAGCAACTCCTTATGCGGCTACTGTGTCGATAAATGATCTAAAATACGGAACAGGCTATGGAACTAGTAAAAAACAAGCAAAATCTGATGCGGCGAGAGAAACTCTTGAAATTCTTATTCCAGAGATGAAGGATAAGATAACTGGCCTGAAGACCGATAAGATTACATCGAAACCCAATTATAAGGATCTTTCTGTAGGGATTTTGTTTATATTTTATATCTTTCTCTAAATTGTTTTAATTTTTTTTCAGGTATTTGATGATATTAAAATTGAAGATCCCCGAGTCGAAGAATTTTGTAATAAGACAACTGAACCACCCCCCCATGCTATATTGTTGACGTGTTTGCAAAGAAATTTTGGTCTTGGTGATGTTCAGATTAATTACGAAATTAGTCGGCGGAAGAATAAGAAAAATGAATTTACTATGACTGTGGGGAAGCACGAGGCTAAGGTGGTCTGTAAGAATAAGAAGGAAGGCAAGCAGCTGGCATCCCAAGCTATTTTACAGGTAATTATATAAAAGGTATATTTTAAGCATTCTAAGGTTTCTAATAAAATCGGTAAAGGGAATCGTCATATTCTCGGAAAGATTCTGGTTGTAGTCTTTTGTACATACATATGCCTCTCGCAAATGTTCATTCATACGCCGACTGGAAACAGTTTTACTATATTATAGAGTATTAAAACGCAAGACAATTCCTTTTATGGTAAAAACTTCCTTGTGACTTGTGTCATTCGTGTGATCGTCATTGTACCTAACAAGTACACGGTGCAAAATTACAGCAGCTTGACCATCTAATAGTAGCTTAAATGATTATTCCGAAAATATATGAATCTTCTTCCTCAAACTATGGATTGCAATAACATACTTTCTTTATACGAACATGGAAACGCCGATCAACTATCAGTTTAGAAATATTATTTAAAGGACGAAATCTTCTTTATGACCGCAGCACGGCTTTCGTTGCAATAGGTGCAATGGTGTCTTAATGTTTTATTTCACCCAAAAGTGTAACCAATCTTTGAGTCCGTTCCGTTCAATACAAATAATGTGAAACCTTCAATAGAAATGTGATATGCCCCAGACTCCGTCTCCAAGTGCTTTGCTGACGACAGAACCCTCAGCTTTTCATATTTGTTTCCAGAGTCGAAACGCAGAACAATGTTCTTCGGATGTGGAACTGGAGCAACGACGTATGATAAGCTCATTAAATTCCGAACTTGGCATTATTGTCTAATGGAGAACTATTAACCGCGTGGAATGTAATGCTTCGACAATTCAATGCTCCTTTTTGTCGTTAAAGCGGAATATACCTGAACTGTTTCTTACGTCGCGACGTTATAAGTAGTGTGTGTTTCCCCATAGTCTGGGTGTAATTAATGAAGTTTACATCCATTCAAAGCTTGAGTACAATTCTCATGTCTCCTTTAATCTATCTGAAGTTTCTGGATAGAATTCAGAAAAAAAGCTTTGAAATTTACTTCTGATGGGACTTTAATGGAAACGTTTACATCGCTTGTAATATTTAGTGCTTTTCTTTAGTTAATCGGTTTTTTACAAGTGTTTCGAAGAAATAGCCAGCCGCATTCCTGCCCTGAAAAAAATTGACCGTAATGCTCGCACTGCAAGGATTGCTCATCATTTTACACCAGAGCCCAACGACGTACAGTCAAGATTCTTGCTTTAAGGGCATAAACGAATGTGGAGTGCTTTGTCAGACGTTCAAAAACAATCTGCATCGGTATCTCCTATCATCTAATCTTCGATTTCCCAAAAAACTCGCACTGTGTTAAATCATTATACAAAAAAAAAAAAAAAACAGCAAAACAATCTTTATGATATGCATCAGGATAATTGACATATACTCGGCAAAATTATTTTGAAAAAAATGTAATGTTTCTTTCAATGACAATATTTAATTTTTTATTCTGTATTTTGACAAATCCTTTTTATGCTAAAAAAAATGGACTGCGGTAAAAACTGCATTAAACCCTAAAAATATTCTTCTTACTTATTTTATCTACTTTTTTCTTCTGGATTGATTAATATATTTTGCCAACAAATTGGCGAAATCTTAAGAACAATGGTAAGGGTTTTAAGTGGTCTGCCATATAAATGAGTTTCGGTATTTGTTCGAGGAGTCAGACGAAAATGTTGTTTGTATTTCTGAAACATGGCTTTCGGTTAATATAAATGATCAAATGTGTTCACTGAAGGGTTACAAAGTGTTTAGAGCCGAACCGTCGTTAGAGAAAATTTAAAATGTGAGTTTCACTGTATTTCTGGTTCTGACGGTAATATCGAGTATGCGTTTGTGGATGTAGTAGTTGTTGACAGTAAACTGCTTGTGGGAGTAGTGTACAGAACAAATAACAGCATAAGTTTCGTACCTCTTTTTAACCTCCTAGAAAAGATTTTTCTAACATGCTCAGATATTGTTATGTGTGGAGACTTCAACAGCAATATTTTGCTAGATAAGAATCTTGTTGTTGGCCTGGGTGTTTTTAGTCTACGGTCAGTAAATACTACACTTCCTACTCATTTCTCGGGTAATAACTTGACGCTGCTTGATAATTTTGGTTCATTCCAGTATAGGGACTGGCGAAATATTGATGTTTTTATTTTGGAACTTTGTTTTAGCTTGGAACTAAAGAACGAACTAGGATGGTAAACTGGCAAGCAATGTACTATATGCAGTCTTTGAGCGAAAAGGTACAATTTTTGAATGAAAATATAGAATCCTTATATAATGCACATGTTTCATTAAGGACTAAATGTGCTAATTGTCGAAGTGCACCATGGTTTACTGTTCTAATTCGATCACTTACGTGTAAACGTGATATAGCCTACACATTTTGGAAAAGATACCGATTAGATGAACATTAGCAAGCTTATTGCGTGTTACGGAACAGAGTGGTAGTTGAGTTTAGAAATGCTAAATCTCATATATATTCTGATCGTCTTAGTTCATCTTTAAGTGGACGTGAGATGTGGAGAAATTATGAAATTGGTATTGGAAAATCAAAACGTAACACCATTGAAAACATTGATTGTGACGCACTGAATGCTAAATTTGTTTCTTTTCCTTTATTGCCGACAAGTTTATAAATACTAATTCGTGTTTTTGTTTCGAAACTGCACAGAAATAGTGGAGAGCTTACGGTCCGTTAAGTCCAACGCTACTGGCCTTGATGAGGTGCATCCATCATTTCTTAAAATTATACTGCCAATCGTTTTGCCATTCATTACTCAACTATTTAATTTTATTTTAACAACAAGCGAATACCCTATGCAATGGAAACTTGCAAAAGTTATCCCTGTCGCCAAAAAATCTAAGAAGGATGACTAGACCTATAGCTATATTATCGTTCCTGTGAGAAGTCTTCGAACGTATATTACAAAAACAAATGAGGGCGACTAATGCGAATTTGTTGACACCCAAACAATCTGGTTTCCATAAAAAACATAGTTGCACTACCTCGCTAATTAACGTAATAAAAGATTTCCGAAAGGCGATGGATGAAGACAACATTTCTTTTTTGGTTTAGCTGGACTTTTCTTAAGCTTTTGATGCTGTAGATCATTCTGTTTTATGCAACAAGCTTTTTCATGAATTCAATCTCTGAGCCAGTGCAATCAAAATGATAAACTCTTAACTATCTTATACAGGGTGAGTCATGAGCAATGCGACAAAATGCTAGGGCGTGTAGGTTGCGTTGAGACAAGAAAAAAATCGTATGGGAGGGGGGGTCTATTCCCCTCCGTTTAGCCGGGAGGGGCAATTTTCGAAAAAACTGACTTAAAATGGGAAAAAAATTATTTAAAATCAACGGCTTCATTCACAATGCTGTGCGATACGTTTTTGAAAAGCCAATAACTTTTTCTTTCATTCTGTGTTTAAATAAATCTATTCTAAGAAATAGTTTTTGAAATATTAATTTTCAAAGTCAAAATTTTGAAAAAAAAAATTGAAAAAAAAATTTCAAATTCATTTTTTTCAAAATTTTATGTAATTAAGTGCTAATTTTAATTTTAAAATTCAATGCTGTTATTAATTTTAAGTCTAAATAAGAAAACCGGATGCAAAAATTTTATGTCGTTCTCAAGAAATTAAAAAAAAAACCAAAACCACCTTTTTCTAAGAAAAACATTTATTATTATTGTAACGAAGCAATTTAAGAAGCATTAATCTTAGTTTTTTTAGTTTTTTTTATTCCTTTTATTTTTACTATGTTTTTTATTGGAAGTACTTATAAAAAATTCTCGATATGATCTCCATTGTTTAGAAGGCATAGATTATATCTCCTTGTAATGGCTTCACATAAGTTTATGCTTGATAAATTTTTTTGTTCGGATTGGCGCTACTCCAATAATGTAAATTGTGGAAGTTAGTAACTCCATCCCTAGTAAACTGTGCTTCATCCGTTTAGAATATTCTTCTAAAAAAGTTTTGTTCGGTTTCATTTCTAAGTAGTAATGTTCTACAAAATTCGGTTCTCAATAACTTGTCGTTTGAGGTGAGTTCCTGAACAGGCGTAAAGTGGTACGGGTGTAAATTTTCCGCCCGAAGTACTCGACATGCTCTAGATTGGGACACTCCAAGCATAGTGGATATCCTTCTTGTACTGACGGAGGGATTATTTCGGACTAAATCCAGAATTCTTTCATCTAAGATTCTTGACTCATCAGAAACTGGCCTTTCGCTTCTTCGATGCTCCAGCACTCCATGATCTCTTAGACGTCGGTGGATTCTTGGAAACGTGCTATGATGGGGACACCTCCTATCGGGATATCTTTCAGCGTACAGTCTTTCGGCTTCACGACTTCGACCATTAGCTAAACCGTAGCAGAAATGCATGTCCGTTAATTCTTCTCGGGTGTATGAGCTTGACATCGTTACGTGTTAATGAGTTAATATTCAAATTTGAAATAATTACTAAGCAAAACTGCAATGCCTTTTATTTATCTTGCGTTGCAATTTTCTTTTTTTTTTTTCATTAAAAAAAATGCGGTTTTATTGTCCCTATTGTCCCCATAACAGGTAGAACCCATGGGCTGCGGGCAGGCCAAGGCAAAAATATTGACAGGTCAGTTTTCAGAAGTTATCAATGAAAATAATATTAATCCAGGGTTATTCCAATACTATTTAATTTTATTACGTTCTCATAAAACTCCAATTAAAAAAAAAGTAAAAAAACTAAGATTAATGCTAAATAAATAAATAAATTGCTTCGTTACAATAAAAATAAATGTTTTTCTTAGAAAAAGGTGGTTTTGTTTTTTTTTTAATTTCTTGAGAACGACATAAAATTTTTGCATCCGGTTTTCTTATTTAGACTTAAAATTAATAACAGCATTGAATTTTAAAATTAAAATTAGCACTTAATTACGTAAAATTTTGAAAAAAATGAATTTGAAATTTTTTTTTCAATTTTTTTTTTCAAAATTTTGACTTTGAAAATTAATATTTCAAAAACTATTTCTTAGAATAGATTTATTTAAACACAGAATGAAAGAAAAAGTTATTGGCTTTTCAAAAACGTATCGCACAGTATTGTGAATGAAGCCGTTGATTTTAAATAATTTTTTTCCCATTTTAAGTCAGTTTTTTCGAAAATTGCCCCTCCCGGCTAAACGGAGGGGAATAGACCCCCCTTCCCATACAATTTTTTTCTTGTCTCAACGCAACCTACACGCCCTAGCATTTTGTCGCATTGCTCATGACTCACCCTGTAGAATGCAAGCAGTAGAAATTAATAAAATGTCTGATTTTCTGTCGACAAATACGGTCGTTCCACAAGGATCAATCTTGGGCCCGCTCTTATTTCCATTATATATAAATGCACTTCCCACTGTTGTCAGGTACTGTTTGATTTCCATGTACGCAGAATGTGCAATTACATCTGAGTTGCCCACTTGGCCTTATGGACTTAAATCCATTAAAATCCAAATGTCTGGTTATTTCCAGAAAACCATTAGATTTGTCCTATTTTTGATAGTAAGAGAAAATTAAATGTCGCTTTTAACAGCTCAGTTCGTTATATTTTTGGACTGCGCTATGACCATGTATCAGCATTTTCAGTGACACTCTTTAACATGACGTTTAAGTCTTTTGGAGTTTCGTACCTTATCTCTGTTTTCTAACGTCTGGCTTGTACATGAACCACAGTAACTATATTAAAGAATACGTATCGCTTCCTCGAGTAGATCTGGACAACTCATACCTCTGAGATAATCGTCCTTAACATCCGAAGGTCAGTTTTTTTATAAATAGTATTCAACTAGTTAATTGCCAGAAGAGGTGAAGACTTAAAAATATTGAAGAAGAAGATAAAGAGCTATTTGTCGTCTTAATTTGTTTGTGGTTTTCTTTTTTTTTTTAATAAACAAGTAACATTCAAGCAATTATAATTTATAAATTTATAAATTTAAAGTTGAATTATTTGTTTTATTCGTAAATTTATTATTTTGTATTTTTCCACTTAAAATTTTAAGCAGTTATAATTTTAAAGTTTAATTAATTTGTATAAATAATTATTTTGTATTTTCCATTAAAAAAAATTAAACTAGCTTTTCACTATCTTGTAAGATATTATATGAGATATTATATCTTACAAAAAATTAAAAAAAAACTTCGATTAACTTAAGAGCATATTAAGCTTTTTGAACAACGTTTTATGGGCCGAGAAAGTTCTTTCGAGTTTCACGAATTATCTAGAAAAAAACTGGTCGTAGTCTATAAAGGATTAAATAAAAAGTTCACACCAGTTTTGCAGACCATAATCCATGAGTGGCGCATGAATTTCTTAGAGTGGTCAAGAAGATTTAGTCATAATCGTGAATAAAATAAACTAGAATAAATATCTAGGCGTTTTGAATGATAACGCATTTAATTATGGATATTGGGTAATAAAAAGCTTTTCCATTTTTCGACATTATAATGGTCCATGCAACAAAAGCAAAATTATCAGCAATGTTTTATTGGGTTCAGAAATTTTTACTGTATACCTTAGTGTACCTACTTTTATGTCATTGATCATGTGTATGGTAAAAAAGAAGAAACATGGGACTCATTTTTGCCTCGCAGACAAAGAAACTTCCACTCTTTGCTAAATGTTCACTTATTTATGGTTATTTCAAGTTAAAATAAAATATGTCAAAATTATTATGGTAAAACAAATAAGAATTTATTTTTATTTTTATAAACACTAATCCAATGCCTATGAAATGACTGTACCATAAAATATTCCCATATTGACCTTGAAGAAAATCGCATGCGAAACATGTCGAAAACAAGGTCGAATATTTTAAATAAAATGCACGACTTGGTCGCACGAACTTGCTCTTGTAGCAAACAAACTTGCTCTGGAACAAACACATTTTAATTTGTTAAATTCTGCAGAAAGATCGAAAAATATCAAAAAATGTCCTAAACGTGAGATCAAGTTGTATGGCAGCTATCATTAAACGATCGTTTAGCAATAAACTGTGAATTTCATCTTGAGTTAAATGTTAAATTTGAAATCTGTACCGAATTTCAAAGGAATCGGATCTTCCGTTATCAAGTTATGGCCAATTTTTTACAAACCGTTAACAGCAAATTTCCGTTATGTGCATTTTTAGCCAAAAACCTGACATGCAGTTATATTAAGAGCACTCTTAATATAACGTTCACAAAGTTTTATCAAAATCGTTAAAGCCGTTTTCGAGAAATTTTGAAAAAACTAAAACTGTTATATGGGAGGTTCCCGTCATAGCTGGGCCAAAACAAAAATTCAAATTTGTCCTTAGGGTATCACCAAAAAGTGCTACACACGAATTTTGAAGAAAATCCGTCCAACCGTTTAGGTTGTAGTCTAAAACCAATACTTGCCCTATTGTATATGCGAAGTTTTTACTTATTGCTTTTTTATTTATAAGCTCATGCAGGGAGTTGCAGGGCGGGCATCATACCCCCCATACACAATACACATCTCATTTTTTGGTAAATCATTTTTTCTTTCAATCTTATGCCAAGACTGTTCTACACATTTTGCACTTTGGGTCTTATTACATTTTCAATTTTGACTTAATTGTCAAAAGTGCAATAAGACCCAAATTCGTTTAGGACTTTGCATTGGATACCGAAGTTTTTTTTTCTTTATTTCTATGAATACATAAAAAAATGTTGTTCCTTTTAGTTATCGTTGCTATTAACTTGTATTTGTATTTGTATTTATAATTCAAAAATATAACTTAATATTAAGATACACATCTTTTAGATAATTAAGCCTTGAATAGGATTAAAATTAATAATTTTAGAAGGCCTTATTTCCTTATTGTTTTTTTTTATTGATGAAAGCGCATTTTCCGAGCACTATTCTATTAAAATATTTTTTCAGCATCGGCCTAATATAATTTTAAAATAATAATTTTATATTTTCAGATTCTCCATCCGCACATTAAAACATGGGGTTCTTTGTTGCGGCTCTATGGCAATAACTCCATTAAAACCTTTAAAGAGAAAAAACTCGAAGAGCAAGAAATTACAGTGCTGCAAAGTAAAGCCGCCATAAATCAGCCCAATTATGCAATTTTAGATAAACTTAAAGTAGAAATGCAAAAATTATCAGAAAAAAATAAATCTGTACAATCTATGGGTACATTCATTCCACCCAATGATGTTGACTTGCCAACATCATCGGGATCTAATTTAACGAATGTAGAACTCTAGCAAAGAATAATAACTTAAAAAAAGACTGCAAGCATGATTTAACTTAATTTGTATTATAAATATTATAAACATAGATAAGAAGTTCTAACATATTTTAAGGTAAAAGAAAAAAAACACAATTTGTGATGTCCAAGCAACTAATTTTAACATTTAATATTGTTCTCAATTTTATTATAAAACTCCACAACTCATAGGTTTCTAATGCTTTATATAATATGTATGTAAGCACAATCATTGTTTCGCTGCGCTGTTTCTATATTATATATATAATAGTTAATAAAAGTAATCTGAATACTTTTTCGCCGTTACAATGTGTTCATGATATTGTTTTTATTTTATAATCAAACATCTGCGTGCTAAACAATAGGCAGTATTTGAATGGCTTACCCCAAATGGATACCATTATAAGTTAAGTAGCGAGTTCACTATCTTTCGACAATTCATATCGTCATTTCGAGAGTGGGTTTAATGCCGAAAACGCAAAAACTTTCTATCTCCCTTGGAATTTCTTAGGCCCTATAAGACCTGTACAATTTTCTACAACGTGCCACCCATTGTCCACTCTGCTCCATCAAAGTCGGTAAAGACCTAACTGTTAACTATGATATAGATTTAAAGCGATGCGCTGACATGCGACTTCTCTAAGAAGCCAAGAAGATGGGGTTTTATTGGTGAATCAAAACAAGACCGAATATATGCTGTTAACAAGAAAGGACACCCAACACCGACGTCTGGGCTCTGGGTCAAAACGTCACTATAAACAACTATCATTTTGAGGAGATCAGTGTATACCTAACCCACCGACTTCGGCGGATTAGCGGAAAATGTCAAACAACTGATTTAAACATAAAACAATTGGTTAGTCATTTCGAAGTTCATTTTGAATGGAACAGTTGGGCGGCATAAATTTGAGAAAACAAACAGTCAAATACGCTTAATAAAAATACGTATTTTATTGACAAAAATACGTATTTTTATTTTCAGTCAACGGTGGGTTTCACTTAACCGAACCTCGGATAACTGAAACAAATTTTCATTTAAGCGAACTTCAGAATAACAGTGTGTCAAATAATATGGAAACACATAAAAAAAGTCAAAAAGTGGAAATTTATGACGTATAGGTAAACAGTGAGGTAGGTGGAACCCCCTGCCTGGGCCTGGTACACTATATGTTGAAGGTGCGAGTTTGGGTGTTTTTTTTGTATTTTTTTTTATTCGAAATTTATAGCATTCTAGGGCCTATTTCTCATCTACTACATCAGCTTCATTGTAGTACACTGACATTGTTGGTTTTATGAAACGGAAACGATGTCAAACAATTAACAGTGTAGCTGATGTAGTTGATGACCTGATGAAAAAAAAACATTTTTTTTTAATTTTTACCCGACTGGACTTTTAATGAAAAATAATGAACCTTTCTATTTCGTAGTTCATAATAAAATAAAATATTGCGGTTGAAAAAATTAACGTGTTATATTTTTTGTCAATAAAATATTTTTACATGAAAAAATAAAATAAATTTAGCCCCATAGCTTTGTATCAGTAAAACGCATCAGTAAACATTTTCTTTTGCTTTTTTTTATGTGTTTCCATATTACTTGTAACAAAATAAAGATGTAAATCGATGACGAATAACACAAAATAATTTTTTTTTAAGAAAATCTGTATTTGAGTATATATTTTTTGTGAAAAAGCTATTTATTTATTTTACTGGTGAAAATTGATTTTAAGTAACAGCTGACTGTCAATGCAGACAAAATGAAACAAATCGTTCCAATGATGTGCGTTCCAAATTTTTTACTGTTCCAACACATCAGTAAAAAATTTACTGAAGCAATTTGCATCCAGAAAATCAATTCTATAGGTAGGATAGCCTTTTTTACTGACATATTTTTACGTAAAAAACTTCAGTTTTCATTCGTTTCGTCATTTACGGATGGTTTTTACTGATAGCTATAACTGGGTCCTAAAAATTAATAAGAGCGTTGGGTAAAAAAAATAATAATACAGCAGTTAAAATCTTTGTTTGCTGTGTATTTTGTTTGTTGTTTTCAGTCAAAAAAAGTTTCAAATAGCTTAATTGAAA
This sequence comes from Baccha elongata, assembly GCA_951217065.1. Classification (NCBI taxonomy): domain Eukaryota; kingdom Metazoa; phylum Arthropoda; class Insecta; order Diptera; family Syrphidae; genus Baccha; species Baccha elongata. The sequence continues at coordinate 54,057,531 of OX578272.1, read as the reverse complement.
CTTACTTAACTTAGATATGTATTGTGAAACAAGCCCCTAAAAAGAGGAGATTTTGACTTTATAAAACAAACATGGCATTGTGGGTTTTGCCGTTAATTTTTTATATTTTTTTCTGTTTAAGTTATTTTTAGAAAATCACCCCTCAAGGATAAAATTTTAAGTAAATATATGTACAAAAAAATATAAACAGAACACCTCGCAGAATACTATTTTAATTCCAATATTTTTTTTTTCAGAACAAAAAAAAAATTGGTTTTCACTTCATGTTCTAGATTAAAATAAATTAATAATTTATTGAGTTAGTTAATAAAATACCTAAAGAAATATGATGCTACCTCAAATTTTGCAAATGTTGAATTACGAGGGTACATATTGTATACCAGTGCTACTTTGTATTTTTAAGTCTGTTGATGGTGTGACAGAGAAGATTTTTTATGGTCCAGATAAATGTTTCGCCCTTTGCGGAGAATTTTGAATATAAAAATGTGTCAGCAATGCAATGCTTACCTAATATATTTTCTGGTGTGATGTTCTTTCTTCAACTACTCCTATGTCGAGTTGTTTCAAACACTTAATTATTTTTTGGGTTATTGGGTTAATCTTAAAAAAACATTTTTCTATTTCACCAACCGAAGAAATAGCCAGCTGCATTTCTCTTCTGAAACAATTCAACTCGTGCAGCAAGGAATGCTCATCGTTTTAACCTCGAGCCCAACTTCTGACGTACAGTGAAGTATAGAGATTCTTTCTTTAGTCGCACTACGCAAATGTGGAATACTTTGTGATGTTCAGCCATTCAAAACTAATGTGCATCGGTATCTCCTTATACACTCAGTTACAAAAAAAGTGGCGCAGTCATACTTTTTGATGTGTTGTTATCATTTTGACAACCTTATCCAAGGTATGCCCAGGCGAATTAAAGCTTTATTAGATGTTCGTGGAGGCAATACCCACTATTGAAGAAACAAGGACTAGTTAAAAAAAAAAAAAAAAAAATGTAAAAAATGTAAAATTGAAGTTTATGCCCATTTTCCTTAATTTATGGTTTATTTCTAAGTTCTTCCTATTTTTTCGTTTTTTATTACATGAATGACTTACTTTTATGTTAATAAACAAAACTGAACCAGAAAAACGTTTATTTGTTTAAGTTACTTCAAAATGTTGCAAAATTTCAAGGTGCGCCACTTTTTTTGTAACTCAGTGTATTATAAAAAAAATCGCTTCAGTTTTAAAACAAACTAAAGCTCCATTTTATTTCTAATAAGTTTTAAAAGTGTACCGTTATTAAATGAAAATTAATTAAAAATTAAAAATTAAAATATAAGACAAACAAATCGTTGAAAGTGTTCGTTTTTTCCGAAAAGTTTTTAGTCCAGTCAATAAAAAGGTTGTAGAGTGCGTGAGGAGGGACCTCATCCATTACTTCGATATATTCGATGGCAAATAACTCAAAGAATTTTTTGTGATGGTACAATTTTCAGTTGCCATTAATTTAATATAATTAAATGCATTTTTTACAAAAAAAAAATATCTGCGTTGAAAATTTTATCATCACAAATGATTCTCCCTTTGCCACCGATAATTGTATAGCATTTGTGTTTCAAATAAAATCAGAACATATTTAATTATCAATTTGAAAAGTTTTTCTGTTGCTTTTTCCTCATCGCTATAACCGGCCCCTTAATTGGAAATAACCTCAAATAGAAGAAGTGTAATTATTTCCCCCAACAGGTGAAGTTTTCTTCCCATATGTAAAGTTATTTTCTGTGATGTTACATATGTACATATGTATTTCCCTGCGAGGGGTGATATTCTTCATTTATTTCTTTCGCTCTGAAGTTAAGCACCAACGTTTTCGAGAATGGATTTTCAAAAAAAATAAAAATCTTCTTGATTGTGTATCATATTCACCATCACCACCTTCGTTATCGTTAGAAAACGTAAGCACTGTAACCACCCGCTTCTGACGATGAGGATGAGTTCTGTCGTATGCGTCAGAGCAATTGTTCTTCAGAACACGCATGCAATGTAACCGTAGCCTAGTAGCCAACATACTTAAAGTCCTGACGTCTGAAATGTGTGTCGGAGGAGGGGGAGGTATATTAAGTGTTGAGGTTTACGCACCACGGAAATGGTTCGTCGCGTCGTAGGGAAAAATTCTCTTATACTTAATTAAAGCCCATCATATTTACAACAATTTGTGTTATAATCAGGTTTTTCCTTTTTGTCAGATTAACAGTTTAAACGATATGACGGAATGTTTGAAGAAAAATATGAGGAAAATACCTATTTTCGTAATTTTTCCCCTTCGGGATGCGTTTGACACAAATTGTAGTAAATGTGAAGGGCTTTAATTTAGTATCAGATAGTTTTTCCTACGACGGACCATTTCCTCCCCCTCCTCCGGCTCACCTCTCAGACATTTACTACTTAAGCAGCCTGAACAATATTCCCAAGAAATGAATAAGCCTTTTAAGCTATTTCTCAAATTTCATTTTTCTGCCAGATTTCGTATGAAACAAAATTAATTTTTTTCATACGAAATGTGGCATTATTTTAATGTTCTACATTCATTTTCCTAATTAAAAGCCCCCACGAGTGATAAATAAAAATTCATGAAAGAGCTTTTTATATAAACTGGTTGACAAAATAAGAGGAACGCAAGTAAAAAGTGAAAATTGTTGGTTTATTTTCTTTTATATTTTTTCTTGCGCAATAGGGTAAGTAAGTATTGATTTGGTGTAGCTACAAAAAAAAAATGTCGAGGTTTTATTCAAACCTGACATTACGATGACAGAGAAGCATAAAAAAGTAGGTTTTGTCATGCCATCCGTCGGTGTGTTTTTTGCAAGTCTGCAGCCTACACGGTTGGACGGATTTTCTTCAAACTTCATGTGTAATACTTTTTGGTGATTTCCTAGAGGACAAATTCGATTTTTGTTTTAGCCCGGGTAAAAAGCATACTTCTTGCGGTTTTAGTTTTTCCAAATTTTCTCGAAAATGGCTCTAACGACTTTGATAAATTTTTCTGGACGTTATATTTGAAGTGCTGTTAATATAACTGCATTTTAGGTTTTTGGCTAAAAATGCACATAACGAAGATTTGGTGTTAACGGTTTTTTTTTTTACAAATTTTGTCATAAATCGATTACGGCTAAGCTGGATTTTATTCAAACTAGGAATGGCACTTAAATTGAACAACTAGAACAAAATTGCATTTAAAGTTTTTGGCTAAACAACAACTTAATAGTGGCTACCATATACAACTTAAACTTAAGTTTAGGCTATTTTTTGATATTTTCGCTATTTTGATAATTTTGTGCCGTCTCATAGTTTGTTACAAGAGCAAGTAATTCGTGCGAAAGTCAAATCCTTTTTTTCGAATATGATCGATAATACAATTTTGGCATCCCCCAACCAACCAACTGTAAGTGAATTTAAATTTCAATATTGGTATAACTGTTGCTGAAGTGCAAGCAACAAGCTGACAAAGTTTTATTGCAATCGGATGAACGATATGGCAACGCGGCCGGTACGACATGCGCGCCACTTAAAGAAAATAAATTTTACTATGTCGAAACCATCGCCCTAGCTCCAGCCCAGCAATAAGTTGACAAAGTTTCAGCGCAATCGGATGAACGGTATGGCCGCGTATAAATAGCTCTTCGTGTGTAACAAGGGTGACCAAAATTAGTGTTCTTAAAAATTTTTGTAGGGTACCTTTTGATGTTGATGACTTTATTTTGCTTTTATTTTATAATTATTTAATTGTTATAATTATTATTCTTTAAAAATAATTTTTATTTAATAATAATGAAATAAAATTTAGTTAAGACCCGCTGCGTCGTTAACGAGAAAGTCAAAATCTAAAAAAAAAAAACGTTTTTAGGCAGGTACGGTTTTAACAGTTTTTTAGGTATAATGGTTTCAGCAGTCTAAAGGGCCTTTAGTGGCAAATCATTCATGCCAAGTTTTATCAAAATCGTTTGAGCCGTTTTGGAGAAAAACAAGTTTTTCGATAACCGTTATATGGCAGGTACCGTCAGTTTTAGGCCATACATACCAAGTTTAAAGGATATCGGTCCAACCGTTTAGGCTGCAGGTGCGAATGACAGACTGACAGACAGGCACACAGACAGACACACGGACAGAACCTATATTAGTACATATAATCGCAAGTGGCATAAAAACCTAAAGCCCGAGATATTTTGGTGAGAATAGTGAATTTCCATGATTTTAAAAATTTGTATATACAAAAAAAAAATCTTATTCTCATACTTCTGAAAACAACGGTGTGGATCATGTTTTGTTGGGGTATTCGATCCCAGCACTCAACTTATGTACTGGGATTTTCTTTCTCTAATTATCTTCAAAGCATGTCGCAGACATGTTCTATGAAATTCAGATCAGAAGAGCAGTGTAAGATGTTCCGGTAATCCTCTCGAAGATACTCCAAAACTCTGTTTGCAATGTGGCGACGATCTTTTTCTTGTCTTAAGATACAATTTTTGCTTCAAATTAGCTTTTTATGGCTTTTTAGTCCATGAAAAAATGGCGTTTCGTGCGGATGCTCACTTTGCACTCATCATTTGACGACGAGTGAGGACCTTGTCAATACGCAAATTTCCGCTTGTTTCAATTCAACTTACATAACTTTTTTGACAAAAAGCTAATGTGAACTATAGGTATATCCAACAAGATAACCATTGCAATCATTAAGCTGAAAGTGTTTACCCATGGCCTGGTTAAAGTTATAAATAATGTTTTTGTTATAATACCTACTATTCATTGATTAAGCTTTCTCATAAATTCCCTTTGGCCATACCTTTGATTTTTCTTTCTCTTTACTTATTAGGTAGGTAAAATGAAAGTTTTTCCAATATTTTATCGACGGACGAATCGTTTTTGTACTGATGTACCTACATTTATTGAACATACGATAATAATAAAAAAAAAAAACATCACATAAACATATTTAATTGTTCATTTATTTGAATCTAATGTACTTTGTCCACACAACTCCACGCAAGTTTCCCCAATGAAAAACAAAAAAATGCATATTTTAACATTTTTAATTAGTTTCATTATTTAATTATTTATAAATACATTAACATTTGTAAATATTTACGTTTGACAAATAAAAATTAAACAATTTCATTAAAAAAAACATTAACAATGCAGTTGCAATATTAATTTAAGTAATATGTTCTCCGGCCCCTTTGTTTGTGAATAAATTCCTTTCAGTCCATCTCTTTTTTCTGGTTATTTTTATTACACTATTAAATATTTATTTAGAATCGCCCCAAAGGACAAAATGAATATGGCTACATCAACGACAAATTCCATTTTGTCTCGATAGTATTCAAAAACTGATTGAAAATACGAACTGACCGCCATTATGGTGTTCTAATCGTCCAACACAACAAAATGTTTAATGTAGAAGCTCCATTGTACGACTGGAGCTAGACTGCCTTACCAGCTAAATTCAGTGCGTGGCAATTCAATTGTAATACCAGTATTATTTGATTCAGATAATTATTTATTCAAAATAAATTGAATTGAATACTCCAGGGCAGGTATGTTATACTCAACACTATTTTTATACATTTATACAGTCTTTTCAACCAAAAGAAATAAAAAATTGATTTTTAAATTATTTATTTTTTATGCACAAAAAATCATGATTATAAACATCTTATTTAATTTTTTTCAATAAGATGAATATAAAATGCAGGATTTGAAACAACATTCATATCTTTGAAGTCTCCGTAAATTTTATGAATGGCCTTTCCGCCAAAGATTTCCTTTAACATACTGGTAAATGTTTTTAACTCGTGAGGATAGTAAGAAAGACGAAACTCGCTTATTTCATCATTGGCTTCAATTTGATAGTCCATGGCCACCAGAGATGGTTTTCCACAGTAAACAAGAACGGATGTCTTGATTTCAGCAGTGTGGGCGGTCTAGGATGCAAAAAAGATATTTTTTATTACATAATTTAAATAGAAGTAAAAAAGTTAATGAAGAATATGTATATATGTACATATGTATACCTATGAAAAGCTAAAGAAGTTAGTGGGCGAAATATACTTTTTTCATATCAAACCATTATTCGAACAAAAATATAATAAAAATAAATTTGACTTCATTTAAGTTTCTTGACTTCAAAAAAAAAAGTTCACCTTTGATTTTGAAGAAAAGTCAAAAGAAGTCAAGAATGCTGTGTTTTTTCACTGCTTGTATTGTTAGAAGTCTTTGGGCCGTACCTACTATAATAATAAATTTTCGTAAGAGCTTAATTTAAAATCTCCACACTTTTACTTTATACCAACACTTTCCTAAAATGCGGAGATTTTTATTTAAGTTCTTGCTAAATTTAATTATAAGTAAGTCCCTTTAAGGCCCAGTTTATCAGTATTGGGTTAACCCATGACTTAACCTCAGAGCTAGTTAATCCCGAGAATAAATTAATCTCGAGTTAACTCACGAAGCAGTTTTTCAGTAAAGGACAAACTTTGATTGGAAATGGCATATTAATGCTGGCATGTTTATCAGAACATGTAATTTTCAATGAAAAAATAAAACAAACAACAAACACAATAAAGCAAATAGCTATACATTATAATAAAAACAAAAATTTAACCAATGGTTAAAAGTACAAATTATATTCTTCTGGAGATATTTCAGTATAATGTCAAAAATTTTAATTTTATTTAATCCAATCTTAACTCAGAGAAGTTTGTGAGTTAAGTATGAGTTAACTCGGGCTGTCAAACTAACCGAAAAACGTATTTTCAGAGTTAAGTTGACGTTAACTCTAACCCTGGGATGATATCGCACTGAAAAACTGGGCCTTAGTCTATCGATTGCTTTCAATTGTATCTAGTGCAGTTTTTTTTTAATGCTTTCGAGTCTTGTTACTGCTGGAAGGCAGCATGTATACATACAAACATCGCTGTTCATATGACCCGTAAACCTTAAATACTTTGTTTTTGTTGGTGAAAACCAAAATTACGCCAAATTGCATTAAAGTCGAAAACGCAATAATGCTGATTTGGCGTTATTTCACGTCACAAAAAATGACATAACAAAATCATCATAAATCATAAGAAATGTTCCGTTCTATTTTCATTTGTGGCACGCTGCTGCTTTAATAATAGCTATAGCTATACCACACAACTTGATTTCACATTAAGTCCATTTTTTTGATAGTTTTCGCCTTGTCACATACCTAATTTGATAAATTTTGTTTCGTTGTCCCCCATATTTTGTTAGAATGTAAGTTCGTGCGACCCAGCCGTGCATTTTATTTTATAAATGGTCGGGCACTTGATATTTTCCAAGTAATGTTTATATTGTAACCAAATTATTTATAGTCGCTCTAGCTATTTATTTAACAAAAAATGCCAGCCGAAAGTGTTTTATGATCCCATTTTAAATAAATACATATTATTCTTGATATAAGCTCAACATAAAAATTTCATATTTTATAATATGTGTTTTAGTTTTTGTTTTGCTGAACTTAAATGTTACTACAAAAACATATTAACATATTCATGTTTTGTATTTCATAAAAATGAAAGTATTAAATTTTGCGAAACTATCGCCTATTTTTAGAATTCATAGATGCTACTATCTTCTATTGTTTTTTTTTAATTCTGTATCTTTTAAATAAAAAAATTTTCCTCATAAATTATATTTTTTTAAATGGCAAAAAAAGAACAATGAATTGATCGTATTTGATCAAATTTGGAAAAAAGGTTTTATACCAAATAGTCCAGTCACCTTAGAATTTTACTTGCCACATATTAATATTAAAGTTGAAACAATTTTTAAAAATTTTCTTTTTGAGAGTGAAACTAGGGAAAAAAAGTCTACCGCGTTTTTTTGCAAGCATACAAAGTTGTTAATAAATTACGAAAATAAGGCTTTTTGTTAATGTTTTTTTTATCGTTAAGTAGGTAGTTATTATGGCCGTTTTTCGTGGTTGTCACTTTATTAAATTCTTAAAAAACTAAATTTTTTTTTCGGTTATATTCAGTGCAGTTAACATCCCCTAAAAATGTTCAAGTATTCCCAGAATCAATAGAAAGGTTGTATCGAAGAATCAGATTTTAAAAACCTTAATTATTTAAACATTGATTGTCAATTATTTAAAATGTTGATTTTTTGTTTGTTTTTCGTTTTCTGGCATATTAGTTCCTTTACAGTCCGTTGACACCGAACAAACTATACTTTTTGAATAGAAAATTAAATGTTTAACAAAAAAAATTAACACAATTTTTTGTACGACGACGACTAGTTTTTTTTTCATATCAGCACAAACTCAAAAATTATTGCACCAGGAGCCCATTAAGTTATTTTTCTACCTTTGCAACACTATATTGAAAAAAATATCTTCATAAAAAGCGTTTTTATTTATTTCCAATCTATACCACTGGAAACTATATAATGGATTTTGGACCCATTCACTTCATGAAAAGTACATAATTTCCCTTTAAAAAATGGGACAATAATAAAAGTTCATTATGGACTTTCGACCTGTTGATTTTTGACCGTGCGCCAGAGCCAGTATGGTTAAACAAACCAAGCAGCAAAAAACTACAAAACATTTTTATGTAAAAACTTGGAACTCTTCAACGCCAAGCCCAATAATTGTTTCAGAATTTCCAAATATTTCCACTCGAAAAAAGCAGTAAAGAGAATTTGTTTACCTATTTTCTTTGTAGATTCGTGTTATATAAGTCCCTGGTCGATTAAATTGTGTGCGAAAAGAGAGTAGTGGAGACTTGAACCGGTTATCTACCATTTCACCATTATTCCGTCGTGGAGCTATTTCCGTCGTCTCCAAAAACACAGACAGAATGATAACGAAAGGGTACCAGACAATTTGTTATGTAGAGCTTCGCCATTTGCAAAAAAAAAATATATATACAGGGTGAGTCATGAGCAATGCGACAAAATGCTAGGGCGTGTAGGTTGCGTTGAGACAAGAAAAAAATCGTATGGGAGGGGGGGTCTATTCCCCTCCGTTTAGCCGGGAGGGGCAATTTTCGAAAAAACTGACTTAAAATGGGAAAAAAATTATTTAAAATCAACGGCTTAATTCACAATGCTGTGCGGTACGGTTTTGAAAAGCCAATAACTTTTTCTTTCATTCTGTGTTTAAATAAATCTATTCTAAGAATATAATATAACACACAAAAAAACAAATAAAAAGAACAGAAATCCATTTTATACTAATAAAAAATACAAATGTCAAAATTTCTGCAGCAATTAATATCTCGGTCAATTAAATTGTATGCGGAAAGAGTGTAGAGTAGTTGAGACTTGAACCGATTATCAACCGTTTCATCGTGGAGCTGCTTACCACAAAACGAAACGAAGGACGAAAAATTTCGCTTATGATTTCACTGTGTCATTTTTCTATGGGATTTTTCGTTTTCACGATAACAAAAAATCTAGTTTTAAACTTTTTTTTTTCGTGCAACTGGACATTAAAGTCTGTAATTATAGAATTAATTTTGTTTTCTATATACCTAATACATATACATACATACAGTTTTACACACATTAAAATTTGTATGTATGTAGGTACCTAAGCGTCAAAATAGAACTTTGACGTCATACCATTATTTAGTTGTTTTGCACTTAACCCTAGAGGTCTTTCATTTGATTATATGGGCCTTATCATTACCGATAAGGAAAACCTCAAAAACAAGAGGAAATCATAACAAAGCCAACTGACAATAATTTTAAAATTATATAGTGGTACGTATATACCTAAAAAAATATAAAAATAACTCACATTATAATATAAGTTTTTGGCTGGTGTAGCTCCAGTTTGTAAAATGTTGTCGAAATTCCTATGATCGATTAAAAGCATTCCTCCAGGCTTTAAACATTTTCTAAAATTATTCACAGCTGTCTTTTGTTCGCGTTGATCACCAAATGAGTCCATCATGTGAGCAAAAGAATTACCTAAGCAGATGACAGCGTCAAACCCATCTTTGACTTCGTGTTTGATATCATCATATAATGTCAACCAGTTTGCTTCCTCAATAACTAAAAAACACAAAGAAAACAAATTAAAATATTATGTTGGATTCAGTGATAATGAGGTATTGAAATACCGTTATTTTAGTTTTGGATATGCAACTGTCCTGTTTTTACAGTTGGCCTACTTAAAATTTTATTAAATTTTTAAAACGATTTAAAATAGAAACAACAACAATGATTATAATATTGAACCCTATACTTTTTTGCATATATATTTTGAAGTTATAAGTATTCGTACTCACTCCATTTGTCAAAAGCTGGTTCCTTGCGACGACTCCAACGCTCCTTTAAAGCATATTTCAACATTTTATCCGATGCATCCACAGATACGACTTCAAATCCCTCTTCTAGTAGCATAGTCGAATCCACCCTAATAAGTTGAAAGTCAACCAGATAAGCCTTTTGAGTTTATAGTTAAAATTTTACCCCGTTCCACAAGCTACATCCAATAACCGTTTGCATCCTTTTGATTTCAATAAATCAATAAGAAATTGTTTGTAATTATCGGTGCGGGAACGTTTGTCTCCAATGAAAATCTGCCAAACCTTAGCTGCTTTTCCGTCAGCATACTGATCGCGAACACCTTCAGCAGAGATGCCCTGTGAACGGGATACAAATACACTATCGGCTGTAGCTGACATCTTAAGAGTTTGACTATTCTAAATCGACTGTCTAAATACCTAAGATGATTTTGAATTATAGTAATATCATCTATTCAAATTCGAGCCCTCGTTAGCTATGGCTTATCTAATCATTCACCAACATATTTATTGACCTTATATGTTACAATTCTATTCTGACGAAATTTCGCATCTGATTAAAGATGAAATTTATAATTTTGGCGGGAGGTGTTAAAGCGTCAGTCACCGTATAGGCCAGAGTAAGTGCACCATAAAACGATGGTGAAGTTGGAAGCTTGGTTCTATTTCTATAGAATAGAATTATCTATTGTTATCGGTAAATAGTGAAATTTCTCACGCATTCGTTTGTTTTCAATTATTCATTCAGTGTCAAGTTTAACGACGTACCTACACAATATGTAATATCATTAATATATGTATGTAGATTGTATTGGTGTATAATTAGAAAGATTGATAAGCTTTGACAAACTTAAAAAAAATGTATAAAACTCAATATTTGCATATTCATTCATAATGGAATCGAAATCGGTTATATCGATAGGGTTGACGAAAATTAAAAAGGATGAGGCTGCGGTTCCGGTGCCAGCGAATGTGAGCGATTTTCACTCGCGCGAATTCGCAAAGCTTGCTAAAGTTATTAGAAAGTACGCATTTTATAAGTTGTGGTTTCAGTAAAAAAAAATTACTCGCGCGAACTTAGTGATTTTTATAGGGAGTAAAATGTTCGTTATTTAATTTGCTTACATTCGCTAAGTTGGTGCGAACAAAATTTGTGGCGTTTTTTTTTAACCCCAAAAACAAATTTTTGGGCCTAATGGAAAATAAAAAAGGATGGTGCAAATTATTTCTGTTTTTTTTTGTCATGAATGTGCAACTAAAATATTTTTCACGGTATTTTTGTTTAAATACCCCTGGTAATGCTAGCTTGACAGTCAAGTTAGATTTACCATACCACCACAGAAAAAGGAAAATTTACGACAAAAAAATTGGCATTATCGGCGTTATCTTTTTTATTTTCGATTAGATTTTGATCCTTTTTCTGAGGTGTTAATGAAGCCTTACTTGACCGAAAAAATAGTTTCTTGCGGTTAAAATTAAGCTACATCTTTTTTAGTTGCATAACTTTTTAACGACAAAAAAGCGACAATTATTTCCTTTATCCTTTTTAATTTTCGATAAAATTTAAAGGCAGAACCATAATAAAAGAATTAGTACGTACGGTGCCGTACGAAACTAGCGGGAACAAGGAATTTGTATAATGCGCACATATTGTCGGATTGCTCTGTTTCGGCAAGTTTTCGTTCACTTTTGCCTCCGTACGTAAAGAGCACTTCAGAGCGCAGTTTACGTACGTAAATCTGACAGCCAGCCAAATACATGTGAAATTGGCTTGCGTGTGCGTTCGACCATTATGGTCGACTGAAGGTAATGGCGGCACTTAAGGAAACTTGACGTAGAACTATGACCAAAGATTATCTAATAAAGATAAAAATCTGTAGTTACGTCTGTCCCTCCGGTTACCCAATGTTTAGATTTTTTGCATTTCGCGTATATGAATACGTTTCCCCTTAAAATCATGAGCTGTGGTGGATTTCGATCATGAATGGAGGTAGGATTCTTCCGAATAAGGGTGTGTTCATAAATTGTGTTCATAAATGTACGCTAAGCTAAGATCACACTTGTATTTTCAGCTGGTACTATTTTAGCCCGCATATCTCGTAATAGAAGCAAAACAGCAACTTGTATTTTTATTTCGTGTTTTTTTCAATTTTTATTTTTATTTTTCAATATCGGATATCCTTGTACTTTATTTACGTATCTAAGCTTTTTAAGACACGACAGAAGTGCAAGATCAGATACAGCTTTGCGCATTCCCGGATTATTACATTGAGTTTATAAACATAGAGAAATCAAGATGGTTTCAAACTCACCGAAGTAGTTGTCGCTTAATGATCATATCGAGTAATTATTATTGCAATAATTCCATGTAACGAACATCCCTCAACCCCAACCGAACAATTTTTTTCTGTATACATTTGTATTTGTTTTTCTTTATTTCTCTTGCCTTTTAACTCAAGAATAATTACTACTCGAGTAAAAAAACACAAGTCGATAGTAACGACATCCTACGAGCAAAGTTTGAAACTTCCACATGATTTCTCTATGTTATAAACTCAATGGCGCAAAATTATAGTCAACCTATATTTAAGGAATTAACGTCACACCACTTAACATTATTTAAATTTTAGAACAGTTGTCTAACTTTTACTCAAGAATAAACAATTTTTTAACTTCCAGTTATATATTCCACTGAAAGGGGTCGTTGATGAATTTATGCAGTATTTGTGCGTAGTTACATTCCACAAAAGCGATTTCAAGAAAGTGAGCTGTCAATCTATCAGAGATTTTATTGTGCTGCATTAAAAATATAATGCTAAGGTTTGCTGTTTTTAAAGTTAGACAACTTTATTAAGAAAATGTATACTTTATGCCGTTTATAATACGGAAAACCGAATTTTTAACCAAGTTTCAAATCGACTATAATTTTGCGCCAATGGTTATAGTTATAAGCAAAAACAATCTTTAAATTATGAAAACAATTAAAAATAATTTTTTTTTACATTTGCGCGTTTATAGCATCAGTAGTAAAAAGAGACTGTATACCTTTTAAACTTATTTTCTGGCTTCAAATTGCTTCAGTAAAATGTTTACTGATGTGTTTGAAACAATTAAAAAACGGAAAAAATATTCTATGTTATTATATGAAAGCGACTAATGTCGATTTTAATGGTGCCAAAAAAGAACTGTTTTTCGTTTTCTTTTGCAAGTAGGTTTTGAATTGATAGTTTAATTGAAGGGAATTCGTTACCTTATTTTCTTTTTATATCCAAACAAACAAACAAACGAAAATGCAAATACAAATATAGTATTTCTCATTATAAGCCTAACTTTAACTTGTGAGTCACCAGTGTAGAAACAGCCTAACCAACAAATAAACAAGTTTATGAACAGACCCAAAAAGTATGAATCTTGTTTAAAAACTCTAGAAGTATAAATATAAAAAGCATATTGATTTAACCAGTATTTGCGGCATCAGATTTATTTTAATAAATGTTTCTGAATGTTTTTAAACGTGTTGTAAATATTACAGATTGTTTTATTAAATAAATTTCCAATATGTAACACGGCAATCAGTTCATGATTTTTTTTTAAGTTTCACGTTTCCCCTTAAACTCATGAGCTGTGGTGGATTTCGTTCATGAAATGAGGTAGAATTCTCCCGAATAAGGATGTGTTCATAAATGCACGCTAAGCTATGATCACACTTGTATTTTCAGCTGGTACTCTATTACGCCATTCTCGTAATAGAAGCAAAATCGTAACTTATAAATATATATATTACATATTAAATATTAAATATACAGGGTGAGTCATGAGCAATGCGACAAAATTCTAGGGCGTGTAGGTTGCATTGAGACAAGAAAAAAATCGTATGGGAGGGGGGTCTATTCCCCTCCGTTTAGCCGGGAGGGGCAATTTTCGAAAAAACTGACTTAAAATGGGAAAAAAAATTATTTAAAATCAACGGCTTCATTCACAATGCTGTGCGATACGTTTTTGAAAAGCCAATAACTTTTTCTTTCATTCTGTGTTTAAATAAATCTATTCTAAGAAATAGTTTTTGAAATATTAATTTTCAAAGTCAAAATTTTGAAAAAAAAAATTGAAAAAAGAATTTCAAATTCATTTTTTTCAAAATTTTACGTAATTAAGTGCTAATTTTAATTTCAAAATTCAATGCTGTTATTAATTTTAAGTCAAAAACAGAAAACCGGATGCCAAAATGTATCTTAGTTTTTGAGAAATTAAAAAAAAATTAAAAGTAAAACTTGTAAGTAAAGTAAAAAGTTAATTCGTTTTTTTTTATTATTTGATTAAAATCGGATGGTATGTAAAAAAAAATAAAAAAGGGATAATTCCCTAATTAATAATTGACCTGAGCAGGTCAAATTTGGGAAAACCAAAAAAAAAAGTGTTTTTCTTGGAAAAAAATACTTCTAGTTTTTCTTAATTTCTCAAAAACTAAGACACATTTTGGCATCCGGTTTCCTGTTTTTGACTAAAAATTAATAACAGCATTGAATTTTGAAATTAAAATTAGCACTTAATTACGTAAAATTTTGAAAAAAATGAATTTGAAATTCTTTTTTCAATTTTTTTTTTTCAAAATTTTGACTTTGAAAATTAATATTTCAAAAACTATTTCTTAGAATAGATTTATTTAAACACAGAATGAAAGAAAAAGTTATTGGCTTTTCAAAAACGTATCGCACAGCATTGTGAATGAAGCCGTTGATTTTAAATAATTTTTTTCCCATTTTAAGTCAGTTTTTTCGAAAATTGCCCCTCCCGGCTAAACGGAGGGGAATAGACCCCCCCCCCTCCCATAAGATTTTTTTCTTGTCTCAACGCAACCTACACGCCCTAGCATTTTGTCGCATTGCTCATGACTCACCCTGTATATATTTATTGGAAATATATTTTTATTTCGTGTTTTTTCAAAGAATATTTTAGTTTTTTTCATATATTTTTTGGTTCGGGAGACGGCTTTTTGTGCGAATAACTGTTTGATAATTTCTTAATATTAAGAGTTGTAATGAAATTAAATTTTTTTTCAGTTTATAATGTTTCTTCTTGTAATTGGCACTTTAAACAAATTATTTCAATTATTTCTTGTATATTCTTGTATAATTTATATTGAACTAGAACACAACACCAAAAATAATGTTTCAAAAATGATAGCGCTTCATGAATGTTTGCATTTCGTGTACTAGGAAACCACATTTAAATGTCAAATAGTGTGCAGTGAAACATTTGACTATATGCCGTATACTAGCCATACGTAAGCACCAATTATATGTGCATTTTTATGTAACCACATCGAATGCAACCCTTCTGGTTACATTTGCACATGTGTCTTTTTGGGTAAACATGCGGTGTACCTACTACCCAAATATTAGTGGATATAACAACATCGCTAAATGTTGCGCTAGTAACACAAATACACCATTGGTACGGGACGTCAGAGACACATTCGCATGTGGTTTTTTATATTCCGTGTACTACATTCTCAAGTTTTGCTTTTAGTATTTTTGTTGTATATGATTCAAACTTCTAAATATTAGGTTCTAATATTTCAATGGAGGTAATTTTCTTACCCCAAATTTCTTTTTATACCAAAAAAAACAAACGAAAACGCAACTAGTGAAGTAAAGAGTTACTGGTGTAGGAACAGCCTAACCAAAAAATAAACGAGTTTGTGAACAGACCCAAAAAGCTGATGATTTTGAAAAAGGCGGGAAAATTAATCCACCACTCAGCTTAGGTGAGAGTGTGTGCAGTTTTCCTTTGTTCTCACGCACACTTTTTCACCTAAGCTGAGATCAGCTGATGTCGAAGCTTGTAGGTAACGTCAAATAAAATGACAGGATTACCCTCTCTGTTAGCTCCTCTGTGACCATTGACGTACTAGATATGGACCGCCAGTCGGTTGAAATTTTCATACAAACAGCCAAGAAAAGTTGGTCCATCTTAAAACAGCTTAAAAACGCCATCATCTTTTAGTGTTAAATACGTGTTCTTATTTCGCCATTAGAATTTAAATGAAAACGATAATATTGTTAGGTTTTATCTAGGTTCGTTTTATTAAATAAAACTTATTTCCGTTTTTAATACAACTCACTTTACGTCTTTTTACTTTTAATTCCACTTAATATTTCAAAACACTCTTTATTTCCTTTTTACTTTCTTTATTTTAAATTCACACTTTATCACTTTTAAATTACCGACTTGTACACGACTGATTTCAAATTCAAACTGAATGTCGGTCCGCATCCGCTTCCTCTTTTATACAGAAATGCTTGGCTCATGGAAGGTTCTTGAACTTGCTAGAACAATATCGAGTAGGCAATGTAGTACAGTGTAGAGTAGGTAATGTAGTAGGTGTAGAGATTTAGTAGATGTACCGAACAGGTAGATGGCGTTTACCTCAAGAGATGAAAATATTCAGCACCCTTTAATTATTTGTGTAACACGTTACATTGCCCTCCTCCTAAGATTGTTCGCCCCGAACAATTTCTTCACCATCTTCTCCACTGTAGCGGTATAGCCGGTCAATGTGAACAACTTTTGGCTTGCCTCTTAGACCTCGCTGAATTCGATAAACCACATCATTGATCCTTGTAACAACACGGTAAGGTCCTTCCCAGTTTTGTTGAAGTTTTGGTGACAGTCCCTTTTGTCGATGAGGATTATACAGCCACACTAGATCTCCCTCATGGAAAGGTTTCGTTGTGATGTTTGCATCATAACGTGTTTTCATTCGGTCACTAGCTAGCTTTATTTTAGGCCTTGTCCTGTCATGGATGTCAGTCAGTTTTTCCTTTAGGCAATCCACGTATTCCTCTTCATTTCGTTTTTCGCCCGTTGGACATCCGAATTTAATTTCGCTAGGCAACCGGATATTTGTACCGAATACAATTTCTGATGGAGTGTGACCAGTTGTGCTGTGCACCGCATTTCGGTATGCCATTAAAAATAGAGGAATATGTTGGTCCCAGTCTCGTTGGAAGTCACCTACTACTTTGGAAAGGTGTTCTTTGAGAGTCCTGTTGAAACGTTCAACCATTCCGTCAGACTGCGGATGAAGTGGTGTTGTTCTCGTCTTCTTGATGCCAAGGAGCGAACAGACCTCTTGAAAGATTTTGGATTCGAAGTTTCTTCCTTGGTCAGAATGGAGCTCCATAGGAACACCGAACCTGCTGACCCAATTGTACACAATCTGATCTACAACTGTCTTCGCTTCTTGGTTTGGAATGGCAAACGCCTCAGGCCACTTGCTGAAGTAATCCATGACAACAAGAATGAATCGGTTTCCACTGTTAGACTCAGGAAATGGGCCTGCAATATCGATGGCAATTCTTTCAAAAGGTGCTCCAACGTTGTACTGTTGCATCTTACTCTGTAGTTTTCTGCCTGGTCCCTTGGTGGCTGCACAAGTGACGCATTTTCTGCACCATTTTTCTACATCATCTTTTGCATGCAGCCAGTAGAAACGTTCTCGAATTTTCTCCAGAGTTTTGTTGATACCCAAATGGCCTCCAGAAGATCCATCATGCATCTCACGTAGAATGTCATTAACCTTTGTCCGGGGTACAACAAGCTGCATCACATAGGTTTTGCCATCTGAGGATTCCCATCTTCGTTTGAGCAAACCTTCCTGCACATGAAGGGAATTCCATTGTGCCCAATAGGCTTTGAGGGTAGGACTTCTATCAGAAATTTCTCCCCATTCTGGTTTCTCTTCATGTTCTTTCCATGCAAGAATGGGTTCGATGTCCAAATCTTCTTGCTGCGCATTCCTGATTTCCTCGTTACTCCAGCCGCCGATGGGTTCAACTCTTGTTCGTTGTATGGCAATAGAGTCCTTTTCTTCCTGGCGAGTGCAATGCTTGCAGTCTTGGTTACATGGCCTACGAGACAGGGCATCTGCATTCGAATGTAGTTTTCCTTTTCGATGTTGGATTTCATAGTCATATGTTTGAAGTCTCTCGATCCACCTGGCTACTTGACCTTCTGGATTTTTAAAATTCAAAAGCCATCTTAGCGCTCCATGGTCCGTCCGTAAAAGGAACCTCTGTCCATAGATGTATTTGTGAAAGTGTTTTGTGGCTAAAACCAAAGCAAGAAGTTCTCTTCTGGTTACGCAGTAATTTCTCTCTGTCTTTGAGAGCACCTTGCTGAAGTATGCTACAACTTTTTCTTGACCGTCATGAACCTGGGAGAGAACGGCTCCTATTCCGACATTGCTTGCATCTGCATCGATTATAAACTGTTTTCCAGGAGTTGGATAGGTTAACACTGGAGCATCACACAAGCGTCTTTTAAGTTCCTTAAAGCTTTTCTCGCACTCATTTGACCACTTGAATTGTTTTCCTTTTTCTGTGAGTTGGTGCAAGCTTTTGGCGATTCCGGCAAAATCCTTCACAAATCGTCGGTAATATGTAGCAAGCCCAAGAAAACTTCTAAGTTGATGCTTGTCTTGTGGATTTGGCCAGTTCTTCACAGCTTCCACTTTCTCGGGATCAGTTCTTACTCCTTGAGACGAGATGATATGCCCCAAATACTTCACTTCAGACTTGAACAGCGTACATTTTTCTGGATTGAGCTTGAGATGAGCATTTCGCAATCTCTGGAATACTCCTTTTAAGTTTTCACAATGCTCGTCAAATGTTTTCCCAAACACGATGACATCATCCAAATAGACTAGACAGGCTTTCCAAGTAAGGCCTTGTAGTACGCATTCCATTAAACGCTCGAATGTTGCAGGAGCGTTACACAGGCCAAAAGGCATTACTTTGAACTGCCATAAACCGTTACCTGTCGAGAATGCAGTTTTCTCCCGATCTTCTGGGTGAATTTCAACCTGCCAGTATCCACTCTTCAGGTCCAATGTTGAAAACCATTGAGCTCCAGCCATCGCATCCAGAGTATCGCTTATCCTAGGCAGAGGATAACTGTCCTTCTTGGTGACATCGTTCAACCTTCGGTAGTCCACACAGAATCGAGTACTTCCGTCCTTCTTTTTGACTAGTACGACTGGTGATGCCCAAGGACTTTTTGAATTCTCGATCAAACCATCTGTCTGCATTGTCGATATCATTTTAGTAACTTCGTCTTGTTTGGCTAAAGGTAGGCGCCTTGCTGGTTGACGGATCGGCCTTGCATCACCAGTATCGATTCGATGCTGTACAAGTTGTGTTCGTCCATATTGCCCGTCCTGTGAAGCGAAAACATCAGCGAACTCTTGTAGAAGGTTTCCAGCAACTCTTAGCTGTTGTTGATCGAGATTACAGCAGTTAAACATTTTTCTCTTCAAAGCAATGACTTTATCTGGATTCACTGATTTTTCGGTATGTTCTTCGGTTATCTTTGTTATTGCCGCTACAGGGTCACATATACCGACAACTTCTCCTTTTCTAAGCTTGATCTCATATGGTTTGATGTTTAGTATTCGTATGGGCACCATGTTATTTTGAGGTGCCACCAGCGTCTTTCCCACGATGTAATTTTGGGAGCAATGCTCAGAGTCTGGTTCCACCATGAGGTATCGATGGCTTCCAGAATCATCTTTGATGTTTGTCCAAACAAAGACTTCTGACGAAGGAGGTAGGCACATATCTTCTTTGATGATTGCTCTTATCGATGATGAGTTTTGATTATTGCCATAAACCATTGGAATCTCTATATTTCGGTATTTAAGAACTTGGTTACCAATGTCGAGAATTATTTCATGCTTTTTCATAAAGTCGATTCCAATAATGCACTCATCGCATATATCTGCCACTAGAAATGGATGTTCAAACTCTAGTTCTGCCAAGCGGATCCGAAGACGGACTTCTCCGTACACTCTTGCTGCTTCTCCTGTTGCAGTCTTCAGACAATAGCTGTTGGTGTTGTTTAGCCATGCCATCTTGACCAAGTCTCTTCGTACAATGGAAGCGGTGGCACCGGTGTCGATGGTAACCACGTATTGCTTGTTGTTAATAGCTGCTTCCACAGTTAGACTTTTATTGTTTCGTTTAGTCTGCGAGACTTGGATGATGTTTCTGGGGCCATAGATACCAGAAACCAGCTTCTGCCCCTCGAAGTTGGTTCTTACTCGTTTCCCTGCTGGGAAACTTGACGAGGTTGGGCGTTGGTCTTGTTTGTAGTCTCATCTGATGTATTATTTCTGCTTCCGCAATGTTGACATGCGCTTCTTCTTGGTGGCATTCGACACTGGCGCTGGAAATGTCCAGTCTTGTTGCAATTCCAGCATCGGATTTGTCCATCTCGACGGTTGTTCTGGAATGCCATTCTTTGGCAAGAGCATTCTTCTATAGCAACTTCTCTTACCCGATGTACTCCTAGTGAAGCCTGTTCAGCTGCTTCCATAGTCAAGGCGAAAGCTAATGCTTCTGGAAGTGTTCGTTTTCCAGCTGTCCGTACTGCTCTCTGGAGATTAATGTCAGACAAGGCACGAACAAAGGCTTCTGCGGCGAACTGGTTTATGATTTCTTCGCCCGCAGTTGGATATGCCAAGTGAGCTAGTCGTTCGATGTCTGCTTGAAGCTGCTGAAGAGTTTCACCCCGTTTCTGAACTCTGGTGTTTAGTTGAACTCTAAAGACTTCTTGCATATGGCCATCTCCAAAGCGTTTTTCAATGGCTTGTGAAAGTGCACTAAAGTTGCCATGCATCTCTGCTGGTATTGTTTGCAGTAACTCAGCAGCAGGTCCTCTAAGAGCCAGTGTAAGTGCAACGAACTTGTCTTCATCGTCCCAGCCATTTGTCATCGCTGCTGCTTCGAATTGTCTTTTATAGATTGACCAAGAAGTTTGTCCATCAAAAGTTGGCGGATGCATTTCTTTTCTCTTTAAATAGTCACTAGAATTTTCTCGTACCTTCAGTTTTCTTACCTTGTCCAATTCTTTAGCAATATTTTCAAATTTTTGCTCGAATTTTCCTTCTAAATTCTCGAACTTCCCGTCAATCTTAGTCTCAACTGTTATGAGTTGTTTTTCGACGGCTTCAAATCTTTCGTCAGCAGCAACGAACTTGTTTTGCAAAGCAGTGAGCTTATCTTCGAGGAGGTTCTTTTGTTCATCAAGAATTCTGTTTCTAAGTTCTTCGAAAACATTCTTTTGCTCATTTCTTTGATCTTCGAAACGTTCGAGAAGTTTCGTTTGTTCATTTCTTTGATCTTCGAAACGTTCGAGAAGAAGAGCCAACATATTGGACAAGTCTGTGTTGGTACTTACTTGTTCTTCTGCCATTTCTATTTCCAAGACGGATGTGTCTGGATTTTCACCGTGTCGTCTCATGGCTTCTTGCAGACGAATAATGAGGTCATTTTTCGTTCCAGTAGTAGAAAGACCCCGTTTGTTTAGTTCTGTTTTTAGTTCAACAGCGTTTAAATCCTTCAGAAGCTTACCCATATTTTTTTTTTTTTTGCTTTCAACACAATCACTTTTCACTAAAGTTTTATTTAATTATACTTCTGACACCAATGTTAGGTTTTATCTAGGTTCGTTTTATTAAATAAAACTTATTTCCGTTTTTAATACAACTCACTTTACGTCTTTTTACTTTTAATTCCACTTAATATTTCAAAACACTCTTTATTTCCTTTTTACTTTCTTTATTTTAAATTCACACTTTATCACTTTTAAATTACCGACTTGTACACGACTGATTTCAAATTCAAACTGAATGTCGGTCCGCATCCGCTTCCTCTTTTATACAGAAATGCTTGGCTCATGGAAGGTTCTTGAACTTGCTAGAACAATATCGAGTAGGCAATGTAGTACAGTGTAGAGTAGGTAATGTAGTAGGTGTAGAGATTTAGTAGATGTACCGAACAGGTAGATGGCGTTTACCTCAAGAGATGAAAATATTCAGCACCCTTTAATTATTTGTGTAACACGTTACAATATATTCATCTGTAAGTAACTCATGGCATAAGGAGTGGATGTGTTTTGTAAAATAAAAGTAGTTTGATAATAATTTCCAGCAAAATATTTCAATAGTAAATAATTAATTAAAAAAATCATATCACTGCTACGCAGATTCCCTGCTAGTAGTTGATGGCGCCCCTAGTTATGTTGGAACACGCGTGAAGTTGGCTACTGGCGGTCCATACCTAATACGTCAATGTCTGTGACTATGACACTAGCTTTCGTTTGGTTACGATTATTATGGTTGGCCCTTAATCCTTTTTCTGGGGTAGTATAGCTGTAACTTTACAGTCAAGTTAGCTTATTATGACATCTTATGTAGTCAATTGTGTGAAATATATGATGTTTATTTACTTTTTGAAAAAGTAAGTGATTCTAGAAAAAAATAAAATTAAAGCATACATATATACGTGAAAATTCCTAGGACAGTCAAAATAGAGTGAATTATAGCCCATCTGAGAAAAGTTTTGAAGGTCTCCAAGTTTGAATACAGTTTTGTAGGGGGGTTGATTCTAAGTATATAAAACTGAGTTTGCGGAAAATTTGGTCTTGTGCAGCAGTCGCCATCTTGAATTTAAGATTTTTTCGTTAAATTGGAACGAAAATTATTTTATCGTTTCAATAGGCGTATTTCTTTTTTCGTTCAGAGCAGATCCTGAGTTGTCAAAAATCATTGTTTCTTTTTTCGCTGAGAGCGTTCTGATCATGACATTTTTATTTCATTTTTCGTTCAGAGATGGTTCAGATGATGATCAGGGCGCGCAGGATAAATTGGCTAAGCGTGAGCATTCTGAGTGAAATGCTGAACAATTATCAAAACAATTGAAATGGAGGATGAAGCTAGCTAACGCCTAATGAGGTGCTGTAACTGTAACTTTGACAGTCGATTATTTTATCGCTTGGAACAGTTAAGAATTAAAATCCTGGAAAGTGCGATAGAACGGTGTTCTGTATGGTCAAAAGGCGATAAAATTTTCATTTTTAATATCAAATGAGCAGGTGGAAAGAAAAATTTCTGAACCAAAGAAGTAAGTACACTAATACATTCCATAAATTGTATGATATAATTGCGGTCATTGACAACATCCCAGTCTTAAGGAAGTTAGTGAAGCTATCGTATGTGTCACAGACTTTCCCTAAGAGATCCCCAGTTCCAACAAATTTATAAGATGGATAAAAACAACAACAAGAGATCAACTTGAGGCCTCAAGTAACTTTCAATTTTGCATACGAAAAATGAGCGGACTTATGTTTGTTTTTTTTTTTATTTGTCTACCAATATATTCGGGAGCAACGAAAACTCTTTACAAACTTGTATGCATCACGCATATCTGTCCATTTGAGAGCACATAATACCATTTGGGACCAATTTAAGAGAATCCTTGCACTTAGGTTAGGAATTAGGTTAGTAGGGGTGATGAAAGGGTAAAACCATATCATCTCACTCGTATCTCGCGGATCCATTGCGCTCCACATATATAACCTTGCACTTGATATGAACTTATCGCCTTCCAATAGAATTTCCAGTCGAAGTGAAATCGAATATTGACCATATCGCATAGAGTTACAGAAACCATATTTTTCCAGATGCGATAAGAGAGGAATAAATTGTTTCATTTTTTTAATTATGCGAAAAGATATCGCCTGTCGTTATAGAACATGGGTACGAGTAGGGTTCTCAACCATACTATAAAATATAGTATTTTACTATATTTTGGGTCTACGTACTATATACTGTTGAAGAAATATATAGTACGCAAATATACTATATTTCAGCTAAATGAGCAATTGCACTATGTAAACTGAATGTATCAACAATTTCGGTTATAGAAAATTATATGAATAACAAACCAACGTCTAGAATACCTTAATATGGTTAAGTTTTAATGAAAGCATGACCATGGATATTTTTAAAAATGCCGAAAGCAACTTATTAAATGCATTTTAAATAATTACATTACAGCTATCGATTTCGGCAACTTTGGTGTTTACTGAGAGAATATTTTTAATTATGATATGAATTATGAATTCGAATAATGGTGACGGTGAGAACAGAGTAACAGAGCGAGTATTTCATTAATTATAAAAGAATTACAACTTAAGGTGCCTGTCCATTTGAAAGCACTATTGGAAGATAGATCTCGAGATTCACTTTCGGTTGTCTTTCCATTCGAAAGTAATATTTTTGGCTTTAAATATCGCTAGTTTTCAGGCTGAATTTTGAGATTTTATTTTCTCAGAGTACTATCATAACAAACCTTGTGCACTTAATATTTTATTTATTCCGCTAGTTATCCAGCGAGGGCTGGAACTGCTTGAATAATAGCACTAGAACCACTCGCAAATTTTGTATTCTCGAATGGACACCCACATAAGGAGATTTTTCTCCTCCGATGTCCATTATTTTGTCATGTTGACTCTGAGACAGCTACTCGCAGAATACGAACCGTGTTGGCGCTTGAAACCGACTTCCAGAGCTCTCGTACTCTCAAATGGACACCCACCTTTAAATTTGATTAAGATAAAGCATATGACACTCTTATTGCAAATAAAAAAAATCAAAGAGTCTAGGAGTACAAAAAAATATAGATTTAGTAAAACTAACTGAGTATCAAATATATTCGGCCCAGTTTTTTACTTTCATTAAAAAATACTATATTTTTGTTAAGAATACTATATTTTTAGGAGAAATACTATATTCAGTCCAAAAAATGTTGGGAACCCTAGTTACGAGGGTTATTTTTAAAAAAATGTGCAATTAAATAAGATTTAATTTTTTTCTGGGGTAGTAAGGCTTACTTGATCAAAAAATTAGTTTTTGGGGTTATTTATAAGAAAATTGCGGCACAAATTTTACAGTTACATGAATGATTTACGACAAAAAAGCAACAATATTATTACCGTCCAGCTTTTTAAATTTTGATTATATATAATCCTTTATATGGGGTGCTAGTGCTAACGTGACAGTTCAAATAGCATCCCCATGAGTTATTTTCTATAATAGTTTTTTAGTTGCATGACAAATTTACGACAATTAATCCAGTAGTTAAACTTTTGAAATTTCAAAGTTGTAATGCTAACTTAACGGACACCGCTTATGCAGATGACATAATACATAATCGGCCGAAATAAGCGGGCTGACGCATTCGCCCGTATTACATCGGAGGAGACAAAAATGGGATTGGCTGTTAACGAAGACAAAACGAAATATATGCTATAAACGGAATCTCAACATCGTCCAATCGAAAAAAAAGTAACGATGGATAGATTATAATTTTGAACTAGTCAAGGACTTTATCAATACCTGGGATCCACTATGACAACGCAGAATGACATCAAGGCAGAAATCGAACGAAGAATTACTTATGCCAATCGCGGTTTCTTGGGACCCAGAATGCATTTAAGTAGTATGGCCGAAGAAGAAATTGTATAAGAATAATCCCAGTCCTGCTTTATGTGGCGGAAGCATAGGCTTTAAAAGACCGGATGAGAAGTAACTTGAGTGCTTTGAGAGATAGATTTTTTGCGAGTGATTTTTGGTTAAGTGTGTATCGAAGGAGTATGGAGAAGAAGATTCAATGACGAGCTATTCGGGCTATACAGCGATATTTACCTGGTCAAGAAGCTGAAACTACAATGGCTAAGTTGGCTGGGTCACGTGCAGCGTATGGACAGCAAAGTACCAGCCTGACTAGTCGGGTCCAATCCGGATGGTGTACGCAGCTTTAGAAGAGCCCCCAATAGATGGCGCACACAAGTGGAAAACGGTCTTAGCCAACTTGCGGTGCGAAATTAGAAGCGGCTAGCTAGGAGAGCTTGCTGAAAAGACATGTTGGTTGAGGCCGAAGTTCATCCTGGGCTGTCATCAAAAGTAAGTAAAGTAAGTATCTCCACGAATTGTGAGAGTACCTTAAGTTGTGCCCAAACCGAAGAAACATTTTTAGAAACATCCAAACAAAATATTTCAGAAAAATAAGAAAATGTTTGATTTACTCCAGACATTACAGCTCACAAATTACAAATGAGTTTTTATATACCTATACATAATTAAGCTCTCGATTTTCTAACACAAAATAATTTTAACGATTTAATTAATCATTTACTGAAAACTGGATGGTCCTACATTCTAGCTGTCATTGACTTACTGAAATTACCCCAAAATTAGTTTTTTTTTTTTGTATGTAACTTATATTAAGCTTGAATTTTATTAGCAAAACACTATTAGCCAAACATCGCAATCGTATTTGAACAACAACAAGAGGTAAAAACACAAGGAGTAACACACGGAACTTGGCAGCCATTTCCACTATATACGCCATATCCGCCATACCCTACATATACGCCATATCCGCCATATCCGCCATATCCGCCATATCCACCGTATCCATAAGGAATCTTGAAATAAATAATTTATAAAATATTGCTGTTCAAATAATATTTTATGTTTACCGTCCACTGTGGTTTCGGAACAGGAGTTGAAATTCCAAAATCAAAACAAAATGCAACCAAACTTAGTAACACGAACAGCAAATTCCAAAATCTGGTAAGCATATTGAATGCTTTAATAGTTAATTGTTGATAGCAAACTGCATTAATAAGGGACTGTCTTGGTCATTTAAATACCTAAATTCTGCCTTTTTAAAGCGAAATACAGTATGTTATTTCATGCTGATAAACATGGAGTCTATGGTAAGTTCCTTATCAGATTAAAATAAAAAAAAAAAAACATTTACATATAGATAAGATCATCATCAAAGTATTAATAAATGTATTATATCACTGAGAACTATTTAAGGTTATCAGACAGTTTTAAATACAGTCAGCAAATACTTTATAACAACATAGCTACCCGTAGCCCGACGTTGTTCGGCCTTATTTATGTATTCCTCTTTTGATTCGATCAATGGGATGACCTAAAGATAGCCTGAAAATTTAACGAAATCTATTCATAGGGAATAAAATAAATACGCATATCGGATTTTATTTAAATTAAATTATTTGTTATTTTTAATAGTTTTTTCTACGTGTTTCAAAACATAACTTAAAAAACTAAACTTCTAGTCTCCCAGAAAATACGCTTAAGTCAAGTTAAGAAAACAATTATATAGGAGATGACATATGACCCCCCTTTTGACAGAGGCAATTTTCTGAAAAATTGTCTTAAAAGCCAAAAAAAATATAAGGAATCTAAAAAAGCTTATTCGATAATGTTCTATATTTTCATTTTCCAGAAAAAATGTTGTTGTTCAAATACGATTGCGATGTATGACTTATAGTGTTTACCTAATAAAATTCTTTTAAACTTTTATGTACTTGCAACCATTGAAATTTATTTATATTAGTCGTGCCTTTTATTTATATGAAAATTGTGGTTTTGTTTACTTTTTATTTCAACTATTTTGGAAATGCTGGCGTATGTGTGTTTCCCTATACCTAATTATCAAAAGCGATTCGCTTTCTTTCCTCCATTTATTGGAAGAAAAACTTTTGGGAACTTCTGGATTTGAAATGGAAAATTGGAAATCAAAATTATGGAAATTATTCTAAAAAAATTCCAAGAATAATTTTCCCACTGACTTTTTCTCAAAACTAAACGTTTTGAGATTTGATAATAACTATTTGCGAAGCTGATCAAAATGGATGTATCGCTTTAAGTACGACTCGTTGAACTTTTTAAAATCAGCATAATGAACACAAAATCTAGAGGTGAAAAATGATAACCATAAAAACGGAGTTCGTTAAAAAAAATAGATTTTTAAAAGAATTATGATTTTTTTCTCTACTCTATTAAACAGAAGATTGATTCCTTAGAATCTAACGAGTTTAAATGATTGACATATTGGCTAATAACAGTATTTATCTTAAATCTTCAATTTTACATTTGAGCATCAAGCTTTAAAATTTTCCGTTGTGACGTCATTCTTGTTTCAGTAAGGTCCACACTGACAACACTGCCCTCGTCTTTGCTTTCATGTTTCCGCTTTAGCGTCATTAGAAAATCTTCAAAACACTCTGTTGGTTCTGCATTAATATTTGTTCCTTCTTCCTTCTTAATTTCCGAAACACCAGTTTCTTTCAAATAAGGTTTCAAATCCTCTTCAGAACTAATCGTATCCATTACACTCAATGGCAAGTGGTCGCTTGAAATTCCAACCATACATTTCAAATTAAACATGGCCTCATGTGGTGTGCAATTCAATGCCTTGTGATAACATCCGTTCTTCATGAGCTGAACATAACGAAGACATTTTGACCATTTGGTTACTCGGTTCTTTTCCATCCACATTCCCAGCAATTCTATGACATCAATACTGAGCGAACTAGCTTGATACTATCCGTGAACCATTTTCAACTCGCTCCAACGCTGGCTGAGTTCGTTAATGATGTCTCTCACAAATTCTCTGCCATTTTCGCTTTCAATCTCAATCTTCTCGCATGTCTTCAGGGGTCGAAGTTGTACCAATTTTTTTTCGATGATCCTCGTAAACGAGCATGTATTTGTAAGAGCAATCTGGGTTGGTTTGCATGTCAATTACATTGACTTGACATATCAGGATCTTGGCTGCGAAATTACTTTGTTGAAGTTTTTCCTTTTCTAGATTCCGGGGATTCGGTCTCATTTGTTGACAGATGTGACATAGCTGCAGGAAAGCTCCGACAATTTCTAGCGTTTTGTTTTTGTATTTTAGATTAATTTCCATTTCCATGCAATTTCGTCCACAGTGACCATGTAGCACATGAGTATCGTAGAGTATTCGGAATATCTCTTCCATATGGATAAAATACTTGATAACAGTATCGTTTTCTTTAATAGGCACTATAAGCCTTTAAATTCCGTCCAGGGTGATGACGTCATATCTGTGCTGACGAAGTTGAACTTTTGGTATATTCTATTCTTAGCTTTAGCGTTTTTGAGCTTTGTTATTGTTTCAATGTACCCCTCTTTGGTTAGCAATTGTTTTTTTTTTCGAAAGAATATTTCCATTACCCTTGCATCGAATTCATTTCCTTGTATATTTCTTTAGTTACATCCATGGTTCTTTATTTAGAAAACTATTTTGATCAGACGACAATCTTCTCAACAAAACTTATAATTTAATACTGAATGAATTACTGAATTTCGACAACAGAACAGAACTGAATGACAATGCACATCGGGCTCCCTGTTTCCCTTTTGTTATTTTGTCTAGTTAAAGGCAAACAAACGTGTATCGAAAAAGAAATATGTAAATAATTCACACAAAAAGAAATTGGTTATAATTTTGCCGTTACGTCGAAACATCTGCTTCTGTAATTATAACAAATACTGCTTGAGCATGAAGGCCCAACTATAATGCGCATGAATAAGAATGAGCTACTGTCATAATCTCGTGTGTAATGACATGTTCATGTGTTCATGATTCTCGTTTTGCCAGCCGAAAAGTAAAGACGTGGATTGTGAACTGGAATAATTTGTCAAGAGAAAAGTATTGATTCGCGAATTCAAAACATCGAAATTAGATTAATTAAGTTGTATATAAAAAAGTTGTGATTGTGGTTTTTCTTCACAAACATGTTGTGTTATAGCAACAAAATCGTAAAAAACAAATGTTTCAGCAAGCTACTTCATTTTAATTGGGTTTTCCTGTTTTCTATTTGAAAAATCAGATTTCAATAAATAAACTGATTTATCTCATGAAAAATGAAACGCAATTGTGATTGTCTTTAAAACTAAGATCAGCATAGCTCTCATACTCCAATGATTAAGAGTGGTTTTTGAATTTATTTAGAACTATAACTTTTTTTATTTCTTAAACATGTAGTTCTAACACAATTTTAGAACCTTAGAACGTATAAATTCACAAGAGCAAAAATTAAAATTAATCGAGCAATATTTTGGCGAAGTGATATTTTTGCATAACAATAAATGGTTACACAAAAACTTATACCAAACTATTTTAAATAACTAGTGAATAAAAATTATTTTAGTGGCACTGACATCTCCGAAGAACCACGGCCTAGTGACTTACAACTCTCAACCAATCCCTTTGTGTGCGTTATTAGTTCTACAGGATTGGAGGGGACATTGAGGATTTGCCACTTCCTCACAAGAGGCAGTGCCCCTGAAAAAACAAGGTGTTCTTGAAGCTGGGCTCGAACCAAGACCTCCGTCGTCATAGCCCGACACACTAACCACTACGCCACGGGGCACACTATTTTAATTATAATATTTTAAAGTAACATTAAAATTTTAGCGAACTAAAAAACTGCCGACAAAATGTCTCTAAATCCAAATGGCCCCTACCGTACAAATATGCAGACAGTTCGACAGAAACCAACTACATTAAACTTTGTTACAATCGTAATCTCATCTTAAATTAAAACCACGATTTGTTGTCATTAAACCAATACCTAATACCTATACTTGCCTTATTGAGCAAATTAAAAGGAAATATTGTCGACGCCG
This sequence comes from Baccha elongata, assembly GCA_951217065.1. NCBI lineage: Eukaryota > Metazoa > Arthropoda > Insecta > Diptera > Syrphidae > Baccha > Baccha elongata. Next base: position 54,026,829 of record OX578272.1, on the reverse strand, counting down.
CGGCCGGTCGGCCGAAGATTATTTATTTCGTATATTATTGTGATGTGATAATAAACATCGTTGTTCACCATTATCGTAATTTTTCCACCAAATTCATAAGTAATTATTTTTTTTGTTAATTTAAACGATTACTTTTGTAATTTACTATTGAGCAAATCACTTTTTTTTGTTCAGGTAGTTAAGCAAGTAACTTAATCCCTGTATACTAATTACCTCTTATGCAGAAGGACACCCTGTATTATCATAATACTTTGAAAACGAACCCCTAAGAGATCTACAAACAATAGGTATATAAGAAATTACACTGATGAAGTGATGAGGGGTGAAATATAAAAAAAGACAAAGAAAATACCTAAACGACATCTTTCTGTTTCTACAATATAATGCTCAAGCAGCATTTGTTATAGTGACAGAAGCAGATGGTTCGACAACCTCATAACCAGTTTCTCTTTGTGTGAATTATTAATTTCTTTTTCGATACACGTTCGTTTGCCTGTAACCACTAACCAGACAAAATAATAAAAGAGGAACAGACAGCCCGATGTGCATTGGCATTCAGTTCTGTTCTGTTGTTGAAATTCAGTAATTTAGTTTCATTCAGTATTAAATTATAAGTTTTGTTGAGAAGTTCGTCGTCTGATCAAAATAGTTTTCTAAATAAAGAACCATGGATGTAACTGAAGAAATATACAAGGAAATGAACCAAAAATTCGATGCAAGTGTAATGGAAATATTATTACGAAAAAAAAACCAATTGTTAACCAAAGAGGTCTACATTGAAACAATAACAAAGCTAAAAAACGCCAAAGCGAAAAATACACCAAAAGTTCAACTCCAGCACAGATATGACGTCATCACCCTGGACGGAATTGAAAGGCTTATAGTGCCTATTAAAGAAAACAATCCTGCTATTAAGTATTTCGTTCATATGGAAGAGATGTTCGGAATACTCTACGATGCTCATGTGCTACATGGTCACTGTGGACGAAATCGCATGGAAAAGGAAATTAATCTAAAATATAAAAATATTACGCGAGAAATTGTCAGAGTTTTTCTGCAGCTTTGTCACATCTGTCAACAGAAGAGACCGGTTCCCCAGAATCTAGAAAAGGAAAAAGTTCAGCCCAGCAGTTTCGCAGCCAAGTTCCTGAGATGTCAAGTTAATGTAATAGACATGCAAACCAACCCAGATGGCTCCTACAAATACATGCTCGTTTACGAGGATCATCGAACAAAATTGGTTCAACTTCGACCCTTGAAGACTTGCGGGATCGAAGAGATTGCGGGAGCAGTTTTGAAAATATTCACTATATTTGGTGCCCCAAGTATAATGGACAGCGAAAATGGCAGAGGATTTGCGAGAGACATCATTAACGAACTTAGCCAGCGTTGGAGCGAGTTGAAAATGGTTCACGGACAGTATCATGCTAGTTCGCTCAATATTGATGTTATGGAATTGCTGGGAATGTGGATGGAAAAGAACCGAGTAACCAAATGGTCAAAATGTCTTCGTTATGTTCAGCTCATGAAGAACGGATGTTATCACAAGGAATTGAATTGCACACCACATGAGGCCATGTTTGGTTCGAAATGTATGGTTGGAATTTCAAGCGACCACTTGCCATTGAGTGTAATGGATACGATTAGTTCTGAAGAGGATTTGAAACCTTATTTGAAAAAATCTGGTGTTTCGGAAATTAAGAAGGAAGAAGGAACAAATATTAATGAAGAACCAACAGAGTTGTTTGAAGATTTTCTAATGGCACTAAAGCGGGAACATGAAAGCGAAGACGAGGGCAGTGTGGTCAGTGTTGACCTATCTGAAACAGGAATGATGCCACAACCGAAAATTCGAAAGCCGGAAGCTCAAATGTAAAATTTAAGCTCAAATGATAATTAAAAATAAGTACTGTCATATAACCAATAATGTCAATCGTTTTAACTAGTTAGATTCTAAGGAATTAGTCTTCTGTTTAAATAAATCATAATTCTTTTAAAAATCTAGTTTTTTTTTTAAACTCAGTTTTTATGGTTATTATTTTTCATCTCTAGATTTTGTGTTCATTAGGCTGATTTCAAAAAGTCCGACGAATCGTTCTGAAAGCGATACATCAATTTTCATCAGCTTCGCTTTCGGTTGGATCTAGGCTAATTCACTGTGCAAAATTTACTGTATGGAAAATTTTCACTGTGCAACACAATTCACTGTGGGGACAATAGTTTACTGTGCACAATTCACTGTGGCGGGCAATTCACTGTGATGGAAAATTCACTGTGTGCACACTGTGGTGTACAATTTAAATTCAGTCATTCTGACTTATTTATGATGTCGCCTAATGAATAACCCAAGTTTCTGACTTCGAAAAAGCGAAAGTATTATTTATTATAACAAATTCGGGCGATTTTTGTCAGCTATTCTGTTACTTACTAATGCTTTTCAATTTCAATTTCAACAGAACATCAGCTGACAAAAAATCACTGCTGTAGACAAAGTGTACAAGATATAATGCAAGTATTTGTATGAAATTTCGGGGTATAATTTAATTTTTGTTAATAAACCATATTATAATAAAAAACAAATTGGGGTACTGGATGGAATGCGAAAAGATCTGGTGGACGAATTCCATTTTTTAATTTTAATGAAGACGCTACCAACGCTGGTGACCGTTGGAAAAAGTGGATTGCTCGTTTTGAGAATTATTTAATTGCGAGCGATATCAACAATGTTGAAAAGCAAAAAGCGTTGTTATTGCATTATGCAGGTGAGGATGTTTTTGAAATGTATCAAAATTTGCCAGAGCCAAGCGTTTCAACGAAAGAAACAAAAAGCTATTAAATTATTTTTCGCCCAAAACAAACGTGGAGTTCGAAATATTTTCTTTTCGGCCGGCAAAACAAAATCGAAACGAAACAATTGGTCAATTTTATGCACGGTTGTTAAAATTGAGTTCTAACTGTGATTTCTCAGACAGAGACAAAGAAATCAAATCTCAAATAATATGTACGACAACATCACATAGATTGAGAGATTTTGCATTTCAACTAATGCCTGCTCTTCAAACGTTGTTAGAAGAGGCAAAAACTATCGAAATGTCTGAAGAGCACGCCATTAAAATTGAAGCACAACAGCAACAGAAAGTGGAACAATGCAACCACATTGCGAGAGCGAGACATCAACAACATACAAAGCGCGCAAACACAAACAACAATACACAAAAAAAAACAATTTTGCAAACAAAAAACCAAATTGCAAAAACTGTGGTATTGGCATTCTAACGGACTTCAACAATGTCCAGCGCGAAACATTCTTTGCAATTTTTGCAAAAAGAAGGGACATTTTGCTAAAGTCTGCATGAAAACAAAAACTTCATCAAGTACTTTCAAAACATACCAGGTAAATAAAACAGAAAATGAAACACAAGATTCAGTATTTAACATAACCAACAATAACAACACATTGCCAACAGTAATAGTTTCAATCAACAAAACACCAACAAATTTTACAATAGATACAAGAACCAACATTAACAAAACACACAGAAAAAATAATACCGTACAATTCAAAAACATCATTACCAATCATAGGAAAATTTACTGCAAACTTGTCCTTCAAACAACATTCCATAGCCGAGATAATTTATGTAATAGACAGTCAAGCAACATCCATATTAAGTACCAATGCATCCAAACAACTAAACATAATACACATAGTCCAACATTTAACAAACAACATCAATCATAACATTAAACAGAAGTATCCGGAGGTATTTGAAGGTATTGGAAAATACAACAAACACAAAGTTCATCTTTTCATCGACAAAGATGTACCTACCCCAGAAGCTAGTTAAAACTGCAATCGCTTTAGCACATAAGTCACACATGGGAATAGTGAAAACTAAACAACTGCTAAGGACGAAAATTTGGTTTCCCGATCTGGACAAAAAAGTCGAAGAAACTATATCTCAGTGCCACATTTGCCAAGTGGTTACTGATCAGCACAACCGTGAGCCAATTGCAATAGTTGAACCAGCATCAACACCATTTGAGAAAGTGTCTATAGACTTCGCTGGACCACTTTCGAATGGGAAGTACCTACTTATTTTGGTCGACGAGTACACGAAATATCCATTTGTCGAAGTAATCAACTCTACGAAATTTGTAGATGTGAAAAAAGTCTTTACAAAAATATTTGCAGCTTTCGGTACTCCGTTGAACTTGAAGTCGGACAATGGACCTCCATTCAGCAGCCATGATTTCAAGGAATTCATGGAATCACAAAACACTAAACATCACAAGTCAACCCCTTACTGGCCAGAGGCAAATGGAGCAGCAGAACGGATGGTTAAAACGATAAAAAAGTCGCTTATATCATCTGAACACTCGAACTGTTTATCGCAACTGGACATGTTCTTGATGGACTACAGGTCAACGCCACAAGCAACAACAGAAATTTCGCCGTTTGAATTGATTTTCAACAGGAAGATAAATAATTTCCTTCCAACACTACAAAAGTTAACAACAATGAACAGAAAAATAAACTGAAATATAAACAATATGCAGATACACGAAGACACACGAAACCATCTAGATTCAACATCGGAGACCTGGTCCTTTGCAAGCAGAAACGAATGAACAAATTAACTCCGCCAGTCAATCCTGAGCCGATGAAAATCATCAAGATGATTGGATCCCAAATTTGGGCGCAAAGGGAAGGAGAAAGCAAAATCTTTGTAAGAAATTCATCTTTCTTTAGGCCGTGTGCGAACAGCGTTAAAATTTTATCCATTGGCTAAATTATGACACTAGTGTGGTGAATATAAACTTCAAAAATTTAGCCTGCTCTGGAGCAGGCTAAAATTTTAGCCAGTCAATAAAGGAGTGGATAAAGGAGTAAGAGAGACAGTCGGAGTAGTGTGTTTGTTTTTATTTGCATTTATTTTTGTTTGTTTTATATTAATCATTAATGTCAAATTTTCCGTTTGTGTTTTTGTAAATTATGTTTAATTTAACTTCGTTACGTACGAAGAATTACTAAAATTAACCGATATACTCTTTTGTACATTAATATTCATTGTGAAACAATTTTTTTTGTAAAGTTCAGCTGCCAAACCAGTGTTCTGTACCGCGTTAAAACTTCCCATAATTTTAATTATTTTACAAAGTAGTTCAATTTTTTTTTAACAAAATAAAATAAATCTATACACATAAATAAAAATGGAGTATCTGTTTGTAATGTCAAAATAACAGTATTTTACTACACGCATATGAGAGCATACACAGCCCATATATCAAAACACACATTTTTAAAATGTTTGTCTGTCTGTTTGTCCTGGATAATCTCGAGAACGGCTAGACCGATTTTGACGAGACTTTCACTGACCGATAGATAATGTCGACTTTTTTTGCATTTTCGTAAATATAAACCGATCAGAATCTACAGGACCGATTTTGACGGGACCTCAGATGGCTGATAATATAGGAAGTAACTTATGATGAAAATTATCCCCTAGAGGTGCCGATATGGAACATTTTATTTTTCAACTGACGAACGCGACGACGGGAAACGGATGTACCGATTTTGAAGGGGCTTTAACTGGTGGATAGCTGATGTTCTACGAAATGACTAATAGTATGTTCCCACCTAGCACTAAATTGCACAATTTCAAGACCTCAATTTCAAAATTGCGAAAAGTGTTCACACTACAATCAAAATGATTTTGTTTGGCAGTTTACGTCAAAAAATCCTCTTAGCTCCCCAATATGCTCTTCCCATAGCTCGAAAAGAAGCTCCTCTTCTGGCAGTGACCATTTTTTTTTTTTTTATATTTCCTTTTTGAGATTACAGCAGACATTATTTATTATTTATTTTATTTTTCTTTTTCAAAAATTTGAAATGTTGTTCAAATTTGTATGACAGTTAATTCAAATATTTTTTTTCAAATTTTCTTGTCAGTTTAAAAATTCTGTTCGCTTAAAAATTTGCAAAAAACTAGTACAATCTGTTATGAAAAGCCAATTTCAACGCAATTTTGTAGAAATTGAATTCATTTGAGATGATTTTGAAATTGCGTATTGATATGGGAAATTTTGTTATTTCGGAAGTGATTTCAGAATTTTTGCTGAAATTGAGCAATTTCGTTAGGTGGGAACATAGTATAAGGCTATTTCAAATAACCGAATAAATGGGGCTGTGGTCGCTTTTGCGAAAACTCTTATATTATGAATTTGAAAGCTTTTGGCAAAATGTTGAACCAATAGGTTTATAATAACTCTTTCAAAAACAATGTTTTATCCTTTATTATTTTTGCGGTATACATATAATAAAAAATGCTGTGTTTTAAGTTTTTTGTTTTATATCAGAACAGAACAGCAGCGATAGCGGTTGAAAATATTAAATGGGACCATATTTTCTAAACCACTGAACTGATCTGGATGATTGATATAATTCCAGACACATATTTGAACCGAGCTACTTTCTGCATAGTCAGTTTTTTATTTGGTTCAAAATCAAAAACAATTCATAGGATTTACAAAATGTAGGTATACGTTGAAAATGCTAAATGTGGCCATACCTTCTAAGCTACTAAACAGAATTGGATGGTTGCTACCATACCAGAATCAGCTAAGAACTTTCCTATATGCTGCGTTCTTTTTTTCGTTTTTTCCAAAACAAATTTTTACATTTCCCCGTACCAAGAAATAGAAGGGGAAATTTTTCAATTCTTGTAGGGAAATTTAAAAAAATATATTAGTGTTAAAAATCCCATTTAATCCAGTTCGCACACCAAAAAGCTAAACATTTATTCACCTCAACTCAAACGTCAAAAATTAGCCAGAGGATAAAATTTTAACGCTGTTCGCACACGGCCTTAAGAAGTTCTTCGTTCCAAACAACATCCAGATAAGGAATAATCCAAGGCGACCGAAAAACAAATTTTATGTAAATTATAAACAAGAAAATAATGCGGCAACAAACAACAAAGATGATAATTCAAATTAAAATCAAGAAGAAAATCCAATTTCAATGTCAACACCAGCTGATTTTGGCATTGACAGCAACACAGAAGACAGGGAAGTTGATGAGAAAATTTTCACCACACCTGCGATTTCACCTCAGCAGATACAACAACCCTTACACCAAGAACACAAGCGGACTACAAGATCTCAGATGCCGCGACGCTTTAAAGATTACATTTTAGAATAATTTTTGTGTAATCAATAATGTAAATATTTGTTTTTTTTAAGTTTTTATTTAGTTTTAATATTAAGTAAGGGAGGAATGTAGTGTTTAAGTTATTTGGCATCATTTATATACTATATCCAATGATATAATAATTGGTATACTTGGTTTCGTTTATACTTTAAAACGGGAGAGTTTAAATAAAGTGTTGAAACAATTTAGACGTGTTTTCTTGGCTAGTTTTTTAAAGTGAAATTATTGTAACAAACAATATTAATTAACGAACAACAACAGTACATTATAATTGATTGCCCTCCAAAATAGCAGAGATTATAATATTTATGTTTTCTTAACTTTCTTATTTCAGTTCTTATTTCAAAATTGCAAATCCAAAAAGAATAAAAAAAAGCTCTATAACAACAAAGAAAATTTGCTCTATATTATGATGGAATTAAAAAAAAAATTAAGGGACCGACCAGGTCGCACAAATTTGCTCTAGAGGCAATTTAAATAAGGACTGAGAAGAAAAAAACGTATGTATAATTTTATTTAAAATACTAAATCCATATTTCATTCAAACCAAAGTACGCAGAAAATGTTCTACGATAAATATAAATTTGGAGTATCGATCTGCATACCATCGCAAGCACATGACGTGTCTTAAAAGTGTCTGGTCTAAAGTCTTTTTTTTTTTTTGCTGTGTTTAAATAAATCTTGGTCATTCATAAATATATAATTCAAATATACTAATTAGAATCCGCGCCGCGCTTGCATAAACAAAAAATTCAGTTCATTTACATGTGCTTAAATCAATCAAACCGTAGCAAAAATATAAATCACTGCACAAAACAAAAAAAAATCTTAATCATCCAACTCAAACTCACGAGCCTAAACTCTTTTTTATCCCGACCCTCGCTGTGTGACCTCTCATGCAAGGCAAGCAATGATCAAGTTTAAATAATATCACATGTATAGCTGAGAATTTTCGTGATTCTCCAGGGGCAGATAAAAATGACACAGAAACGTTTAGGATCGTGGAGCACTGGTTCTGTTTTTAAATTACTTTTATTTAAATTAAAATCCAACACACAATTGTTCAAGTTATATAACTTACGCATCCGCGTGAGAGGCTCATGCATGCCATAATTGGTTCTATGATGTTCGATATTAAAAAGCTCAGAACTTCGAAGGTGGTACGACCGTCCGCGGTAGTTAAAACCAATTAAGGCTAACAGGTCCGACGAATCAATTTGTCCAGAGATAAGTTGATGGAGAAAAATTAAGTCATTGTTTACTCTACGTTGATATAAAGATTGTATCTGCAAAAGCCTTATCCGATGCTCGTATGGTGGCAGGTTATAAGGATCAGCCCATGGAAGGCCTTTAAGAGCAAAGCGAACAAAATTATACTGGACTGATTGAATACGTTTCTTATGGATTTCATAACTTTTTTCTTTGAGAACGTAATAGTTTGGCATTTTATAGGATTAAGAGTTAACCCATTTTTATTACACCAAATACTGAAACTATCAAGATCAGCCTGCAAAAGAGTATGATCATTGGGAGATTTGATTGATTTATAAATTTTTATATCATCTGCAAATATGAGAACCTTCCTAAAGCGTATAAAAAAAGAAACGTAATTTATAGCAAGAATAAATAAGAATGGACCCAAATGGCTTCCTTGGGGTACACCTGAATGGGCAACGAAAGTATTAGAAAGTGAATTTCTAAATTTAACCTGGTAAATGCTATTTTCTCGGTAGGTTTTGATCCACGATATAAAAAGAGTAGGGAAACCGTATGCTTGCAGTTTAAAAACAATAATATTATGGTTGAGTTGGTCAAATGCTTTAGAAAAATCTGTGTATATACTGTGTGTATATCAACTTCAGAACAACTTTCTATTGCATTTGAACAATTATGTAAAAAGGAAAGAAGGTTTGTAACAGTAGACTTTTTCTGCACGAAACAGTGTTGTTGTTTACATATAATGTTCTTACCAAAAAATAAAAGGCTTTCACATAAAACCTGTTCAAAAAGATTAGGGATACAGGACAATTTAGAAATTCTTGATATCAAATTTGTCGCCTTTTTTTCATTTAATAATGACAAAATTATATGCAGATGAAGATTCTTTTAGAATAATTCAAATCATTTTTTCGAAACTATTTTCTAAAAGTAAAATATTTAAGCTTGTTCGTTGCAAAGAATTATTACAAGACTTAGTAAACAACGATGACCAAGACAAAGCAATAAATGAATACAATTTAAAATCCAACCACAGAGGTATCAATGAGACATTTCAACACCTTCGCCGAACTTTTTATTTTCCCAATATGAAAACTAAAATAACTAAAATTATAAATAATTGCAAAAGATATCAGTTATTGAAATACGAGAGGCATCCTCCGAGTGAAGAATGAGGTCACCCAAATACCTATAGGCTTCCCTTAGATACCCTACACATCGATGTGTATGCAATACATAACCAACATATTTTGACCATGATTGATAATTTCTCTGAATTTGCATCCGCTTACATTTAAGAAGCTCGTAACAGCATCAATATAATTCAATTCTTGAGAGAATTGTTATCCAAAAAAAAAAATTGTTTGTGATCCTGGATCAGAATTAAACTCAAATTTATTTAATGAATTTTGTGACCTGTATGAAATTAAACTCCACATCACCTGTTGAAAGATTTCATTCGAAGACGGAAATCAACCGAATTATTTATGACAAAGATAAGAAACAAATATATAAAGATATACTCAACGAAGCCCTCACAACCTACAACAACAGTATTCACTCTGTTACTAACTTAGCGTTAGCACCTAACTTAGGTAGAACACCTAAGTTTATTAAGAATGTAAATAACGAATCTAAACATGACTACTTAAATAAGTTACGCTATTTTCAAACTAGTCGAGCAAGTCAAAAACAAAATAGAGAAACATAACAGACCAATTATAAACAAATTAAATAAACATAGAGAAGACCCACCAAATTTTCCAGACAATGATACAATTTTTGAATTTAACAACAGACGTAACAAACTAGCCTCTAGAGCCAAAAAATTAAAAGTTAATTCAAATAAAAAAGTTGTAGTCTTCACACCTCAAAACAAAAAATCGCTTAAAAATTAAATAAAAAGGAAACGAAAATTCAAACAACCTAGTTAATTATGTTCGTTTAATTTGACAAAGTCCCAGCCCAGAAGATATTTTTTCTAGATTTTAAATAACCAAACTACAATAAATACATTCACTATGGTATACAATACGTAATTAAAAAATATTTGTATAAAAAAAATAAAATTAAATATCCAAGAAAAAATATAACTAAAATTGCTTAAAGTACCTTCTAGTGTACGTTTAAATGTAAAATATAAAATGTGATATGTAAAATGTAAATGTATTAAATGTAAAATGTAAACTTAATTTTATAAATTATAAAAAAAATAATTCAATAATACTTTTGTATAAATTTTCTAGTATTATGTATACAAAAAGCTGTTGAAAGATTGTAAAAAAAAACATTATGACCAAAAATAGAATCAATAATTGACCAATGTAACATAAATCTATGTCCAGGTAGCCAACGGCAGCAATTAAAAATCAAATTTGTAAAAATAAACAAAATTTATCATAGAATCCGAGACCAACACTTATATATCATTATCAATCACACACAAATGTATCAGCTGTTCAACGCCATGGACAACACCTGAATCTGGGGGCGGAGGAGTTATGTAGGTACACTACATGCCATACACACTGTACAAATTATGTAGAGTTATACTAGATCGATACCCAAAAGAGATTCTATGTTTTATGTATGTACATTGTACACATTTATGTTCATATAATTATCATTAACTAACCCCAGTTCTTAAATTAAGTTGTACATCTTCTCTAATTAAGTTACGAAGATCATAACTAAAATGTATGAATGAAGGGCCCAACCCATAGAACGCGTTGCGTGTGTTGTTGTCGCTTTCAACTGAGTGCAATATTAAATATACAGCTTTTGTTTGATCCAAGACCAAATAGCGATAATTTTGGATAAAAAAACGTAATCTAAAAAACTATAACTCCCGCCACAGTGAATTTTGCACAGTAAATTATTGTCTCCACAGTGAATTGACCATACAGTGAATTGTGCACAGTGAATTAGCCTAGACTCAACTGAAAGCGAAGCTGATCAAAATTGATGTATCGCTTTCAGTACGATTCGTCGGACTTTTTAAAATCAGTCTTATAAACACAAAATCTAGAGATGAAAAATAATAACCATAAAAACTGAGTTTTAAAAAAAAACTAGATTTTTAAAAGAATTATGATTTATTTAAACAGAAGACTAATTCCTTAGAATCTAACTAGTTAAAACGATTGACATTATTGGTTATATGACAGTACTTATATTTAATTATCATTTGAGCTTAAATTTTACATTTGTGCTTCCAGCTTTCGAATTTTCGGTTGTGGCATCATTCCTGTTTCAGATAGGTCAACACTGACCACACTGCCCTCGTCTTCGCTTTCATGTTCCCGCTTTAGTGCCATTAGAAAATCTTCAAACAACTCTGTTGGTTCTTCATTAATATTTGTTCCTTCTTCCTTCTTAATTTCCGAAACACCAGATTCTTTCATATAAGGTTTCAAATCCTCTTCAGAACTAATCGTATCCATTACACTCAATGGCAAGTGGTCGCTTGAAATTCCAACCATACATTTCGAACCAAACATGGCCTCATGTGGTGTGCAATTCAATGCCTTGTGATAACATCCGTTCTTCATGAGCTGAACATAACGAAGACATTTTGACCATTTGGTTACTCGGTTCTTTTCCATCCACATTCCCAGCAATTCCATGACATCAATATTGAGCGAACTAGCATGATACTGTCCGTGAACCATTTTCAACTCGCTCCAACGCTGGCTAAGTTCGTTAATGATGTCTCTCGCAAATCCTCTGCCATTTTCGCTGTCCATTATACTTGGGGCACCAAATATAGTGAATATTTTCAAAACTGCTCCCGCAATCTCTTCGATCCCGCAAGTCTTCAAGGGTCGAAGTTGAACCAATTTTGTTCGATGATCCTCGTAAACGAGCATGTATTTGTAGGAGCCATCTGGGTTGGTTTGCATGTCTATTACATTAACTTGACATCTCAGGAACTTGGCTGCGAAACTGCTGGGCTGAACTTTTTCCTTTTCTAGATTCTGGGGAACCGGTCTCTTCTGTTGACAGATGTGACAAAGCTGCAGAAAAACTCTGACAATTTCTCGCGTAATATTTTTATATTTTAGATTAATTTCCTTTTCCATGCGATTTCGTCCACAGTGACCATGTAGCACATGAGCATCGTAGAGTATTCCGAACATCTCTTCCATATGAACGAAATACTTAATAGCAGGATTGTTTTCTTTAATAGGCACTATAAGCCTTTCAATTCCGTCCAGGGTGATGACGTCATATCTGTGCTGGAGTTGAACTTTTGGTGTATTTTTCGCTTTGGCGTTTTTTAGCTTTGTTATTGTTTCAATGTAGACCTCTTTGGTTAACAATTGGTTTTTTTTTCGTAATAATATTTCCATTACACTTGCATCGAATTTTTGGTTCATTTCCTTGTATATTTCTTCAGTTACATCCATGGTTCTTTATTTAGAAAACTATTTTGATCAGACGACGAACTTCTCAACAAAACTTATAATTTAATGAATGAAACTAAATTACTGAATTTCGACAACAGAACAGAACTGAATGCCAATGCACATCGGGCTGTCTGTTTCTCTTTTATTATTTTGTCTGGTTAGTGGTTACAGGCAAACGAACGTGTATCGAAAAAGAAATGAATAATTTACACAAAGAGAAACTGGTTATGAGGTTGTCGAACCATCTGCTTCTGTCACTATAACAAATACTGCTTGAGCATTATATTGTAGAAACAGAAAGATCTCGTTTAGGTATTTTCTTTGTCTTTTTTTATATTTCAACCCTCATCACTTCATCAGTGTAATTTCTTATATACCTAGTGTTTGTAGATCTTTTAGGGGTTCGTTTTCGTAGTATTATGATAACACAGGGTGTCCTTCTGCATAAGGGGTAATTAGTATACATGGATTAAGTTACTTGCTTAACTACCTGAACAAAAATAAGTGATGGGCTCAGTAGTCAATTACAGAAGTAAGATTATTAGGTATGAAAAAAGATTTATTTATTGTTTTATTTTGTCGTTGAAATTACCAAAAAAAATAATTACTTATGAACAGTGATGTTTATTATCACATCACAATAATTCAAAGTGGATGTTTATATGAAAAATCCTTTTTTGAAAAAAAAAACGTAATGTAAGCGGCTTTTTATAAAAATAGAGAAGTGCAGGGACAACTCCTCTTGTCATAAGTCTAAAATTATTTTTTTGTATGACTTATATATGTCCCACTTTGATGGGACGTAATTTCAAAATTCGATTTTAGACTTATGTCTTTCCAAAGAGGGACATAGTCCAAAATATTTTGTTTTTGAAGTGAGACATAAGTTCAATATTTGCATAGAAACTAAATGTTTTCAATACCAAACTAGCACCTACCCCGACTCGCACCCACCCCAAATCCTATAATGGACCAGGCAAGGTGTTGCAGTGTAGCAGCATGACCCCCTTACCAACCTCAACTGTTAGCCAGATGGTACTGTGGAATACTCGAGACATAAGTCCAAAACTATTTTTTTTTGACTTATTCAAGTCCCATTAAAGTGGGACCTAGTAAAAAAAAAAATCTCATTTATTTGATGAAAATATATTTATTATATAAATATATGTATATAGGTTAACATATTTCTTTTTAATAAATTCCTTTAAAAATATTGCACATTAGTGTTAAATATAATAATTTGCAATGTTTAATTTTATTGCACATTAAGTTTAAATATTTAATTTTATTAGAATTATTAATTTAAATTTAAAAAAGGACATAATACAGTCACAATGGCTTTATGTAATTAAGATATAGGTAGTTTATATGTTTTATCTTTTCAAAATAAATGATTAGCACTCCCATAACCGAGATTTTTCCCAAAGTATAATTAAATGAATTCAATAAAAAAAAAAACACATTAAAACAGAATTTATAATAAGTGTTTTTAAATTAAAAATATTACTTATACCTATGCTTTTGTTTCGCAAGTAAGTTGTTCCATTCGCATTGTACGATTACATTAGTTCAAATCAATTGCTTTTACAAAAATCGATTCAATTGTAATTTGTTTAATTGAAATTAATCAAAATACCTACTTTCTAATGAACTCTCTTTTTTATAATGAGTGTGGCAACAAATCGGTTGCGAAACAAAAACTCTATCGTAAATTAAATCCAATAACATAATATACAAACTACAATACATATAAAACGAAGAAGCATCTCATAAGTAGACCTTCTTGTTCTATGTCCCATGTCAACAAATAGAAAACAAGACCAACGCATATCATGGCAAATACCCAAGAGTATCTTCCAGCGAAGCGCTTGCAGCTCGCATCGATTGATAATGGCCCGTTAAGGAGTTTTCTTTAAACTTATCACTGATGCTGTATGTGCCGTTCGTGCCACTCTTTTCAAACGCACTTAGTTTGTTCAGAAGGTCATCAGCGGAATATGATTTATGCGAGAACGATCCATCTTTAGCACCAACACCTCCACAACCTGATGAAGATATCGATCCCGGTGTTCGCTGCTTGTGCCGATCAGTTGAGCTTGATATGGAGTCGCGATCACGTCGCTTTGATTGCCTTCGACTGGAGTTAGTCACTGATGTCTTATTAGACGAACCTCCGCCACACAAGCTCTTGATGTCAGTGGTCTGGCTAAGTTTCATATCAGCAAAAAGTGCAGCCGCTTCTACGCTTTTCTTGACGCTTAACGCCTCATGTGGCTGCACGGATTTGCCATTGCCGTTGATCGTGAAGAGCTCATAATCCAAGGCAAGTTTTTCGCAAGGTTTAGGTCTCAACTGAGTCGAAGTTGCACTTTGCTTCGATGGTCGTCGTTGTGGGCTTTCAACCTGCCGATGTTGACGTTGGCAATAGCACTTGCTTGCACTTACACAGCTGTCAGTGTCGCACCAGGTTGTGGTGTCTGAATGTCCGGTGTCTTCTTCGCCGTTTGTCGTCTCCACCATTGAGCAATAGCACTTGTCATCGGACTTACAGGATATCAGTGATTGTCGATTTATCGATGGAACCCCTTGTGACGAAGGCTTCATATTGCAATTTTTTGAGTGAGCTCGATGGGCTTTAATAAATGTTCCGCTACTGTTAATTGTGTGAGTGCCTTTTTTTCGAAGTTTCTCGTTCAATTGATTATGATCGGCACCCAGGCTGCAATAGCAACGATCTGCAGACACACACGTGCATGCTTCTGAGTCGTAGCTGCATTCAGAACATGATACATATCTAAAAAATAAAAAAAAATCATGAAAATGATTTGGCGATGTAAAAATTAAATCATTAATTCGTAAGCTTTCGGTGTGAACGCGTAAATAAGTTTTCGTGAACCTATTAGTGTAATACTTCGCTTTCCAAAAGTGTAATGTAGTCAATATTCAACAGTTGTCTTTATTTCATTTTACAAAAATAAAGTACCTACCTACCTAACCCCAAGTTGCTTTTATTGCGCTTTCCTATTGATACATTTTGTGACCTACTAAAACTGAATACATAATTTGCTATTTCCCAGTGTTTGTTAAATAAAACAAATTCCGCTAAATCAAAAACAGTTTAATTTAAAAATTTAATAGAAACAAAAGAGTTTTTTAAATATGCCAAAATGTGTGATAGGTCCATGGATCCACTTTTTCCCGCTTGTATTTATGTTTGGTTTAACGGTAATATTAGCTTTCTTTGTAACCTGCTTATTGCAATTTGCTTTATTTGTGTAGGTATTTGCTTTCATGTAGTAAGTAGTTTTTTGGGGTATTTTTTTTTTTAATTTTTGAAGCAAACGATTCAGTCACAGAAAACAGATGAGAAAAAATGTTCATCATACAGCCCAAAAATTGCAGGAGCGCTAAATTTTTGTCGTCGCACCGAACCAAAAGTCAGAACTTTTGCAAAGTTAAAAGTTAGATTTTTGACCGATGGAGATGCTTGCTTAATGGATCGTATGATAAAAAACAAGGATGGGGTGTTCCAACGCAGCACCAAAAAATATCGCCAAGAAAGCCAGCGAGCTTACTGGCCGAAGAGCGCTTCGAAAGATCGGTTTATTATCGGCAATAAAACAAAAATAAACTGACATTATCAGAAAAAGTTTTGTAAAGAACATAAGAACTGCACTGCTCAAGACTGAAATGAAACAATTTTTGTGGCAGTGGACAAAATAACTCACTGCCAGTCTAAAAAACTAAATAAATCTTATGATTGGGTTACTATCTTTAGTTTAGTTATCGAACAAATAGATAATGCGTTATCCATGGCTAACACCTAGACAAAAAAACTGTGATCTGTCAGTAAACCCGCAAAAGACTGAGCTGGTTTTCTTCACTAACAAAAGAAAAATACCAGCTTTTAGAATTGAAGGAACGCCACTGAATGTCTCTAACCTTGGAGTGATCTTGGACAGAAAACTGAATTGGAGCCTCAACATAAAAGAAAGAGCTAAGAAAGCAATGGTAGCATTTTATGTTTGCAACAGCATATTCGGTAAAACCTGAGGCCTTACCCCTAAAATAATCATGTGGATGTACACAGCGATAGTTAGACTGATTCTGACATATGATGGTAATTTGGTTTGTTGGAATGCTCTTGATATATACCTAGTTTATATGCAGAGTCGAAAGATCGAGTTTTAGTTGAAACGAAATTCCAACGCAGGTATTTCAGCAAACTAGTTTTCGAGAAAAAAATATTTTTATTGCTCTTACAAGTTATGCGCATACTTTTCAACACCAAATATTCAATCGTTAATATGCATTTGATCACATGCTGAAATAATTGTGTATTCAACATTTCAACCCAGGTACTTCATTTAATTTTCGACTCAACACCACTGCTCGAGTGCGATCGAGTTGAATTCCATTTCGTTCCAACTCATCCCCGTTTACAAAAGGTTGAACCTAAGCTCAACCTGGGTTCAAAGACGCATATAAACTAGGTAATAAACGTAGTATGGGGCCTTATTGTTGTGTAAAATGATTTATGCACCTAATTTCATGTCCTATTAAAAGACGAGCAATGTTTGACGTCAGGCGATTAAGCGAAAACCTTTTGTTTGCTTATTGTGCAATATTTGGTGTGACTTAACTTTTTCGTTTTTGCAATGGAACTTTCAGGATTAATTCTGTAAGAGCTTTTTATCTTTTATTTTAAAAAAGAAGTGTCGCTTGATGTTTTTCTGTTTTCATGTTTTTGTTTTTTGTAGGTATTGAAAAACATTAAAAAAAAACATGAATTAAATTGCATGTTATACAATTGTTATTTTCTTTTAGGAACAATAAGACTTACCCATACTGTTTGCGTAAGTTTTTAAAGGAGTTCAGATCAGTAATTAATTGCCATTCGGACTAAATAAAAATAATGCGTTTTATTAAAGATTTAAAAATGTCATATTATGTTCTAATAGCTAATAAATTGATTGTACAAGGTGGCGGAAAATTAATCATCGTATTTTGTTTTTAAATAACTTTTTTACTAGGCGCCGGTTATAGCGATCAGGAAAAACCATCAGGAAAAGTAGAAACAAATGAGAACAGGAATTTTTTCCTGATGTGCGTTTATAGCGATCAGGAAAAATGTGTCAGTCAACAGGCTGTTTTCCTGATAGGGAGTTTTACCATCTTGTCCCTTGATTTTTTCCTGATGTGCGTTTATAGCGATCAGGAAAAATGTGTCAGTGAACAGGCTGTTTTCCTGATTGAAATGCACACGAAAAACTTTTTCTGACAGAAATCTGTCAGTGGAACAAGTGAAAATTGAACTCAAATAATTGGAACGATTTGTTCCATTTTGTTAAAATGTCAATCAGCTGGCACGAACAATTATGTCGAATTCCTTAGATTTTTTCAGATTTGATCGGAAAAGTTGACTTTTTTTCCTTCCTATGGATGTTGAAACAACAAAGTTGCTTTTTTTCTGTGATTGTGTGGTGTATATTTTATAGACGCGATCTAAACAATTCACTTAAGTTCACTTTATTAACATATTGCACTATTAACAACAAGGCTCAAGTCCAATAGAATATTTTAAAATTATTTTATTTGAGAAATCTATATTAAAATAAACCAAAATACACAATTAAATGGCTCGTCTGACAGAAGAAATCAAATCTGTTAAGTATGTGTGCAAATATGTGTGAATCTTGCTATCAAATCGAGATTCAAGAAAAGTTGATCTGAGGGGAAAAAAGCAACTTTTTCTTGTCTATGGATCATGATTTTCGGAAAAAAAGCAACTTTAGTCCGAAAAAAGTCAACTTTTTATTTCAAAGGAATTCGACATTAGTTTTCGTCAGGAAAATAAATACATTTTAAACAATAAATAATTATTCTATAGTAAAAATTATTAGCAAAAAAAATTCTTTGAGTTATTTGTAGTCAATAAGTGTAGTATTTGTGTTTAAAATCGATTTAAAACAACATAAAAGATCCATTCGAACATTTTTCCTGATGCGTTTTCCTGATCGCTATAACCGGCGCCTTATTTGGATATTTAGAATTTTTTCTATTAAGTTTGTGCCCGTTTTATCGCATTTTCATGACTTTCCGCAAGGTTTCCGGTGATAAGTCTTCGCATTGTCGTCGAATATTCTTCTCAAGGGCTGCAATTTTCTGAGGTTTGTTAGCATAAGCCTCCAAATACAAGTAGCCACAAAGAAAGAAGTTTAGGATGGTTAAATCAGGCGATCTTTCTGGCCATGTCAAATTGTCAAAACGGGAGATTGCGTAACTAAGGAAACTCTTCTTTCGCTAGTGATGTGTGTACTTGTGCAGTCTTAATGAGACATGTTTACAAAGCCCCGTTCATCCAATTTCAGCAGTAAGAAGTCGTGTATCATAGCCCACTTGCGTGGCTCATCGTCTGGTTGATGTTTCTTCGTTCTAAGCGACCGACATCGGGAGTCACAGTCGTGATATTCTCGGTAGCAGCCACACCCTGAATGGCCTCATGTGGTTCCAGTCTGTTTGTTCGAGCCAAAAAGCTAATCACCGGAATTAGGAAATGGAAGTCGAAATTCACGCTGCGCCAAAATCACTATAACAAACTTCCGATACGATGATTAATTTTGAGCCACCTTATATTTGCTATTTTTCAAGTAAACAAAATATACGTGTATCTGCAGGTATATCGCAACAAAAAGTACAAGAGGTAGATAAGGAAGGATTATTATAGCTTTGTTACCGACTGGCGAAAGTTTTATTTTGAATTCATGTGACAGTAGAGTAACTGGTGAAAGTGTTATTTTGAGTGATAGCAAAATAACAAGCAAAAAATCGATTAAAATTCTTCGATTGACACAGGTGCAGAGAAAAAGCAGGATATCGTTAACACATCCAACAAATTGTGTGTTTTTCTTAAAAATAAGACAGAAGCAGTTGAGAAATCCTACTGGGGATGTGCTTAAAAAATTCACCTGTTATCTTACCTCTCTTGGTTGTGTGGATCGATTAAATTTATTTTGGTCAAAATAGTTTTTAAAAATTGATCGTAATTTTAAACCTTTATGACAGGCGCTATTAAAAAAAAGCAGCGGGTGTTTATCTGTTTTAAAAGAGAATTCTTAATAAACACTAATCCTATCGATATTTTTGAGAGATTTGCTGCTGCAATTATTGAGGCTTATTGAAATACAAATTCTTTTTCATTACAAAACTTAACGATGATTAATACCTACTTTTTCAAATATAACGATTAGTTATTTCTTGGAACGTGTGCAAAATAAAAACGAAGACTAAAGACTGTGTCAAACAAAACGCGGGCCGACGACGACGTGCGACTCAACGGTCCGGTCAACACAAATACTGGGAAAGTAAAAACGCGGTGAGCAGATTTTGTTTGTAAATTTTTTCAAAGAACACCGAACCGCACTCTGTTTGACAGAGTCTTTAAAGGTAAGATCGCAATACACGAAGAATAGCAATACGCAAGTCGGGTAGTTTTTGCATATCGAACTGTAGTTTCAAAAAGTCAATAAATTCGGAAAGATCATACGAAACTACTAATACTATACACGAACAAATAGGGAACATACTTCGGCATACCGTACCTCAAGTGATCTTACCTAGGTATTTTTTTTTAAGTTCACTTACCCACTTGAGCTGTTTCGGTTAATGCCATTGAATGCATGTTCGTTGCGGGCTACCGAAACATCTGACCCACTTGTTGCTATATGTCTCCGATTTTGTAATATCTGTTGCTGTTGTTGGAGATGTGCAGCAGTGGATTTAGGTAAATTGGCTGATAGGGTTTTAGTCATGAGGGGAGGTGGTGGAGAGACGCACTGTTGTAAATTGTCTTTATTCCGAGGCGGTTTCGGAGGTTTCCCGCGGCATGCGCGAAACTGGCCGAACTGAAAAACCTTTTTGAGGCTTTTGGCACCAAAAAACAAAGTTTTAGGTTTTTTCTGTCAATAAAAATAATAAAAAAAAGCAAACATATTAGTTAAAATATTTGCATCATTAAGATCTTATATTAAAAACCTGTGAATTTGTGCTGTTTCTTCTCTTCAATTTCTTCTTTTTCTGTCTGCGCATTATATTTTTCGAACGCTGATACAATTCATCTTTTGTTAACGTAACAGCAAGTTTGAGAAGAAACTCCTTATATATTGGTTTCAAATCATTAAACGACATCCCGTCCGCATCGATTATGGCATTCAATATATCATCCAATGAATGAAGATTCTCATGCAATCTAAACTCGTTAAAGAGTTCACTGAATCCCAGAGGTGAACTGACATAAGTAAAAGCTGTTCTCATTCACGAATTAAAAAAATATTTGGCAACTCTACTCACCCTCCACCTCCACCAATTTTGCCACCAGAGTGACGGCGAGCAGCACGCGATTTATACCGTGTAAGCCCTCCTGTGTTCAGGAAGCTACCGGATCTAGGTATTGCCACTCGAGTTAGGATGTCGCCGTTTGTGTCGAAACCTCGACTTACAGTGCCTGTGTTTGTTGTCCGATAAATGCTGTCGTTTGTGTGACTCGAATGTTTGGTTCGTCTTTCAATGCCGCAGTTATTTGGTCCGCCCGAATATGATGAGTCGCAGAGATCTGAATGTTCGAAGTGTGATCGATGATTGTTTAGAATAATGTCCTTTTGCGAAACCCGACTACTGATAGTCTCCTTTTGCTGAACGATTATATTCGTTGGAATTGGTGGAGCTCTTCGGGTTTTATGGGACTTTCGCTTGCGTTCTTCGGTCGTGGTTTCAACACTTTCATTGATGACATCTGCTGTGCTGCCGGTAAGGGAGCTTCCTGGCGTACTGCGTTTTTTTCGTCCTGTTCGCGATGGTACAGCTGGACCTCCCCGATGAGAACTCCTAACCGAATTCTTTCGGCCCACCGAAATACTCGTTACTGCTGATCGGGACAAGTAATTTGATCCAGTGAGAGCAGAACTGCTGGCAATACTTATACAACTGACACCATTTTGATTTCTTGGAGTTCGTCTTTTTGTGCTACGATGACTATTAGCGCTTACATGTGCCATTAGACTCTGGTATAATGTGGCAGCAATTACAATTGCATCTTCAGTACTTTTACAAACGAAACCATGGCATTCGAGAACTTTTGGGACTCCCGACGACCGCATTACCACTGCAAAAATTGGTGCATGCAAACTGGAAGCAATTTTGCGTTGTTCGAAAGAGCTATGAAGAAAAAAATTAAGTAAGAAATTTTAAATTCTTACAGTGAGAAAAAAAATTACGATAAAGGCTGGAATAATGTCGATTTATCAATATTTTCCGGATCAGTTATCAGTGGCAGGAATGCTGCACCACCTTCCTTTTCGGAGACCACAAATTTAACTGCTGACCACACAGCAATGTTGTGAAAAGGAGTGATGTTGTAATCATTGTTGTTGTTACTGCCAGACTTTACTCGAAGCCCTGTTGCACATATGTCTAAGTAACCGGAGTTCGATTTCTAGAAACAAATAAGAATGAATGTATTAAAATACAGCTCTGATTCATCTTTAATAAGCCATGAGTCCATGCCCATGATCTAAAATATGCATGAGCCTGCATTCTCAATTCTAATAACCGTGTCTTCTTAAAAATTGTACAAGCATATGGTATGGACCTATCAAATACAAGTTGGTGGGGGAAGGGGGGTGGGGTAACGGGGTCGGACTCTAAAACTAAACCAAAAGTAAAATTTCTGTACACCAAACTAGGTAGGTACGATTAATTATGGCATCAATTTATAAACTTATAACACCATATTGAAAGTCCATTTTTTTGTCTAGCATGCAACATGTGTCTATTTAATAAATGCAATAAAAATATTGTAAGTTATAAAAAAGAAACAATATAAACACAATGAACAAAATAAATATGCAACGAACATGCAATGTAAACGATGTTAAACATGCATATTTAACTTTGAGCGCATCAAAGTTTAAAGCGCTCAAAAAGTGGCAGTCTAAAGTGGTAGTCATGACTTAAAAAAAAACTCATTGTATTGTTTCGAAGTAAATGTATTCCTATTTACACTTTTTGTTTTCGTATTTAAATACTCCTCTTCATATACAATAAAGACTGGAGCAATGGCCAGTATGTATAATCTACAAACTTAATTATATTTGACACGCAGAGTGAAAAATGCTATACCTACTTGAATTTTGCAATTCAAATTTCGTCATTTATATTTTTCTGATTGAATTCTTCGACATAAAAAATTGAGCCATTGAAAGTTGTGCAATCCGAAAATGCATAGCTATATGAAGACACTTCAAACTATAAAAACGAAACTAATAAATTCGAATGTTAATAATAGCAGCATGTTTACTTTGTCTATTGTGCTGTCAGGGTCGCATCAAACTGTGTGGAGCTTGTGAACATTTTAAGGGCTCTATATTCGTTTCGGTTATTTAAATTTTTTCAGGAAATATTAACGGAACCCAAATTATCGGAAACATGCAAGAACGTTTTATAAAATTTCGAAAAACTGCAAACATTATGGAAGTATTTGGATTTTCCAAACAACAATCTCTACCTTGGCAGGCATTATAAAGGGTTTTCCAATAAGATATTTTTATATTCAAAGAAAAATGGCATTTTTTAAGATAAATAATCGGATGTTTATTTCATTATAAAGAAGAAGGTATGCCGTTAATAATGGAACACAACATCAGCCAAATAGCCGCCACGACCACACTTACAGGACCATATCCTTTTCATGAAATTTTCCATAACCAAATCGCAAAGTGGCTGCCCTATGTCCTCGATAGCCTCACGAATTCCATCTTTGAGGTCTTGAATCGACGCTGGGCTGTTGGCGTAGACCTTATCTTTCACGTGGCCTCAAAGGAAGAAGTCGCAAGGTGTTAAATCACAAGATCTCGGTGGCCAATTGTGATCATCTCTTCGAGAGATAACACGGTCCGGAAACTTTTCCCGTAAAAGATCAATGGTTTCATTGCTTGCCAAATTTTCACCATTTCTATAGTGAATTTTAATAATTTCAATGCGTTGTTTAAGCGTGTATCGTTCCTTTTTTATTAATGGCGTAAGGTCTACTTGTCAAATGTCAAAAAATGACAGCTTCAAAAGTGACAGCTACCGATATAGCCGGCTATTCAAAATAACACCTCTTATTGGAAAACCCTTTATAACTATATGGAAACACGAGAATACAAGATATTTTTTTATGGATTAGAAAAAAAAAGTAAGAACGGAATCGGTATCATCCTTGCGGAAAATTTACTTGGCAGCATCTTGCCTATTTCGAAGTATAGTTTCCGTTTATTTTCATAACGGATGGTGATGAAAAGAAAGGAGTGGAATATTGTCAGTGTTTATACTCCCCCAATTGGGTGTCAGCAATTGTATGAGAAAAATTAGTTTTCTCTGTTCTAAGTCAGTTTTGGTTTCATATAAATTTAATATTTTATTTAAGTTAAATCTTTTGTGTCTTCTTCAGAAATTATTAAAAATGAGAAGGTCCTTCGTTCACTTGAGCAGCAACTTACAAGCAAATTCAATATAAAAAAATACACGCATACATACAACGTCTTTAAACAATTTTGTGTATTGGAATTGGATTCGCTTGTGTTGCGTTACGTTGCTCAAGTAGACGAAGGGCCTGTTTTTTTTTAATTACAAAAAAGTAGAATAAACGTATGTCTTTATTTTAATATTATTCAGAGTAAATATATCCCTTAATCTTTCTGCAAAGTTTAAATGGTTTAGTTTGAAAAAGAAAAGGTTGAGTCAACTACTGCTATGGCTGGAAAAAAATATGCGCTCTTTGTCTATGCGAAAAAGACCGGAAGGCAAAACCGAAATCTTCTCTGTGGTAAACATTAACCGCTCTGTGTTCCAAATGTGCCTAAACTCAAAACTTTAATACTTTTTTTAATATTATTAGGTACTTTCGTATGATAAGTATATAATAATAATTTGTATTAAATTGGTTTTTAACTTTAATAAGTAGGGCCTATATTTAGTTGAGGTCTGCAAGACCCCATGTTTCTTCTGGGATCGGTATAAGATTTAAGGGTTAAATAATGCAAATGCCTTCTTAAACGATATTGTATTCAAAACAAAATAGATTTTTACAATGCTTAGCACAAAAGCAAAAAAATAAAATTACAATTACAAAACGTTTACAAAATTCCATCGTAAGCTAGGCCCTTCCATACATTAGGCCCATAAGCAGTCGCTTGCATACCTTTTCAATAATCTACACCTGTATTTGATCTTTCTAAATAAGTGAAGCCAGTTTGTCAACCTTGTTATGAGATTGATTGAAAATTTCATTAAATTGCATATTTTTATAGCAAAGTTCAAATCCAGTTTTAAAAGATACTTTTGTATTTAAAACTATATTGTGATAACTGTTCATTTCTTTTCACTTTATAATATTTACTTCTGTTTTAAAGTAACTCAGCTATTAACCGGATTCCATGAATCATCGTGTAAGATGAATACCTGTTAGTGAAACAAAAAACGAGAATAGCAGACAATTAAAATTATATCAATTGGTGCAAATAGGCAATACAGGCGACTTCACAACATGGGGCACTCAACTGGTTGTACCTAAATAGCGCTGTGATACGAGAAAAGGTGTAACCCAGAGTTTAAGCTATTTTTGAATCCGCAAAATTCAAGACTTTATGATGCAGAATATTGCTAGATTTGGGGGTATTTATACATCAGATAAGCACTCAATCTTTGTGGTACAAAAAAAAATTGTATAAGGATTAAAAGAAATAACAAACCAAACATTTTCGCAGAAAATTTTAGAAAATCATAGACGCAGATATACTCATAAATTGGCCTAACTCATTGCGTTTTCGATCATGATCAGCATTGGTGGTATGAATTTACAACTATTTCTTTTGAATATATAGAACACGTATGAAAATTGGAGATCGAATGCAAGTAACCCAGATATTTTATTTTTTTTCATATGACCAGATCTGCGAAGACTTTCTCAGATCTGGAACTTAGATTTTTAGAAATCAAAAACCAAAAAAAAAAAATTCCTAACAAAAGTTTGATAACTTTTTAATAAATAAAAACTGTATTACCCTTTCGAAAGATCAGACTAAAGCAAAATAACTTACCTGGCCCTTACCAATCAATAACGAGGCGTTTATATAAACACCAAGTTCTAGAGACGAGCTAAATTGTTTGCTTAGGGGAAAGTGGTCGAATGACGGCCACAAGGGGAAAGTATGAAAATTCACTTTAAATTTTGTTTTATTTTATATATTTATAACATAAAATAAAAATTACTGATTTCTTAAGGTTTCTCAAAAGGAATGAATCTCCTATCACGTATGATTTCGGAAAAAAAGAAGTTTAAAAAAGCACCCAACTTGTCAAGTGATTTACTTGACAAAAAAAATTTAAAATTATCCCAATTTACTCTAAAACGGCTGAACCGACTTTGATGAAATTCTCAGGCGATTTTCAGAGTTTCTCAGCGGTTGGTCCTACAAAGTTTTGTAGATATTTGATGAAGAAAAAATATATATATGGCCTAATAATGCCAGTAAAAAATAAAAAATTTAATGACGGTCACCTGACCGCGATTACAAGATTTCATGAGCATTCATAAAAATAGTTCGAAGTTGTTTTTGTGAAAAAAATCACGTATACATACATATACATACATATAAACGAATGTACAGAGCATCTTAAAAAAATCATTAAACATTTATAAATGCAATACATAGATTTTTGCTGGCCTGAAAATTATATCACAGGCACTGAATTTCGTAATTTTTGTTTTTACTTGAAAATCTGACAGATTTTTGACCTTACTTGACAAACGTCAAAGTTGTTCATTCCTTCTTCTCCAATAATTCTGTTAAAAATAATAACTGATTTCGCTTTAGTTACGACAAAACTACACACCGTCATTGCCAGCTGGCCGTCATTAGCATACCTTCCCCAATAAGAATAACCGAGTTTAACACGTCTTTTACTAACCGCGCGCCGCACCGCCGCTCTTTTGCCAAATCTATCAAGCATTCATTGTCAAAATTCGCCGCTATATTTTCATAATATCGTATAGTCTCTTCTTTCACTTCAAGACTTTATAGGAGTATTTTTTTATGGATTTCGGTAGTCCTTCAAAATCTATAGATTTGCTATAAAATTTAAAGCGACGTCCGATAGCGTTAAGCTAATTATTAATTATTTACAGTCCACTTAAATATTTAAGTCACGTGTACAATTGATTATTGCTATGGCCCATTATGCTCTTTATTTTGTTCGTGTTTTGTTCTAAATTAAGTCAAAATCCTACTGTATTCCCAAAGAATTTCATAGTTGTCAAGTTTATCACCAGACTTCTTAAGGCTATGCGTACAGTAGTGCAAGAAAGCAATGTGTGTTCTTATAAAAATAGATTTGTTCCACATCGACGAAAATCAACTAATTTTGACGAATATTGGTCAAATCCTGTACCAGAGGAATCAAATTTCGTAGTTTTTCACAAAAGAGGGAATTTTTGACAGAGTAAAAATGTTCCCATGCAGCGAATTTCAGTTCAAGATATTTCTCTGGGCAGAAATATTAGCAGAGTTCTGTCAAAAGTGACTGTCATTTTCAAGCAAAAAATCTAATTTTCAAAGTTTTTCTTGATTTTTTTGGGTGTTTTCATTTCAAATTAAAACGAACATATTATGTGTTTTTGAAGTTTACAGAATTGTTTAACTTTGTAGTTTCACTTTTCTCTGGGAGATTTCCATTCCCACTTGTTAAACAGCTGCAAGCTGCAAGCTTTTTCGAAGTCTCTCTAATCCTTATCGCAAGCAAACTCTTTTGATCATTTTTTCAAGCGATTCTGTGCGAGATATTCTCCTTTTTTGAGTTTTTAATCTGATTTATATACTGGCTGACGGCCATTATGGCCATGCCGTAAAAGATTTAAGTTAATTATAAGCAAATTGTAAACTTTTCTCTGAAATTTAAATAAATCTAATCTAATATAATCTAATCTTAATTTATATACCTAGTAATAAAATGTTTTGTCTTATGATTCTCATTTTTATAGGCACGTTAAAATAAAGTTCGTACCAGAATAAGTCTTTTGATACCAAAATATGTTAGACATTCTTGAATGAGAAACAATTGTTCTTCTAGATTTTCACCAGTGACTAAACAAAATTATATTTAGGCGCCTCCCAGATGATGACTGGACAATGGACATACCCTAAGCGAAGCAACGAAGTTGCTTAAGCGGGACTGACTACAGAAGGGAAGTTAAAATCTCTTGAACCTGGCGAACCGGAGCGGGCCACCCATCAGCTACTGTAGGACAAAATGACTGCTGACACAGGCACCTGTCCACACGACTGGACTTCTGGACAATGGACATACCTTAAGCGGAGCATGGTGTTTTACAATAAATATAGAAAAAATATATCAGAATATGGCATGTGAGAAAAAGTACGTATTTCCTTGCAAAAAATAAATATACGTATAGGTTTCTATCCACCTTTTTTATATGAAAATCTATTAACCGATTTTCTAAAAAAAAATTAAGTACTTAGTACTTCGGGATTTCGTACCCAACCCATGACAGAAGGCATTACAACTTAAAAGCCTCCTGAAGCTGAAGAACCAGTGATTGGCAAGAGTTCGTTTGATCTTTGGTCTGATGTCATTCTTCGACGTTTTGTCAGGTTCATATTGATGATGAAAATCCTTTCGCGTTGATAGCATCATATTTCATATATTTCATTGGGTTGGGGTCATAATTCTGCCGGGATCAACATTCTTTTGTCAAAATTCTGCTTACAAAATCCTGATTTGCAAAATTTTGCTTTTTAAAGTTCTGCTTTTCAAAATTTTGCCTTTCAACATTCTGCTTTTCTAAAAATTTTAAGGTTTGGAAAATATTAAAAGAATTAAATAAAAAACAAAAAGCAGAGTTTTTAGCCAAAATCTTGAGAAGCGGAATTTTAAAAGCAGAATTTTCTCAACCAGAATAAAATAAAGCAAAATTTTGAAAAGCTGAATTTTCAAAAAAAAAAAAAGCTGAATTTTAAAAGGCTGAATTTTGAAGCAAGTGTTTGCAACTTTAAAATTAATAAGGAGGTCCTATAGTAAGTAGATATTAATTGTTTTCTTATATACAGCTGTTTGAGTTCGACGGTAAATTGTAAGTCCTCTCCAGTCCTGTTCGCAAAATTGGTTGGCCCAAAAAAAAAAAAACAAAAGGAAACACGGAGGACTACCAAAATAAGTTAATTTCTTAATGTATTGTTCTGCTGTAAAATAAATTTCACAAAGACACTTTTTTAACAATACCTACCTACAAGCTTTGAGCAATTACTCAATGCTTTTACTTCGTTTATTTCATATTTTGTCAAAATATTGTTTTTCATTTGTTTAATTTGTTTTGAAAAACACATACTTAGTTTAAATCAAACTTAATTGAGTCTTTCCTCAAGAGACCTTCAGCCGACTTTCGACATTATACAAACTTTACTTCCGGTATCAGCCAATTGAGATTGAGTTTGCATTTAATCTAATGTTCCATGAAGACTTGATAGTCGTCAATGGATTTTATTTTTTTTTTTACTTATGTCATTAAAACTTTTTTAAAGAAACCGCAACGTTCCTAATCTTCAAGAAATATAAATAATTTTCTCACCACTAAACGATG
Organism: Baccha elongata; assembly: GCA_951217065.1. Taxonomy (NCBI): domain Eukaryota; kingdom Metazoa; phylum Arthropoda; class Insecta; order Diptera; family Syrphidae; genus Baccha; species Baccha elongata. The sequence continues at coordinate 53,997,296 of OX578272.1, read as the reverse complement.
AATATACCGATTCAAACAAAGCTTCAAATAGATTAAACTCACTGTATTGAATTAACGGGAAAATACTTAACTAAGTATAGGTAAGCAGAAGACAGAGAAATTTCTTTTATTGAATAATATCTCACTGTCGCAGATTGAATTAATTAATAATTATATCGGCATTGTCTCTATGAATCTTTGCAAAAATTCTAATAATAAGTTGGCAAATATTTCTGGAACTCTTTTTCTTCGAAAAAAAAACTTACATCTTTAGCAATCGATCGTAAATACAAATCTCTGAGAGGTTCTTGCAATCCCTGCAAACTCGTCACTTTATCTTTGAGTGGCAGCGATCCAAGGCAGGTAACAGCGAAACTACATGTTGCGTCTTTGGCCACATCGGTGAACATACGCTCAATTTGAGCCTGAACACTATTACTAATTCTTCGGACATCCTTCTTCATGGTATCCGTAATAGCTGCCTTCGTTTCACTGGGCTCTTCTAGTAAAATTGATCTTGCACTCTCGCCAGCGGTGCTGGCCAACTCACTGCGACCATACATGATTATGGAACGTGTACGATGCGAACCGCGAGGATCATCCAAGCGGTTGCTCCGAATTGATCTAATAAAAAAGAAAAAAAGATAGATTTTTTTTTTAATATAAAAATGTTCTACAAAAAATAGACATACATTAGTGAAAGCAAAAAGATACAAAACAACAAACAAAAACATAAAGATGTAATCTAACAAGAATATAGTTGAGAGAAGTACATTATTGGTAATGGGTGCCATTAGGCATGCTTGTGATTTTTTTGTTTACTTTTGCTTATAGGAAATATTTTACAGATATGGATAACAAGAACATTTTATATTCAGTAAATTGTTGTTGCTGACAATAATTTTCAAATTAGACCACTGAAGAATGTTTAGATTAGACAACGATCTAAATTGTTTGTAAAATGGATTTGTTTTTTTTTCCATTCAATCCTCAACAAAAATTTATTGTGACAAATTTTAAATATGAAATCTCACTAACCCGCTTCTTTAAGATTTACCAAACTGAAACAAAAGAGTTAGACAAAAACCTCATTATTTGTACAAACGAAAAATAAAAATAAAAATTCATTTATAACATTCTTAAGGACCAAACCCATAGAACGCGTTGCGTGCGTTGAGTTGTCGGTTTCAACTGAGTGCAAACATAAGTACACAGGTTCTTATGAGAAACCACTCAAAGGCAAAACGCTGTCTATGGGTCGCTTCTCATAAGATCATGTGCATTTAACATTTCGCTCAGTTGAAAGCGACAAAGCACCGCGTTCTATGGGTTTGGCCCTTTAGGCAGTAATTTTCTAGTAGTCTCAAATGTCATTTGTCTGAGCTTATTGCAATTTTTGCATAAAAAAAATAACGGGTACCTCCCGTATAACGGTTTTAGTTTTTCCCAATTTTCTCAAGAACGGATTTAACGATTATGACGAAACTTTGTAAAAGTTATACATTCAGGGCTGCTAACATTACATCATTTCAGGTTTTTGGCTCAAAAATCCAAATATAAATAGATAACGGTTGAACCGATTTCAATTAATTTTGGTATGGCATTTCAGCTGGACATTTTACACAAGATGGAATTTTATGTTTTTTGCTAAAAAATCGTTTACCTAATTATAGTTATAGTTACCACACAACTTGATATTACGTTCGGGCCATTTCTTGAAAGTTTTCTCCTTTTACCTCGCCTTTTACTAAAATTTAAAACAATATTTTTTTTGCTGTCCCAGAGTCTCCTACAAAAGCATGTAAGTGCGACCCAATCGTGCATTTTATTTGTTTGCAATTAGACTTCATCCATTTCATTGGGTGGTGAATCTTATTTGATTAAAAAATTAGATTTTGGGGATTGTTTTAAAAATTTGTGCGACAATTTTTTTAGTTGCATTACGACATTTATTTGTGACAAAAAAGCGACAATTTCCAATTACTTTTGATTCTTTTTATTTGGTGGTAGAGTGTTAACTTTTCTCAAGTTAAAAATTCGAATTCTCTAACAGTGGTTAAAAAAAAAAATGGAGTGACAAATTGTATAGTTGCACGACAAATTCACGACAGTTAGTCAAATAGTTAAACTTTTGAAACCTTAAAGTGATTGTGCTAGCTTGACGGACATCAGTTTTTTAGAGCGAGATTATCACAGGATTAGTCTTACTTCGAGTCAACTTTTACGGAGTTTGAGATCTCGAAGTAACTCAGAATTAACTCACCCACACTCAGTTATTCCCAGTCTCAAACTCTCCGAAAAACAAGTTTTCATCAGAGTTAACTCAAAGTTAATAAATTTGACCCTATGTAAGATTGAAATGATGATTAAATACATGTTGCGTGGCAGGACCGTTTAAAGTTACTAATTGAAGTGCCATGCCAAGTTTGAATGAAATCGGTTTACCCGATTTAATTCAAACTCTTTAACATGCTTTTGGAAAGCATATTAGGTAGTACTGTAGTAGAACTTAGTTATCATAGAGTAGTTTTTATTACGAATAAAAATATTGAAATTTTTAGCAAAATTATATATAATGATGTGTGAATAAAATTTAGTTGTACGTTGTGTCAAATTTGAAGTTTTTTCAATTTTGTAAGGACCAATGTAGAAAAATGTATGTATTTTTGATGGCTCTGGGGGGGGGGGCAATTGCCCTTTTGCTCCCCCCGTAGTTACGCCACTGGGTTTAAGTGCACATTTAAAAAGTAATATAAGTTGACAGCTTAAGAACTCCGTATTGCTCAACTGTCCCCTACTTATAGACGAAGTTTGAAGAACATCCGTCAAACCGTTTGGGCTGTAGTAGCTCGATTAACAGACATTCGCTATGCGCGCATATCCGTACATCCGAACGTCCAGACATTCGCACACCCGCACAGACGGACATCATGACGAAAGCAACTTTTGTGGTTTTCTCTATCACCGTAATGTCAGGATTGATTGAAACCTCGATTTTTTTACACGAAACCAGCCTTGTTGAGCAAGTCCAAATCTGAAGACGATAAAATTCTTAAAAAGCAAAAAAAATTGAGCTAATTCGGATTCAAATCAGGAATATTTATTCCCTATATTATAAACTAATCCGAAGTCAGTTCATGGACTAGTTTCTTGATGTAGGAATAATTTGAACCCACAAAGTTGTGGTGAGTTTTTTATGCACTTAGATGTCAAAAAATGATCGATATTGCTTAACTCTGTCATCTTTTTTTTTATAGAAAGAATTCGTCACTTTGTACACTTGTTGATTGTATTATAATATAAAGGGCACGACTGGGGCGCATAAACTTGCTCTAGGGCTCAACAAAAAAGGCACAACTGGGTCGCACGTTCTTCTCTTGGATGGTGTCGTATTTCAATTTTTGTATATATCAAATAATTTTTTAAGTTCTTTCAATTAATTTAAAATACAAGAATCAAAAAATTAATAACTCTGAAAATTTATTTAAAACAAAAAAGTACCTATGGCAATTTCAGCAAATTAATAATTTGCGTTCAAAAACTAACTTAAAAAAAAAAATCATTGGTTTTCAAAATATTAAATTTTCAAAAAAAAAAAAAAAAAAAATTGTTAATTAATATATTTTTATTAGAAAAGTTATGAAAAAATTATATCAAGTGTCTGGCATTTAGACCGTGTAAGAAATAAAATCTGGTTAAAGTCCGCTGAGCCGTTAACAGGAAAAAATTAAAATAAAAAAAAAACATTATTTGGCCGCGGTTAAAACAGTTTCTTAGAAATAATTATTTATTTGTATAAAAAGGCATTTTACGTTTCGTATCACTCATGGTAGGTCTTATCAAAATCGTTAGAGCGCAGTTTTCGAGAAAAACAAGCTTTTATTATTACCGTTATTTTTAGGCTTAGAATAAAAATTCCAAAAACCCATCCGACGCCAACCCTATTTACACTATAGACACCAAGTTTAAATGATATTGGTCCAAATGTTTAAATTTCAGATGACCGACTGACAGACCCACTTTTTTCGACTTCGCTATCATCGTAATGTCATGTTGGATTGTTACACCAAACAATTTTTTTTCTCGAATATAAAACTTGCCTTTTAGTATCTATAATCGCAAAAAAAGAATTGAAAAAACTTATTATTAAAAGCGTTTACTCTATAATTTTTAAAGTCTCAACCCGAAGTTAAAATAAAATAAACAAAAAAAAAATTATTTAAACAAAATTTGATATGCATGTTTTGAGACTTAAATTTGTTACATCTTAAGACTCACTTTTATTAAAGTCTGTTCACAGGTCCTCAAAATATTGAATTAACAAAAAAAAACTTTCGTTTGGCTTCCAAAATATATGCTTTTTATTTCATCAAACAACACAAAGCAGGTTGAGTTTATTGAAATTTAAAATTTTATTCATTAATCGTCAATAATTCAAATACGGTTTCTACTTCTTCTGCAAGGTTGACCTTGCCTGATTTGAAAATGCATTCTCATACGCTTAATGAAGTTAAATAATTCAGAATAAATTAAAAAAAAAATATTGAAGAAAGTAACTTGAGTGGACATTCTCTTGGGAAGAGATTAAATACCTTCTAAACTGAATTCACATCTAAACGCATTTTGTTGTAAAAGATATTTTTTTATATTTTCGTTAACTTCTAAGAGAAAACAAAATAACAAAAAAATGAGATATGAAAATTAATTTTAAAGATTATAGTTCGTAAAGAACTTTACAGGTTCTTGGTGATTTTGATTTCGATTTTTGTTCTTTAAACTTTCACTTAAATAAAAGAAAAGCCGAAATGCATCAGAACGGGTTATTTTCTTGTAACTGGGATTGAAAATTATATTTGCATAAATTAGGTTCTTCTTCACTTTTGTTTTGATTTACTTTCATTGAATTTCAATGTTATGATGAATCTAAATTGTCTTGTTTTAAAAACTGAATTGGATGAGAACAATTCTTAGAAAGTGCAGGTTTTAAGAAGAATATCAAGGGGAGCACTTTGATAGAACATTTTGTCCAGCCGGAAAGAAGGTATACAGCAATAGGCTTATAACTATCCAGTTTTCAGAAAAAGAGTATTTTAAAGCAGTTTGCTGTTCGACAAGCAGATAGCTCGTTTTGCTTCAGATGAAGATTCTTTGTTGATTACATCTTCTCCACTCGGAATAAGGCAATATGCATTGATTTGAAAGACAAAATGAAAGGTTAAGTTAAGACTATTTGACAACAATTAATGCATCAATTCCTAAAATGAAAAGGTATATACTGACTTGAATTTTGTTATCTCAATTTAACTGGTTTGTGGAGTAACATATTTTACTTGAAATTGAAATTGAACCCCTTGAGGATATTAGCATGACAAAATCTATTACATCCCTACAAAATATATTTAACATTATAAACTGCCTTATCAATAAAAAATAAACTGTTGTCTTAAATCTTGTTTCCAAGTCAACTATAATCGATGAATTAAGAATTTCTCACATTTAGGCAATTATGTATTGTTCCAGTTGGTTATAGAACTTTTGTAATCCATGGATTAGTTTTCTCTAAAATTAAAAAATTAAAATTGTAGTATATTTTTTGTTAATAAGGCAGTAAACAAACAGGATTTCGTGTGTTATTAAATAATAACTAATAGAAAACAAATATGTCTCGCTGCCTTTAATCCACAATAAGTCTATAGCTAATGGAAATAATCTGTTGTCCGAATAGAATCGTAATAGTTCTTGCTTCTCAATCATGCAACGTATATTTTTAGAAGATTTCTCATTTTAAACCGCCTATATTCACACTATAGAAGCTTCGTATATATTCTTCAAAGTATACATGTACAAATTCTTTCTCCATCGAATCACATCACTTGGAATTCTGCAAATTTCATCGGTATCTCAATTCATCCGAAACTATCGGTACATCTTTTCTTGAAGCTAGCAAAAAAATGAAACATTCCAAAAGTGGTATATAGCTATAATACAATATAATACAAAATCTTGCTGACTAACTAAAGATTTCATGCTGTAACACTTTTGATCAACTTAACTCAGTCGAACTCTTCTCTTTAAACCTGTAATCATCGCACCGCACAAAAGTACAATCGATGTCTTTTTTATAAACAAGAACATTAAAAAAATTAACAATACCTACAATCACAACTATTACAGGTTACAGCCTTACAGTTATTATGATGCCGAAGCAATATTCTTAATCTGTCCATTATTCTTGGCGATTGTGGGTTGCAACATTGTATACCATTATGATATCCTCTTTTAAACAACCAAATGGAACTATTTTCCTTACCTGATGCAAAACCATGTTATTTGCGGTATCTTCAATCTTTAACTACCTACAAGGAAGTGTGCCAATATAATATATAGAACGCCATACAATTTACGGCATTATCATCGCCCCAACTAATCGACAAACGACAGCAAACTTGCATTTCCTGATGCACAAACAAGTTGCCCACATCACTTCAAAATGCAGACCACATCTAACGTTTTAAAATATATCTACAAAATACAAACATGGATGTCAATTAGAATAAGATTTCCCCTGCGCAATCTTCGATTTTTATTAAGAAATATATTTTGCAGTTATTCGTATTTGTTTAGGTATGTAAATTAACAGAAATAATGCGTGATCTAACATCAGCTTCCAAAAAAAAGAAGAATCTTATATTTTTAGATGAAAATATTTTTAATGACCGAATAAACATTAAATCAGCAATCTTCCTCGATTGAAGAAGTTTCACAACTTTCGTGTCCAATTTGAAATTAATCCCTTACCAGCCACAACGCAACGCTAGCTTCTCATTTATTTGCATCTATTGAATTGATAAAAAAGATACAATATCTATACTGAAGATATTCTCCGAAGTAGGTATACAAAAATAAAAACCTGCTTAGCTAATGCTGGAGCTGAGAGAATGTTCTTTTTTTACCAAATGTTTTTTTTTTTTATATTTCAGTTTTGGTCTTTTGGAGGAAAATGTGTGTCATATGGAAATAAGGTAGTTCAAGAGAACGGGTTTTATTTAGTAGGCTAGTAAATTGCATGAGTTATTGGTTTTGCAGGCAAATTATGAAAACAAAAATGATATAACGGTATCGGAAATATGCCTTTGAAATTGAAGGGCAGTGAGTCAGATCATCAACAAAAAAACACGCATAAATGAAAATATTAAATGAGCAATGACACTTAATATCAGACTGATAAAATGATTTATGATATAAAATGGTTATACCTTTGGCATCTATTTAGCTCCAAAATCACACTTATTTTGGGGCTAAATAGATGTCATTTTTGATTTATTACTGATGTATCTTTGATTGACGAATCTATTCAGATTCAATTAATATTAATGATTACCTTTATTGTGTCTATAATTTAGACTTTTTCATAATATTTGAATCTAATTCGATTCATAAAAACTAAAAACTACACAATAAACTATGTATAAAGGTTGTCCAGTAAACATTAGGTAATCCTGAAACGGCGAATACGGTTCTATGACTGCTCTGAAACTGAATTAAAAATGTGAATTTCTTGGTTCAGTGTATTTCTTTTTTACTTGCGATTATACGTACTATAAGGCAAGTTTTGTATTCGTAAAAAAAAAAAGTTTCGAGATAACAATCAAACATGACATTACGATGATAGAGAACACGAAAAAAGTAGGTCCGACAATTCTGTCTGTTTGTCCGTCTGTCAGTCTGGATGTATCGACACCTACAGCCTAAACGGTTGGGCTGATTTTCTTCAAATTTGGTACTCTGTATGTTTAGAGTAATATGCCCAGGCGTGTTTTTGATTTGTGTCCTAGGTCTGAAAATAACGGTACCTGCCATATAAACGTAACAGATAATTAATTTTTTCTCGAAAAAAATACGATCGATTTTGATAAAATTTAACATGACTGATTTTTTGAAAACGGTGATGTTTTTCAACAAAAAAATTTTTTACAACTAGATTTTTAATGGAACTTGCCATACAAGCGTTTTAGTCAGTTCCATTTTTCACGTAAAAATTATGATCGATTTTTATAAAATTTCGTACAATGGATTTGTCATTTCAGAATAAGTTTACATATTAGCGGCACCTGGCCGTTAACATGTTAGTAAGTAATTAGTGTGACTGATTTTTTTTGCAATACTGAAGTTTTTCTTTTAAAATTTATTTTCAAAATCACCTTATTAAGGGTACCTGTCATATAAACGCTACAGAAAATCCAATTTTTCTCAAAAAAAAAAAAAAAAATACGATCGATTTTGATAAAATTTTGTGTGACTGATTTTATGTTTATAACGAAGTTTTTCGTTAGAAATTTTCTTCAAAATCACCTTATTAACGGTACCTGCCATATAAATTCTATAGAAAATCCGACTTTTCTCGAAAAAATACGATCGATTTTGATAAGATTTTGTGTGACTGATTTTTTGCTAATAAGGAAGTTTTTCGTTAGAAACTTTTTTTTCCGAATCACCCTATTAACGGTACCTGCCATAAAATCGCTAAAGAAACTATTTTTTCTTCCGATTATTTATTATAGTTTTTTGCTTAGTATCCTAAGCCAAAGGTTAGTAATCTTACACAAAATCAAGTTTGTCCGACCCTCGTGCCTTTTATAACTTTACGTTTTTGAATATCAAGAATACAAATGGATTTTCTACACTATTGGTGCCAAAATATAATAGGTAGAACATATTTATAGCTCTTCTACTTTTTTTAACAAAACAAAATTAAATTTGTTTTCAATTCCAAAATATGAAAAATGGGGAACTGCACAATTTTTTACCTTTCTCCGGGTTTTCATCAGTAATTTTTGTTTCGTTCGTTCAGGTTTATTTTTTAGAAGGTTAAATTTCCTACAACATTGATTTATTTAAGCATGTTTGTAATTTGTGTAGTTTTTGAGTTCTACAAAACAGTTTTTATTAATTTTACCATAGGACTTAGGGAAACAAAATTATTAAAGAAAGTTGAACACTTTAAAGTTTCTTCTCTCCTGTCGCACAGGGTGCAATATTTTCCCAAATATTTTCAAATTTTTTTTTTTTGTAGAGCGTTAAATTTCTTTTTCAAACATGTTTTTATGTCAATTCGTCACCTAGATATGGTGCGGCACTTCGAAAAAGGTAGTTTTTGAACTGTTTAGTGAAAGTTTTTGCCGTAGAATGTAAAAAAAAGTCACTATCGGGTCGCACAAACTTGCTCTTGTGGCAAGAGTTTAACAGAAAAAGATTTCAAAAAAATCTAATTAAATTAAAAATATAAAAAATTAATTTTAAACAAATCAGAGTTTTCCCAAAAAACCGTGAAAGGCAGGCCATACATTTTTAGATATTGTGATATATTTAACAAGTTTTTTTTTCTTTTTACCAAAATTGTACCTACATCCAATTTAAAAAAAATTGGCATAAAACAACCTTTTTGAAATACATATTAATTGTAAGAAAACATTTGAGTATGACAATTTTAGGAAACTGACAATTTTTATGTGTAAACTAACTTTTTTTTTTAATCCATCTACTGGTTTTCAAAATATTGAAATTACAAGAAAATAAAAGGCATGAGGCAGTCACACAAACTTCTTCTTGTAACTATTGCAGTGAGTTATAGGGCTTAACAACTAAAAGGCACAACTCTGGGTCGAGGGATACCGACTACTTTTGAATGTTGTAGTTTTTAATTTTTTTTATATAAAATATTTTTTTTAAATTATTTCTATAAATTTAAAATGCAATAGTAAAAGAAAACTAATAAATAAAAAATTAATAACTTTGAAAAATAATTTATAACAAAATAACAACACAGAGTTTTCCGAAAAAATCGTTTCATGCCAGTAATTTTTAAATATTACAAATGGATTAATTGTCGTGAATTTGTCGTGCAACAAAACAAATTTGTCTCGCAATTTTTTGTGCATATAACCTAAAAAAAAAAAAAAGAATTTACCCAAAAGGCTTACCCAGAAAAAGATCAAATCTAATCGAAATTACAAAATTATAAAGCAATTAATTTTAGTTCTTTTGTCGTGCATTTTTATTTATTTAGCTATTTATTTATTCATCCATCAGATATAAATTATTTTACAGACTACCGATATAACATTGATTGTAAGAATATATGTAGAAACATAAAGTACATTTAATAATAATTTAGAAAATATAATAGCAATTTATTTTTTTAAAGAAGACCTACTATAATGGAAATAAAAGTCTATAACATATATAAGGTGAGTTTCCCTTACGCAGCGAGTTAGAGGTTCATTTAATGCACCGTTCATCCTATGTTCATCTTCTCGAAATAGGAAACGTTCTCTAAGTTGACGAGATGGTGCATAAGTGGACAATTAATATGATGAGACAAAATATCACTTGTAAACATCACTGAAAAAACTTTATGACGATTTTCGAGTGACTGAATACCAATAAGTTGGCATCTTGTTGAATAAGAGGGCAGTTCAATGTTTCATCCCAATTTCCAGACTACAAATCGTGTAAATTTTTTTTGAATTATTTCAATTCTATTGGAATGAATGTTGTAATAAGGATTCCATATAACGCAACCGTATTCCAATATATGTAAATCTGACATAGGCGTTATAAAGCGATTTAAGAGTATAGGGATCAGTGAAATCAGTTGAATTCCGTTTAATAAAACCAAGCATTGAATTTGCTTTGGCAGCAATGTACTCAACATGCTTGATAAAATTGAATTTAGAGTTAAACACACAATGCCTAAATCCTTTTTTTCAAAAACCCTTTTGAGAACATTGTTACCAATTTTGTATTAGTAATATACTGGCGAGAAATTTCTATTGAAAGAAAAAAAATTGACATTTAGAGACATTTAAGAAAAAATCATTAATGGTATCCGCATATTTTCAGACAGCGAGGCAGCCCTTAAATCAATCTGAGCTGTTTCCACAAACTCAATAACTGCCCGCGATTGTCGATCATCTCTCATGGAGATGGCAGAACAGTTTAACATTAACTCTTCTGGGTGCCGGGACACAGAGACATTGTGGGAAACTGCAAAGCCGATGAACTCGCCAGAAATGGAACCCTAATGCCGGTTTTACCTAACAAGGTGAACATTGGTATACCTATCGCTACAAGCAAACTCATGCTAAAACAAAATGCCATAAAGAAAACAAATTTAAGATGGACAAACACTACTACCTGCGTAGCGACAAAGCAAATCTGGCCAAAATTAGATCAGAAACGTACTAAATGTTTGTTGTCTATGAGCAGATTGCATCTTAGCTCCGTAATTGGTGTCATAACCGGACACTGCCTCATAGGAATACACGCCATAAGACTTGGCGTATTCACTAATAATTTTTGCAGAAGCTGGTTGGACGAGGAGGAGGAGGAGACTATCACCCATCTTCTCTGCTCATGCCCAGCTCTCTCCCAAAGACGTAAATTACACCTGGGTAAATTCTTTTTCGAGGATCCTAGCGATATGTCGAACGTAGATATTCTATCTTTACATCGCTTTATAAGAAGCTCCAACTGGTTTAATTAAAGAGTTACTCCCTCGCTCGTTTCGTGGCATCACAACGGACCTATATGTGGTCTAAGTGTGTCAGTAGTCTTCCTGACAGCCACATAAACCTAACCTAACCTAAGAAATTTAAGATCGTCTGCGAACAAAAGTAGAAGGGAATTTGAAAAAACATTAGACATATCGTTAATGAAAATAAGGAAAAGAAGCGGTTTAAGGTGGCTTCCTTGAGGAACACCATACGATACAGGAACTGGATTTGAAATAAATTGATCGATTGATACAAAACTGAGCACGTTCAATCAAGTATGACTCTAGCTATTTTAAAGCACTGGAATGAAAGACAAATTTTTTTAATTTGCTTATTAGAATTTTGCGATTGACTCTGTAAAAGGCTTTTGAAAAGTCAGTGTACACTACATCAACTTGATATCCTTCTTCTAGCTTGTTTAGTACGAAATTTGAAAATAATGCAAGGTTGGTTGTTGTTAATCTACCAGCAACAAATCCATGTTGGAACGGCGATATAACTTCGCTAAATATAAATGCTAATATATCGTATACAATCTTTTAAAACAATTTGGATATCGCTGATAATTTGCATATCGGCAATAATTTGCTATTTCCTGTTTGGAGCCAGATTTATGAGTTTGAATAATAAAGGATTTTGCCACTCAGAAAGAAATTCACCTTTAGAAAGAGAATTGTTAAATATGAGTGAAAGAGGTTCTGCGGTTACCGCAGCGCACTTTTTAAGGATAATGGGAGGAATCCCATCTGGTCCAGGTTGTTTATTACAGTTTAAATTCAATAAGGTTGTTTCAACCTCGACAGTGGTAATATATAACCGACCTCTATTGATTGGACCGTCTGAATTAAAGGAACCAAATGAATTTTGCGGAAAAGAAGTCGTGTAATTGGATTTAAAATATCCGGCAAACAACATCAGAGTATGTTGAACCCAAATATTGCATACTTCGAGGAATGCCATTAGTTTTCTTTTAGTTTTTAATAAACGACCAGAAACTTTTACTGTTGTTTTTTAAGCTGGATTCTATTGAAGTAACACAATTTTTATATAAAAAAAAAAATGGTTAAGAACATTGAACGAATATAATTGTTATTTAAGATAGTGTTAGTTAGTGATTTTTGAAGCAATTTATTAGCTTTGTTTTTCTTATTACTCAAATTGTAAAGTCTTACATTCAACCACAGGGGCTTTGAATTAGATTTGCAAATTATTTTTGGTACATACAAATTAATTGCCTCTTTCAAAGATTGAATGAAAAAATTGTAGGAAGGCAATTGTTAATTTAGATTGTTCAAAGTTAGATTGCCAAGGAATACGCGACATGAAACTCGCTATGCCCTGAAAATTTGCTTTTTTGTAGTTGAATTTAAATTTGTTACAATTTGATTTAAAATACTCATAAAATTCAAAATTGACGCATAAAGCTTATGGTGAATTGAGTTCGAAAAGATTGGAGATATGGATTTTTCAACAATTATTTTAAGTTCTTTATCGGCATAAACTAAATCAAATATGCGACTTAAATCGTTTTTACAAATTGAACTAAGTCATAACTCGTAAAAGAATCTATTACTTCCAATTCATAATCATTTTTCACATTAAAAGGAATAAGTCGTGCAACTAAAAAATTTGTCACGCTATTTGTTTTTAAATAACAGTCAAGTTAGCACTATACCATCTCAGAAAAATGATTAAATATAATTAATGAATATTTTTATTTTTACACTCAGATCTTTTTGAAATAGAGCTTACAAAGTGTGAAAAAAAAACAGAACAAAAAAAGATAACGCAAATAATTTCATTTTTGTAATATCGTAATAGAAATTAAACAAAATAACGTAAATAATGATTAATAATTAAACATTATTTTTTTAAATTAATTTTCATATTAGTATTAATTCGTATCATTATTTATTTTATTTCTTTTTTATCGTAAATAAGTCATGCAACTAAAAAAATATTTTCGATATTGTTTTTATATTTAATTACATTTAATTCTTTATCTGGGGTGGTAGTGCTAATTTGACAGTCAAGTAAGCATTACCAGAGGTTATTTTAAAAAAAAATCGTGACAAATTTTTAAGTTCAACGACAAAAAAACTGAAATTATTGATTTGATCTATTTCTTGGGTGGTAAGCCACACTTGACCAACAAATTAGTTTTTTTGGGTTAATTTAAAAAAAAAAATGGGCGAAATTTTTTTTAGTTTTATTTATTTTTATTTACGACAAAAAAGTAACAATTATTTCCGTTATCCTTTTCAATTTTCGATTACATTTAAACCTTTTTCTAGAGTGATAGTGCTAACTTGACAACAGTGAAGTTAGCATTACCAGGGGTTATTTTCTTAAATAGCCGCGCGACAATTTAATGTCAGGTTTGAATGTAATCCCAAAACTTTTTTTTTCCACGATTATACATAACTTGCCTTATATACATATAATCGCAAGTAAAAAGGAGTTGGATGAAAGTTGCGTCTATTTGTTTGTTTTGGATTTGCTTTTGACTTGTGAGTTGTATTGCGTTGCTCAAAGTGGGTCAAGGGATTTAGCCCTCAGTCTATACCATACCTATACTTATGACTTTGGTTTCAATTCTTTTCTTACTATGTACTGTACATATGTGATATAATGTATATTATTAGGTATTTTAGGTTACTTTTATATGATAGGGGATATTTTTATTTGTTGTTAAAAATTAAAATGCCCAACTTGTTGTGAATGGAATAGGTAGTTGGTAAAAAATTAATATTTAATAGTGGAACTTATCTCACTTCAAATTGAGCATTTTCATGGGTGCAGCAATGTTGGATTTTCTGCAGTCAACCATTAGTATTGCGATTATTTTCTGAGGTGCTTTATATTTTTAATAGTTCTAATATAACTGCATTTCAGGTTTTTGACTTAAAATGCACATAACGGAGATTTAGTGTTAACGGTTTTTGTTGAACGGAGCTCATCTTTGAACACATCTTAAACATAATTTTATATTGTTAATATCACCTGTTTTCATTTTAATATTAACACTTTGCATTTAAAACAAATTTTTGATCACATTTTTTGTCAGAGTAAAAAATATAAATCTTCAAACTTTTGTTATATATTCATTCATTCAGTTTCCGACTTTCAATTAATAAATACCTTCTTAATGTTTCACTTTTTCGTCTTATTTGTTCAACGGTTTTTAACAAATTTGCCCATAAATTGATAACATTCAACTCTATGGCATTTAAAGTTTTTGGCTAGGCAGCTATTTAATGATAGCTACCATACAACTTCTCCTCACATTTAGGCCACTTTTAACTTTTCCAACATAATTCAGCAAATTAAATTTTCCTTATCTAATAGCAAGTTCGTACGACCCAGTGGTGCATTTTATTTAGCTCTCTGCGAGCAGAGCACGGAGTAGAGCGTAGAAGCCAGAAGCTTGTTGAGCATGCTCTCGCGTCTCACCAGACTACGCTCTGAGCGCTCTGATTGAGCATGAGTTCTTCATATGAGTACAAATCATCTCAAAATATATTAAATAACGTGAACACTACATGAAGTTGGTCGACTTTGCTTCGTGCTCCATCATTCTTTCCAGAGCTCATAGAGCGCGCTGTGTTGACCTGAGAAATACATTACGTACAATTGTCCCGAATTCAATATTCAGTCCCGTATTAGTAAATTGTTTTTGTTGTTATGTTGTTTGAGCCATTTTCGAGAAAATTTGAAAAAACTAAAACTGTTTAATGGGAGATAAATCAAATTCGTCTTCTACCACCAAAACTACTACCCACGAATTACTTGACGTTTGAAGAAAACAGACAACTGTAAATCAGCTTAATTTCTCGATTTTTTTTCGACACCAAACCAAAACTTGCCCTTTTGAACAAATAAAAAAATGGTTTTGAGTTAAGCGGCAACCTTATTTTGTTTTCTGTCTCGGGTTCGGCTTTGAAAAATATGGTCACCGTACTTATGCTGCATATAATAGCTTACACCCTCCATTATTCAATGTATGTAGGTAGGGTAGTGGTACCTGTTCCCGAACATCTACAGTTCTCGAACTCTTTGAGAAAACTCGTTATATGTATTTGTTTCTTGAGTTTAATTTTTTAAATGAGTATGAGAACATAGGTTAGGTTAGGTTTATGTGGCTGTCAGGAAGACTACTGACACACTTAGACCACAGATAGGTCCGTTGTGATACCACGAATGAGCGAGGGAGTATTTCTTTAATTAAACCAGTTGGAGCTTCTTATGAAGCGGTATAAAGATAGAATATCTACGTTCGACATATCGCTTGGATCGTCGAAAAAGAGATTACCCAGGTGTAATTTACGTCTTTGGGAGAGAGCTGGGCATGAACAGAGAAGATGGGTGATAGTCTCCTCCTCCTCCTCGTCCATGCAGCTTCTGCAAAAATCATTAGAGAATACGCCAAGTCTTATGGCGTGTCTTCCTATGAGGCAGTGTCCGGTTATGACACCAATCACGGAGCTAAGATGTAATCTGCTCATAGATAGCAGACATTTAGTACGTTTCTGATCTAATTTTGGCCAGATTTGCTTTGTCGCTACGCAGGTAGTAGTGTTTGTCCATCTTAAATTTGCTTTCTCTATGGCATTTAGTTTTAGCATGAGTTTGCTTGTAGCGATAGGTATACCAATATTCACCTTGTTAGGTAAAATCGGCAATAGGGTTCCATTTCTGGCGAGTTCATCGGCTTTGCAGTTTCCCTCAATGTCTCTGTGTCCCGGCACCCAGAAAAGGTGAATATTGAACTGTTCTGCCATCTCCATGAGAGATGATCGACAGTCGCGGGCAGTTATTGAGTTTGTGGAAACAGCACTGATTGATTTAAGGGCTGCCTGACTGTCTGAAAATATACGGATATCCGATACAGATATCACGTTTTCCCTTAACCAGGATAATACCTCTTTGATCGCCAGAATTTCCGCTTGGAACACACTACAATGGTCAGGTAGACGGAATGAGAGATTTAAATTTAGTCTGTCTGAGTACACGCCACCACCAACCCCATCTTTAGTTTTTGAGCCATCAGTGTAAAAATGAACTGATTCATCTTTCAAGAAACTCCCATTTTCCCAAGTGGATCTTGGTGGGATGGTGACTTGAAAATTCTTGTCAAAAACTAGCTGGGGTATAGAGTAGTCGGAGTGACTTAATTTTGGTCCGAATGTTTTCAGAATAATGGAGTGACCAATTGAGTTATCGGTCCATTGAGAGATGGCTTTGAGACGAACGGCTGTGCTTGCGGCCGTTTGTTTGCTAAAAATATCAAGGGGTATGAGATAAAGTAGAATGTCAAGAGCAGCTGAAGGTGTCGAACGGAGAGCTCCGCTAATACACATACAGGCTGACCGTTGGACTTTACTTAACTTGTCACGATATGTAACTTTGTCAAGAGCAGTCCACCATACTGCTACCCCGTAAGTTAGTATCGGTCTGATGACCGCTGTGTAGAGCCAGTTTGTTATGTATGGGGATAAGCCCCATTTATTTCCGATAGCTTTTTTGCAAGAGAAGAGTGCTACTGTGGCTTTCCTAACTCTTTCCTGTATATTTGCTTTCCAATGTAGTTTTTTGTCCAGGATAAGACCTAGATATTTAGCTTCATCTGAAAATCTTAGTGGAGTTCCCATAATTGATGGGGGACTTATTTGGGGAATTTTATATTTTCTTGTGAAGAGGACAAGTTCAGTTTTGTTTGGGTTTATACCCAGTCCGCATTTTTCTGCCCATTTGAGCATAATATTTAGAGCATTTTGCATTAATTCAACGAGAATTTGAGCATGTTTTCCCGATATTGCAATGGCAACATCGTCGGCATACGCGATCACTTTGAAACCTTCTTTTTCTAGGCTTTTTAACACCTCATTTACGACTATGTTCCATAGAAGTGGGGAAAGGACTCCGCCTTGAGGTGTACCTCTGCTGACAGATCTTCTTTCATGAGTGCCACCTAAAGATGAATTAATAATTCTACTTTCTAACATAAGATTAATTAGGTCATTCAGTGAACCATGTATATCTAGTTTCTTCAGTGACGCTGTGATTGCTTGATAGCTGACATTATTGAAGGCGCCTTCAATATCGAGAAATGCAACTAGAGTGTACTCTTTATGATGTAGTGAGTATTCGATGGTTCGTACCAGTGTATGTAAAGCCGTCTCTACCGATTTTCCTTTACAATAAGCGTGTTGTGCAGTAGATACCAGATTAGGATCTATAGCATTGCGCAGATGGATATCGATCAATCTCTCTAGGGTTTTGAGAAGGAACGATGATAGGCTGATTGGTCTGAGATCTTTAGGGTTAACCTGGGAGCATTTACCGGCTTTGGGTATAAAGACAACTTTTACCTCTCTCCATAAAGAGGGAATGTAAGTAAATTTTACGCAACCAATTAGGATGATCTCTAGGATGGGTGTTATGATATCCGAGGCAAATTGAAGCTCGGCAGGTATTATGCCGTCGGGTCCGGGAGATTTGTAAGGATCAAAGCTGTTTATAGCCCATTTCAGTTTATCCTTAGAAATCAGACCAACAATATATATGAGAACATATGTCGGAATAGTTTTTAAACGGGGAGCCCAAGAAACAATGAAAATATAACGAGGGATATTAAATAGTTCGAGAACTGAAGATGTTCGACGATAGGTGCCACTACCCTACATTGAGAAGTGTGTGAGTTAACCCACACGAACAGTATTTGGGAGGAATTATTGTTATTTAATGGCGGCCAATCATCAGACTATTTCATTTGCTTAATATTTATTTATTATTACACTTTATTTGAATTTGGCATGGCGGGGATCCGAACCCATTTCCTTGAAGGCACTAATAACTAATATACACTGAGTTACAAAAAAGTGGCGCACCTTGAAATTTTGCAAAATTTTGAAGTAACTTAAACAAATAAACGTTTTTCTGGTACAGTTTTGTTTATTAACATAAAATTAAGTCATTCATGTAATAAAAAACGAAAAAATAGGAAGAACTTAGAAATAAACCATAAATTAAGGAAAATGGGCATAAACTTCAATTTTACATTTTTTACATTTTTTTTTTTTTTTTAAAACTTGTTTCTTCAATAGTGGGTATTGCCTCCACGAACATCTAATAAAGCTTTAATTCGCCTGGGCATACCTTGGATAAGGTTGTCAAAATGATAACAACACATCAAAAAGTATGACTGCGCCACTTTTTTTGTAACTGAGTGTAGTACATCTTTTTAATGTGAGAGCTGTTCTTAGAAATGAGTATTCGTAACAGCATTGTATATAATTTATATACAATGGTAACAGTACCTATTAAAAAAATTATCACAATTTCTCGGCATGAAAAAAATCATCACCACAAATTGCCAAATAGACGATGTATTGGTTTTTGTATATAAATAGATAGATATAAATTTCTTATAGGTATTTATCCTTAATCATGTGCAAAGATCTTGTTTTCCTGAATTGAAAATCACAAAATCGACTGCACAAAACTTGTAACTCAACTTTCAAAGTTAAAATGCTTTTTCAAATGTCACATTGACCTTTCATTATTATCTTACACTCTGTTTACACTCCCACCCAATAAAAGAGCAAATATTTACAAAACAAACTATTAATATTGCTGACAATGAAGAATATAAAAAAAAACTCACCTCGTATCGTCAAACATTAAATCGATTTTAAGTTTGTAAATTGAATTTCTGCTAACACTCGATGCTGTTTCTAATTGATCTGCGTCAAGTAAACGAAATCCCGATGAATTACTGGACGATGGCTTTCTTGGGCGGCGATCACCAGCACTTGCTCCACCAGCACTACTACTAACACTACTTGCACTTAATTTACTAATATTTAATTTTGGTACGGCAACAGTTGTATCCACTTTGCACGTCACCATGTTTTTTATTGTTGATTTAATCAAACAATAAAATTGTTATTATTTTTGTTATTGTAAAAAAATAATTAAATTATTATAATTAAATTAAAAAAAAATGCACTAATAAATATTTAATCACACAGAGCGGCGTCTAATTACCAAACGATCAGATTTTTTAGTTAAACAGGCATTTTTTGTTTTACAGAAACATTGGTAAAAAATTAGAAAAATAATTTATATCTTTTATCGAACAACAGACGAAAAGAAAACATCGAACAAATATTGCACTTTCACTGAAAAATTTGTAGGGAATCTTTTCGATGATTTTATTTGTTTGAGATACTTTTATTTTGATGAAAATATATTTTTCAACACTTCACTGGTATTTTTTTTTGTCAGAAATTTCTAAACCAATATTCAAATGGTTGGCATTTAAATAAAGAAAAAAAAAAAAAACTGGATGTATCTAGCGACGATACATTGGATACATTAATAGCGATTTTCAATGTTGAGATACATCTTTCATCATAGAAGGTGCCAGATACTTTTAGTATGGATTCCGATAACTGATCTTCGGTCGTGTGTTAAATGCAACGGCGACGAAGGCACATGCGCGTGATACGTGAGTTGTGCGCTTTGCTGATGGTCTATGCTAACTGACTTCGCCAGGTAAATTGAAATCGTAACATAGGCAATAAAGTTAAAGCTTTATCCAAGATATACCAAACTATGTATATGTTTTTTTTTTGTTTAGTGATCTTCTTCTTCAATGACGGCGTTGTTTGTATCTATGTTATGTTTTATTGTAACGGTTATTTGATGTTGCTCTTTTTATCTATAATTTTTTTTTTCATCCAATGGCTTATGGCTTTATGAATTTTTGGTGTTATAAGCTTTTTCTTTTAGAAAAGAATTCGCTCAGCCATGCCGTGCACTGCCTATGATGATCGTGTTGATCAATCCTCTACCCATTCCCGGCTGCCGATCTTGGGATAGGTTGTATCTCAGTGCTGTTGTTCACATCATATTTTGATTGAGAGAGTAAAATACGCGTGGAAAATTTGAATAATTTACCTTCCTTGCTGTTACATCTGTCGATCTGCATATAAATAATAATTTGGTATGCACAATTGTGTTAAATTATATCGTATGTTAGTTACCGCGTCAGGTACTTCGATGATTGAGTGGATGTATGATGAGATTTGAATTCCTGAAAACAGATGAAAGAAAATCTCATGAAGTGAATTTTGATTGAAATTGTTTCTTCAAAAAAAAAAATTATTAATAAATACAATGCATATCGCATGCGTGTTATATAAAGTATCTGTTAATGTTTGCACTTCTACTAATGACTTTAAGATGATTTTTCATTCGCATTATAAGTATACTTATCTCAAACTTGTATCTTGTTTACGCATAATTAATAATAAAAAAAAAAAAGAAACAATATGAAATATTATGCGTTTTACGTGTCAAAAATCTGTAGATTGCTGCAGTTGTGGCTGTGGATTTTGTAATAAGAAATTTTAACTGAAGACTTTGCAAATGAAAATATGACATTTTTCGCTTAGTTTAATGCCTCGTTAAGTTGTTATGAAATAATGTGCTTCATAGAGTGCGGTTTAAGGCTCGTAAAAAGTATTTTTTAATTTGTTTGTTTTGTAATATGAAGCCTGGTTTGTGGTTTTATTAATTGAACTTCATCAAGCATATACATATGAGTACCTGAAGTAGAAATAAATAGTGTATACCTATAGTTATAGTGTACTTGTTTTGGGTTAGTAAATGGTGCCATCCAATTTCGTTTCATAATTAATTGTCGGAAGGAAGATACCAATTTGTACGATACATTTTACGGCAATTTAAACATTTTGGATTTGAGGAAAATTGGTTTTAGTCGTATGCTTCCGTTTGAAGATAGAAGCCAAATGGGGCACTATACCTAGTAAAATTTATCTCAAAATGTTTCGAACGGCCGGCGGATGTTTCGTTGCACAACTTCTTTATTTATATTTAATAATATATAAATAACGTCTTAAGAGTTAAGACTAATGATGAAAGGGGTATTTAAAAAAATATACTTTCCAGATGGAATCATCACATCATGTCCTCCAAGTGCCTCCCGATAAGATAATTGACAAATTAATTAACGAAAATTATTGAATTCACTCAATGACAATGACTTTTGACTCTCAACTGAATACATATTGTCCATATGTATATATATATAATATTTATATGTCTAAAGCAATTCCCTTACAGCATTGTATATAAATTTCTATAGTACAACCATGGAGCAGCGCCATCTAAAGAAAGTTGTTAACTGCACATTTGAAGGTTCTTACATTTACTAAGTGTCTATTCTGTTACCCTAACAATAGTCGTCTACGAAACAAATTAATAATATATAATGTATTTTATTGGCTCTAAAATCCATATTTCCTTGACAAGAGTCGTAAACAAAACAAAAATAATATATGTTTACGACTGTTGTCAGGGTTACAGAATAGACAACTATTAAATGCACGAACCTAAAAATGTGTTTATCACACGTTTCTCAAGATGGCCAGGCGGTGATTATTCAGCATGAAAATACTATAGAAATGTATATACAATGCATGTCACTTGTAATTTTCTACTTTGAATCGGTTTGAGAAGTCTTTCAAACAAATCCACGCAATATCTTGGGCTTGTTGCCGTTGGAAAGAAATGGACCATGGTACCTTAACAGTTCTATAGTTTCTTCAACGATCTTATTAGTTTGAGTCACAATTTCTGGCTGCTTATAAGTCACCAGTTCATAACTTATGTTGTCAATAAATTTGTCTACTTACCGTGCAATGGTGTCAACTTAAGAAATAATATGAGTCTGTTTCTATGGCCCACGTTGGGAGCCATGAAAAATTAAAAATCGATCTCGAACTTTTGAATTAGTCAATGGATTTGAATGACTTTACTCTTAGGACCATTTGTACAATAGTGGTTCAGGTTTTTAACCCATCGATTTTGACAGTTTAGCTATGGAAATCAGTGGTTTAAAATTTTAACCACGTTAAACCACGATCGTACAACTGGCCTTTAGAATTTCAAGAATTAGAAATATTTACAATAAAAAACTTAAGCAATATTTAAATATTTAAGAAGTTTAATTTTTTTTCTTTTAAGTTCACATTAGTTTAATAATTTGTGCTTAGATTACAACTTTTCGTTTATATGAATAAGTCAAACACTTATAACCATAAAACTAAAAAAAGAAATGCGCGACTGGGTCGAACGGACTTGCTCTTGTAGCAAACTATGGGATTGAAGAAAATTCAATTTAAGAAATTATGTTCCTTTTGAACATAAGAAAATATCAGATAATGGCCTAAACCTGAGATCAAGTTGTATTGTAGCTATCATTAAAAACTTTTGTAGCTACACTAACTAAGCCATAACCTTTTTTACTTGCGATTATAGGTACTATAAGGCAAGTTATGCGTTCGTGAAAAAAAACATGACATTACGATGATAGCGAAGACGAAAAAAGTGGGTCTGGAAATTCTGCCTGACTGTCTGTCTGTCTGTATGTCAGTCTGTATGTATTAGCACCTACAGCCGAAAGAGCTTAACCGATTTACTTCAAATTTGATATGTAGGGTTTGTAGACCATTCCTTAGAGGAGAAATTGAAATTCTTTTTTTAGCTCAAAAAATTACGGTACTTGCTATATAACGGTTTTGGAAAAGCTTAATTTTCTAGAAAACGACTTCAACGATTTTCTTGAAGAAAATAACGGAACATTTTTGTCTGATTTTCTTTTGTTAAATCGCAAAAAAAAAAATTGGGAAACCTATTTACAGTACCTACGGGAAGTCTGACAACCCATCGGTGGTGTGTGTGGTGCCATGCACTGTTTAAGTTAAAAAAATTATGGGCTCATTTGTTAATAATAACTCTGTACAAGAACAAAATACAAGATTATTTTACTGCTGGGAGGGGGGTTCTATCTCCCCTCATTATGCTGGGAGGGGCAATTTTCTAAAAAATAAAATTTATTTTATGTTTTCAAAATTGCACCTACTGGCTAAACGGGGGGAGACAGACCCCTTCTCCCTATAGTAAAATACGCTTGTATTTTGTCGTTCTAAAAGATCCCATTATAAGTTTGCAACGAAAAAAAAATCCCATATAAGCCCCATACATTTTTTAACACCTTTAAGGGTGCGTGATGGTGGCCACACTCACCACTGGAGGCTGGCAGACTTGATTATTTATCACACGTGCTGGGAGATGACGATATATATATATAATAATAAATTTAATTTTATTTTCGTGGGAACTTGCCACAAGAAAAAGTACGTGCAACCCCAGTCGTGCACCACAAGAGCAAGTTTGTGCGACCCAGTCGTGCATTTTATTTTAATTATGATTTGAGAAATATTTAACTCACAAGCTCATATTGATTCTCGAATTGAACAAAATTTTAGTTCAAAAGCTCTTTTTGGCTTGTGGTTTGAAAAATATTTAATACAAAAGCTCTCATGTTTTTTTGAACACGATGAGTCTTTTATCGCTAATAAAGTGTAGATGATTAAGCGAAGAAAAATTGGATTTCTCAAAAACCAGTATTAGCAGATGTGAATTAAATATTTTTTGATTCACGGGCCAAAAAGAGCTTGTGAATTAAATTTAATTAAATTCTCAAATCAATAAATGCTTGTGAATTAAATATTTTTTAATTCAAAGTCCATAACTGAATTGTGAATGCAATTTATGATTTTGTTCGTATTTATCACTTATATAAAAAAAATAGTAAAGAAAAGAATTCAAGTCCAGCTTGATGGCAGATTTGCAGAGATACAAAATTCTAAATTTTTTTTTTCAAAAATGGTTTGCTGGCCCAGATAGCGAAAACACCTGTATCTCGAGAATGGAAACATGTAAAAAAACTAATATCAGATTTGTCAATTTAAATTTTTTTTTTGAAAATGTGTTTGCTGGCTTGACAGCATAAACAGTATAAAATTATGAATGGTATATCTTAAGAGGTACAAAATAGGTAAAATAAAATTTTATAACTAAATGTGATTACGCTAAATGTGCTTTATCAGCTTGATAGAGCTTATTTTTGGCACCAAATATAATTATGCGTAATATTCTTTTCGGTAGAAAAACTTAAAATAGTTAATATATACGTATGGTAAATTTTTTATCAGTGACAAATTGATATTTGGTATTTGATATTTATTGTGTGTCAATTTAACAAACATTTACAAAGAGTACATAAATGTATCTATAAAAACGTAAATGTGATCTGTATAATTTAGTACTAGTAACATAGTTTTATAATTTCAATTTTGAAAATTTAAAAATTTAAAATTTACAAAAATAGATATTAAATATTAAATAATTTCTTGATGAAGTTAATAGTAAAGAAATAGCTAAAATAACAAAATAGTAATAAATAAATAAAAACATTTAACAATAAAACAGTGAAAACAAAATGATATGGCATTTAAATTCTAAAACATATGCTTAGTTGCCAGCTAAGAAAGAAAAAAGAGAGTCACTAAAACGTTCTACAAAACAAAGTCTTCTTATACCAAATTGACCAATTTGTCATTTTTTCCGATCTCTTAAATGATGAACTGGTCATTCGAAATTTTACAAATAGGTATAACAAAGTAATTGAACAGCTGGACTTGAATTCTTTTTTTTATATTTTTTTTTATATAAATAAGAAAAACGAACAAAATCATAAATTGTTTTTAAAAGTGTTAAGACTGCATTTTATAAATATTCAACGAGAAATAAAATTCCAAAATCATTAGAGTGATTTAAATAAATCGATGTTTACTTAATAATCTTATGAAATAGTTTTTTTTTTTTACAAATTTTATGTATGCCAATTTTAAGTACTAAATATTTTGCATTTTATGCACAAAAAATAAAAATTTTTACTCAAGCCGTTTTCCAAATATTGAATTTAAAAAAATTCAAAAAATTAAATAAAATTAAAACTAAGCACTTTGCAAAATGTTGGTATGAAGTTTTAATAAGTTATCTAAATATTTCAAAAAAAAAAATTGGGTTATATTAATAAAATATATTAAGTATGGATAAATATTAGTAAGTATCATTGTATTGTGAAAAAAGTCACTGAAATGTATCTTTTTTATTTCTAATCAGTTCCCTTAAAGATTGAAAATGTCAAAAATATCGATATTTTCGATATTGATCGAACAAGGAACGTCAAGACACGAGTCTTCTGAAAACAAAATCGTGTTTGTATATTGCTCCTCTTTGCTATCACTTGAGAAGAAGACATCTGTGAGGGAGTTCGTTGATTGTCCGTTCAGTTTATCAGTCCCCTGGTGAGTGTTTACATTATCATCAAATCAATATATGTAAGTAGGCGTTTTTTTAGCATTTCAAATGATACGTTATAAGTATATTTTTTGACTAGAAAAGTGTGAAAATCTTAGTCTCCTAAGCTCCAGTCCGCTGGCAATTTTATGAAAAAGGCACTAAAAATCTATCCAGAGGTCTGAGAAATTTTCAGAAGATGATGAATTTTAACGGGTTTTGCTATGCTATCTTATATCGATGATCCAACATAAAAACTATAAAACCCTATTTTAGAAGCACTTTTAGAGTCAATTGGCTACAAGATAAAAATATCTTATCACAATAAATCATGCTGATATCGATTAGTTGTTTATTATGAATTGAATAAGTGAAAATTTATAAGATTTTATTTTTGTTTATTGAAGTTCCTTGATAAAAAAATCTCGTCCCCTGACAACCTTTTTTTCAAAAAATTGCCACAAAATTGTTATTTTTAATTTTTTTTTTCTGGCCGCTTTCCATAATTTTAGAGGACATTCCAACACATAAATAGAACTAATTTTTACGACTTAAAGCTACCAATTTTTTTTTTGCCTAAAGGATTATGCCTAAAAAAAACCCATGGATATGTATAAAGTGTAGATAACGAATATGATATTATTTTCTTTTAAAGTTATCCCCGGGACTGACTACGACAGTTTTTTTATTTTTTAACAAGTGTTTTTTCATACAAACAAATAAAAATAAGTTTTCAATTGATAGTCCACATGCATATTAGTATGTATGAAATATAAAATAGGTTTCTCACGAAATAACTGTCACAGACTACTTAAAGCAGAAACATTTTTTTCCCATAAGTTGTAATTATATTCTTGTAATTGAAAAACGGTATAGTTATTACAAAATAAAGTTAGACCAATTTGCATCATGGACCAATTGCTTCTTATAATACACCGATTGGGTTTCTTCACGATTTTAGGGTTTTTAATTGATTTGATGCGGGTGACAACAGCATTATGTTACATGATTTTGAAGTGATTCGCCAAGTGTTTTCAGAGTTCCTAATTATTAACATTATTAGATTAACAGCTTGAATTGTGTGTCGTAGATTGAATTTTAGTAAATTAATGCAATTAATTTCTTCTCGTATCTGTTAAGAAAATAATACCACCCATGCCACGTCGACAAACCATATTTCTGTACTGAACACGTATGAGAAACAGTTCAAATCTACACAAGCCCTAGTAGAAAAAGTTGTCATTGATTTTGTGAACGTTAATGAAATGGATAAGGACACTCTTTATTTTTGGAGTGGTTTAAATAGAATTCAATTTAGTGGTATTTTAGAACAAACCCCATGTGTAATATCGATAACTAGATTTGTTTTAATAAAAAAAGACTCTGTTATTTTAAATTAAAAAAATGTCAAAGCCAGACCCAGGGATACATTTTTATGAAAATAATACAATATTCGTTATCTACAATAATGCCCTTTCGATCCATACATGTCTTGTTTTAATCGACGCGACGCTGTGTTTTTTGCCCATACATTTTTGGGCATTCTCCTTTGCATTTTATTCCACTTTTTGTAGAATCACTCATAATACCTACTTAGCTTATACTGAACATTATATGTAAGTACATATATTTATATGTTCCTATCTAAACTGAGTTTGAAAAATAGACATTTTTTTTAGTGATTTGTGGCGCAAGTTTCTAGCATAAATCTGTTTGAAAAATAATTAAGTAATAGCTTTAAAAAATCTGTGCATCATGAATTCCGTCTTAAACATCACCCGATGCGAATGACTGACTTTACATTAAATAACCCATAGTTGCTGAAAACCACATAAAATAGCAATAAAATCCTTAAACCCCCACAAGCAAATGTACCTACTTAATTTTAACCACAAAATGGTTGAACGCTTCTTGATAGAATTATGCACTCCCATGTGGTTTATGGTGGATTAATTCAATATAAATTGCAAAATATAAAAAAAAAATACTTGATACGCAATTGTATATTCGACCAGATGCCAAAGAATATATAAAAAAAAAAATTATTTCTATCCCAACCATCCATCCACTATACCATGAAGAGAAAGTATGCACATTGAATCGTCTTCTTCTGGCAAAAAAATAAACATATAAATGTGTGTATCTTTTGCACTTGATATTATTTATTAGTCTATTTTCATTACAATGAACAAAGTAGGTACTTGGTTGCTTGAGCTTGCATTAAAGATGTATACCGCGGCACCTATTCGGATCGTTAAATTCTACCTAAACCAAAAACCTCGAGGGCACTCTAACAAAAGTAAAATCTTAATTCCTCGAAGCACTTGCCTTGTGATCTTTGCTGGGAATAAAAAGATACTGTAAGTTACAAAAAAAAAGATAGAAAGATCACTCTTCTATGACCTTAGCACCTGACTCTGGATACGAATACCGAAAGTGTGCACAAAATCTCTGAGGTAACTACTAAATATAAATTCAATTTCATTTGACCGACTTGTGCAGCAATGAAACTTTTTTTGAAACAGATATAAAATTGTATCTTAACAATTTTCTCCTACTTAACTGCTGATGGATGTGATTTTAAGTGTTGAAGACAGAGAAATACGAAATCTATCAATGACGACGACGATATTTTAGATGAACGGAAAGGAAATACAGCAATATTGCACTTCTGAGTTGAATTGCGCACAAGACACGCACATGGAAATCTTTCAGATTCGCAAATTAAGTCGAATCTAGTTAAGGCAGATTAGTTTTAATGAGCAAGAGTAACAGAAAAACGTTTCGTTATGGTTTACATGGTGTAAGAAGGCTTTAGGGTGGCTTAGAGTGATCTTACTACAAGTACTTTCAGGTAAAATGAAAAGAAAATTCGATTCTACTTTGTGCACAGCGACAGCATGAGTGTATGGATATAATGAGATGAGATGAGGTCAACCAAGTTAGCAGATTTGAGGTCATGAGCGTTTAAGTGACCTTAATATCAAATAGAGGTAATTAAGTATGATAAGAATATTACTAGGAAGAGAAAACAAAATTTAAATGGAAAACTATGCAACATTTTAAAAATGAACTCTTTCAGAATTTCTTGGTGGCTATGATTAAATATCATTTGATTGTCCGAGGATCTCACCGCCCGACAAGCACGAAACGTCGAAAACTTTCGTGGATATTCAATACGATTTGCTTGTAACATCCTGCACGTCTAATGAAACAACTGCGGTAAGTAAATTGTGACTCTTTGAACAGAATGTTGGACGTTACCCATATCGGATAGAGGTATGTATATGTGAATCAAAAAATGGTTAGTTCTTGCGGTGTTAATTTTTCTGTAATACACACACGGTTACATCAAGTATGGGTTCTGAAAAAGTTGAAGGATTTGAAAATCATTTCAAGGACAGTTTTAAGAACCAACCATCTCCCAGATTTCATCGAAGAAATCGAAAATTAATTTGAGAATCGATTTGAAGAAGTCTCAGGAAGTCAGAAGCCCAATCAAAACCTATGTGACTACTATATTTGAATGAGGTCTTAAAATCAATAGCAACAAGACGGAATTGATTTGCTTCCGGACACCTGCAATATCCAGTAGCATATTGAAGGGGGGGGGGGTCAAGCCCCAACCACCAAGCCTCCAAGATCATGTTATTATTTAGGTTATTTCATCATAATGTACATGATTAACTGATTTTTTTTTTCGTAAATCTCCCTTCTTCTTATTCAAATAATGTTATACATATATATTGTTATTTTGCGGTTTCTATCTTCTATTTTTTATTAGATATTTTATAATTACGAGGCATAACTGTACTTTATTACCGAATTGTTAAGAACTACATGAATTTATTAAGACTTACTTCTAATTACAAGATATATATCTTACTGCTGTAAGCAAAATTGGTTTGAATAAATTTGAAATTTGAAAGTTCTAAATAATTTTTGAAAAACTGTTTTTGTGAATTCAATATTTCAAAAACCTGTTAACGGATTCTTATGAAATTTAGTTTTAACTTAAGGTCAAAAAACCTGAGTACTCATTTATTTTTCGAAAATCGGTCCAACAATTTTATCAATTCTTTATTCGTAAACTCATTTTAGTAAAGAAAATTTTCTGCATACTTTGATTTTGGTTTAAATCTTTGTAAGATATAGATTTAGATCTTTAAAAAAAAAATCATACGACTTTTTCGTATATTCAGTTTGTACTTTAAACCCTCAGCTTTGCATATAAAAACTTTATATATGCAAAGAATATATATGCAAAGCCCTTAGGTAACTTTCCACATGTTGGAAGTTTGTGCGACCCAGTCGTTCCCTTTATTTTTTTTAATTTACTTAAAATTTGTGATTGAGACCCTGTTTGCAATGATTGCTCAACACTTAGACGAGGATACTTTTGCTGAAATACTCCTCTCAACTAGATCTACAACCCTGCCAAATTAGTTCGTACTTTTGCACAAAATTCCTATTCTAAATGCATCCGCAATAATTTGAGCCTATTTTACTCGTTCCTATAAGTGTCTAATGATCATTAACACGTATATTTCTGGAACTCTTCGTTACCCCAAAGGCACCCATAACAAATTATTCGTTTTATCAAAATAAAGTTGAACAAACTATTACCTAGAATCGTATTTTCATTTGGTCGCAGATATCAGCTTCAAGCACACACTGTAAATTTTCCCAAAGTTAATAAATGAAAATTAGTATGACATAACGAGATCATCGGATTAACCTCCACTCCAAGCCTTAAAAAATACTCATCACATGAAACATTTTTACTTTTTGTTTTAAGTTAAGTAACAACTCGTTCATGGTTATTTCAAAGTGTGTCCCTATTAAGGCAGGTCCAAAAAAGCATGACAATAATTGCCACTGAAATGTCACTATCATTTGCTCTGTTTCGCTTATTTATTTCGACTTAACTGGGTGCTTCTTCCATAACTTAAGTGCACTTTACACCATAAGGTCGTTGTGTGGCTAGGTTAAACGCTTCCAAATGATCGTGCAATTTTGCAATCATGATGCAAAAAGGGTTCGTGTCGCTAAACAACATAATTACGTTGCTGTTGTTGTATCTTCTGGGTGTATTGAAAGTAAATGTTTTTTTTTTTTTGGTTCGTGTAGTGTCTCTTGTACTTCATTCGTAACAAAGTTTCTTGCTTCATTCTTGAGGTGAGAAAAAGCCTGTCACTCACTATAGTTGTTTACTGATTGACTGACAACTTATGTTTGCTTTGGACCTTTTTTTGTTGATTTTTCTTTTATGGAAAATTTTTTTTTGCTGTCAAATAAATCTAATTAGTACTCTCTGTTCTTACTTATGGTGTTAGGTGAAGTAATTGGAACTTAATTAAACTTTATCGGCTTACAAAAATAAACACACAAATTTTACAATTGAAAGTGAAAATGATGTCGAAAACTGGTGTATGTTTGATGTTTGTATAGGTTAAGTATATATACATAATGTTGTTGAATCAAATCAGACATTACGTTTTAAGTCTGTTTCACCAATAAATTGGATTCACTGCCAGCATATTACCATTTCGTAACATATTTGAAATTAACGGAAATATAAATGAGGTTTGTTCGTTGAGTATAATGTTTTTTATCTGACGTTAAGTATTCATTCGAGATAACAATCATTTTGGATTTTATTATGGAGCTTCCAAAAACAGTGTTTTACTTTCTGATGCTCTGTGAAACCAAAAAGTAAGGATTGGTTTACGATAACAGTTTACCGTAATCGCTCCGAAAATAACAAAATTAGTACAAATCTATGAGTTGCGTTCAACATAAAATATTATAACATATAGGCAATGTAAACTTATGGCCATTTGCCGAAACGATACTTTAGTATGTCTGTTCCACATAAATTCTTATGTTTTTCCTATGCATAAACTGTCACTTAAGGATTTATGTAGAACATAAATGCTTAAGTATCGTTTCCGCAAACGGGTCTAAGACTTTCTTTAATGTTTGATATTATTTAAGTTCACCCCTGTGTGATTTAGCAAAATCTTGTATTTTGGCATTATACTGGCACTTTTGTCAATCTGACTAAAAGTCAGATTGTGATAGAACATTTTATTCTGGCTTAATCACGAAAAATGTTTATGTGCTGGTTGTGTGATGGTTTTGCTCATATTAAATGTTCCAGTTCAACTGCGAAACTAATTGAAGGGTTGTTAAAAACTGTAAATGTATTGCGTAGCAGAAGAAGAAGAAAAAGTACAAATCTATCAAACCATAAAGTTACAAAGATCAAAACTGAGCAAAAAATTAAATAAAACGGATTTCTTTCACGAAAAAATTTTATCTGCAACAATTTAAAGGTTCTACCATCAATTGTTTACGAATTTTATAATTCGTTTTTATTTTGGCACCCCTTGAAGCAAGCAATCATCAGTCTCCTTATTAGTGGTGCTGAACCTTAATCCAATTTTATTATGAAAAACTTTCTACATGCACACGCCTTTGAGTATGCTGTTTTGTTCCGCCTCCATTTTTCTCCTTACATTATTTCGAAATGAAATTGACGGAATAAAGAAAGGTCAAGTAATAAAACTTACATTCTAGTATGAATAGTACAATAAAATAATAATAATAACATTTTTTTATTATTTTTATAGACATATAAAAAAAAAATTTGTTATCAAAAATAAAAAAAAACTTTCATAGACGGTCCCGGGGATCACTTTATAAGAAATTAATATCATATATGTTATCTGCAGTTAATGCCCTTTCGATCTATATGTCTTAATCGACGCTGGGATTTTTCTGGGCATCCTCCTTTGTTTGTTTAGGCATGCAGTGATTATCGTTTTTAAAAAACGAAAGCTATCCGATGATAATTTTCTTGAAAATGCTAACAAATTTTCTGTCATACAACAACCACATAAAAAAATAATCAGATACTTTTTAAAAAAGAAACATTTTACGAACTTACTGCGGTTGTTTATTTTAATCCAAAAATCGATTATTGTTGCCCGCACTTTTCGAAAAGGAAAAGAGCCAACCAGAATAGTCGAAATCAAACCGAAGTTATTTTAATAATTCTACGTCAAGTTTACTAAAGTGCCGTCAATTCATTATCGCCCTTAATGGTCTGTCATTTAGGGCTAATGTTATTTTATCCGGACAGCAAAAAAAATATTTAGTATTATCATAAGTTTCAAGTCAATTGGCTGAGGAGATATTCACTCACAAAGTACAATAACACTTACTTGTTCACTTATTCATCATTTGATTCAAATAAAAATGCAAAAAAAAAAACCGGATAGAGCAGGTTGAGTCAAGACAAGGTCCCTTCAATTACACGGGAGGGGTAATTATGCAAAAAATTGACTTAAGACGGAAAAATATTCAAAACAACGGTCATTCTTAACCCTGCTATCCATTTAATAAAAACCAAAAATCATTTCTTTTATGTAATTATTTTTTTTTAAATAAAAATGTTTAACATTTTTAAAAATTAATTTTCAAACTCAAAATTTATAAAATAAAAAATTATTTTACACTATCTTTTTTTACTTTTGCGTAATTAAATACTATTTTCGTTTTTAAAATTTAATGCTCTTATTAATTTTTTATCAAAATAAAAAAGTTGATGCTTAAATGTCGTGTACCTACTTTTTGAGAAAATTGATAATGAATTTTTGATGTTTGAAAAATTGCTTTTTCATCTTTTTAATTTTCTCACAAAGTACCTAAGACACTTGAGCATCAGTTTTTTGTGCAAAAAACAAATTAAAATTACTTTTTAAATTAAAAAATTCTATATTGACATTATGTACATATTAACTATTTTTTATTTTTTTTTTTAAATATTAACTTCCCTGTTCGGTCGTTTAATAACGATGTCGTCAATATTTGAAAACATTTTGTTTAAAATTAATACAAAGTGTTAAATTATGTCAATGTTGAGTTGTTTAATTAACAAAATATACATAATACTATATTTAGTTTTAAAGCACGTTTGTTGTTGCTGTTAATTAATAATTTTTAATTAATTTGGTGGCGTTAATAGTTAATTTTTCTTTTAATGCCGTTGCTCGCATAGATAAACATACCCACACATCGTCAATTGAGATTTGACAAAGTTATAAAAACGAAATATGCTTTTTTACTCATAGAAACAAGAAAATGATCTCAGAGACTACTGAGTCAGTGAGTGGAAAAATCGTTTTATGCTGCGAAAGGGTAAAAACATATCCCAGATAAATGAAAGTGAAAAGTGTTTTAAGACCGCATTGGCATTGTGTCACTTTTCCCCTTTTGTATCTTTAGTCCAGAGTGAAAGAAGATGAAATCCGACGGTCATTTATAAAATAAAATACAAAATAAATTAATAAATTGATAATAAACAACAATTTTTATTATAAACTTTAGTTAATAAGTTCGGAAAATTCAATTTCCAACAAGTTAAAAACTATCGCCTCATTGAGTATATTTAAATCAATAATTATTTTGTTGCCAATCCGGTAAGCATTACCATAAGTTTTCTTCTGATATTGTAAAAAATAAAATCGAAAGTGAAAGGTGCCATCGGATCGGGTCGGGGCTAAAACAATATGATGAATGCTTCCGTATTTTGGTTTACTAAAAGTTAAAAAGCACCCAAGGCTTACAAAGTTGAGTATGAAGTCTATAATTACTACGATTATCTTCCATAAAAAAGTGTACTCACACCATATTCTCGTTTTAATTATAAACCCAGTTTTGCCAATCAAGTAAACCTACTTTGAATAAGCAGGAAAGAAACTGTTATATTATGTTTTTTTTTGTGGGTGGCTAGTTTTATGTTTAAATTTCTTAACGTTATGTACATATGTATATTGAAAGCTCACGTGAATCCGATGTTACAGTTTTAGTATAAAAGTATTAGATTTTCAAATTTGAAATTGATTCTGATGTTGACGCCTAGATTTTATGATATACTAAGTTGCGAAATCCTGTAGCAAATATGTAAAGAAATGTATGGTGTTTACAGGGTAAAAGGCACGACTAGTTCGCACAAATTTGCTCTTGTGGCAAGTTACTTTCGTGTTAGCGACTAATTTGACCAAGTTTATTTTTAAGATTATCTGCGTTTTATATTTTTTAAAAGATTCTTTGGAGATATAGGTATGCAATAAATAAAATGTTTATGATAAACACTTTTTTCTTATTAACAAACACTTTATTCACTTAAATAAAAACGTTTGTACTTTATTTTTCACCAAAACTTCGATCAATATTTGTTGGCACAATGTTTTGTGTTCAATAGCTGTATTTTATTATGTCCTCTGATCTGATCCAGATCAGATTTGCGTCGTAAAATACATGCAAACAACAACAACACAAGATCCAGCTTTGTTTCTAGATCTTTCAAAATTCCAATCCGTTCCGGATCAGAAGGGATAATAAAACACGGCTAATGTTATAGAGTAATTATTCAGTGCGTGCAAAAGAAATGAAGAAAGACAAATACAAATGCATGCCGAAAAATTTAGTTCTGTTCGGGTTGAGTGTTTTTCGTTACAGGGAATTAGGGAAATTATAAATACTCGATTTGCTCATTTAGCGACATCTAACTACTTCGGTGAGTTTGAAACCATCTTGATTTCTCAATGATGTGAGCCATGTAAATCGTTCCTATGATTGCTGAAATACAGACGAATTAAGATGTGTCTACCAAACCACCGAAAAATGCTTAGCTTCCGGTCAAAATTAAAATTAAAATTATATGTTTTAACTAGCTGACCCGGTGAACTTCGTATCACCTAGTTCGTTACTTACAACTTTTAATTTGTGATTACTGGTTGCACTATGTACGTTTAAGATGTTTCCTTATTTACTCAAATTTATTCATAACTAAAAAAAAAATTGGAAAACAGTCGACTTGACGGGCCATCCCTGCAACTTCCCACTATTTTTGGACATTAAGTGCAAACAATTTTGTGAATTTTAATGCTTCTGACTTCGCAAAGCTTTTAATTAAAAAAAAAACATTATTTTTTGAAATTTTAAATTAAAATAAGCTGACTCGGCAAACATTGTTTCGTCATTTATATTATTCCTAGGAAACAT
This sequence comes from Baccha elongata, assembly GCA_951217065.1. Classification (NCBI taxonomy): domain Eukaryota; kingdom Metazoa; phylum Arthropoda; class Insecta; order Diptera; family Syrphidae; genus Baccha; species Baccha elongata. The sequence continues at coordinate 53,961,450 of OX578272.1, read as the reverse complement.
TTCTTTATTTCAATAAAAATAACTATCTACTATAAATGTGTGAGGATGTACTTATAATCGAAAGCGTTATAAGCAATAAAAGTATGCTTTATTTAGGTTAATGAATTAATATTTATTAAAATAATGACTATATTTTGAATTATAATTTCTGGTAGCTATCTAAACATCAAAAATAATTATTTACATTGTTACTATTAATTATGGCAGTTGAAAAAAAAATTAATCTCTCAGTGCAATAGAGTGTACAATATTCTTGGTTAGTCCGTCTTTAGCCAACACAAACAAACTGGATGGTTTCCCCACGCGAGAACATGCGCCATATACATATAGTTGTCCGTGGGAAAAGCATGGTGTTCCCAAATCTAAGCCACATATAGAGGACAAACTTTTTTCATAAACGCACAAAAAATTAAGAGCGAATACCTAATTTTAATTAAAACACTTGTAGTTATTTTTACATTATTTTCATAGTAAGCTAACATAAGTACCTACTGATTTAAGGCAAAATAAGGAGTCACCATGGAAACTCGTATACAGCTTCATATTGGCGTACTAAAAGTTGTGTGCAAAGGATAATGGCACTGACGGCTCCGAAGAACCACGGCCTAGTGATATACACCCAATCTTTTGTGTGCGTTGTTAGTTCTGCAAAGATTGAAGGGGAAGTACAATATTTCGTCGAAACGAACGACTAAGATGAGATGCACTTTTCATGACAAATATAGTTTTGGAAAATTTGTCACTTCCTCGCAAGAGGCCGGAGCAGGACCCCTGAAAAAACATTAGATGTACTCAGGGCTCGGACCCAGAACTACGAAAAGTTAGTTATTTAATGTCAAAAGTAACAATAACCGCGTGTTTCGCGATTATCTCGGTTTCTCTCAAATAAGTGATGCTGACATCTATTACCAAAATTTTAGAGCATACAATTTGCGACAAATTTCGTAAAAATAAAAAACTGTTTTGAGATAGAGGGCGGAAACCGTATCGCGCCACTCAGCTATACATACTGTAATGAAAGGTCGTGAGTTAGAAAAAAGTTGTTCCTTCGAAATATTGTCCAGGCTGCTGAAGGAGTTAACATACTAAAAGTCCCGACGTCTAGAAGGTGAGCCGTGAAAAGGGAAGGGTCATGAGGGCATAAAACCAAAAGAAATGGCTGAAAAATGTATAGTGAGTGAGAGAGTAGACCGACTTCGTCCTCATCCCTACTCCGTGATGTTTGCTGAATGAGTGGTGACACCTGACGGGTATAACTGATCGAAAATTGGGTTGGTCAGAGTAATATGATTTTTTTCATTCTAAGTCATGACAAAATAAAAAAAAAAATCCTTGCAAAATAAATTAAAGTTTTTAATTGACAAATAAAAAATAGGGGTTGATCGTAGAGGGGTGAAAATTAAGGGTTGTATGTATTTTTGTATGCTGTATCATAAAAAAATTAAAAAAAAAAAAATTGTCCAAAAAAATAAAAAAAAAATTGGGGGTGGACCAACCTTAACATTTAGGGGGATGAAAAATAGATGTTGTCCGATTCTCCACCCTGGCCGATATGCATGCTTCGGATGACGAAAATCGGTCGAGCCGTTTCGGAGGAGATAGATTACAAACACCGTGACAGGAGAATTTTATATATAAGATAGTGTTTATATGCCAAAAGAGCGATTTTAATAAAATAATTTGCTTCTTTACATTGATTTATGTTTTTGAATATTATGACTAAAAGTAAAAGAATGGGATCGTTTTTTTTTAAATACACTCTTCATACCCCCACTCTTATGTGAAGAAAATTGCTACGAAATAAAATGCTCTTGTAGTCGTGGTATTCAAAAACGTAAAGGAAGTAACAAAAATACACTGAACGAAAAATGCAGATATTTTGGGTGCTCTTTGAGATAGCTACTTTATTATTTTCGGTTTCAGAGCGGTAAAATAGCAGGCCGTTTCAGGATTATCCATTGTTACCGGACAACCAATAAAGCTATTTCAACTATAAATCTGAAAAGAAAGTGACTTGCATATGAGTTTTGTAGAGAATTTCATATTGGTATTTAATATGTCAATTTTTCAAAATAAGATCAAAGGTTCGAGAGCTAATCTGGCAAAATTTGTTTTCGAAGTTATTTTTTTAGGGCACAATTTTAGGGAACAGATTTGCAGAAACATTTTAGGATTAAAGTATATAGGAAGGTTTATTTTCTTATTCTTTAAATTTTTCTACCTATGAGAATCTCGCGAATAAAAATATCTTCTTAGGTATTTTGACCCAAAATCTCTTTGATAATTTTGAGCGTCATGTACTTATTAATCGCTAAATAGTTTACCTTTTACCCCTAGTGAAATTGCTGATGTTTCCAACAAAACAACTCACACTACACTCTTAATTCTCTACAATTGTTTTTTAAAGTATTTTTATAGTATTTTTATTTTATTTTATTTTCTTAGGATACAATATAAATAAATTTATATTGTCCGGTACGGTGGGGTGCTTTGCCCATATGGCGGAAAATATAGTATTATATAAGTAATAAACACTGTGACCCGATTTCTTGAACACTTGTCAAGAATCTACAGTATCTGCAATATCATACAGTGGTGATCTTTTTTTTTTGCAAAAAAATTATATATTGAAATAAGAAATCTTATAATAAATAACCATCATCCCTATTTAAAGTAGAAACAAGCAATTAGGGAATATTTCTCCTCTCAATGTTAACAAAGAAGCACACTGAGACTTTTCAAAACAAGAACTCCAGCAAAAAATTCTATTTGAAGCATTCAATCTTTTAAATAATTCATCAGCAACACCTTAAGGCTGATGTTTATTCAACAGATCGTTCCTGCATCTATACTTACATCAACTAACTCCACACATGATGAATGGATAGATCACAATTTTAAATCAGTTTGTGGTCGACATTTCATGTCAACATCTTAACAATCCTCTTCTACATTACGACGACGTCAACAAAGAATCCACCGGCCAACACACAAGTTGGTCAATTAAGTTCATCCAAACAGCTAAACAACAATGTCCCGATCAAAGAATGAATCCCTGCTCAACACTTCTCAGCCTCCAGCATCTCACGGTCTATTGCGTATCTCAATTAATTCTTTATAGTTCGAGAAGCATGTATGTGTGGCTCTTTTTGAATACATAGTCTCCACACGACGAATCCAGTTTTAGTGGAATAATTGGGTCATCTGTGACAGAAATTGCGATAACTAACTGAACTTGCGAGACAGAATTTATAGAAAAAAAAACCAGGTCTCCTGTCTGAGCGGCAAGCTGCACACCAAAGTAGTCCACAATTGAATCTTCCCGCTGCAACACTCTTCGACGCGTTGGCAATAGATATACAGTTCCAATAGAACAACAACAGCTCACGCCACACGGAAGCCTAATCGCCTTGCGTTTCGCAAAATAGAAAACGTCAAACCAGTTTAAAAGCCACTATATATTTGGTCCCCTGGTATAGGAGTCTCCCTGATAGTCCAGTACCAGATCACAGTTGATCCTCAGGTTAGATTCACTAACAGTTAGGTGCAGCACTCGTGTTGAATGGCTTATACTCATACCTATCCTAACTACTGACTGATGATGGAGTTCGCAAGATCAGAAACTGGAGCAGATCAAGACTATACGATCCAACAAAGCTGGTCAATCCAGCTTCGAAGGTAGGTCAAAGGCATAACTTCTAATCAAGAAAAGATTTACTGCTTGGTGATGCATAGAGATAGATGATAACTGTTATGTTTTGATATTCTCCTCTTCGGAACATATCACCCATCAACGGGAAAGGGGATGAGAAATTTGAGCTGTTGTTCAACTAAGATCTCTGGTACGACTTCAATATGGAGGCAATTATTGCAAAGCGTTACGCAATGGATGCAAACATCGCATCGGGAATAAATAATTGAACGAAAATGCTCATGAGGAGAATACGAAATGTCTGGAATGATCTGTCTTGGAGTGTGGCATATACCAGCATCAGATGTACTGTTAGAGACCCACTGAAAAGTTGGCTAATGAACTTACATAAAAATCATTATAAGGTGAAATAGACATGCTATTGGAATGATGATTAAATCAATTCATGGATTTGTTTTAGAATTACGGGATGTTGCAAATGGTTAATTGATAAAGTTAACTTAAAATGGGTTTTTGTAAGACACACGTTCGAAGACTTTAATGTTAGTACTTCTATATCGTATTTGATTAGTTCATAAGAAAATTGTTGTTTATTTTTTTACTAAGAAGATACTAAATACGTCAGAGGGTCATATGCGAAAAGCTGAGTTCAAGCTTTTACTCACTTTTCTGATAAGACAGTTGTAACGCTATAAAGTTAACACTTACAAACATTGATTGTTAATTGACAGCATTTTTTCAAACGAGAATTCATCGTTGGATTCAGATTTGTTCATAGTGGTCCATTTGATATTAGACAAAACAAAAGTAGGTATGGCATCTTATCTGGAATCATCAAAGAATTCAAATAAATTGTTTGTGTATCGCACGAAAGCGTCTTGATTCTTTTTCTTTACAGTTCTTGAGTAACTATATTTAAAGAAATAAAGTGATAGACCCCAAAGTGAGTTAGTTATTATTTTTCTGACCATGGAGCCATCATAATTGAAGATTGTAAATATTTGCCCCTGGTCTGGTCTATGATTGGAGGATTCGAATAAAAAAAATGCCAAGCAAAATAAAGTGTTAAATTTAGATACAATTTTCTTACCTAGAAGAGCCTATTCCGGACATTACTTGATTAAAAGAGATATCAATTGAGTATAAAAACAAAGGGGTACAGTTAGTATTGGTGCTAGTATTGGAGTTGATTTTCATATGAATATCAACAACGAACAGGTTATCTTTCCAATTGTAACAAGTCTAATAATATTTCAAATGTAGTTTTGGTAGGGTATATGTGAGGATTTGAAAGTAAAGATGGATTTAAATTTTTAACGGAAATCATACATCAATCTTATGACAAAACCAATTTAAAAATTGAATCATCAGAAGCTTTATAAATTTTAAATCAGAACTAATTTCTGAACAACATACAATCCATAATCAGGCAAAATTCGACTATGGGAACAATTCGAACAACTTAAAGTCATCGGATGAAGTAGTGGCACAACTCAACTGTGAAGGAAATATAAATAAATTTTTCAATTATTAGTCCGGTCAAATTAGACCAAAAAATAAGAGTTACATAAATTCCCACCAAACCAGATTTGAAAGTTCCCCATCTTTCCCCTGTAAGGAAAAAAATTTATTCAAGGTCAAAGGTAAAAAAATGAGTTTTTCAGCAAAACGGTAAGTTTTATCAAAAAATATTTCAAACAAAAATTGTAGATCATAAAATTATCTACAAAAAATTAATTAATACTTTTTTTTCTACGAGCCACCGTTTTTGAGATATAACGATTCAAAAAGTTGTAAAAGTTGTAATCGTCTAAATATGCACATGAGTTTGATTCCAACGAGGCAACATGCGATACATCGCTATTATTAAGGCAGTTTACATGCACTCAGGATGAAGATGAAGAAGAACAAGAACAAGAACAAGACGAACAAGAACAAGAAGATCAAGAAGAAGAACAAGAAGAAGATTTTGAAAGTTACGACTCGGACGATTAAATTTCACTACTTTTTTTTAACTTAAATTGCTTTTATCTTTCAATCTCTGCTAATATCCATTATTTTTCAATAGGCTCAAATTAAACAGAATCAAAACTGACCCGTAGAATAGGCCTACTGGGGAAACCACAAAAAAAAACGCGCTAAGTACACTACCTCATAGGTGGCGAGGAAACGTGTGCATGTTATGACGATTACAACTTTTACAACTTTTTGAATCGTTATATCTTAAAAACGGTGGCTCGTAGAAAAAAATATCAATTAATTATTTGTAGATAATTTTATGATCTACAATTTTTGTTTGAAATATTTTTTGATAAAACTTACCGTTTTGCTGAAAATCGCGAAAAACTCATTTTTTACCTTTGACCTTGAATAAAAATTTTTCCTTAAAGGGGAAAGATGGGGAACTTTCAAATTTTGTTTTTAATGATATTTTAAACAATCTTACCGATTTTCAGCTTGGTGGGAATTTATGTAACTTCGAATGTCTAAATTGACCGGACTATATTTGTGAACTGCGATGTCCTACCGCAACCAAATTATAAACGAATCATTTTAAACTACAACCTATGTATTTATTTTTATATTCTAAATATTATTACTTTTTTATCAACAAACTTCAAATAAATAAATTATTGTTATTTTTATAATCGGATGTCAAGCTGTTTAATATAATAATTTTTTGGTAAAACAACTGAATTAATGACCATAAATCGAATCTATATCTATCTATCTATCTATCATCTATCATTTTCATTCGTACAAAAAAAAATTAGATATCAATTAAACATGACAATACGATGATATAGAGAAGACGAAAATTGGGTCGGGCGATTCTGTCTGTCTGTCTGTATGTACATATGTATAGACACCTACTTCCGTAAAGATTTTCTAAAAACTTGGTTAAAAGTATTCTTTTAGTTGTTATATACATGGACATTTTTCTTATTTCTATTCTTGTTTTTCGAAAAAATACGATTGATTTTGATAAAAATTTATATTAGTGATTTTTTGCCAATGGTGATGTCTTTTATTTAATTTTTTTTTTCCGAAGAAACTTATTTACTGTACCTGACATAAAACGGTACCGCTACATGTATTGCGACAAAATTTTATTTTGTTAAAGCTCTGCTTAACTTGATCAATATTGCAATACAAAATTTTGGAAACAAGTTTTTTTATTAAAAGCATGTTTTTTTAATTCCATTTTTCACAGATTTTAACAAATTTTTATATTCTAAAAGTTCTGCTATATTTTAGTAATAATGCAATCAAAAATTTTGGAAAAAAAAATATTTTCCAAAAAGTCTGTTTTTTTAATTCTATTTTTCTGGAAAACAATCCGATCAATTCTTATAAAGTTTTATCTGAGTGCGTCGTAGTCAACAGGTTGACGAATTTCCCAGTCGTTAACACAAAGGTAACTTGCTAAAATTAAAATTGTAAATTCGTGTGACCCAGTCGTGTCTTTGATTTTTTTTTGTACGAATGCATATATGTACCTAAGTTGCCTCATATTGCCTTATTCTATCTATAATACAAGCCAGTCTATGGGATGTTATTTTGTCTACGCGTTTTAGGCGATGTTATTATATTAATATTTAAAACTTTGGTTCTTTGTTTTTAGCGATGTTGTTATATTAGCTTATCTGAAATTCAAACCGAAAACATAAAATTTTAATATTAAATTAAGCTGAGATAACACAATAAATTGTTAAATTTAAACTTTTTGGAAATCAAAACCGGATATACATAAAACTTCATTTTTTATTTTAATTATTTCAAGTTTTGACCATTTTTCTGAAAATTAGAAGACAACTTTTAATACTTTTGTATTTCGGCAATCACTGGGACGATTTAAATGGCTCACGCGCTGTTGGATTGGATGGAAAAAATTTAAACCTTGTCGTGGGAATCTTACATATTTTTTGTCAGATGTCTACCGTTTAGCTGACAAACAACCCCAAAGTAGCATTTCCTTTTATTGTATAGTTTATGGTGCTTTTATTGGTAGTGCGTAGTGGTTAGTGTGTCGGGCCATCACGCCGGAGGTCTGGGTTCAAGCCCAGCTTCCAACTTCGATAGAATCTAATGTTTTTTTTCAGGTTCACTGCCTCTTGCAAGGAAGTGACAAATCCTCCAAGAGTATCATTGTCATGAAAAGTGCTTCTCACCTTATTCGTTCGGATTCGACGTTAAATTGTTGGTCCCCTCAATCCCGTAGAACTAACAACACACACAAAAGGATTGGTTGAGAGTTGTAAGTTGTAAGTCACAGTGCCACTAAATTTATTTTATTTTTTTTATTGGTTTTAAAGTCCCACACTATAATACAGCGGTAGCAGAGGGCTACCAATTTTCGTCTTTGATATTTTAACCTTCATAAAAAATCTGTTAACAATCCAATTTTAATTTAACGATCTTAACAACAAATTTAAATAATCAAGAATCGTCGTTTCTGATGGGTCTTATGCTAGTAGTTTACATATATTCGCAAGTAATATCACGAAGTAAACTGTTCTTAAGCATTTTTAATATTACCGATGACCTCAATCAACTGTCCCAACTATTTACACTAATTGAGAATTCCAATAGGTTTTGGGTTTTTCCGATTTTGTTTTTGGAAAAGAATATATACCTAGCCACATTTAAAAACTGCCAACAGGTATAAATAGCGCAGATAAAAAATGGGCTAGATTAAGAGACAGTGTACCTGAAGAGTTTTACAAATACGGGATCATGAAGCATAAGGCAAGTCATACATATACTGGTAGTATTCCGCAGCAGGTCAATTACCCAATCGTTGATTTTTCTCTTAACAAAAAAGAATTCATAATGACCAAAGAAAACGTCTAAGCGCATCGTATGGAAAAATTAAATTTATATTCATAAACATCTAAGCGCATCGTATTTAAAAATCAAATTTATATTCATAAACATCGATAACATCAAAATGATTGGTCAAAATTTACCTAAATCAAATATCTGGTCGTTATCGCAATAGTTTTAATTGATTAATATTCGAAAAAGTAAGATCAGATGGCCAAGTTTACCGGTGTAGTTTGTGTTTGAATTTTTGTCAACCGAGCATTATGTTTTAAAAAAAAACCCTAAATGTGCCAAAAAGTCAAAAGCTTCTAAATACTTACACGATTATATCTGCTGGTCAATGAACAGCATGTCTCTCATTTAGGGTTACCAGATCTTTAACTCCCAAAAAGAGGACATTCAGAAAAATATATTTTTTTTCGGAAACAAAAAAAAAAAACAATATTTTCTTGCTTTAATTGTTTTCTATTTGAAGAAAAAAAAACGTCATTGATAAGAATTACTTCAAGTTTTAATACATTTAAGAAAAGCAACTAAAAATTATACCACAAAACAACATTAAATTCATAAAAACAAAATTAAAATTAAGTAGATAGAGGTGTATAGGTACACATTATTGTTATTCTTCATGTATTATATTTTTATTATTTGACGAAATTTTTCTTTAAAGTGTGGGTTTTTCTAACAAATACTTATAAAACTGGGTGCACGACATTTTTTTAAAATTATGTTTGCATAGAACTATTGCTTTGACTGCTTCTTTACTATACAATAGATTTCTTTCATTGGTGCATTGCGAGGGGTTTGTTACTAGCCAGTTTAGTGGTTCAATGATTGCAATATTTCAAATGACTTCATATGATTTCAGGTGATTTCAAACAGTATTTAAATTGATTTCAAAATTTTGTGATTGCATTGATTTCAAATAAATTTACTGATTTCAAATGATTGCAAATTAATTCAATTGATTTCATAGTGATTTCAATTCGTGATTTTATTATGGCATTTTTGATTTCATTTGAAATCGATAACCAACATTTTTTTTTAATTTCATCACTTGAAATAGTGATTGCATCTGATTTCAACGTGATTTCAAATGATTGCAAGTATAAGTGGTCAGGTGATTTCATTCTTGACAAACCCCTCGGGTCCATTGAATTGATATTAATGAAAAAACTTTTTCGACGTTAGCATTATGAGCAGGTATAGCAAAAACAAACTGAGCTATTATCAAAAGTTCACTGTAAACTTCAGTATTAGAACAGCCCTTAAAATATTCTTGACATCTTTGCTGAACTTGTAGTTCTTGAAAATCTTTATTAAGCAAATTTTTCTCAACAAATAGTTTCAAATTGCAAAACTGATCGAAAAGCTTCGCTTCGTTATATTTAATATCTACTGTTCTTAAATAAACTAAGCCGTCCTATAAATCGTTCTAAAATGAATTAGTTTTTAAATCCATTCATTTGAAACAGTGAAATACTTTTAGAGATACCGACCAATTTTCTAAATAATCTAAGCACCTTTTATAAACATGTAATAAGTTATTTGTCATTATTATAACGGTAGATAGGCATTTGAATTGTCAAAAGAAAAAAAACCTCAATCGTTCAGATTATTTTCAATGCAGGTACGTTCAGGGTTGCAGCTATGACAACGATGGCTGTGTTCAGCAAACCAATCGTAATAAAAACAAATATAAGTAATAACTTCAAAATATTCATCCCTTTGGTGCAAAATTAAAAAAAAGAGGACAAAATGCAAAATTTTTCAAAAAGAAATAGGACGGATTTTTTTAGATCAAATAGAGGACATGTCCTCTGAAAAGAGGACGTCTGGTAAGCCTACTCTCATTGTATAATCCTATTTATAGAATGCGCTTTTATTCAGCCTTCGAGCTAACAAAAAATTTTGTTTCATCTTAAATTCTCTGTCCTAAAAAACAGAAATAATCGAACTATCTCTGCGAATACGCTTGGCTTAACCAACGTAAAATATCAGGCACATACCGTGATCACTCAAACCATTATGAGTCTCACCCTAAAGGCCCTTGCAATTTATAACCCAACCAAGTGATTAAGAATCATTATTTTCGCAGCTTTGTTTTAAGTTTTCATTCTTGATTATAAATTTCTATACTTAAACCTGCATAAAGTAATACACCACTCCAACTAATTTTTGTTTTAAATCATAATAACAGTTCCTAAAGCTATTCACGTACATTGTTCTTGGGCAATCTCCAACAGAAGATCCAAAGCCAACCTTAAAATGAAGAAACTTCATATCATAGACCACTAAGCTGCAGGCATCGGACATGAAGACAGACAGATAGGTGTCCCTCATAATAATGCACTTCAACGCAGAACGCATAAAACCCATTCAAATGGCAAAAATGTAAATCTTTTCTCGACCGTGAAACCGTTTCATTGCCTTCTTATTTTGTATTTTTATGAAGAGAGTTGCACTTGTGGCTCATCTTCTTTGCTAACTTGTTCTGCTGGTCGATCTTGGTCATGAACCTGTAATATTCACAACCCCTCAACTTTATAACGCTGATTGTGTATAATGAAGGCGCCTTTATATTTTCGCCTTATTATAAGATCAATTTGGACCAATCGGCAGGTAATTGTACCCTATGGAAACACCCGAAATATAGGTCGTTTGGCTGCGGAAGCTAATTGTGATTATTATTAGGGTTAACCGATTCCAATTACCGAATTTTCATCGAGAGAAAGGTGAAAACTCTAGCTCATGCCATTGCTGCACAAACGTAAACGATCTAAGAGATGCCTCTTCGCTAAAATACACATCATGCACCGAGACTTTACCAATCCGTAAAATTAGATGCTAACGCGGAGATAATTTAGTGCTAAGTTAATGGTTGGCTATAATTCATTTTCTCCATTAGACTGTCTGGCATGAAATAATCAGTTGTGCGTGTATAGTTTATTGACTTAAATATAAGTATGCCGCTTTATTACAGTTTTTCGGATAATGTTTGTTTACACAAAGACTTAAAACTTGTTTTGAACCTTCAGTTGGTTATCGGGATTTTCGTCTCAGTAATGAATATAAAGTTTGTGTTGTACAAGTGCATTGTGAATAGATAATCCTATAGCTTTTCCTATAGCTGCGTTTTCAGTCAGAGCAGCAATTGTACCAGTCATAGAAAATATTATAAAACACGTTCTTTTAATTTATATAAAACTTATTTATAAACAATAAACATTTAGTGCGGGCGCTAGACCATCTCACGTGTGCCGTTATATATGTATAAAATAAATGGCTCACATGGTCCAAATCATGGTCTTTTGGCCGGATATAGTATGTTTCGCCAAAAACGTTTGGCAAATAAACGTGTGGCGTTGGTTCATTTCACCGTTTTTCGTTTCGGTTTTCGTTTCTTATTTGACATTTTGTTGTTTCGCATTTCACGTTTCGCAAATAACGTTTCGCTTTTTAAATGATATGTCGAATAATTATTTCCCGTTTTTAATTTCGCTATTTTCATTTAGTTTTTTAAATGATTATAGCTCTTTGAAGTTTAGCAAATTTTTATTTGGCAATTATGTTGTTTAGCATTTTTTACTAAGCATTTATTCGTTTCACTTTTTTTTTTGTTTGGCAATTTGTTTTTTGCAATTTTTTGTTTGGCAATTTATTGTTATGCATTTTTTTTTGACATTAAGTTCTTTTGCAATTTTTCGGCTTCATTAAATTACATGCCTTTAAATTTCGCGCGAAATTTTAAAAAAATTTTTCCTCGGGGCTTAGTTAAACTCATAGGGGTTTCAAACCAAGTTGGCCAGCATATCCAAGACATTTTAAAAAATGGCCGCAAATGCAAATGTTTACTATATATTTATAAATATATTTTCTTTCTTATTCAAAACACAATTAAACCCTTAAATACGCCTACAGAATGGACTTCGTTAGTTAGATTTATTATAATTTATAAATTTTTAGGTTTTTTTTTGGAGTTTTGAAGAGGATAAAGGCATTCAATGGCGTCATTCTTATCCCATGGTAAAGATTCTTTTTCCGATAGCTAAGACTTTGGGTCATATGCAAAAAGATGAGTTTAAGCTTTTTCTGATAACTTTGTTATCAGAATTTTAAATAGTTTTTGAAAAATTAATTTTCAAACTCAAAATTTAAAAAAAAAAAGAAAAGAATTGTTTTAGCTATTTTTTTCAGAATTTGACATTGTTAAGTACTACTTTTATTTTTAAAATTCAATATTCTAATTAATTTTTAGTCAAAAACAGAAAACCCGAAGCTCAAATGATTGTACTTTTTTCGAAAGTAAAAAATAACGAAAACCACCTCTACTAAGAAAATCCATTTTGTTAGTTCTTACATGACGCAACTTTTACGTAATTTAAATGTATTATGTATTTGAAAACATAATAATTTTTTACTTGCTCAATAGCGCAAGTATTGGTTTCGTGTAAAAAAATAGAGGTTTTAATAAAACCTGACATTACTATGATAGAGAATACGAAAAAAGTAGGTTTCGTCATGCCGTCCGTCGTTCTGTGTGTGCGGATGTGCGGATGTTTGGTTGTATGTTCGACGAGCTACAGCCTAAACGGTTAGACTGATTTTCTTCAAACTTCGTGTGTAGTACTTTTTGGTGATTCCCTAGAGCACAAATTTGAATTTTTGGTTTAGCCCGGCTATAACGGGTAAACGGTAAAACGGTTTTAGTTTTAACAAATGTTCTCGAAAACGGCTCTAACGATTTCTATAAAACTTGGCGTTTGTGATATTTTAGTGGGTTTAATAAAACTTCATTTAAGGTTTTTGACTAAAAATGCTTATAACGGAGATTTGGTGTTAACGGTTTTTAACAAATTTGGCCTTAAATTGACAACGGATTTCATTTAAATTTAGTATGGTTTATATTGTAAACATTCAACACAAGATGGCATTTAAAGTTTTTGGCTAAGCAGCCATTTTCTTCACCTCACATTTAGGCCACTTTTCACTTTTCCAGCGTAATTCAGCAAATTAAATTTTCCCAATCCAATAATTTGCTACAAGAGCAAGTTCGTGCGACCCAATCGTGCATTTTACTTTTACAGCTGAAATAAAATTATAGATATTTTAAAGGGTGTAAACATTTTTTTTTTAAGTCAGTAATTTTAATTTTGTACTATTCGGGATCTTAACAGTCGGGATTTCAGATTTCCTAAATCATTCCCAATTCATGATTTAAATTAATTTATTTAAAATTGAGTTCAGATTTCACGTGAATGCATTAAGAAATTATATTTAATTCATTTATATTGGTTGAGACACAAGTTTACGGTTCACCACAGACTGTGTATAATGTCAACAAAAGAAGAAGAACTTTTAAACTCTTCATAGTTTGTCAGTCTTTTTGGATAAAAAAAAATGCTTAACTCGTCTATAAGCCATACAAAAGCTAACTACACCATAGAATAAGAGCTAACTCTTGAGTTACTAGGCGTTTCTCTGAACGTTTTCTGAACTAAACTTGGTCTGACGTCTGAGCCATTGTATATACATTTCTATAGTATTTTCATGCTGAATAATCACCGCCTGGCCATCTTGAGAAACGTGTGATAAACACATTTTTAGGTTCGTGCATTTAATAGTTGTCTATTCTGTAACCCTGACAACAGTCGTAAACATATATTATTTTTGTTTTGTTTACGACTCTTGTCAAGGAAATATGGATTTTAGAGCCAATAAAATACATTATATATTATTAATTTATTTCGTAGACGACTATTGTTAGGGTAACAGAATAGACACTTAGTAAATGTAAGAACCTCCAAATGTGAAGTTAACAACTTTGTTTAGATGGCGCTGCTCCATGGTTGTACTATAGAAATGTATATACAATGTCTGAGCGTTCAGATTTATTTTTGAAACACATTCGAGCAGTCAGCTGTCATAAATTGACATTCGGTCTGACTCTTTCACACACAACGTCAAAATCTAAGTTGAATAAGTTATTAATTTATTCTTATCCATTTGGTTCATTTAAACTCTGAAATTAATTTGATTAGTAATAAATAACATATTTCACTTGTATTTTATTAAATAAAAACTATCTTCAGCACCAAAATGGCTGGCTTCATCCGCCATTTCAATTGTTTTGATAATTGTTCAGAATTTCACTCAGAATGATCAGTCAATTTATCATGAGCTAATAGAGCGCACTGTAAACATGATCTGAACCATCTCTGAATGAAAAAAGAAATACAAATGTCATGATCTGAACACTCTCTTAACTTCCCTTGATATTTTTTATTGTAAATTTTAACCTTTTCAAACAAGAAAATTATTATTTTGTATTTCCTTTGATAAGAGTTTCGATTCATCTGTCATTAAACGATGCGATTCGAAAGCAAAACATATCTATCGGCATTTTGAAAATACAAAATACAAAGATAAATCTTTACGTGGAAACACATAACATTCTTCAGGTGGAAACATGCTCACAGACCGAATATAAACAAAGAATTGTAATAGAACTGTAGTTGATTGACTTAACGAATGTGGGCTAACTATTCCATTATTTATTTTGTTTTATTATTGAGAAATTTTAACTCGTGACTTATCTTTTATTATATGGTGTAGTTAAGTCATGAGTTAGAGAAGAAATAAGCGTTTTTTATTAATAGGGCTGATAGAATTAAGTTAAAAGTTAGACCACTTTCGTACAGAAAATTTAACGAAAATCTACTACTTTTCTATTACAGAGTTAGTAGGAGTTCTCTTGTTTATGGTCTGTTGTTGACATTTTAATGTCAAATTTCACAACAGCTAATTTAAATTTAAACCAATAAGTGCATATAAATCTATAGGAAAAAATACTATATCCCATACTTTACCCTTTCAAGTCCCGATGCGAAAAAGAGTGTCTGATATTTATGATGGTGTTTGAGTTCAAAAGTTCTTCCTGACTACGTCTGTTCTGTTTGCACTTACCATTCAAGGGTTCTGTTGAAAAAATCTTTTGACTTTTAAATCAATTCAACTACATTGCCTAAATAAATATTTTCTCTTCGTAATAGAGAGTAGTCTTTGCCATTAAAACCCCTCTTAAAAACGCACATCGCACTATATAACTTACGGGATACATATGCTAGGTACCTACGTATATGCATATTTTAGGAAATCAATTCAAAATAAACGCAAATTTCGCAAATAACGTTTCGCTTTTTAAATGATATGTCGAATAATTATTTCCCGTTTTTAATTTCGCTATTTTCATTTAGTTTTTTAAATGATTATAGCTCTTTGAAGTTTAGCAAATTTTTATTTGGCAATTATGTTGTTTAGCATTTTTTACTAAGCATTTATTCGTTTCACTTTTTTTTTTGTTTGGCAATTTGTTTTTTGCAATTTTTTGTTTGGCAATTTATTGTTATGCATTTTTTTTTGACATTAAGTTCTTTTGCAATTTTTCGGCTTCATTAAATTACATGCCTTTAAATTTCGCGCGAAATTTTAAAAAAAATTTTCCTCGGGGCTTAGTTAAACTCATAGGGGTTTCAAACCAAGTTGGCCAGCATATCCAAGACATTTTAAAAAATGGCCGCAAATGCAAATGTTTACTATATATTTATAAATATATTTTCTTTCTTATTCAAAACACAATTAAACCCTTAAATACGCCTACAGAATGGACTTCGTTAGTTAGATTTATTATAATTTATAAATTTTTAGGTTTTTTTTTGGAGTTTTGAAGAGGATAAAGGCATTCAATGGCGTCATTCTTATCCCATGGTAAAGATTCTTTTTCCGATAGCTAAGACTTTGGGTCATATGCAAAAAGATGAGTTTAAGCTTTTTCTGATAACTTTGTTATCAGAATTTTAAATAGTTTTTGAAAAATTAATTTTCAAACTCAAAATTTAAAAAAAAAAAAGAAAAGAATTGTTTTAGCTATTTTTTTCAGAATTTGACATTGTTAAGTACTACTTTTATTTTTAAAATTCAATATTCTAATTAATTTTTAGTCAAAAACAGAAAACCCGAAGCTCAAATGATTGTACTTTTTTCGAAAGTAAAAAATAACGAAAACCACCTCTACTAAGAAAATCCATTTTGTTAGTTCTTACATGACGCAACTTTTACGTAATTTAAATGTATTATGTATTTGAAAACATAATAATTTTTTACTTGCTCAATAGCGCAAGTATTGGTTTCGTGTAAAAAAATAGAGGTTTTAATAAAACCTGACATTACTATGATAGAGAATACGAAAAAAGTAGGTTTCGTCATGCCGTCCGTCGTTCTGTGTGTGCGGATGTGCGGATGTTTGGTTGTATGTTCGACGAGCTACAGCCTAAACGGTTAGACTGATTTTCTTCAAACTTCGTGTGTAGTACTTTTTGGTGATTCCCTAGAGCACAAATTTGAATTTTTGGTTTAGCCCGGCTATAACGGGTAAACGGTAAAACGGTTTTAGTTTTAACAAATGTTCTCGAAAACGGCTCTAACGATTTCTATAAAACTTGGCGTTTGTGATATTTTAGTGGGTTTAATAAAACTTCATTTAAGGTTTTTGACTAAAAATGCTCATAACGGAGATTTGGTGTTAACGGTTTTTAACAAATTTGGCCTTAAATTGACAACGGATTTCATTTAAATTTAGTATGGTTTATATTGTAAACATTCAACACAAGATGGCATTTAAAGTTTTTGGCTAAGCAGCCATTTTCTTCACCTCACATTTAGGCCACTTTTCACTTTTCCAGCGTAATTCAGCAAATTAAATTTTCCCAATCCAATAATTTGCTACAAGAGCAAGTTCGTGCGACCCAATCGTGCATTTTACTTTTACAGCTGAAATAAAATTATAGATATTTTAAAGGGTGTAAACATTTTTTTTTTAAGTCAGTAATTTTAATTTTGTACTATTCGGGATCTTAACAGTCGGGATTTCAGATTTCCTAAATCATTCCCAATTCATGATTTAAATTAATTTATTTAAAATTGAGTTCAGATTTCACGTGAATGCATTAAGAAATTATATTTAATTCATTTATATTGGTTGAGACACAAGTTTACGGTTCACCACAGACTGTGTATAATGTCAACAAAAGAAGAAGAACTTTTAAACTCTTCATAGTTTGTCAGTCTTTTTGGATAAAAAAAAATGCTTAACTCGTCTATAAGCCATACAAAAGCTAACTACACCATAGAATAAGAGCTAACTCTTGAGTTACTAGGCGTTTCTCTGAACGTTTTCTGAACTAAACTTGGTCTGACGTCTGAGCCATTGTATATACATTTCTATAGTATTTTCATGCTGAATAATCACCGCCTGGCCATCTTGAGAAACGTGTGATAAACACATTTTTAGGTTCGTGCATTTAATAGTTGTCTATTCTGTAACCCTGACAACAGTCGTAAACATATATTATTTTTGTTTTGTTTACGACTCTTGTCAAGGAAATATGGATTTTAGAGCCAATAAAATACATTATATATTATTAATTTATTTCGTAGACGACTATTGTTAGGGTAACAGAATAGACACTTAGTAAATGTAAGAACCTCCAAATGTGAAGTTAACAACTTTGTTTAGATGGCGCTGCTCCATGGTTGTACTATAGAAATGTATATACAATGTCTGAGCGTTCAGATTTATTTTTGAAACACATTCGAGCAGTCAGCTGTCATAAATTGACATTCGGTCTGACTCTTTCACACACAACGTCAAAATCTAAGTTGAATAAGTTATTAATTTATTCTTATCCATTTGGTTCATTTAAACTCTGAAATTAATTTGATTAGTAATAAATAACATATTTCACTTGTATTTTATTAAATAAAAACTATCTTCAGCACCAAAATGGCTGGCTTCATCCGCCATTTCAATTGTTTTGATAATTGTTCAGAATTTCACTCAGAATGATCAGTCAATTTATCATGAGCTAATAGAGCGCACTGTAAACATGATCTGAACCATCTCTGAATGAAAAAAGAAATACAAATGTCATGATCTGAACACTCTCTTAACTTCCCTTGATATTTTTTATTGTAAATTTTAACCTTTTCAAACAAGAAAATTATTATTTTGTATTTCCTTTGATAAGAGTTTCGATTCATCTGTCATTAAACGATGCGATTCGAAAGCAAAACATATCTATCGGCATTTTGAAAATACAAAATACAAAGATAAATCTTTACGTGGAAACACATAACATTCTTCAGGTGGAAACATGCTCACAGACCGAATATAAACAAAGAATTGTAATAGAACTGTAGTTGATTGACTTAACGAATGTGGGCTAACTATTCCATTATTTATTTTGTTTTATTATTGAGAAATTTTAACTCGTGACTTATCTTTTATTATATGGTGTAGTTAAGTCATGAGTTAGAGAAGAAATAAGCGTTTTTTATTAATAGGGCTGATAGAATTAAGTTAAAAGTTAGACCACTTTCGTACAGAAAATTTAACGAAAATCTACTACTTTTCTATTACAGAGTTAGTAGGAGTTCTCTTGTTTATGGTCTGTTGTTGACATTTTAATGTCAAATTTCACAACAGCTAATTTAAATTTAAACCAATAAGTGCATATAAATCTATAGGAAAAAATACTATATCCCATACTTTACCCTTTCAAGTCCCGATGCGAAAAAGAGTGTCTGATATTTATGATGGTGTTTGAGTTCAAAAGTTCTTCCTGACTACGTCTGTTCTGTTTGCACTTACCATTCAAGGGTTCTGTTGAAAAAATCTTTTGACTTTTAAATCAATTCAACTACATTGCCTAAATAAATATTTTCTCTTCGTAATAGAGAGTAGTCTTTGCCATTAAAACCCCTCTTAAAAACGCACATCGCACTATATAACTTACGGGATACATATGCTAGGTACCTACGTATATGCATATTTTAGGAAATCAATTCAAAATAAACGCTTTAAATAAAACTCATTTTAACCACAATTTTCCCCATAACGCATTACATACCATTTGCTTGCATAATCCACTATTATAATATCGTTTAAGCGAGCGTTTAAGACAGAATTGAATAGTTGTGCAATCGACTAGCTACCGTTTTAAACACAATAACACTTCCTTCTTGCAGTTCCTCCCGATGAAGAGTTCAAAGTTAGGCAAACATAAAACAACAACACTTTCACTTGATCAGGTCAAAACAGACAGACAGATCACTTTGAATAGTCGCTTCGCTAACCATTGAAACAATAATATTTTTTTTTTTTTCAAATGCAAACGAAAAAGCAATTTCTGCATGTGTTTCTTTATTTAACTTTAATTGTTCGCACATATTCATGAAGTCTTCCGAACAATGTGATAACATACAACAAAATGCGGCAGCAACTTCAGCACCTACCGGGTGCGTTCATCTAAGAGCGAAGCACTAAACTTCCGAATGTCTATGCAACCGATCGCCTTGTGTCTTTACGGCTGACGATGATCATATTACCGACCGAGTCAAGAGATTCGCCACAACTGCATCCCAGTCTCATCTATTGCGCATGGACCACGGATTCTATTTTGTGAATACCCAAACGTTTTCGCAAAAATGTTCAATTAGACAAAATCGACCGTGGAACGCCTGTGCGCCTGTGCGCATCGCGGGGATATTTTTTTTTAGCAAACTTGTTTTCAACGATCGGACAAGATCAACAGATCCTCTCTCTTCTAGTATTTTTAGGTCAGCCCGGGAACATAAATTCAAATTCTTACCCGGACTACCTTGACTTATATTTAGCATCTGGCTCGGATTCAGGCTCAAGCTTGGTAACCGATGAACGGTTCTAGGCACATGATTGGGTCAGAAAAGAATGAAACACAAAAATAATATTAGAATGTAAATTTGTTTAACTGGTTTTGACGGAATCTTGATCGGAAATAGGCCGACATGCTACTTTGATAACTTGGCAGCACTTGAGAGGTACCACAAGAGTTGTTGTGTGCTAGAATTAGGTCAACATGGTCCGCTTAATTGATTTGGAGCTAATATTTAAATTGGAAGATATCTTACTGGCTCAGAGTGTTTTGAGGAAAAGTAAATATTTTAGTGGCAAAGTATCTTTAGATAAATTTGCATTACAAGAGTTGTCGCAGAATCTTATAACGGTATGAGGCTTTGCAACAGTCAAATCAGTCAGTGGTGTGTGAGTCTGGACGGAATTTGCATATTAAATTGATTGCGGTAATTGGGATTGAGAATAGATGGAAAAATAATAAATTACCTACACGGGCATGAAAAGGAGAAGCAGAAGATTCTATCTTCCATCAAGATTATAAGTATCTCAATGGTTTACCACACACGGTTATAATAAATGGAAGATAGATGACTAGTTGACGTAACTTCTTTCTGCAAAATTTCAACAAAATGATATGTAAATGTGATGTTTTTGCTTGGATAGATTCGTTATAACCGGATATGTGTGGATAGGAAGATTTTCCAGGAGATTCAACAGTGTTTTTTTTTTTTGTGAAGACCCTACACTTACAGTTTCATGACATTGTATTGTATCACAGATAAATTAACAAAGTAAATATAAATAAATAAATATTTACATAAAAATAAATAAATATATAAATAATTAAATAAATAAATAACAACATAAATAAATAAATAAATAGATAAACAAATATATAAATATACACAAAAAAAAAAATAAATGAATAATATAATAAATAATAAATAAATAAATAAATAAATAAATGAATAAATGATAGAAAATATTTTAATAAATAAATAAATAAACAAATAAATAAATGAATACACAGCAAACAAAAAAAAAACAAATTATTAACAAGTTATTAATAAATATTTTAACATAAATTAATTTAACGTAGATTAATACTAATATCACAGAAGGTTTTAATAAATATGTAATAAATAAATAATACAAATATATAGTTAACTAGCTGACCCGGTGAACTTCGTATGACCTAGTTCGTTACTTACAACTTTTAATTTGTGATTACTGGTTGCACTATGTACGTTTAAGATTTTTCGTTATTTACTCAAAATTTATTCATAGGTAACTAAAAAAAAATTGGAAAACAGTCGTCTTGACGGGCCATCCCTGCAACTTCCCACTATTTTTGGACATTAAGTGCATACAATTTTGTGAATTTTAGTGCTTCTGACTTCGCAAAGATTTTAATTAAAAAAAAAACATTATTTTTTGAAATTTTAAATTAAAATAAGCTGACTCGGCAAACATTGTTTCGTCATTTATATTATTCCTAGCAAACATTTTTTTAGTTCAATAAAAATAACTATCTACTATAAGTGTGTGAGGATGTACTTATAATCGAAAGCGTTATAAGCAATAAATGTATGCTTTATTTAGGTTAATGAATTAATATTTATTAAAATAACGACTATATTTTGAATTATAATTTCTGATAATTATTTACATTGTTACTATCAATTATGGCAGTTGAAAAAAAAATTAATCTCTCAGTGCAATAGAGTGTTAGTCCGTCTTTAGCCAACACAAACAAACTTTCCCCACGCGAGAACATGCCACATATAGTTGTCCGTGGGAAAAGCATGGTGTTCCCAAATCTAAGCCACATACAGAGGACAAACTTTTTTCATAAACGCACAAAAAATTAAGAGCGAATACCTAATTTTAATAAAAACACTTGTAGTTCTTTTTACATTATTTTCATAGTAAGCTAACATAGTACCTACTGATTTAAGGCAAAATAAGGAGGCACCCTGGAAACTCGTATACAGCTTCATATTGGCGTACTAAAAGTTGTGTGCAAAGAATAATGGCACTGACGGCTCCGAAGAACCACATACACCAAATCTTTTTGTGTGCGTTGTTAGTTCTACAAAGATTGAAGGGGAAGTACAATATTTCGTCGAAACGAACGACTAAGATGAGATGCACTTTTCATGACAATTATAGTTTTGTAAAATTTGTCACTTCCTCGCAAGAGACCGGAGCAGGACCCCTGAAAAAACATTAGATGTACTCAGGGCTCGGACCCAGAACTACGAAAAGTTAGTTATTCAATGTCAAAAGTAACAATAACCGCGTGTTTCGCGATTATCTCGGTTTCTCTCAAATAAGTGATGCTGACATCTATTATCAAAATTGTAGAGCATACAATTTGCGACAAAATTCGTAAAAAATATTTTTTTTCATGCCCTCAATTGTTTTGAGATAGAGGGCGGAAACCGTATCGCGCCACTCAGCTACACATACTTTAATGAAAGGTCGTGAGTTAGAAAAAAGTTATTCCTTCGAAATATTGTCCAGGCTGCTGAAGGAGTAAACATACTAAAAGTCCCGACGTCTAGATGGTGAGCCGTGAAAAGGGAAGGGTCATAAGGGCCCTTTTTTTATCTTTCGCTTACAGCTCATAAAATTAACTACAACATTTTGTTATTTGATTTTTTTTTGAAGTCTCAACCGTTTGCGAGAGATTAATAAATTGTAGATAAATAATTATTGCACTGGAAATTAATGATAAATTTACGATGATAGTAAAATTAACATCAGAGTTGCACAGAAAAATTACACTGCTACGATAGATACACAAATAAAACCAAAATAAATGGCTGAAAAATGTATAGTGAGTGAGAGAGTAGACCGACTTCGTCCTCATCCCTACTCCGTGATGTTTGCTGAATGAGTGGTGACACCTGACGGGGATAACTGATCGATTGATAATTGATCAGTTGTCGACCGGTGAGGGCGGGAGATCAAATTAAATTGGGTTGATCAGAGTAATATGATTTTTTTCGTTCTAAGTCATGACAAAATAAAAAAAAAAAATCCTTGCAAAATAAATTAAAGTTTAATTGACAAATAAAAAATAGGGGTTGATCGTAGAGGGGTGAAAATTAAGGGTTGTTTGTATTTTTGTATGCTGTATCATAAATAAATTAAAAAAAAAAAAATTTCCAAAAAAATAAAAAAAAATTTAGGGGTGGACCACCCTTAACATTAAGGGGGATGAAAAATAGATGTTGTCCGATTCTCCACCCTGGCCGATAAGCATGCTTCGGATGACGAAAATCGGTCGAGCCGTTTCGGAGGAGATAGATTAAAAACACCGTGACAGGAGAATTTTATATATAAGATAGTAAATAAATCAAGACAAATAAACAAGTATGTATTGAGACAAAATAAATAAATGAAAAAAATTTAATGCGGATATAGTGAATATCTGACACACATAATATTATGTTATGTAAGTTCAACAATAAGTTCATTTTCACTGTTTTGACATGTTCTAATAAATTTTTCTTTAATGAATTCAATTTTATTTTCAATTGTTATAACGTGAGTTTTTTGGTGCAATGTTGATGTAGAGTAGAACCATGGGACACGAAGGATCATTTTCAGGACTTTATTTTGCGATATCTGTAGTTTTGTGATACGCATTGTAGCTCAGTTTCCCCAGGCGGGTGATCCATACAAAATTATAGATTGGAAAACGACTTTGAAGATATAGTGAGCTTGTTACGATCGCTTAATAGTGACTTGCGGTTTATCAAGGGGTATAGTAACTTTATTGCTATATTAATTTTATTCAAAGTATTATTAGTATGTTCCTTAAATGTCAGTCAAACACTTGTCAAAGTAAACACCTAAGTACTTAACAGAGCTGACCCAAGGAATATCGCAGTTATTCAATTTCAGATTAGAAATGGGTAAGAAGCAGTCCTTTCTTTTTCTTGTGAAAAAGATATCCTGACTCTTTTCAGCATTTATCTTGATTTTCCAATGTTTTTAATACTCGAATATCATATTGAGAGCATTTTGCATATGGTTAGTGACAGTAGATCCATATTCTCCCGAAGCATATATAGCAATGTCATCAGCATACATTCCGAATTCACAATTTTAGAGGCTCGGAAAATCCGAGGTGTAAATATTGAAGAGCGTTGGAGAAAGCACAGAGCCTTGGGGAACGCCAGAAGGCACTGGCTTAAGGGAAGAGCTAATTCCATTTAGCGTTACTATAAATTTTCTATAATTTAAAAAAACTTTAGACTAAATAGCCAGGGAACTCGTTTATAATAAGTTTATGTATTAATGCGTTATGCCACACAGAGTCAAACGCCTTTTCCACATCAAGTAACACAAGACCAGTTGATTTCTTTTTATTAAAATTATGTCTGACATGCTGACAAATCCTAGTTATTTGACGGGACGTATTATGTAATTTGCGAAAACCAAACTGCTGGAGGGGGAATAATGCTTTTCTCATTGAGAAAGTTTAAAGTTTTTTGAAGAATAATTTTCTCTAAAATCTTGCTTATATTACTGAGCAGGCTAATAGGTCTGTAGCTATTTGAATCGTTTCGAGACTTTCCATGCTTCAATATTGGAACCACTTGAGCCAGTTTCCACTTACAAGGAAAATATTGCAACTTTAAAACATAGTTGACGAGAAACGTATAAGAAAAGCGAACCCACTCATTGATAGTTGTTTAATAACTTGGTTTTTGATTTGATCAACACCGACAGCTTTTTGGTTTTGAAGGTTACATGCTATGTCTTCTATATCTTCAATCGAAACCATTTTATTTGTAGGAAAACTAATTTATCTTTTATCAAATTCTATTACACTGCGATTGATCAGGTTTTCAACCTCTAAATTAAAATGTTGCAAAATGACATGGTTCAATGCAAATGTGCTAGCGAGTAGTTCAGCTTTAGTTTCGTAGCTGGTAATTAGAGCACCGGAAGACTCCAAATGTGGTATGGGTGGGCTTTTCTTTTTTATAATTTTATTTATATACCAAAACGGATTTGAGTTGGGCTTTAAGGAACGAAATTTCTTTCCCCACTCAAAATTACGAAACTCAGATATTTTTTGTAATATCAGTCTATTGAGAAATTTCATTTCGGTGGTATAGGTTGAGGTAAAAGTACTATAATTGCCCATTCTTGATGTGAAAGAGTTATTTGGTAGCGTTTAGGATATTTCGAGTTCTAGAGTGATTGTTTGGTTTATCTAAATCTTGTCCTTGTGATTCAAGAAAGGGTGTGGAAAATTTTCAGTCGGGTCTAGGGTGTGAGCACACGACAAAAGCAAGTTTGCGTCTCCTTCCTTATATTGGTACTATATTTCCATTTATTTTAAAGGACTGAGCAAGTTTGCCCGACCCAGTCGTGCTCTTTATTTTTTTCTGTTTCAAGAAGTTTTTTTTAGAAAATCGACCCTCTTGCCTATACGGAGGGAGCCCACTATCCCGTACGATTTTTTTCTTGTATAAACCGAGGTTTTAACCCCAACCTTCTGATCTACTTCATTGTGGTGAATCTTATACAAATCATCCTATATATAAATAAAATATTGGTGAAGCGGTGAAAAAACTTTGCCATCTTTGGCCAAAAAATATCCATAATCCATTAACCCAACAGGTAAATATATAGGCAGAAACAGAAGTGTAGAAGTTGTACTTATTTGAATACTTCCAGTCACCATTATTAACATCGTTAGAGAAGAAGAAGAAATCGAAACCAGTTTCGATTCAATACATTTATTTTTAAACTTTTTAACTAAATAAAAAGCATAACTATAACGGATTGGTGCCAAAAATAATTTTTCATAAAACACATAATATATGACTTAACAATATAATAATATTATATCATGCTAATGGGGCATTATTAAAATGTCTAAATCGATTAAAGTATTTCTTCTTCTCCCTTTTCTGATTAATTTTCTTAAACGATACAACCGTTTCGATGGACCAATTTGCAAATTAATTTATCAATCTGATTCACGATTATTTAAACAAAACTATCACTTTAACTGTATAAATAAATACATATACATCTGATTCTGAACTGATTACTGATTAATAGAGTCGAAGTCAGTATGGACAGCTAAACTTCTTGACAAGCTACCGGAAGCTTAAACTCTTATTGGTTTTTTGTGTCTATATACTTCTTTTGAATTAACAAAAAAAAAAAAAAACTTCTAGTTATTCAAAAATAAATAAAAGTGATATGAACGAAACATTTCACCAAAGCTCGACACTATGGTTATTCTATTCTAGTTATGGCTGAGGATATATTCACCCTTAATGTATCTCACAAATCCATACTTATATTCACGATTAACATAAAATGCAAAAAACACAGCTGCAGCAAGTAGGTTGGGTCGAGACAAGAAACAAATTGTATGGGAGAAAGCCTATCACCCCCGTTTAGCCGAAAGTTGTAATTTTCGAAAAATTTACTTAAAACTGAAAAAAACTATTAAAAAATAACGGTTATATCTACATTGCATTGTTATACCTTTTTTTAAAAGCCAGAAATCTTATCTTGTATTTAATTTTTAAATCAAAATGTTTTTTTTTTTTATTTTCAGACTCAAAATTTTAAAAAAAAAAAATATTTAAACTGAATTTTTTCAAAATTTTACCTACTGTTTTTGTTTTCGAAATTCAACGCTCTAACTAATTTTTAGTCAAAAACGATAAAACTGGATGTTCAAATGTTTTGTACTTCTTGAGAAAAATTTTCAAATACTATTCTGTGAGAGATGGGCCCCTTATCATACGATTTTTTCTTGTTTCGGCTCAATCTACTCGCTCTTTCTTTTTGACACACCTTATATGAATCACCATGTATACGTAACGCTCGTATCTTTTTTTGGACAAAAAACAGTACTTTTTCCCCAAAAATTGAATTTATTTATTTTATTTCCTTAAAACATGAAATTTATTGCGTTCATTATTGAATTCCTTTGAGTTTAAGATGCCAATGACGAACAGCTGAATGTTTGCATTACTTTTAATGAGTGAAATCAGAGAACTTCATCTCATTTATAAAAGTGGTATAAATTTCACCAAGAAATTTTTCATTGAGGAGCAAATTTCCTACTCGGACATTAACAATGTAAAGATGGAAATATCCCACTGTCATTCACGTTTGCTTACAAGCTCAAAAAACTGCTGATTTGAAGTTCTGTATATCTCAAAATAAAAGCAGTCTTTTTGAAAAAAAAAAACAGTACGCAGTTTTACGCAATTTTTGGGAGCAAAAAACAGTACAATACTGCGAAAAACAGTACAGATACGAGCGTTATGTATACGCCATATGGTACCTATAATAGCAAGTAAAAAAAGTGCGCACTTTTTATACTATCAATTTGATTTCTCTAATTTTGAATTCTAAACATCTGAATCTTTAAAGAAGTATTTTTTTAATAGAAAATACATATTTTGTACTTTAGTATAAAACTATTTTTACTTTACTACCTAACTTACTGACAGGATTATGAAATACATAATATGATTTTAGTTTTCGTAAAGTGCCTTTTTTAAAAAATTAATATCTTTGTTGTAAAGTAGTTAAAACAGAATTTCAGCAGTCGTAAGAAGAGTTTAAAAACAGAATTGAATATAGACGATGTGACTATAGATGCTTTATTTCCAATGGCTATACCAATGGCTCGCCTGCACCTACTACTCTACCATTTTTGATCAAGTATTCTTCTTAGTCTAAGGGTAGAAATAAAGTCCAAACTAATATTTCTATTGTAAACTCATCCTGATTTCCTTACCTTAACAATTGAAATTAGAGAGGCGCTGTTTCTCATTGAATAAAGGAGAAATACTGCGTGTGTATCAATTTATAACACATATTACGTATGATTGCAAATTTGTCAAAGGCTCAAATACGCTATCATTCTTTAAAACTCCTTATTTTAGAACTACTGTGATTCTCCTCATATATATACATAGATGAGCAAGCATTCAAGCCTTTAATTCAAGTGTCTATTCCACGTGTAACATATTAATTAATTAAGCCAATTCCCGTTAAGTAACTTTCATTTCTTCAACTAAAGGGCCAACAACTCAATAAAACAAAACAAAGGTAAGAAGATCATGAATAAGATGACCATACCTATCCTAAATTAGTTCATGACCATTAAGTGTTGAACAACCTCTATAAATTACAGATTAATTTTTTTTATTACACTAGCTGTGTCTATGGTTGAATGCTTAACACAAAAGGTGCATTTGTAAATCAATTAGATAAACAATCTCATGCATGCATTTCGAAAAAATTAAATCATAAAAACATGTTGATTCTGTAAGGGCAGGGACAGCTATAGGTATAGGTATACCTACATAATGTGAATAAAAGGGTTTACCCAACCCATATTATGAAAGCAGTGAATAAAATAAAGAACTTTGTATGTATATCTTAAATTTCACAAGATTCACAGTATTTGGGGGATTTTAAGAGCGTTTGTATTGTCAACATATAAATAGAATTTCATTCGAATATAAGAGAGGGAGAAATTTTGGGGAAATTGATTCCATACCATAAGTGAACTTATAATTACTGAAAAAAAAATGATATATATGTATGTCAAAATCGTTTTACTATATCCAAACCACTTTGCATCATTAGAAAGTTTTTGTTCGGTTGTTAATGTTATCTTTGAAGTTCATTCGCACAAAATGAAACAAACTCACCAAATAAATTAGACATCAATTAGATTACTACTTTCAAATTGAAATTATTTTAAAGGATATTTATGAATCTAAACTTGTTGGAAGTCACAACGGAAAATGTCTTACCGTTTAATGAAAACATGAATGACACTAAAGTGTCACATTGAACACAAAATTAATTAAATAGAAAACCGTGAGTTTTTCAGATTCTCCAAAGATCTCGTTTTTATATTATAAGATTTGGTGTTAATCCGTTCCATATAAGAACTTTTGTTTTTGTAACTCTTAAGACGTGTTCTACTTTTTATTTTTGCTATGAGACTTAGATTAGACAAAACTAGTCAATTACTGAGATTAATTGGAGATGATGCTGTTTTGGTATTAATGGAATTCCGAAAATGTTTACCTTAAAGCTTTGCGTGTAATATGTAAGTGTAAGCTGCATTTATGAGTGAATAAAGAATCGGCATTGCGTTTTGCATTGCATTAAATGTGAAATAATGTTTGTGTGTCAAGTTTACTGGTTTAAATTCATTGATATGAATGAAATAATAAAAAAGTGCCACTTTTGTCCTTCAATATATTACAAAATTGCATAAGTAAAATAAACAAAATATTCCTGTGTTAACTTGATGATAACATGACGAAAAAAATAAATAAATAAAAAACAAAGGTTCAGAGAAACTAGATTAACCATAAAAGCGCGTTGACATAAATATAAAATTAATTTTAACAAACTGACAATCTATTGTGTCAAATTATATCTATAAATAAATAAAAAGGCTGGTTCACAACCACATCCGTCTCAACTAGAAATCACATAATCACTGTTTCCTAATAATCCAAAAAGGCAACTTTCGAATCACTTAGTTTATCCTAGCAATGGTTCCTATACATATAGACTAGGCTATACCATTAAGACTAATGAATAGAGTTACTAAAGGGAAGTTATTGCCTATCAGACATTTTAGACGTTTTTAAAAAATTGCAATAGAATGAAAACTTAGAACTGTCATTTCTTTTGCAACATAAAATTACAATAAATTGTTTGATGTGCGTTGACTTCATCTTATATAGTTCGATATATAAGAGGCTTATAGCCGCTCGCCTCGAATAGAAATAATTGATAATAATAAATATAATTAATAGAACTCTGGATAAAAGAGACGGAGACTTCAGTGCTCTTTTCGAAAGTATCGCACCTCTTCTCCTGACGCCTGATAAGTAATGCATGTTTTTTTTTTACTTTTGACCTTGGTCTTAAACTAATGGTAACGATAGTAAAATAAGCAAAAAAATGAACAAATATCTGCAAAAAATACTGACTAGTCGAGATTATATTTTTGTTTTAAAGAGTACCATTTGGAGAGTCTAAATCCACCATGTGTTTTATAATTACTTTGTTGTGTTCATAGTTTTCTATTAATTTAAACAAATTTGTATTCTCTAGTCTTAACATTCAAGTGTGTCTCAGTATTTATATAAATGCATAAACAGTTTTTTTCTCGATTTTTTTCACAACAACACAAAGCTATCCGGATCGCTTTGGATACAATCGATAAAAAAAAGATGCAGTAATGCGCAAAAAAAATGTCAAGATGGAAACCGTTTTTAACGATAATCTCGGATCCCGTTGATCTTAACAAAATAAAATTCAACATATTTTTAGTAGAACTGTAAATTTTTGAAATATCTGTATATTATTTAAAGTTTCTGTACAGCAATAAAAATAATTGTGTTAGGATGCAATTGTTAGACTTTGTTTGGATTGTTACAATGTCATTTTGCAACGATTCGTTGTTAGATATCGAGTCTGTAGAACTAGGGCCCTTATTGCGAGTGTCGTTTAACTTTCGATGCGATAAAAGTCGAAAGCATCGATAAATTTTCGTTTTGGTATTGTGTAACTTGATCGACAGAGATATCTATTACTGTGAATAACGAAAACGCTTATTGTGAATAAACCTTATATTTTGGCATTTGGGGTAGTGCCAGTGATAGTACATGTAGGAAAAAAATACTTTTTAGTGTTAAATTGAGTCAAGAAGTATTTCCAATTAATAGATAAATTAAAACAGAAAACTTTAGAAATCTTGGAAATGTGATGAAAATCATCTGAAAACTGTGTAAAACTGGCTGAATTTTCTTATGATCCAATTATAACGCAGTCCTATCACATGCAATGCTTAGAAATAAGCGTTGAGTATCTATACTACACTAACTATCAGCTACAAGGCACCTTGTTTGCTGTGTGTCTGTGAAATGACACGAAGATTTTCCTTTGTTCTCTTGTAATATTTTATCGTTGGGAATTTTGTCGGGACATTTCTTACAAACGTATGGGCCTTTTTGTTTTGCAGTTTTATCACTGTCATATGTTTCAGTCATTCCCATATTTTGGCATTTGACAAATAGCAAACTAATTTTCATCAGTAAATCGAAGGAATAGTTTTTTCTTACAAAAAATTAATGTTTTAATACTTGTTTTCTTCAAAAAAAATTATTTCATGTTATTTGTTAATAATTTACATATTTTTTTTTTTTGAAATTGTTATAGGAGTAATACTATAATGTTAGGTAAATATAGTTTATCTTGATGTGTTTCAGTGATTGTTGTGTTTTATTTTCCTTTATTTATTATTATATTGCTCTGTGATTAAAACAATTGTTATTTTAGACACAATAACCATCATATTTCAAAGGACATGCACATACATTTGGTGAGAAAATTAAACTCGTTGTAAGCAGTCGATCAGAAAAATGTGAACGACAAAGATCGATAGCTTTTACGAAATTTTTCGTTCAAAATTGAGATTCGCAATACCAAATTAAATTTTCGATGTTCGACTATCGACAAAAGTCGTTTATCGATACAAAAACGACACTCGCAATAAGGCCCTAGAATCAATCTTATACATTTTTTTAACTCTATAAATGAATTAGCGAAGAGAAATCGTGAATACTACTAAGTTGCTGTAGAAATTTAGTAGAAGAATTGATGAAAATCATTTTTTTTATTTAGAAAATCAATTAACTTAATTAATGCAATTACAATTTGCTTTTTATTCGACTAAAATTATATTGTTACAATTAGTAGAAATTTATTTACGAAAAAAAAACTTAAATATCACATTTTCTAACATCGTTGTTTTGTCTTGTTCTTTCAATAAAACAATTAAATATAAGTACCTAACCTACATATCCATAAATATTCATTTAAAATAAATTAAAAAAAAAGTTTTAATTAAGCCATTATTTCATAATTTGTTTCCTTATAAAACGTGTTAACAAAGTATAGATCTCACCCAAAGTCCCTCACTTCTATATATCATCATCATCATCGGCTCGACAACCGGGTTCCGGTCCTGGCCTCCTTCAACAAGTCTCTCCACCTATCCCGGTCTCGAGCCGACGACGCCATCCAGTTTCGCACCCCAAGGCTCCGGGCGTCCTGGTCTACGCCATCTCTCCAGCGCTGTCGTCTGCCATAGAATGTACCACAAAGAACTTTCCGAGCAGGTTCCTCTTCGCTCATGCGAGCTAGGTGCCCTGCCCACCGGAGTCTACCGAGCCTAATTTTTGTCACGATATCTGCTTCAAGGTAGATTGCGTACAATTCATGATTGTACCGTCTCCGGAATCGTCCTTCCTCACATATGGGGCCAACAATTCTCCTTAAGACTTTTCTCTCGAACGCGGCTAAGAGGTCAGAGTGCCTTTTGCTAAGCACCCAAGTTTTGGATCCATATGTAAGTATTGGCAGGACCATGGTCCTACTGCAGTAGTTTTGAAATATGGTGAGATTTCTGGATTTGAAGAGCTTTGACAGACTGTAGTAGGCTCTGTTGGATTTGAGAAGCCGCACGCGTATTTCTTCTTCTATATTGTTATCGGCTGCTACTATTGACCCAAGGTATTTAAAGGATTGCACCACTTCAAATTCGTGCTCCGCTACCTTGATTGTTTGACCAACTGTTCCTCTCGCATTCGACGTCACCATGTACTTTGTTTTACCTTCACTAATGTGCAGCCCCAGATTTTGTGCTGCCTGCTCGATCTGGATGAAGGAATCGTGTACAGCTTGCTCGGTTCTTCCGATGATGTCGATGTCATCTGCGTAAGCCAGTATCTGGCTGGACCTGTTGACGATGGTCCCTCTTGTTGCCGTGCCAGAGTCACGGATTGCTTTCTCCAACGCCAGGTTGAAGAGGAGGCAGGCCAAACCATCCCCTTGTCGGAGTCCATTAAAGATGTTGATTGGTCTGGATAGCAATCCGGCTATTTTTACTTGGCTTGTTACGTTGGTCATGGTCAACCTTCGTGTCAATTTATTTGGGATGTCGAATTCTCTCATGGCTTTGTAAAGTTCTACCCTGGCTATGCTATCATAGGCGGCCTTAAAGACTATAAACAGGTGGTATGTTGGGATGTTAAATTCTAGACATTTTTCCATCGCCTGCTTCTATGTATATATATCATATGATAAATGAATTGCATATTAACAGCGAGAATTTAATTTATTTAACACGAAACTTCAAAATGTTGACTTCTTGTGGCAAATGAACTCCGAAGTCGTAAAGCCCCCGTGGCGAACAGCGGCTGGCGTATATGCAAATTGGTTGTATTCATCAAAGTCATTTAATACAATTCTGTGGTTTCATTTTATAATAGCTAGTTACGCATTCCTAAACATTTGCTTTTTATATTATATGTTGTAACTTATTAAAAGTAGATATCATATATGTACATTGTACATATATCTTAAGAATTTAATAGATATATTGGTGTTTGGTTCAATGAATGATCTCTTCTTAAAGTATTCGAGGACTTTAAATAATACTTAAATGCATACCTTCTTGTAGGTATACATGCACTTTAGGTACCCATTAAATAATGTGTCTGATGTGCTCCTGGCGTTTTTTTTTCAGTGCGTCGTATCCTCAAGCAAATCCTGCCAGTTTTATGTCTTCGTATATATCTTTGTATATAATTATTTATTTATTTTGCATTATAATGAAACTTAAATAAACATTGAAAGCCATGCGGTACTCTCTTATTTCGAGATTACAATTTACTTCCACTTCATATACGTAAATGATCTCGTAAATAATTTAAACAATCACAATGACCTTACTCATTTCATTTAAATTTATATAAATTTTATACCTATGCTGCTGCAAATATCAAACGATGGCGACTTAAATTTTAGACACCATTATCGGTATTTAGTGCTTAAGTTTTTTTTAAAACAGTTACATTATCATATATCATAATCGATCCAGTCAATATAAATAAACGTCGGCAATCCGCGCCATTGATGGTTTTCGACATTAATATTTATAATCAAAGTAATGAATTTGTTAGGCGAAAGTAGTGGCAACGGAATAGTTTTTTATATGAATTAGCATAACATACGCGTTGATTTGTGGAATTCAAATATTTGTTTCAAAGATTTTAACCAAGAACATATGGAGAACTCGTTTAACATAGTCATAGTCGATCTTAATTAGTAATCATATTCTTTGCAGACGAATTTCTTCAGTTCAAGTTTAAATGAGTATACTGTGAATTTGGGGGTTAATGGGTTGTGTGAATAAAAACTGAGTGCGCAAGTTCACTCTAATTTTTATAGCAAACACTCCATTTGGTGTGAATAAAAAGATTGGACGAAACTTTTGAAAAAAAAACACTAGTTAAAAATTGGAATGTTCCCTCAGAGTTTGAGGGTTCTCTCATTTATTGCTGAGGAAACGCTCCAAATTATAAAGGGTGCTTATGAGAACCCTTGAAAATTTTTGATGGTAGGTAAAAATGATTATTTGAAACAAATACAAGTTTTTTTTTTTAATTTATTAGTGTTACAAAGTAGGTATACTTTTATCATAACGAACTAATCTAAGTTGAACAGTAGCAAAACACTTCTTTATCTTTCTTTAAAATGTAGGTAGATACATATGTGTATTGTGTAGGTTCTTTATTCAGCAGTCATTTGTCATTGCACATTTACAACCAAGAGCAAAATATGTGCTACAAATTGTAGTCTATCAAATAAGGTTAGGAGAAAATGGAGGCGGAACAAAACAACATACTTAGAGGCGCTTAGAAAAATGTTGAAGCTCCAAATGCGTTTGAAAAAACAAACGAACATAACATCTCGACCTGTGTCATCAGTGGTCATAAGCGGTGGAATGCGTTGTGCATACGACTTCGAAGACTGAGTAAAATCTGAAGGCGTGGGTTCGAATCTCACGAGGTGCATGTGAAAAAGTTTTTCACAATAAAATTGGATTAAAGCTCAATACCACTAAAAGGAGACTGATGAAAGGAATTGGCAATCCTTGAAATAGCTATATCTCCAGCCAAAGATAGAAAGAAACGAATAATAATATTCGTAAACGAGTAAATAAAATTCGTTTAAAATTGGTGGTAGCGCCTTTAAGTTGTTGTTGTTGTTCAAACACATTCAATGAAAATTAACAGAATGGTCAGTAATAAAAACTGACATTCTAGTACAAATAGTACAATATAACAACATCAAATTTTTTATGTTGATTCTTATATGATACAAAGATCCTGAACTTAACCAGATTGTATTCATATACTTAGGTATACATATTCTATATGTACCCATATCTATTTATGTCTTCTATAGGCTATAGTTTTACTGCAAGGTTAGGTGTTCATAGTTTATGTTAATTTAAATTATACTGTACCTAGGTAGTTATACACCAAACACTTAACTGCATCTTAGTTTTTATTTAAATAAATAAATATGCAACACTCATACACCAAAGGTAACTGCCTAATGTATATACATAGGTATATACCTATCTATACCTAACCTACGAAAACATGACTAATAAATTTACCAACATATATCCCAATAAATACCTACCTGCCTATAGATTATATTTATATATCTATATATATATATGTACATAACATATATACATGTTTACATAAGTAGATATCTACCTACCTAGGTACCTGTAATGAAAACCAATTCAACATTTATGACCGACAAATTTCTTCGTATTTGAGTTTTTATGATTGAAATTTTATTTTTGTATTTGTGTGAATTTACTCTTGTTGCAGTACCTACCACCATAATAATAAAACAAAAAACAAAAAAAAAAACGGTTTGTGGTAGTAATCTCGTAACATCTAAAGAATTCAAAAATTCTTTTGGAAAATTGGTTGTTAAGTTTTCATCCATCACTGAGTCAATGAACTTTTATACATTTATTTCACAGACGAACAATTTGATTTTGAATGACGAAATTAAATAATCTACATCCTTGTTTTTCGCAGCAATGAACTCCTCCAGTGACGTTGTAAAGTTGCAAAAATTCGGTTGAAAATCAAAAATCAATCATGCCGGTGGCTAAGTCTACTAAAATCACGCCATCGCTCATATTGTCAACAATTGCCTGAAAAACTCTGTAAGGGTTTCATTTCGTAAACAAACTCGGATGTTGGTTTTCAGTTACGATTTGTTCACTTATCTCCAAAGAGCCGTTTCCTTTAAAAAAAAAAAAAAAACTGCTGGTGGCCGTTCTAGTTTTAAGTTATTTTAAGTATTTTTAAGTAGTTTTAAGTTCTTTACCTATAGTTATTACGTATATTTTAGTTTTATTTAGGTTAATTTAGTTTTATTTAGGTAAAGGGTAGTTTTAAGTTTTATATTATATAAAATGTCATAGAAAAACGAGTTTTTAAGAATTTTCTCGTTTAGTTTTAAGAAATATTGAATTTTAATTTAAGTTAGGTTTTACGTCGAAAGGCATTTTTAATATATTGTTATAGTATAATTTAGAGCGCCCGCATGGGGCCAGTAAGTTAGATAAGTTATTCGGTAAGCTAGTTTTTAAGGTTTTTGTCTAGCATTTAAGTAGATATAAGTTAAATTGAAAATAAAAAATTGAAAAAAAAAAGCCGTTTCCTTTAGGTAAGCGTTCAATTTATCTGATGCTGTATAGTTGATCTTGGAAATGACGGGCCAGCGTTTGATAAAAATTGCCTGACAGCAATATCATTGCGCCACTGAAATGTCGTTTATTTTTCCAATATTCTTTCAACGTTCGGTTTAGAGCTTCCAATGCGCGTTTGTAAGGCATTATGCACTCCTCTCAGATACCAATCGTATCCAAAATCAGTAAAATCATGAATGTTTTTCACTTCCACCGTGCTCATCAAGGAAGAATATTCCGCTATTTTCGTTTTCGACTGCTTGCATTCTTCGTCAAAAAAACATTGAAACTAACGCATTTGAAACATCAGTTTGGTTTCGCTAAAAAGCCAGAAAATAAGAACAATTTTCACAAAAGCAGCTGGGTAATTTGGATTTCACTTTTCAAAATGCAATTTTTCTATAAACAAAATTCGCGGAAATCACATAATGATATTTAACAGGATTTTCAATAAAAAGATTATTCGATGTGCTATGTTTTCTGAGTTGCGAAGCAGCTTCGAGATAAGTCCGAAAAAAAATCTGAATATTACATAACGAAATGAAACGGAAGGTAGTTTTAGGTGGAAAAAGGTCGGAGGTCAATGAAATTTTCAGATGTTGTTTGGGGATGGTTGATTAACATTTTCTTAAGTTTTTTTTCTATAACTTTTTTCTTATGTTCTACAGCGAAAGCATTCAGACATATTTTGTAGAGCATTAAATTTGCTACTATATTGATAACCTTTGCACATTTGTATGTCACGCCTTTACCGAGATATGTCGATCCAAAAAAAGGGTAATTTTTCACAAGCAAATTTTGAAATATATCTTTTCAAAGCAACATTTGAAAAATTACCCTTTTTTGGAGCGCCATATCTCGGTAACGATGTGACATACAATCATAGTTGGATGATCAATATTGTAGCAAATTTAACGCTCTACAAAACATTTCTAAACGCTTTTAACGTAGAACGTTAGAACGTAACGTAAGAATAAGAACATAAAATTGTTTAAAACCATTTTTTTTGGAGATGGAGACTTTTGCTTAAAAAAATAATCGACAAGAGAATTGTATGACCATCACCAATTCATATCAACCGTTCATATTTATCAACGCTTTACAGTCGAAAAAGGATTGATATCAAATGAAATCAATACAACATCATAAATGAAACACCAAAAGTTATTTAATATAAGAGTTAAATTTTTCAATATCATTGTACCTACTGCGTTTGTTCTTAAATTCTCTAACAGTAAAAGAAATTAAATAAATAGATACTCAATATTTTTTTTATCACGGTTTACACCCCGTTCCTTATTGAAAAATAATTTTATCGCCTTCTTCAAATTACGTGATTGTTTTCATATGATTTTGAGTGACGCGCTAACACCGTTCATATAGAAATTTTTATCCTCAAATCTACCCTCAAAGTGTTTTTAATTAAGTTACCTTTTCAACCATCAATTACTGTCAATTTGCTCGCGAAATATTCTTGAAGGCTTCTCCTGCTGATGCAAAAAATGATGCTCCTTGCCGCAAAAACAACTAAAGTCCTTTTTAGAAAGATTCCATTTCAGCTATCTATAAAAGCAGAGAATAAAATCATTCAAAAGTTAGTTCAAGTCGTGTATTCATCTGGAAAGCACCGTAATAGGAAGTATGTCAGCTTGGTCAACACAACTGTTTCTGTGGACTTTTTTGTTCTCCTGCTGCATCCTTGTTGTGCCAGGACAATCAGCAAGCAATGATAAATACATTGATAATTCACAAAAGCTAGAAACTCGAGACGGCAGTGGTGCTGGAAATATTAGAACATTTGGAACACATAGAAATCTCCGATCAATGTATGGCTTTGGGCCAAGAATGATGCAGATATCCCGATCGAAGATTCCCATTGAACTAGACCTCCTGGTTGACAACGAAAGCGATAACGAACGAGCGAAACGATTTGATGATTATGGGCATATGCGATTCGGTAAACGTGGCGGTGAGGATCAGTTCGATGATTACGGTCACATGAGATTCGGACGTTGAAAAAGGCACCTAATAGTTTTATGAGAGATTTAGACCATACTGTTTTCTATATATGTATTGCATATTGACATGAAATAATTATTTTGTTAAATTTAGTTCTAAATATATATATGAAAGCATTCCAAAAATGTAATTTTTTTTTAGACTTATCCTTTTTTTCTGATGGAGAAAAGTGTTTCCAAGAAATTATGAGGACGAACATTGGACTAGTTTTCTTGTTGGTATAAGCATACATGGTTTATGCTGAAGAGTTCAAAAGCACATGGTTAAATTATTGTAATTCATTTAATGATAAAAGATATATTAGGAAACGCAAGTTGTTTCCCTTGCTTTGCACAATGAATCGATAAGGATTCAAATAAGGAGTTGTTTTTTTAGAAGCTCCTTTTTTATGTAAGTTGACGAATAGTTCAATGTAAAGATTGGCAGAAACAGAGAAAGCGATGCATATCAATTATGAATATAAACAATGCTCAAGGCCAACTTCTTGTGGATGACGAAGAAATTCTTCACATGGCGGCGAGAGTCTACTGCGAAGGACTTTTAAATGAACAGTTTCCCAGACGATACTTTTCAACAGCCGCACCAAACTACGAAGTAAATCATCCTGCGTGAGAACTCTGCCATCTTCTGCCACCGAAAAATGCCCTCTAAAAGCTAAAAGGAAAGCTCTACACAGCAGGATTTCGTCTAGCGCTTATACATACGGTTCACAATGTTGGACAAAAATTCAAGAAATATGAGAGCAAATTTACGGCAACTGAGATGAAGAAGCATGACAGCACGAATAACACAGCTAAATTGAATCCGAAGTAAAAAGATCCGAAGAAGCCTTCACGTTAAAAGTACCATCGTTCATAAAATACAGCGCGACCAACTCAGCTGGTACTGTCACGTACTTGGGAGAAACGCTGAGAACCCCAAAGTACCGTATAATCGCGGAGTAGAGGCAGGCCCAAGAATTTCTGGATCATTCTGATACACTTTTAACTATGGTTTTAAATAGCATTACCAGCTTAACAATTTTCATAGTGTGTGGCATCACCTTAAAGCATTGTACCATCCTTCCCTTTATAAATTGGCCTTTCTCGACATTGACAACAATGTTGAGGCTAGTGCTATAGAAAGAAGCTTAATAAGCATGAACATTGACAACAGTATTACTCAAATAATACTAATGCCCCGTTTCACCAAAATACACCTAAAAGCATTTTAGTTAACAGAGTAATAAAATTTATTGGCATTTTAGCTTAAAATGGTTTGCACCAACAGAAGGAGGTGAAAATTTTGAAAAATGAGGAAACTTGATGCCAGCCCCGGATTTTTATTCACCACTCACGGCTCTCTTTCATTAGAGCAAGCGAGAGGAGAGCATATCAATCAAAAAATTTCAACCTTCTCTTTGTCTTGCATTTTTAACAAGCCTTTAAAATTTATTTGTAACAAAATGGGACTTTAGTTTATTGGCCCTTTTAAAAATGAAAATGGTTGGTGAAATTGAAAAATGCCATTTTAAGATTTAACAACCCAATAAATATTTAAAAGTGGTTGCAGAAACTGGCCATAAACACCCCCTATGAGTTGACCTTGTCGTGGTGGGGGTGCTTAATTGTGGGGTTTTCTAGCAATCCAGCTACAGAGCCTCACAAACGAACATAACTCAAAAACAAAACAAGTATGAAGACTTGAAACTAAATATGGAAAAAGTTAACAAAAAGAACAAAAATCGAACTGGGATATCAGTTCAAAAGTCGGTAGGAGTCACGACTGCCGGCGATGGCTTGGCCTCGAAAGAGGATAAGTCGCCAGTGACAAATAACAACAAGGACACTAACAAAAAACAAACTTTGGCCATTTCAACTGACATAGCTTTAAATAGCGGTAGGACTAGTGTGATGACCACAATTCCCGGAAAGGTTAACAAGCCACCCCGGGGTTGTGGAGCGTCCCACAGTCTAGACGCTAATACCTGCGGAGGAAATAGCAATCTGCCCGCTGGTAACATACCAATTCCGAACTCGGTAGGACTCAAAAAAGCTGACAAGGGTCTTGCCAACCTCTCTTCTGCTGTGAAAAACACAGCCCTTAGTGGAACTTCCACACAAACCGCCAGTACAAAACCTCTCGTGCATTCGGGGGTTACTACTCTGGCTCAAGGTTCGACCACGACTGTTGGTCCCACCACAAGACAAGGTAGATCTCTTCCGAATACAACGGAGGCTCCCCTCCTCGCTGGCAGTGGTAATACGTCATGTAGACCCACTCCCAACGAGAAGAGGAAGAAATTGACAATGAGAAAAGATTTTAGGAACGCTACGAGGATAGTGAAGGTGATCGGTGACTTGCCAGCATCTGAACTAGACTCAAAGCAATCCGAAAAACTTGCCTGGGCCAAAAACACACTTGCCAAATTTCAGACCTGCAACGACTTAACGTCTAAGCGACTAAGGTCTTCCGAGGGAACCACTCCGGAACCCAAAAGGCCAAAGGCGAACACCGCTGGCGCTCCATCCTTCACCAGGAAAGATCTGTCCTTTAGTGCCGTGCTAAAAGACAAAACAATTCTAGCTGTCATCGACGGCAGTAATGCAGATGGCGCGATCTCTCCCGATCATTGGCAAATGGTCTTGAACAAACTCCAAGCCTCATACTGGACCCTCATGCTGGAAAATCCAGGGGAACCTGCAACTTTTGAGGATGCGGGATGGTATCAAGGTCGAGTCAAGCTAGTTGCCTTTGATGGTGAGAGATCGTGTGACCTGTATAAACTCGCTGTCAGCAGGTTAGAGGGCCTATGGCCAAATGCAAAACTCGAGGTTGTGGCAAAGGAGAATATCCCGTGCAGACCGAGAGCCCGCACTAATGTCCCGGCCGATCTCTCCAATAAAGAAATCATCCTCAAGATGCTTCAGTATGGAAATCCATCCT
The DNA here is from genome assembly GCA_951217065.1 of Baccha elongata. Taxonomy (NCBI): domain Eukaryota; kingdom Metazoa; phylum Arthropoda; class Insecta; order Diptera; family Syrphidae; genus Baccha; species Baccha elongata. The sequence continues at coordinate 53,919,627 of OX578272.1, read as the reverse complement.
TGCCTACTCACGACTGGAAGGTTGCAAAGCTTGAAGATCCACGGGGTTCTTATAGATCAGCCGTCGTGGTGATAAATAAGGACTCATTGGCTCCATTGGCTGAAACCCAAGGTGTGGTTAGGTTTGGATGGTCTACCATAACTCTAAAAGTATATAAAAAAGACGAGGAAAACACATCGAACACGATGCCATCAAAATCACAGGATGTATTTACAGAGAAGGAACATGCATCGGGTATCGACCTTCAGACGATGGAGGTAGATACTCCATGCACCTCCTCCACTGTGTCGCCCTCCATTTACATAAAACCGCCATCTGTTGAAGAGGCTCCTAACGTCGACAAACACTCCGACATGGATTTTGTTGACTCCGCAAATGAGGACGACCTTCTTAAATCGGATTTCGACTCCGATGCAGATCTCGACCAAACTGTGGTGGGGGTTGATCCACCTAGCTGCAACCAAGATGGTGCAGTTAGTACAGATTAACACCCATCACTCCAAAATGGCTTCGGCCTCCCTTCTTCTCCGTCTACAAAATAAAGGGGAAGACATCGTCCTGATCCAAGAACCTTGGATTGTAAATTCCACTGTTCAAGGACTCAGGACTCCCGGATACTACCTGCTGTATGCATCTAATAAAGGTGACCCTAGATCTTGCATATTAGTAAAAAGTAGTATTAATGTATATTTACTCCCTGATTATAGCGATCGCGATGTAACCGTAGTTAGACTACAAACAAATAACGGGGCGTACTGGTTAGCATCAGCGTATCTCGGCCATGACCACCTTGGCCCTCTTCCTGGCGACAAGCTAGAGGAACTAATCAGGGAAGCAGAACGACAGAAAGTCTGCCTTATAATTGGGTGTGACGCTAATGCCCATCATACCGTCTGGGGAAGTACAGACATAAATGACAGAGGTGAGTCACTTTTTGATTTTATTCTAAGTACTAACCTTATAGTAAGTAACATTGGCAATGAACCAACATTCATTACCAAAAACCGACAAGAGGTTCTAGATATCACTCTTGTCTCCGATACGATTCATCACAAGATCATAAACTGGAGAGTTTCTAAGGAACATTCGTTCTCTGATCACAGATACATCCAATTTTGTCTTGATGAAGAATCTAAAAAACAGCCAGCCTTCCGAAATTATCGGAAAACCAACTGGCAACTATATAGAGAAACTTTAGTAAGATTAGTTAAACCATCACTCTTAAGTATCCCTTCTAGTAAAAATGATCTTGATGATAAAGTCAAAGATCTCACCCTAGCTCTCAATAAATCAATGGCCATTTCTTGTCCCCTTACTCAAATAAGAGGAAAAAAGAAACCACGTTGGTGGAACTCGGGTCTAGAACTGCTCAGGAAAAAGTGCAGACAACTTTTTAACCGAGCTAAACATTCTAGAGATAGTCTGGACTGGGAATTTTATAAAGAATCCCTAAAAATTTATAAAAAAGAATTAAGGAATAATAAAAGAACCTCCTGGAGGAACTTCTGTGGAAAGATAGAAGAAACTTCAGAAGCTTCACGATTAAGAAAAATTCTATCAAAAAATCCTACAATGCCTAGCTCCTTAAAGACAGTTAACGGCTCTTGGACCAATTCTTGCGAAGAATCGCTCACCCTGCTACTAGACACCCATTTTCCAGGTAGCTCACAAAATATAAATAGCATTGATTCATTATTATCAAGCAACACACATACAAATATTGTTGGTCTGATTTCTAAGGATAAACTGAAATGGGCTATAAACAGCTTTGATCCTTACAAATCTCCCGGACCCGACGGCATAATACCTGCCGAGCTTCAATTTGCCTCGGATATCATAACACCCATCCTAGAGATCATCCTAATTGGTTGCGTAAAATTTACTTACATTCCCTCTTTATGGAGAGAGGTAAAAGTTGTCTTTATACCCAAAGCCGGTAAATGCTCCCAGGTTAACCCTAAAGATCTCAGACCAATCAGCCTATCATCGTTCCTTCTCAAAACCCTAGAGAGATTGATCGATATCCATCTGCGCAATGCTATAGATCCTAATCTGGTATCTACTGCACAACACGCTTATTGTAAAGGAAAATCGGTAGAGACGGCTTTACATACACTGGTACGAACCATCGAATACTCACTACATCATAAAGAGTACACTCTAGTTGCATTTCTCGATATTGAAGGCGCCTTCAATAATGTCAGCTATCAAGCAATCACAGCGTCACTGAAGAAACTAGATATACATGGTTCACTGAATGACCTAATTAATCTTATGTTAGAAAGTAGAATTATTAATTCATCTTTAGGTGGCACTCATGAAAGAAGATCTGTCAGCAGAGGTACACCTCAAGGCGGAGTCCTTTCCCCACTTCTATGGAACATAGTCGTAAATGAGGTGTTAAAAAGCCTAGAAAAAGAAGGTTTCAAAGTGATCGCGTATGCCGACGATGTTGCCATTGCAATATCGGGAAAACATGCTCAAATTCTCGTTGAATTAATGCAAAATGCTCTAAATATTATGCTCAAATGGGCAGAAAAATGCGGACTGGGTATAAACCCAAACAAAACTGAACTTGTCCTCTTCACAAGAAAATATAAAATTCCCCAAATAAGTCCCCCATCAATTATGGGAACTCCACTAAGATTTTCAGATGAAGCTAAATATCTAGGTCTTATCCTGGACAAAAAACTACATTGGAAAGCAAATATACAGGAAAGAGTTAGGAAAGCCACAGTAGCACTCTTCTCTTGCAAAAAAGCTATCGGAAATAAATGGGGCTTATCCCCATACATAACAAACTGGCTCTACACAGCGGTCATCAGACCGATACTAACTTACGGGGTAGCAGTATGGTGGACTGCTCTTGACAAAGTTACATATCGTGACAAGTTAAGTAAAGTCCAACGGTCAGCCTGTATGTGTATTAGCGGAGCTCTCCGTTCGACACCTTCAGCTGCTCTTGACATTCTACTTTATCTCATACCCCTTGATATTTTTAGCAAACAAACGGCCGCAAGCACAGCCGTTCGTCTCAAAGCCATCTCTCAATGGACCGATAACTCAATTGGTCACTCCATTATTCTGAAAACATTCGGACCAAAATTAAGTCACTCCGACTACTCTATACCCCAGCTAGTTTTTGACAAGAATTTTCAAGTCACCATCCCACCAAGATCCACTTGGGAAAATGGGAGTTTCTTGAAAGATGAATCAGTTCATTTTTACACTGATGGCTCAAAAACTAAAGATGGGGTTGGTGGTGGCGTGTACTCAGACAGACTAAATTTAAATCTCTCATTCCGTCTACCTGACCATTGTAGTGTGTTCCAAGCGGAAATTCTGGCGATCAAAGAGGTATTATCCTGGTTAAGGGAAAACGTGATATCTGTATCGGATATCCGTATATTTTCAGACAGTCAGGCAGCCCTTAAATCAATCAGTGCTGTTTCCACAAACTCAATAACTGCCCGCGACTGTCGATCATCTCTCATGGAGATGGCAGAACAGTTCAATATTCACCTTTTCTGGGTGCCGGGACACAGAGACATTGAGGGAAACTGCAAAGCCGATGAACTCGCCAGAAATGGAACCCTATTGCCGATTTTACCTAACAAGGTGAATATTGGTATACCTATCGCTACAAGCAAACTCATGCTAAAACTAAATGCCATAGAGAAAGCAAATTTAAGATGGACAAACACTACTACCTGCGTAGCGACAAAGCAAATCTGGCCAAAATTAGATCAGAAACGTACTAAATGTCTGCTATCTATGAGCAGACTACATCTTAGCTCCGTGATTGGTGTCATAACCGGACACTGCCTCATAGGAAGACACGCCATAAGACTTGGCGTATTCTCTAATGATTTTTGCAGAAGCTGCATGGACGAGGAGGAGGAGGAGACTATCACCCATCTTCTCTGTCCATGCCCAGCTCTCTCCCAAAGACGTAAATTACACCTGGGTAATCTCTTTTTCGACGATCCAAGCGATATGTCGAACGTAGATATTCTATCTTTATACCGCTTCATAAGAAGCTCCAACTGGTTTAATTAAAGAAATACTCCCTCGCTCATTCGTGGTATCACAACGGACCTATCTGTGGTCTAAGTGTGTCAGTAGTCTTCCTGACAGCCACATAAACCTAACCTAACCTAACTGGCCATAAATCTATTAAACAAAAGAAACGTAAACACTTCCCTCGCTAACACAGAATTAAAAATGACTGCCTCAAGAGGTACACCCAAGGCGGGGTCATTTCACCACTGCTGTGGATATTAGTTGTGAATAAGGTATTAGTACAGCTTAATAATAATGGGATAAAAGTCATTAAATGAACAGTTTCCCAGACGATACTTTTCAACAGCCGCACCAAACTACGAAGTAAGTCATCCTGCGTGAGAACTCTGCCATCTTCTGCGACCGAAAAATGCCCCTTATAAGCTGAAAGGAAAGCTCTACACAGCAGGATTTCGTCTAACGATTAGACATACGGTTCACAATGTTGGACAAAATTCAAGAAATATGAGAGCAAATTAACAGCAACTGAGATGAAGAATAACACAGCTAAATTGAATCCGAAGTAAAAATCCCCAAAAAACAGAACTAGTTCTATTCACGAATAAACGAATAATTCCAAAATTCCATCTGCCATCAATTAAAGGCACACCCCTCAAGTTATCCGAAAGCGCGAAATAGCTCGGAATCATACTTTATAGGAAATTGAACTGGAAAATGAACGTCCAAGAAAGAGTCTAAAAGGCATCCATTGCATTCTACCCATGCAGCAGAATTTTTGAGAAAAACTGGGGCCCAAAACCCAAGGTAATTCTATGGATGTACACTGCGATAGTGAGACCGATACTGACGTATGGATGCTTAGTTTGGTGGAAAGCCGCTAATAAAAGCTACAAACCTTAAGGCGTTGACTAACATCCAGAGACTTGCATGTATTGGATCAACCAGTGCCTTGCGCACGACACCCACGGCGGGCAGCAAAAAACGCTCTCAGGATGAGCCAATCTAATCTATGGAGATTCAGTTTAACTGGACACTCTGAAATTTTGAACACCCACACAGGAACAAATGTAGAGTCTGACTACATAGTTCCCCTTACAGATTTTGAAAGGCCATTCCAATGCTTGTTCCCAAGTAGAGAAGAGTGGATTAATAATGAAGTTTTACAACCTACAACCAAATCCATCTTTACAGACGGCTCAAAAATGGATATAGGTACTGGGGCTGGCTTCTTCTCAGAAGCTCCGAATATAGAAGACTCGATCAGGCTACCCAATAACATCAGTGTATTCCAAGCAGAGGTTCTAGCAGTAACGAAAGATGCCAGAGTGGCATCAATGATGGCACTACCATGAGAGGATATTACCGATCTCATCGATAGCCAGGCAGCGATAAAAGCAATTTCTGCTGTTGAAATAAAGCCCAAGCTTGTGAAAAGCTGTCGCGAAGAGCTTAAAGTTCTTGCCACACAGCATAATATAACACTCTGCTGGGTCCACGGGTATCACGCGGGTATCATGGGAAATGAAAAAGCCGATAAATTGGCAAGAAAAGGCTCAGCACTCAGCCCAGAACTCTCAGAAAAGAGCGTAAAACCTCCGTTATGCGACCTCAAACTTAAGATAATGTGTGAAATCCTGTCAAAAGCCAACTCAAGATGGGCAGCAGTACCTACGATAAAAATAGAACAAATGCAATCTCTCAAAAAGACAGGAAGTCAGTATCGATGTTGGTAGGTGTTTTAACTGGCCATAACATGCTAAGATATCACGCCAAAAAACTACGTCTAACTGAAAACGATCTGTGTAGAAGTTGCAGTGACGAGGAAGAACATGAGGATATAACCCACTCTGTCACTGCCCCAGTCTCTGCCATCTAAGAAATAGAAATACTTCTTCGAAAGCATCAAAGAACTATCAGAGTGCCCAATAACAAATCTATATAGATTCGTAAGAGGAAACGGATGGTTGGACACCCCGAGATGATACTAAGGAACTAAATATAGACTACGAGTATGGTAAGATGCCCTCAAATGGGCATCACAATGGGTCTACATTGACCTAACTGAGTTGGGGTTAATCTATTGGCTCTCCTACAGCAACCCGCAAACCAAACCTAACCTAAATTCGCAAAGCTAATTTTCCCTGCATTAATAAGGCATTTGGGCTTTGCTGATAAGTTTGGAGATGAGAATTATACTCAATGTCTTTCATCTTTTGTTCATAAATGAGAGAGGTTTTTAGTTCGCATTCGCTTTTTCGTTAAGTTCAGCAAAATACTTTTTTTTTTCTTTTTTGCAACGTATAAAGTATATTCATAGAGTATAGACCCTTTCAATGCGTGCTTTTTATCTATATGTCATGTTAAGAAAGGGCACATTGCCCAAGTTTTGAAAGCAGTTGTCACCACTGCTTGGATGCACCGAATGAATCCTCAATATTTCTTTGTGTCATTGGTAGTGTTCTTTTGATGCAGTTTCTAGAAGTGATTTAGCCTTCTGAAGGCAAAATCATCGCAGGGAATTTCACATGTTTTGTACCTAACACCATTCATTCTCAAGTCACTTTTCTAATAAAACATGAAGCTAGGGATAAATGCTTCACCCTTTACTTCCAGATATTACAATTTTATTCTTCCAGAGGTCTCACTGTTTGCTTGCTATTCTTCCTTGTCTCCAGAAAAAGTGTTGTTACCAGGAGACGGTTTTGGTCGCTTCTTCCATTATGATTTTGCAATCTTTCACACCTGACTTTATGAAACATAACCAGGTACTAAATGATAGTCAAGACGAAGTACTAACTATACCTTTTTTATAAGCAAATACTTCCACATGATGTGCTCTAAAAATAACAAATTTAGTAGCACTGGACAGCTCCGAAGAACCACGACATAGTGACTTACAATTCCCAACCAATTCTTTTGTGTGTGTTGTTAGTTTTACAGGATTGGAGGGGACTCCCAACGACTAAGGTGAGGTGCACTTTTCATAACAATGATACTCTTGGAGGATTTGTCACTTCCTCGCAAGAGACAGTGCCCCTGAAAAAAAAAACAATAGGTTTTCTAGAAGCTGGGCTCGAATCCAGACCTCCGGCATGATCGTCCGAATATTTTCAAAGCTGGTTCTGAAACTAAACTTTTGATCAGAATGATGTCTCATTATTTTTCTACTTCACTCACGCTGCAAGTTATCCATCTTCAGATGAACTCAACAATATTTGTTTGCCATGACCAACAAGTTCATGTTACTCAGCATTTCCGCTTACCTTGAGTTCTGTAACCTTAAGCTATGCAATCTTTGGTTTATCTATATGTATGTAATGTACAAACATTCGTACCTACATATGGTATAGGAGCCAAAAATAAAAAAAAAAATAGTTTCCAATTTAATAACAAACTGTGCCAAGTGGTAATGACCACTTAACTTGACTTTCAAGAAATTCATGTTAGCTTCGCAAAAAACTTAAAACAACTTTTCATCGAATTTTAAGATGAACATTGAGAAAATCGCAACAGAGAAGGAAAATATACATATAAACAAAACAAAATTCTACGGACAATAAATAAAACGACATGACTGACGATGATGACGACTCGATGTTTCGACAATATAAATGTTCCAAGGTAAGACTGTGAATTATGCACTTATTTGTCCGTTATAAATTTTCAAGAAAGAAGCTGATTGGTACATGGGATATTATCGCGCTTTGGTGACTTGGTTTCTAGTTTTTGCAGCTTCTTGTCGAGGGATGCTCCATTATTCTTCTATAACGATACATTTAGTTGTATCTACGAAATTTGCATCACTAAAAATATGTGAAAAAAGTTTACGAATGTGCGTTTGTAGATTTTACAAAGTTTTCGTAACATTGCGTACACTGAACCAAAAATGTGCATAAATCCTATGAAAAAATGCTTGTATATTATGAAATATTTCATAATTTTTGAGCCAGTGTAAGCGTTCATACGTTTTATGAATTCGAATTCACACTTTTATGATTGCGAATAAAGCGTATGAAACTTTTCATAAAAAGAGTGAAAAATTTCATAAAACAAATTTCCCCTCTTTATTATGAATGCTTTCATAAAATGTATGAAAAAAATTCATAAATTTAATGAGAAATTACACAAAATGTGTGAATATTATTCATAATTTTTATGAAAAATTACACAAAATTTATGAAAAAAAATCATAAATTTTATGAAAGATTACATAAAATGTATGAAAAACGTTCATGAAAGATTACATAAAATATATGAATATTATTCATAATTTTTATCAAAAATTATACAAAATTTATGAAAAAAATTCATATTTTTCATAAAAAGATTGAACATTTTCAAGCACATAAGTTATTTCTGTTTAAATTTCTTACCAAAATTTTTACAAATTATTCTTATTTTTTATGAAAATATTCATAAGACTTTGTCTTGGATATTACAACAACAATTTACCATCAAACATTTTTTATGATTGCAATTGCACACTTATTATGATTTGTTTCATAAAAAGATTAAAACGTTTCAAGTGCCAAGATACTTCTCCTGAAACTGATCATTTATTTTTCTATGAATAATTCTTGTTTTTTATGAAAATATTCATACGCTGATTTTCCAACAACAATTTCCATGCAAACATTTTCTTAAGAACACGATTTCATAAAGGTTATGATATTATTCAAAATAAGTATGAATGTGTTCAAGCACTTAAACCCATTTCTCCTGAATCGACGCCTCGCAGAGAATGAATCTTTTTCATACTTTTGTGAAAGTTTCATAAGGCTTCAAAATTTTTATCTTACAACAACAATTCTGAAGCGCAGATTTTTATGATTCCGAATTCATACTTATTATGATTTGGTGATAAAAACATGAAAAATTTCTTTTGAATTCTTGCATAATTTTTATGATTATTCATAAAAAACGTATGAATTCGGTGTATGATTGCCATTCATAAGAATTATGAACGATATTATTTTCAGTGTATTTTTGTTCCTATGTTGGCTACAAAACTTTTGTTCGGTTCACGAAATTTCGTGATATATACGAAAAATCTATTTACGAATATATTTCGTAGTGAATTTACGAAATATTTTTTTGGGTGATGGGGGTCGCCAAACTGTTTTTACTAACAAAGGGGTTGCGTACTCAAAAAGAACCCCATAAACTTTACCGACGGCAGAATTGATGTTCATATCATATCCCAAGACAATAATTATTAAACAAAATACCTATAGTTAAAACATAAGAAATGTTTGAGTTATTAAAGTATAAGGTAGGAAAATAGCTAAGGTTTAAAGGTTTTCTACTGCGATGACAATGCATTTAGATTTCAGAGGATTTATGAACAGACCATTTGCTTGGTGACCAGCGGTTAATAAAATCATAATATGATGTTCCACTGAAAAAATATTAAATGATGGATTTCTTGCTCTTTTAACCAGAAATTTCTTTTGAGGAAGAAATTTCCTATACTGGGTAGGTCCCTTCCCTACTCAATACCCATATCCATATAGGTATTAGGTGCATAGGTACTTTGGTTGATAAAGGTACGTACCTTGAACTTCCTAAATTCTCACCTATACGTTACGCGCATTAGTCCAGTCACCTACTCATCTTATAGAACTCAACCTGTCACAAATTAATTACAAGTTGAAACCACTTTTAAAAAATTTCTTCTGGTGAGTAAAAATAGGGAAAAAAGTCCGCTTTTTAATAAGCCGAAGGAAGAATAAGATTTCATCCAAAATCCACAAGAATATTTTTGTTTACTTTTATAAACGTCATTCAATTTTGGCAACTTCAAGTTTTTACCAGATGAAATTTCATTGGGGAAAAACTTACAAATAAATGAACGAAACAATAATAATTATTTTTTTGTTTTTTGTTCAGCTCTCAGTACACGAACGCTTTTTGGTGTAAAGTAAACGTATGAAAACGAATGAAATATGTTTGATTTTCGCATGCGAACAAAGCTATTGTAACACGGAAAAAGTAATGACAGTCACTTTTGACAGAACTCTGTGTTCATATTTGTGCCAAGAGAAATTTCTTTGACTGAAATTCGCAGAATCAAAAACACATCATATGTTTTTAAAAATTTCCCAAAATAAATTTGTCCCACAAAGAAATTTTTCAGATCTGGCTTTTTTCGACGCCTAGTAAAGGCCCAGTGGACAGAAAACAACAAAATCAACAATTAACTGGATTTTTATTTTTTGCATTTCATTTCACACAGAACAAAAAACACAGGTTACTTCGATCGTTTTGAATCTTGTAGATTGTAGTTTGTTAAAGTTTTCGAAGCTGTGTGTGGAATCGTGGCTTTTATACAAAAAGTGAATGAAAAAAGTAATTTTTTTTTGACAATATTAATAGGTAGGTACATACCAACGTTTTTTTTTATTTTTTTTAGTTAAATATATAGTATTAGGTATAAATCTATTATCAGGGAGGGGGGGTCTATTTCCCCCCGTTTATGCGAGAGGGTCAATTTTCTAAAAAATTGACTTAAATCAGAAAAAAAAATATTTAAAAACTACGGTGAATGACACAAAGCGTTGTTATATTTTTTTGGAAAGTCAGAAAACTACTCTTTTATTTAATTTTCAAATTAAGTTGTTTAAGTGAACAGTTTTAAAAACATTAATTTTCAAACTCAAAATTTGGAAAAAAAAAACTAAAAAAATTTTTAAACTAATTTTTTTTTAAATTTTATGTGATTAACTATTATTTTAATTTTCAAAATTCAATGCTCTTATTAATTTTTAGTCAAAAACAGAAAACCGGATGCCAAAATGTATCTTAGTTTTTGAGAAAATAAGAAAAACTAAAAGTATTTTTTTCCAAGAAAAACACTTTTTTTTTTGGTTTTCCCAAATTTGACCTGCTCAGGCCAATTATTAATAAGGGGATTATCCCTTTTTTATTTTTTATTACATACCATCCGATTTTAATCAAATAATAAAAAAAAAATAACTTTTTACATTATTTACTAGTTTTACTTTCATTTTTTTTTTAATTTCTCAAAAACTAAGATACATTTTGGCATCCGGTTTTCTGTTTTTGACTAAAAATTAATAAGAGCATTGAATTTTGAAAACAAAAATAATAGTTAGTTGCATAAAATTTTGAAAAAAATTAGTTTAAACATTTTTTTTTTTAGTTTTTTTTTTTCAAAATTTTGAGTTTGAAAATTAATTTTTTTTAAACTGTTCACTTAAACAACTTAATTTAAAAATTATATAAAAGAGTAGTTTTCTGGCTTTCCAAAAAAACATAACTACGCTTTGTGTCATTCACTGTTGTTTTTAAATAATTTTGTTTCTGATTTAAGTCAATTTTTTAGAAAATTGCCCCTCCCGCCTAAACGGGGGGAAATAGAACCCCCTCCCATACGATTTTTTTCTTGTCTTAACTCCACCTACACGCTCAAGCTTTTTGGTGCACCTTAAACCAATCACCCTGTATGTGAGAAAATCCACTCTTAAATTATTGCACTACAAACACAAAGGTACATACAGGCTACAATTCATCGAGTGATGACCTTCGAACATCGGCTGTTGAAATTTCAAACACACTTTTATTGTTTTTTTTTGCCTTTTTCCCTGTCACAGAAGTTAAACCTTACGTATTTTTCCCAACAGTGTTTTTACGAACGTAGCGTAGTAGGTACCTACCTACCTATAAAAAGCAGTAAAAAATAGTCACATGAACTTCTAACTGGGGTGTATTAGTCCGGGAGGCGGCCGTCAGAGTACCTATCTCTTAAGGAGAGTGAAAATAATTTAATCAACAAACATTTTTTCCTACATTCGATAGGTATCTATTTTGAAAACCAGTTCATAGCTTTTTTTAAATTTTGTTTTTGTATAAGAATTTAAAAAAATATTTCAAAAAGTTGTTAACAAAAATCAATCCATTGAAAACTGGGTTTTGGTAAAAAAATCATAAAATATATTGCAAAACATGAAAATTCAAATATAACTGTTGAATCAAATTTAAAAATTATTTTGTATGAAATAATTGCCTGGAAATTTACAGCATCTAAGTTCGTGCAGTCGTTCCTTTTTCAAACTCACACTAATTTCCATTCTAAGAAGTCCTTGACCTTATATCGTTTCAACTTCAATGATTACAAAAGCTGATGGTTTGTGTGAAAACCTGTAATTTTTATAATTAAGTAAAAAAATGTTTAATGTATTTGAATAATCCAAAACACAAAAACATAGATATAGGTATTACACTGGGTCAAAAAGTTATGTGAAAAATGTTGTTTTTAATATTAAAAAATTACAAAATGGTTATAATCTATTAAATAAAAAATTTTTTGGTAGGTAGCTAAATTTATTTCTAAATCGTAGAGGGCATAGTTAACTATAGTTTAATATAAACTTAATATTAATTTGACATCAAAATAAGTTTTTTTTATCTTCATTTAATTAGAACGAAAAACATGGTTTTTTTTTTAAAAGCGGTCGGGCAACATGTTTATCCCCATAAAAGTCTATCGATTAGCTTAAATTATTTTCACTCTCCTCATAAAATAGGTACTCTGAAGGCTGCCTCGCTTACTATATGATACTGATACCCAATACCTACATTTTGTCACAGCAAAACTATATACCTATTTATACAAAATTCTAGTTGCCCAAAACAGGCACTTACTAACGCAGAAAATTGTAAACCAAATTTACATAGGTATGGCATGGCTGACAAAAAATTATTATAACCTAGCACGGTTTTAAATTTTGTGTGGGGTAGGTAGGTATTTCAAACTTACCCAGTAGGAAATTTCGTCCTCAATGAATTTTTTTGGTGAAAAGAACAATGAATTCATCGAATACTTTTTCGAGGAAATTGCATGTTATGATTTCATTATAGAAAAGCATTGATTTTTTCATCAGTTCAGTATTTTTAAGGCATTTACACTTTGTTTTACTTGGAACAAAAGTTCAACTGAGTTCAGTGCTTACATTTCATTAATCAATTCAAGTACATAAAGTCATTAGATGATTCCATTGATGACAAGTCATGTACAGATTCACTAGTTCGTGAAATAAGTTGGGCCATCTGTGCTGTTCAGTGTTCTTCGCGAGAAAGAGAAAAAAAATAATCCATAAAAATTGCCTTGTGTCTAACTGACCCAAGGAACACAAGGATTTCCCGGGTGAAGAGTAATGCACAGATTCATTAACTGCGCGCAGCTCGAAACAGAGAAGAGCAATCAAAAACTAAAAACATTGCCTTTTTTCTACCTGACCCAAGGAACAAAAAGATTTCCAGGGTGACGAGTAATGCACAGATTCATGATCTGCACGCAGTTCAAAACAGAAAAGAAATAAAAAACTATATATAAACTTGGCCTTCTGTCTACCTGAAACAAGGAACACAAGGATTTCCAGGGTGACAAGTAATGCAAAGATTCATTCGCTTTTTTTTTTTTTTTTTTTTTTTTTCGTTGTCGGCTGCTTGATTTTTCGCGTTTTTTGTTGCTTTTTGATCGTTCTTTAATGACGCGTGCTCCTTTTTGGCGAAAGAGAAACTGTATTTTCTGGTTTTTCCTTGTTGTTACAAAATCTTTTTGTTCTCGAATGACGAATATCAATCATTTGCATTTCTTCATTCAATGTTTGCATCTGAAAGAACAAAGAACACTATAGTGGAAGGACGGAAGGTTAAAAATCCTGTAGGTATACATATATATATTATTATACATATATATTTTTAAATAAATCTTGACCAAAAACAAATTTGCGCCTTTATCCTGTATTTCACCACAAAAATAATGAGAACGTTACACATACATAATACGATGATACCTTAACCTTACCTAATTAATATCGTGTTGCACACACCACGCACCCTTTAATCCAAAAATAATTCTTGCTGCTTGCTGTCGTAGTCCGTTATGTTGCGATTGCGGTTGCCTCAATTGCCTGTTCCGTTGGAAAAAAAATATTCCTTGTTCGTTGTTCCTTTCTTTACTAATTCAAATCAAATTCATACCAATTCACAATTTTCTTTCATAATTCAATTCACATTCAGTCAAAGCCGAATATGTTACAAGTATGCCTTCCATTGCAACAAAGAATTACAAATTGAAAATACAACAGTAATGTTGTCAGTGTGTCTATTCTATTATGAATAGGTTACGCTAAATGTTTGGAATTGGTTATCAAAAGAGAATTGAATTTCCTCGGTGACCAAATAAAAGAGGAGTAAGAAAAGAATTATTTTGTTTCTTTCTGTTATAATTCATGGTATGAAGAAGCGTGTCTGGGTGGGGCTAAGTAAGCTGAAGCTGATGCGTTTCACATATTTAGTAAATTTTTGTATGACCGGTCCGCCGGGGTGATGTTCGTTGTGTTCCAGTTTGCAGGGCAGTGGCTGAAATAGTCTACTCAAGGTGGGTTGCCCATCTGCTTCAAGTGTAGACACTCAGTGTAGCCAATTTAGCATTTTTCCTGCTAAATTTTAGCAGGAAAATTTTATTTTTAGCAGGTTTTTATACCAAATCCATGCTAGCATTTTTTTTAGCATGATTTTATATTTTAGTTTGAAAATTTATCAGGATTTCAGTTTATCCAAAGTATAGAATTACAAAAGGTTAGTCAAATCAAAACAAACGTAAGTGTGAACAAAGCCCAATACAATTTTCAGGAAAAATTGCAAATCTTAAGATCAGAACTTTCAATAACATTAGAAGATGAAAATAAATTTAGAAAAAACTGTCAAAATTTCATTTTAAAGTTAATTAAAGAGCTTCAAGCAAGGACACCAGAAAATTTGAATATTTTGAAACAAATCAACTTTTTTTCGGTGTTTGAGAATTCACAAACAATCGTTAACAGATTTTTTACAAAACTCGAAAAATCAATTCGGAACTAGCAAGTAAAATAGAAACGCAGTGCAATAAATTTACACTTGAATGTTTGGGAAAATGTAGATAGTACTGTTGAGTTTTGGTGTGAGGTGTAGGTTTAGTAAAAGACCAACGGAGAAACAGAATCAAAATAAACATGCTAAATAGTATTCTACTTATTAGAGACAATTTGTCAGAAGTTTGTTGTGACAGTTTCGCCATTCCAAGCAAAATCGTGAAAGAAGTAGTATTAGGAACATTCTATATATAAAATTTAATGTTGTTTACAAAAACAATGATTGAATTTAACTGATTTTGTTCCTTTTTATAAAATAGTGATTTTTATGTTTTTGTTATGTTTGCTTATTAAATACTATTTTTTCTAAAAAAAAACAATGTTTTTATTAGTTTAAAGCTTTTTGCAGGATTTTTAGCATGTTTTGTATTCGAAAAAATGTTTAGCATGATTTTTAGAACTTTTTCTTAAAAAAAAAAATGCTAAAATACTGGACTTAACATGATTTAAAATATTTCATTGGTAACACTGAGTGTAGTAGATCTACTTCAATTATTTTGTAATATGCGTCTGCTACGTAGTAACTTATTTCTACTTCGTTTGACTTGTGGATTGATTCAATTTTGCAATTTGAAAAAGTGATTTGCTCAATCTGAAGTGAGGTTTGTATGAGAAAGAACCAACTCCAAAAAGGGAAACCAAAGTAGATTTTGATCAGAGTAAAATGCATTTCATTGCTTTTTAGGTTGAATTGTATAATCGACTGAAACTTCTGTTTGATTTAACTGACAAAAAGTTGGATTATAAGAACTTTTAGATCCAAAAGAAATGCAAACTGAAAAATATCCTTATCCTTCCACTGGTTAATAGTTTTCCTTATAACGATAAAACGGAACAAATATTGAGTCCCTAAATGCGTCCCAAAAATGCGGAGTTTAAAACGGTTATGTACGACTAGGAACATAATATGTAGAAATGAACATCGATGAAGATGTCGTTGAGTTTTGATCGCGTTTATGATTCCAGAAAAACAAAGTTAGGCTATCTTTTACTTTATTCGCTCTGAACACAAAATAAAAATAAATTTGTTGTTTTTTTAAATATTTTTTTTTTTTCATTCAATCTACTTCACTTTTTTCAAAACTACTTCGTTTTTATGGGCGATATCCTACATTTCCTGGGCTCAGCATTTGCAGCCCTGAACCAGTGTCCCCAGATTGCGTGGAAAAGAACAATTTTTGCCGACTTTTTATTGAAAAAGGGGGAAAGAAGGGACAAGCCTTGAAAAAGAGGAAAATAGCATAAGTTAAATTGAACCAATGAAGACTGTTTTGGTCAGAGAACAAGATACAAAATGTTTTCTTTTAATTTATTTATTTATTTATTTCAACCCAACCTGAATAATTCAGTTTAGTAAGTTTCTAAGAGTGGACTTATTCTTATTTTCCCCTAAGTACTTCAATTATGTGCTTGTATTTTAAGATTATGTGAACAAATTTAAGCGACCAATAATTATTAGTATTAAAAAGATATTTATTATTAAAAAGGTAAAACGTAATTTTTTGAACAAAACCTACACAAAACTATGTGGTGAGAAAAAAAAAGGATTTTATTTCGAGATTTAGGGGAAAAAAGTCGCAGTGGTGCTAAAAATAGGGGAAAATTGTAACAAAAGTCTGGAGACACTGCCCTAAACAAATGACCTAGGTATCAAAATAACGGTACCTACCATATAAGCGTAACCGATAATTCCATGTTTCTCGATAAAATACGATCAATTTCCATAAAATTTTACATGAGTGATTTGTTGAAAATGGTGATGTCATTCATTTTCTATAGATTATTATTGGTGTTTATACTTTTTTGTCATTTTTCTGAGCATTTTTCATTTATTACAGTCTTTTTCGCTCAATGAAGAATTACATTTAACTTCAATTGAAAAAGGGGCAACTTTTGGCCCCTAATGTGGTCAACCGGCTACATTGGTGCAGGTTTGTCCTTGTCTTGCCACTTGTCATAGATCTCAAATGCGGCGATTTATCGTCAAACCACCCACTCTTTGACCCATACCTCAAAAACGACAATTTTTCCGTTGACCCAAACGGCTATTTATTAAGTTTTTGCCTATTTTAATTTTTTTTTAATAAAAATTATAATATTTTTTCTTTTTTCTAATTGTTAATACCTATAATAAAATGTTTTAATTATTGTTCAATTTCTAGGCACCAGAGTGCAGCTAGACTATTCCAGACACACGTACAAAAATGTCGTCGTTTCTCGGATCCAGATTTGAACTTGCCTCAACTTCTATATGAAGTCTTCAACAATCAAAGTTCATTTTCATTAAATTATAAATGTTTGACCACGGCCACGGAAACGGATCAAGTAAATTTAATCTAATCGAAAATACTTATTTCTTTTCATGTTTTCTATCTTTAATCTGGTTTTTGGCTATTGACCTATATTGATAAGAGGTAGGTAGGTAGGTATAGATTAGATAGCCCAGAAGCCAGGATACAAAAACATCGCTCCATACAAACCATACAAAATCCCCGCTTGTAGGTAATAAACTGGTGAGGAAACCAAAATAACGGTGGTTTAGTGCCAGTTTTTTTTTATTTTCTGTAGTTTTTCGGTATCTTAAAATGGCTATACCTATCTTTTGATGTAAATAATCAAGAAGAAAATAAAGAATTGTACTTCAGCGGAATAGTTTTCTTATTCATGCAGATAAGGTTTCAGGATATCATCAGACATTGTCATGCGTCATTTCATCAGACATTTTTTTTAATTTTCGTTTAATATTTTCATAGCCGATAATTGTGCTTAGGTATCCTAAATTTTATAATTTTCACATAAAAAATTTATGAACAGAAATAAACAATAGTAAAAAAAAGTAAACAAATGGCATGTAAATATCTGTCATGCATTATTTTCAACCTTTCAGCCTTCACTTTCTTACTTATTAGAAAAAAATAAACCTATCTCTTTTACTCGGTATGTGGATTCCATGTTTCGCCCTATTGCGAAGTAAATTGTAGTATGGTTTTAGGAGAATACATTACACTACCCTCGTGTTTTACTAAACAGAGCTGCCAAAACATCTATGAATAACAACTGTGTCTAACCTAAGTGTCAATCTTAGACTCAAGTTCAGAATAACTCGAGTTTATAGAATGACTATGGGCCTTATTCATAGATGTTTGACAAGTTCTTATTAAGCTTTGTTAAGCTAAACTCGAGTTTTTGCTATGGATAGAAAATTTAAACCCAAGTCTAAACGAAAAACTCGAGTCTTACTTTAAATTGCACCGAATCCATGTTTAAGTTGTATTTAACTCTGATAAACGTCAGAAATAAGTACACAAATGAAATCATTTGTTAAGGGTCGCTAGGGATTTTTTTTCTTACATATAAAATGTTGGTAATTATCTACAACTTTACGAACAAAAAAAAAAAAAACAAATACATAAATATAGATAGTAAAATATCTTCCTATCTACAATAAGACAAATTTCAGCGGAATATGGTATATTATTCACGCAGATGAGGATCAGGATATAATTGTGCAATGAATTAATCGATATGGAGAAACTAGATACCGTGGCATTTTGTCAGACATTCTTTTTAACGCAAAAAAGTAAACAAAAATAATATACCTAACTTGCTCTCTTGTTAAGTAGCAAGTTTACTTTCTTGTTAACAACTTTGACATTAATTTGCCTAGTTTAAGTTAAAATTACGAAATAGTCGGTAAAAATGGCGGAAGGTATGTTTTCTCAATTTTTCTCAATTTTTTTTGATGAAAGAATTTTACATGAGGCAACAATAGGCCACGTGAAATTTTATCGAAATCGATCGTAATTTTTCGAGAAAAATTAGACGATCGGTACTCTCATATAGGCATATTGTGGTAGGTATAGGTACCTACCGTTAATTTAAGACCTAGCATAAAATAAAAAAAAAATCGGCCATATTACCTATAGACTAAGAATATTTTGTACCAAGTAAGAAGAACATCAGTCAAAATCCAACAGTTTTGATTAGGCTGTATTACTGTATGAGTCGATACAGACAGACCGATAGAATTGCCGGACCCATTTTTGTGTTTTCTATGATCTAATGTTTTTTTTAAATCAAAACCTTTTTCTTTACAATTCATGTCTTATAGTATAGTGATATCTAGTAATACTGACTTTATTGGGTTATTGCAATTATACCTAAAAATTGGTTTGTGCCTTCGGTCTATTAAAATTATTATTATAATATTTCCCTCGTTTTCAAATACCATTCGTTTTCAAATACCATGAGCCATATTCATAGATGTTTAACAAGTTCTAAAATTAAGTTGTTTTTAAGCTAAACTCGAGTTTTTCCTATGCAAGTCTAGGCACGAGTACGATAACTTTGGCGCCAAGAATTGATAACGGTTTTTTGTAGAACAGATCAATACAAGCATTTTTTACTATGGGTGGGGGGGGTCTATCTCCCTCCGTTTGGTCGGGAGGGGCAATTTTATAAAAACAGTGCTAAAAATTTAAAACAAATATTAAAAAATAACGGTAATACTTACAACTAAGTTTTATATCTTTTTTTAAAGCCAATACTTTTTTCTATTAGATGTTTTTAAATCCAGTGAAACCTATGCATAGTCTTTGAAAAAACGGACTTTAAACTCAAAAATTGCGAAAAAAAAAGGTAAAAAAAAACTTTGAAGTGTGATTTTTCAAAACTGTAAAACAAAATACTACTTTTTTTTATAAAATTCGTTGCTCATATTAATTTTAAATCATAAACTGAAAACAAAATGATTTTATGTTTCCTGTTTTTTGAGAAAATGGAAAATTACTAAATGTGAATTCGGGATCTCAAACATGGGCACGAGTACGATAACTTTGGCGCCAAGAATTGATAACTGTTTTTTGTAGAACAGATCAATACAAGCATTTTTTACTATAGGTAGGGGGGGTCTATCTCCCTCCGTTTGGGCGGGAGGGGCAATTTTATAAAAACAGTGCTATAAATTTAAAACAAATATTAAAAAATAACGGTAATACTTAGAACTAAGTTTTATATCTTTTTTTAAAGCCAATACTTTTTTCTATTAGATGTTTTTTAAATCAAGTGAAACCTATGCATAGTCTTTGAAAAAACGGACTTTAAACTCAAAAATTGCAAAAAAAAAAAAGGTAAAAAAAAACTTTGAAGTGGGATTTTTCAAAACTGTAACACAAAATACTACTTTTTTTTTATAAAATTCGTTGCTCATATTGATTTTAAATCATAAACTGAAAACAAAATGATTTTATGTTTTCTGGTTTTTGAGAAAATGGAAAATTACTAAAGCGTATAAACAGTGAGGTAGGTAAGGGGGGGCATGCTGCCCCCCTGCAACCCCCCTGCTTGGACACACTATAGGATTTGGGGTGGGTGCGAGGTGGGGTGGGTGCTAGGTTGGGTGTATGCAAAGTTTCTGTTGCATTTAAAGATGCTCAAGCATCATTACAAAAACGAACCTACGTACAACATTCACCGTATACCAAAAAAAAAAAGAAAACTCTTATAAGAAAGTAGTTTTAGTAATTTTCCACTTTCTCAAAAACCAGAAAACATAAAATCATTTTGTTTTCAGTTTATGATTTAAAATTAATATGAGCAACGAATTTTATAAAAAAAAAGTAGTATTTTATTTTACAGTTTTGAAAAATCCCACTTCAAAGTTTTTTTTTACCTTTTTTTTTGCAATTTTTGAGTTTAAAGTCCGTTTTTTCAAAGACTATGCATAGGTTTCACTTGACTTAAAAAACATCTAATAGAAAAAAGTATTGGCTTTAAAAAAAGATATAAAACTTAGTTCTTAATATTACCGTTATTTTTTAATATTTGTTTTAAATTTTTAGCACTGTTTTTATAAAATTGCCCCTCCCGCCCAAACGGAGGGAGATAGACCCCCACCGCCCATAGTAAAAAATGCTTGTATTGAACTGTTCTACAAAAAACCGTTATCAATTCTTGGCGCCAAAGTTATCGTACTCTCCCCCAAGTCTAACTTTGAACTGGACCGAACCCATGTTTAAGTTGAATTTAACTCTGATAAACGTCAGAAATAAGTAGACAAATGAAATAATTTGTTAAGGGTCACGAGTGATTTTCTTTTTCTTGCAAATAAAATGTTGGGAATTACCACTTTACGAACAAAAACCCAAATACATAACTAGATAGTAATATTTCTACATAGGTACATATATTTACCTACCGACCTACAATAAGACACATTCAGCGGAATAGGTATATTATTCACGCAAATGAGGATATCATTGTGCAATATAATAATCGAGATGGAGAAACTAGACACTGCGGCATTTTATTAAGCCATCCATTATGCGCGGCTGCCGCGCGAGCCAATGTTTGATGGTTTGCCGCGCGTAATCGTTACGCGGCTTTAGACATTTCTTAAATTTCATTTGGTATTTACACCTCGTTTTAAATTTTGTAATTTTCTGTTTCAACGTGTCATACATTGTTTCAACCTTTCTTTTTCTTACTTAATAAAAAATCAATTTATCCTACTCATTCCATATGTGGAACTCAAGTTTGGGACACGTTCCACGTGATTTACTAAACAGAGCTGAAAAACATTTATGCATAACAACTGTGTCTAACCTGAGTGTTAACGTTAGACTTCAGTTCAGAAGAATTCGAGTTTACAATATGCCTATGAATATGGGCCAATGATATCATGCAGTTACTTACCGTATATCATTTTAAAATTGAATTTTAATACATTTTCGTCGTGTAGGTGCTAGAATATCATTTAGTCTTGCCTACCTTCAGGCTCCTGTATATATTTTTCGGTTTTATAGTCATCAGCAAACTATACCACGTATACCAGATACAGTTCGTTATTAAATATAATTATTATGCAAGACACAAACCAACCGATTCAAATCTTATAATGCTAGTGTTACCAGCCCATGATATGCAGCTTAGAAGAAATACCTCTCTTTTAACAGTTTTGTTTTAATTAAATTTATCGTAAATTGTTATTACAATTTGATTAGAACTTTGTCTTATATTTAAAACGTTTGCATGTTGAGTTTTGGCTAAAACAGATAAAAAAAATAAAAAAAATAACACCTACATTGATAACAACTTGAAAGATATTATCTACCTACCAGATTTTGGTGACTTGTAACGGGTGATTTTTTAGCTGGTTTGGTTTTGGCAACACTGGTTTTGACAGCTGACGTGTGTTTAGTACCTTGTGTCACTGTCAAACAGCTTCAGTTTGGTTTGCAATTTAACCATGGATCGTCTTACAAATGAACAACGCTTGCAAATTATTGAATTTTACTATCAAAATTCGTGCTCGGTTCGAAATGTTCGAAATGCTTTTTTATCGAAAAATTGTGTTCAGCGATGAGGCTCATTTTTGGTTGAATGGGTACGTAAATAAGCAAAATTGCCGCATTTGGAGTGAAGATCAGCCAGAAGCATTGCAACAGCTACCAATGCATCCCGAAAAAGCCACTGTTTGGTGCGGTTTATGGGCCGGCGGCATTATTGGGCCATATTTCTTCAAAGATGATGCGAATCGCAGCGTTACTGTCAATGGTGAACGCTACCGAGCGATGATAACAAACTTTTTTTTGCCCGAAATGGAAGTTCTTGATTTGCATGATATGTGGTTTCAACAAGACGGTGCCACATGCCACACAGCACGCAAAACAATGGCGCAATCGCGAGGCGAGTTTGGTGAACAGTTAATTTCACGTTTCGGGCCGGTCAATTGGCCGCCTAGATCGTGCGATTTGACAACATTAGACTATTTTTTGTGGGGGTATGTCAAGGCTAATGTCTATAGGGACAAGCCCGCTTCGATTGACGCACTGGAAGCCAACATCCATGCATTCATTCGTGAGATACCGGCCGACATGTGTGAAAGAGTATGCCAAAATTGGACTCAGCGGATGGGCTACCTGAGACGCAGCCGCGGTCAACATTCGCATGAAATTATCTTTAAACATTAAATTGCAAGGTTAAAACTATCGATTCAAATAAATATTTCATTCATTTTTTCGAATTTTTTGTGTTTTTTTTTTTTTTTAAAGTTCTAAACCTCTTAAAAAATAACCCGTTAAATCAATAAAAGGCAAGACTGGGTCGCACAAACTTCCTCTTCTGGCAAGTTACCTGAGGTGTTAAAGAAGTTAACAAAAAAAATTAGATAAATTAAAAAAAAATATGCAAAAGAAAATATAAAATTTAATTTTTTAGTATTTATTATTATTTATTTGTTTATTTAGATATTTTCCATATATTACTGCAATTATTACAAATATTCTATAACATTATTTCTAAATAGATTTTGAAACTTTGATTTTTACAATCAGAAAAAAAAAATGGAATCTCAAGAATTTTATACTTTGGCCAAACAATTTACGTGGGTTAAAATGAGCATCTAAATTCTTAATTTAAGAATGCATTATTTTTCTTGAAATAAAGATGCAAAATGTCAAAATTATAAGAATCTAAATTCTTATTTCAAGAACGAGTTGTTAAAATAATTGCAAAAAAAATTAAAAATTAAATTAGCTAAAAGATCTTTCCACATCTGCAAAAATATAGTTTTGGTTGCTTCTTATTAAAGGTTAGATACATTTATTTTCTTAAGTGTTTTTTCTTTTCAAATCCAATATCGGATGCAAAAAAACAATTTCTTTTTTTTTTACAAAACATCTTCTGTTGTTTTAAATGTCTTCTCTATTTTGTCTGAAATATCAAGAACTTCATAATATGTCTTTAAAATCAAAAAGTGTGATTTAGTGTTGGTACCTACTGTTCAAAAACATTTGCTTAAAATTACCTCTATTTTTTAAGTTTGCAAAAATATGTTTCTCTGGATCTACTATACAAAAAATCGAAAAAAATCAAAAAATGGCCCAAACACGACATTAAGTTGTATAGTAGCATTGGAGTTTATACCACATAGAGAAATCATCATCTAGATTCAAATACTGCTCGTAGGATGTCGTTACTATCGACTTGTTTTTTTGTTACTCTTGTACCAATTATTCCCGAGTTAAAAGGCAAAAGAAATAAAGAAAAACAAATAAATAAGTACTAATGTATGCAGAATAATTTTGTTCGTTGGTGTTGAGTGTTTTTCGTTACAGGGAATAAGGGCAATAATAATTACAAGATATGCTGGTTTAGCGACATCTATACTTCGGCGAGTGAAATCTTGATTCCTTTATGTTTATAAACTCATTGATAGTAGGCAGTATAGCTATCATTAAACGGTTGTTTAGCGAAAAACTGTGAATGCCCTTTTTTGTAAAATGGCTTATTTAAATTCCATACCGCATTTAAATATAATCGGTGCAGCCGTTATCAATTTATGGCCGAAGTTTTTGAAACCTTTAATACCAAATCTGCATACAACCGAACATCCGCACATCCGCACAGAGAGACCGACGGACGGCATGATGACCAAACCTACCTTTTTAGGCTTATCTATTATCGTAATATCAGGTCTGATTAAAACCTCAATTTTTTTTTACACCAAACCAACACTTGCCCTATTGAGTAAGTAAAAATATAATCAATCATCTTTATTACAAGAGCAATTATTCAAGTTCAAGCGATAATAACAAATAATTTTTTTTACAAATCGAAAAAAGGAACAAAATTACTTTCATGAATGATTAGGTATATATAGGAATATAGGTATACCTACTACCTAGGTATACCTATGAGCTATGATTAAATACAAGTTTGACTTATAAATATTGTTATCTTTGTTTTCAGTTAAAAAGTCAAGTTAAAAAAAAAAATACTTGCATATATAGCGTTGTACAATGTACATAGATATAAATAAACTAAATATATCTCGAACAAAGGTAAACAATTGGAATATCTATTATTCGTAAATTCGTGATCCATCCGACGAGATAACGAATCTCTAGAGTTGTAGGTAAAGGTAAACAATACAAAAACACCTTTCCAGCTGATGTATTTAACTTGAGTTGCAATTCTTCACTTCTTCATCGTTATTTACAAATTCTGAACATGATTTTAATTGCCGTTTTTTTCTGTCGAAGAACAGGATGAACTTTCGATTGTCAGTTAAATTCTTATAGATCCCCTTCAAGGTGGTGGAAGAAAAAGGAGGCAAACCTGTGCAAGACAAACACAGCAACCACAACCTACCATCATATTACATATTTGAAAAGGTTTTCCGGTGAGATTCTTTGCCAGTTGGCATGGCACATCAACAATTTTACAGGTGGTCAACAGTCAACAAGACTTATACATACTTTTATACATATGTACATATACTATACACGTTAAAAGATTAAATTTTGGTCACGAATGCAAGTCACGTGACGGTTATGACATCTGAATAAAACTAAAAACAAAAATAATGGTTAATAATTTTCGATTTCACTCACTAATATTGAATTTTTTTTTGTGTGAAATGAAAATGTCATTGACAGGAAAGTCAAACATCCAGGGAACAGTACTTAGTACTAAAAAAGGGTCAAATTAGTAACAAGTTGAAAATACTATAGTAAACATTTTGTTTGGTGAGTAAAAATAGGAAACAAAAAATCTACCGTTTTATTATCAAGCATAAAAAGTTAATAACAAATTACTAAAAATAAAGTTAAGCCATAATATTATATAATTTGCAACAAAAAACAAAGCATGAATTGATACTCTGGAATTACCTGGGACATCGTAATTGACGCACTTTTTTAAATTAAAAAAATAATAATTGTTTTTTCGGCTATTTGCAGTGCAGTTAAAATCCCGTAAACATTTTCATGTATTTCCAGAAACCCATAGAAAGATTTTGTCGAAGAATTAGATTATTAAGACATTAATTGTTTAACCTATCGCACGTTGAAAACAAAAGTGACACTATACAAAATTTAGCACTTTTAAGTATAGTGACATCTAGGTTCCGATATATACCACCCATCTTTTGTGAAGATATTCGTTTTTTTACTTCGTCTATTTTCCACAGGAGGTCGCTAGTGCCACTTTTAAGTTTAACGTAAATCACTCAATTGCTAAAAGATAAAATGACACTTTTTGCATAATGTCGATTTATTTTTAAGCTAAGAGTTTGTATGATACTGAAAAGTAAATTCATTAATGTCATAATTCGTTTGGCGTCGGTTTTCTCCTAAAAAAACATTGATTTTATGTTCAGTGCAATTATTTAACAGACACTTTTGGTTTAAAGCCATTTTTCAATATTTTTCTTTTATTCTAACCGTAAAAAACATTTAGTTTATAACAGTCATATTTTGTTTAGTGCCGTTCTAACAATAATAAAATTTCATTTTATTTATAATTACGTGCCACTATACCGAACTTTTTCAAAAAGCAATTTTTTTCTAAATACACACACATTTTTGTAATCTTAAAATGCCATTTTATAAGAAGATAAATATACTATATTGTGGCAAAGTAACACACCATTTTAATATTTTTTCTGCCAGGTATAGACAATTGAAGTAAGTCCAAATCTTTAAATGGCCATATATCTCAAAACTAGGTTTTTTGTTTAGTGACACTTTTGTTTTCAACGTGCGCTATGATTTTTAATTATTTAAAATTTTGATTTTTGTTTGGTTTTGCCTTTTTTCGGTTTAATCCACCTAAAGCCTAGTACGCAGCTGAAGTGAAACTACATTTTCGTCATCTCCAAAAATACAAACGAAATATTAACGAAACCACAAAAAAACACGAACAAAATAGAAACGTCGAAGTTTCGCAAGCAATCAATATCCCAATACCAGATGTCAATATATAAATAAGTACCTATAATAAATAATTGTGTGCAAAAAGATAGTGGAGAATAGTATGGGGACTTGAACCGGTTGTCTACCGTTTGACCGTCGATCTGCGTACCACAAAACGGAAAAAACTATTGAAGATACGAAAAGAAACCCTGGACCTATATAGATACTTTTTGTAGGAAAATTTGTCAGCTTTAATTTTTACTTAATATTTTTTTTGTAGGATTAAATGTTTGTTAGATATAAGCGAAAAACTGAAAAAAGGGAAATTTATAGCCCCTAGCACCCATTTTCGACCAACCTAGGATCGCGGACTGTTAGTATGTTTACCTCCTCTCTAGTCCAAACAAAGCTACATACTTAGTTTTTCTGCCCTCGATTTATCCACCTAGAATTATTGGTGGACTGGATTACTACGCGGGATATTATTATGTACCCGTAAGTATAAATATAGAGATTAAAGTTGAACGTGTTTCTTGCAAGCAATAAAAGTTATAAGCAAATAACTACAAATAGGATTTTTCCGCAAATGTTTTTTTTTTTATGAAAAAAATATATGAATTATTTTATCCCATCAAGTACGCCATCTTTAGAAATGTGAATTTGTTTTATAACTATACTACCGAGCGATGGTGATGTAAAATAACTCCAAACGAAATAAGACCGATTTTTAATATTAGTCTTCTTTCGTCTTCGAAAACGAATTAACGCGAATCTGGGTTTATTTCGTTGTGGTAAACGAAATTATGCCAAAAATGTATTGTTTAATTTTGGAAATAGAGCCAAATCATTTTATAACAAAAAGTAAGGCACGTATGGGGGGCATGCTAAAGCCCTTCAACTCCCCTGCCTGGGTCTACGATGAAACAAAAAAATTAAAAAGAGAAGAACAGAAACCAGCCTTATTTACCTAGTTAAGGCAAAAAGATTGAGTTTTCGAGAAAAAAAATATTTTTATTGCTCTTACAAGTTATGCGCATACTTTTCAACAACAAATATTCATTCGTTAATATGCATTTGATCACAAGCTGAAATAATTGTGTATTCAACATTTCAACCCAGGTTTTTTCATTTAATACCTAGTTTATATGCATGGTTGAAGCGAGCTTGAACTTAGGTTCACCCATTTGTAAACGGGGATGAGTTGGAACGAAATGGAATTCGACTCGATCGCACTCGAGCAGTGGTGTTGAGTAGAAAATTAAATGAAATACCTGGGTTGAAATGGTGAATACACAATTATTTCTGCATGTGATCAATTGCATATTAACGAATGAATATTTGTTGTTGAAAAGTATGCCCATAACTTGTAAAAGCAATACAAATATTTTTTTCTCCAAAATTCAATCTTTTGGTCTTAATGTCTACAAAGCAACGCAGATATTCTCCTGTCAATTCAACTTTTTCGCACTTAACTCAACTCCTCAAGCATTCAACTAGTTGGCTGAAATACCTGGGTTGGAATTTCGTTTCAACTAAAACTCGATCTTTCGACCCTGCTTATAAACTAGGTATAATTTACCACTGCTCGAGTGCGATCGAGTCGAATTCCATTTCGTTCCAACTCATCCCCGTTTACAAATGGGTGAACCTAAGTTCAAGCTCGCTTCAACCATGCATATAAACTAGGTAATTGTGAAAATAGCAATGTCGATTTGAATCTGATACGCTGGGTGCACTGAATACATACTTATTGTTTTTTTTTTTATTATTTCCAAATGAACTTTGCAGAAATATTATTCTTAAGAAGAATCTACCTACCTACCTGACAACTTCATTAGAATTTCGAATTGCAAAAATACTTTCTACTTAAAAAGCCGAATGCATAATTTATTTATGCAAAATATTTCATCTCGTTTGGCTATACGACTACCTATATACGAGCAATGTGAGTAGGTATGCCGCATGCGTGAGTGCACATATAGGAATTTTACCCCAACCGCCAATTAAGGCAAATAAAGGGCACTGCTGTGCTGGGTCTCTTAAACTTGATCTTTTGACAAATCTACTGCTAGGGTTAACAAAAACAAAATGTAAACAAAAAAACAACATATGAAATAGTGTTAAAAGGACTAAAGATGTCGAAGAGGCAGCGATTAAAAGGCAACTTTATAGCTACTTACTAATTATTTATTTAAGTTATAAAAATGTTAATGATAGTACCTATACTTCTCGCTTCTGCTCGTCTGGCTTTCTTTTGACAAGGCTAATTATTTTGTTGTATGATGTCCTGTCAGCTGTGTGTGATGTGCTAGATACATATGTATGTATTTAGGTTAGGCAGGAGAATTGAATTATGATATTATTAGTGTTAGTAATATTTTAACGTGTGTGCACTAGAGTGACCGCAACGCTCGAAGAAATTTGTTTTTGTCAAATTCCTTACGGGGGAACCCCCTAAAATGATAACCTTTGCAGATATTTAGATTGCCGAAATTTGAGCTCGAAAGTCTTTTATTTTTTCTTTATTTTTTTTCTTGATAAAGACTTTTAAAGAGCTTTCTAAGTCATTTAATTGCAATTGTTTGCTACAAGAGCAAGTTCTTCCGACCGAGTCGTGCAATTTATTTAATTTTCGATTTAATTCTTTTTCTGGAGTGGTAGTCTAGACAGTCAAGTTAGGATTTACCAGGGGTTATTTTCTAAAGCACGCGACAATTTTTTTAGTTGCACGACAAATTTACGACAAATTTACGTCAATTAATCCAATAGCTAAATTTTTTAAATTTCAAAGTGGTAATTCTAACTTGGCGGACATGATACACAGAGTAGAGGTGGAAGAAGAAATTGGCAAGAAAATCATGCTAAGTATGGAAATGATTGTGTACAACTTCCTTCCTTTAATATACCCAAACTCATTTAATAAAAAATTCTAAATAATGTCAAGTATACTTATATTATCTATATTTTGTTTTGCTTATATAATGTGAAAGTATATATACTCTTTAAAAATACATATACATCACACATGATTTCTCTTTCATTTCCGTGAAAAGAACAAAAAGCAACCTTATACCACCTGTCTCGAGATCAATCGCATTTACCGGCACGATCACCAGATTTTTATTTTCTCCCAAAACCACATTCAGTAAGCAAAACTTCTGGTTAACAATGAGTCAATTACATTGGTCACCTCAGCCGATAACCTCTCTCGCGACCAATTCCCATCAAGCTCAAGTACGACCCAAGGCGCATTCAGTCTGTGCCACATATTTGTACCACAGCAGTTGCACACAAAAATAAAACAAAAAACAATTGCAGTGATCCGCGAAAAACTTTCCCAAAAACCAAACAACGAAATAAAATACCCAAGAAGCAAAACAAAAAACATCGAAACGCATTTCCTCGTCCTCAATCGGTGGCCACCAAACTTGGCTGCACGAAGTAACCCAATTGATCGATTGGCAACCTGCCCATTCTCCTTTTTGAGCAATGCCCATAAAAACCGTTGTACGGAAAAGGTTTATTATTTTATTGGTATTCAGACAATCCACCGGACATAAATGCGATTTTCACTAAAGTCGGTGTACCGCATCAAGGAAAGACTTTAAGTAAGGTCTATTTCCCAAGATCATATGCAAGACGATGAGGTGTGGCTTGGGAGTTTGGGTCAGCTTTCAGATGAAATCGGTGACGTATTTTCTGAGTCGGGTGTACGGATGCTGATGCTGCTTCTACTTGGATGATGCTTCGATGCTTTGATGATGATAGCTCGTTCCGATTATTGTAACCTGTTCACTTGACGAATGACGAGTGAATAAATTTGCACTTTGTTGGGTGATGTGTATCTTGATTTTTGGTTGGAGTAACGATTAACAAGTTTAATGAATGACCAGTTGTATCTATCCAAAGTAAAATTTTAAGCTCGTTGTAAGTTCTAACAGCGCCTGTAAAGCTATTTTTCATAGCTACATGCTTGACAATTAACTCTTTATACGCTTCTAGAGCCACTGTACGACAATTTCTTAGTTTTAAGAGCACTTTTTTGCTCCCTATCAACTCTAGAAAAGCAGTTTCATTGATTGTATGCTTTAATGTCAGCTCTAGAAGTGCTTCTTGAGCCGGTGTCTGGCTTATTTGAAGCCATATGCATATTTGACAGTTGTTTACATAGTTTTTTTTATTCGTGGTATGTCAACAACGAGCGTCGCGTCGTGAATAGAAGTTTACAGTGTAATAAACATTTTGCGTTAGTATATGTATAAATAAAAATATATGAATTACCATCGTCTGTGAATAAGAAGTTAGTTGTGTTTGTGATAAAATTTACCATCTATTAAAATGATTTCAAATTACGACGTGAATTGGATATTAATAAAAATAACAATACAGATTCTTCCAAGGTGATTTCTCAGTGCGGTTTTGATTTTTCCACAAATGGTTGTAAAGTACTATAAGGAAAACTACTTTTACTTTTTTCTTAAATATCTCAGGAAGTCTTGATTAAGCAAAAACTCTGTCTGTTAAACTTGTTTGGCTTTCAAACGCAAATAAAATGAGTCTTCAAAAATGAAAATCAACCAAAGAACAATCAATTTGGCGTTAATTTTAAAAATGGCGCCCAAACGACCATGATTTGGATCATTTGACCCAAGTTGATTTAGGTATACCCCTATAGGTACTTAACAAAGCTCCATGACATATAACGGCAAACGTGACATGGGTTAACGTGTAGACTAGTATGTATTGCTGAGCGTGCCGAAGTCTACGCCCCCTATCTCAAAAACTGTTGATCGTATGAAAAAATGTCTGTTAATTTGACTTTGAATAACTTATACTTATAACGTTTACGAGTTTTCACATTATTATCTCAAATTTCTAGGTTAAACCCTAAAATGACTGGACTACTAAGCAAAACTACATAGTCCGGGCGGCGGCTGCAAGTATGCTAACTCATCGAGTTAAAAATAAATTCAATATTGTAGCGGAAGATATCTAATAGTAGATACAAGAAATACAACTCTTCCCGGCCGCATGCTAGAGCGATCGACGGGGGGAGGTTAAGAAGTGGCCATTTTTTTTGGGGGGTGTTTACTCATCAAGTTAAAGGATGAATTTGGTGTCAAATTAAAGGTAATAACATTTCCTTTTAAAATTTTAAACTCTTCCTCGTCAAAGCTTGGCATTTTTTTCACTCAGCCTGATTTTGTGTTTTTAGTGTTTTTCATTTTTTCGTGTCTTTTAAAGAATTAAGACAAAAATCTATAATCGAATAAAAGTTAAGGTTAACCAAAAAATAAATTAAACCGGAGAGGGGTCTATCTCCTCCCGTTTGGGTGGGGCTAATTTTTTTTTGAAAAGTGACTTAAAATAGAAAAAAAATTATTAAAAATCTATTAAAGCACATCATACGACACATATATAACTTTTTTGAAAGCTAAGACACCATCATAATTTTAAAGTTTGAATCAAGTTGTTTCAGCAAAGGAAAAAAATTCAAATTCAAAATTTAAAAAAAAAAATATATTTTTTTTTTAATTTTTTTTCCAAAATTTTGAATTGTTTAGTGAAATATTTTAACAATATTCAACGCTTATAATAATTTCCAATGAAATCAAAAAATTTGGTGCTGAAATGTTCTTAGTTTTAGAGATACCAAAAATAAATGAAAGGTAGGTCTTATGTGAAGATTTATACGACTTAATTAATAATACAAACACAAATACTTTGGAAATATAATATTCGCATATAAATCTACGAATACTTTAAAAATATACATATACATCGCTTATGTTATCAGCCTGATAGTTTTCTTAAACCAACCAGATTTATGCCTTACATTACAATCATCGTTACAAAAAAAATTATATATTTTACTAATTGATAATGCAAATGTATTGCTAAATTTTTTTCATTGGATAGGTACAGGTTTTGGGCAAGATTCATCGGTGGGTTAGAAAATCTGCCGGGGTGTTACCTAAGAACCTATAGATACGGTTATATAATGTTATTAAACGTTTTGAATTTCTATTTATTAATATACTTCATCAATAAGTAATACATATACATAATTTTTTTTTGTAACGATCGATGGTAATTTAAGGCATAAATCTGGTTGGTTTAAGAAAACTATCAGGCTGATAACCTAACCGATGTATATGTGTATTTTTAAACCATTCGTAGATTTATATCCGAATATTATATTTGTTGAGTATTTGTCTATATGTATTATTATTTTAGTTGTATAATCTTCACATAGGATAAAAAAAATAACACAAAAAACGGGTTTAGCAAAAAAAAGAGAACAAAAGGAGTCACCTTTCATTTATTTTTGATATCTCTAAAACTGAGAAACATTTTAGCACCAATTTTTTTGAATTTCATTGAAAATTATTATGAGCGTTGAATATTGTTAAAATATTTCACTAAACAATTCAAAATTTTGGAAAAAAAAATTTAAAAAAATATATGCATATTTTTTTTAAGTTTTGCATTTGATTTTTTTTTCAAACTTCAAAACTATGATGCTTTCAAAAAAACTATTTTAGCTTTCAAAACAAAATTTTGGAAAAAATTAAAAAAAATTTTCTTTTTTTAACTTTTGAATTTGAATTTTTTTCTTGAAAACCCTTTGCTGAAACAACTTGATTCAAACTTAAAAACAATGATGGGATCTTAGCTTTCAAAAAAGTTATTAAAATTATCGTATGTGCTCTAGTTGATTTTTAATAATTTTTTTTCTATTGACTTACACTTTTTAAAAAAATTTATTATCTTGGATAAATATAATAAAAGTAAAAAGAAGAACAATTTTTGTTGTTATTATTGTTTCATCCATTTTTTGTTGGAGAAAATTAATACTTTTTGGAGCTTTTGTATCGCCAAAAGACTTGTTTTATGTTGCACTTGAGCTGTTTGGTGACATCAATGACAGCTCAATTTTAAGCACAGGCCTAAGCCACAGCCACATAAACTTCATAATACATAGGCAGTCATCCGTAATAGTTCGCTCTTTTTAACCCTACAAGCTAAATTAATTTGCTCAATACCTCATTTTGAACAGGGATTTCCCCAGTTCCTCGTTTCAAACATTTGTACTATCCTTTCGTTTGAATAGAATTTAAGAGTGGAAATAAGAGAGTTTCTGCATTTTCGATTTTATAGAATCTGTGAAATTCTTTTATACAGGGTGAGTCATGAGCAATGCGACAAAATGCTAGGGCGTGTAGGTTGCATTGAGACAAGAAAAAAATCGTATGGGAGGGGGGGGTCTATTCCCCTCCGTTTAGCCGGGAGGGGCAATTTTCGAAAAAACTGACTTAAAATGGGAAAAAAATTATTTAAAATCAACGGCTTCATTCACAATGCTGTGCGATACGTTTTTGAAAAGCCAATAACTTTTTCTTTCATTCTGTGTTTAAATAAATCTATTCTAAGAAATAGTTTTTGAAATATTAATTTTCAAAGTCAAAATTTTGAAAAAAAAAATTGAAAAAAAAATTTCAAATTCATTTTTTTCAAAATTTTACGTAATTAAGTGCTAATTTTAATTTCAAAATTCAATGCTGTTATTAATTTTAAGTCTAAATAAGAAAACCGGATGCAAAAATTTTATGTCGTTCTCAAGAAATTAAAAAAAAACCAAAACCACCTTTTTCTAAGAAAAACATTTATTTTTATTGTAACATTTAAAGTCGTTTTAATTAAAAAATATCAAATAAAAAAAAACTTTTTGGAATTATTGAAATTTTCTTTATTAATTCCTAGGTGATCACTTTATCGTGTTCTGTCACAATCAGCTGTTCCAAGTCGAAGCAAAAAACTCACAAAAACGCGGTGAGTTTACTTATGACTTTTCTTGTGAGTATTGGACCCTCGAGTGAATTCATAACATATTTGCAAAACATCTATTCTACAAACAAACCCCATTTGCTATTGTGTTCACGTTTGTTGCTGCAAAATAACAAAATTGCGACTACGTCTGTAAGAATGCAAATTTGCCATGAATTATAACATGAATTATTATGTTATAAAATTCAACTATTTCGATGTTTAGTTTTATATGTGTTTTTCCCTTTAAAAATTATTTTTTTTTTTTTATTTCATTCTGTCTGACAGTTCAGTAGTACCATATACCTATTTCAAATATAAAAAAGAGATTGCGGATGTTTTTTTTTGGGAATTTTCCACTTCACCTTTGTATAGATTGCCAACAAAACACGGGTAATGTTTCACTTTTTATTAATAGTAGAGTAGTACTTTACTACAAAGAATAAAATAAATAATGATACAAATTCCATAAGGGTGTCCCGCAACTCAACGTCAAGCGAGTACCGGGTGATAGGGTAGGTTGTACCCGTACTGCAAATGGAAAGAAACAAAAATTATCTCGCTGGGTTACGTAATAATAGCAATATTAAGAAAAAATATGAAAATCGATACTCAGGGCCACATTTTTATTTACTGTGGTCACAAATTTTGTTATTCTTCAGTGATTTTTTTTCTACGTAATCCTTAATAACCATGCTACTGAATGCAATCTCGAAATCCATAATAAATATTGTAAGTTTTGCAAGAAAAATGAAATTTGACTGAGTCATTGTTCAAACAAAGTTTTTATGCAAACTTTAACACATCACATTTTTTTAAAAATGTAGTTCAGTACCCACGGCAAGTTGATTAAAAAGTTGGTCCATTTTATCAGGTTTTCAAAATATTTCAACTCTTGCCACTTGCTGCTTCCATAATCATGTTACCAACATTTAAACCATTTTCGAGCAAGTAAAATTTAATTTTTTTTTAAACAGGAACGTATTATACCTTATTGATGTCGGATTCCAGTAAGCCATTCCTTTAAAATATTGTTCAGACTGCTTAAGTAGTTATCATACTAAAAGTCCTAATACCTGGGAGGTTATCCGGAGGAGGGCGAGGAGTAAAAAGCCCCTAAAAGGGGGCTATTGGGGACTTACGCTTATACCACGGAAATAGTGCGTCGTAGCGAATTTTTTTCAGAATAAACAAAAGCCCATCAAGTTTTGTACAATTTTTGTTATGTTCACTTTTTTCCAAATATCAACTGTTTCCGAGATACACGCATCGCAAGGGAGAAAAATTACAAAAACAAGTGTTTTCTTTATATTTTTCAAGCATTCCATTATATCGTCTACTCTAAACTGTTAATATGACAAAAAAAAGTCCTTGGCTAAAGTTATAGAGAATTAAGCTTCTTTTGAAAAATTACCTATTAAAAATAGATTCTTGAATGCAAAAGACCAAATTAACCTTACTTAAAAAATGGAAAGTTATAATTTCACAAATGTAAAACAAACTAAAAAAGGTGAATTTGGTCTTTTGCATTCAACAATCAATTTTTTTTATGACTCAGTCAAACTTCATTTTTCTTGCGAAACTTACATAAAATTTTAAAACCAAAAAGGAACAACGTTAACTCAAAGTATGTTCCATTGATTAAAACATATGTTTCTGCTTTGATTAAAAAATAAGTTTTCTTTAGATTTCGGGTGGATTAATCGTAGATAATATCAATGTCATCTAACTTTAAAACAAAGTGTTTCAACTTCGATTCAACAATTTCTATTCATATATTTCAATGTTTATATAGGTATGTATAGGTACGTCCTTCAACTTTAAATTGAGGACGACAAGGTCGCCTCAATGTTACAAGTGTAACAAAACTGTTACTTTGTCTCAAAATTTTATTTTTTGTTACTATGTTACTTTTTTTCTATTTTGTTACACTTTTTTCAACAAATGTTTTTTCATCGTTTTGTTAGAAAAAAACAATGGAATTGGTAAATGCTAAACTAATATGACATATATTGCAAAGTATCAGAATACGAATACTTTCGAATTTACAAGTGCAGAACAGGTGCCGAAATTCTTGTATATAGTAAGGTGCGTATAGGTATATAATTTCCGTTTTAGATCTTGTAGACTATTTATTCCAGAAAATTTGGGTACAGAATTACCTTCCCTGAAGTAATTTGTTATTATTAAATTATATACCATTCAACTCAACACATAGGCACAACCTACCCATTAACATAATTATTTATTTTAATTTATTATTTTAACAGCCGCAGCTTTATGAAATTTCAAAAATGAAATTTGCTACGCAGCAAAAATATTTTTTTAACACAGGCCGTGTTCCATCTGCGTTAAAAGTGCTGTTAAATTTGATCCATGGCTAAGTTTTGAAACTACTGAGGTGAATACAGACGGCAAAAATTAAGGCCGCTCAGGAGCTCGTTAAAATTTTAGCGAGTGGTTAATTTTTGACATTTGCTTTGCTGCATTCGTTTGTACATCTTTTTATTGTCCGCCGAGTTCACATTATTGCATCTTTTTTTATAGATTGTATCCAAAGCGATCTGGACAGCTTCGATTTTTTCGTGAAAAACTGTTTATGCATTTATATAAGTACTGAGACACACTTGAATGAAATTCGTAGTAATTTTGTATTAAAGGAACGAGAAAAATTAATTAAATTAAATTGTTAACAATAGTCAACTATTGTTATTAACGTACTAAATGTATTTAAATATTTCTGGATAGGCTCTTGAACACAAGAAATCGCAAACCCTAAAAAAGGGCCAAACGAGTCGTCTCTTTCAATTGAGTGCAATATTAAATACACAGGGACAGACACAGGCTCTTATATGAGTAGCCACTCTAAGGCAGTAAGGCAAAACATGTTTTTTAAAGCACAATTTGTTAACAATAACATATATATGTATAATAAAATACTTATGTTTCAGATATCACATTCATGTTTTATTCTTTTATCCAATGGAATCGAGTTTAGGCTGTGCCACATCGATTTTATGCTCGATGAGTTGTTATCGAATTTTGTTTTAATATTAAATATGTTTATTTGAATAAATGACCAAATTATCGAACTCTCAGGAGGATATCGAATATTAAGAGCATGATACAAGTAAAAACATTCCTCCACAGCCTCCAATGGACTAGCGAAGTGATATTTTTTATCACATATGGTGACGTACGCAAGTATGTTATCGAAAGGTCCAACAAAAACTGTTTGCGGTATCTGTTCATAGTTGTGAGATTTTTCATAATCATTAGCTTCTTCAAGTGTCTAGAATATCGTATTTTTAGTTCAAGTTAAAGATAAATAGATGTGTATTATTTTAAACATACCTCAAAATATCGAATAAATTTCTCTTGCATCTGATTTTTAGTCGGCTTAAATGACTCCTTCCCTTGGGTGGATTTGATTTTTGTCGATGGAAATAGATATGGCAAAAGTAGGAGACTAACTACGACCTTGGTTCCTTTTTACAAAAAAAAAAATAATTTTATGTAGTTCAGAAAAATTACAAAATACATATAAATTGAACTTACTGCTGCTATATTCTCCATACATAGAAAGCCAACTAACCACATTTGGCATTCTCAGTTTCATCTCTTTTGCCTTATCCAAAATTTGTTCGTGAATATCCCAAGTTATACTATCGGGCATTTGCGGATACAACATTTTACAATCTTCAAAGAACTAGAAATAGATTAAGATATTATGAAATCAAACATATTCAATCAAAATATTGACTAAAAAATCTTACCAGCTTGAAGATACAAGTGTTATCCGTTTGAAATAACTTAAACTTGGCTAGATACACAGAGGGAGTCAAGTTTTGAACTTCTAGCATATTTCTTCTTAATGTGGAACAACTTTTCCATTTTTCCATAAAAATTTCAAAAGACCCAGTGTAGGTTTTGACGAAATTTAAATCATCATAAATATCTGGTTCAGCTTTTACTGTAGAGAAATAATAAAAAAAAAATTCAATGTAAAAAATATACAGATATAGGTAATCAAACCTTCCAAGGGTTCTGGCATTGAATTTGAATATTTGGATTTTCGTCTTCGGTTAATTATTCCGGCCGAACTCAACAGTCTTCGATAGTTTGAATATGCGTCGTACAACTTGCCGGTTGGTCTTTGGCAATTTGCAGACGAAGTATAATATTCCTCTGGGATTTCCGAAGTGAAAACATCACAAACAATTTTAGATAGGTACAAAAAGTCGAAGCGGTTCATTCTAAATTGGAAAGTAAAAGAATTTTAGTTTTTACTTACCTATGTACATATGTATGTAGGTACATAGCTATTGTGTGACTAAAAAAAAAAAAACAAAACTGCTTACACCAAATTTAAATTGTTTTCCAATAAATGTTGCATTATTATTTTAGTGAGTTTACATTTTTGAGCATTATTTAGAACACCTTTTTGTTGATAAAAAGCATAAATGACTAGAAAATCAATATTTGTTAGGTTCTTGAGTTTCTAGAAAAAAAAAAATCACAATAATTCATTTTACATCAATTTTTGTTTGTAAATAATTGTTGTTTTTACCTCGCAATCCAATATTTCCGCAATGTATGTGTGCAAACCACCTCGAATGCCATCTTCATCGCGAGAATTTTTCCTTTTACTTTTACTTTTTTTTCCAACTTCCATTTTATTAAGTAAGGTACGTATTTGTATTAATCGAAAATAGGTTTTCTTGCAATTTTTGTTTTATTTTAGCATTTACAATCACAACATTCAAAAATATTTTAATTTATTTTTCACAACAATATTCTTTACCCGCGCGAACTAAACGCCAAGTTGTTGAAAAGTAATAAGTATACTGTCTGACTGGGTTGGGTGAGTCATTTTGTTTGTGTTTCATAAGAATATAATTGAAAACAACGAAAACAACAACTCCAGCGCGGTTGGGACAAGCGAATGGCGTCTGTTCACACAATCTTATTTTATATTTATCGCAACCAAATACTTGTTTAAAAAAAAGGTTGAGGGGAACACATACACAAACTTTACTGTATTATGCACACCAACGGCATACACCCTAGTTAATTGGAGATGGCGTCATGGCGACTGTGAAAGACAGTGCTGTCGAAAATTACATATATCGAGAGTTGGTACTTGGTAGGTACATTGTACATTATAAAATTTTAATGATATTGAGAAGCATTGGAAGTGAAAAAGTTATAAAATATTTTATTATAAATCAATTTTCATATATCTTAATTTACTTTTAAAGTAAAGCGACTCTTACACGCTTAATCAGTTGACATAAATCATAATAAACTACTGCTTATAATAATAATTGTAAATGCATGGCTGTGCTGCATAGAATTTGGAGTTTTGGACAAAAACGATTTTCCAAGTCGTTCCATGCATCACCATGATCACAATTACCTACCTAGGTTTGTTCATCTCGCAACATTTATTTCATTTGGCTTTTTATTCAACTCGTTAAGTTTTAAGTCCTTACTTCGCGCATAATTTATTAACATGTAAAAGATCGAAAGAAAAAAAATTTAAAGAGCTAAATAAATAAACAATTGAAATAAAAGCTAAATAAAAGTTGTGAGATAGGTAGCAATATGAGAATATAACTAGGTATCATTGCAATTTTGTTTTCTCAATTTTATCCAACAATGATGATGTTATTTGGTATTTAAACGAAGGAAGTTAATGAATTACTGAATTTTTTGATTTCAATGATTATTGAAATAAAGTATGCTGTTTTGTTCCGCCTCCATTTTTCTCCTAACATTATTTCGATAGAAATGCTGATGCTCCAAATGCATTTGATAAACAAACATCAAATCTCGATTCTCGACCTGTAAAGTCAGTGGTCATAAGCAGTGGAATGCGTAGTGCATACGACTTCGAAGACTGAGCAAATCTGATATGCGTGGGTTCGAATCCTATGGTGTGCTTGTAGACTCAACAGTGAGTAAAGGCTGAGTAAATGATTTGACGTTGCGTAATGCGTAACTAATAAACCGTTCAATGGCATCGAAATCTAATAAATAAATCTATAATTAGTATAAATCTTCAGCTTTCTTGGCAGTCATATCCTCCAAAAGCTGCATGTACATTTTAAAGTTGATTCTTAGCTAGCTGTGCAAGTGCAATATTCGTCTGTTAATTTGCCGCAAAAACCTGCCCATGGCTTAAAGCTACCACCACCGAAGTTGCAAGTAATTTCTTAAACCCATCTGTGACGATTTTATTTTTTTTAATCACTAAATAGAACTTTTCACCATTCTTGATGTGAATTTGCTTCAAATTTAGCCTAGCTGTCTTATAAGCTGCATTTAAAGGTGGATTTTTTTTTATCTTTTTTGTAGACAATGTTTGGTTGACTATTAAAATGTATCCTGTTAGAAACAGGAACTAAAGACGAAAACAGGTTATTTCAGATCCCTTTATCGGATATCAGTCGAACTTGATACGCTGTAAATTTGTTATTCTTTACATGGTTAGTAATTTTTCCATAATTCTAACCTAATCTGAGAAAGTAATGAATAACTGTGATTGATCGCCATTTTTTTTAGCGCTTTTTACAATCAAAAAGGCCACAGTCGTTGTATGCATTGAATTTGACCATCTCTTCCACACTTCAAATTCTCCCTCGCGACATGTCTAGGCTTTTCAAATGAAATTACGCTTAAAAAGTGTAAAACACAAACAAAAATCATTTCCTAGCTACTGTTAAGTTCATTGTTTTTATGCGAATTTCCTCCACTGTACTAATATTTAAGAAATTTTAAAAGTGATCTATTATTACAAAAATCTATTTGACCGTTTAAAATATTTTGTATTTTATGTTTGTTTATGTCAAAAGTCTCGGAACTATCAAGTACCTACGCGTGCGGTAGGTATGTAAATAATGTAAGAGTTCTATCTAAAGAAAAGTCATGACCAGAGTTGTGACGATTTTGGGAAAGGCCTTAAGAATGATCCGAAAGCATCGAATATCTTTCATGTTATATAAAACGAGTCTGTATTGTCCTAGCAGTTTTATCTACATATGTATGTATGTATGTATATAGATGTCATCACATTCTTTCGTTTGATATTGGTTGTTGAAAGTTAGTGTATCAACTTTTCAGATAACTTCAGGTACGTTAGGGATTTTTCGCCAATTTAATTGCATTGTATCTTCGGTTGTTTGAAACGAACATTGAATTGCTAAACGATAAGACTTAGGGCCCAGTAATATGTAGCTACTTACACATACATATATCATTGAAACTGATCATTGAACATTTTCTTTTCCAATTTTAAGGCTAATTATCGAAAAATGTTGTTGTTAATTGGTATTAAAATAAAAGTAATAAATTATAGAATTTTTCTATTACATATATTATATTATATAATACCTCCCAGCTTATGCTGGACGTCGTCGTATGTAATGAAAAATAAAAAAAAACAACTAGCTCTCTATCCATTGTATTAAAAACAATTGTATCCTATCTCTCTACTCCTTTTAACTAGTGTCGTGCAACACATGTTGCATTTAAAAGGTAATGTGCCTTACAGACACATAGTTAAAATATTATTATTATTATTATTATTATTATTATTAGTTGTCGCTGTATGAATGCTATAAATAAATAAAAATATTATATTTTAGTGGAACATGCAAAAACAAGTGTATTTTATTACTTAATTATCTAAGACGTTGGTGTTCCATCAAGTGGCTACAAAATTCTGTGTTGCAGTGATAAGAACTGCGTAAAGCACCCGTTAGTTATTCTCTTGTCTGTGAAAATATGCTTGGCATTTTTAGAAACAAGACTTGTTCAAGAGTTCAAGAACATAGACAAGAGAATTACCTAGAAGACAGACGACCATAGTGGTTGGCTCCGTGCCGCCGTTTTTAAAAGTGTAATGGTTTCCTCAAATTTTTCACCAATTAACCACAATGTTATTGTTAATTGGTGTTAAAACGAAGATTATGAATTATAGAATTTGTCTATTACAAAAAATAACAAAATTTTATCTTAATTCGCGAAATATTGTCACTGTTAATGATTCGTGAATTTAGCCCGAATTGCGTTTTTTTTTTAAAGAAAAATTCTATGATTCATTACTTTCTTTTTGATACCAATTAACATAAATATTTTTAAATAAATTTGTCTTAAAATTAAAAAAAAAAATTCAATGATGAATTTCAATGATAGCTATAACTCGTCCCTAATTCTCTTGTCTATGTTCAAGAAAAATAGCAAAGTCCTACTGCTATTTGCTATGGTAATACTTTCGACAGCAGTGGTTCTATATTTTCATACACACGCTTTATGAATTTTCTGTTTTGTCAAAAAATAACTGGCCAAAGAATGTTCGGTTTTGGTTTGAAGCAGAATAATGCGATATGCGAATACCAAATGCCATTTATGTAAATTGTTGCAACAAAGGAAAAGGGAAAAGGGAGACAAAATAATTTTTTTATTATGAAGTACTTACCATACATACCTACCTACCTAGCTACCTTTCCTAAAAGAAGGATTACAATCCTATGCAATAATGCAATAGGTATCATCATCATCATCATCATCGGCTCGACAACCGGGGTCCGGTCCTGGCCTCCTTCAACAAGTCTCTCCACCTATCCCGGTCTCGAGCCGACGCCATCCATGCAGTTGCGCACCCCAAGGCTCCGGGCGTCCTGGTCTACGCCAAGGTATGGAAAAATTAAATTGTCTTGGGTTTGTATGAAATCCATCTTTAAGTAGGTACCTACCATTTTTATTTGATGATGTCTATAGGAAATGTACCTAGGTACCAGTAGCGTGGGGTGGATTATTTCAAATGGTGGCTCGAAAAAAAATAATCATTTAAATAAATTTTAGTATACCTATGCAGAATAAGGATCTTAACAAATGTATTTTTTTATAAATACATAAATATACTTTCATTATATGTATGTAGGAACAAATACCGGAGGCTTCTCATTGAAGCCTCTCCCATAGGAAATATATTATGTTTTCGGCGATATCAAGTGCCGCATCCATCTACCTAACATTCATTCACATTCTTTCTGGACTCGTTGAAGAGTAAAAGATGAACAACAAATCTCCAGTGATACCTATAATATTTTTCATTTTTCGCAGATAAAGAGGAGCATATGGGCTATTTCAGACAGTAAATTATCTCCGTTCCCAATTTCATCCAGATCTATTCAGCCGTTCGGGCGTGATTGAATAACAAACAGCAACCATACAAACTTCCACAAGATAAATATGGCATGTAAACTAAAAATCTTCGCGAAAATCGTTTTATAAATTAATTATATAAAAACAAACAAAATTGGCCTCACAAAAAAGTGTGTGTTTAAAGTTAAACAGTAAACTTTTGCCTGTTTGTAATCTACAATGTTCTTTTCCGTGTTATGATAAAACTCTTTAAAAAAAGACGGTTTTCGGCCTTTTCGTGGAGCTCTTTACGGTCTTCGTTTTTAAAAATTGATTCAAATTTATAAAAGAATCTCAGAGAAAATCCAAGGCTCACAATACACGATTTCACACTAAGCATCTTCCGAATCCGAATTTGTTAGGTGCATAAATGAAATTTCACTTGCAACAATATGTATTAAAAAAAATTTTATCAAAAGCAAACAAAATCATTTGCAATACAATTCAAACAAAGTTTCATGCATAAGCAACTATCTAATCTGTGATATAATACAATCAAAATAGTCCTGACATGCATCGTTTATTTGTTTTTACATATATTTAAACGTTTAGTTGATTTATTTAAAAAAAAAACTTAATCAAAAAAAGAATACAATTTCTTAACCTTCAAATGTTGTAAATAATTATTGTCCTAACATCAATATACATTTTTTCAAACAGAAACTTACCTCAACTGCTTAATCAACTTGAGTCTTGATACAACAGCGCAGTGAGAAACATTTCATAATTCACCATATTAAGACAATATTTTGTCGCATAAGAAGGCGGCTGTCAAAAAAAGAGAGCGCTCGAAGTCGTACACAGTGAATGATGTAGGAA
This sequence comes from Baccha elongata, assembly GCA_951217065.1. NCBI lineage: Eukaryota > Metazoa > Arthropoda > Insecta > Diptera > Syrphidae > Baccha > Baccha elongata. Next base: position 53,875,115 of record OX578272.1, on the reverse strand, counting down.
AAAAGGAGTAGCAGCGAGCCATTTTATAACCCGGTGAACGTCGTGTTATTTTATTGCTAATGCTTTGCTATCGCATTGATGGGGTATGATTGTATGAATCATTGACGTATTAGGTATGGACCGCCAGTAGCCAACTTCACGCGTGTTCCAACATAACTATGGGCGCCATCAACTACTAGCAGGGAATCTGCGTAGCAGTGATATGATTTTTTTAATTTATTATTTACTATTGAAATATTTTGGTGGAAATTATTATTAAACTACTTTTATTTTACAAAACACATCCACTCCTTATGCCATGAGTTACTTACAGATGAATATATTATCGTTTTCATTTAAATTCTAATGGCGAAATAAGTACACGTATTTAACACTAAAAGATGATGGCGTTTTTAGGCTGCTTTTAGCTGGAACAACTTTTCTTGGCTGTTTGTATGAAAATTTCAACCGACTGGCGGTCCATATCTAGTACGTCAATGGTATGAATGTATGATAGGGATTCGGACAGTGTGCAGGCATGGGTGGGTGTGTAGAATAGAATCGCTGTACACAATGTATAGTAGAGTAGAGTTGATGAAATGTTGACTAGTTGTCGGTGGTTAATTTGATAGGTAGAATGTTTCACTACGTAAAATTCTAACAAAATGTGGTAGATACCTAGAGATTGGATGGCAGTAATAAGAAACATTCACAGGCAGTAGAGTAGATACACATAATTAATTAGTTTTATGTTTTTTCTTTAGGGTTCATGTTTGTGTCTGGCTGAGGGGAGTTTCCGAATGCTGTGCCCACGCAGTGCTTGCATGCTGCAGAACACCTATAAGACCAGCCTTTTTACAGCTGCAGCCTGCAGAGCAGAGGCACAATCAGTCGTACACTTGCAGTTGATTATGTTGAGCAGCTGTTCTGGGGTAGCGTCTTTTTTTTGTAGTGATCGGAACCACACCTGTAAACAAAGTAAACAATTAACACAACAGAATTTTATTTTGTAAATAGCAATAATATTTCAAGTGAAAGGGTTAAATAATGAAGATGTACTACTAAAGTCTGACACAGGTATTCATAAAGAGCATACTAATGCACATACAAATACAAATATGCCCACCTTGTTTGGTAAGCTTCCAACCCCATGCAGAAGGCAACTTCTGATGGCTCCCTTGGCTTCCCATATACGCCTGGACTTGCAAGTACGTCCTGAATGAGTGATACTTGGCGGTATCTCTGGTTGGTGGCAGTCTGGCAAGTTGACATTTGGGCTTTGCCACGACTTTGGAAAAAAATCGGTATCTCAGGTCTTCAAGATTGTCAATTTCAATGGTCCCTTCATACAATTTCACTAGGAATTTCTCTCCAACGTCAGCAATTTGACTTGGAGTCGCCTCTGGGTCCTTAAAAATCGCTAACATCTCTGAAAGGCTAGGTTTCTTACAATACATCTTCATCACCTTTTTTTTTCCAAAACCAAAGGGTGCTGAGGTGGTGTCACAACCACTAATCGCATGCAAGAAGAGAATATCATGTGGTTCGTACTTGAACGAGTGAGATGAATACAATACAGTTGGGCTGTTACCCTTAAACTTAAACTTAAACAAATGTTTTTCTTATAAGGTGTTGTTTTCGATATTTTTTTTTTTTTTTTTTTTTAAACAGTACAGGAGATTTGGGCATCCGGTTTTTTGTTTTTGACTAAAAATTAACAAGAGCATTGAGATTTGAAAACAAATTTACTTACAAATTTAATTACATAAAATAAAAAAAAAATATTTTTGATATTTTTGAAACTGTTTGATCAAAAATCTTTATTGAAAAAGAAAACGAAAGAAGAGATTTTTGGCTTTACAAAAATGTATAAAATGTCATTGTAGGCGTTACTGTCTTTATGAAATCATGTTTTTCTTTTTACACTCTTTTTTTTTGTAAAAATTGCCCAACCTGGTTAAGCGGGGGGGGGGGGAAACCTCCGTCCATTACGTTTTTTTTCCATCTTGACTCAACCAACTAGATTTACTTTGTTTTTAACAAATTATGATAGTAATAAAATTTAAAGAATTATTGTACATACCTACTTAATTGTAGGGGTCAAAATACACAAAAAATCAATGAGCTGTATCTCGGTCAATATTGGACCGAGATATAACTGTATTTCCGGTTTTCGGCTAAAAATGCACTTAACGGAGATTTGTTGATAACGGGGTCTACAAATTTGGCCATAACTTGATAACGGCTAAGCCGATATCTTTTACATTTCAGACAGATTTTAAGTTTGGCATTTAACACAAATGGCGTTCACAGCTTTTTTTTCCTAAACAACCGTTTACTAATAGTTTAGGCCATTTTCTAATATTTTTCCCGTTTGAACATAACTCATTAAATTGAATTTTGTTCAATCCTATAGCTTGCTACAAGAGCAAGTTCGTGCAAAGGAGTCGTGCATTTTATTTTATAAGTTTTAAAATTTCATTTTAATGAAAAAATTAAAAATTTTTATTTTTTTTAAGGATTCCTTTCTTTTGAGTGTTTGCGTTTTGTTTTTTTGCATTTTGAAAATTGAGTAGCTACTATTTAGTATTTTGTCTATTTCAGTACCATTTTTCTCCAGTTTTCAGTACATTTGAAAAAGATTTTCATAACTGATGAGACCGTTTATTTTAGAGAATTTGCATGGTTTGTACTTTGGTATCTTTCTTACGTCCATTTTTCCAGTAGCTCTACTCACCGTTTCAGAGATATAGGTCAAGCGCGCACTTGGGATTATTTTTAAGTTAAGAAATTGCAAATATTTACATGGACGAATTCGCGTTTTTTCAGTCGCATGTGTGCGCACTCTCATTTAAAACAATGATTTCTATTATTTTGTGACTGTTATAATCGTGCGATTGCAATCGCAAGTGCCTTTGACTTTTTATACTTTAACCTCGAGTAAAAAACAACGCAAAAGCGGAATTGATGGGAACTTATGGCATAGCATTCTTAATGACGTGTTTAAACTTGTACCAAAAATCAGCTTGTTGAGAATTAATGCAAAGTAGTCCTTTTTTTTGTCTATTTTGACTGAACTATTCAGCCATTTAAAGGCTTCGTCAAACAGAACGCTTTTTAACGTCGCGTTTCAACGCCGCGTTCCGACACCGCGTTGTTATATATACAGGAATACATGTATTATGTCACATAGAGCGCGTTTTCAACGCCGCTTTGAGTTTCACATCGGCGTTGAAACGCGACAGCGAAATAATAAATTATGTTTTTGACGCGGCGTTAGAATTTTTTTTTTGTGAAATTTAATTTTTTTATTGAATAGTGTTGCTATAGCAAATATATAATGGAATAAAAGAATACAATTAAAAAAATTCTTATCCGAGTTAATTGACACTTTGTGAGAAAATGAAAATGACTATATTTAAATATTAAGCGCTCTGCTTACAGCTCTACGTCTGGCGTCCTCCAACGCGCCGTTTAGAACTAATAGTGTCAAAATAATTTCAACGCCGCGTTTAATAATCTCAACTACGCGTTAAAAACGCGCTCTGTTTGACGAGGCCTAAGGCACAAACTCTTTCAAAAAAGTATAATTCAAACGAAAGTAATCGACATTTTGTTTCTATTGATTAATTTATTTTCAATAATTCATAATTATTTTTAAGATCCAATTTTAATTTCCTTTTTTTTACTACAACATATAACTACACGAAATTAATATGGACGATACATTAAATGGGTTAAATATTATTATGTGTAAAAATAATAATAAAATAAAAATAATAACCTAAAACAATTCTTTTTTTTTTCTTTTCTCAATAAAACATAAACAAATTTACATCATAATTTTAATAATTGTTTTGAATTTATTTCAAAATAAAAACAAATGTATGTTTCATATATTTATAAATAATAATTTTAAACTTTAAAACCTAATAAGGCACATATTTATTTTTTTATTTTTCTTTGTTATTTTAATCAATAATAATATTTATTTTTTTTTTCATTTTACTTAATTAATTTATTATTTACTGATTTTATATATTTTCAAATTTGTGATGTTTGTTGTATGACCGATTGTATTGTTTGTGTTTGTTTCTTTCTTCTTTTTGTTTTTGGCATTTATTAAATTTATTGTTCGGCTATAAATAAGTATATATTTTTTTTATTTCAGTTTAAAAAAAAAATGTCATATTTTGTTTCAGTAATTTGATTCTCATAAAGATACTCCCTGGCTTTGGTTTTTCGGTTAATATTTTGTAAGTTTTGTCGGAAGCAATGTTAGGGGTAAGTAGAAATTATGTAAATATATTAAATGGTTATTGTTTTATAAGCTGTAAGTTTGCTGTATTGTTTTTAATTTTTAATGAATGACTTCAAAAGTCTAATTTTTTAAAAGAAAAAAGTGAAGTCTGTCTACGACACAACTCCTAAGTAAGAATGTTACTCAATTATATGAAAACATTATTATCTGCCCTTAAAAACCTTCAACATCTTTCTTTCGAAGCCAGTACAATAGTATGTTTGTCTGTCAAGTCCTTCGACCAATATTCCCTTTGACTTTTGCTCATAAGGTCTTCCTGTTGAACCAACCATGCATGAGCTATAATTAACACTAACATTCGTTCTTAATTTAATACAATTTACAATTTATATTATTTTATTTAAAAAAAAAATTGAAAACATACATACACTGATATGCATTTAACAGAACTACAATCTAACCTTCTCCTACGTATATTCTCTAACAAATCACCCCCCAAAAACATCCGTTTTATCTTCTTTGCTTGGCGAAACTTCCTGAAGGTCCACCGCCGTTCCCATAAATTACAGCCCCACCACCATTTCCATATATCGCCTGCCCACTAATGCCAGGGCCGCCATTCATCATCGGCGGGCCTTGTGATGCTTTTCTATGTAGTGTCGCCGCATCGGCTTCGTTCAGATCTAATCCGGCGACCATTTGTGCAATTTCACGTTCCTTTTTCATGTCGGGCGGATTGAATTGTAGACTAGCAAGTGATCCATGACTTCGACTTCGATGTTCTTGACGTATGGAATAACTGAAGGCACGTTCATTTAGATGACCCTTTCTTCTGTAGATGCCTGTTCCACCAGGAGATTCAGCTCCCGAGTTGCCAGACTCATCCAGGCCATTTCCTACAGAAGCTGCCAGCTTTCGATTACTCATCCCCAGAGGTCGAGGTTCACCGATCATTGACTGACCTGCTGCTGGCGGAGGCGGACCATGCGCATGGTATGCATAGAGTGATGGAACAATTGGCATACCCACAGGAATGCCACCGTTCATTTTGTCCTTTTTCTTCTTCTTTGATGATGTCGAAGTGCGGGAAGGCTGCAGAGTTGCATATTGTTGTGGCATCATAACCTGCATCGGCATTCCAACTGGACCCATATGATGTGCGGCTGGATGACCCATCATCGGATGCGGAGGAGGATGGTGTGGATGATGTGGATGATGTGGATGGTGAGGAGGTGGACCGCCATTCATGGGGAAACCTCGATGGCTTATTGTGTGATAATGTCTGGATGGCGGCGGACCACTGACTGGGCCATACATCACGCTCGCTGCACCATGATGCATTCCTGGGCGCTGCAGAGTGTTCGCATGAACAGGTTTGGGTCGAATCAGAGTTCCCGACAGACTTTGACTTCCACCTGATGTTTTTAATGATTTTTTGTCCTTTTTCTTTTTACTCTCCTCTTTCATTGGTGGTGGTGGGACATCGATGGGAGCACTGATTTGACGCGCACGTACTGGTCGTCCCAAGGTTGATGTATTGCCCGAGAATACCTCGTAGGGACTTTCCATTGCAATGCCATCAAGTTGATCTTGTGAACCATTCCAAACTTTATGATTCTCATCACCGTTGTATATTGATCCATCACCATCGTCCACGACGTGAATGTCCGCACTGCTGCCATAAACTGAAAAGAAATATAACAACAATTAGAAATGGTCCAAGGTCCAACAATTAAAAAAAATAAAAGTGTTCTATAACTCAGATCACGTATCTAAAAAAAAACCTCGAAACAGTGAAAGTGCGCAAAAGAAAACAATTGAACATCAGAGAAAGAAACTTGTATATGAATTTTTTTTTCATACACACACAATCTTTGAGGCTTATTGACTTTGCAGGGTCAATTGTGTACAACGCACAAGTTAACCGTGTTATTTTGATTATCGATCAAAATTATTATCACGTATGTAACTTTCGGATTGAGATTTCAAGGCTAATAAAAAGTCTGTCTACGAATAGTGTATTGAAATGGAACGCTTGTTCTGGAACTTACATTTAAATTGAGCTCAATCAATTAACATGTTAGATGTGATCGATTGGGTCATTATAAAATGTCTGAAAGGGAATTAAACAAATATATATAGATATTTCAGTAATTAAGATATATGTCGCGTGTAGAGTCTTGTCCGATTTCTTACTCTTGAAATAAAAACGAAATCTTCAAATTTGAGTTCCTTTCTATTTATAAAAAATAACATGGTCTTCATCAGGCAATTCTTGGAAAACATTTTCAACACTCACTTCAAAACTGTATTTTTCCTTAACGTAAGTTAAATATTTGGTTTCGGCATTGAAGATTTCGTTCACTTACAATCAAAGCATCATCTTCTTCTTTTGGAATAAGATCCGGGGTAAACCAATGATACAACCAACATCAGTTCAGGTAGTCTTACCATGTTCCCACCGACCTGATTTAGCTAAATCCACTTGATTTAGCTAAATCATGTAATTAATTATGTGATTTACCATACATTTTCATGGTTTACATTTACGTAATTTAGACTCGTTTTATTTTAAATTACGTATTCATAATATGTCATCGTAAATCTTTATTAAAACAAACTTTAACATATCTGCTTTTTACTCAGCGCTTTATTCGCCAACAAAAAACAAAAACAAAACTTTGAAGCCGTCAAAACAAATTAAATTTTAATGTACCCAAAAGAAAAAAAATATTGTTCTCGGTAAGTTTTCTTCTGTTTTTATTAATTATTTATAATTAAAAACTATTTTAATCTTTACAAGAATGTCTCAAGACAAAACTAAAAAAAAGAACGATTTGAAAGGAGTCAAGATTGACATAAATGTCAGACTAAAACAGGAAATAGTTCGGTTTGAACGCCTTTCGTGATTTATAAATCATTTATTTAAATCAGGTCGGTGGGAACATGGTATTAGTTTGGTCGAACCGTTTCTATAACCAATTTTGATGAGATCTTTTGGTACGTAACGACAAAGTATAAATATGGTTTTTTCATCCTGCATGCCGGCTCGCAAAGGGTGGCCTCGGAGATGGATATCTATCGTGTTGGAGCATTATCTATTTTCCATTTGTGGAGATTTGGTGTGCCTGGACTTGGTCTTCTTAGGTATGTTCCATTGCCTGTGATGAGTTATTACAGATATTGAAAACTTTTGTACAGTATATATGTAAATCTAAGCTAATGTGAATCAATAAATATATACTAGTAAGGAAGGACCAATCCTGTTTTCCATCATAAATGGTTTAAGATGCTCACACAGTACGGAAGAAAAGATCTTAAGTGTATTAAATATCAAGGAGAACATTTATACCACTACAGTAGGTGCAAACAAGAAAACTTTCTGAGAATAAATTGAGCTCATAATGCTTATAGGTTCCATTAATCGCTTATGTTGTTAAACTGTGACAAAATTTGTTTGTGATGAGTAGGTGCATGCTTCTTATACCAACTCATCTCCAGCGACTTTAAGTAAATCTTAGAAAATCATCATTCTAGCCTAAGGCCATTAAGCGGGCACTTGCGATTGCTATCTCACGACACGATTATACAGTTGCAAAATAATAGAACTCATCGTTTTAAATGAAGCGCACATGTGCCTGAAAAATCGCAAATTGGTCAATGTAAATAGTTGCGATTTTTTAACTGCTCTTAGAAATAATTTCAAGTGCGCGCTTGGCCTTACTACTGTTGTTGGTCATAAAGGCCTAACCATCATAACAGTCGAATACAAATAGAAGCTTATATCACAATTTTTCTTAAGTGTGCTGTCAATTCTTAGAGTTGCACCTGTCAGAAGGTCTGAAGCAAACGCAAACAAATTAAGGCAACTGTCATGTTGATTGCAATTGGTTTTCGGGTGTTCACAAATACATAGAGTAAATAGTTTAGTCGTGTAAGTTGAGAATATTGTGCTTATTCTTCTTCGACTTTTTTGGTCGGAATGTTTTTATTAAAATGAAACAAAGAAATGAAATCTTTGTTTCATTTATAAAAACATTGCGACCAAAAAAGCCGAAGAAGAATAAGCACAGTATTCTCAACTTAGAAATAGACTTTTGTTTACAAATGCTTTGTTGGCCAATTATCGGGATTGCTCGAAAAATCGACATCGATAGCATTTTTTTTTTTGAGCCAAAAATAAATAAAATAAATAAATGTATAATATTAAAAAACGACTTTTTACGACGTTTTTCATTCTAACCATTCGTTACGAAAATATCAAATCACCCATGCAATTTCCGTTTTATTCGGTTTCACTCAAGAAATGACATATGAAATTCTTAAAGAATTGGTAAATTTATCTGAGCTGAGAAAATAATGAAATCGAAGATGTTTTACTGGTGATAGTATTTTCAGTGCAGTCAAATGAAATGAAATTTGCTGATCTCAGATATAAACCAATTTAAGTCGAGAGCTTTGTAGACGATAAGTTAATCTAGTTTGTAAAAGAAACTGTCTAACATTGTCAAAATAAAAAGAAAAAAGAATTATTATTATTAAACTCAGTCACACGAGATCAAAAAAAAAAAAAAAAACGATGTGCTGATCTAAAGATCAATATCGGTCATTGTCCTTCACTTTATTATCAATTACTCATTCTCATGAACTTTATACATGCAACCTCAGCCTAGAATCATTCACAATAAAGTTGAACTTCAAAACAAAATAATTACAATTACTTTCCAACACTCTTAATTACCCTATAATTTACGCCAAACAGCTTGTCATGGATCGTGCTTACGTAAGCATTGACAAATATTAAACAATATCACTTACTTAAAGGCTTTTGTCATGTCATATGCACTTATAATTATTGCCTTCAAGTTCAAAATCAAAATAGTAAAAAAAAATTTTGATAGGTAACTTATTTTTAAACTGGGAAGAGATTGCCTTCAAGCGCGAGAGTTGCAATTTAAAAATGCATGCGTGCGTGAAAATTTATTTCTTCGTCAGAAGTAGGTACATACATATATACGAATCTATCCACATATAGTGGCATTTTTATGTAAGCTTACAAATAACTTAAATAGGAAGCACATTAGTTTTGCGTTCATTATAGGAAAAAGATACAAATACAGAAAACAATTTATAACTTCACTTTTCCCTGACCCAAGAAACCATGGTTTTTGCTGCGCACGCACCTTAGTTAGACAAACTGTTCGCCAATTATAATGCCGGCTTAGCAGTATATAGGTACGTTTCGTGTTTCTATATAAGATACTATTTTTTTTTGTTACTACCGCGTCGCTTGTTTATTTGTTAATATTGTTTTCGTTTCGGTTTGTTACTTTCGAAAGAAAAAGCAACTAAATTAAGTGCTAGTTTTTGTATCTTATTTTTTTATTGCTTTTCTGATATAAAAGCGCATTTTTGTATGCATTATCGCACGCCACCGCAGCCGCCGACATACCGTGAAGGAGAATTTACTTCCGACCTTCATTCGAGTCATATAACATTTAAGAATTGAATGAAGGATTTTCCATAATACAAAGTAATAACTCAAAACACTAAATCCAACTTTATGATTTAAGATAGAAGAATAAAGATATCATACTTGAAATTGTTCTACAGACATGGAACGATCGGAAAATATCATGCCTACTTACCGACTGATTTTCCTTTCGGCCTTTCCTTTCCATGAATAATAATTATTTTGTGATTCATCGTTAGTCATACCGTCAGAAAATAAAAAAAAAAAAAAATATTCAGCAGACGAATTTTCAAGAGTATCTGCGAAATTCAATCTGAACTTCATGAACATCAACTGCTATAATACTAATAAGCTTCCCACTTCCTGTTCGATTTGACAATAATTTTTATTTCTAAACATATAGATATCAATGACACTTCCAATGCAGGTTCCCACTTTATTAATTACAATCGTAAAAACCAAAACCTTACAGCTGTCGCAAAAGCAGATCTCCTTAAGTTGGTGATCAAATTTTGTTAACCCACCTTGAGATATCAATTTTCAAAATCAAAATAATACAAAACAAGTTGTTATGAATACAAGACGTATTCACGCCCTTCATACAAGGGCCTTAACGTAAATGATAAGCATCACAGGTTTGTGAATTGTTTTTTTTTTTTTGTTTCTTTTCAGAAACTAAGAACCTGATAGTTTGCTTTGATTCTCAATGTATCTATAAAAGTTAAAAGAAGGAAATAAATTAAAATATTTCATGAGTGGTTACGGATTATGGAAGTTAGTGGTAACGTCAATGGCTTTGAGCGATTGACGTTGACAGATCCGGATGGGAGGGCATGGGGGCCTCAATATAAGATTGGAAGATTCATATTATAATGAAAATTTTAAATGAAACGATGGGTCTGAAAAGAAGCACATGTTAAGGTCTATACTGGTACACGTAGGGATGTAAACATTGTAAAATAAAGTGCACGACTGAGTCGCACAAACTTGTCTTGTAGCAAAGTTACCAAATAAATAAAATTAAAATTAATAAAAATAAATTTAATACTTTTTTTTAATAAAAATGAAGAATGCGAATAAAATCATGTGAATTGTTTTTAAAAGTGCTAAAACTACTTTTTAAGAAGATTCAAACGAAAATCAAAGTATGCAGAAAATTTTATTGCCTACATACAAGTTTATCAAAAAAATAATTTCAAAATCGTTAGAGGGGTTTTTAAATAAAACGATGTTTACTTAACAATTTTTATAAAACTTTTTTTTCACGAATTAAAAAAAACGCCTATTTAAAGTGCTAAATTGTTTATGCACAAAAAAATTTTTTTAGTTTTCCAAAAATTGAATTTACAGACAGGCAGACAGACAGACAGACAGAATTTCCGGAATAACTTTTTCGGCTTCGCTATGATCGTAATGTCATGTTTGATATCAATTTTTTTTTTCCACGAATGCATAACGTGCCTTATAGTACTTATAATCGCAAGTAAAAATCATCAATGGTTCGATGTATCGATGTTTCCCAAAGAAAAAACATCCATGTTGTAAAACATCGTCCTGAAAAGCCCAAAAAGTAACGCTATAAAAGGGGTTCTCATTTCTCTTTTCTTTAATTTTTTAACAATGTTATCTTAAAAGTACCTATATAAAGTGCCTTATAGTTCTTCCCAAAAGAAAATAAATAAGCATAGGTATTTAGAAATAATTAAATATATGTATCACTTTATTTATTCAAAACATTTAAAAATAAAAAATTCGACAACCTTTTCAAACGGTTTCGTTGTTGAGTATAATAGTTGCTTGAGCTTTAGAAAAAAGTCGTCCATTTAGAAGAAAAATTTGCGTCACATACAAAACCAAAAAAAATCGATGTTTAAACATTGCTCCAAATAACATCGATACATCGATGTTTTATGATTCAAACAATCGATGGCAAAACATCCATCGATGTTTTAAGACAAAAACATCGATGTTTCAAAAACATCGACGTATAGTTTGCATCCCTATGCACACGAGGCGTTTCATCAGCACATACGACTTTTGCTTGGTTCAGCTGACGTTAACCTAGTATATCAGTGGACATAATTATGACGGATTGAGTACGAAAAGTCGATTTTCAAAATATCGAAAAGAAAAATGTCGAATGGTCCAAGGACCTACTGTTAAAAGTGTCGACTATTTAAAATCTCTACTGTGATGCGACTTTCGACTATTTAAAATTTCGACTGGTAAGTAGGGGCATGCTGCCTAACTGCAACCTCCTTCTTGGCCTTACAAAAGGATTTGGAGTGTGTGCATTAATGGATACATGCAAAGTTACTAACGAGTTTTGCACTGTAAAATACAAATAAATTATATAAATTGCATAATTTAGACATTATAGCACTTAAGAAAATTTAATGAAAAATGTTATGTGTTCAGAGTAAGATTTCGAACACTAGTTTCAAATAAAGTCCTACTGAATGGCACATATTTTTGAAGGTTATTTTTTGTAGTTTTGAAAACATCAAAATTTCTTATATTTCGATAAAAGACATGGCTGTTATTAATTTTAACATTGTTATAATACAAAAATTTGTTCACTTTCGACGATACTTTTGACTGTTAGTTACATCGACCTACGTTTTAATTTCTTCTTCATCTTATGCAGAATGTTTTAAACTTTAATAAATGGAAAGAATTACCTGCTCATATTTGCTCCTTTTAAAGTAATGACGGATTATTTCAAAAATTTTCATCAATTTTGTGCCTGTTTAATTTAAACCCCTTTCGGTTCATCACTTTAACTTTCTCTTAACTTTGTAGGGATAGTTATAGAGTATTATACATTTCTAAAAAGCTCACTTTATCGCTGACTTAGAACGATTTTACTTTTTTTAATTATAAATAATGTTTTTACAAATTCTATATATATATATATACATTGAAAATATTAAATAATAAATAAAAAATAATTTCAACTAAGTAGAAGACTTTTTTTTAAGCATTAAATTTAGTGGACTTGTTAAATTATTGATTCAAATTAGCTTTTTATGGCCTTATGTCCATGAAAAAATGGCGTTTCGTGCGGTTGCTCAGTTTGCACTCATCAGTTGACGACGAGTGAGCACCTTGTCAATACGCAAATTTCCAGTTGTTTCAGTTCAACTTACATAACTTTTTTGACAAAAAGCTAAAGTGAACTATATCCAACAAGATACGGTTGCAATCATTAATCTGGAAGTGTTTATCCGTGGCCTGGTTAAAGTTATAAATAAAGTTTTTGATATAATACAAATTCTATATACTTTTTTTTATACAATTTAGTTCACGAGTTATTTATTGAACTATGAAATAAGATAAAATAAAAGTATTCTGCAAGTTCATCGAAATTTTTTACAGTAAACCACACTTCTCCACGCATTACATTTTATTTTGATTTATACCATAGGTTTTAATAAAATAATCTTCAAAAGAATTAGGTGCGAAAACGTGCGTTTTGCGAAGTTATCGAGAAAATAGTCGAGAAAAATCTAATGCAAAGCTTGTTTACTATCAGGCAACTTACTATTCAAAAGCGGACATGCAGTTTTTTTTAAATTAACAGTTTTTCTTTAAAATATACAAAATGTTGCTTTATTAAATGCAATTCAACACAAGAAAGAGAGAAAAAAGAATAATCTGGTCATTTAATATGTGATTTAAAAGAATGAATATACGTTGTTTGAAAATCCCAAAAATTTTATTGTTATTTCTCAAAAACTAAAATAACTTTTACCATTAATAGTTGACAAAAAAATGTTAAAAGCGTTTAATATTTGTAAGAAAACGGAACTTAATGATGCAAAATTTTGTAAAAACTCGAATTAAAGACAAAAATATTTTTTTATTTTTAAAATTTTGACTTAGAATTTTTTTACCTAAAAAACTATAGACTAAAATAACTTTTGTCAAACATTTGATTGAAGATTGGAGTATCAGCTTTACGAAAATGTATACATATAACATTATCGAACCCAACGAAAGTTGGTTTTAAAAATTTTATTTTCCTTTCAAAGTCAATTTTTAGAAAATTGCCCCTTCTGCCTTAACGGGAGGCGATAGACCCCGCCTTTCATATGATTTGTTTCTTGCCTTGATCAAACCTAATTGTTAGTTACCCTTTTTTTTTTGTATTTATTAAAGATCACCCTTTTTATTTTTTTCAATTTATTCAATCACAAAAAATTCAATAAAAAACATTTCATTACAAACGTCTTTTATTCTTTTTCATTTGTCTGAAATTTCAAAACTCTATCTTAAATAACAAAGAAGACAACGATTTGTGATCCAGAGCAGGTAATTAAATTTGTTTACTCTCTTCAATAAAACATGATTTTGTTTTCATGCTATACAATTTTTTGTTAGTGAAAATATTTGTTTATAATTGTAAAGCTATATTCTAAAACTTATTTTTAAATATGGATATTGTTAGCGCCTTGGTATAGATCTATACTAAATGCAGCACTGTTTCTTTTTTTGTTCGTTATTATAATTTTATGATATTTTATACTTTGCCATCACCTGCGGAAAACATGTTAAGCTCTAGATTATATCGATGGTATTTTGATACCTATTTTGGTAATGTGAAGATTTTTGTGGTCAGATTAATGAATGTTAATTGGATTACTTAAGGCAGTTAAATATTTTGATTTGAATATTATGAAACGTTTAACTTTTAGAACAGAAAAAAAAATTTCAGCATTAATGAGTTTAACAAGTATTGATTAAAAAGAGATAAGCTATATGACAGTCAAACAACTGAAACTTTGGCATCTTCTTAAAATACCTTTAGTCGAAAGTAGAATTGGAATTACTGCCTATTCACTAAAAGATCTTCTTGTGAGATTTATCAAGTAAGCTAAAAAAAAATTATGAGAGTAAATACCTCTCATAAAAAAATAATTATAATAACGACTAATGACAGTATGGTATTTATGTATATCCTGAACTGGTCAGAAATACAGGGAACCTTAGATAATTGCCGACTAAGGGCCACTTGCACGAAAACAAAGGATAAATTTATAAAATCGCAGTTAGCTATCCAGGATTAAATAGATAATTGTTTATTTTTTGATTTTACGTTGCACGAATGAAAACACAGCTAACCAAAGATAAAAAAATGAAAAACAGGAACGAAACAGAAAACCTCCACAAAACAACAACAACATCATTTGCTACACACACTAATGCGAACCTCACCGATAGCAACTTCTTGTCAAATTTTATTTGACGGATGTAAAAAGTTATCCAGAGAAAAATGAGTGGATAAATATTTAAGGTTTTGCAACGAGTTTATATTTTTATCGATGGCTATTGCCTATGCATGGATAAATCAGTGGTTACTACTGTGAAAAAAGTTTCGTGCAAATTGGCCTAAGAAATACATTATACAGTAATTAGAGAGTTGAGTTCACATTTTGGAAAAATAAATGTTAAAAGTTGGGACTTTAATGCCCAGTTCCACAGTAATAGTTTAATCTGTAGTTTAATTAAACTTAAACGAAAGATAAAACTTTTAGTTTTATTCGTTCGGTTTAACATCGAAAGCTTAAACTCTAATTTTTTAAAACAGTTGGCGAAGCTCTGTGTTATGAAATTTGTTTTGAAATGTCAAATTATTTTTGTGAAAATAAAACAAATCGTGAATTATATTGAAATGATGTATTTTTTATCAAATAAATGAAAAACCCAATTTAAAAAATAAAAAAAATATAACTGAACAGTGATACAAAATTATTAAAATATCATGTGCCAGAATTTACATCAAAATATTGATGGCTGTGTGTTCTAAAACTTTAATCGAAATGTCAGTGTTTAAACGACGAAATGAAATCGTTTAACTTAAACGAAAAGTAAAACTCCAATATGTGTAAAACAATAACTGTGAAACCGAAAATTTGTAAAACGGGAGTTTAAACTGAAAAAAGAATTTAAACCCTCACTGTGAAACTGGGCATAAGAGAATTATTTGTATAGAAGATGCTTGAACTTTTTGTCTGTCGAAGAAACGAAACGGGTGCATGCTAATGCTCCAAGCGGTGTGCTCTTAATCGTGAATATTTCAGAGCAGGATATGTTACACCATAACGGAATTTACCAGAGATTACCTAAACACTGCAACAGCTATACTGTTAGCTTGGTTAGTTTTTTCAGAGCCCCTTTTCTATCCATTTGGAAAAAGTAAATAATTATATTAGTTAATTATTATATTAGAAAACCTATAAGTAATCTTTGAGTTATTCGATACAAATAGAAGAAGAACTCTTTCTCATACATATGAAGCTTTCTAGTAAAAACTCAATATTTTTAACTTATATAACACTAAACACACTCTAATAAATTAGTTTTCATAATTCTTCTATATTTCACCACACACTATTTTTATATAATTAAACCAATTTCAATGTTAAAATTAAATGTGCCAAATAAATTATTTCACATAGGTATTCGTTTCGGGCCATAACTTCTTTTGACAGACAATTCATCAAGAATGCCCTCACTCTGACTAAGGACCACCACCGGAAATGTTCATTTAATTTCGTACTGTGTCGAAGATGGCGTGTATGTATACCCACGTCCAACAGTTACCCATCATGTAGAAGTATGCTGCCATAAGAAATGTTAAATTGCAAAAAAAAAAACACAAAAGCAAAAGAAGCCAGATATGAAGAATATCCACTTTTCGACATTTTTTTTTTCTTCAGCGACGAGTAGTTCTTCTTCGTCTGATACTTTGTCTTCTTCTTGGACTTTATTCCATCATCTTCTTTTTTTGTTGTATTCTGTCTCACTTTTAAGTCCAGTCCAATAGCCTTTTTGAGATAGGCTTCAGCTGTGCGAAGTTATGATGGAACTTGTGATGGCATCAGGAACAAACAAAAAATCTAAATATATGCCACAGGCTGGTGTTAGATATACTATTTGGTTACAAAGAGGTTAGATAACAGAAACACTTGTTTTTTAGCTGGCATTTTGTATCCTACATAAAATCTGAGTTTTAAAAGTAAATTATGATATTACGGTGGTCAAACGGGTTCAACTTTGTTATTCAAAGATTCTGTATCTATTGCATATTGATTAAAATTATTGCGGCATTTACCACTTTCAAATCAAATCATAATGAATCACCACACCACAGTTGCGATCGATTTGATAGCTTTGTTGTTCGAATTCGAACCGATATGGTGATATTAAGTTTAATTGGTTTTAGCCGTTGTTAATTTCTTTTGCCAGGGTTCAACAAACTCATAAAAATTTGGACATTTTGGAATACAAGTGAATACATTGTTTTCGACAGACAAAAATACCTTACCACGACTGCCTTCTGTGTTTTTTTTCTTTATATGTAACTGGATTAAAGTTTTGTTATTTTTTTTTTTAATTCTCAAGACAATGGAACCGTAAATGATATGTTTTTGTTATAAAAGCCCACGCTGCGCTACGTTACTTTTGTTTGGCAATGTGTGGTACGACAGACGCGCAATGTACCACGCAACTGAGGCGTATTGTCTCAAAAGTTAGTGTCCATTGTAACTTTTGTTCAATTCAATAATACTGAATGTCATTTTTACTTGAGTGAACTTAATGTACACAGTTACAATTACAATTTTCAAGGTTACATCATGAGTAACCAGTTTAAAGTATACAATTTTATTATGTGTGGTAATGTAAAATAACATGCATACATAACGCAGTTAATTAAAAACTTAAAATAGATAGCCAATAACGTTTAGGAAAAAGCATGAATTATCAGAAGAGAGTGTTGAAAACGCCTGCTCGTTTTATTCAAATGAATGCAGAAATACATTTTTGGTCATAGCAAACTTGCAGTTGAAAAAAAATGAAAGTATGTATTAAGTGCTGTTCTCTAGTGGTAAATTGCAATTGCAGTTATACGAATACATCAAAACTTTTGAAGACAGGACAGCATATTAAATATTTATTTAATAATTATTATTAAGTATAATTTGCTGTAACTTCTTGCTGTTATGTGTAAGAGTACCAAAGATTGAACGAGAAGGCATGTATTTTCAACGTTTCTAAAATGTTTTTCAGTTTCAGCTCCAATTTTAATTCAATTTAATACGTAAAAGTTTTTTTTTCAAAAGTTTGGAAAATGATTTAAAATGATTTCTGAAAAGAAAACAAAATTTCTGATCTTTTCGCATAGTATATTTTTAGTTAACAAAAGATGATATAATTTTCATACCAAGAATTAGCGCTAAAAGATACCAATTTGCGTGTGAGCAATATTAAAGATTGATGCAAAGCTCAATACAATGCTCTTGAAATTAGTAAGTAATAAGTAATTCATTTATTGATATATGAATACGCAGTTACAATAAGATTTCTGAATTTTCATATAAATTTTATATAACAAGAAAAGGATTTTGAATTTGTATCGTTCAAAATATCGATGGTTTCCATCATTGTTCGTGTTTCTTTTCCGAAATGTGAGAGTCTTTATAGTTTTAGAACTGAGCATATGCTTATGAAGTGGAATACGCATCTTGTTTTCAAAGCGAGATTTTCTGATAGTTTAAATGATCACGAAAGTAATTTTTATTTGAAAGGTTGTGATTGAGTTGTGAGTAGATAATTCTGCTTTCAGCCTCGCTGAATTCAACGATAAAGCTATTTCGAGCTGTATCTTCTTGTAGTTGTATAACGGTATATAGATCTTTTTTGAGTTGTTCCAAGTTTTGTCAACCCAATGGGGTATAGCGATGTTCTGCCATTTCGTCATCCACCAGTCTCGGTTTCTTCTCTCATATACATATTAGCATTTTTTTTTGTGATTTGATTATCTGGATGTAAAGCAATCTTTTATATGTAATCTGCTTGAAGCTACAGGGTGTAGGTAAGCATTTTTGGTAAACCTGTTTCCAAATAGATAGAGTAGTTTTGTGTATTTCTTGGTAAATTAAACATTTACTTAAGAAAGTTTCTTTGAAATTTCTCCACTTCTTCAAATTCATCTGTTCCAAAAATTTTACGGCCATAACACAACGTCGATCTTACGACACTATCAAAATAATGTTGTATTTGGTTGACAGTAGGAGGTTTTCATTAGTAAAAATGTTCCGCCACGTAATGTTGATCAAGCTTTGTGAACTTTTTGTTTTTTCTTAGATATGTTTCTTGAAATCATACGTGGAATTTATTTTGACTCCCAAATACTTGAATTCTTTTACTACGTCGATTCTACTTTCATTTAAGAATCAATTGGTTCCCACTACACTTCGTGATTTTTGGTGGAAAATCATAATTTTAGATTTCTTTTCGTTAACGGTAAGTCCCCATGTTTCGCAATAGTCGGAAAGCTGCAAACTTTTAGGTGATTCCGCTAGAAGAACTATAGCATCTGCGTACATAACGGCGTTAACACTTGTATTATTTATTCGGACGCCACTGGGTAAACAGGAAACTATATCATTTATAAGTATAGTGAAAATAGCAGTGCACTAAGTAGGCTGCCTTGCTTTACTCCCGAGCCTGTGTTGAACCATTTTGAGTAACCTGATCCGTCCCATACCACCGACTTGGTGTCCGTGTACATTTTTTAGAAGATTAATGAATTTGGATGATAATCCCATTTGAAAAAGCTTATACATTAGTGCATTGCTGTTGACTAAATGAAACACTTTAAAATCTACAAAAAACGTGTATACCTTCCTTTTCCTAGCTTGAAAAGCCTTGATTATTGATGTTAAACAGAATATTTGGTCAACTGTTTAACAGTTTCTTCTGAAACCCGCTTGAAAATCTGTTATAATTCTATATTCGTCGACTCATTTTTCTAATCTGACTAAGAGAACAACACTAAAAATGTTCATAAAGGATATTCCGTTTATTTTCAGGATTGTTTGTTTCACCTTTCTTGTGAATTGGGAATATGAATGATTTTTTAACCGAAGTTGGAACCGAATCTGTCATAAGTATGTCATTAAAAAGTTTTTTTATGTGGTTAATTAAAGTAGGTGATGCATTTTTAAAGAACTCATATGGTATGGTATATGAGACTTATTTCAGAGTCTAATGTTGTGTCGACAATCAGTGGTTCATAGGCAATTACCTTGACAGACTTGATTTGTTTAAAAGTAAATGTTTGAAATATATGGATAAATCATCTGCAGCGATGTTGACACCTATAAAATATTTAATTCGGTAGCTAATTTCCGAAATTCTTTTGAGTTTCTAGTAATTCCCAAACAGCGAGCTTGATTGTTCTGAAACTCAATTTTCTTCCGGAGGCAAATTTTCTTATAAACTGAGTTTGACACTAAGTACCATCGTTTTAATTCATCACAAGAGTTTTTGCGTATAGAGAATGTAACAGTGCAAAAGATTTTTTCATCGCCTTAAGACATTCATTATCGAATCATTTCTGTTTGAAAGTTTTCGTTTCTTTTGGAGTTTGGGTGTTTGTAGAATATCTAATCCACGAAACAATTTGGTTTGAAAGTATTTCTGTCGGAAATGGTTTTGATGGCAGTTGTAATAGGTTTTCTTCTAATCTGTTTTGGTAAGATTGTAGATCAACTGATTTTTTACTTTATCTTTTGACATATTACTATTCAAAAACTTAACAGCTAAGGGCGCATGTGGTCGGTATAGGTTTTGTATTAAATTTCAAACGATGTCATCAAATTCAACCAATCGCCATTTGCTGCGCAATAATCTATCACCGATTTTTCCTGTCCTCCAATGAAAGTATAAAGACCCTCAGAATTTCCATTAGTTGCACCGTTTAAAATGAGGCAATCGTGCAGTTGCAATAGTTCTAAAAGATATTTTCCATTGGTGTTGCATACATCTTTGGATTTCCTTTCAGTTGGAATATATTAATTATAAAACCACTAGTTGGCCAAAAACTTGAATGTTGTAGCAATGGTTCGGCGATTACTGTTCTTCAAGATATTTCTTTGCCTAATAGTGTATTAGCGTTTACATTACCTATAGGCAAGAAGGGATTTGGTCGAAAAGAATGAAGAAGATTACCCATTTTTATGGAAAGCCTAAAGTAAAAATATAAAATACACAATCCATCTTCTTAACCCCTCCTGGTGACAGGATTTTTTTTATGGAGACGAGGAAAAGAAGCAAACAAATAGAGACCTGTGGAAGAAACAAGTGATGGTATAATCTGAAAAAGCAAAAGGCGAACATTTATCTCTAAGACTTGAGAATGAAGAGTGTGATGTTCGAAACCTGTGAAATTCTTTGCAGGGAACCTTAACTTCAGAAAGCCAAATCAATTTTGAAAAGGCATTTTGTCAAAAACTATGTAATCTTATGTACGGGAAACGAGGAGTTCGGGAAATCTACGTGCGGATGCACTGTAAAATTCACTGAAAATTTACCGATCGAAGTTGATGTTGCGCCTTGAGTCCTGATGTGCTCTTAATTAGATACAGGTCTTAATTATTGTTAAAGGTGTAAGGCGACGGACCCGACTGTAAATCACTAAGACTTGTTTCACAATTCTGGGGTTTTATTAGAATGCTCCCGCGACAGCATGAAGTTTCATTGGGTTTTTATTGGATCTCTATTTGACTCTATGGTACACAAAGTAATGAGAGTGTTCACATTTGCGAGGTTCTTATTTGAGTCGTTTTAGTTTTTTTCATTTTTAATTTAGTTTGTTGTTTTTGTTTATTTTTTATCTTTCTCTAGTTAATAGTGGTTCGCCGAATACAGACCTAACACGTGTGTGAACGAAACTGCAAAAGTCCAATAGCGACCGGAAAATAGCGACCTTACCTAATAAAACCGCATAAGTGTGAAACAACCCTAATTATTTGCTGACGATGAAAGATCCCTCATCCTTGCAACGAGTACTTCATGTATAGGTGCTCATTTTTGTGAACGGAACAGTGCTTCTTGAGTGTGAAAAGTTTAAACACCTTATTAAATGAAAGCTAAATATCGAAGCATATTGTGATCACGTAAGTG
The DNA here is from genome assembly GCA_951217065.1 of Baccha elongata. NCBI lineage: Eukaryota > Metazoa > Arthropoda > Insecta > Diptera > Syrphidae > Baccha > Baccha elongata. The sequence continues at coordinate 53,853,429 of OX578272.1, read as the reverse complement.
GAGTGTATAAAAGAAGTGGGTTCAAAATGTTGAACAGTGACTAGGAAGTTTAATAGTAAATTATCGACAACTGCTATGGAAACTATTCGCATGAAAAAAAAAAAAAAAAAAAAAAAGAAAAAGAAAAAAGTTAAAAATGCCGAACTCAACTGTTACGTTTATATACATCGAAGAAGAGATTCTGATAACAATGTCCAAAGGCATATCTATCATTCAACGTTGCGTTACAATCGAAAAATTCAGTTAAATCGTTAAACGGTAAGTTTGTCGAAGTTTTCTCATTTTTCTCAGGTCAACACCACACAGCCCACAAGCAGATCTGTAGTGAAATGGGAAAGTCTTGTTTCAATTGAGACATTTTTGGACAAAAAAAAGACCACTAGAATTCGAAATACCCAAGATGCTAACAAGTAGGTAACTCTTCATCAAGGAGGATATTTATCCATGTTTAAGTTGTTCACTCCGTTGTAATATGAATCTAAAGAAAAGACCCTGTTTCCAATTGTTTACCCGCCTTCTCTTCAAGTCGATCTCTATCATCTTATAAATTTGCATGTTCATTCCTCCAGCTTTCCAACGTTTGTTGGGTAGCTCACTGAATTTTTTCTACTCGGTCCTGAATCGAATTCACGGCATATTGCAAAAGTAAATCCATAATGATTGTGATTTTATGTTTTTTGACACTGGAATGCTCCTGTAGAAATAACTCAAATTTAAGCTAAATTATGTCTTCACTCCATATAAAAACTTAGTAAGAAAAAAAAGACATTTGGATATGATTCAGGCGCAAGAAACCCCCCACGCAACGCGACTGGATACCCCATTTCATCAGCTTAAAACTATTTGAAATCGATCTAAATAAAAACTGAATTGCAACAAAATTAAAACAAAACCATCTGTTTAAACAACAGAATTTATGACAATAAAAATAAAAAATATCTCAAGTCTGGTTTGAACAAAATGTCACAGTTAAAACAAGTTTCAATTCACATTTTTATTGGCAAAACATTGTAACCGCGCAACAAAATCACGTTTGTGTCCCCTTACCCTTAGTTGTTGTTTTTGTTATTGTTGCCAACAAGTTCAACAAAAAGCTAACATAATTGCAAAAGTTAAACAAAAAACCCAAACCAATTGTTGAGCTGTATGGTTGCGAATTTACCATTCAACATTGTTGAACACGTGCAGCCATTTACCTAAAGCAATTTTATTTCTACTCCTCTCCTGCAAACATCAACTTCCCCTCTTTCCTCTTATATCTATAGTTAACCATTGGAGTACATTCAACTACAATAGATTAGACCACATGGATGTCATTTTTTTTGTTAGTCGAAACTTTGAATGAACGAACTATAATGAGGTAATTTGATGTTCTTGTGTTTGTCTATTGAAGCTGAAAACATTTAGCGACGGAAAATAAAGCAACCTGCTAAAAACAGTGACCACTTGACCGTGGCAACAGCAAACAGTAAATATCTTTGAAACAAAAAAAAAAGTATTGCATCGATTGTGTGTTATGCAAAGAACGACTAAAAAAATACAAATATCTTACAGTTGCATCTGCAAGATTGAGGGCTATTGCACCAACAATAAGCCATCCCGCCATCCATTGTTATGAGCGCGATTATGGCAACAATGGCTGCCGCTGTTGCAGCGGATGCGATACAGTGCTGAGTTGGGCTGCCAATACGAAATGAGGCAATCCATTTGCATTTTATAAATATGTGGCACAAAGATTAGAGTGTGGTCTGGCCTAGTCTTGGTGTGTCCTAGTTGGGGATATCTGGCTATGCAAGATTGAACCTATAACTAGTTGGTATTTCAAATATTTCGTTGGATGTGATGCCACTCCTTATATTTGTTTTTCAGGTTAGGTATCGGCATTATTGGCGGTGTGAATGGAATGTTGTTTTTTTAGCCAGAAGGTTAATTTGGGTCAAGTTACGGAGTCAAAAACAATCATAAAAATGCGACGAATATGAAAAGAATCTCTATAATGAATATTTCCTATATAGTTTGAGACTTAATGGAAACAATATCTAGAAACGACTGTTTTAAATTAACCCATAGTACATTTAGATTAATATGTATGTTTTCGTAAGAAATAAAGAATTCCACAACTTTATAATTTTTCAAAAACTGTTTGGTATAAAAACTTTATTTTAAAAAAACCAAAGAAGAGATTTCGGGCTTTCCAAAAAGCTATAATATGTACGATTTTTGGAAATCATTTTCGATATCTTTTTCTGTAATCTGAAAAATGGCAAGAATAACACCTGTGATGACCAAAAGCATTTTTTACTGCTGATTTCAATCTAAGTAAGGTATGATGCTTGTCATGATATAACATGTCCATTAATCTGTTTCCCAGGTATCGGAGTTTGGGGCTAAACTCCGCAAGCGTGAGTTTTGCTGTGCGCATGAAAAAATATGTACACATACTCATTCTGATTCCGCAAATGTCGCAAATGCCTGTGACTTGCTTGCGTCAGTTTTAAATAAAATTTCTTACCTTATTTCAGAGCGTATTTTAAATAACAAAAATAAACAAAAAATAATTCTCAAAATAAATACAGCTCACTAGGCAACGACCAAAAAATTATTCAGCGCTTTCAAATACAAAACATTTTGCGGAATCGCTGGTTTAGAAATTTGAACATTCATAAAGCAGGTACCGAGTCTCTATTATAGTCTGGATCTGGATCGTGACAGCTACTGCAGAAGTTAATTGCGACAGCACCTATAACCTTTTAGCTTGGTATGTCAATCGTGCAATGACCAGTTGAATTTCCTATCAGGATTTTAATCTCTTTTTTACCCAATGGGCAACGATAACAATAATTGAGGTTCCTTTTGTCCATATCAGATCATATGATTGAGATGATGAGATAATGAAATTGGTCTTGGATATATTCGCTCTGGTTCTTGTCTCTCTATTGTTCGGCGTATCATTACCTTGCTTATTGTTAGGCATTCTAAAGAAATAATTAAATCAATGTTTAGCTATTGTGAGAACAAAAGAAATTCTCATTCATTCGTTCACTACTATCTATTTCTTCATACATCATACTTCATACTATCATACTTCATACAACTAAAACTAATTAATTTCCATAGCAACAAAAGAATATGTTCCCTTACAATTTATTACCCTACATTTGTGTCAAACTAGATTTTTGACCTGTAATCGATACCAGTGTTCGGGTATATACAAACAATCAAAGAATATCTATTGTGAATATCGAATTTCTAACTTTTGTTTGTTGTTTCAAAACGAGAGAAAAATAACCGTAATTTTTCATATTTTTCTACCAGAAAATAATAACAATTGCACTTTGTGCGAAATATTTCACTGCAACTAAATTTCATCACAAAAATCCGAATTCAGCAAAGAAATTCTAGGTTACGAACTGCTTATACAAAAGCTAAACTAGTAACGCAGTTCTGCAATGAGTTCGTGGAAACTAATTTACCTATACCTGTTTATGTTTTATTGTAATTTACTTCTTTGAAAATTTTTAATAAGAACTGCATAATGAAATGGTAACAAAAATCTGACTAAGTCATTTCTTGAAAGGCAATGCCAGGCCAGTGCAATTCCCAAAGAGTTTTTCTCTTTTGTTTGAACCCTGAAAGAGGAAGAATAGAAACAAAAATGAGGTGCTTGAGTGCCAACACCATTCTGTGACTACGACGCGACGTTAGTTAAGAAAAGTTCAATGGATTCGGTATTCCGTGCCAAAAGTAGATTTTCTCACGCTATTACGATGGCTGTTAGCAGAATTGTGGATAATGATAGGCCGGCCGGTAACTAGGCGCTCTGTCTTTCCACAACCCGTCATGTAACTCTTCGTTACGTTTGGCTTGATTTTCTAGAGCGCACAGTACATTAAGCTGAAGGCGGAGAATAGTGAGCGCGAAGACGACAAAAGAAGCCAAAAGACTCGCATGGCTGACCAAGAAAAGCAGGAGGATTGCGTAAGAGTTTTGAATGTCGTCGACATCATCTTCGGTCGTCATCAGCGTTACTTTAACAATAAAGATGATCTTGTACCAAAAGATCATTTGTTTTTGTTTTGTTTTGGAAATAAGACGATAACCTCTTCAATGACATTTAACTTTAGCTCAAGCAATCTGTTTTAAAGTAAGAAAGGTATAAGTATATACTCTCTATATAATATAAATTATGTAGGTATAGAATTAGAATATTAAATTTCAATGTCTGGAAGTACCTATACTTGAGACTGAGTCATCATTTAGTTGTCGAGTAATTTGAGTTTGCAAATCTTATGAATACTTATTTAACGATGCATCAAAGCTGACTTATGAACCAGAGACAGCGCTTATTGAAGAGTGATGACCATGTCGATGTTGTTTGTGAATTTCAAAGCAATGAGGAAGTTCCTATTTTTGGTTGAGTGATTTAAGATTTGAATATTTAAAGAGTCAGTTTAGTATGATTGAATATCAATATGAGTGCATATATGTATAAGTAGTTAGATAAGCATTATTGTTTGGCTGGAACGACAAGCAGTAAGCACACCTTCCTATATGATGTAATCTTAGCTTTTTTTTAAGTTTTGGTGCTAACATTTGTCATGGAAAATAGATACATATAATATATTTTTTATACATTCTAAGAGATTAAAACAATCGAAAATATAACTAGTATATTTCTACTGTCAAGATACCCATGCATGGTATGGAAAGTGAAGATCATTCGCAGACAACCGAACTGCATGATAGTGATACCCTAAAATATTTGGTCGAACTAAAATTAGATGAATCAGTTTGACACATTGATTGTAAGTAATCGTTTAGTAGAACATATAACGGAAGAATAAGGTACGGTAAGTTATACTGGAGTAAGTTGTAACAGTTAATGAACAAATGATTCCCCTGAAAATTGTTCCAGAGGACAATGATTTTAACATATGCAAACAAAAATAACGATGTATTTTGTAGTTTGTTTTTCTTACTGAAAATAAAATGAAAAGCTTCCTTTTAAACTAAGTGTTATATATGCAACTTAATCCATGTTACTATACTTATCCCGGTAGAAGGGTTTTAACATTGTTTTTTTTTATTTTGAAATGCATTGTTTGAACATCTTCTGAGCAGATTAATTTAATTGTCTCATTTGTTTTCATTGGATTATGTTGTCTCATTGGTGTCAATTCACTATGTCGAAATATCTAATTGGGCAGCACGTTCAAATGATAAAACTTTACTGACAAAATGAGTGTTTGTTAACGAATATTTGAAAGACTCAGGGCCAGTTGTACAATCGTGGTTCAAGGTGGTTTAATTTTTTAAACCACTGATTTCCATAGATAATCTGCCAAAATCGTAGGGTTAAAAACTTGAACCACGATTGTACAACTGGTTCTCACATTTTACGGCAGTGGCGGCCGCAGTTCGTGAAAGTGTGCAAGAGAACCCGAGGTAGTCGATTCCTCGTAGGAACTTTTTTTCAGCCGGTGGCAATGAATCCGCAAAAATTGACATTGGTGTGGCCATCACCAATGTCACGGCTTGTTGAATGTTTAAGATCAAAAATATCGTGCCGTATAATTTATTTGTTTTATTTCACTATTGCCTGGAGTCTGTTAAATGCAAATAAATCTTTGTTTGATTGGTCTAAAACTATACTGGATTGAAAATTTCAGAGAGAAACTAGGCAAAACTTCGATTGCATTTCAGTAAAATTTCCGTTTAAGGACCATTTTCTGGATGCACAGAGCCATACAAAAGATTTTCTAACATATAGCCTCTTTCGTAAAACGCATGCTTGTTCTTGAAACCAACAACAACAATTCACCTAGATGCAAAGTGAAACAGTATTGCAACTGGAAAGATACCATTACAGTCGATGTATAGAATCGTGAATTTTACTGCCATTTGCAACTATAGTTCAAAACAGTCAAAGAGACAATAATATATTTATAGGATGAAATCGAACCAAATCCTCGGTATACTGATAACGCTGCGGACAAAGAAAAGACTAGAGTACAAAAAAGTTATCTTAAATTTGCCAATTAAATTAATAGGCACATATAATTCGGACGGAGTGGTTTAGTCTGGCACCCCAATAATTAATACGCTTATGCTACATATTTCCAATTATTCTTCTTTTTGTTTCTGAGGAAAGTAAAATTTAAGCTGAGGTGTGGAAAGGGTTTTCATTTTTTGTTTTTCAGTGACGAAATTTTGCATTACACGTATTTTAAGGAAATCAAACCAACCAAAAAAAGTGAACTGCATACTGATTTGTCCGCTTTTATTTTCTTATAGTTTACAGCATCAGAAATTGTTTTCATTCCATTTAGATGATCAGTTAATTAGATCAGTTTTTCACATTGGCAGGCTAATATTAAACTAATAATAATTCCGTGACACTCATATTGTCTTATTCTTTTCGAATCTTTCAAGGTATCATGTAGTTTTTAGATTTTAAATTTTAAGTCTTAACAACTACTTGTAAGATATTGATAAGATTTATATTTTTAACTTTAAAAAAAATAATAAGAGACATCAGCATGAAGGTTATTTAAAAACGGTATTTTTTTATATGAAAATAGTAGGTACTTACATTATTGATTTCACAAATTAAAGAAAATTAAAATGTCTAATTAAAACATTAAAACGAAGTTCAGAATCAATAAATCAACGATTCGACAACATTCTATTAATAACAGTCATCAAAACACGATGTGACCAATTAAAACATTTTTTTAACAATTCACAATTTAACAACTGCTTTTACAAACAAAAATTCCACTACCAACGTAAGAAAATTTTACAAAATGTTGACAACAACAAACTTAATGAATTCCGATCATAGAATGTTTTAAAATATTGTTATTGAAAACATATAATTATAGATATATGTACATACAATGCCAACAACATTTTTGTCATTACTGTCACATGAACAATAATAAAAAAAATATCAAATCGCCATGGTAGAAAATTTAATTGTATCTCATCACGTATTTTTTTGTATGAACGTTTTGAAAGCACTCCAAATTAATTTGAAAGATACATTTGTATCTAAATTGATTGAAAATGAGATGATCACGAAAAATGTTAAATTATTTTCATTCCTGCGATATTATTGTGATATTTTAATTTGCATATCAATTAGCATACTGAACCTAGCTACGAACACATCAACATCAACACTTTTCTGACATACCAGCAACCAGCCAGCCTAGCAGACAATGCAAGAAATGGCACGAAGTCGAAAGAAGATATTAAAACCTAACCTAAAAATGGAGTCAACACAAATTGGGTAAATATTTGTGCTTTTGCCAAGAAACGGTCAAGAGTAGTATCTATCAAATGAACAAACGAAAGACAGGTTTCGAATGAATACTGTAATTAGAAATACCAATAACAATAAATAATGTTACTTCAGATACCCAGTTAGATTGAGGTTTCATGATTTTCCAAGACTTTGTGTGTTTGTAAAGAAAAAAAAACTCGTCAACGAAGAGAGCTAGGTCACGATTTACATTTTACCTGTGTTAATGACAGGTGCTATTGGTTTGGAAAGATAACTACTATAAGCAAGGTAGTAAGCGGGAAGACTAAGTTTAAAATTAAATGTGACGATGAAATCGATAGACCAAAGCCGCACTTTTGGCGATGGTATCGCCACCGCGCGCCGGCGGCCGCGTCAATGATGGACTCTAAGAGGAGTGCCCAAAAGGTATAAACTTGTCTTTAATGCAAATTGTACTACTAAGAGCTCTTTAAGCATTGGAATGCGGAAAAGTTAACCGTTTAAGTTTTTTTTGTGCATACCTGTTTCAGGTTTTTTTTTTTTTGTTTGATGAACTAAGTAACAAGTATTTATGAATGAATGAAATACTTTTTGTGGATGAATGGATGAGATTATAATGATCTACTTAACTTAAGTTAGTATAGGCTGAAGAGCTTTTGTCGATTTTGGTGGTAAGCAAGATGCACCCAAAATATTCATAAGCTGCAAAAAAAACTTTGGGTATGCTCAGCAAACTGAATAAGTACTGTACTGTACTGCCCCTTTTTTTTTGATATCATTATTAAAGTGTGATATAATTTACCTTGGGATCGGTTGTAGTTTGTGAGAAGATTCATAGCCCTGATGGTGCAGAGAACTAACTTCACATGGGAACTAACTTTACCACTAGTGGGAATTAATTTCACTTTTTTTGTGAATTTAATTCCCACTTTAAGCGGGAAATAACTTAAAATAACTTTTTGGTGGGAAATTATTTTACTCTTTTGGGTGACGTTACACTTTTCATACAAAATGCACATATTTCATGCACCCACCCAAACTCATAACCACCCCAAATCCTATATTGGGCCAAGCAGGGGGGTTGCAGGGGGCATAATGCCCCCCCCCTTACCCATCTCAACTGTTGGAGACACCGGGAACTAAAGTCGCCCCATGTTTTCCTTTAATATAAAAACTGTAGATGGGAATTAACCTCACACAATATTCAGATGAAATTAGTTCTCACCTTTAGTGGGAATTTACTTCACGAAAAAAAAGTGAAGTTACTTCCCATGTGAAGTAAGTTCCCGTGAGTTTAGTTCCTTGCACCGCCCTGATACACCAACCTGATACACCAGCTCTCAATATTTTCTTAAAATTCACTTAATAACAGCAGGTGTAACTGGTTCGAAGCTAATTTCGATTGATCCTTTAGATTACTCAGTGCCATGTTCAGTGACACTACAAGTAACAAAGCCGCCCAGCTCGTCACTCTTTCCGGACATTTCGATCTTAAATATTCAGTCATGTGTGTCGGACTCGAAGAAAACGGAATCTCTGATTTTTGTAGAATATTTATAGATACGGTTTTTCAGTGAGCAAAGTTTTCGTATTTCCTTCCGATATTGATGAAAGAAGGTATGTTTTTTTTAATTAGATCATAAATATGACAATATAGTGCTTGCACTTCTACTCTCTACCGATGACTCCAGAGAATGCTCGATTGAAACTGTCTAGAAACTCATTTAGCATTGTGCTTGAGAAAGAAGTACGAAACGCTGAGACCAACGCATAAAGTACTGTGTTTTTAACACATCCATACAACATCATCATCGAGAAGAACCTCCTTAAGATTCTTTTTTATATGACCAATCGTTTTGTAAAACATTCATCATACTCGTTCTGCTATATGATGCAGACGCATTGATCCTTTCAGTGGCGATTCCTGGTCTTTACATTAGGGTTAGGGTAAGCTACGTGCTCTGGTGTAGTTTAAAATACATAAACCGCTAAAAAAACAGGCCATAACAATCTCATGGATGAAAACCATGTTTTTACGTGGTGTTAAAAAAGTTGCAAATAACAATAAGAAACAACGTAACAGTAAAAAGCCATGTTCAAATTTCAGGCATTTACTTCAATTAGTAACAACATAGAAAAGAGGTTTATAGAGACTCTTAAATCGGCTTATTTTTGTGTTGAATAATAAGAAGTTTAAGAGAATTGTACGAATAAATGTTTATAACATTAATTTAATTAGGAGAGAAGTTATAGTAAAAAATACATCTAGTGGGCCCTGCAGTTTGCACCCGATTATCAGCCACCTTAGAGTACTATACGTAAAAATTTCTAAGCTCTGCCTCAATAAGGAACAAAGTAAGAATTTAAAATAAATGTGCAGGTGTTGCAGTCGGTCAATATCTAACTCGGAATATCAGTAGTCGAAGTTACGTAAACAATTTCAAGTCTACCTCAACCGGCAACAAAATTAAAAAAAAAAAGGGTTAAGGGCGCTCAAGTCAGTCAATTTTTATAGTGAATTCGCAATAATAAGAGAGCAGCACACAAACGAAATTTCAAAGCTCGAGTTCGATTAGTAGAGAAGTTATAATAAAAATACAGGTAGGTAATTTTAACATAGCAATATCAGTAGCCCATAAGTTATATACGTATACCAAATTTCAAGGCTCTATACCTCAATCAGGAACAAAATTAAAAAAACTGCATGCAGAGGGCGCTCTAGTCAGTTAATTTTTATAATGAATGCTCGTTGACCAGAAAACAGGACACAAACAAAATTTCAAAGCTCTAGCTCAAGTAGGAGAGAAGTTAAAAGAAAATACAGGTTAGGGGGCGCTGCAGTCGATCAACTTTTACATTACAATATATCCAGTAGCCTTAGAGTTATACATGAAAACAATTTCAAGGCTCTACCTCAATTAGGAACAAAATTAGAAAAATACATGTAGGGGGCGCTCTAGTCGGTTAATTTTTATACTTAATATGTATAGAGGTCGCTGTAGGCGGTTAATTTTTATAATACTCAGTAATCAGAGAGCAACGCACACACAACATTTTAAAGATCTAGCTCAATTAAGAACGAAGTTCCTATCACTATCTACTTTCAAATTTCAACTAATGGAATTGATTTATCGCAAATTTGTATGCTAAACAATCTTTTAAATGAGACTTTTTGTATGGGAGTTTTGTTTGTGTAAATGAAAAATTGATTTAAAAATACGTGGTTTTGTTTTAAATTCATTAATTATTGTAATTAATCTTCATAATTACATTAATTACATATTAAATGAAATTCATAAAATTTATTCATTGAAATTCTTGGTTTAGCGGAGCTAAACCAGCTAACTGAGAGGAATCGCCACTGGATCCTTCCATCTTCGACTGGATGAAAGCTATCTTGAAGTATTCAAGAGAAAAATATGTACAATACGTACGATTAATTGTCTAATTTGTACAGATATTGCAAAACAAAATCTGGTGAGCGTGAAGTAGACACAATAACGAACACCAAAGCTCTAATCCGTAGAGTTTTTAACCCAAGCTTGAGAAAAGATCTCCAATGGAATGACCAGGGTGAAGAAGATATCTTCGACAAATTTGAGGTATTGAATATACCATACCATTTTTTTCTTGTCTCAACGCAACCTACACGCCCTAGCATTTTGTCGCATTGCTCATGACTCACCCTGTATAGAACAAGAGATCAAAGAAGCTGGAGAGGTATTTTACGTGAAGCCCTGGATCAGCCCGCTTCCATGTGGTAAGTGAGGTTTAATGGTTTATATTTGGACCATTGGTTTTTGAACGAAAGTCGATTAATTTTAAAATATAGCTTGAAACCATGTAAAAATAAAGTGTGACTATTAAAAAGGTTTTGCTTCGTAGAGAAGTTGTTAGTGTGTTTAAATAAGGGTTATCCAATAAGAGGTGTTGTTTTGAATAGCCCGCTATATCGGTAGCTGTCTCTTTTAAAGCTGTCATTTTTTGACATTTGACAAGTAGAAACCATTAATAAAGCCATTAATAAAAATGGAACGATACACGCTTCAACAACGCATTGAAATTATTAAAATTCACTGGTGAAAATTTGGCGGAGACGGTTTGTAAAACTAAAACATTTTTGGGTCGTCGCGGTCGTGAAGTACCTTGTCGGACCGCAATACAGAAATTGGTGGACAAATTCGAGCTGTTGGGACAAGAAGAATAAAATCCGTGCACTTCGCTCAAGAACAACTGAGAATATTGCTGTTGTAGCCCGAAGTGTTGAATAAAACCCAGGTTTGTCCATTCCTCGTCGTTCTTTGGAATTAGGCATTCCACAAACGTCATTACACCGTATTTTGCATAAAGACTTGGGTCTTAAGGCTTATAAAGTTCAGTTAACACAAGAACTCAAGCCGGCTGATCATCAACAACGTCGTGTCTTTACTGATTGGGTCCTTGAATATCAAAATAACACCTCTTATTGAAAAACCCTTAGTATGCCAAGGAACCTGTCCTCTGATGACCTAGTTTTAGATCAATGGAAATCCTTTTTCCAGAGAATTGTTATGTTTATAATGAAAATTATATCCATTTCCACAATATTTTAAAACCTATGAGTTGACCTGAAATAAAACAAGACATGTTTCAGATAAACATAGAACCAGCAGTGTATTTAACGTGGGTTCATTATTAACCACTTCACACAATCAAATGTTTTATTTTTTGCAAAACAAACTTGTTAACAGTTCTTCTATTCAACATTTGTATATATATTAGAAAAAACATCAAAAATTAAGTACACAAATTGCACCACCGATCTTACAACCACTGTCTTGCATCCACTGTACTTGAGCCGAATGTTTTTCCATATTGTAATTTTTCACCTGGCACATGACCACCATAATTGGGAATAATTCCCTTAGATCTCTGATAGATTCTAAATGCTTCATATCCAGGCAGAGGGGTTCCGATTCCAAGATATTCTCGCGGTTCAAGTTCCTTATAATGCTGATGATAACATTTGTAATCAGAAAACTCACAAAGAAGCACCTCTCTGGGGTCCTTTTGTGGTTGTTTGAAGTGATAGAGAGCTTTTGGAATATGCCCACCGTATCCTGGTAGATTAATAGGAATATTTAGAAAAATTATTTAATATTTTTTCAACAATTGTCTTTACTTGTAGAATATGACATTTCCGTATGGACAAATATTAATATCAACTATTAAAGTACAAGTTTAAAGTTCGTTAAGAGTTTAAACTATGGGTAAACTTGTTTTTTTAAGCAGTGAACTCCGTTTATATATACTTGTGGTTATACTGATTGTAAAAGTGGTTTCAAATCCATGGCAAAGTTTAAAAAAAAAAAAAAACAATTGAGAATGTTTAATCGATATCTAAGGAGTGCATTACATCAAAAAAGTGTCAGCACTGGTTCTAATGTGTTGTGTTGGATCTCCAAATCATCGCGACTTTAAATTTGTTTTTCTAATCTAATTACTGTGTTTTAATTATAATTTTTGACCAATATCACTTCTTCTAGTGATATTTTATATATTTAAATTAAAATTCATAATAAATAATTTGTTTAAATACAGTGCGCGGTGAAAACAATTGTTTGATTAAGTCACCCATATTCTTATTTATTTAATTTTAATTGTTATTTGATTCATTTGCGTGTGTGATTAAGTGCTTTTAATGTGGTTCTGTGTATGTGCTCACCTTAAGCTAACGTTAAATTTCCCCTTAATTTGAGCTTTTCTCATTTTAATTTTATTTTTTTTTATTTTAATTTAACAAAAATCCACTACATTTTAAGGAGCTTGGTAGCTCAATTAGATAATACTTCATTCTCAGATATTCGACTCGTGGGTTCGCATCCCACCGTCTGCAATCTTCTTTTTTATTTTATTTTTTTTTTCTCTTCTCTTTTATTTTAATTTTAATTTTTTTTTTTTTTTAACTAAAAACAATAATTTTTTATTGGTTTATTTTTTATATCATTTTTATATAATATTTTTAGTTTTTTTTTAAATCGCGATAATGGTTTGCTCCGCAACAGCCTGCCCTGATAGCTCAAACAATCAGCCCTTGTTTGCATGTTTTGGAACCTGTGGCAATCTTTATCATGCCAAATGTGTTGGTTCCACGAATGCATTCATTGAAAAAATAATAGCTTCGAAAATTGCCTTTTGGTACTGTACCGACTGCCGCAAAATATCCATTTCGCAGCTAGCTTTTAAGATGAATTCTTTCAAAGAAAACATATTAAAACTGTCTGCAGGGTTTGAGGACTTGCTTACAATTTTCAATACTGCAGTCTCAAACGTATCCACTTTTTGTCCTTTAAATAATAAGGTTAACATATCAACATCAACTGATGATCTGATCCAAGGACCTCCCCTTGCTTCTGTCTCATCAGTTGAAAAGGATTTGTTTGCAGAATCCTCTTCATCTTCTAGTATTCTTCTTGCCCCAGTTGTTAAAAATGGTAAGAAAAGGGGACGAGAAAAATCAGTGATTAAAAATACGAGTCCTCCCCCAAAGCGAACTAATCTCAGGAGCTGTTCAAACCTTAATAATACTTCGGTTTCACCTGTTTCATCTCAGACCATCAATCCTACTTTAATGCCTATCTCAGATATAGATGGTGATATGGATTGTGAAACCATATCGGATCATCTTGTATCAACAGATTCTTGTCCTAGACCTATCGAGGCTGTCCCGAAACCGAAGTCTATTTTCGTATCGCGTTTGAATCCAGATATTGTTGTTGATGATATTTGTTTCTCATTTAGTATCTAACAAATGCATTCCTGACAAAGCGTCTATTAAATGCACGAAGATTAGCAAAGTAAATAGTTTCGTTTCTTCTTTTAAAATAGTTGCCAATCCCACACTTTTCGATTCAATCATTAACAATAATAACTGGCCAACTGAAGCTCTTGTAAAAGAATTCACAACTGTCAAAAAAAACAGACCTCGGCGAGTTATATCGAAAAATTCGGCAGCAAAAAACTGAACAGGATTACCCTCTTTTATCAGAATGTTAGAGGGCTTCGCAGCAAAACTGCCAATTTATATACTAACTCTCAAGCTTTTTCACATGACATCTTTGCTTTAACAGAAACCTGGCTGAATTCTAGCTATTTGGACACAGAACTTTTCAATCAAGAGTTCTTAGTTTACAGGAAAGATCGTCATGTTCAACGTCTATTTCTTTTCCATTTGTTCTTTCTATTGACATAGTATGTATCAAAATAACAATACAGTCTAAGCTAATATATGTTTTAAATGTATATATTCCACCAAAAAGTTCAATCGAATTGTATAATGAACTTGCTATGGCCTTAGACTTTATTATTGACTTGTCTTGCTCCAACAGCAATATTTTACTTCTCGGAGATTTTAATCTGCCCCATATAGAGTGGGTTCCTTCGGAAGATGGTTCTTATCAAGAAGCTACATCAACATCTTCACAAACAGAGCTTTTTTCTTTAGATGGTATTTATTCTACTGACTTACAGCAAGTAAGCTGTATTAAAAATTTTAAAAATCGAGTACTCGATTTAGTATTTTCTTCTAACGCTATTACATTACTAATATAGACAACTACCATCCACCTCTGGATATATTTTTTGACCTGAGCAGCCATCTTCTTGATAATTGTTATCCACAAGACTGTTCTTATGTTTTTGATTTTCGTAAGACAAATTTTCAGTTGCTTTCTGATGTTATAAGTAGATCTAATATTGAAAATATATTAGATTCTACAAATATTGACAATGCGGTAACTGGGTTTTATAATATACTCAGTAGCTGTATAAATAATTCTGTACCTACGAAAAGATCTAAAAATAATAATTTTTGTCACCCTTGGTATACACAAGAGCTTAAATCTCTTCGAAACAAGAGAAATAAAGTATGGAAAGTTTACATAAAAACCCTTTCTCCAATAATCTTTGAACAGTATATAACCCTTTTTGAAGAATTTAATAATCTTTCAAAAGCTTTATACTCCAACTATGTTAACGAAATGGGAATCTCTTTAAAACATGACCCTAAAAGCTTCTGGCATTTTGTTAACTCGAAGAAAAATTCGGATGGCTTCCCAGCAAGTTTTATATATGAAAACTCTTCGATACAAAATCCCAGTGATATTTGCAATGCGTTTGCAAATAATTTTTTAAACTCCTTTGTTGATACCCATGTAAGTGTTGATAAAGATTTTTTTAAAGACGTGAACTCCTACCCGCAAGTAAGTTTTAACACTATTCCTGTGGAACAAGATAGGGTCTTATACTTTTTGTCATTATTAAATGACGATTGCTCCTATGGCCCTGACGGTATACCCCCAATTGTTCTGAAAAAGTGTAGTCGTGTATTAGTGCAGCCCTTGCAATTATTATTTGAGCTTTCGTTAAAGTCTGGGAAATTTCCGTCATTCTGGAAGAAATCATTTCTCACTCCTGTTTTTAAAAAAGGAGACAAATTTGACATCAAGAACTATAGACCTATTTCTAAATTGTCCTGTATCCCTAAGCTTTTTGAACAGGTTGTATGTGAAAGCCTCTTGTTCTTTGGTAAGAACATTTTATGTAAACAGCAACACGGTTTCGTGCAGAAAAGGTCTACTGTTACAAACCTTCTTACCTTTTTACATAATTGTTCAAATGCAATAGAAGGTGGTTCTGAAGTTGATTGCATATACACAGATTTTTCTAAAGCATTTGACCAACTCAGTCATAATATTATTGTTTTTAAACTGCAAGCATACGGTTTCCCTACTCTTTTTATATCATGGATCAAATCCTACCTAAAAAATAGAACTTACCAGGTTAAATTTAGAAATTCCCTTTCTAATACTTTCGTTGCCCATTCAGGCGTACCCCAGGGAAGCCATTTGGGTCCATTCTTATTTATTCTTGCTATAAATGACGTTTCTTCTTTTATACGCTTTAGTGAGATTCTCATATTTGCAGATGATATGAAAATTTATAAATCAATCAAATCTCCCAATGATCATACTCTTTTGCAGGCTGATCTTGATAGTTTCAGTATTTGGTGTAATAAAAATGGGTTAACTCTTAATCCTATAAAATGCCAAACTATTACTTTCTCAAAGAAAAACGTTCCAAGTAATTTTGAATATTGTATAACACAAAATAAAATTAGTCGTGTTTTTAGTTTTAAGGACTTAGGTGTTAATTTCAGTGCTAATCTGGAATTTTCTGAACATGTTAACCTTATTGTAAAAAAGGCGAACTCTATGCTTGGATTCATAAAACGGTGGGCAAAGGAATTTAACGATCCATACGTTACCCTCTCTTTGTATAACTGTTATGTTAGGCCGCATCTTGAGTATGCCTCACAAGTATGGACCCCTTTCTATGAAATCCATAAGAAACGTATTGAATCAGTCCAGCATAATTTTATTCGCTTTGCTCTTAAAGGCCTTCCATGGGCTGATCCTTATAACCTGCCACCATACGAGCATCGGATAAGGCTTTTGCAGATACAATCTTTATATCAACGTAGAGTAAACAATGACTTAATTTTTCTCCATCAACTTATCTCTGGACAAATTGATTCATCGGATCTGTTAGCCTTAATTGGTTTTAACTACCGCGGACGGTCGTACCACCTTCGAAGTTCTGAGCTTTTTAATATTGAACATCACAGAACCAATTATGGCATGCATGAGCCTCTCACGCGGATGAGTAAGTTATATAACTTGAACAATGGTGTGTTGGATTTTAATTTAAATAAAAGTAATTTAAAAACTATCTTCAGAACCAGTGCTCCACGATCCTAAATGTTTCTGTGTAATTTTGTTTTAATTTTGACTTTATATGTTTTCATGTTTTTATGTGCATGTGTTTTTGTTTTTGTTGCATTGTGCTTACTAACAACTAACACCTGCACTAAGTGATGAGCCAGTGGGACACATTATATGTGTTGGCAAATCTTCTTTCATCTGCTGATACTTGCTTTAAGCTCCATTTGAATAAGATCTGATAGTGTAAAAAAAAAAAAAAAAAAAAAAAAAAAACAAAAGTAAATACCATACCTTAACAACTAACGTCATGACATTACGCGGAAATATTGTAAATATATTCCACGGTTGATATGTAAAGTGTTGCCACACCCATTTATAAGATATAGCATTAACTTTTTGTATACGTTAAATTTCGTTTTTGATACAAATTATAAGCAATATATTATTTTTTGATTTCGTGTTGCCGGAATATATGTTAATGATTTTGTTGTTGCTTTGTTGTAACTCCAAATTATTCCGAAGAAAAAAAAAAACTTTTGTTCACTTATTCATCGATTATATTTCGGCACTAAGTGCCATAATCAGGATCTATATTTGACATCAAAACATTAAATTAATAACAATTATTAAATTATATAATATACCTAGTATAATTTATCACAATTTTATATTATCAAACTGAGACTTTAGCGTCTGTCAAAGAATACTTCAAAACAAAACACAATAAAAGCTACGTCAAAGGTAACAGGGTGCCATGACATGCATTGTTATCTACCATTTGCGTATGCGATGAGATTATGGTATGTATTCGGATAGTCCTTTTTGTCACTTTTAAAATTACATACATATGTACATCATCTCCAAATTTAACTATTTGGTTTACTTCATGAACCTGTAGTTTAAATTTATTGCGCTCAAATTTTAAAACTTCAATGTTTTCAAAATTGAAAGAGTGACCAGTATGATGTTTGTGGTTAGCCAGTGCTGCAATACTTTTCAAATGAGCGGTGTTGGAGTTAACCTATTTGCATTCATTTGAGTGTTGTTCTATTCTTTTACATAATTTTTGGTTTTTTTCGGGCAGTCATTACATGGAACACTATACCCGAGTTTTGATTCAAATGTAGTTTATGTTCATATTGGCAAAAAAATTGGAAACTTTAATTTCCGGAACAAAGTATTTACAAGATTTTTCCAAAGATTCAGTAAGTCCTGGAACATAAGAGATAGCTGAATAGATTTTGTTCTCGGCTGGTTCAAAAGTTTGTTGAGTGGTGGTTTCATCTCTTGATAGAAACAAGTAACTGCTTCTATCAAATCTTCTGGTTCCCGAGTGTGCATTAGTGCTCTTATTTTTTACAGATGCAATGAGTTTTTTGATGACGTCTGACGGAAAGTTGTTTATTTTTAAAATATTTGTAACGCATTCTAAATTTTCTTTTTTTTTTCTTCGGAATAATTTGGGGGCACAACAACAAGGCAACATAAACAATATAGTTGTGTTTTTAAAACACAAAAAAATAAAAAGGATTTAGGACATAAAGTATGTATTAACTATAGCGATGGCCATTAGATTTCTCCTTTTCTCGAAGCATTGGCACGAATATCTGGCTGTTTTATAGCTTAAATCCCATCCACAAACCAGTGCTTTCTTTCCAATGGCATTGAGACTATTTGACTTTCTGGACGTCGATATGATGGCTACCATCTTATAGCTCAAACTTAGAGCTTCTCAAGATCCTCCTTTATATTTTAGGATCTAAAATCATTTCAATATATCCCGTAATGATCCACCAACATGCCCTAATGTAGCTGCACCATAGATCGAGGTCACCTTACACCCAGCATTTCTCTGTTTCCACCCATCAATGTTTTGGCCAACAGTGCTGTAAGATTTTATTGGAGGTTTGAATACATAAAACCTCCTGACTTATTGGCCTTTTTTCTGGAATACACAAGTTACTATAGGGAAAGATTTGAATGTAATTTTGCTTGCTAAAGCAAAACACACTTTTTGATAAATATTTCATTAACGCCAACCTCTAAGGAGCAATCTCTGGTTTGGCTTCCTATAAGCCTTGGCTACAGAAGAAAATAAGAACGGCTCCCAAGCTATATGTGGCAGAAGAAGAAATAAAAAGATCCAGTCACAAAGGAAAAAAAAGGATTGTGTTAAGTCGGGAAAATGCAAAGTGTCAAAAACGCTAGATCAGAAAGGAACATGTCGCCTTGAACCTGTAAAGAGATCAAAAGGATTACTCCCATACATCATCCAGTTGATGTTAATCATCTGGAGAGACTATTTAACCAGCTGTTAAAGGCGATGACTTCCCAAAGCCTGCTGATGAACAGATAACCCATAAAGATGTCATGACTATATGAGATCTAACTCGAATCCCATCGAAGTCCTGGTCATAATGTGACCATTCATATAGGTACAACTTCAGGATGGTCAGTTAATTTGTATATTAAGGCACTGCTATATTAAGCTTAACAAAGAATATAAGCGCAGAAATCGGCGGCAGGTATAGACTTATTCTTGCTAATAATTTTGAAATGTTATATACTGCCCTCCTAAGCGAAAAGGTTGGAACTCAGTTTTTTTATTTTTATTTTTCTTGTTTTGTTTAGTCTCAAACCTGATAATTTTTAATAAAAAAAAAATAGTATAAAGTAATTAAATACATAAGTTTTACAAAAAAAAAACTGTCGGAAAGCCTAAGAAATTTCTCAGCATGCTTCGCTAAAAATTGTAATTTGAGATATGACCTTCTCGCTTAGGAGAGCAGTATATCCCTATCGATGTGAATCAATACCTGGGCAGACCTCATTCTTAATTCAGTGATCAAGTAAAAGAACATCTTCAACGTTTTGGTAAATATACATAACTGCAGACGGCAGACTATAGATCGAGCCAGCTGCATACTTCACTAAAATCATGTACAGAAAAATTCTACAGGTTTTAACAGAGACAATTTATAACGAATAAGTTTATACCAAGGACTTTTCTTGAATGAGTAGATAATAGATTTCGAAATTTCGACTTTTTGTACGAAAACGATTTAACTCCTTTTTAATAAAAAAAAAATTTTTAATTTGCTTTATTTTAAGAGAGTTGAATACTTACTTCAAAAGTAAAAGATCTCCAGCAAAATTAAGTTTTAGTATCATTTCGTTTTTTTTTGCATAGTAAATTCTTACAAACCTATAAACACAAAAGTTGACTTAAAGTTAATAAAATATGCATTTTACCGAACTGTGCATATTATAATTATTTCGATTTTTCAATGTGTTTAATACTTCAGAGAGTTACTGTTAACTCAAATTCAGTGATAAATTTATGTGCCACAAAAGTAAGAAATTGACAATACTGGTAAGTAAGATTTAAACTAATTTGTTCATTAAGATTCATTATTCAAGTTCATTTGATCTTATTTGAAAGTAAATTTATATTTCAAAATGTTTTTACTTAATCACACTGAAAACAAATTAATATTCCATTAAATTTTCCCCATTTCCATTTCTATCTTGGACAGCACCAATTAAATATATCAAAATTACAATCATTATCATCATTACTGCATATTTTAGCAAACCAACTGAGTTCAAAACGGAAATTGTCTTAAATAAGCGTTTAAGTCTTTATTATAACAATGACGTCAGTATAGATCAATTAAATGCAGTAAAATCTGAAAGTAAATCTACTTTCAAATTCCATCACGGCGTTAAGGCGCCGTCAGCTGGATTGGACGGACGGACAGACAAAATCCATCCGCCAACATTTATTAAGCAGTGAGGAATTTTATTTAATACTTTTTTATTCATTATATAATTAAGTTTATAACATAATATAAGGCAAGTTATGTATTCATACAAAAAATTATGTAACAATTAAACTTGACAAATCTATGATATATAGAAATTCCGCAATTTTATTTCTCTATATCGTCACTTACAGACTTATTAATACAAAATAAACCGTAATTTTAAGTCTTATTTCCGAGTTAACTATTCATGGATGTAAAAAAAATTTACACTCAACTTAAAAGCAATTATTTACTTTCCAGTTGGTTCCAGAACATTAGTAATACATGGATTAGGTTTCTTCAAAAAAGGACTTGAAATTACATTTTTTTTTTCATAATAAGGCAGTTACATGTACATTGTACATAAATGTACATTGTACGTAGTATTTTCAGGGGTGTACCGAGAGGTCGAACCGTGGGGGGTGAGTTTTACTGAAATGCCGACTTTTATTAGGAATTTGCCGACTTATTTTGGGAATTTGCCGACTGCAGCCATCGCTATACTAAAAAGTAAAAAAAATGACTGGATGTTTTGAATAATCAATAAATTTCCATGAAACTATGTAAAAATATTGAGTATCAACTGTAATATTAAAAAAATATAACACGTGAATTCTTTTAAAAGCAATGTATTTATTTAAAATATTAATAAATATGTATCTAGTTAAAAGAATTTGTTTTTATGAATATTTTTCAATAATATAAATGGAATAAATAAATAATTAACTAATGCAACAGTAGGTATTTTATATACGAAGAAAATAATAATGAAAAAGTGTCATGAATTTAGATTTATATAATACATTTACATATATAATACAAGGGAATATTTATTATTTTTAATTTATGTTTTTGATTTTAAAGTTAATTGATTAAACATTTTATAATTATAAACACATTAATATGTATTATAATGCTTCCAAGCCTGAAAACTAAGCCATAGCTTTAAAATTCACATATTATTAAAAAAATTAAATACATTTTGTTCATAAATGCATTTGTTACTTACTTACTGCTTATTATTATTTTTACAGTAAAGTTATAAATTCCTTATACAAAATTCGATGCATTATGTAAATAATAATAAAACAACAATTATAATTTTTTAATATTAGACTGCTCCATGTCGGATTTTAATTCTGCGGTGTTTTAGTAAAGACCATTCTTTTACGACTTCACTTGGATGAATTTTGTCCACTATATCTTTTAAAGAATAGAGCAGCATCAATGCATTTAAACGGTCATCACCCATTGTCGTTCGCAAATGATTTAAAACTAGTTTTAGTTTACGAACGTTCACATGAAGCTGTCGTCACAGGAGCAGTCAAAATGAAGCAAACAAGTTTGTACGCCAACGAAAATACATTTTTTAAATTGAACACTACTTTGGAAATGTCATCGAAGTTCGTACACTTCGTACATGAATCAAGAAGTATTTGCAGCTCAGAAAGCAAACACTCTGGTTCCTCTTGAAATAATTTGGGTTCCAATTGCGAAATGGATTCGACTGATTCTATCGTAACATTGCTTCTGTTAACAGGAATATCAACAATCTTTTGAAGAGATTCGAAAGTTCTTTCAAATTATTTGTAATGCACGTGGTAAAAAATTGCAAAACCGTTTTAAACTCTTTTCTATAAAACGTAAGAAAATCAAAATCGAAAGCAGTTTCTGGATTTTCATCAATTCTTCTTGGTACACGGCGAGTTCTGTGATGTTTGAAAAAATCATTCTCGGGATTTATCTGTAATTTTTCAGCGAATGAGGAGGAACTTTTTATTAAAGCATTAATTTGGTTGTCATCGTCGTTCATTTGTTGGAATGACCCTGATGTGCTTTGAATCAACAGTAAAGCATCAATGACGTTCAACTCTTCACCTTCTAAATTTTCTGTCAATTTTTTGACTTTAAACATGATATTTTTACAAAAATATAAGGAACTGATAAAATCGCAATGCAATAAATAGCATCGGTTTTAATTTCTTCCAAAGCATGAACAATACCTTCGAAATACATCCACACAGCCTTAACTGTTTTGGCTCTAGCTGTCCATCGAGTTTTTGATCGACTTTCTTGTATAAAAACCTGCAAAAATGCCGACGACTTTCACACTGAAAATTCGAAAAATTGAAAATGCCGACTTTCTTGTAAGAATAAGTATAAAAACCTATAAAAATGCCAACTTTCATACTAAAAATTAAAAAAATTGGAAATGCCGACTTTCTTCTTTTGTAAATTTAAGAACTTTTCATTAATGCTGACTTGCTGAACTTAGTTTGAAACTCTGGAAAATGCCGACTGCAGTTTCATAAATTTTAAAATTTTCAAAATTGCCGACTTGACCGACTCTGGAAATTCTTGGGGGGTGAGACACCCCCCACACCCCCTCTCGGTACGCCTCTGAGTATTTTGGTAGCATAAAAAATCGATAAATGTAAAGCTTTATTTCCAAATTTAGATCTTATCCAATATCAAATTTAGGTATTTGAATAAGATGGCTCATGGATTATTTTGTTTTACTTTTTTTTTTTTAAAACACTAACTTATTGAGTATAATCATTGAATGGATATTTATTTTAAGTATATGAATTCGATAGTTCTGAAAATTTTAATACTTCATATATACTTTCGTATATTATTTTTTGTTCAAAAAAAAAAGGTAGGTACTTTTAATAAAATTATATGCCTAGTTTTTTCCCATACCCCTCGAACATATTCAAGACGAAGCTAGTACCAGTGAGTATTTGATTTTTATTTTATACCCGTCGCGTTGCTGCCACAGACAAAATAAGGGAGAAAACATTGTTTTTGAATGAGTAATTATAATGATATTGGGCCAAAATGTTGCCAAAAGCTTTATTTTTATTATTTAATTATTTAAATACTAAGGTGTGATTTTGAGTCGAAGTCATAAAACTCATCTATATAAAAGTTTTTGAAAAAAGCGACCTCAGCGCCATCTATTGAGTGATTAGACATTAGCTATCCACCTGTGAAAGTCACGTCAAAATCGGTTTCCCGTCGTCACATGCTTCGTGTCAGTCCATAAATAAGAATTTTCTAAAAAAAACACGATGGACATCTAAAGGAAGTAATTAAAATAGCTCATGTAACGCACTAACACATTAACTATCGGCCAGTGAAAAGCCCGTCAAAATCGGTCAAGCTGTTCCCGAGATTAGCCGGGACAAATAGACAGACAGATAGACAAACATTTTTTATATATATTTTTTTGTTACAAGAGCCGCATATACTTTCATTTTCATCTTGTAAAAAGCTGTTATTCTGACGTAACAAATAGACACTTTATTTTTATTGATGTGAATTAATTGTTTAAAGCCCTTAGGCAACTTTTCACAGGAGCATGTTTGTACGACCTCATTGTATCTTTTATTTCTGTTCGCATTATACTGAAAGAAATAATCAGCAAATGTTATGCAATTAATTGTACAATACATGTTGCTGACTTGTACCTACCCAGCTATCAGATATTGCATTGTTGTGCATTATAAACGTTTTCTTTAATGACATTAATGCTGGTGTGATTTTTTTTTTTATAAAGTTAATTGATGCAATCAGTTAAAATAAAAATTGTCATCGTGTTTAGATTTTTAAAAAGGGGCAAACAAAATTAATTTGGGAATCGAGGTCTTGACTGTGTGTTGGCATAAGAATGCGTAGTTGGTGTAATTTTTCGGTTTAATAATGTTATGACTGTTTTTTTGTGTAATATTAAATTGTTTGTTGTGTAAAATTAAATTAGCAATTATTGATTTCTTAATAAAACTTAGATAATAAAAACTACATATATATAACAATGGGAAGCAACATAACATAATAGAAATAAACCCTCTTCAGCCATTTTAGAATACAGCATATGATGTAAAACAACGGAACTATATTTAAGCGACCATGAATTAACAAGCAGTCTGAAATTTCCTTGAAGCTCTTAGCTAGCAAAATGCATCGCGGGTTAGGATCATTCGAAATTATAGTAATTGTATTTTTAATCAATTGTTGTTATGTAATTCATAATGGTAACAAATGAAAATATTAAAAAAATTGAAAAAAAACATCCGTTATTTCACCGTTATTTTTTTATAAATAAAGTGAGAACTGTGGGGCTGAGCAATAGGGGCACCCTTGGGACCGTACTTAACTATCGGTATAGCTAAAATACTACCTATTAAGGGACATGATAAAATTTGTGTTATTAGTCCAACAACTACTGAAAACCTATTTCGGAAAATACATTGATTTTAAAAATCAATCGAAAAGATATTTTTGAAAACAAATTGAAGGGTTTTTGATAAACAACTAAAAAGCTTTGCAACGTTGCTGATGCTTGTAAAATTTCAATGAATCTGTCCTTGTTTAAAATCTAAGAGTTCCCATCAACAAAAAAAAAAGGGTGGAAAATTATTATAACTCGTGATTATATTTAATTAATAAAACGATAGCAGAAACAAATTGAAGTGTCGTGTTCTTCTCAAGAATTGGATTTCGTTTCAACAAATTGTGATGAAGATTTAGCTGTTACCCAGAAACGAAACCGAAACATCACCGACAAGCATTTCCTCACTTTCCTCAAGTCGTGCTGTTGCAAAGGGAAACCTTACTTCGATAAAACTTTATATCAGGTTCGAGATCAGAATTAATATTACGCGCGCCGTTGGTAGGAGCGATTTGATGAAACACCGGTTGGAATTTTGTCTGACTTACCGGAAAATATGTTCGAAGAAACAAGCCCGGATCAAAAATATCTTTTATCATATGTGTTCCTCAAAAACCGTCAAATTAAAAAAATTACTTACTGGAAAACGCTTAGTTCTGCTAATAGAGAATCCAAATTATGTGAAAGTATACATTCTCAATTGGAATTGCTTGTGAACCATGTGATTAAAGTATATACAGGTAGGTAGGTAGGTAGGTAAAATGGCGGTTTCGCAAAACATTTGTTCCGAAGAAACCCAATTAGCGCCAAAAAGCGCCGTTTTGATACCATAACTCGTTTGACCTAATTTTGTGTGATATAGTGGTAGTGATCCCCTTAGTCTTAAGCTAAGGGGATCAGTTTTTGGTCATGCCAGCAGTCCCAAAGGAAGAAATTAGCTCACACTGTGTGCTAGGTGGTTCCATTGGGACTGAGAGTCGGCCAAATATTTTTACACTAGATCTATATGAGGCTAGGCCCGTTCAAAGGCAAGGCATACCTACCAGGTATAAATCAGTGCTATCGCCAAACATAGAGTAAGTGCTAGTCCAAAAAGCCAGTCCTATAGGGAAGTTCCAGAAACTTCAGAAGTGAAAGTTGAAATAGAGATGTTGCTTGGTTTATTAGAGCCAACTGGCTCTGTTAAGAAAAGCGGTAAAATCATTTATCCTTTTGTTCGACAGCACGTTTAGGCCGTCGAGAAACAGGCTACCAAATGCCTGGAGGCGAGACCTAGCCAGGGTCGGATAGTAGCAGAGGAAATGCTCAATAGTTTCCTTCTCTAGCGGATTTCTACAGCTACGGTAGTAGCTATTGAATGATATGCGCAGTTTAGCCGCATGTTCTCCTATTGGCTAATGGCCAGTAAGGATTGCATAGATCCTGGCCGTATCTATTCTGTTTCGTTTTGTAAAAATCATTCGATCTGTTTTTGTCATAGATTTTTCTATATATTTTACAGTTTGACAAACTTTGACAAAGTATATACACTCCGATTTAGATTTTTCCTCAAACAAAAGACATTTTTTAAGCACGCAACTAAAAATAAAATTTTCAATACATTAAGTCTTTCGCTTTTAATGTATCCGAAAACCTGATATTTGTTGTATAATCTTATTTATTTAACAAATGCTGTAGAAAAATTTTCAATCTGATTCCTATGATGCCTTAAAGATGAGGGAGACAAAACATTATTCAGAGGGCTTAATTTGTCTTGAGTTATGAGAATTAAATTTAAAGAATACTTATAGTAGCAGAAAAACTAAGTATGCAGGTTTGTTTATACCAACATAGTATCGGGAACTTTTACTATGTTTACCTAACTCTATTCCAAACAAAGCTGCATACTTAGATTTTCTGCCCTCGATTTTTCCACCTAGAATCATTCACTGACTGGACTAATAGAATCACAAAGATTATCCGATAGCGATTATAAAAACTTACGTTTAAGGCTCGCTTGATAAATAAACATCTTACTGCTAGTACAACACTGGCTTGATTAACTAATCTTCGCACTTCAGACATAATTATTTATAACAACTTTATTCCGATTCGATAAAAAAGAAACATTCACGTATTCGTTTTCTTGTGATTAAATGCACCACCATGTCATTCTGCAACACTTTGTGAGTTTAAATGCGCTGACTAAATTTTTGTTCAAAGCTTTACTTAGTAAGCTGAATTTAGGATGAAATTCGTTTTTTTTTTTTTTTAACTGACAGTAGGGTTCGGAGATACAAAATATGTTTACACAGAATATGTCCAAACCCACTTTGCGGAATTTAATCCCAGAATTACATAATTTTTTTTTTTTTTTTTTAAGATTATACAGAAGTTTTAATAAAGAACAAATTAATAATTTTATTGAACGTTTATTACTTACAATTTTTAACAGACGTATATCCTTCGGCTGCACTGCTATTGCTGCCACCGCCATTCATACTCAATCCACCGTTCATCATGTTGTGTTGATGTTGGGGGTGTCCATTCGATTGTCTTCCAACACTATTCAGTGTAGTCGTACTTCCGGCTCGAGATCGCCATCCACTGCCACCCGAAACTGCTGTCAGATCGCCATTTGATTTACTCGCTGCACCGTTACTCTTTAGTGTTCCATAAACACTACTGCCGCCCGCACTTGTACCACCTCCTCCACTGCCAGTCTCCAGCTGCCTGGCATACGAATTATCCGCATATGCATGAAAACAACATCTGACTAGAGCGTTAGCCGCAGCCTCACGCTTACATATGAACACATGACACTCAAGGACTTTAATGCCGGTCGTTCTGCGTAGAATCGCAGCAAATATCGGCGGATGTTGTGCACGTGGCATTCGGGCGAAGGGTGAGTCAAGTGGTAAAAATTTCGGTTCTGGATTTGAATTGCCTCGTTCTGGGATAAGAACTTGTCGCACTGCGGCACAGTAGTGCAATGACTCAATTGGGAAGAATCGGGTAATTTGTTTGAGGTTTTCATCGACGTTTTCGAGAAGGATGCCATTGGACCAGACGCTGAGCCAAGAATCGATGCCTTTCGCACCCACTGCTCCCTCAGATGGATAAAGGCTTCGCAGCGGTTCCTGAATACCTTGCAGGCCATCCTTACTTTGTCGCGGAACTGCACTGCCTAAATATAGAACTCGGCAACGGCAGATCGGAGTCGAATCGCCCATCATTGTAAATTATAAGTATCGTATCTAGGTATACCGAAATGGAGAAGGAAAATGTATCTATTGTCACACGCGACCGCTAATTCGCATTAATTATTTGATATTTCACGTTGCTTGATCATCAATAACACGTTCTCGAGGGCGTGATATTCAATACACCAACCCAAGGTGTGCACCAAGCCTTAAAAGATATAGATTCAAAGGCATACAAGGAACACAACGATGAAAACACAAAATAGAAAAAAGATTAAGCCAAGAAGAGCCGAACGAAGAACGTAAAGAAGGTAACAGATAAAAAAGAAGATGTTAAAAGATCAGTGCGACCATAAAAGAATTTATTTCCAACCACTGACACAAAAGTTTGTATATCTGTGTATATGTGTTAAATTCCTTTTACTTTGACACTTACACAGCGCGAATTACTTTTGGACATTTTTTTCTCTCAAAATTACACATTTATTTTCTTTTTCCGATTATTTAAAGATCACTTGTTGAATTTTATTTATTTGATTGAAAGTAAGTATTGGTATCTTTTTATAGGAAATTTGTATCTTTTTTCCGAAATATATTCACATTTCAGTTGGATATAGGTATTAATGGAAATACCAAATAAAATATGGCGGAAGTTTCTTCCTTTTAAGGCAGATCACTTGAAATTTTGAATATTTAACTTGAATTTTCGTTTTTTATTAAAATTTGTATCTTTTTTTAAAAAATATTTAACACTGCAACTAGATGATTATTAGAATTATTATATCCATGGAATAATCAAGATAAATATGGCGGAAGTTTCTTCCTTTTAGGACAGATCACTTTTTATTATGTATATTTGTATGCGATCGTTTCACATTCTATGTATCTTTCATTTGAACTTCTTGGTCGAAAGAATTTCTTTTTTTTTTATGAATTTTATTAAATTACTTATAGAAATCTTCCGTGGTTCGTTTTTGTTATTTTATTTGTTCGAACGCGCGAATTCCTTATGGTCCCCTAATATCGGTTATCGATTTTACTCGAGTTGTTACCACGGCGCAGGTATACTCAAGAATAGAGACCGTAGCGACGACGTGGTATTTTTTTCGATATCTTGTGCTTCGTAATAATCAACATTCCGCAAGTCCAACAAGTCTTGAAGTTTTGTGGTGATGTATTCAGGTGTGAGTGGGGTTTGGTTTCGAGGTGTGTATCTATGGTTTGGGAGTGTATGTGTACGCTCAGGTGTTTTGCGAATGGCTGCGAAAAATTATTGTTAGGTGAGAGCACATTTTGAAAAAGTGCTGTTCATGTTAAAGAGTTGTTTATATTGCGCATGAGGTTATGAATTTTTGTGTTTAAGGTTAAATATTGCACTTTATGGTAGGAAAATTTATTTGAACTATTAACTATTTATTTAACTAGTTACTACTTTGGAGTAATAGCAAAACATGTGGCTGCTTTACACAGGGTGATTGGTACATATAAGGTGCATCACAAATCTAGATCAAGCAGGTTATTGGGTTAAGCCAAAAAAAAAAAGGATATGGAAATTATCTAAAAACTAAATCAGAAAAAAAAAATTTAAAAAAACAAAGGTTAAACTTAAAATAATTTTTTTTTAAATTATTTGAATGAAAAGTGTTAATTGCAAATGATTTTTTTTTCAATTATATGTACTGTTATTGTGATTTCAAAATTACAATTTGTAATCTTGTACTTTGTGAGAAAATAAAAAAAAACCCTCATCTAAGAAAAGTCTTTTTTTTTTAGTTTTTACGTGACTGGTCTTTTATGTAATTATAATGAATATTAAAGCATTGACCATCCTGTTATTATTTTTAAAATATGCTGAAAATACGCATACAATAAAGTGAAAAGTACTGAATAAAAATTCTAGTACTTACACGTTTTTTTCATTGATAACACATAAAAATCGACCATCCAATTTTGTTTATAACGGCGTAAAGGGCGGTTTTTTTTGTCGCTTTCCTAAAAGGTATAACATATGGCTTTTTAAATTTTACCGTTGTTTTTTAATATTTTTTTGTATTTTGAAGTCAATTTTCTTACAAAATGCCCCTTACTCCTAAACGGAAGGAAACAGACCTCCCCTCTCTAATACGATTGTTGTCTAGCTTGGTAAATAGAATACTTATATAAGCACTCAAAAAAATAAATATACGCCTAATTCGAATTATATTCTCACTTATACTTTTCATTCACACTAACAAAGTTACTTAAGTTAAATTCTCTGAAAATATTTATTTTCAAAAAGTATTAATGCATTAGTATAGAATTAAGCTATTCTAAGAATCTTATTTTCATATAAAAAAATATTTAAGAAAGCTCATGAAAAATTTTTATGAAAGGCCAAGCCTGCTCTGAATTGATTTCGATGGTACACTAATGTGTTTTTATTTCCGAATTACGATGGTACACTAATGTGTTTTTATTTCTGTATTACGATGGTACACTAATGTGTTTTTATTTCCGAATTACTGGTTGTGATTGCTCCTAACAGCAATTTGACGGTTCACTACCGTCATTTTTTGTAGAGCTCTTATAGTTAGGAGACCTATAGTTTAATTATAAAAGTCTTTGTACGGTTGCAACAAAAAACTTTTCGAAGGCACAGTACCGCCTTTTGTTTTTCTGCTATTACAACAAGACGACCGTTCTATTCTCTTTACCATCGTTCCCATAGACGGAGGTAGAGGTATATATACCCTCTTTGGTTTTAACTGCTTAACCGCGTTTATTCAGTATGAGCGTTTTACTTCTCCTTACCTATAGGTATTCTCTTTTAAATTTTATTTTGACTTATAAAATTACTTACAATAAAAACTGTACGAACATCTACGTTTTCTTCTTTCGCCAGAGGAAGAGTTTTAAGAAATTAGAATATAAAATTAGCCCCTCTTTTTTATCTCTTGCTAGAAACTATATTAAATTAATAAAAGAATAAATTAATTTGAACTAAATATGGTAATTGACAACTTTTACTTATTTAAAATTGAGGCAATCAATTGTTAAAGTAACACTTAGGTGAAGTTTTCGGGTGTTGCCGGGTGATTTTTTGGGCTTGTACATGCTATACAATTGGCAGCCGAGCTTGAGTGGTGAGTAACAGCAGTAGACTTTTTTCTTTGGTTAACTTTTCTTTTATATTTATAATTAATGTAGATACTAGTTATAAACTATACTTTTTTTTATCCGATGTTTCACACAAAAAAAAAAATGGCAATCATAGCTGTGTATAAACAAAAATAGCGTTAAAGGCTTTTTATTTAAAACACAACTTCATCAGGACCATATTAAGTAACTGTTACAATATTAAACAATTTGTTTGGAATTAAAGTTTGTGAGTTTTGGCACAAACGTACGAAACAGGATCACCATAAGAGGAAAGATTGGAAAATTGACATGTAAAAAACAATTTTGTTTTCTTTACAAAGTTTAGAATTTCTACAAGTCAATGGATATAGAATGCTTTTATATAGATTTATCTTATCAAAGAGTTGTA
The DNA here is from genome assembly GCA_951217065.1 of Baccha elongata. Lineage (NCBI taxonomy): Eukaryota > Metazoa > Arthropoda > Insecta > Diptera > Syrphidae > Baccha > Baccha elongata. Next base: position 53,821,692 of record OX578272.1, on the reverse strand, counting down.
GATATTTGTTTTCCAAAATTAAATGTGTTGTCTATCATAACGCCGAAATAACGACAAGATGCTAACGCTCAGACCAGTCTATGCTCACTTAGCCAAATTGAAGCTGTACATTGTTGGGAGAAAACAAAATTTTATGACTTCTTGTAAGCCAAACCGGTTCGGGTTTTTTAAATCTTCCATTTAAAAAATTATTTTTCTTTCGTAGAAACATTTACAACGGGTTGGGGTCAAAATCCCGAGAGCCAAAAGACCGAAAACCCAAAAGACCGAAAACCCAAAAGACTGAAAACCCAAAAGACCGAAAACCCCGAAAAAGTTTTCCCGAAAAATTATTTAAAATGAAAAATTTGCTCAAATTTTTCATTGTAAATAGTTTTTCGCGATTTCGGGAGAACTTTTGCGGGCTTTTGTGCCTTCCTTACTTTCTTTTTCACCTTTTGAGGGTATTTTACTTACTTTAACAGCAGGTGACCCGTTTTCAAGAGATTTTAACTCCCTTTCTGTAGTCAGTGCCGCTACACAACTTCGTTGCTCCGCTTAGGGTATGTTCAGTCGTCTGGCAGGCGCCTGAGTCCAATGTTTCCATGTTCAACAGCAAAAAAATTCAATCTTAATTTCGGTCATTTGGCCTTTCGATCTTTTGGGTTTTCGGTCCTTTGGGTTTTCGGACTTTTGGATTTTCGGTCTTTTTGGTTTTCGGTCTTTTGGATTTTCGGTCTTTTGGGTTTTCAGTATTTTGGGTTTTCGGTCTTTTGGGTTATAGGTCTTTTGGATTTCGGTATTATGTCCGTCTCCCATTTACAACATACGACAGATGTTCACAGAATTAGTGCCCGATGTCAAAATGAAGAGACTGGGACCAAGTACTGTACCTTGAGGTATATCGAAGGTATATTTTGTAGTGTAAGCGCCTTTTCAATATCTTAAAGCATTAAGGCAGTCGATTCTTGTCATGAATTTTTCTTTCACATAATTTTAATTCTGATGAGAATTTGATTGTTTGTGCTGTGAGAAGGCATGAATCCAAATTGATAATCCGGTAGTTATGTGATTGTCAAGATTTTCTTTGATTATTTTTTTCAGCTAATTGCTGATAGAATTTAATAAGCTGCGATAGGTTTGTAGCTGTCAACGTCATATTTTGGTTTGCCGGGTTTTTGTAATAGATATAAGTAATTGTTATTATAAGTATAAATAATTTTATTAATAATGTTGAAAGAACATTATAATAACCTAGAACTTTAAAGTATCAATGTCCATAAATCAATAGCTTGCAAAAAGTCCCTTTTAATTAAATATTCAACTAAATATAAAATATTTTTTCAACTCTGATGCGTCTTCATATCTCCCCAGATCCGTTCTTAACTTTATTCCAAAAATATCTTCCAAGTACTCTTTCTCACTTATTAAAGAAAATACACCAGTAAAACTAGTTGCTCTTTTCAGTTTTTCTTTTGAAATACATTTACAAGACAAGAGTATCTGTGCACTTCTTCATTTGCTGCACACGCTATCCCATCGGCTTTATGTAGTTGAAACACACTGGTTATACCAATAGTGTTTCTTCTTATGGAATTTGCTTGTATTTCACCTAATCTACCGGTTTTCCCTCTTTTTTCCTTTACCCTTTTGCTAGAATAATTTTAAAATATATTTTTTGTATTCAAAATTTTTCTATGAATTTTTCGTATGCCTCTTTCTATCAGGCTTTTAGAATTTTAATTTAAATACACATGCCAATCGTATGAAATATACCTGAAGTGAGTAAATTTCGTATGCATTTATCTGTGGATAAGACACAGTCGTGTGTTGGGCGTACTACTGCCAGTTTGTCACAAAATATAAAAAGATATAAAAAGTTATTTGAGTTGTTTCATTCTCTTTTGTGTTTTCTACCTATCTAATTTTTGTTTTCATTTTTTTATTACTGTTTCTATTTTTCTTTTAATTTGCTATTTCTATATTTTAAGAATTTTCTTTTTTTTCTTCTTCCATATTCTGACAGGTTTGCTTTCTTTCTGGTAAATTATTCGCTATTACGTATTCAGATATAATATCGCTAATTTATATTCACACAGATACATATACACACGAAATAGATGAATATATTTTATCTTTTATAGAAGTTATATTCTGATATGGGATGGAATTTAATTGCGTTAGTTGTTTGGCAGTTTATAGAAAAGGAGAGAAAAAAAAAGAACCAAATAACAAATATTTGTGAAGGAAAAAATGCGAAACAAAAGAGCTGGGTTGCGAACCTGATTTTAATTTATATTGGTGTTTATTTGTAAACTATTTGGAATAAGTATGAATTGAGAAATGGAATGAAGATTTTGTATTCGAAATTTAGTTGTTTTTTTGTTTACATAGCTAACTGAGATCACATACATTTGATAGATGTTAAATATGTACAGTTATTTGCTTTCATTTTTTTTTTCTTCAAATTTTATAAACTTTTTTTTAAGTAATTTCATCATAATTCGCCTAAACTGGATTTAACAGACCACACCTTCAAGTTGAAAAAATACCAGACGCTGCACCCAGACTCCTCGGATTTCGCTAATGATGTTCCTTCATCGTAATCCCACAATCGCATTTTCTCAAGCAATTGGAATTTTTTAAGTCTTCAGATGACACCTGGAGAAATAAAAAAAAAAAATTACTATACATGTAACACTTAAAATTGAAACTAGTATCTGCATAGACAAGCCCAAAGACAAGAAATACTCTTAAATTTGTAGGTAATAAAAAAGGAGACAACATCAGAAGCTTAAAAGCAAGTTTTTTTTGCCTCTGAGAAATAATTCAGTTGCGGGTTATTATACAAATATCATTGGATAGGATGAGTTGTTGTTAGCTAACAACGTAAAAAATACTTTTGCTTGTTTTGAAACGGCTCATCAATGAGATAATGGTTCTTCTCCCTCTACAAATACGCCACATTCTTTTGATTTCTTCTAAAATGTGTTGGTTTTGTTGTTTTGAGAGTTGTTTTTTTTTTTACTTTGTCTTATACCAAGTGCATATGTACCAGAAAATCTGGTTGGTATAGGATATAAGTTGCAGAGTCGGTATGCCAAAATTGTTTAGCGAAGATAACAGTTCTATGGCTTAGTTACGGATGTTGAGAGTGCAAGATTTATATATTCAATAATAATTATAAAACTCGCTTTGAATGTCGTTTTTGAAATATAAAAGAAAATAGTTAACTTCCTCTTTCTTTTACCTATAAATGGTCAGGATTTGAAAATAGACATTAAAACCTTTCAATTTAGTTGCTTCAGTTCTGAGTAGGTACTAATGATCACTGGTATGAATACCTACTGAAAAAAAATTGCATTAGATTTTTAAGCGTATATTTTGTAATTCTTTATTACCCTTTCATTCTTGGTTCTATTATTGATATGCATATATAAATATTTGACGTTTTTCTCAGGATTTGAATTTGCTTTGAAGGAACTCTTCTTGGTCGTCGGTATATGAGTTGAGCCATTTGTACTAGGGAAACATTGTTCATTTCACTTAGATATCCAAAAATAAGCTCATTTAGGCACCAAAGTTAACTTCACATTTTATAATTTTCTCAGAACAAAAAGTCTTTGAGCTTCTTAAGAGTTTATCACATAAAAAATCGGAAAATCAGTAGTTCATTACAAAATCTTTTATTTAAAACTAACCATCAATGAGTTGCTTGAAACTAAAGGTATTTTATTGAAAATAAGTTGAGAAACAGCCACAAGATACTTTTGCAAATTCCTTGTCATCAAAATGTATTCTTCTATGTTTTGAAGTGATATAATAACGTGAGTTCAATGGATCTATAATTTGTATTCTCATCCTGTTAAATACCACCTTGTTCCTTGCAAGGACGTCAGAAACGTGTTTTGTATAATAATGTCGTAAAGCACTCTTTGCTAGTCTTACCGACTGCGCCAAATGTGAAATATCTATTTAAAATAATAAGTGAAACGCCAACTTTCCACTTTATTAAGAAGGTAAATGTTGTCTAATACCTCGATCGTGAACCCCAAGTTCAGTCGTGGATGATTGTCGACACGTGTGAAGAATCAGCATAAACCTGTATTAGTTTGAACACCAATTCTAATATCCGACGAATATATATTTCTGCAAGATAGCACAAATCGGAAATCGATGAGAACTACTTTTGATTTGTGCTGAGAGTTGAACGCATGACACGACGAATTCCTCTGGAATTGAAAAGTAAAACAGATGTTTATTTTAGTCGAGCTATGTAGTGTGTAAGGTTTTCGTTTCCTGATAGCAACAAACTTCCTTTTTCGCTTTTTAAACAGATCTGATCTTTTAAGCTGAATTTGGGAATTTGGCATCGGTTGTTTCGCGAACGTTTTGGTATATTGAGTTATAGAGGATCTTTCCTAAAATGCACAATTATGAAAAATAAACAATAATTTGGAAAATGATTCATATTGTAATAGTTCCTCCAATAAGGGTCTATGTTCAACGTAGATGATTTAAAAAAAGGATTTGGTACTTTTGTGTACCCTAGCCATGATAATCCAAATCGATCTGTTAACACTATAATATTAAAAAAATCGTATAGATTTTCTTAGTTTAAAAAAATTAACTCCTTTTGTTTTCCAAAGATTTTTTTTTATATATTTTAACAATTAGTCCAGTTGATATATCGGAAAAAATGGGTCTACCTGGAAAAAATTGCGAATTTAATGAAACTTGCACAGATTGTTCGGGGGTATATATACTAGGAAGAGCCCCTAATTTCTTGACCTCGAGGACCTGTGTTAACTTGGGGAAAAATTGAAAAAACACTTTTTTAACTAAAATTACCTTCAGCATTTGAAACTTAATTATAAAATAAATTATTTTTCTCTGAAAATAGTATTGGACGTGTTTTAAACACTTTGTGTTTAGACAATAAAGTATAGTGTCTTGCATACATCATGTATCATTATAGACGATGAAAAGCAGATACACATTGAAGTGATGCTTTGGACAGTTAGCAAAAGTTATTTTTTAAAAGAAAATGCAGGATGAAGGGGTGACGAAACCAGTGCTAATTAACATTGTCAATATGACCGAAAATCAATTATGATACATTGAACGCTGAAAACTTGGTAACTAATGATTTTATGATGTGTAGCATAGAATCGTTGTTTATGTATAAAAGCAAAATACTATTTTTCTATGTATATTGATATTAGGTATATTAGTTAAACTAATCGTTAAATTGTGATATCATATTTCAAATCATGTCTACAACATTTTCACTTAAAGTAGACCAACATAACCTGAGGGCACCACCTATAAGGCTTTAACTAATATTAACTCGATATTCTTGTTCACATTTGAAATATTTTAAATATCAACACATAAATATAAAAAGTACACATTTATCTACCTCGGTACAGCTATTGCAATATAAAAAAACAGTACCTGTGCCAACCAAGAAAAACATTAGCGGAAACCTCAACTTAGGCTGACAGGTCGTGTATGAATGCTCAACCACCTTACTGCCACAATACCGCTGCACGTCGCGTCGGCAGCAGAATCCCACCTGACACAGGAAAATACCTAACCCCATGTTTCCTCCTATTTTTTTTTTATTTGTCGCTGTGTGTCTCTCTAATTTGTATGTGATTTGGTTTTTCATTTCTTTTAACTTTTCTTTTGTATATTTGCTGCTTTTCCTTCATTGGATTGGAATGCAGTTAAAGTTACCCACTTTTTCTGTATTATTTCTTTTGATCAACACAAACACACACAGATATCGAAGCAATATAAGTCAGCCAACATAAACGATATAGGAACGCGAAGGAGGTGCAAATAGCAGTAGTTATGTGTATGAAAACGCACAGTTGTCCTTGGTTAATTGGAATGTGTTACATTATGCCGAAATTTTTAGATATCTTTTTGGGCATTGTTAATATTTGTTTAATAGAACTAGATATTTGGGTGTTTACTGTAAAATTTAAGTAAAGATTATAAACTTAATCATAATCTGCGAGGTTTCTAATTTATCTCTATTGAAGTGATTTTTCTTGAAACTTTGAAAGCATTTCAAATTAAAAACAATCTCAACAAGGGAAATTGGAGATTTTATTCCTATCTCGACCCAAACAGCAACTTCCGGGTTTTGTCAATTTTTACGAATTGGAACGAACATCTGTTTTTCCTTCAATAAATCCACTGAACAGAATTTTCTTTCCTACATCATCCTATAGGAAATACAACTGTCAAAATTAAATCGTCCAAAAATACAAAAACACAATCGAAGTAAGTCATAGTACAACTCATAGGACCCCTATTATAAATAGCAAATCGAACGTTCGGCTTAAAGCAAACTTTTTTGGTTAAAATAACTCTTTTGAACTCGCATTTTTATTTTTATTTAAAAGGCAAAGATGTTTCTCCATTCGAACCTCGAACCTCGCTTTTCTTATATAACGACATATTAGATTTCTCAAACAATATCCATAATGAGAGTCTTAGATGGTGGAAGGAAATAATTTCACTGGGAAATAAGTTCACATGGGAAATAACTTCACCACAAGCGGAAAATAACTTCACTTTTTGAGGTGAAGTTATTTCCCACTTTGAGTGGGAAATATCAAATAATATAACATGAAATTTGGTGAATTCAAAAGAGAGAACCAAAAGAGTGACATAATTTTTACACCAAAAAGTTAAGTAAGGTATTTCCCACTCAAAGTGGAAGGTAACTTAACCCTGCACCGTCTCAGACGCTGAAGGAAGAAATTGTATTATTGTACAATTGCTATAAATATTTTTTTTTTTCAAACAGAATTAAAAGCTATTTCTTACACTTTGTCTTGTTTAGTAAGTTTTAGTTTAGTTGTTTTTTTATTATAATAGAAAATTCATAAAATATCAGTTTTATAACAATTTAAACATTGTTTTCGGTTGAGTTAAAATAAAATAAATAATTAAATAATCCAAGGATAAGAGTATAAAAAGATACAAGAAACAAAAATCTATAAAAACTCATTATGCTTATAATGCTGTTGAAAATTGCTAATTTCTGTTAGAATATTTTTGAGATATCATTAATTAACAACAGTATTAAAATTAAAAATATATGTGCTCAAATGTTTCATATTAAAGTTTAATTTCTGTATGTTACAATAAAATACATTGCGTATTGAGTAAATAAATAAGATATACATATTATTGCAATAGTTGAATTAATTTGATATCAGATTTTTACAAGAAGTTGTATAAAGATACATAATTTTGGCCGTTTTTTGTCTTTGTCTTTCTAAATGGTTTCAAAATCGGACATATTGCTGAGAAATGGTATATGTTTTTGTATAGCATCGAAGTTGCATAGAGTGCATATACCATCTATTCGACCTTCGAATGCTTATTCATTCAAGTTAAATAAACCCCCTCTTGCCATAAAATCCACTTGATCATGTGTGCATGTTTAGCCTTTTTAACAAGAGAGTTGATGTGCTCTGTGAAATCTAGACTTGGATTGAAGACGATTCCAATATCTTTAAAACTAACAACACGGCACAATGTATGTTGTGAAATATTATAGTCAAATATGATTAGTACTCGTTTCTTTGAAAAAGTCATAGTTTGATATTTCGCTGGGTTAAGGTTTGCAGATTCACACGATCACCGCTTGAGCATATAGATTTAAAAATCTTCATATCGTCAGCAAAAACCAGAATTTCACTATTGCGAATGCATGATGTTACATCATTAATAGCAAGAATAAAAAGAATGACTTCCTTGTGGTACTCCAGAGTTGGCAGTAAAAGGGTTTGAAAATGTTTTTCTGAATTTCGAAGATTAGAATATATCCAAAAAAGAATATATCCAATCAATAAATCCAGCAGAAAATCCAAAGGCCTTAAGTTTAAAAATTATAATGTCGTGTGAAAGTTGGTCAAAAGCTTTTGAAAAGTCGGTATAAATGCAATCTAGTTCCTGTCCGTTCTCCAAAGCATTGGAGCACTTGTGTAAAAACGTTATAAGGTTCGTTACCGTTGACCGCCTCTGCATAAATCCATGTTGTTGATTACAGATAATATTTTTGCAGAAAAACGTCATACTATTACAAACCACTTGCTCAAATAGCTTTGGAATACAAGAGAGTTTGGCAATCGGTCTGTAGTTCTTTATGTCAGACTTACTACCCTTTTTAAAAACGGATGTAATAAATGATTTTTTCCATACACTGGGAAATTTCCCCGACTTAAGGGATAGCTCGAAAAGAAGTTGAAGAGGAAAAGCTATAATGGAGCTACATTTTTTTAGTATAATTGGAGGAATGCCATCTGGGCCTGGAGAGTAGTCATCTTTTAGCAATGAAAGAAAATGTAAAATTTTGTCATGTTCCATCGGAACGTTGTTAAAAGTAACTTGAGGACAGTCACGCAAATATTTAAAGAACTCGACATCAATATCAACACGAGTGTCAATAAAAGAGTTACTAAAATTTTTGGAAAATGTATTACAGATATCAGAAGAGCTCGTTAACGAAGAATCATTATAAACAAAGTTTATTGGATATCCGTCAGACTTCTTTTTTAAATTTACAAAATTCCAAAACTTCTTTGGATCAAGTTTCAATGAAACCTCCATTTCCTTTAAGTAGTCAGAGTATAAACTTTTAGAAAGGTTATTAAACTGCTCAAAACTGCTCAAGTTGCTATACTCAACTCATCATGAAATAGACCACTCTTTGCACTTTACACTTTTATATAATTTTTAATCGATGTTTTCAACATACTTGTTTGTGGGATTGTTTTTTGCAAAAATTTAATAAGTTTTCGATTTTAACTTGCGGCATATTTATTCATTTAGTCTGGTTGTATCAGTACCTAATACATCCTAAATGGCTTTACTGGTTCCTTTCAAGATGAGGTGTGTAGAACATTACTAAGCAAAGATATTAAAATTTTATTAGCTTTAAAATAATAGTACTTGCATGTTGCATGATATAATCGATAAAAAAAATCAATTTAGTGATTATAACTGGTTAAAAACAACGTAGAACTCGTGTAAAATTAAATAAGTGAGACTGCTTATATAGCACCTGCAAACACCGGTTAAATTTACACGAGTAAACTCGATTAATTTTACCCACTGCCTCGGTTGAAGTTTATTAAACTACTACCGGTTAAATTTAACTACTCAATTAAATAATTAACCTAGTAAGTTAGTAAAAGAAGCATATTGAATCGCTTAAAATACTCAAAGTACTCATTGACTCAATTAATTTAAGTACTAAATCGGAAAAAAATCCACTCGGTTAAAAAAGCATTTCAACGCGATTAGAATAATCAATCTACTCAATTGGATTAGTCTATCAACTTGGCTGGAGTAACCAATCTACTCGTGTAAAATAGCCTATTTACTTGGTTGGAGTAGCCAATCTACTCGATCACATACGCATACTTAACTCGGTTAGAGTAACCTATCTATTCGGTTGGAGTAGCAAATCTACTGAGTAAGAGCAGCTTATCTACACGATTTGAAATATATTAATTTTAATCTTTTTATATTGCTTATTTAGGCATTGATATTTAATAACATTTGGAGGAAAAACTGTGGCCCCCTCCAATTCATAAGGATTGGTTGAGAGTGTAAGTCAATAGCGGCCATATTATTCTGTTGTTAAATCTAGATTTAAAATCAAATCCAGGCATAAATTATTTATTTTACTCATTTCTTAGCCAAGTTAAATAGTTCGCTCTCAGGATATAACACATACCATATACAAAAAACAAAGCTATTTAAAAGAAGGAGTAATTTTAAAAGATGAATTTTATATATATATTACAACATAGATTCAAGTTTTAGATAGATTTAAATTTTTAACTAATGAATAAAATGTCAGTAGGCCTTGGTTTTTCGAAACGGTCGAAGTCACAGAAAAGAGAAAAATCATCAATTGACTGAAATACCATCAGAAATCAACCGCTTCATATACATAAAGTAACCCTCTAATCGATTCATTTGACAAACTTAACGGATTGAATATATACAAACTTAATGGAAAAATTAATGAGTTTTAGTACTTGGATATAGACACACAGGTCAGACATGTATCAGTTTCAATCATTTAAATTTGCCTAATACTCGATTTATATAACCCACTGCAAAGATTAAATAAACTCCGGAAACTTAAGAAATATCACTCACTAAAAATTAACAATAAATGTGTTATTTTAACCGTCACTACTCGGTTAAATCAGGCTAGTGGATTGTTTAATATTAGGAATGTTAACCCATTCATGTAGTTAAATAAAATAAGTTAGTTAGTTTAACCTACCTACTCAGTATATTTAAACAACTTGACTTTTAAGTTAATTTAAACATGAATGTTGTTTAATATTAAATGAGAGATGTTTAATTTATAAAAAAAAGTTACTAGTTTAATATATAAATCTCAAAATTGTTTGATCATATCCGACTTTCTTGATTAATATAACAAGTTTTTCGATTAAAACAACCTTCTTGAATGTTAATTTTAGACCAATTTATTTAACCGAGTCAACTTCGCTGTTTTTAGCTACAAGTACTACGTAGCTTTTAAACAAGACTACGCTATTTATAACCAACTTTTTTTTAGCCCGCCGACAAAAGCTCTCTGCGTTTAATAAAACATTTCGATGTTTCATAGTTTAAAGGACCAATGCTACTTACTACAATACGATATTATTGAAAATATTGCTAGTGCAATATTATAGATACTATAAAGCAAGTTATGTATTCGTGCAATAAAAAATTGAGATAACAATCAAACATGACATTACGATAATAGCAAAGTCTGGCAATTTAGTAGAGTAAATAAAGAGGTTTTACCCTAAAAAAGTTCGGTTATTTCTAATTTTTTAATATGTGGTATAGGATATATTTGACTGATTAAAAAAATGCAATTTCCGCAACTTCGCTATTAAAAAAAAAATCGGCACTTTTTTTCTTTATTTCGACCATAACTTTTTTCTGGTACATTTTATCGAAAAAAAAATTATTACTAAACTTGTACAAGATAAAATTTCCTACAAGTTCGTCAGAAGAAGTTTTATTGTACGATCAATAGTAATGGAGCTATGACTCATCCAAAAGAGTCCAAAATGGGTTACGTTTCATAATTTGTAGTTTATTGACTTTTAAATCGCAATAACTGCGTAATTTTGGGCTCTTTTGGTTGAGTCATAGATTCGTCGTTTTTTTTTTAATTTCTTCGTTCTTTAATTCCTTTTTTCACAAAAATCGATAAATTTTGATAAAATGTTATACCTATGAGTGCTTTATTGTCGACGGTAAAAAATCGACGAATTTCTCATTCGTTAACAAGTATTTTACTTGCGCTAAGAGCAAGTGCGTACTACCCAGTCTCGCCCTTTATTTTATTTGTGCTTGAATTATTCTTGTACTTGTAGTTTTTATAATTTTCCTTATCTTGAAACTTTTGAGACTTTATAATAATTGAATTAATCAGTAATGACAAAAATTTCCAATTAACCGAGTTTTACTGTTAACAGTACCTTATTATACAAGAAGTCAAGTGGGGTTGAGTCTTGATGTTGTACCATTAGCAAAGCAGTATTTTTACGCTGATTAAGATTGAGAGAGAGAGGTCTTTGGGGTATTTGTAGCAAGTGACAAATGTTTGGTATGCATTTGGATATACACATATGCATTTGCAGAGCCCGCCACCTCCTCCCGTTTAGACACCTTCCTCAGCCGTTAATGATAAAAATGCGAATATGTAGGCAAACAAGGTCGCCATGGTACTCAATAGTTTTAATATAGTCTTATTAATGATATTTATTATTTTTTTCCTTATTAATATTGTCTATTATATATATACATTCCATCGAAACCAGAGGTTTGCAAACATTATAAAAGAAATCGAGTTCCGATACCGATTAATGTAAACCAACGAAGAAGAAAAGGAGAACTCTTAATGGCAGTTTAATGGGATTTTAGTTGAGTGTGGTAATGGACATAAAATTGCTGCAATGGGTTTCCGGATTTTTTTTTTGTTTACCTTACACGAAACAAGCGTTGGAAACGTTTTGCAGTTTTTTTTTGTTTTTTTTTGTTTTGCTTTGTTTTTAGACATCACCCGCCGTGGGTATGTCTTTCGTTCCTTGCAAACCTGGCTTCGAAGGTTCAACCGGCAGGAGCAGTATGTCGGTTTATATACGTGTTCTTCTACCTTGATCCATTTGTACAGCTCGTCGCCTTAAACCTTATTCGCCTGACGTTAGTCACATAAATATATACTGGATAAATCATTAAGGGGATCCTTCGTTTAATTTCAATTATGCTGGGATTCTTATCACAAGTTAGCCAAGGTAAAAAAAGTCCTTATAACTACATACGTTTCGAATAACATAGATTTCCCTGTTTGTTCATTACAACAAATAATTTGATTTAACATCTAATCCTAACTAAGGATCAAGGCCGTAACCAGGGGGCGGGGGGGGGGGGTTCACAGGGGTTCAAACCCCCCCCCCCCCCCCCCGAATTTTTTTAGAAATGCATCTGTAAATCAACCTTTTCCGCATAAGTATGAAATTTGTGCTCAAATAATTAGTGATTATGTTCAAAACATTCCGATTTTAGTTTAAAGCCTACGTAGTTAGGTACCAATATAATTTTCGATGAATTTAGCAAGGTAACTCTAACAGTTTTTAAATACAACCTCAAACAACACAGCCTCAGGATGCCAGGTTACTTTTGCTTCGATTGCACATGATGAATAACTAAACGCCTCAAGGAAATTTAGTATACCTAGATAGGTAGGTGTATGCATCTACATGAAACAATATGTATAGTAAAAACGTATATTCTTATTTCCCTTCCAAATAAACTAATGGTGTCCTTGTGCGCATTAGTTTTCAACTTCGTTATTCCACTTATATAGTTGCAATTGTAACTTGCAACATTTTAGCCGGTTCATTCCATGCGTTTCTATTCTCTTACCAGCAATAGGAAAAAGGAATGAGCAACAACGTAATATGTGTTGTGGATGAAAAACTCCGAATTCCACGAATTGTGTCAAAGCAACAGCACAGACAAAACTTGAGCACAACGGATCCTGAAACCTATTTTAGGATAAGTATAATGATTCCTCTTTTAGATGATTTTTTAAGTCAGCTTAAAATAAGATTTGAAAATCATAAGTCCATACTTTCCTCTTTGTGCATTTTAATTCCATCGATCTTTGGCGGCAAATATGAACAAAATTACAACGAAGAAAACTTCAAATTTTATAGATCTTTTTTGGATTGGGACACTTTAAAAGCTGAGTTTACGTAATGGAAGACAAAATGCCATAGACAAAAAGATACAGAGCGTTCAAAGAGTGCAATAACAGCTCTTGGGGAATGCAATAAGAATCTGTTTCCTAACATCCACAAGCTTCTCAAAATTTTGGCGATACTACCGTTTCAACGTGTACACCGGAAAGAACATTTTCGACAATGAAACGTCTAAAAACTTACCTTAGAAATTCTACCGGCGAAGAAAGACTAACAGGATTGGCATTAATGTCAATTCATCGACAAATTGAGATTGACACTGAGGAAGTTTTAGACATATTTGCAGCACAGAAGGCCAGAAGATTAAATTTAATTTTATAAAAATGATATACTTACATGTTAATTAATACTTTTTTTATAATAAAATCTTAAAGAGTGATGATAAATGTACCTACTTAATAATTAATAACTTAAAATTATTTTAAAAAAATGTTGGAAAAATCTTTTAGTTTTTCAAATTTGTTTGAGAGTTTTCTTGAAAAAATAAGTATGCAATTGTATTTTATTAGCAGTACTCTACCTAGGAAAAAATATTGAAAATCGTTAAAGCAGTTTTTTTTTAAACCGTTTTCTTTTCTAATTTTTGAAAAATATTTTGCAATTTTTTGAGTATTTCAATACATCGAAATCTGTAGTTCATCTGGAAAAAAATCTGAAAAAATTCGATATTCGCGTTTCCAACATATTCAAAAAATCTAAAAAGTTATGTATATGAATTTGGAAATAAAAACCTTCCTAAATTTTAAATTTAATTGAAATCGATTTTGTTGTTAGCGAGAAATTCTGATTTTAAAAAATCGGTTCTATGGGAGGTACTGTTTTAAGATAAATCTCGACTGTTTTATCAAAATCGTAAAGGCCATTTTTAGAAAAATTAAGTTTTAACAAACTGTTATATGACATTTACCATTGTTTTAGAGCTAAAATTCCAATTTCAACAACTCCTAGTGCGAGACTACTAAATAAACACTCTGAACCAAGTTTGCAAATCAGCCTATCCATTTAGGCTGCAGATCTGCAAACAGGCAGTCGGACGAACAGAATTTTCCAACACACTTTTGTCTACTTCCCTATCATCGCAATATCATGTTTATTTGTTATCTCAATTTTTAATTTTTTTTTTACGAATCCATAACTTGCCTTATACATAGAATAGTATCATTATCGCAACTAAAAGTCGTGTTTGGTGGATTTTGGGTGAATGGGCTGTACTAATTTTATTTATTACATCTACAGAAAGGTACAGATTGATTGGTGTATGGAATAAGTATAAACCCCCCCCCCGAAATAATTGTCTGGCTACGGCCTTGCTAAGGATGCTAAAGTAAAAGTGGTCTGAAGAGCTAATCTCTAAAAATGGTGTGATGTTATGAAGAGGTACATATGTACATATATCAAATTGTTGTTACTTTGCTGTGTCTGTCCTAAAGCGGATATTTATAAGTTTTTTTGGTTTAATACAACACTAAAATGGTTGGAAATAAATCACTGAAGACGCTCATACACAATACGCGAGATAAAATCTGGCTATTTGGCATTCGGCTCTAAAGGGTCCCATTAAGCGGTCATGTTAAAAACCAACCAAATATTTTTGATGACTTTCTGCATGCTCCTACTAACCCATCACAAGCTTACTCCATCATAATAAATACCAGTATGCAGAGCAGAGCATATATAGAATTCATATAAACATATATTATATGTAACTGAATTTTTTTTCGGTTCAGTTAGATAATTTTTAAAACAAATATAACTGAAACACATAGCTTACAATTTTTTTTAGAAACGTTTTTAATATTTTCTTAACCCTAAGTACCAACCTCTCCCTGCAGAAAAGTTAGCAAATTTAAGGCAACAAACTCTAATTTTAGGCCAACACTAAATAAATTATCATAGTTTTGTTTGACATACAGTCATTCTGTTTTAGCTACCAACTTCTTTTAGGTATAAAATTTAGAAAACTACTTCTGACTTTGTTCGTATCTATAAGTTGTTCTCGTCATCATATTAAGGAGTGCCGATAACCTACCATGTAGTTACAATCAGTGCCGGATTATACATATACATGCGCCAAGGAGAAAACTAACTGTGGGCCCATAGTCGAGGTATTTTGTGCAAATTTTTTTAATAATTTGAATAGGAACCAAATTATGCAGTGTTATGGTTAAAGAGTTAGTTAAGAGAAGCATTTACCCAAAAATGTTGTGCAATTCCTACAATTAGGGTTGCCATCAGAAATATTAAGTAAAATAATAATGGAACATTGCTTAAGTTAAAAAAACATTTTAAATTTCTTTGCTTAGCTTACCTTTTTTATATAATACCGTTAAGTTAGTAAAATTTTAGGTCAGGTTTTAAAAAAGTGTAATTTTTTTCTTATTTTTTATTTCACCACATATAGAAAAAAAATATTGTTTTTTAATATTGTTTGAGTATTCTTGCAAGCATTTGCTGCAGCCTGTAATGGAAAAATTAATTTTATTGAGAGAAAAACTTAAAAACAAAGATAAGACAAAGATAAGATTCGAACCGTGGCTCAGGCAAAAATTCAAAAACGTGTTTTTCGAATACACATAAGATTGTAAATAGACGAACGACTCTATAATAACAAAGGAGTCTGATGATTGGCGTTGTCAGCCATGAAATTACTATAACTCCTGCCAAAAATAGTGTTGGTGTCTACAGGTTGTTGTTGTCTAATGTTAATTGTAGAGCTCAAGCTACGCAGCCTAACTGCAGTTTGTAATCATACAAAATAAAAGGTACGACTGGGTTGCACAAACTTTCTCTCGCGGTAGGTTACCTAAGTTACTTAACTTGAAAATTTAAAACAAATTGAAATACAAAAAATTCATATCATATGAAATTTTATTAAAACAGATAAATCTGTATCTAATAAAGATTCAAACCAAAATCAAAGTATGTAAAAAAAATTCTTCCGTAAACATGAGAAAATGAAAAAAAAAAAATTCAAAATCACAGGGATAGTTTTTAAAAAAAACAATTTTTTTTCTAAATTTTTGAAAATTATTTAAAACAGAGAAAATATTTAGGAGCAAAATTAGTAGTTATGCGATCTTATTTGAAATAGTAAGTTGTATGTCAGTATACTTTTTTTTAAACATCGCTTTAGCCGTTATCTAGAAAATCAAAATTTGGAAAAAAACGTGTACCGTTAAAATTACTTTTCTGAAAGTTTTGTTTCCATTGTCTGACAGACCTTTCTTAATACATTACGTATGAGAAATTTGGTTAATATCGTTACCGTCGTTTCTTTAACAATTATGTGGTAGGTACCGTTATTTTCAGACCAACAGTGACATACATAAGTCCGGGCTTATTATTCTAAAAACACTACCTACCAAGTTTAAAGCAAATCGACAGACAGACACAGACAGAATTGCCGGACCCACTTTGTTCATTTTCTCTATCATCGTAATGTCATGTTTAACTGTTATCACAAAAAAAATCCAAAGCTTGCGTATCTATAGAGCAAATGAAAATATTCTCAAATTACGTAAAAATAGATTGCTTATAACTTAAGTCTAATTTGTAACGTCCAATTTGTTTACATAGTTTTAAATTCATTAAAACTCGTTTTATGCTAAAACAAGTTTTAAAACAAAATTTCCTTTGTTATTTTATTATTTTACAACGATTTACAGATGAAGTTTTAAATTTGCAACTATGTGATTAAATCGGGCGTAAGTCTTCTAATTTTCTTACTAGAAAAATTTGTTTTAAAAAAATTAAAAAAAAAAATCTCCTTAATTATGACCCAAATTTTACTAAAATAACAGAATTATATGTTTGTCTTTGCCTAGTATGATTCTGGGTTTTTGATATACTTTTATAGTTTGTCGACTGTACCGTTAAGTAAATATTAACAAAAAAAAATTTAAGCCAGCGAATCTTTTAAGTTTTATTCAATATCAAATTTTATTTTTTCTCAATAAGTCCAGTCAAACGGTAGTTTTACGTTACAAAAAATATACAAATGGATTTTTTGGGTCGCTGAATCTGAAGAAATCCAACAAAATTTCCTGGTGCGTTTTGAGATATCGGCAGAAAACCGCGGAATTTTAGCACTGTTTTCGGTTTTTTACTGACATCTCAGAAACTATGCGTCTTAATTGAAATATCACCCACCACAAAATTAAAGACCATTAAATTTCCTACAAAATTCAAGATTATTGTTTATTTCTCAGGCATACCATAAGGCCGTTAGAGCGCATTGAAATTTCAACATAATTTCCCATTTCTGGAAAAAAAATCAATTTGTTTTTACATATGTACCTATGATTTTTGAACGGTTTGTTTTGTTTGTTTTTTTTTTTTTACAGAAATGGGAAATTATGTTGAAATTTCAACGCACTCTAACGGGCTAACAGTTCGTCTGAGAAATGAACAATATGTTTTAATTTTGTAGGAAATTTAATGGTCTTTAATTTTGTTGTGACAAAATTTCAGTTAAGACGCATAGTTTCCGAGATGTAAGCAAAAAAACGAAACCGCGGTTTTCCGCTGATATCCCAAAATTCACCAGGAAATTTTGTTAGATTTCTTCAGATTCATATTCAGCGACCAAAAAAACATAGGATTCAAAAAAAAAATCCATTTGTATATATTATATTATATTAACGGCTTACCGGAAAAGCTTGGATCAGATTACGAAAAATAACATTTAATAAAACTGTTCATATACATATATTTGTTATTAGTTTTTTCTAATTGTCGTCTTAGAAAATTAACCAAACAAAAATTAAGAAAAAAAAATACACTGAAAGAAAAATAGAAATGTAATTTTTATAGCGCTCGTGTTCAAATCTACTTTGCGGGCAACTTTGAAAAATCGACTTTGAATCAAATTAAAACTTTGAATTAAATACAAAAACGATCAAACTAATATTTTTACTAGTTGATTTTTTTTTATTTTTCATTGCAGAACCTCATAGGCAACGTCCAGCATAAGGTGAGAGGTATGCTGAAAAAAAAACAATATTTTGTACCCGAGTGAGTATTGAACTGGCAAGGCAAGCTCTGGGTTAACAAGCAAGCACTCTATCCATTGTACTAAATTAAAACGGCAGGCGTTTAAATTAAAATGTATTTAATTCAATGTGGTTTTACTTTTGATACAAAGTTAATTTTTCAAAGTAGCCTGCAACGTAAATTTCAACGCGACCACTATAAATGTATTTTTCGTTCAGTGTACACTTTTTCAACTTTTTTTTATTAAAAAAATATATGCTTAGCAATGAAACATATGATTCTACGTCATTTAAAATATTTTTTAAGCTCAATCAATGTAACGTTCCGTTGTTTTTTTTTTACTTTATATTTGTGATGGGAACACAGATTGTAGGGATTGCTCAAGTCTAAGAGGTGCCAGGCGGGGACTTTTGCTTAAATACTCCTTTCAACTAGCTCTATACTTTCCTGCAAAACTCGGTTCCTATTAAAATTATTTAGAACTTTTGCACAAAATTCCCGGGCTATTTTTTATTTGATTTCTTACGGAAAACAAAATTCAAATCTAATTTTAATTAACTTTTAAATGATTTGCAAAAAATAAATTTCTTGTTATTATTTGAACCAAATAGAATTCTGAGTTTTTTTTTATATAAAATGATACCATTCATGACATTATTTGTATCTTTCAAAAGTCCAGCCCTGGGTTGACGTGTTTGGTCTCTGTTGAACGTGTAACCAACTGGTTGCCATAAGATAACTCCGACAAGATGCCAATGTGACTGGCGCTGCTGGAAGGCAGTAAGTATATATATACATACTGACAGACAATAATAGCATGTGTAAATTCCATATTCAAAGAAGTACAAGAAATTCTTTTACATCTGTGTGGGTACATTCACATAGTTTCAAAATATGGGTCACTTGACCAAAAAGTGCCATCGACTTTAAGTTCGGTTTTTGCATGTTCATGTTTTCTTAAATCTTTGCGATTATTTTTTGCAATGAATCGGGTATAAAGTTTCATTCATTCAGGGAGCTCACATTCAGAAATTTTTGATTTTCTTATCAGAGAAAGTATTGATAATATGGTTTTTATTGCAAAAGTGTTGGAAGCGTTCTGAGTTGATTATTGTTATTATCAATATTTCTTCTCTTTCATTTTAAAACATAAATTTTATAAATAATAAAAAAAAAAAATTGTTGGTATCGCACCACATAAAAATGCGGCTGCAACTTTCTAATTAGTGTAAGCCTTAATCTACAGCTGGTGGTTATAGCTACTTTAATATGGCTGTGTTGCCGACTTAGAGAGGTGAACAAGTTCATTGATTGAGAGTTTCTTTCTATTTTTTTTTTTGTATAGGTATTAATATTTTTTTCCTTATAATGAATTGATTTAATGAAATGAAAAGTGAAGTCGATGCTTCAAGCTAACCTGGTGAGTGATACCTTGTATGGGAATGAATTCACTTTCATTGACGAAATTAAGATTTTCGTTGATTGACTGGCCAAAAACAACACGCTTTGGAATGTTGATTTTCTGGTTTAAAAAACAATATACAATTTTATCGGGAAATTGATTTTTTTTTAATTAAGTTCTGTTGCCTCAGACATTATGTCGTTTAGTAAAACTGATATCTATGTGAACTTTTTCAAGTAGAACTTGTCTTCGGACTGTTGATGGTTGACCTGGTTTTGTTTTATTGAAGTTTTGATGCACTTTCCAAAAAGATGAAACGAAGGTTTGAGATAAATGTGGAAATAAACAACTTTTGAAACTTGTTTATGAGCTTGGAGTTATGCTCGAATCAGATTCGAATTAAGCTTATACTTTTGCAATAAACACATGGACTTCTGGTAGAAAATATTTTCGAACACATTTATATCTATACGTCGATATTGTGACAAAGATGTTATAAATATTATATATAAACGTTCAGATCTAGACGAGAGATTCAAAATTATCACATCAAGCAAAAACCTAAAACCCAATTAAGTGTATATAGTAAAGAGTTTTCCAATAAGACGTGTTATTTTGAATAGCCCGCTATATCGGTAGCTGTCACTTTTGAAGCTATCATTTTTTGACATTTGACAAGTAGAAACTACGCCATTAATAAAAATGGAACGATACACGCTTCAACAATGCATTGAAATTATTAAAATTCACTATAAAAATGGTGAAAATTTGGCAGAGACGATCTTTACGGGATCTTTTACGGGAAAAGTTTCCGGACCGTGTTATCTCTCGAAGAGGTGCACACAATTTGCCAACGAGATCTTGTGATTTAACACCTTGCGACTTCTTCCTTTGGGGCCACGTGAAAGATAAGGTCTACGCCAACAGCCCAGCATCGATTCAAGACCTCAAAGATGGAATTATCGTGAGGCTATCGAGGACATAGGGCAGCCACTTTTCGATTTGGTTATGGAAAATTTCATAAAAAGAATATGGTCCTGTAAGAGTGGTCGTGGTGGCCATTTGACTGATGTTGTGTTCCATTATTAACGGCATACCTTCCTCTTTATAATGAAATAAACATCCGATCATTTATCTCAAAAAATGCCAATTTTCTTTGAATATCAAAATAACACCTCTTATTGGAAAACCCTTTATTTTTTTTCGCTAATACGTTTTTTTTCTTCTTCTTCTTCTTGTTTTAAAGGTTAAATCTCATTTTTTTCCAAAAGGACCATTATCATTATTATTCTATTATTCTGAGCGCCTCATATATATATTGAGCTTGAACAAAGAAAATTGAATGTCCTGGTTAGGGATATAATAATAATTTTCTACATTCAGTTGATTTGTGTCAATTTTGAAATTCTTAACTCGCTGGAACATTAGTGCCATTGAGAAGGACAATAAAATTTCATGTTAATACCATGTGTAGTAACAAACCATCTGATCTACTAAATATCGAAGAAGCAAGCATAACATGTCTTGGATATTCGTTCTTTCGAGTAGGTATACATTCTTCTTACTTTATATATTTTTACTCACGATGGTAATTAAGTTATGCTTTCGTAAAAAAAGTTTTAAAATATCAATCAAACTTACAATGGCTTTACAATGATAGCGGAGTCAAAAAAAAAGGGGACCTGGAAATTCTGTTTGTTTGTCTGTCAGTCTGGGTTGTGTCAATAGATTAGATACCTAATATGCTTACAGCCTAAGCGGCTGAAGCCATTTGCTTCAAATTTGATACGTCAGAGTCAGGTTTCTAGAATTGGAAAAATAACATAAATATGTGTTTCATAATAAAAAACTAACATAAATCGTTTTTTTATAAATTAAATAAATATATAGGTAATATTCAATGAAAAAAAATTAAAACTTGTTTTTTTTTTTTTTTTTTGAGTTTAAATGAACAAAGATTTGTGGCTTTTACCCCATATTGCGTTTTGACCAAGTAGATTAAACTATACCCTCTACAACCGTGTATTTAGGTAAATCTACTTGGTTGAAACGCAATATGGAGTAAAGGCCACAAATCTTTATTTTTTAATTTTATTCATTTAAACTCCACAAAAAAAAAACAATAGTGTTGTTTTTAATTATCTTCATTTAAGTAATTGAATCGCTAGGCCTAGGACTAAATTAAACAAAAATTGGTGGCTAACCTTAATCAAGGTTTCCGCAAAACAATATAATTCACAGCAGTAATTGCATTGTGTCTTATAAGGTAACTTTCATTCACAAAAAAAAGAAATCATGCGTCCAAGAAAAGTGCAATTTACTATATCTAGTGCCAATTAATCTGATGATTGTCACTCTTACCAATGATTTGCAAGTGCCAAACGTTTTAATTCCAATTATAAACACAGCCTAATAACTTAAATATTTTTACTGGAATATTAAAATCAGCTGTTTGTGCGGTTCTATAGTCTCCTGTTGGATAACTGCCTCTGACTTGAAATACTTATACGTGGGACACAACTATACCAAATAATAAATTTGGGGGTTATGTCCCTGCCATTTTTTTGTAGATTTGACAAAAATTCTCAATGCCCCGATGTGGATATTTTTCTTGTTTGGGTACACGTTTCTGGTCCTCACCTCTTATACATATAACATACATAGTTACATAGAGCAATGTTGTCTATTCGCTCTATGTTACCGAGCCACCTTAGTCGTTGACTTTTCACTTTTGTGACAAGGTCAATGTAGTTGTACAGCCCGTTCGTTGTTATACCTTCTTCTCCAAAAAAATTCTCCATGGGATTAATGGTCCTATCTGCAAAAATGCGTAGCAGATAGCACAATTAATCACTTGGAGAGTTTTTTTTCAAAGCAGCCTAAAGCGTTTTCATCCATATTTAGTAATGTCCATGCTTCTGCACTATAAATAAGAACTGAATGATAAATGTTTTATAAAATGACATTTCAGCAACCCAATTTTTTTAATATACCTAAATTTTCTCTAAAGATACACCATATTCATATATACATTCTTTATGTAGGTATGTATATACTTACAACTTCAGTATCTACTTTCCATCAACCAATTTCATCCCAATACCTCAGTAACCCAATCAAGTGGCATTTCCATTACATATTTCACTCAAAACAAAAGCATTTAACAACAATGCACTTTCTATTCAAGTTCAAAAACTCAAACATTCATTTCCTCAGAAAAAAAAAAGTTTTCCTGTAACAATACAATGCACTTGAATTATTATTTTTTTTTTTTTCTTTGAGGAAATAATTATTTTTAATTTCAATTTTAATTAGCTAGAATGTGAAGTTGTTGGTAAAGCTAAAGGCGCAGTCATTGCATTTAAGATTTAGTTTATGTCTTAATCACAATCTAGTGGGAAGTTCTCATCAAAAAAGAATATAAAAAAAGAGAAGAAGATTTACGATCATTGCATTTTCGTCTGGGAACATGTTGGAAGCTTTGCATGTTGTAGATATCTTATCTTGGTTACCAAAAAAACTCTCTTTAAAAACATGGTTTTAATTTTCAGTTATTTTAAATATGATTACGTCCAGGCTTTTATTATAATTGGAAAAAAGGGCACGACTGGGTCGCACAAACTTGGTCTTGGAGAAAGTTACTTTCGTGTTCACGACTTAAAAATTAATTTGAATAGTTTTTTTTTTATAAACAAAAATTCAGTTTTTCATTTTTTGAAATTTTTCTTTTTTCCAACAAAATCTGTTGAAAACAAATGCATGGAATAAAAAAAAGATTTATATGAAAGACGTCACCGTGCGTCGGTAAAAAATTCAATTTTGAATTATGTATCTGTTTTTTTTTTCAAAAAAAAAACTTTTTTAATAATTTTTTTGCATTTTTTTTTTCTGTAATTTTTTTGCAGGAAATTTGAATTTGGTTAAAATCGGTGCAGCCGTTCAAACGATAGTCGGAATAATATATTACGGTTATAAGTAAGTAAGTAAGTAAGTAAGTAATTCATTTATTTACATTCAGTTCTTAACAATTTAATACAGTTTTTTTGACTTTAAGCATAACAATTTCCTATGTGGTTTTGATCGTGAACAATATTAGACAAATAAGACAAATTTTATATTCAATCGTATTGTGTTATTAATAATAATCTATACTTATAAATCTCCTTCAAATATTTGCTCAATGTTTTCTAGTCGTCTATTCGTTTAAGATGTAGATAGTTTCTTGCAATGTAAGAGATTTTTTTCCGAAATATAAACGCATTTGCGGTTTGAATATTGGACATATATTGATGATGAGCATTGTATATGAATTTCTGTAGTACAATCATGGAGCAGCGCCATCTAAAGAAACTTGTGAAACGCACATTTGGAGGTTCTTACATTTACGAAGTGTCTATTTTGTTACCCTAAAAATAGTTGTTAACAAAACAAATTAACAATATTTAATGTAGCATCTCCAGCAACATTCTCTTTGCGTAGTGTTGCTCTGTTTGCAAAATATCTACATTCTCCAAATCTGGTTTATGTTTCTCTTGTAAACAATGGAGAGCTAATGCAGTTCTTCATCCCCCACCTCTCCAATCGAATCAACACCGCACCCATAAGAGATATGTCTAAGACCAGAATAGCTTTTAAATCCGCAAACCCTTTGAGAGTGAAGCTATTTACTAACACCAAAGCTAAAGTTGAGACAATGGAAAAAGCTAACATAGTTTATAAAATCAACTGTTTGGGAGGGAGAGAGACGACGTGTTCATCTGTCTATATAGGTACCTCCAAACAAAAACTGAGAAGTCGTATAGCTGGCCATAAATCAGACTTGAACAGCTGTGCTGCACAAAAAACTGCATTAGCTCTCCATTGTTTACAAGAGAAACATAAACCAGATTTGGAGAATGTAGAGATTTTGCAAACAGAGCAACACTACGCAAAGAGAATGTTGCTGGAGATGCTACATATAATCAGCAACAAAAATACTGTCAACAGAAGATCGGATTGTGATAGTCTTAGCAGTGCATATAGCAGATTAATAAAAAGACCAACAACAAGAAGTCGAATAAAGTATAGGTGATCGTGTAGTTTAATGGCTGTCGTTTTCCTGTTTATGTAAATTTAAATTTAAATTTAAATTTAATTTAAATCGTTACTTACGATAGTTGCTTGAATAATATTTTAATTTCTTTTAATTTCTTTTAATTTCTTTTAGTTTTCTACCTACTTTAATAAAAATGTGTTTTTAAAAACAAACAAATTATTAAAATTCAAATCTTTAAAATTTGCTGTAAGTTAATTTGAAAGTCATGTTAAATATTAATGTATGTAAGTTTTACTTTATTTTTATTTTATGTTTTTAATAAAGGCCTGAGGAAGAGCATAAACATGCTCGAAACGTTGCGCAATTAATAATAAAAAGAACATCTTTTAATTTGACCTAAAGCCCACTTAGAAAAATCATTATATCTTATCGATAAAAAGGTCACTAAAATTATCATTTATTAATATTTAATGTATTTAATTGGCTTTAAAATCCATATTTGCTTGACAAGAGTCGTAAAAAAAACAAAAATCATATTATTTACGACTGTTTTCATGCTAAGAGAATAGACAACTAGTAAATGCAAGAACCTAAAAATGTGTTATTCACAATTTTCTTAAGATGGCCAGGATGTGATTATTCAGCATAAAAATACTATAGAAATGTATATACAATGTGATGAGGTAGAAAAAATCTTCTTTTGTTTTCAAGTTACATAGAGTACAGAATTGGTCAAAACTAGCATGATAAAGCCTAGTATGCAACTGTAGTGAAACGAAAAATCCCATACAAAAATGACACAGTGAAATCATAAACGAAATTTACCGTCCTTATTTCCGTTCTGTGGTACGCAGCTTCACGGTGAGACGGTAGATAACCGGTTCAAATCTCCACTACTCTCTACACTCTTTTAATTGACCTGGATATTAATTGCTCGCGAAATTTTGACGTTTCTATTTTGTTCGTGTTTTTTTGTGGTTATTATTATTTTAAAATGGAGTTCTGTTCTTTTTATTTGTTTTAAAAAATATTTTTTTTTACAAATGGTGAAACTCGAAATGAAAATTTGTGTGATACCGTTTCGGTAACATTTCGTTTGTGTTTATGGAGACGACGGAAAATTTCGTTTCACTTCAGCTGCATACTATGCTTGAGGACTTCCATTTAAACTAAGAAGTTCGCTTCTTGCCTTGAAGATTAATGATATTTCTTCATAACTAAGCGAGGAAAAAGTTTTTGTCACCAAGATTGTAACTAAGCAGACGGTATATTATCCTTAGACTCTCAAACTTTCAGTTATAAGGTTAACAAATAAAGAGATTGAAGATATATAATTTAGAAATTCACTGGTGGGGTCGTGGCACAGCTCAGAATGTGTTGTAAGTAAGGCGGCCAACCGTCCCCCATTGAGGGGGGAATGTCCCCCAAATGCAGTTCTAATCCCTTATTGCAAAAATTAATAATGTAGTCCCGCAAAACCAAAAAAATGTCCCCCATGTCCCCTATTTTATAGATTTCTATGTCCCACACTTCACCTACAACTGTGAATCAATGTACATTTATAAAAGTGCCCACTACAATACTACCACAGAGAAAGAAATTTGCTATAGAAATTTTGTTATAGTGTCTGTCTGTCAGTCTGTCATTCCTATACCAAGAGCAGATCAAGCCATCACATTGATTTCCACATCTTTTAAATAGTAACGCAATTGCAATGTGTGGTCTGGAATTGTGCTGCTTCAGCAAGGAGTTCTTTCTAACAAATGGTGCGAATAGAACCACATATTCCTAAAGAATGTTGTTGACGTGTCAAAACTGGAGCTTACTGATCCTACCTCAACAGCTCGGTTTTTACGCGCGTCAAAATCCCCACCCACACCATGATGGAATCTCTTCAGAATTATTACCGCTGTGCTACTGTTTCTGAAGAGTATATATTTCACCAGATCTCTTTGAGATCTGGTGATGGCCTCAGCAGCCATCTGGTGAGCACGGATGAAACCTGTACTCATCGGTGAAAAGATCTCTACTCCAGTCAGCCTCTGTTCAGTCTTGGTAAAGGCGAGCAATTTTCGTGCGCGGGAAAAACTGAGCTATACATAGTGTAAGGATTGGTAAAGTCCAGTTTCGGGAAGGATATACCCACCGTTGAAATGAGGATACCCTACTCGTTGAAAAAAAACATAAGAAGTAAAAACGTAAAGTGTTAAGTTATAAAGTTTTTGTCCATTTTCCTTAATTGTGAAGAATTTTTTTTTCTGAAATCGATAGGAATTGTATTTTTGAAATTGGTTCTCGGGTTTTTTTGAAATTTTGTTTTTATATAAAAATTATTAGGTTCCTTAAATCAGTATATTAGAATTAAAAAAAAAACATATTTCAAAAAGTTGTTACCTAACAAAAATCGATTTTTCAAAAAACGAAAAAAACATTTGTAAAATGTATTGCAATATCTAAAAATTAAAAGCATAATTGTTGAACCAAATTTAAAAATTATTTCGTATAAAATAACTGCTTCGAAAGTTGCAGCATTTTTAATAGCAAGTTCGTGCAACGAAGTCGTTCCTTTTTCACACTCACAATCCAATCTCAATCTAAACCTACATTCCCACTCTCTGTCCACGAGAATGTCTCTCATTAGCTTTTCATAAAGTTGGCCACCTTATTTATAAGTCATATGTATTTGAGATATTTTGACTGCAAGAGTATATTGACAGTGATAGTTTGCTTAATTTTTAGTTAGCAATTAAGCATAAGTATGCTCCATCAACTTCATTAAAAACAAGACCTATTTTGTTCATTAATTCGTAAACTGATATCTGAAAGTTGTGTGTTGTTTAAAACCTAGTACACAGCTGATGAGAAACGAAAAATTCCATATACGAATGATACAGCGAAATCATAAACGAAATTTTCAGTTCTTCTTTCTGTTTTGGGGTACGCAGCTCCGCATCGCGACCCGACGGAATAATGGTTCAATTCTCCACTATACTCTCCACGTTTCCACTCTCTTTTCGCACACAATTTTATTGCTGGCGAAATTTGATGTTTCTATTTTATTTGTGTATTTTTGTGGTTAGGTATTAGATATTATAAAATGGATTTCTGTTCTTTCTATTTCTTTACTTGTGTTTTGAAAAATATTTTTTTACAAGGTGAAACTCTACCTACATAAAATTTTTCTCGGTACCGTTTCGTAAACATTTCGACTGTGTTTTTGGAGACGACGGAAAATTTTGTTTCACTTCAGCTGCGTACTAGGCTTAACTTATTATATTCAAATTTGGAAATTATATATTTGCAAAGAAACTTATTTAAAAGTAGATAATTTAAGTCTTCTTAATTAATTTTGTTGAATTTAAAACTTATATACCTATATTTACCTCTATAAATTGAATTTGTAGATACCTATAGGTATCTAACTATGTTACTAATAAATCCGTAAATCCGTGGATTTGAAATTGATATAAACTAAACTTACATAACTTATATGTGGCTCCAACATTAAAACATTTGCTGATTTATCAAAAATATAAGGCACGACTGGGTCGCTTGAACTTTTGCTCTTGCGGCAAAATTTATATTTCGGTTTTCCAAAAAGAATTATTTTTCAAAAATCACTTTTAAAATTAATTTACAGTATTAATTTAGTTTATCATTACTTTTAGAGCATTAAATTTATTAGAAATCGGTTCAGCTGTTCAAATGACAGCCAGTGTAAAAAAAAAAGTTCTATACCTACCGCCGTTAATAAGCTTCTTCGGAAATAAGATTTTATATGAAAGGTATCACCTAGAAGAATAGAATTACCGATATCTAACGCTTATATGGGAGGTACCGTCATTTTAATACCTAGATTAAAATTTAAAAAAAAACGTCAGAGGATATTTCTCTAAGAATACCTACTTTGTTCCGAGTTTGAAGTAAATCGGCCCAACCCTTAAGGCTATAGGCCTGTAGGTGTCGATAAATAAAGTCAGACAGACAGATATAACTATCGGATGTACTTTTTTCGTTTTTAGTATAATCGTAATGTTTTATTGTTATCTCAAAACTTTCTTTTATACCTACCTATAATCGCAATTAAAAATAATAGAAAACAATTTTTTGAATCTATTGTGAACAGGCCTAAGGAAGAAAAATTTTAGTATTGCATACTGTTTAGGAGCATACGTTTTTCTTTTATCGTAATTATCATAACGTAAGTCATACCTGAGACACGAACCCTATACATTCACATTTGTATTATTTGCATACTGTTTAGGAGCATACCTTTTTATTGTATCGTAAGTTATATAACGTAAGTGATACCTCAGACACGAACCCTAAACATACACATTTGTTTTAAATTACATAGTATACTCTTAGGAGGTATGCTCACAAAAATTAAACTGTTTTATAATTAAAAAAAAATCTCTCATATTAGCATAGTTGAATGACGAATGAGTAAGATATTTTCACTAATACGTTAAAGGTACTACACCTAAAAGGTACTATACTAACCCTTCGCTCTCGATAAATGCAGACTTGGTTTTGTTTGCGGTTTGGTTTTTGTTCAGATAACAGATGTTTTTACACTTTAACCGTGTAAACCCTACTAACGAATGTGAATGTTTTTTATTATGATTCTATTATTGAATTGTTTAATAATTGGGGATACGTTAGTTCGGCTTTCAAGCCAAAACTACAGAACGGATGTGAATGAATGAAAGGTAGATGAATGAGACAGTGGCGGCGCAAGACCTAAAAATTAAATTATGCAGAATTTTTTTTTGTCTGAGTGAAAGCATTGTGAACCGCACATTTGGAGGTTCTTACATTTATTAAACGTCGTCAACAAAACAAATTAACAATGTTTGATGTATTTTATTGGCTCTAAAATCCATATTTCCTTGACAAGAGTCATAAACAAAACAAAAATCATATACATATGTTTACGACTGTTGTCAGGGTAACAGAAAAAACAACTAGTAAATGCACGAACCTAAAAATGTGTTATTCACAAGTTTCCTAAGATGGCCAGGCGGTGAGTGTTCAACATGAAAATACTATGGAAATATATATGCAATGGTGAAAGTTTACCAAACAAAATTATTCCAAAATCGTAAGAGCTGTTTTCAAATAAATGTATGTTTTAAATAATTTTTATAATTTTGTTAACGAATTTGAAAAATGCCAATTTTAAGTGCTAAATAGTTTGCATTTTATGCACAAAAAATTAATTTTTTTAATGAAGAAGAAAAAATTAAAGGAACAGGCATTTTCTACTTTTTGCTGAACTCCTTAAGGATTGGATCTGCTTCAATTGATAAAACTGCCAAACCTGAAAGACTTTCTTCACCCATAGTATTTCTTAAATATTTTTTTATTAGTTTTAATTTTGAAAAGCTTCTTTCAGCGGAAGCAGTTCTTACAGGAATTGTTGACAGAATTCTTACTATACAGGGTGTCCCGCAACTCAACGTCAAGCGGGTACCAGGTGATAGGGTAGGTTATACCCGTACTGCAAATAGTAAGAAAAAAAAATTATCTCGCTGGGTTACGTAATAATAGCAATATTTATACAAAAATATGAAAATCGATACCCAAGGCCACATTTTTATGTACTGTGGTCACAAATTTTGATATTTTTTTTCTACGTAATCCTTAATACCCATGCTACTGAATGCAATCTCAAAATCCAAAATAAATATTGTAAGTATCGCAAGAAAAATTAAGTTTGAATGAGTCATTGTTCAAACAAATTTTGTGAGTAAACTTTGCACATCATATTTTTTAAAAAAAGTAGCACACTACCCACGGCAAGTTATTTAAAAAATTGGCCCATTTTATCAAGTTTTCAAAATAGTTCAACACTTGCCACTTGCTGCTTCCATAATTATGTTACCAACATTTCAACCATTTTCGAGCAAGTACAATTTTATTTTTTTTTAAATAGGAACGTATTATTCCTTATTGATGTGGGACTCCAGTAAGCCATTCCTTCAAAATATTGTTCAGACTGCTTAAGTAGTTAACATACTAAAATTGATGATTGATTTATATTGTTTTAAAAAATAATTCTTCAGAAAAAAAATTCAAAGTCAAATTTGTAATAAAAAAATATTTTTTTTCTTAAAATTTAATTTTTATAAAATTTTGCATATAATGTAAGCTTTGTTTCCAATATTAAAGCTGGAAAAGTTTGCCAACCTTGCAAGTAGGTTCCTATAACGTTTACAAAGTTTTAACAAAATCTTTATAGCCGCTTTCGAGAAAATTTGGGAAAACTAATACTTATAGCGGGTACCTCTCCATTTAGAGGTTTTAGTTTTTTCCAAATTTTCTCGAAAACGGCTCAAACGATTTTAATAAAACCTTATACATGTTATACTTGCAAGGCTCCTAATATAACTACATTTCAGGATTTTGGTTTAAAATGCAAATAACAGAGATTTGGTGTTGACGGTTTTTTCCAAATTACGAATTTCGAAAAAATGATAATTTTTTGAAAAATTTGAAGAACTTCATTTCGGTACATATTGGGCCTACAGAAACAATTATAGTCTCATATTGAAGCCAATGTAGTCTACCTTAAAACCGTCCTGAAAAGGTACTAGTTCTTCAATAGCTTAAGTCTTTAAAAAATCCGAAACGTTCGCGTTTTTTTCTATTTTTGACAAAGTTGCCTTCGGCTCTCGAAGTCAAGAACTGGGATAATTCATTAGACCTGTAGACCAACATCATAAATTATCAGAATTACTGGATTTGAAGTACTGGACTTAGTCCCAAAAGCCCCTTTTTGGGGTCTTTATACTCCTCGCCCTCCTCCGGCTAACCTCCCAGGGAGCAGGACTTTTAGTATGTTAACTACTTGAGTAGCTTGAACAATATTTTAAGCGAATGGCTTACTGGAGTCCTACATCAATAAGGTATAAAACGTTCCTATTTAAAAAAAATTTAAATTTTACTTGCTCGAAAAGGGTTTAAATGTTGGTAACATGATTATAGAAGCAGCAAGTGGCAAGTGTCGAACTATTTTGAAAACTTGATAAAATGGGCCAATTTTTTAAATAACTTGCCGTGGGTAGTATCCTACATTTTTTTAAAAATATGATGTGTTAAAGTTTTCTTACAAAATTTGTTTAAAAAATGACTCAGTCAAACTTCAATTTTCTTGCGAAACTTACAATATTTATTTTGGATTTCGAGATTGCATTCAGTAGCATGGTTATTAAGGATTACGTAGAAGTCTAAACATTCTCCTTAATGTTTTTAAAAAAAACTTGTAAGTAAATTTGAAAGTTTACCTAGTTTCCTATTCTGCTGAAAAATATAATTTAAATTGTGGTCGAAATTTTGTAAGACTCTATGATTAAAAAATATGAATTACCAACTGCAAAATTGAACGCAATTAAAAAAATAAAATGTAAATCTATCGAAAGTCTACCAAATATTCCCACAGCAGCGTAGATACATTAAAACATCTATAAGTAATTTTTTTTCCCACACACTTATAAACAAAACCAAACTAACCATCAACCACTCTTTCATGGCGATATTGGAAAATTCGCAATCCAATTACAATTACTTGCATTAGCTGAAATTGAAATCTCTTACGACACCGCCAACGCAGAAAAAGACGCTTCATACCTTACACTGACCCCATGGGATGTCTGCCGCTGCAAACTCCCAAGATCGGTGAATCTATACGACGACGACGCGACGTACAATGTGTACAGGAACCTGCAGCAAAACAAATAGCTCAAGCCACTGAAAACATGTGTAGTACCACATCCATGTTTGTGCCATGCCAACCGCAGAAACAATGTTTCATGTCATGTTTCGCCTCTGCTAATGCAGTTATACAAGAACTAGCAATTGTTCTTCAAGCCACAAGCCATATATGCACTTTACGAAACTAAACAACAGGGTCGCATTTGTATAAAAGTAAGGCGCTTACTAATACCGATGTTATTGATACCTAGAAACGAAGTTGCAAGAATTGTTCAAACTGAAAGTCAGTCTATTAGCAAATCAGGGTGTACACTGTACAGTAACTGCAGTAGTATTGCATGGAACATCTTTTGGCTTCTGATGCACAACAATTCCTGGTTTCTTAAAGTTTGTTCCCAAGAAATCTTTATGGATGTCTCAACAATATGGGTAGATTATAAAATTCTTTTTCATAAGATTGAGTTTCAGATTAAGTCATAGAAAATCGACATGTACTCCCTTTGCCTGGATCACCTGCAAATTTTGTCTGTTCCAATTTATTTGTTCTTGAATATTATAGCAAAAGTATAGCTTTAATGTTTTTTTTCACATGATTTCTTTACCGCAATAAAATGGAAGGTCTAGTTTGACACCTCGTTAAGGGCAAAACCGTTTCAGCTGTTAGGCGATATGCCGATATGGGAGAGGAATACTGTGCTGATCTTTTTTTCTAAGGACACAGATTTTCAGTTGAATAATTACATATGTTACAATTGTTCTAAAAATTGAACGAAGCTATATCTACATAATGTTTAAATTTATCCGCTTAAGCAAACGAAAAACATCACACCTTAATTTTTGCAACTGCAGATCCACCCCTGATTTAAACTTCACACAGGGAAACCATAAAGTCAAAGCCGGAGCATGTGAAAAATTAAAATTGAAATCGAAAGCCTATTTTCTATGTTAGACATTGCCAAAATGGTCTTTCTTATCCGAAAGTCTAGCTTCACAAAAATGTGTCTTTTGCACGATTGCACGATATCTATACAGTGAAAGAATCTGTTCACAATTTTTTGGAATAAAAAAAAAAAACGCCACAACGATATACATATTTGGGATAATTCAACGAAACTATTTGTCAAATTGCCAAATTCTTTCTTTCAAACCAGGCCAAAGTTAAATACTGGCGTCAGTGGTGATGTTGAGCAGGACAGGTATAGCGTTGACTGGTTGACAGTTTACCACTTCAAAGCTTTGTTTACATTGTTCGCATTCTGCAACCCCATTAGTTGGAGACACGGTGTGGTGGTTAATCGGATTCATGTTTATTGGTGTACCTGAAAGATATATTAATCCGATGTATGTTTACGACCCACACACAACTTGTCCGCACTGCGGAACCCCGACAACCTCTCAGCATCTCAATATGAACGGCTTTCGATCAACGTGTGAAAATCCACGTCTTTACGACCAAATTGCCTGAGCTAAAGCATGAAATTGATGAAGCACTTCTGGGGGAGAACTTGGACGCATCCAGTTCATCGTATGTACGTCGATCGGCGCCACATTCGGTTAAGGGGCTTCGACTTTAAGCTGTCAATTTGGTATTGTGTAATTTTTTTCTTCTTTAAATTTTCTTTCGCAGGGGACTGAATATCGAATGGGATAATAGTGGAGGAATGAAAGAATGATTTGTTGGACTTAATGGTGGCGCTTCGCTCTCTGCTGGTGGATTGTACACTATATATACGCAATATGATTGTGGGATCGACACGATCAATGGTGGTTTATGATGGTATAGCCTACAGGTGGAAAAGACAGGCTAAAAGTGTTGTAATTTTGATGTTAACATGGTTTAATGGGACAAATGCAATCGGCATGCTAAACATTATGCGATAAAAAGGGATTGGCATATTGATTGATATATTTTACTGGATGGTGGCAGTGACAGCCAATTTTTGTTATCTATTTAGGTTGAATATCTATTATCTAACTGTTTTAGAGATGTGCAATGATTGTATTTGTTTATATTAAACTCTGTGGGAAAGGTAAGGAGAGGGAGAAAAAATGGTTTGAGTAGGAAAGTGATTCTTTTTAAATTTAGTTTTCAGTATCTTAAGTCGGAAAGTTTTGCTTCGGAACTTTGGTTTCGATTTGAATCCTTTAAAATGAAGAAACGAGAAATGTATTTTAAGTCTCTTTTGATGGTTTCCAGGTGCTAGGTATGCAAGTCAACAAATTACTGTCAATTTAATCTTCAAAATATGTATGTTCTGCTTTGTAGTCAAACGTAGAGGCTACTGTTTTGGCCAAGTTTCTCGTGGTCTCTTTTCTTTTTTTCCTGGGAAGTCATGTCATATTGATCTTAGTTCTCTTATTTATTGCTCGTAAAGCTTCTTAGATATTCTCTCAGCCGCTATGGTTTTAGTATGCAGCGTGATGCTAAGAAGAAGCATGCACCAGCCGGTAGTCATCTTCGAAGCAGGGATTTCGTTGTGGTCGCTAATCAGAGGCGGCACTTCTAATATCTTGTTGAGAGTGTTTTTATAGCTCCTATGCTTTTGATGCTGGTGCGCAGACTTGCTGAGATATTAATAGATGTGTAAAGCAAAAGTTCTGGCGATCTATTGAAAATGTAATTTCGTTATAATTAACATTTGTTCGGCGACATAGATATCCGCATGCTTGCTTGAGTTGTTACCAAGTAGTGATTTAAGTCTACGTTGGCCCTTTGAAACGTTCGGACGGTTCCTTCGCCAAATGATTTCATTCGTCGTATGGCTTCTCCCTCCAATCCGGGACAACCAGACTTTGTGCGTTGTTAGTTGACAGTTTTGTCACTTTCTCAGAATAACCTTAGGCGAAAATCTGGATTTGAAGGCAGAGACGTTTGATGTGATCACAATGTGTCAGTCAGGCATATTGACCCACTATATGTGGTACGTACATAATCTTACTCTTCTCATGAACAATCTTCTCATGAACAATTGTTTGACAGTTGAGTAATATTGTATAAATTTCTCAAGCTCTTTAAAAACATATATTATACAGGGTGAGTCATGAGCAATGCGACAAAATGCTAGGGCGTGTAGGTTGCGTTGAGACAATAAAAATAAATGTTTTTCTTAGAAAAAGGTGGTTTTGGTTTTTTTTAATTTCTTGAGAATGACATAAAATTTTTGCATCCGGTTTCCTTATTTAGACTTAAAATTAAAACCAGCATTGAATTTTGAAATTAAAATTAGCACTTAATTACGTAAAATTTTGAAAAAAATGAATTTTAAATTTTTTTTTCAATTTTTTTTTTCAAAATTTTGACTTTGAAAATTAATATTTCAAAAACTATTTCTTAGAATAGATTTATTTAAACACAGAATGAAAGAAAAAGTTATTGGCTTTTCAAAAACGTATTGCACAGCATTTTGAATGAAGCCGTTGATTTTAAATATTTTTTTTCCCATTTTAAGTCAGTTTTTTCGAAAATTGCCCTTCCCGGCTAAACGGAGGGGAATAGACCCCCCCCCTCCCATACGATTTTTTCTTGTCTCAACGCAACCTGCACGCCCTAGCATTTTGTCGCATTGCTCATGACTCACCCTGTATAATGATCAAAGAATTCAAGACACTTATTCACTGTCCACATATAAAACAGGTCAGGTCCAATACGTTTTTTCCGACAAAATTTATGTTTATGTATGTTCAATAAGTTTGTTAATCTGTTTTAAATTTGACCCTTGTATCGTTTTTAAATATCGGGTGTTGATTACCTACTTCTATTCGTTTTGAATAGAATAAAAAGCCGATTCCTAAATTAGAAAATAGGAAAGGCAACTTTAAGTGTTTCTGTTTGATCAAAACATTGTCTTGTAGCTTACAATTCTGCATAATAAATATCTTAAACGAAAAACAAATACCCATTTTCAACAACAAATCAGACATTTTCCACATATGTATATATTTTCATAGCATAAAAACACTTTAAATCGAAATATCTCAATGCCACTCGATTGAATAATATTTTGATAGCAATCTACCAATGGCAATGTGACAAACTCTCTTAATCCGCACACAAATCAGTGGCATAATCCGTGAATCCACACCACTAATTCTCACAACAAGTAGCTTCCCATAAGAACAAATATATATGTAAATATAGGAATTCAACATGAACCGTCCACATCCTCATTCCACAGCAGCAAGAATTTCTTCTTCGATAAATCTATGTAACTGCATTCAGATACATCCCAATCTAACGAATGGTAGAATTCAGTCTAA
The DNA here is from genome assembly GCA_951217065.1 of Baccha elongata. NCBI lineage: Eukaryota > Metazoa > Arthropoda > Insecta > Diptera > Syrphidae > Baccha > Baccha elongata. The sequence continues at coordinate 53,784,977 of OX578272.1, read as the reverse complement.
CCAATTTTACAAATGGTAGAATTCAGTTGCGCGTGCTCGCACCCAACTCTTTGCGTGTTCGTTTTAGTTTTGCATCCATTTGTCTCCGTTGCGGTTGCGCAATCATCAAAACTAAAAGTCTTAGGTACGACATTGTATTCGAATAACATTTTAAGATATATTCTCGTCCTTTTCATGTTCTGAATGAGAAAAAAATTGCAAATTGCAATCTCTCGTTTCAGCCGATTGACCATATATTTCCTGATAATAAAATCAGCCAACTTTTGTTGTGATGTGTGGCGTACGATCCGGCACAGGGTTGCTGCTGTTCTAACATAGGATCGATGTTATTAAAATTCATTAAACTTATGTAAATAATATTTTCATTCACATTTTGTTTACTTTTTTGTTTCTGTGATATTGTTAAAGAGTTAGAAATAGTATGAGTAGGTACTTATTTCAAAATTGTATTTTATAGATACACATGGTCACCACTCCATGTTGTTTTGGCTGCTTTTGTCATATAATAAGTATTTCGTTTATTTATGTTTTGTCACTGATGATAGTTTACCATGTCAAAATCATTTTCTACAACGTCAGAATCTAAACGAATGACCAGAAAAATCATGCAAACATTTTTTTCTTTTAAAAAATTGAACGTTGCGAAAATCCACAATCGAAATCATTTGTCTTTTTTATGCGAAACACTGTTTCTATACTTTCTAACAAATAAAACTATAAAATGGCAACCTTGACCCCCAAGTGACTTGGTCAAATAGGCAAATAACCCTTACAACTTCCTAAATAGCAAATGGGACGAACGATTACGAAAAAATATATCGGCATTAGAAGTAATCACATGCCTATAGGATTCAAAGTCTTCGGAGCCAGAGATGGCACGTCTTGGAGCCATAACTATGGCAATTTATTGGCTACATGAAAGAACATATTATTTCAAATGCTTTGTGATGGAGAAATTATGTGGATAGGGCAAGCTGAGTGCGCATCGGGTTGGTCAGCTGTCCGGGAATATTTTCCTTCATTCATCGGAGAGTGCTGCGCGCAATAAACTTATTTCCTATTGAAGATGAATTTTATGAGAATCATCTTCGTTTTTCGTTCTTGTGTGTGCGATACAGAACTACGATGTACTCAGGAGCATCTAGTAGATGTTTTAACTCTAAGGCAGCGAAAGTTCTTTTGGGGTCTTCACATTATGTGAGACCTATTGGACTTTGTGCTGGGTGCAAGCAGCAGCTGCCGCACAGTAGAATGGGTTCATTGCTTCATTGATGAGGTTCGCGCGAACATCAGAATAGTTGGTTGTGGCAAAAATTTATTGCAAAGTGTGAAACTTTCGTGTTGCAACTTTGCTTCACATATCCGGGTTCATCGGTATGCGCACTAGATACTTATTCTATAGATGCTGCTGTGGAGTTTATTTTATTTTATATATTTTTTTTTCGTACATAGCTTGGCTTAATCAACACGTGCGTGTGCTGCAAGAAGGTATCTAATACAAGGTTACGCGTCGTTGTTCGGTTCTCTGGCACACCACCCTAATGTTCTTCTTTATGGGTATCGTCTTATGGACGGCTTTAGGACATGGGGTAGAATTTTAAGAAGCATATTTAATTTTCTCAAATTCTTGGATTAAAGGCTATTTTTATATAGAATGCATTGTGTTTGTTAAGTGTCTAAGCTTGTTATTTGTTAACCTAGATTCTGTAGTGAAGAACAGACAGAGTATACCTACAGTGATTGTGAGTGGAATAAATGATGGGAATTTTTTTTTGCGAACATATTGCTTCCGTACTTTCATATTGACACAATTTAAAGGTATATTATCTGCAATTTCTTTTTCAGGGGAACGAAGTCTTTCTCCATTTTGATAGATATATGCTTATTACAACATTATTGCCTGAGAGTTGTAAGAAAACAGATACTTAGATACATATATGTTTATTAGTTTTGTTCTTTTGAGATTTTATATACCTACAGTATAGTGGCAGGTGTAGCTAATATAGCCCTTCGGGAGCCCTGCATCCAAACTTTTTTAGAAGCCCACTTTTTCAATTTTTTGAATTGCTCAATAGGGCAAGTATTGGTTTTCTTGTAAAAAAATCAAGGTTTTAATAAAACCTGATATTACGATGCGAAAGAAGCATAAAAAAGTAGGTTTCGTCATGCCGTCCGTCGGTCTGTCTGTGCGGTTGTGTGGATGTGCGGGTGTGCGGATGTGCGTATGTTCTTTTCCCGAGACGATTTCTCGAGCGAGATCTGCCAAAAGGCATCCTTCAGATCCACACTCGAGATGAAATGTGTATCTGGAAGACGCGATAGCAATCCTTCTATAATAAAAAGTGGATACGCATCTTTCTTTGTCTTGGCATTAACTTTCCTGTAGTCTAGGCATAAGCGATTTTTTCCTTTACGATACGCTTCAAGTTCCAACTCGCACTGACCAAAGACGGGAGATGTAGATTTTATATTATATTTATATGTATGTCGGCTGCTTCACACCGTTTGATAAAAGATGTTAAGACTAAACCATCAGATCTCTCTAAACTCAGACACCTGTCACCTGTCAGTCATTATTCGCAAAAACCAGAAGGGAGAAGGGACAGACAAAGTTAAAGAAATTTCCTAAGATCCATCCTCGAATTCAATCCTCTCCTACGACATAAAAGAAGCAGAAACTAATATCTCAATTGAGATATTATTAAGTAGTTATTCCCATCAAGCTTGCCTAGCAAAAGCAAAAATCCTTTCCTTGTCCCCTATAATCCAGTCACCTTAGAATTTAACCTGTCACAAATTAATTACAAATTGAAACCACTTTTAAAAATTTTCTTTTAGTGAGTAAAAATAGGGGAAAAAAAGCCTACCCCTTTTTTACAAGCTTAAAACGTTATTAAAAAATTACGAAAATAAGGTTTTTTAAATGATTAATAAAAAATGGTAAATTAGCCTAGATTACGGTTGGCTATATTTATATTGTTGTGAGCTAGGGCCCGAAGTTATAGGAGATATCAGTAACGAAAAATTAGTTTGAAAACTATTAGAGAAATGCGCACGGACTAGAAAAGAGTACATAGTTGTTGATGCCTCCTGGAGCGGATCTACACGCTACACCCTATATGCTCATAAAGTTCAGGAACCCTTTAATTTCAGGAAAGTCAGATGTTACGACCCCTTTAACTACGTGTAACTACCCAACCGAGAGTTATGATCTAAAGATCATGATAACTCTCCCATACCGTTTCCGCTAGCGCTTAGTTTTGTCGCGAATACACCCACATTTGGAATGGGAAGTTGTCAAACTCCCCTTTTGTGTTATTATTGTTGCTGCTCAGGTCATTTATTGGGTGCTGTCAGTCACAGCTTCTCTCCCTCCAAACTTATACTGTAATGGTTGAAGTGTAACTATACATAAGAATCAACAAAAGAGATTTTCCTTCCCCTTCGAAGAACGAAACTATGGATCAAATAATAACGAAAGTCGAACTTGTATATAACAACAAATATTAATTTCATTGGTCGAAAATCAAATCTAGAATACGTCGACTTAAAATCTCGATTTGATGTGAGATTTTTCATCTACTTTCGCATACACATAACAATGTGTGACTGCTCACTTGTCAAGTTAATGGTGGCTTCTTTTTGCCAATTTAAAAATGAAGATATATAAAATGATACACACAACTACAAAAAAACTTCAAACCACAAAAAAAATTCTTTGCGTTTTATTCGGCAACAAAAATTAGAAATCTACGCTAAAGTTTCTAATGAAAAACCACATTATACAAGGTGATTCGCATAAAATAAAATAAAAAAAAACCCCTGGAGCCTGTAGGTTGGTTCAAAGCACTACAAAAATTAAGTGGGAGGGGGTGTATCTCCCTCATTTAGTCGGGAGGGGATTTTTTTTTTTTAAATTGTCTTATTTTATTATACAGGGTGATTGGTATAAGGTGCACCAAAAAGCTTGAGCTTGTAGGTGGAGTTAAAACAAGAAAAAAATCGTATGGTAGGGGGCGTGTCTATTTCCCCCCGTTTAGGCGGGAGGGGCAATTTTCTAAAACATTAACTTAAATCAGAAAAAAAATTATTTAAAAACAACGGTGAATGATACAAAGCCTTGTTATATTTTTTTGGAAAACCAGAAAATTACTCTTTTATTTAATTTTTAAATTAAGTTGTTTAAGTGAACAGTTTTAAAAAAATTAATTTTCAAACTAAAAATTTTGAAAAAAAAAATAAAAAAAAAATTTTTAAACTAATTTTTTTCAAAATTTTATGTAACTAACTATTATTTTTATTTTCAAAATTCAATGCTCTTATTAGTTTTTAGTCAAAAACAGAAAACCGGTTGTTAAAATGTATCTTAGTTTTTGAGAAATTAAAAAAAATTAAAAGTAAAACTAGTAAGTAAAGTGAAAAGTTAATTCGTTTTTTTTTTATTATTTGATTAAAATCGGATGGTATGTAATAAAAAATAAAAAAGGGATAATTCCCTAATTAATAATTGACCTGAGCAGGTCAAATTTGGGAAAACCAAAAAAAAAAGTGTTTTTCTTGGAAAAAAATACTTCTAGTTTTTCTTAATTTCTCAAAAACTAAGTTACATTTTGGCATCCGGTTTTCTGTTTTTGACTAAAAATTAATAAGAGCATTGAATTTTGAAAATAAAAATAATAGTTAATTACATAAAATTTTGAAAAAAATTAGTGTAACATTTTTTTTTTTAGTTTTTTTTTTTAAATTTTGAGTTTGAAAATTAATTTTTTTAAAACTGTTCACTTAAACAACTTTATTTAAAAATTAAATAAAAGAGTAGTTTTCTGGCTTTCCAAAAAAATATAACAAGGCTTTGTATCATTCACCGTTGTTTAAATATTTTTTTTTCTGATTTAAGTCAATGTTTTAGAAAATTGCCCCTTCCGTCTAAAAGGGGGGAAATAGACACCCCCCCTCCCATACGATTTTTTTCTTGTCTTAACTCCACCTACACGCTCAAGCTTTTTGGTGCATCTTATACCAATCACCCTGTATTATAAAAGGTTAACAAACGACTACAACGCTAATACTTACAATGCCCGCCCACTATATACTTTTATGAAAAGCCAAAAGTCTCTTCTTTTATTCCATTTTTAAATTTTTTTTCAAACTCAAAATTTTTGAAATGAACTTAAAAAATATGTTAACTAATTTTTTTTCAAAATTTTTTTAAGTAATATTTTTGTTTTCAAAATTAAATGCTCTAATTAATTTTTATCAAAAATTAAAATATTGGCTTGGCTTTTAAAGTTTGTCTTAAGTATCTGCTAGAAACAGGCAAAAGTCAAGCCTAAATTTAAGACGAAAACTGTTTATTTCTCATTACTTCCCAAAAAACATACTTTCCATATTTTTCAAACATGTCCAAAAGTCTTGGAAAACATAACGTTTCTTTTCTCATGAGTACCTATATAAGTGTTTTGGATTAATAAAAAAAGTGCTGCCAAATTTTAAGTCTCTGCAACAGGTTTTATACTGCGGATATAACAATGTTTTTGTGGGAATGTCCAACACTGTAGTCAAGCATGACGTCAATAATTATATAAAAAAAAAATTTTAAACCATCATGCCGCTTGATGAAGCTGAATGGAGATGAATGAGCAGATAATGCCGCGCTTGACTTGCATGCATTTAAGTGTTTGCGGTTGCCCCACCAATACGAAAATCACTCTGCACCAACATTGGCAAAAATCAGACTATTGTGTGTTGTGTGTTGTAGGTATACCCCTCAACTTTTTATTGTGTTAATAGGGTGACCCATATCAAAACTCGTTGCTATTAAGTTATTATGTAAATACAATTAGGTACCTGAAAACATTTATTTTTAATCACAAATAACATATATGTATGATAAGACCCCCTTATCGATAAGGCCCCAGACAATCTACATCAACAGTTTTTTGTAAAAAACTATACGTAGCTGGTATACACAATTTATTAATTTTTCAACACTATTGTGATAACAAGTTATAAATTATTTGTTTTTCTAAAAATATTTTCTAACACATATTTGCATTTTGTTGCTATGTAAAGTATAAACATCGCGACGGTATTGGCGGCGGCGCCCATCTGTCGAAATCATCTAAACTGACCTTATTTCCCAGAAGCTCATGTGTCAATCGATGTAATATGCACTTAAGTAGATGCATGCCGTTGCGTTGGTTGGCGCATGTTTACATATTTGTTCAAGAGCACTTATCAATATTGACAGATGAGGATGACAGACTTTGCGCACACTTTCCTGCCATCATTTGTTTTCTGTTGATCTTTTTCAAACAAAAAGATTTCAAAAGATTTCTCTTGCAACAACTTGTGGTGTTGCTGCAGCCATTTGATTGTGTATTACGCAAGCAAGTTAAACATGATTGTCCTTTCTTTGGTTTCTTTTTTTTTTTTGTACAAATGCAAAAACAAACATCTCTGTGTAAATAAAGACTAGGAACACCCATTTTTTTTAAATTTTATAAAAACAAAACTTTCAATCGACTATTGAGTAGATAAAATTGTAATCTGAAGTTGACGTTTTTTTTACCAATTTGACTCAATCTTACTTACGACTTGTTTTTCATATGGTGCTTTCTTAATTAATTTTTCACACTACAGTTGAAGTTAAGTTTCATAATGACAAATGAAATTTTGCAGTAAGCAAGCAATATAATAACTAAAATAGCAAACAATTGAATAATACTGCGGATGTCTGGGTTTTAGTTTCTTTCTAATTTACAACTTAATTAACAAAGATTTTAGTTTGCTTATGAAATCATTAAAAGTAAACTCAGCAAAAAATGTACAATTAAATTGTAAATAGTACGACCATTAATTTAATGGGACGCGTTTCAATCGTATTTTACTATTAAATAAATGGTTTAAATAAAACAAAAAATAGATTTTGTACCATTGAAACAATGGGATCGATCATATTATTTTTAATATTATACAAATTACAAAACTAATGAGAAAACACATTGTTTTAATAGAACTTTACAATAATTATTTTTTATAAGATACCATTACCTATTATAAAATACCATTGAAATGTCTGCTATTAAAATGGCTACCATTAAAATAAAGGAATAGTAACAGGATTATACAAATAATTCAATAGTATAAAACTATTAAACTTATACATAAGAAGATCAATTGGACCAATCATTGATTTTTGCTTATAATTATAAGATTTTACCATTTATATGTACTTTAATTTTATGGTATCCATTCCTTATAACATCAGCTATCCACCAGTGAAAGTCCAGTCAAAATGGGTCCATCCGTTTCCCGCGGGCACGAGTGCGTCGTGGTGTCGGTCCATTAATAAGAATTTTCGAAAAAGCTGTTGGGGGATGATTTAGATACAATTTTTGTTTTCAAATGTATTCCCACAAAAAAAAGTTGTAGACATGAACAAAAAGAAAATCATATTTTTTATCGAAGAGTTATAAAATTTTTTTTAGTCCGATAAGCCATTCTCAAGTTGTTTTAGGAAACGCATTTTCCAACATAGCGGCTTAAGCAAACTACCTATCATCCCGCTATTTTATTGTTTGATACTCCTTACAGACTATATCCAATCAAAAAATTAGATGGGCATACTGTTGCATAAAAAAACCACTGCCGACAGGCCTATAATTTAAAATGAATAAATAAAATCCAATTTATAAAAATATAATTAATCGTCTTTTTAATTTTCCCTAAATCATGAATTTTCTGAAATATTTAAAATACATCTAAGCACGTTAAATAAAATGTACGACTTGGTCGCACGAACTTGCTCATGCAGCAAACTATGGGACTATACAAATTTGAATATATTACATTCTGAAATAAAATGCACGACTGGGTTGCACGAACTTGCTCTTGTAGCAAACCGTGGGATTGAAAAAAAAATTCAATTTAATAAATTATGTTCAAAAAGGAGAAAAATATCAGAAAATGGCCTAAACGTGGGACCAAGTTGTATGGTAGCTACACGTTTGATTAGCCAAAAACTTTAAATTCCATTTTGTGTTAAATAATCAAATTAACTTCCATACTTAATTTAAATGAAATTGGTTAAGCATTTATCAATTTATAGACAAATTTGTAAAAACCGTCAACACCAAATATCCGTTATATGCATTTTTAGCCAAAAATCGGAAATACAGTTATATTAACAGCAGTCGTCTTAATATAACGTACACAAAGTTTTATCAAAATCGTTGAAGCCGTTTTTGAGAAAATTTTGTAAAACTATAACCGTTATATGGGAGGTACCCGTTATAGCCGGGTTAAAATAAAAATTCAAATTTATCCTCTAGGGAATCACCAAAAAGTGCTATAAACGAAGTTTGAAGAAAATCCGTCAAACCGTTTAGGCAGTAGGTCGGTGCACAGACAACCGCACATACGCACATACGCACATCCGCACAGACAGACCGACGGGCGGCATGACGAAACCTACTTTTTTGGGCTTCTCTAGTAAAAAAAAAACTGTGAATGCCATCTTGTGTTAAATGTCAAATTTAAAATCTAAACCGAATTAAAAAGCAATCGGCTCAGGCGTTATCAAGATATGCCCAAATTTGAAAAAAACGTTAACATACCAAATCTCCGTTATGTGCCGAAAACTTAAATGCAGTTTTATTAAGGCTATTGCTAATATAACGTAGACCAAGTTTTCTCAAAATCGTTGGAGCCGTTTTCGAGATAATTAGAAAAAAATAAAACCGTTATTTGGCAGGTACCCGTTATAGCCGGGCTAAAATAAAAATTAAAATGTTTCCTCTAGGGAATTACCAAAAAGTGCAATAGACGAAGTTTAAAGAAAATCAGTCTAACCATTTAGGCTGTAGTTCGGTGAACACACAACCGCACATTCACATAGTGAGTGCCTACGTCGCGTACACCTTTATTATGTCCCCTAAGATTTTTCTTGGGGTCTGGGTCAACAATAGGGTTGCCTATTGAAATCGAGCAATCGTTGATATCAATATTATTATTTAATTAATTTTCAGTTCTCAATTAATAATTATTCTGATTCTGAACTTCTTTGATTAAACTCCTATTTATTTAAGACTTGTATTATTTGTTTTTGAAAGCCTTCGGCGTTTAATATCAATAGATTATGGGTGACATTAATTATTATACGCATAGTATTCCGCAGTTTAATGGCTGTGAATACGATGATTGGCAATTCAGAGTGAAAATGCATCTGGATTCGAAGAATGTGTTAGACGTTATCACCGACTTCAAAAAACAAAAATTTTTGTGAAAGGTCAGAATCACTAAGAACTCTCTAGTAAATTTAATGCCTCAACTATGTGAGAGATAAGGAAACTGCAAAAGAAATATGGTTAAGCTTGAAGTCGGCGTTTGCAGAAACGTCCGTTATAAATCAACTATTTCTTCGTAAATAATTATCAAAACTGCGCATGAGAGATGAAGATTCAATTGAAAGCCATTTGTTGGTCATCGAAAATTGGGTGCGTCAGCTGAAGCTAGCTGGAGCAGGAATTGAAGACAGCGATATGCTTGCCCAGCTATTTCTCACATTGCCAGGAAAAGTTTGATCCATTTGTTATAGCACTTCAAAACTTGGATGATGGTAAGCTTAAATTTTCATTGACAAAAGAAAGGATAAAGTCTGAAGATATAAAGTTAAAAGATCGATATGATGAAGAAATTCGAAAAGTATCTGCTTTTAAAGCAAAATGAAATTCTAAAAACAAATAAGTTTAATGGAAAGTGCTTCAAATGCAACAAATTTGGTCACCAAGCAAAAGACTGTCATTCAAAAGAATCTCAGACAGAGAAAAGCAAAAGTTTTTGTTTCATGGCAGACAGATAAAGTGCAACAGACGACAACCAAAAAAAAAAAAATAGATAATTTTCAAACTGGATTCTGGAGCAAGGGATTGCCTCGCAAATGAGAAATGGTACTTGGAAAAATTGAAAACTCCAATCGAAATAAATGTTGCCAATGATAACGATCGACGGATCGAGTAACACCGGGATTGAACTATCCATACAGGACGCAATCAAATAATACGCTCCCAACAGAGATAGTAAGTAAGTTCCAAAATGTTGTTATGGGTTCAAAAGCAAGTTCTGCCGCTCCTAATGTTTCTAGAGATGTACCGGAAACTTATAAAGCAAAGCTGTGGACGAAGAACTAGATTCCATGAGGAAAAATAATGTGTCAACGTTTGTAGAAGCAGCTTCCAAAATAAAACCAATTAAGGCAAAATGGATTTTCTGTATCAAAGAGGACGAAAATACAAAGCCACGTTGGTGGCAAAGGGTTTCCTGCAAAAAATTGGTGTGGATTACACGGAAACATACGGACCAGTAGCAAAATTGACAACCATACGTGTTGTATCAGTGATTGGTGTTCACCGAAAATACTACTTGCATCAACTATCAAGATATTAAAACAGCGTTTCTTCATGGTGATCTACAAGAAGATATTAAGATAGAACCACAATTATTGCTTATATACTAAATTTGACATATTTTTAATAATATACAAACGTTGATGACTTGCTGATTGTTGGAAGTAAGATCAATCAATCAATTGAAAAATTGAAACAAGATCTCTCTGTAAGATTTGAAGTGTCAGATTGTGGACATTTAAAATTCTTCTTGGAAATGAAGATAGATTAGGATGAGAATAACTTAACATTATCGCAAGAGAGAAGCATAGAAAAATTGCTGTGTTCAAGGCCTGACATTTGCTATGCTATTGGTTTTATGGGGAGATTCCAACAGAATCCAACTGAAATACATTGGCAGCATCTGAAAAGAATTGTGCCGTATTTAAAAGGAATTATGTCCTTAAAACTTAAATTTCCGTTTACTCAAGATAAACCAATGATTGGATACGCCGATGCTGACTGGGCGACTGATTTCGTTGAGATGAAGTCGGTTAGTGGGTATGTATTTTAAGTCTATGGAAGCACTGTCTCCTGGGTGCAGTAAAATAACAAACCACCTTTGCGACATCATCAAGTGAAGTGAGTATATAGCCTTAAGTTCAGCGGTTGCAGAAGCTATATAATTATGATTAAAGGGTATATTGCAAGATCTGAAAGAACTAAAAGATGAAACTGTTACTATATTTGAAGATAACAGAGGATGTATCGGTATGGCTGGCTCATAATTTAGAATGCGAACGAGCAAAGCATGTTGATATAAAACATCATTTTATACGAGACTGTATCGCTAAAAATATTATTTAAATTGAAGCAATTGGAACAAAAGATCAATTAGCTGATGTTTTCACAAATTCTACGGATTCTACACACTTCGCGGTTCTTCGATCTAAACTTAAATTTAATCACTGAAAATATTGTTATATCATATGATTCTGAGAGGGTATTGAAATCGAGATATCGTTGATATCAATATTATTTTTTATTTAATTTTCAGTTCTCAATTTACATACATACATACATTTATTCTGATTCTGAACTTCTTCCAATAAAGACCAATTTAATTAAGATTTGTATTATTTTTTTGGAAAGCCTTCGGCGGCGTTTAATATCAATATTGCGAGACTTTTTTCGCAGTTTAACAGGACAAAGAGCAAAAATATAGAAAAAAAAGGGATTTCAAAATATTGCCCGGGACATCGAGCGGGACATAAAAAAAGGTAGGTACGACTAGCTTGCATAAACTTGCTCTTGTCTCTTGCAACAAGTTTACTAAGAGCATGCATAAGCAAAAAAAAAAAAAATTAAACGACAAAAAATTTATGAAATTTTTTTCATAATCTTCATGATTTTCTTTGAATAATTTTTTGAAAATATTTTTATAAAAAGAACTTAGGACTAATTTGTTTATACATATCTCAAAACCAAGTTCTTTTAAAATGTTTTAAAAGTTTTTTTAAAATAGGTTCTACGTTAACAAAAACCGTATTAGAAAAATGATTTAAAACTAATTTTTTTGGCGAAGCAGAATATTTTTCACCATCAGTTTTTCAAAACTAAAAACAAATATATAAATATATATATATTATTGATTTTGACATTTTTACAATATACGCAATCACCGGAAAGTTTGGGAACCGTTCCAGACTACCAAATGAAAACGCTATTATTATTCCACCCAAAAAAAAAAGAAAAAAATTTACTTTTAATTTGAATGAAAGCGGTCAGGTTTAATCATGAACAACATTTTGTTTTACTTTAATCACAACACACTAACGCAGTAATTGTTTTGGAAATAATAATGGGTGTTTCATTTTATGTTATTAAAAATGTACAAAATGTTCAGGATAGTCAAGTCAAGAATTCCTATGTCAAAAACTCGGTACTCATACGTAAAAAATTTTATAATTAGTTAAGAATGGCCATTAATGATAAAGCTGTCAAAAACTGGGCAGGGTTGCTTTCAATCCCAAAACATTTTTAATGTATTTTTAGCTGATTATAATATCAGCTGAATATATAAGGAAAATTGATATTACGATGGTAGAGTTAAATGATTAAACTTGGTCTGTCAATAATGCTTTCCATCTGCATTGCGTATACGCATGTTTCCATAAATGGGTATTGTTAACTGCAAATCTTCCAACGAGTTGATAACTTTTCATTTTCCTGATGCTGTTTTCATTTTTCAGTGTTTTTTTTCTCCCGGCAGAAACATCTTCTCATTAGTTTTTCGCACTCTCTTAAGTATATTGTTGGGAAGAAAATGGTTAAAAAGAAAGTTTTACAAAAACCGCGTATCATTGACCGTTAATGGTTTCAGGAAAAAGCATATTCTTCTTCGGAAAAGCGTCATTGCGTGGCGGCCGGCGGCGGCGTCGTCGCGCGGTGGCGTATTGTTTTGGCATGCGCTGCCCATTTGAAGTAAAGTCAAGTCACGTCTCATCTCAGTCGTTTTCCCCTCATCTGGCGTTTCATTCGAAATGAGTTACAATATTTCACTATCAAGATGCAGAAGCTGTTAACATTGTGAATGTGATGGAAATCGAGGAGCAGAAAACCACCATATGTGTATGATGTGTGGTTAGTAGCTATAAAGCTGACTGGCTGGTAGTGAAACACCTGTGTGCATCACCTTCTTAGCCTTCACCACAATATTCAAGATTCAGGAAGAACTGTTGTGTTTTTTTTTTTTTGTAACCAAGCAGACAGATATCTCTACGAGGAGTCCATAGAGATTGATGGATACCTGGGTGAAGAACGTTTGACATTTGTCAAGTTTGCCACTGAGAAATGCATGCAGACATGTTGCGTCACATGTTAGCGAATTTGAATGTGCGACAAAATTTCAGCGGCCAGCATGGAAGTTGGGTGGTTAGGTAAACGAGGAGAGATGCCACCCAAATGTATATTGCGTCTGGAAAAGTGCCTACTTTGGAGGTCAGACTGGAACGTGGAGAAAATGCGAAGGTTCCGTTTTTGGGGTGAGGAAAAATTTGTCAGATCTGCCAAGTTATTTGTTGCATTTCTGGTTTTCTGTTGCTTCTGTGTAGGATGGAGATTCTTTTCATGACTTTCTGATATGTGCGCTGTTAGAAGGAGAGGAAAAGAGATAGATTTTCTATGATAAGCTTAGTGATTGATTGTAGGCATTCAGCGAGAGAGAAAAAGAATCATGTTTTGGAATTCACTTCACCATTTAAATATATTGTGTGGCTTTTTATTTCTAAATGTCACCATACCTACTTGGAACAAGGAAGAAGTCGACGACTTTGGATATTGCGGTTCATAGTTCGATTGGTGGTTGTTGTCCTTATCTGATTGCAGATGAGGAAGAGTTATGGATATGCCGGTAGAAAAATTGTCGTTTAAAACAGTTTGTATAACGCTTTAACACAACTATTATTCAACATCAGAAATTATTATTAGAAACATTTCGATGGAAAATGCTTTTAATCGAAATCAGGAAACAGATGTATAACTTAATTTTCATACATCCATATATGTACGTACTTACAAATCACATACAATATTTTTACTATAGCACTTTTTTATGGTGCGATCAAAATCAAAGCATTTTGGGTATCACTGGGATCAAGTGTTTTTTTAGACACATTTTTTGAAAATTTCATAAAATGACTTGTATCAAATTGGGAGAAAATGACCTTTCCGAACGGATACTTTAAAAAGGCTGATTATTTGGAAAACAAAATAAATCGTGAATAAATGTGAAATTCTTATGCAATTGTGTATTATTCGAAAAAATTAAACCTCAATTTAAAAAATTAAAAATGGAAATGAACAGTGATAAATAAAGGGTTTTCCAATAAGAGATGTTATTTTGATATTCAAAGAAAAGATAAATGATCGGATGTTTATTTCATTATAAAGAGAAAGGTATGTCGTTAATAACGGAACACAACATCAGCCAAATGGCCGCCATGACCACGCTTACAGGACCATATCCTTTTCATGAAATTTTCCATAACCAAATCGCAAAGTGGCTGCCCTATGTCCTCGATAGCCTCACGAATTCCAACTTTGAGGTCTTGAATCGACGCTGAACTGTTGGCGTAGACCTTATCTTTCACGTGGCCCCAAAGGAAGAAGTCGCAAGGTGTTAAATCACAAGATCTCGGTGGCCAATTGTGATCACCTCTTCGAGAGATAACACGGTCCGGAAAATTTTCCCGTAAAAGATCGATGGTTTCATTGCTTTTGCCAAATTTTCACCATTTTTATAGTGACTTTTAATAATTTCAGTGCGTTGTTGAAGCGTGTATCGTGTCATTTTTATTAATGGCGTAGTTTCTACTTGTCAAATGTTAAAAAACGACAGCTTCGAAAGCTACAGCTATCGATATAGTGGGCTATTCAAAATAACACCTCTTATTGGAAAACCCTTTATTATTGAATTGTCATGTGCCAGATCAAAATAGTTATGTATCTAACCTTCATTTTACTTCCCTGTAAGTCAGTGGAAAATATACCATTTAAAGAGAGAAGCTCTGTTTGTGAAGATGTTGAGGAAGCTTTCTGATATGAACCGCATCTTCCTATAATGCCGCAAACTTCGTAAAATCCCTATCTGCATAATTTTATTTTTTGAGTTTATGACATATTTATTGACAGGTTATTGTCATTATGATTTTATATTATGTATATACAAAAAATAAAATAGACCTTTATTTTGTCTACATATTACAGATTGATGTCAAATGACTGATAGTGTAAAGGTCGCTTAAAATACTGCTATTGAAGAAAGACAAGTCAATTATAAAATCTAAGGTCATCAGCTTAGACTGTATTGTTATTTTGACACACATCTATGGAGGTATCCTACGTCCTAAGTCCACAGAAAGACTAAATAGAAACAAAATAGACGTTTAGATAAAAAATCAGAACACCGGCTCCTACTTCTTTAGGTTTGTCAACATGATCTTTTCTAAGCTAAGAACTCTTGATATGTGTCCCAAAAGCTTGAATTCAATCTGGTTTTTGTTTAAATTTCGGGTGTCCCACAAGGTAGTCATTTAGGACCCCTTCTAATTTTTATTTTTATCAACGATGTTCCTAAATATTTCAATAATTTTATGTGCTTAATGTATGCGGGCGATCTTAAACTTTATCTAACCATTAAATCAAATTTAGACTAACTTTATGATTTATCCAACCTCTTAATTTGGTGTAGCGAAAATGATCTTCTTCTAAATGTCTCTAGGTAGGTAGGTAGGTAGGTAGGAATGGCGGCTATTCAACTAGAATAAAACCCAATTAGCGCTTGGTGCGCCGTTTTGATACCATAAACTCATGAGACCTATCATTATGTGGAAGTTGGGATATTGTATTGAAGTTTGGAATTGTGTTGGGAGGTGGTCCCTTTATTACCATTTACCATAGAGAAAAAAGAGATCCTCGGGTACCTCAGCCAAGGGAACTGGCCCATACCCCCCACCAGGCTTTATGCCAGGCTGTTAGCTCCGATATGTCTGTCTTCGCCAAAAACCTAAACAGGCAGAGTGCTGGGTGGCTTAGGGTAGAACCAGTTTCCTCGTCAGATCGATTCGGTTTAGGGAAAGACATTATGTCCGTCGTAGACACAACCCGCCCGTTTTTTGGCCCATGGAAAAGGTGAGATATTTGTACATTGATTTATGATATAAGGTTTGAAAATTGTTTTGGTTGGGAGTATATCCCCTTAGTTACCAACTTCCGTATAGGAAGACAAGGAGATCCTCGGATACCTCACTCAAGCGAAGTGGCCCATTCCCTCCACTAGGCTTTATGCCAGGCTGTTAGCTCCGATATGTCTGTCTTCGCTAAAAACCTAAACAGGCAGGGTGCTGGATGGCCTAGGGTAGGACCAAATTTCCGTTGAGATCAGTTCGATTTAGGGAAAAACATGATGCCCGCAGTAGGCTTAGCCTGCCTACACGGCTAGAGAAAAGGTTCCTGCAAAAATCATGTGCTTCTCTTGATCCATCTTATCTACACTTAGAAGAGGTGAGGTATTGATATGGTTTGTTACGTTTATAGCCATTTGGTTGCATTCAAAAAGCCAATGGGGTTACTTATGCTCACAACAGTAAGTTCGTTAAGGTTGTCAATAAAGTTCTGACCAAAGAATTGGCATCTTGGATTTGCCAAGGCAGGGCAGCAGCAGAGATAGTGGGTCACTGTTTCCTTTTCCCTTTCATTTCCACAGCTACGGCAATGAGTATTGTGCGGAATGCCCATTTTTGCTGCATGCTCTCCTATTGGCAAATGTCTCTAAGTGTCGACATTCTTCGTTTAGCCGTAAAATCAGCTCTATCACATACGATTGCAACATTAATGGTACCCTATTAACAAGAGTAACGGAAAAAAAGATCTCGGGGTAGTTTTTGACACTAAGTTTACTTTCTCAAGTAACTTTGTGTACATTGTAGCTAAGGCCAGCTCTATTCTTGGTTTCATTTACAGAAATTCCAAAGACTTTACTGATCCTTTCACATTGAGATCGCTCTACTTTAGTTATGGGAAGTCTATTTTAGAATATAGTTGCATTGTATGGAACCCTTACTATAACGTTCACTTACTAAGAGTGTAAAGGATCCAGAAACGATTCACTAGAAAAGCTATAAAGACTTTACGTTGGAACATCGACATGCCCTCTTACAACGCGAGATATTTGTTATTAGGGATCCAATACCTGGAAGTTCGACGGTCATATTTTGAAATAATGTTTGTTAGAGATTTAATTAATTATAAAATCAACTGTCCTTCATTACCTACTCTCGATTATCACTTTTTATGTACCTGTGCGAAATATTCGCTCTCGTTGTCTTTTCTTTGTTCCTCTCGACAGATTTAATTATGGAAATAACGAACCACTAACGCGCTGCTTAAGGCAGGCAAACTCCGTTTGTAGCGTTCTTGAATTTAATATGTTCTTAAGTAGAGATTGTTTAAAAAAAAAAATTGTTATCTATTTTAAATATTAGTGGTTAAACTTAAGTATCTGATAATTGTTAAAGTTTTTAGTAGTCTATAAGAGACTTGTATGCTCTGTTTCATCAAACAGAATAATAAATAAAAATAAAAAAAAAATTGAAGTAAATCTACTTTAATTGAAGTAAAGTGGTATCACTTTGCCTCTATGGCAAAACCACAAAAATAAAAGTAAATAAGTGGACTGTACTGAAAAAAACTATTTTTTTTAACAATAGAACACGTTTTTCTCGAAAGTGATTTATGGTGCCAAGATTTTTTGTTTACAGCTAAAATTTTTACTAAAACATTTTTACCAAAAAGTTCAAAGTTTCAATACTAAATATCATGTTAGTTTATATACGAGTCAGCAACTTGACAATATGCGAATTTCCGCTTGTTTCAATTTCAACTGAAATTTCAATATCACTTTTTCGACAAAAAGCAAAAATAAAATATACCTAGGTAGATTAGGTATATCGAACAATATTACGATTGCAATCATTTAGCTGGAAGTGTTTATCCGTAATAAGCAAATACAATATTGATCAACTCGTCCAATGCAAGTTAAAATATAAGAAATTGACATATTCTCTTAACAGTATCTTCTATTAGTCAACATCATACTCTTCTTAGACTGTTTAGACTTTCAATTTACAAGTAAATTATTTGTTTATCGCACTTTTCATTTCATATCCACTCAAATATCTAAATTTATCAATTAATCGGAAGATTGGTTAACAAATTGCCATACAAACATTTTATACTTCGAACACACCTCCAGCTTTTGTTCGGAAAGTACGTACATACCTACTTACTGCTCATTGAGGCATAAATAATATATATACCTTACCTCAAGGGTTAACAATCGAGAGTGATGTAAATGTGAATGCACTTCAAATTTCACTTTCTTTTTTATGGATCTCACAAAATTATTATGTACCACAATCCATAGAGTTGAAATATAATTGAAGTAAATTACTTCCTAATATCTTCAACTATACAACAACAACAAAAATACATCTGTACCTCTGCCATAACCACCATGTCTTTCCATTAAAAGAAACCAGATCCACAATGAGAATGAGGAAGTGTGATCTGTGCTGTGATGCACTCCTCGTGCTGTCGATTGCGCGGCGGCGTATTGCATGGCAACACAAAACAATCGTCGCATTATGGTCGGATCGGAACTCTCTCAGGTGACAAAATTCCACGATAAGATACTCAGAGATGCCAATATAGGTATAGGAAGTCACACTGTAACTTGCAGATATATCCATTGGCATGGCACTGCTTTGGCGGCGTAAATCAGTGCTCGATAAGATTTAGTTGAAACTCCTCTGTTCTTGTTTAGGCGGAAATCTTACCCCAGTAGCACGATGTGACGATGTGGACAAAGATGCGCCCGGAGGCCACCACATATCGGTGTTTTCATTGTCATATATGTCGACTTTCAGGTGTCAATATTCGCACACATTTGCATAGGAAGCGCTTAAAGTGCCGTGTACTTCGTTCTTCGTATTTATAAAAATGAGACAGCAAGTAGGCATTTAAATGGGACACACAAGAAAATCTAGACGAGTTAACGCATTCACCTTTGAAAGATCTAAAATAACGGAAATAAGTTTTGTATATACGTAACGTACATTTGCAAGTAAAACTCGTACTATTTTTGACTTTTGGATCGTTTCAATAGTAAAATTTTGGTGTTTAAAGTAGGGTAGGTATGGTGAACTCTTTTATTTATTTGGTTTTTGGTTCTTTTGCTATTTTTTGTTTGGCAATCGATTGTTAAGCTTTTTTTATTTGGCATTCAATTCATTAGGAATTTTTTCACTTCAATGTCCATGGACCTTATGTCATCCCACCTAAAATGTTTCCAAAAAGAATATTTTGGTGTATATTACAGAATAAAATATTTGTATTCGAATGGTATAATAGTAAATGTATATTGTATAACTTAAAAAAGTATAAAATTGAAGGAATATTTATAACAAAAAGTTGACAAATGCGATATGGTTTATATGTACTTACGGGTCACTTAGAAGAAAATTTCTATTATCAACTGTTTATTATACCTTTGGCACACCACTAAATTCTAGAAACCTATGGCATTGGCAATACAATGTAGGGTAATTTAACGAGACTGCACACCTCAGCTGTGATGCCATTTCATACAAAATGTTACTGCCCAGAATGAATCTCATTTATAAAATGCATTACATATCACCATAGGAAATTTCGCCAAAAAGTGTTTTTAAAAAATCCCCCCAAAAATATGGCTTAGATAATAATTTTGTCAAAAACACCGTAATTTCCAAAGGAAAACTTGCCAGAATTCATAAAAATTACACTTAATTTTAGGAAAAAGAGCATAAGTAAAAATGAAAACTACGCCCAAAAAAGATATGCTTTTAAGCCAAGTTTAAGAGTTTAAAAATATGACCCCGAAAAACTTTATTCTTATTCTCTTATCTATACTCGATTTGGAAACTAGGCCCAAATCTTGTTATTAAAAAGTCATGCCATTACATTGGCCATAAAGTAAATGAGTCATTATCATAATTTTAGTGCTCCTGAGGAATTTTTTTTATCAACGATATTCCTAAATATTTCAATAATTATTGTATGTGCTTAATGTATGCGGGCGATCTTAAACTTTATCTAACCATTAAATCAAATTTAGACTGACTTAATGATTTATCCAACCTCTTAATTTGGTGTAAATGATCTTCTTCTAAATGTCTCTAAGTGTCGACATTCTTAGCCGGGAAATCAGCTCTATTACATACGATTGCAACATTAATGGTACTCTATTAACAAGAGTAACGGAAAAAAAGATCTCGGGGTAGTTTTTGACACTAAGTTTACTTTCTCAAGTAACTTTGTCTACATTGTAGCTAAGGCCAGCTCTATTCTTGGTTTCATTTACAGAAATTCTAAAGACTTTACTGATCCTTTCACATTGAGATCGCTCTACTTTAGTTATGTGAGGTCTATTTTAGAATACTGTTGCATTGTATGGAACCCTTACTATAACGTTCACTTACTAAGAGTGGAAAAGATCCAGAAACGAATCACTAGAAAAGCTATAAAGATTTTACGTTGGAACATCGACATGCCCTCTTACAACGCTAGATATTTGTTATTAGGGATCCAATACTCATAATTTTGGTGCTCCTGAGGAATTTTGTAGGTATAAGGTAAACCGCAAACCGGTGGCGCGTCCTACCTCGTCAGCTCGGCACGTCGGACCAGAGGACAAGGGTGGGGCGTTTGAATGCGTGGCCGCAGGCCACTGGCGGTTTCTTTTCTCGATATGGGTTTCTTTTCTCGATATGGGAAAAAAATTCAAAAAGTTTCTTTTCTTGCGTTGTAAAAAATAAACCGAAAAATTATTTTCTTGCGTTTTTTCCTAAAATAAAATTTAGTCTTACTTATTTTTGTATTATTCCTAAAAAAGGTAAAAATAAAATTCCAACTAATTTATTGCAAAAGAAATCAAAATTTTTAAAATTAGCGCCGAACTTTTCGGACATCGATTTTTGGGCTTTTTGACTTATTTAATATTAGCGAGCCGCAAATATCGTTTACAACGTTTTTAAAATAATATATGTACCTACATACATATATGTGATTTTACATTTTGTCACAAAAAAAATTGGACCTGGTACATACAAAGTGATAGAATGGGTACGCTGATGACGTTGCCATTCAAAAAAAACGTGCTGAAATTCTTACTGAAAGCAAAATGCTATTCATAACACTAAACAAATGGCCCAACTTGATGAAAATGAGAAAAAAAACTGAACTTTTCCTCTTCACAAACAAATACAAAATCTCACAATCTAGACCCCCATCGAAGGGTCTTATCACGAGCCAGTTTAGTGGTTTGATGATTGCAATTTTTCAAACGACTTCAGATGATTTAACGTGATTTCAAGCAATTTTTAAATTGATTCAAATATTTTGGAATTGCTATTATTACGAGCGATTTTGCAATATTGCAATTATTAATGAAATTCAAATATCAAATGCATGCGTGACTTCGATTTCTTCTCATAAATGGGGATTTCCCGAATAATTCAACTTTTTCAATAGCTCTTTATACGAATCTGTCAAACCAAGATTATCTCACTTTGAGAGCTTCCAAAATGCTTAAACAAAAAATATATTTTCAATACAGGATGTTACAAAATAATACACTGAATTTTGTATACATACATAGATGGCATATCCTGCATGTTTTGCAAAAAGTAATTCACTGAATTTAATATAGTGTCAGTTGGTTTAAATGGGGACTTTTAGCATTTTCTTTTAAACACATACATATTTTCCAGAAAAATAGTAAAATATTAAATTCTAACTATTTTAACTTTTGAAATAATAAGGCTTGTTTTACACTTATGGGGTTTTATTAGGTAAGGTCGCTATTGGGTTGCTATTGGGTTCCTATTGAACTTTTGTCGCCTTGTTCACACACATGGGGTTTGTATTAGGTCTGTATTCGGGAAACTACTATTAACTAGAGAAAGAAAAACAACAAACCACATTTAAGAACCCTATTCAAGCATTTCATAATCGAATGGCATTAATTATAAGCAGTTTTTGAAGCACCAGATTGAGAAATTATAGAAATTTAGTTGAGTAAAAGTAGACAGTAGAGCATATCTCAAGTGTCGAAAAAAGAATTGCACAGAATTTGATATTGTTATAATTGCGTAATGAGATATTTCCGAATGCTTAATGGCCATTTTAAAACTATACACAGTAAAAACATAAAGAAGATGGCCCATTCATTGGGAAACCACAGATGTGAGTAAAAAAGGGATAGAGACGGAACTAAGGAATTTCTAAAATGAACACTGTAAGAATTTCATCTCAATAAAATGGTGTCAAAGCCGATGGACATTTTAAAATGTGTGAGCTTTGTTTTTATCAAAAGCTTTGCTAAAATTGCATCTTACGGAGTATTTTTAATACTGTTAATACTTTTAAATACATTGTCAGCACGATATTTAACTTATCCTTTCAGTATAAATAACTTTGTTTTTTTTTTAAAATGAAAACAGTCACAAAACTGAATTTCACTTTTCAGAATAAGGTTCTTGCGGAACTGAAATTTCCAAAAAAAATCTATTGATATTGCGTGCACTGGCAAGAATTTAAACTCTAATTTTTGTTTTGTATGAGTTTCAATTTGTTGTGCACTTGTCCAGGCCTACTCGGAGTAATGTACTATCAACTCAACGCATACTCCACTTAGCATAGAAAAGGACGGTTGAATCAATATTCAACATCGTAATAAAAAAAAATAAAGGTGATGTACAATTCCTGATTGCATTTTGGCATTTTTGATTTCAAAAAAACTTAAATTGATTACAAATATTTTCAATGATTGCAAGAAATCACTCTTTCGATAAGAAAAAAAAATAATTTTGAAATTTCATGATTTCAAGTGATTGCACTAGATTGTAAAGTGATTTGAAATGATTACAAACATAAGTGGTCAGGTGATTTCATTCGTGAATAACCCCTCGCCCCCATAAATTGGACACCACTGACTTTTTTAGATGAAGCTAAGAACATAGGTCGCATTTCAGACAAAAAGCTACACAGAAACCCAATATAAAAGAAAGAGTAAGAAAAACCGCTCTTGCCAAAAAAGCTATTGGGAAGAAATGCTATTTTTATTTTATTTTATTTATTCATATATTTATTTCATCTTATTTATTTATTATTATAAGACAATGTATAATATTTTAACATAGTGATTTAATTCAACATATAATATTTAATTTGTTAAAAAATATAAGCTTAACATATTTTTAAATGTGTGGCGACCCAAATGAAAGTTAAAATCAATGTTGTTTGACGCTATGTTAACCTCCCTGAGGGATATGTCTCTTTTCGACTTTTTCACCTACTTTGTTATTTAATCTCTTATATTATTATTATTATATAATATTTTTACATTGAAATCTTAACTTATAATTTTGTGAATTATATATACAATATATAATTTAATTTTGAAAATATTATTATTAAATTGAAAACTTAATTTTTATGATTTATTGTAACTATTGTATTACATTAAATTCGTGTAACTTTATTGAATTATTTGTCAATTCAAGAGGAGAGATGTAGCAGTAGGAACATGATTTGCACAATCAATGTTAGCACTAAGCAGCCAGTCTTTGCACAACCATTATAAAGTAAACTTCAATAATAAAAACTATATCTATTTAAAGTCAATTTATCTCTTTCATTTCTACAAAAGAGCTACTAAACACTTTGTGGAACACCATTTTTTCCAACAAATGTTTGTTCCTTGTTATTCAGTATAGGATTGAAGCCAATGAATAGTACATCCATTTGCATTATAAAATTTATCCAGAAATCATATTAAACGCTTTTAGTCATGTAAAAAAATTCTTAGTACTCAGTAGCCATTTCTGTTGAAAATAAAATTGATTATTGCAAAAAATATTTTTAGTAAAAAAACATTGATAGGTAACTGAATTTACAGATCTTAAGAAATACTATAGAGTCTACATTTAACATAATGGCACAAGTCACGTGCTTAATTCACTTAAATAATTGAATTTATGTTTTGGGTTTTAGAACATTATGGTGCAAAATTATAGTTCATTTAACTCGAAGCTAAATAACATTTAGTTTGACACTAGTCTAAAATTACATTTTTAGCAATTTTAGACAAGTTATACTACACTTTATCTTTAAAGACTTGCATCAAAATTAAAATCATGAAAACCCTATTTTAAATTTGATAGTGTCACACTTGCTTCACTCTGACTCCTGTCAATTTGTCATTTTCTATAAACCAAAACAAAAAATTGCAAAATGTTTTCAAAGGACGAAGATTTTGAATTGTTTGAAACTGAAATTGTATTCCCTTTATTTCGTAAAGCGGCATTACAGCATTCTTTGCAAAGATCAATTTTTTAACGATATATGTTTCTAAGTTCTTCAAAAAATTAAATTAATTTTAATTTCAAAGACGGAGAAAATTGAAGTTAAACAGAAAATTAACATTTTATTGACACATTCCGGGCTGATGACATTTGACGACAGATAAAAAGGTGTATTTGCTTTGTTTTGTCAGCGAACTGTCACTGTTTAAGGCGTGTTCCGCACAAATAAGTAAGAGAAATGTTTTAAACACCACACTAGTTGTCAGTACTTCAGAAAGATTCTATAATTACTTTAAAGTTAGAGAACTGTTTCAAAGTTAAAATTAAGTTAAGAAGTGTGGCGTTAATTCCTTAAAATTAAGCTGACTATAATTTTGCGCCTATGTGTTTAAAAAGTGTTTTTCGTAATTTTGTATTTTCCATTAAATTAAGCCTTATGTCAGTTAACTTATAATTAAATTTTTCTTAAAATCATTTTGAACGGACTTGTGCTGTTTTTCCCCTGGACTCTTGAACTTTAATAATGAAATGCGTAATATTAAAAATAATACGTAAACCAAAGAGAGTTCAATAAACACTTTTGTCCCGTGGACTTGTGATTATATTTGACGCTTGAGATAACAAAAACATATTTGGCAGCACTCCACAATTAATAAATTTTCTTAATGACTTCTTCGAAATCTTGTACCAAAACAAATAAAACGCGTGCCATCAAAGAGACAGAAGTAGTTTATTTTAATTTATAAAAAAATCAAAAAAATATGCGACTTCCCATAGCTGGTCTATAAATATGATAATCGTCTACTCTCTACTTGTTATCTATAACTTCGTGAAAAACAAAAATAATTCAAACAAAAATATTTCGAGGTCAAACAGTTTGTGACCTACATTCCCCTACCCAGAGATAACTAAACAGACAACCAGATAGCGCACTGCGTTGCATCTGAGATCATTTTCGCCAAGTTCTATTATTTGAACAATCGAATAAGTAACTCACCGTCTGATTTACATAAATGTTTATAGAAAGATTGATGAAAAATAAATAATTATTTCGAACGTAATTCTCTGAAAGGTTATTCAATCTATTATATGTGTGTTTATTTCGCGTGATAAGGATCGCATTGCATTGCGACTGCAGATATATTCAAAGATTTTGCGGTTTAATGATGAATCCCTATAAATTTCTAGGCATTAATTTAAATTATTATCAGTCGAGGCATTCAGTTTGAGTTTACATTTCATTGTGAAAAGTTTGATATTATATTTACTTGCAAACAAAAAAATGCGCATAATTTTGGTCTTGTTGGTGGTTGTGGGATTCGTTGCTTTTGCAACTTCCTTACCGGTCAGCAAGGATAATTCCAAGTCAACGGAGACGGATGACATGGACGTAGATTCTGCCGGTGGACCCGAGGAGGATTCAGAAGAAGTACGTCGTAAACGGATGTCTGATCCAACCTCTTCATCATCCGAAGAGTCTGATGAAAACAAGAAGACTCTTGTCAAAGCGGAAACTGCAGCTGCTGGCGCTACCAAAGCAGCAGAAGATGGAACTGCTGCTGCAGGAAATGATGCAGAAAGTGCAAAAGCTGCTCTTCGTCGTAAAAGGTGTATAAATCATCCAATAGCCGTCGATGTGAGCTCAGAAGAAACTAAAGAAGAAAATAATGCCAGCGAAGAAAAATCTAATCCCACTTCTGATTCAGATGAAAACAAAGAAGAACATAATGATGAAAATGCAAAAGAAACTGAAGAGGACCAAAACTAAGCTTAAAGTTTGTGTGATGAGTTTATTATTAGTGTAAATAAGATTTTGTATAATTTTTTTGAAAATATAAATTATGATGTTTTATAGAGAAATACTTAAATAGGGGTTTTTATTTTTTGTTTCTAATGCTTTCCTGGGTTTTTCTTTAAGGAATAAAAGAAGAAAATTTTTAATGTGATGAGTTTTGAAGCTGCTATATATTATATATATTTATTTCATAGAAACTACTGCAATTTTGAAATGACTTCCAGGTATGATCGTACTTTTAAAACTGTTGCGGTAGAGTAATGTATCTTTTGTGACTCAATAAAGATACGTATAGAGATGAGAGTTTTACCCTATTTTAAGAATATGGAGTGTCAAAATAATAGTTTTTTTTTTTTGCTCAAGAGAAGTTGGTCAGTGTATCGAACTCTCTAGGTCTAGAGTCTAGACCGATTTCTGGATTCATATATAGCCTCTTTCTTACATAAGAGCGGAGCTTCTCTCAAGAAAGTAGCAAATTCGCCGAAATAACTTATGACTTAATAAAATGCATTTCATCTTGGGACTTCGGATTCGAGGATATTTTGTATTGGAAAACTGACGGACCTGGTTGAAGGTCATACGACTTAGTATGTCTTTAGTTTAAATATACAAAATGGGGCATATATACATACTGTCGGACCATACAATTTTTATTTAGGTAGTTTGAAATTAAATATCGTTGTTGAGAAAATTAGATCAGCAATCCAAAGAGAGCCGTTTAAATGCTATACCTAAGCAATTTAAGTGTACACAAATCCTACCTGAAAAAATACTAGCGCTGAGAACAGCAACGGACAAAAAATAGACGGGAACGCGTAAAAAACTAAAAGAAATGTGTGAAACAATCGGACTTACATTACTTAACAGCCGCTCTAAAAGTGATAAAGTAGGGCATCTAACATTTATTAGGGGTACTGCATGCTCAACTATTGCAGCCTGGTTGTCAATACAAATAGCTACATTGTGATATTGTTTTTTCTTTAAGTATATCCTACTGCTACAGGCTTCCTTTATGGCAAGTAACTCAGCTTGAAACACGCTGGTAGCATTGGGCAGACGGAAGAACTGATTGATATTAAGTATTTCTGGGAAATCAACCATTTTTGAGTCGTCCCTCAGTGACAACTGTGGTGTCATAGACCCATGTCACCGTATCATTTTTCCATTTGTCTCTGGTGGGGAAAAATACGCTGTGCAACCTAAGGTCATGTCAAGATATTCAGCATTTCATAGGAATTTGCCCAGTTCTCAAGGGGATAAGAGTACCTGTTTGGGAAAAAAAGGAAGAAATTGATATTAAATGGCGATAATTGGAATCTCTCTTTACATACATAAAAACTGCACTTAATTATCGACAGCATAATAAATGAAGCCTTTTAAATTGAAACACAAAAAAAAATATTTATTTATAATTATTTATAACTATAAACGTTTGAATTTGATTACGATTAGCTATATAAACAATGAATATTTGCAAAATCTATTATAAAAAAAAACTTTCTTTTTCGGCTGACCGCAAAATCCAATGCTTATTGTGAACTATGTACACTTTATAGCAAAAAGAAATAAAAAAAAATTATTCTCTAAATCAGTGGGCTCAGTGTTAAAAAACCTGAGCATCTCTTTTTTTAAAGTTTTTTTTTTGTGAATTTGCTTCTTGTCGGTATGGAATGTTATTAAAATTTAATATTAAATATAAGTACCTACATCGTAAATGTTTTATATGATTTTTATTTATTAAAATATTCTCAGTTTTTTTCGATTTACATTTTCTTTTTGACTCAGTCAGTAGATAGCAGAAGCAAGCACAAGTTCACGAAATGGTTCATCTGTAATCAGTTAAGGTTGAAAAACTCGAAACACTTTCGAATATTTATGTGATTTCTCATTCACTTGAAATTTACGTCAATATTTGAAATGGAATTTTTGTTATTGAATTTTTATAATATGCGTTTCAGAATTGATATAGCAATCAATACCAGAAAGCTGCTGTTTTGTTCACTTTTATACTGACGATAATAAATATGTTATAAGGCAAGTTATGGATTCGTGATCCATTCTTGGAAAAAAATATTTTTGTTGATTAACATTTGGAATGAAATCGACCGAAGTGAATCATGTAAAAAATTGCATAACTTCGGAAGCTTCGGTTCGTCTTTAGCCAGAAAACACAAACATCACTCAGTATACAAATTTCTAACCTTTACGACAAAACTTTTCAGAAACCTTGTAGGTGATGAGCAAAACAAAATAACACTACTATAGTATTTGTGTTCAATTCTACTAATTGTTCCTTGAAGAAAAGATTTGTTTTAAAATATTAAAAAATATTTTTTTCAACTTTAGTTAAAATATTTCTTATTTAACGACGTTATGCAAAAAAATATATGTTGACCTATGGATAGTTTAATTCTGTTATGTTGACCGTTCAATAAATATGTTATGAAATATGTATTTATACACGATTAAATCATCAAGACGTATGTGTTTAATAAAATTTGATATTTGTGAAGTACCTGCTTATTTTATTCTAAAGGGTTTTCCAATAAGAGGTGTTATTTTGAATAGCCCGCTATATCGGTAGCTGTCACTTTTGAAGCTGTCATTTTTTGACATTTGACAAGTAAAAACTACGCCAATGGAACGACATACGCTTCAACAACGCATTGAAATTATTAAAATTCACTGGTGAAAATTTGGCAGAGACGGTTCGTAAAACTAAAACATTTTTGGGTCGTCGTGAAGCACCTTGTCGGACCGCAATACAGAAATTGGTGGACAAATTCGAGCTGTTGGGACAAGTAAGTGATGTGAAGAATAAAACCCGTGCACGTCGCTCAAGAACAACTGAGAATATTGCTGTTGTAGCCCAAAGTGTTGAAGAAAACCCAGGTTTGTCCATTCCTCGTCGTTCTTTGGAATTAGGCATTCCACAAACGTCATTACACCGTATTTTGCATAAAGACTTGGGTCTTAAGGCTTATAAAGTTCAGTTAACACAAGAACTCAAGCCGGCTGATCATCAACAACGTCGTGTCTTTGCTGATTGGGTCCTTGAATATCAAAATAACACCTCTTATTGAAAAACCCTTTATTTACTTCTTTTACTTATTTCATTTATTTTATTTATTTTATTTATTTTATTTATTTTTTTTATTTTATTTGTTGTATTTATTTTATTTATTTCATTTATTTTATTTATTTTATTTATTTTAATTATTTTATTTATTTTATTTATTTTATTTTAATATAAACATATTTTTGCACATTTAATTTTAGTAGATATAGTTACTTTAATTTTTATTTTTTAGTACCGATATAGAAATGTAGTTCAAATTTTGATAGATACTTATTTATGAGATTCATCTGTTACAAGTACAATGTTAAACTTTTATTCAGAAAATAAATGAAATGAAGTTAAATTTATTTTAATTATTTAATTTTTTTTTATTTATTTTATTTTTTTTATTTATTTTACTTTCATTTATTTATTTTATTTATTTTAATTATTTTATTTATGTTAATTATTTTATTTATTTATTTTATTTATTTAATTTATTTTATTACTTTATTTAACTTATACGATACAAGCTTGCAAAATGCCTCAAATTATGGGAAATTTAGTAATAAATTTTCTTTGGCCAATAGCTATTTATGTTAAAAAAAAAATAAAAAACATTAAAAACAAAAAACATTAAAAAAATTAAAAATAAAAATAAAAACCTTGGTCAAAAATTTCATTAATTTAACGGTACATAATAACAAAATTATATTTTCATATTTGCTAAATATTATTTGGCTTCATTAAAAATACTTTTCACGTTTGTGCAATGTAGCTACTGTAAATTAAACACAAAAAATAAATTCATGTAAAAATGCATATTTTAAAAGTTTATTTTTAATAAAATTTTATTTTTTAGTGAAGTGCTTAACCATGTAAAATTAAATTGTGCCTAAAATGAAAATTAGTTTTATGTTCAATTCTTCTAATTGTTTATAACAAAATATTTTCTTAAAAAATATTAAAGAAAAACATAAATTAAAACTTTTCAAATAAATGAAGGCATTATAAATATATAATCAAATTATATTTTCTGTTATGTTAGAATTAATTTTGAGTCATTTAAAGTACGTTTAAGGGTTTGTCAATATTCTCCTCTCATAGCATAGATAAAAAAGCACACAAATAGTTTAAGAAAGTAGAGAAAAAGAAGTGTGCTTAACCTAAGGCAGAGAATACGGACAGCATGTGTTGGAAGAAATATCAGCACAGGCCGCTGATGGAAACAAAGCTTTTCAAAACTGCGACATTCGAATTATAAGAAAAGCGCAACTATGTTTAAAACTGCCGCTCAAAAAGGAGAAATTCTCCAAAAGATTTGTTCACCAAAGTTCATAAGCAATGTTCAAGGCACAGTCCGAAAAAGTTGGCTCGATTCTTGTTATTCTCTTTTGCCTTATTCGTTGTTTTTTGTAGTTGCTTTAATTTTGTTCGCCTTTGGTCGGGGTTGTTTCGCGGATTTATTTGAATTTCAAAGCGTTGACTATTGCGAATAAAGTAAACAAAAATAATTTGAAAATCGAAAGACGGGTGACTATCGAAAGTGGACGCTGTTCATGTAAATGTGCGCCGCGTGTTCAAAAGAGAATTGAAAAAAACCGGGTATTCAAAGTGAATACCCAGAACTTTTATAACATACAAATTTTTTTTTTAAAGATGATCGGTATCAAAAAAGTACGGTTTTATTGCAGGTTAGGTTAGTTGGCAAGAAATTAATATAAAATTTGATCAAATTTGATCGTTTTTTTTTTTAGTTTTATTGCAGTATTAATCAAGCTCAGAAATATTTTTTTTTTAAACCGAATATCTTTTTAACGGCTTTTGGAGTAAAATTTTGAGAAGACTATTTTTTGAAAAAAAAATCTTAAGAAACTAAAACAACCAATATAAAAATCTGCACAAACGATTTGGCAACCACAGCATTGTTAACTTGGTTATATTTTCAAGTTTTCGGCAGTAAAGTAGCTTGCCACAGGAGCAAGTTCGTTCGACCCGGCCCTGCCCTTAATTTATTTTTGCAAATCTGCTTCAAAATATAGTAGAAGATTAAAGACTTATACAAAATTGAAATCAATTCTTGAAAATTTATTTCATTATGTCTGTTTTTCTATTAATATTGTGATCACTTTAGTATCTTTCAATTTATCTCAGTAAGTATACACATCTACAAATTTCGACATGCATCTTCTCTTGAAGTTTCCTCTTTGACTGGAACTTGTTCACCATCTTCCGGAAAAGATAAAACTACATGAATCACATGTTTAACAACTTAATGTGAACATTACTAACAGGATATGATCCTCCAAATCAAGTACCCAATCTCATTAAACACATTATGTGAATAAAAACCACGTAACCGAAAGAAAGTTAAATTTCCTGACCGAAAGAATTCTCATTTCACTTTCATTTGCTCGAATCCAACAAACAAAAAAAGTCTCACCATATTGTATCTTAATACTCCAGCTTGCTCAAATATTTAACAGAAAAAATCCCAACCTCTTTGGTTCCCAAAACAAATTTATGAAAAAGAAAAGACTTCTTGTGAAGATAAAAATGAAAAAAAAAAAGATAAATCAATCATGAGTTGCCGCACAAAACTGAAAGTAATAATTAAATGCAACTTTCACGGTCGATAAGGCCACCAAGTTGCGGTGAATTTAGCGCGCAAAGACAACATGTAACAATTCTTCTCTCAACTCTTCTGATGCACGCAGCCACAAATTGACAGGGGCAAACATTTGCTTCGGCATTGGCATCATATTAATTTTCATCATCCATCATTTGTCACTCAGCCAGTTGCATTGCAGTAGTGGAGGCGTTCTTCTTTTCACTTTGCGGCATCACTGGCCTAGCCAACAAACGACAGATCGAGTTGATGACGACGCGATGCATGCAAGCAGCCGTGCAAATCACATCTTCAACGAGTCGTTGTCGCTCGCCTTATTAGCCATCACCAGGAGAAGTAACGAGGCAGTTTTAAATACTCCTCCTTTCTGTCACCTTGTCCTTCTTGTCATGTCAACAATCTTGTTCCTTGGCTTTGATGCCGGATGCAGCAAAAAATTCTGCACGACTTGTCCAACTAAAGAAAAAAAAAACCTATTCGCCCGCATCTTATCACTTTTTGGTGTGTTGTGAAAATTATTGAGCCCTTTTCTCACACGCGTGCTCACCATAATTATGCATCCAGATAGTGAAGGAGCCTTTTACTTTGGCCGCAGAAGCGGCAGATTCAAACGAGACCCTCATTCATAACTGGTGGTCGCAGGGGAATCAAAGGACACATGTGGTTTTATGATTGCGGCAACATATCGCTGGCTGTATGCCTCTGAGTGAGGTGCGAAGATACACCGAGCACGTGGTTCAGGTATATAGTGTGGTGAGAACGATATTAAGTTCAAGTTTTATGTTATGAGTTTTGGTTTGAAGACTGCAATGTGGCAAAGATATTTAGAGAAGACGCTAAGATTTCAAGAGGGGCTGCCACAGACAAAGAATGACTTCAAAGATGTGTCGGAATCACGGAAATTATGCGCCTTACCACGTGTCATTTATGTTGAGGGAGTTCAATTTGTGCGTGATTTAGGAAATGTATCCTGGATATGATTATAGTTGTTGCAGTTACAGTAACAGTTATTTTGTATCTCGTCGGAAAGAACAAAGATTGCTGGGCGTTATAAATTCCGAAGCAAAGTATTTCCTTGTGAATTATATGTTGGTTTTAGAGAAAAGAATGAATGGTGTTATGCGAGAGGGTTATTAGGTCAAAGCTGGACGCGCAAAACTTATAACTGACCGAACTAAACTTGATATGGCTAGTAAATCACAGTTGGGTCTCTAGTCAGTAAGGATGTTGGTCGTAGGTGTAAGGTGTGTGACTTTTTGAGTGAGCTCTTATTCGATTATAAATATGTTCATGCTTCTTAACCAATTGCTGACTCCGCACAAAGAAACAGCGATTATATATAGCAAAAGTAAGTTTTATTTTTGCGCTGATGGTGTATTTCGAGCTTAAAGCAGCCGGATAAAACCAGTGACTGTTAAATTCATCCTATATCAACGGTCGTTCCCGACTTTTGTTGATGAGAGCATCGTATTAACAACAAAACCTTTTTTTTCTGGTTTCGAACTCAAAATTTCTGAAGCCACGAGCACATTTTCTTTCAATCACATCACGCTATATCTAAGATATTTGCTAGATTTGTTGAAAAAGTACCTAATAAATTTCCTCAGGCGTTGCGTACTGACTTCTCAAGCAGACTAATTAAATCAGCTACATGAATTTCATCTCTTGATTTTTGGGTTTTCTCTAGGATCTGGCGCAAAATTAATATTTGGTCGAAGGAATAGCTTTCCCAAGTCTAAAGGTCGCATTTGTAGGGTCCAACAAACCCCAGATCTATGGGGGGGGGGCAAGATGGGGCCTATGTCCCTGGCTGCAAGTTCAGAGGGCGGCAAAATTCACACTTCACAGACGAATGGATAACTCATCATTTACTTAACTTTGATCACAGAATAAATAAAAGTACAGAAATTTCACTCTTGTTTTACTGTGGCCATATCAACACGACCGATACCCAGGGGCACCAGCCCACAGACCACATGACAGAGCGCGGCGAGAACGTGAAGTGAGGTGCGTAAGCATCGTTTAAAATTTGCGCCCGCTCGACTTCAGCAGATAGCGGCAGCACAAGTGAAATAAAAGAAAGTTTCATTGAATCCACTAAAGGTGCTGGAAAGACAGGAGAGGACATTATCAACAGATTTTAGAAAAAATTGATGTTGTTGATTTAGTAGAAAAAGTTGATGATTTAGGTATTGGACAATGTCGTGGCCAATTTTATGATAATTGATCCAATATCCATAGAAGAGTACACGCCAGGATTGCAGAAAGAAATGAGCCGACTGAGTTCGTACCGAGCTTGGCTCACTCTTTAAATCTTGTTTAATATAGGTGTTCATTCTGCCTCATCATGCCACGAAGGTATTAAACAATTTGGACTAATTGAATATATGCGGATTAATTGAATATATTTGGACTAATTGAAACACGTGAAAACAAATTTAAAAGGAAGTAGTCAGACAAGATGGTCGGCGAATCTTGTTGCTCTGCCCCATTTTATTATTTGTAAGAAATAGCAGAAACCTTAGAAAAATTTAAGCAAACTTCTCATGCTGCAGAAACTAAGTACAATGCAGGTTATCTCCTAATACTTAAAATTTGTTCTTAATTTAAAAATTTGGTCGAATATTTTCCGCGAAATCAATCGAGTGGCTAAAGAAATTCAGAAAGAAAATATTATCCTTGCCCGTTCCTTGCAAAACATAAGAGAAAATCTAATGGATTATTGGATAAAAGAGTCTAGAGAAGTTGCTGACCCTATTTTGCAGAACAAACGAATTCCGAAACTTTAAAAACATTTCGATGCGATGTGTCTAGACGAATTACAAACACTAAAACCAGTTCAAATATTTTCTAAAGAAATAATGATGGCATTTGATCGAATCATATCAGAAATTTAAATGAGGTTTGATTGTGCTAAAATGCTGAACTTGTCTGGCTCGAAAATATGAGCGAGAATTCTACCAGGAACGCTACGTTTTTAAAGAACAAAACTCCACTTTTATATGGTGATATAGAAAAAACTAACGGTTTCTTTCTCTTTTGCATGATTTGCAGGATGCTTTTCCTAATATTTGTATTGCCCTGCGAGTTTACTCTATGCTTCCTACTACATCATCAAGCTGCGTAAGCGAAGTTAGCGAAGCTAACTAAAGCTTACTAAAAATTATTTGCGATCCTCTATGATCCAGAAATGCTTATCGGGTCTTGTTATCTAAGCGATAGAAAATCGAATTGCACACGAGTTAATTTATGAAAAGGCTGAACAAAAAGCCGAATATCGCGCGCGCGATTTTCTTTTGAGGATTCCCTCCTTTGGGAGATTTTCTCTTTGAGATTTTAATTTTGTTCCATTTTTTCTTGGGGATTTTGTCTTTGGAGGTTTTCTTGGAAGCTGCTGTAGTGCTGTTGATAGAATGTAGATAATGCGTGTAAATAGAACTCGTCTTCTAGGAACATCCAATCAATATGAGACATATTGAAGACCAACTTCTTTAGATATGTCTATGCATGTTATTTTTGAAAACATACTCAAACATTTCTCTATCTTAAAAGATATCATTGCAGATTGCAGAAGTCTGATAAAAAGAAATGTTTAAAGTTTTTTTATTATTGCATGTACATTAAATATTTTTTTGTAGATCAAATAAAGGATCTTCATTTTGACGTTGCCCTCTGATAGAAGAGACATAATCTGCATCTGCAATGACTTTCGTTCGACCGTTATTATTTTACTCGGTCCTAAAATCACCAGGCCTCAATAAATGATTCTTCAGTACAGCCTGAAGAATCATTTATTGAGGCCTGATTCCGGGAAAAGATTACTAACGAACGAACGCACTTTAACGTGGATAGCTCTTATAGTCTGAAAATAATTTTTTGTGATTTATTGTTGAATCATTGTTAATAACTCTATAATTATGTTGCATATTACCTTGCAGACATTGTATACCAGACGATATTGCGATCCAGCAATATTACCACTTTACCAGTCATAAAGATTATGAGAATATAAGAAACAAACCTTATTATAGAAGCCGGCAGTTGATGAAAGTCGACAATATTGTCCACGTTTTCATTATTTACAATAGAATAGAACATTTTCCAAGCATATTACTAAGAACACCGCTTTAACCACGTTTATAATTACACCTAAATGATTTATTTTTACAAGGGCATTGCCATCCTCATAAAAACCTTTGGTTACGTCAATGAAAAGCTGTGCAAACAAAACACCACACCGCCACCATCATCAGACATCTTAAATAATAATGCATCTTTTATGTTCTAATTAAAATAAAAATTTCCAACTGGAATAAGTGGGCACATGAACCACCTACTCATCTCATATTCTGGAACTTCTTAACATTTGGCCATATCGTTTGTTTTACAACTGACTACCGCTCCGCCATGCCGCCGCTGCCGCCAGGTGGTTCAAAGCAATGCGGAAGATCTCGCACTGCTTGGCTCCGAGATCAAGACGATCGCTATCATCAAGTAGTAAGAAAGATACCAATGATGATGACGATGCCACGGATAGCACCTTCGCACCCAATTACATATGCATGAAGCACAATGTGATGGCACAGCACAGCATCCCAGGATTGAAGGAAATATTTTACCGCACTTAACTTCGGCTTTGTCTTATCGAATTATTTGCTGAAGCAAATATGTTGTTCTTGCCACTCGAAACGGATTTACATTAGAACTTAGAAGAGCTAAGTAACCATTCAATTTGGAATTGAATTTATAAAATAACTATCAAAGAATGAGTCGTAATGATTGGCTCGTGATTTTGAACTATTGTCAATCTTTTATAGACTAATTACTTAACGGAAAACACACGACAGAAACGATTGGAGAATAATGGGGGAGGCTTTTGCCTGTGCATAAATGTATTTATACTATTTAAAACAATTTTTACTTAAAATTTGAAAAAAAAACAAGAATTGTATCTAAATATTAATACATAATGAAAAACCAAATTGAAATGTAATTAGTATTAAGGCAGTATAGCTTATAAATAATAATAATAACTTAACAACTTACGGCATGATTTTCTTTTTTTTTTCAATGAACAAAATATAGGTGGTATAGTTGATTTATTGAAAGCCAGAAAAAATCGTATTTCCGGTTTTTATAGTTATGTCAAATTGATCAGAAAACGAAGTTGTAAATCTATTATTTATTTGAAGGATAAAGTTGTGTGAAACGCACATAAAATAGTTACTTTTGTCATTGAGGCCCAGATTTACAAAGGTTTACTTTTATTTTATGTAAAATGCCGAATTTACAAAAACTACATGTTTTCAGCAAGAAACCTGTTTGAAGAGTTTGATAGGCAAATAATTTCGTACAATTCCTTCATAAAAGACACTTTTTAATAAAATATAAAAAGCCGTTGTTAATAATTTCGCACTGATGTGCTCTTGAAACAAAACTTAATTACTTTATTTAAACTTTAACATTTTTCAAACAAAAACTTGAAGGCTGTACGAAAAATCGCCCAAAAACAAAACGCCCAAATGTTTGGGTTAACTTTCATAATGAAAAAAGACCCAAAAAATGAATGCAAATTTTAAAATGAATAATCGCCCATTTTTTTTTGTTTTATTAAAATAATCACAAAACGCAAAATCGCCCAAAACATACGAGTGCAAAATAACCCGCAAACCGATTTGGATGATTTTTCATTTTAATTTTTTTTTGTGATTTTGCTAATCGAAAATTCAAAAATTTTTCGATTTTTCATTTGTGTAATTTTGATAATTTGAATTACTATTAATAAAATTATTAAAATTGTAATCATTACAAATTCAACATGATTAGATTATCATTACTTATCGGTCTCAATTTTGGGCGTTTATTATTATTTTTAGCGCGTTTTCGAAAACATTTGTTTGGGTGATTTTATACTGTTTCGGGTGATTTTGCATATATTTATTGGGCGATCTGTTATTATGCATAATCACCCAAAAAGTATGAAATTAAGAATCGCCAAAGAATATTTTTGGGCGATTCTAAATTTTTTTGTTTTGTTTTTGGGCGATTATATTTCATGTTTTTTTTTTTTTTTTTTTTTTCAAATTTAACGTTTTTAGGTTTTTTTGGTTGAAAAATGTAAAACAAACTCAGTGACCTGGAAATTTTATGAAAAACAGGACTAAAATTCTATCCAGAAGTCTGATAAATTTTCAGTAAATGATGCATTTTAACGGGTTTTGCCGAGGGGTTTGCTATGAAATCTTAAATCGATGATTCAACATAACTTTTTAACGAAGATATTGAAGCTTTAAAAACCTAATTTAGAAGCACTTTCAGAGTAAATTAGGGACAAGATAATGTTATCTTATTACGATAAATCATGCTGATATCGATCTGTTGTTTCCGTCATTTAAAAAAAAAAGTCATATTTTAAATTGAATAAGTGATCATTTATAAGATAAAATTGTTTTTATCGGTCCCCTGGGAACCAAATCTCAGTCCCCTGACCATCTTTTTTTCAAAAAAATTTTCCCCAACAAAGTTTAAAGAGATAAATCAGAAAAAGACGAAATAAGCGAAAAATAGCATTTCCGATCCCTCAAGAATTTCGGATGTGTAATCGGAAAGGATTACAGAACCTTAAGTACAATCGACATAGAGTTGAAATTCAATGAAATAATCTGTAAAAATCGCTAAGAGTTGAGAGGTTTTTGTTGACAAAAAACCGTTGACAAAAAACCTAATTTTCTCCAATGATTGACCGACATCGCAAAAAAAAATTCCAAAACATTAATGTTTAACAACTCAACGTTTTTTACCGAACTTTTATTTGATAAAAAGACATACTGAGATGTTTATAGTCTTTCTTTAATCATTAAAATCCTAAAAAAACATTTTTAAAAAAATTGTTTAATGTGGTTTTTCATTGGTCGCAAAAAGTGCTTTTTTATTTATCTAGATATATTTTTTCCCATCTTTTTTTAGATTTTGCGTTTCATTGGTCAAAGCAATCAAATCTAGATTACGCCTAGATCAAAATCTCAAAATCTCGATTTGAAGTAAGATTTTTTCATTTGAAACATAAAAATGTTTGTTCATTTATAAATTGGCGAGAGGGACAAACTGAGTTTGCACTTATTTGACAAGTTGACAGTCTCACACATTCATCAAACATAAAAATGTTTGTTCATTTATAAATTGGCGATAGGGACAAACTGAGTTCGCACTTATTTGACAAGTTGACAGTCTCACACATTGTTGTGTATGTGAAAGCAAATGAAAAAATCTCACTTCAAATCGAGATTTTGATCTAGACGTAATCTAGATTTGATTGCTTTGACCAATGAAACGCAAAATCTAAAAAAGATGGGGAAAAAATATATCTAGATAAATAAAAAAGCACTTTTTGCGACCAATGAAAAACCATATTAAACAATTTTTTTAAAAATGTTTTTTTAGGAACTTAATGATTTAAGAAAGACTATAAACATCTCAGTATGTCTTTTTATCAAATTAAAGTTCGGTAAAAAACGTTGAGTTGTTAAAGATTAAAGTTTTGACAATCTTTTTTTGCGATGTCGGTCAATCATTGGAAAAATTAAATTTTTTGCCAACGGTAATAAGTAACAAAAACCTCTCAACCCTTAGCGATTTTTACAGATTATTTCATTGAATTTCAACTCTATGTCGATTGTACTCAAAGCTCTGTAATCCTTTCCGATTACACATCCGAAATTCTTGAGATATTCTTGAAATATTTTTGCGTTTCATTCGGCAAAAAAAATCTGAAATCTCAGAGCAATATCTGAAGTTTCCAATGAAAAACCACATAAGATAATAATTTTGATTTGAAAAAAACTTTAAAATATATTGCAATATCTAAACATAGTGGTATAGTTCACGATTTTCTCTAAAAATTATAGGCTCTAATTAATTTTCAAAATTATATGTTTACAAATGTTTTGCAATAATCACGTACTAAAAACTTTTAAGAAAATAGTATAGTAATTGTATAAAAGAATTGCTTAGAAAATTGATGTTTCACACAAATTTCCAAATTAATAAATTTCAATTTGTTTTTGAAATACTGAATCTTTCCAAAAAATAATAAAATTCTTATCAAGTCATCTATACAAGACTAGTTTTAAAAATGATAATATGGTGTATAAGATGTAAATAAGAAGTAAGCTAATGATGACAAAGCAACATCCCAAAAGTGGCTGCCCTAGCTTATTACAAGGAAAAACACCATAATAGATATCGCAGTTTTCTTGTCTTTTTATAATATAGTTATATCTATATATATTTTTTTTTTGCATTCAAAAAAATTTTTGAACCCCCCCCCCAGAAAATAATCTTAGTTATGCCACTGATTAGATTTTTCGAAACACAACTTTTACTTTTCTCTTATTCACAAGACCCAAAGTGACGAAGCCCAAAACAAAAAAGAACTTAAATTTCAGGTTTGACAAAGAAATTGTTGACTTTTTTTCATACCAGGAAACATGACAAATACCAGGAAAAGCACACTTGTGGATGGAAATGTTATGTCCTTCTATATATAAATTTTCTAAAAACCTTTGATTTTCCTAAAAAACATGACCTAATTTGTTTCGGTATGACGGTATGTTCGTGTGTAATCGAACATAAAACAAGATCACACCCATCGAGATACATGAAAGTATCATTCGTACCAACAATAACAAAAATTAAGTTCGATACTCGAACGAAAGTCGATAATCTATCGGCAGTGAAATTTGAATTCTCCTTTTATCGCCAGTTATCCGCAGTGAGATTTTTGTTTGGAAAATCCTACCTTACTACGGATAGCTTTTCCAAACAAACATGGATGTTGTATACAAGAAGCAGTGAAGTAAATTGACTAAGAGAGGGACTAAGTTCACTTATTTTCACATGCCTATACTTATTGTCATGCCATCATGCTTCCGGGCGATAAGAGAGTATTTAATCGTCTAAATAACGAATTGAAAAAAAGAATCTATGAATTCAAAAATGATTCACTTAGCAGTTTTCTTGAAAGTTTGACGACGGATGCTTCTACTGATTACTCACTGTGGAAAGCTACCAAACGTCTGAATAGACCGCAACAACAAAATCCGCCCATCAAAGCACAAGACGGAAAATGGACTGCAAATCCGAAACAAAAAGCTGACCTCTTCGCAGATCATCTCTCGAATGTCTTTAAGCCGTTTCCACAAAGTCCAGGGGCAAATAACTTACAATTTGTTAATAAAAATGATGACTTAGAAATTCCCTTAGTAAGGCTCAAAGAAGTAAAAAGCATGTGCCATCAAAAGTTATCAAATAAAAAATCACCCGGGTATGATCTAATTACGGCTCAGGTCTTGAAAGAAATGCCAACAATAGCCTTCAAAAAATTCCAATACATAATAAATGCATGCCTTAAACTCCGTTATGTTCCACATCATTGGAAAATTGCAGAAGTCATTGTTATACCAAAGCAAGGTAAGCCACCAACCGAAGTTACATCTTACAGACCAATATCGCTTATACCAATTATGGCAAAAGTTTTCGAAAAACTGCTTTTAAATAGACTAAGCAAAATAATAGAAGAACGAAAACTAATACCAAATCATCAGTTTGGATTTAGAAACAAACATTCCACGATAGACCAAGTACATCGAATTACGGATGTTGTTGAAAAAGCACTTGAAGAAAAACAAGTATGTTCCGCTCTATTTCTAGATGTTGCTCAAGCCTTTGACAAGGTTTGGCATTTGGGGCTCGAGTACAAACTGCACAGGGACCTTCCCAGGCAGTTCTATGAAATACTCAAATCATATATTACCGACCGACTTTTTAGAGTACGGTACGAGCAAGAGTATTCGGAACTTAAGAAAATCGAAGCCGGCGTACCACAAGGAAGTGTCTTAGGACCAACCCTGTATTTGTTGTATACAAGGGATATTCCAGTGGACAACAATGCGATCATGGCCACTTTTGCAGATGATACTGCGATATTAGTGTCAGATAAATGCGTTGTAAAGGCAACAGAAAAACTGCAATATGCAGTCGACAAGATAAGAGAATGGACGCAACAGTGGCGTATCAGACTCAATGAAACAAAATCAACGCATATAAACTTTACTAATAAAAAGATTAATAATGTTCCACTTTTTATTAATAGTAAAGTAGTACCTTACTCCAATACGGCCAAATACCTTGGGATGACTTTGGATGCAAAGCTAAAATGGAAAGAACACATCAAGAAAAAAAGGGAAGAACTTAACTTAAAATATAGAAAAATGTACTGGTTACTGGGAAAAACCTCTGCCCTATCAATTGAAAACAAATTAATGTTGTATAAGCAGGTATTAAAACCTGTTTGGACGTATGGCATCCAACTTTGGGGTTGTACAAAGAAAACAAATGCGGAAACCATCCAAACATTCCAAAACAAAGTCCTTCGTGGAATAGTAAACGCCCCTTGGTATATAAGAAACAGCGATTTACATTGTGACCTTCAAGTAGAAATGGTTACAGAAGTAATTAGAAAACACGCTGTATCACACAATCAGCGACTGATTAGTCACACTAACTCCGAAATGGAGACAGTCTTAAATGTACGTACCAATGTTCGGAGACTAAAAAGAACCAAGCCTCATGAGCTGATGGTCTAAAAGCGATGGGAAAGTATTAAATCATCAAACTTCCCAAAATGTGAACTAAAAATTGAGAAACTAAAATCATTTGTCGATCTTTTATAGATTGGTCATGATTCTAGGTGGTTTTAGTGCGGTAGAAGTCCCACACTACTTGATACCGAATATTATCAAGTGTCTTTTGAAGATTTCCACCTACCGAAAGAAAAAAAAAAAAAAAAAAAATGCCATCATGCTGTTAGGTCGTTCCATATGAAATCAGAAAGTGTTGTTTCGGTCATGAGAAAACAACAGAATTATACTTTTTTCATCACAACAATATGTGCCCTTTAAACTTCGAGTTGTATTTTCAGACTTAGTTTGCCAGGTATCATAGAGATGCTCCCATCTTATGTGTAAATCTTTATGTTGTTGCTGCTGGTAAGCGTGAGAATTGCTTTTAATTAACAGACATTTGTTAAGTGCTATAGAGGTTCAACAACAGATCACTCGTTGATGAAAAACATCAAATTAGCAAACAATATTTATGTTTTCAAGTTAATATGAAGGTGAACGGTGAAGTTGGTTGGCTTCCTATTACGTGTGTGGTATAATATTTTATGGATGAAATTCGTTTTCATGGTTTTGGCAAATTTATATTTTTTTTATTACTATTTTTTATTGATGTTAGCAATACTATTACTTGCCGACGGTTTTACATCATTAAAAGTTTGTGTTTAATATCTTTTCAATTAACATATTTTTTTCTATAAGAGTTTTTTTCAATCAAATATTACAAAATGACATTGAAGGGGATATGTTCATATTTTATTATGTCTTTTAATATTAACTTAAGCTAAGTTTTATCAACTTTAAATTTCTTATAGGAATTTATTGTTTGTTTTCATATTGTGTACCAATATGGTCTTGATTGAATTTAGGTCAGGAAAACTTTTTAAAAACATTGGCTATTGAATTTTTTCCGGAAACATAAGTAAAAATATTATTTGAACCCAATTTTGTATTTGGTCATAGAATTGAATTACTTCTTCTTCTTTTGCGACAGTGTTATTATCTTGAATGGGATCACAACTCTCCTACTTCGCAACTTAGCTGCATATCAGTTTGTGGGGTTTGAACTTAAGAGTTATCCGCAAGCCTCCCTCTCTGTTATATAGCTT
The DNA here is from genome assembly GCA_951217065.1 of Baccha elongata. Classification (NCBI taxonomy): domain Eukaryota; kingdom Metazoa; phylum Arthropoda; class Insecta; order Diptera; family Syrphidae; genus Baccha; species Baccha elongata. The sequence continues at coordinate 53,741,361 of OX578272.1, read as the reverse complement.
TTTATTTCTGAGGCCAACTGAACCACTGAATGTGTTATTTCAACAGTTCTTAGACCTGCCTCTTTTTCGTTAATGTAATGGAATGTTGTAGATAGATAGATTTATTTCATCAAAAGATTTTACAATAAGTTTTCTTAAGACTTAGGACATGGCAATCGTGCCTGATATGAAATTTATGATAAAATAAAAAAAAATTAAAGAAATGTAAAAACATTTGAAACATTAAATTAAATTATAAATAAATAATTTTTTTTTTAATACTTTATAATATGTTTGTTTGCAAAACAATAAGACTCATATTACATAAGAGAAGAATTATAAATTTAAATGATTTAAAGTAAGATTTTTGGTAAGTTTAATTTTAAAGTTGTACATGACAATTTTAATGATTTGAAACATAAAAGAAGAATAATACAATTAAAATTCTTTTAACTAAGATTTTTGGTAAGTTAAATTTAAAAGGCTTATATGACAATTTTAATGATTTGAAACATAAAATAAAAAAACAAAAATTAAGTTAATGACAATTTTAATGATTTGAAACATAAAAGAAAAATTATAAATTACAAAATGCATTATTAATTTAAACTGAGCTATAACTGGCTTTAAATGTGACATGGAATGGAATGGAATGGAATGTTGTATGATAAAGCCATTTCTGGTTTTTAATCACGATGGTATTTTTGACGTAAGGACTTTATCTGATGGTCTTTCTTATAATTCAATCAAGGTTGTATGTACGCGCTGGACGAACTACTTCAGTAGGGGGCATTTTTCAGTCACAGTTCACAGAAGATGGCAGAGTTCTCACGCCACTTCATCCTATAAGAATCTATTATTGATACAATGAGTTACTATAGTTTTCGGAGTTGAGAAGCACTATTCCGATCAAACATATGTCCGTACTCCGGAAAAGGTCTGAGTAGACCAAAAAGTAGGCATTCCTTTTATTACTTGCGATTATAGGTATTATATAATGCAAGTTATGAATTCAAACTCAATGTCTAACTTTGGTGGCACATTAATTGCAAAAATCGATTATGGACTTTTGTCCCACCAAATTGGGAGATAAGTCCGAAAAAAGGAATTTTTGACTTAGGTCTCAAGGTCACAGTACCTGGGTGGCCCACTTGTGTTACCAATAGTTGAGATTGGTAGGGGGTGGCATGATGAGGGAGTAAGTGTGGTATTGAAAAAAATTAGGGTTCCATGCAAATTTTGAACTTAGGCCTCACTTTAAAAAGAAAATATTTTGGACTTATCTCACTTTGGTTGGACATAACTTCAAAAATTCGATTTGGACTTATATCCCACCAAAGTGGGATTAACCACAAAAAAAAATACGAAAAAAATAAATATGACAAAATTTCGTGAGCAATAAATGTCCCGGTCAATTAAATTGTGTGCGTAAAGAGTGTGGAGAGCAGTGAAGACTTGAACCGGTTATCTACCGTTTCATCATTATTCCGTAGTGGAGCTGCGTATCACAAACGGAAAGAAGAAAGGAAAATTTCGTTTATGACTTCGCTGTGTCATTTTTGTATGGGATTTTTCGTTTTACATCAGCTTATCGTGATAATCTTCGACGTGCAAGAATATGTTGACAAGAGTTGAGTAGCGATTCAATACGATTGCACAATTGACTACAGCTTGCATCTTTTCGTTTAAACGTGAATATGATCCTAAAGCACTGAATGAATTAGTTCGAGATATATACCATTAGTGGAAAACCCAAAAGAAGGAAGAAAACGAAATTATGGTTTATTTTTATTTTCCACCGATGTACCAGGTGGAACTGGAAAGAAAGTTATCATATGTTATCAATTTGGAAACTGTTGCTTCTTCCTGGACAGGGGCCATATTGCTCATATAATGCTGATCTACAAGAACGCCCAATACCATATTAAATGATTACACTATTCAATCTCAAATTGTTTAACAACTTCATTACTTCAATTTAATTTAGACAATTAGTCAACACATCATTTACTGATTCTGAGGCGGTACGAAGATCGCCGGGTCAGCTAGAATTTTAATAAAACTAAAATTGCTCAATGAGATTCCAACTTTTTCCTTTTTTCGACGAATTTTTCCAACCACTATTAATTTTTTCTAGTTCAGATTTTAAGAAGAAATATGTATGTACATCGATGGCTTGCACGAATGTATTAAAAGCTCAAAACTTTATTTTAGAGAACAGAGCTTAAATATCTTAGAGTTCTAAAAGACTGGTGGCTGTAAATACTTTTTTGAATTGTTCTTACAAAGTGTTTGCCCTTCATTAAGCTTTTGTCCACAATTGCAAATATACAGTTCTGGACTATCCATATAGACAATGTATAGGCAGCTGCCTAGGGCGGCAGATTTTGGGGGCGTCAAATTGTCAACGCTTACACTAGATATAATCCTACTTTGCGTCGGAAAGCAATTAATTCTGTCTTTTCGACTTGTTCACTGTAAAATATTGATGATTGCAATCAAACAAAAACAAATCAATCAATCTTTATTTCAATCGTTTCGAAATGAATGAAACTTAACACAACCAAGCAAATCTCAGTATTAGTATGTTCTTAAAAACTTTTTATTGACCGAAACTAACCGAAACTGAAACCAATCACACAACATTTGGCAGATGGTGTAGGGCGGGCGCGCCGGCCGTGGCGGCCCCATTATTACTTCTACACGCATTTATCCGATTCTATCATGTTTTGATTTCCGTAGGTTTGAGTGCGTCCAATGCAACTCTCTTTATGAGTCAACACATACAATGATATTTTTGACAATTTGCTGTCTGATTTACAGGAAAAATGCCGTAAATATGAGCAAATCTTCGAAAAGCATTCAGACAAGATTTAGAATGTTCAATTGATGGTGAGTATATCCATTTCAAAGCTTGATTGCAAACAACAGAATTAAAAGGGGCTAGCGCCAATAGCAACTTTTCAGTTAAAAAAAATGGTCTTGATACAGTGTTGCCAAATATTGACATTGCATATAGAATGTTTCTCTGCATGGCTGTCACAAATTGCAGTGGTGAGAGATCGTTTTCTTCTCTGAAGTGGATCAAAAATTATATGAGGTCAACCATTTATTAATTTATCTTAAATATTTTGGCATTATGGCATTATTATCGATAGAGTTGGAAAATTTCCGTTCGACTGATTGCGATGAGATTATTCATAGTTTAGCGGTTGGTAAAAACAGCTGCGTAAGAACATGAAAATATGATTTTCATAACCAATTATAATTGTTTTTTATATCATAAAAAAGCATAATGTATAGGTACATTTTCATTATCAATAAATTGTAGAAACGAGGAAAAAAAAATATTTCGGAACGAATAAATGATGTCTTTAATTATTTTATTAATCAAAATCATAACTAACCTAGAATCTAATATCCCCTTATATACACATTACCTATACGGAAAAAAACTATAGGTGAGTAAAAAGGATGCCATGAAATATTTATGGAGGATCAATTTCTGGTGTGAAAATTTATTTTCACAACCCAAAAATATAAAAGATTAGTGTGAACTAAATCGAATTTTATTCTTATGTAACTTATTTTTGGCGAAAAAGTCGTAGGTTGAAAAGTTAAATTTTGACCCTTTTATTTATGAACTGTGCCATAGAGAGATAGATAGTCTGACCGAGATATTTGATATTTGATTAATAATTCCAGTTGACGTTTAAAAGCGTGAATGATATTTTACTATGGCAATACTAGTTTTATTTGCGCCTTGAAGCTTTACGTCCAAATCGCTTAAATTGTCTAATTATATTTGAAAACATAAATTTTGAAAGTCACTTATTAATATAGATGTAACTTTGATATTTTCTTCATTTTGTAAAAACCAAATCTAATTTCTTTAAACAATCAACACGTCATTCAAGAACGACCGTCGCTTAACACTAATTTCACGCGTGTGTTTGTTTTATCGCCTTTTACCACGATGCTGTTAGTGATCTCCAGTCGCGCAACTCAATCAGCAGTGCCTTAGTGGCATTTAATGATAATCGAGACTTACTGCAGGCATATTCTAGCCCGGTCTTACACGAGTACGAGGAGGTGTTTGAACAAGCTTGATACCATTACTATAGTCACAACGTCGTAATGGTCGCGCTGTCACATAGTCAAAATGGTCGCGCTGCCGCGACCATTAGTTTTTCAGCATCCTAGGATGTAGTAAAACTCCAGATTAGCTCATATAAGGTTTCTGTCTTTAAGACTGTTTCACTGTTGATTCTCTTAGTTGAATTCATCCGCCTCAAACTCCTTCTTATAGGCCGAACCCAAATTGCAATAGAATTATTCAGTCTCATAATATATCAAACAGAGCATTTGTAGTGCAGCCATTCACGTCTTTTGTTCAACACTTGAGCTTGGAAGTTTAGCAAGTCAGACCATTATCCGATGATTTCCATATACGTTATTTCAATGGACATCACCATGTTGTTTCCACTCAATGGCTAACCACTTCCTTCAACTTCAAGTTGAATGGAAAATTATTATTTGTTTATCTTAAAAATCTATATATTTACTTTAGTTTAGGACAAACTAATCTCACCTTCGAAATCGTGTCACCTAATAAAATCGCTCTTAAAGGTAAAGCAAAATTTTACAAAAAACTGTGTTCTTCTTCTTTACATTTTCACTTTGACTTTCCCTTCAAACTGTTTTCTTATGAGATTCTTTAGAGAATTTATTTCTTTAACAATATTTTCTTTATAACAAACAAACAATCAGCATGAGATTGTAATCAGCAATAAATTTTCTTGTAATTAGCAAAACTCCTCCAGCTGTAACCCAAATACCACGTCCGCACACAGCTCAAGAGACGATACCAAACCAAACTGAATAAAGGCTGACAATTGTATAAACCTATTTCCATGTACCCATTTTGCTAAAGCCACACCAGTAAGATGATAATGCACTTAATTTTGCATGTGTTTTCACATTTTTGTCATAGCTGAACTAGTCTTTACATTTCCGACACCTTTAGTAGAACTTGACCTTCATCTGCAACATAAGACATCTTTTTACTTAACTTAACATATTTTTATTGTAATTTCAATTAAAAATTTAAATTTATTGCATTAGATACAATAAAAATTAAGCAATGTCAAAATATTTACAATACAAATACTTGGAGTCTTCGATGGTTTTTATAAACTAACATCAGTTTACATTCTTCTTACAGACAAGGCCGTAGCCAGACAATTATTTCGGGGGGGTATACTTATTCCATACACCTATCATTCTGTACCTTTCTGTAGATGTAATAAATAAAATTAGTACAGCCCATTAACCCAAAATCCACCAAACACGACTTTTAATTGCGATAATGATACTATTCTATGTATAAGGCAAGTTATGGATTCGTCAAAAAAAAATTGAGATAACAAATAAACATGATATTGCGATGATAGGGAAGTAGACAAAAGTGTGTTGGAAAATTCTGTTCGTCCGACTGCCTGTTTGCAGATCTGCAGCCTAAATGGATAGGCTGATTTGCAAACTTGGTTCAGAGTGTTTATTTAGTAGTCTCGCACTAGGAGTTGTTGAAATTGGAATTTTAGCTCTAAAACAATGGTAAATGTCATATAACAGTTTGTTAAAACTTAATTTTTCTAAAAATGGCCTTAACGATTTTGATAAAGCAGTCGAGATTTATCTTAAAACAGTACCTCCCATAGAACCGATTTTTTAAAATCAGAATTTCTCGCTAACAACAAAACCGATTTCAATTAAATTTAAAATTTAGGAAGGTTTTTATGATCAAATTCATATACATAACTTTTTAGATTTTTTGAATATGTTGGAAACGCGGATATCGAATTTTTTCAGATTTTTTTCCAGATGAACTACAGATTTCGATGTATTGAAATATTCAAAAATTAAAAAAGAAAACGGTTTAAAAAAAACTGTTTTAACGATTTTCAATATTTTTTCCTAGGTAGAGTACTGCTAATAAAATACAATTGCATACTTAGTTTTTCAAGAAAACTCTCAAACAAATTTGAAAAACTAAAAGATTTTTCCAATATTTTTTTAAAATAATTTTAAGTTATTATTTATTAGGTAGGTACATTTATCTTAACACGATCAAAGGTACGGTGAATGGTCAATAATGCTCCTGTTAGTCTTTCTTCGCCGGTAGAATTTCTAAGGTAAATTTTTAGACGTTTCATTGTCGAAAATGTTCTTTCCGGTGTACCTACACGTTGAAACCGGTAGTGTCGCCAAAATTTTGAGAAGCTTGTGGATGTTAGGAAACAGATCCTTATTGCATTCCCCAAGAGCTGTTGTTGCACTCTTTGAACGCTCTGTATCTTTTTGTCTATGGTATTTTGTCTTCCATAACGAGGAGGAGTTTTTCATCCACAACACACACTAAGTTTTCTGCAGTCTCAAAAATTGTTTGTTATTAGTTCCACATGTTCCAATCCAGACACTAAGTCGCATGAAGGGGATTGTAAGATTTTACAAAGTGTCAATGTATATGCAAACAAAACACTCAAACAACACAAACTTACTGCAAAATCACTTGCTAAAATAGATCTTAAAAAGCAACTCGCCTTCAATGACGTATCAGAGTCCTTATCACTACACAACTCTTCCAAAGCATCAATTATCGCTTTGAAAATTTTCTTAAATCTCATCAACCCATCATGGTTTTCCACACACCGTGTTTCACCCATTGCTGTTAAATTTTTCCATTTATTTTGAGGATAATTTTGTTTAATAATTTCACGTATAAGGCTTCTGGATGAGACTCGCGTACTATAGCTTGAACTCCGTTAAAACTGTCTTTCATAGCCGAAGCACCATCGTACCCTTGTCCAATCAAGAATATACGTTTATAAATACTATACATGTTGTTTCATGTAGATGCATACACATACCTATCTAGGTATACTAAATTTACTTGAGGCGTTTAGTTATTCATCATGTGCAATCGAAGCAAAAGTAACCTGGCATCCTAAGGCTGTGTTGTTTGAGGTTGTATTTAAAAACTGTTAGAGCTACCTTACTAAGTTCATGGAAAATTATGTTGGTATTTAACTACGTAGGCTTAAAACTAAAATCAGAAAGTTTTGAACATAACCACTAATTATTTGAGCACAAATTTCATACTTATGCGGAAAAGGTTGATTTACAGATGCATTTCTAAAAAAATTCGGGGGGAGGGCGGGGTTTGAACCCCTGTGATTCCCCCCCCCCCCCCTTGGCTACGGCCTTGCTTACAGGGTGTTTTGAAAAGCCTTCATTCTGAAATTTTACATCAATAAATTAATGTCGAATTCCTTTCAAATAAAAAGTTGACTTTTTCGGACTAAAGTTGCTTTTTTCGGAAAAAAGTTGATTTGATGGGAAAAAATCTCATGTCGAATTATTTGGATTTTTTCAGATTTGATCGGAAAAGTTGACTTTTTTTCCTTCCCATGGATGTTGAAACAACAAAGTTGCTTTTTTTTTGTGATTGTATTGTTTATATTTTATAGACGCGATCTGAACATTTCACTGTAACGCACTTAATTCACAATTTGTTGTCACGAAATTAATTTTCAATAGATTGTTTTAAAATTATTTTAAAATAAAAATTTTAAAATAAACCAAATTACACAACTAAAAGGCACGTCTGTCAGAAGGAATCAAATTTGTGAAGTATGTGTGCAAATACGTGTGAATCTTGCTATCAAATCGAGATTGAAGAAAAGTTGATCTGAGGGGAAAAAATCAACTTTTTCTTGTCCATGGATTATGATTTTCGGAGAAAAAGCAACTTTAGTCCGAAAAAAATCGACTTTAGTCCGAAAAAAGTCGACATCAAATAATCATGATCCATAGACAAAAAAATTGTTTTTTTCCCCTTCAGATCAACTTTTCGGAGTTCGACATGAATCTCGATTTGTAGCAAGATTTACACATACTTAAAAGAATTTATTTTCATTTTGTCAGATGAGCATTTTAATTGTGTAGTGCGGTTTATTTTAATAGGAATTTGCAGAATTAAAAAGATTGAAAACAATATATTGTGCGTGAATTTTGTTGTTAATTGTGCTATTTGACAATAAAGTGAAGTAAAGTTAATGATTAAAACCGCTTCTACAGAAATATACACAATACAATCAAATAAAAAAAGCAATTTTTTTATTCAAGATCCATAGAAAGGAAAAAAGTCAACTTTTACGATCAAATCTGGCAAAATGAAAGGAATTCGACATAAGAGTGCAAAGAAAGAAGCAAAATTACTTTCATCTAACTGACAGAAAATGTGATTGGCAGCCGTCCTTTCTGTCTCAACCCACCATTTATGGGAAAAATGTCACTTCGTAGTGCACAAGACCCTAACATTGGCTAAGGAAATTAACCCACTTGGATAAGATTGACGACGACTACGGAGTGCGCCAGGCCTTTAACTTAAGTCTTTTCTTTGGCGCTTGCGCGCACGTCTATTGTCTTCATTCTATGTAACAAACAATAATTTGTGAATTGCGGTCTCACGACATTTGTGAAGCAGAAAGCAACAAGAGCATTTATATACCGAGCGAGTGAGCAAGATAGTTTTGAAGATCAAGTTCGCAAACTTTGCCGCTGACTGCTTCCATAGTTATGAATCATGTTGTTAACCTGGGCTTGGTAAGGGCTTTTGTGTGTGATGTGACTTCAATTTTGCATTTTGTTTAATTTATTTTCATTTTTCTAAAGAAACAATGGGTGCTGGGTGCATTTCTGGCTTTTGTTATGCGAGCACACAAATATGTAAATTGGACTTGGAAGGCGACCATTCAACTTAGAGTGCGGTAGCATTGTTGGAGTGTTTATTTGTTGCACCTGAGCATTGAGGTTTCTATTTTGTATCATGGAGATATTACTGTCAAATCGGTGTCTGGTTCAAAAAGATTGCATTTCTAAGACATGTCTGTAGAAGAATTGTGTTAACAAGGAATTTCGTTTTAACGTTTCAGATTGGGGAAAAAAAAACGAATAAAATTTAAGGTAAAATACTACGAAGCTAATTAAACTTTTCGACTATACAACTGGTGTGTCCTCCAGAATAATCGATCATTTGTAAAGCGACCTTCTCGACATTCAAAAACACGAGTAACGCTCATTGAAATTGAAACATACCAGGGTGGTGATATGGTTGATATGCGGTCGGCCACTGCGTGATCCCGTTGCTCAGAATATTGGTTGCTGTTATTCTATAAGTTATGTAAAAACAAACAAAACCATAAAACTAGCCAGTTATTTCAAATCCAGTTTTTTTGATATCTTTTTTCCCAAACAGTTTGTATTCAGGGATGTAAAATACTGACTGTTGCAACATGATCTCTTTCAGGAATTCAGCTGATCCTCCATTGTTATTTTAGATAAGTTCGATATCAATACCTAAATATAGTATAAAGATGCACCTCTCAGGATCTTCATCAATAACCCCTCTGCTCAGCGGAATCTTAAACAAAAGTGGTGCTTCCACCTGCAGCTTTCAGTTCGATAACACTAGTTGTTTGCCATCCACATTCATTACAGAGAATATTAGTGGTGTTTTTTCGCCGACAATCTCTTGGGATATTTAATAAAATTCTCTGGTACGTGTATCTCCTCTTCAGTTTTTTTCGGATTCGGATTTTCTGCAAGCCGTTACTCACTTGCCTTCATGTCACATACTCACATCTTACACAGCGATAGACTGCTCTATATATTCGATAAATAGTTTCGTAATTCAGCCGTACGTTGTATCAGCTCCACGTTGTAAAGCTCTAAGTTGTCAGTATCTTACTCTCATCCATTTATGGTTTAGTTTCTGATCCAGTTTCTACAACAACACTTTAATATTTCATTTATTGCTGAATTGTGATTTTCGATAGATGACAAAGCTCTGTCGTTAAGTGCTGTGATAAAGTTATAATGTGTGAGGATCATTTAAAGCATTCGGCAATAACAGGTCTCCATTTTCTATCAGCATTCCTTTCCATCCGTTCCAGACCGTAATTATCAGATTCAACTCAGGCATTGAAATCTTACCTGACATATTATGATATTGGCTCTAGGAAAACTGGACTAAACTGAGTTTAAATGAGTGCGGTTTCGTCTTAACCAGGTCATTTCATGTATGGGGGCTTAACACTTGCTGCTGATAAATGTTTCGTTCCCCTTAAATTCGCTTACGTCTGTCGTTTGAATATACTCGCTTGCACTGGAACCACTCTGTTCCTGCGAAGTATTCCCAGTCTCCAGTCACGCAGCCAAAATCATGTTATGTTAAGTGTGACGCTAAGACGTTTGTTTGTAGTAAATTAACAAATAGTTCCTGTAGTGTAAACCTTAGTTACAATATTGACGAATATTATGGGAAGTGTGACACGCACCGCAACATAACCGGCATCTTTAAAATTCCAGAAAATTTACTAGTATAATCAACTCTGTAAGTAAGCTTACGGTAAATTTGACAACATACGTAAGCTGTGAGTTGAGAGCGGAACGAAACGGTAGAATCAAGACATCAGTCAATTACAGAAGTTACTTACAGCTTATTGAATATGGGGTGTCTTAAGTTTTCTAACTTGAGTAAGCATTTTTGACTGTAAGTTCAGGTATAGTGTAAACGTTGTTGTAAGTCAGGTTTGTGAGACTTGAGTAAGCTATAAGTCAACTGTAACGTATGTAATCCTGGCCTTAAGGAAAAAGGAAGTAGGTACAGAAAAGTAAATACTTTACCTCCTAACTCTAAGTCCAATTTTCAAATTAAAAATATTCCTCAACTGCTCTTCTTGTCGGTATGAATTAACGTTTCTTCTGCGCATTCCAATGCTCTCTTCATATATGCAGTATTTCATTAGGCATAATTAGAATGCAATTTAATTCCTCTCGCCCTTTTCTTGTTCAAGAATCTAATGCACATTTAGCACATTAACAGCACAAGGTTTGCTACTCAGTTCTTTTGTTTTGCTAACAACAAATAACATTCCAGTGCATCCTAAATGAAATCGCTTTGCCAGAGCCAACAACTTTAAAATTACTTCATCTCGGCAGTAATTTCCTGGCCAACAATTCACAATTATAGCCTCGTAAATTACGCAAGTTTTTTCTTGATCCCCTTTTACTCCTGCCGCTGATCCTATCGCGCATCCCAGGACAGCGGTGTAAGAGTTGACGTGCATACGTTAAGTAATTGAGTGCGTGAGGTCTTCATAATGTAGATATCCTTACGGTCACAGCCGCCGCCGCGCCGGTGGTGGCGCGGCATCAGCAATGCGCACTCGCAACCAAACAAAATCATATCACTTCGCATCATATGATGGGAATGTTCAACTCTTTAACGCAGAAAATGGCATCGGAATGATGTCGTTACGTTAATTTCTTTCCCGCAACGTCTTTTGTATGCTAAAAGACGTTCACAGGCGTGCGCCTCATAATCCTCTAATGGTTGCCTTAACAATATTATCCTCTGCGCTGTCCGCGCCGACTATGCTTAACATTACAATCTTGGTTATATCACTTTTGTGAAGAAAAAAGAAACAAAGGCAATCCAAGGCTGATGGGTATGTTGTGCACCTTTTGCCGCTGTAAGTTATGACTTTTGACGGAAATGGGGGACAATCTCAGACTCATACCTCGACAAAGCCTGTTCAACTCAGACAAGAGAGACTTATGTGAAATTCTGTGCTCATGTTCCGATAATTTGCTGTTTCTTTCTCACAAATCTAACAGAAAGCCTGATAGGACTGCTGCGATAGGATATGTGCGGTCCAATTGTGTATCTCGAGACTCTTTAGTGTTATAAATGATCATGCAAGCTCATATTTATATTTAAGCGATTGAAGTAATTTGCAGCTTCTTATCCCGATTCCCATATCATTTGGGTGCCTCAACAAACTATTTATTCTTTTTTTACCCATTGCTGAATATCCGCATCCAATAAAGTTATATATGTGCTGATTATCCCTCTTTTAACTCTCTTCGCCACCTCTTGCGGTGTTTTCCTTTTTGGAGAGAATTTATTGTTGAATTCAAGGAACTTTCGTGGTTGCGCGAGTTCATATTTGGCGTAAACACAGGGAGCACAAGTTAATTTTCTTTCCCCGAAAAGGAACTTCTTTTCGTAACAATGTTGTAAGTATGTTCTGGAGAAATCTATTTAAATGGCAACAGCAAATCTAATAAAAGAAAACAACGGATTGTGAGGCAACGTAGTGTTTTAGCACATGACCATGGTTATACGTGCCATCATGATCGCTGCGCGGACCGCGGTGTAATTTATGAATTAATTGAAAGCAATTTCCCTGATTTGCCAACTTCTTTTATATTGCATAATACAACATGTTTTGTGTGTTGTTTGGGATTTCCGGGAATCGGGAATGAAGAAAAATTACTGCATTTTTGAAAAAATGTGTTATCCTATATACGCATGAACACGCATGAATTGTTACAAACGAATACAGTTAAATTTTGAAATTAAATTTCATCACAACTAAATAAATTTATACATCATGTGTATCCGTGAAATCCGATGTTTCTGATTTTTTGCAGACTTTTTCATGGTAAGTAAGTAAGTAAGTAAGTAATTCATTTATTTTCAAATTTGATTACAGAGAATATATATAAATAAATAATGAATTTTGAAGCTTTGGCTTAAGCCGTCAGAGCCCGAATGGCTAAAATAAACAAAGTGATTTCATTGAACAATATTTTAAATTAAGAGTATTCAGTCATCAATAAATTTCTATATTTATAAATTGTATTTAAAAAGTTATAAAGCATTTTCCAATCTAAACCATTTAATAGTTGTACTGTTTCTTCCATTGTTAAACTTGTTTTCCCCAAATACCTTACTCTTTCATTCCTCAAAATTGGACATATACTAATTAAATGGAAGCAGTCTTCTTTTGCTTGAAGATTACACAGCGTACAAAATTGATTAAATTTTCCATTATATGGGTTGCCGTTTAAAAACAGGAGTTCACACCTTGATCTAAATATTAAGGATATTTCTTTATAATTAAAAATGTCTTGAAAGTAGTTTTCATTGAGAAGATTATACTTAAGCTGCGAGTATATGATTCTGCTCTCAGATTGGCGCGCTTCTGCTATTAATGTCTTTTTCATGTTGCCAACATAATGATTAATCAAAGTTTGTGTCCTCGACCGCCGAACGTAACAATGTTATAATTTATTTAATTATGATGTTGGCCCAATGAATAATCTATGTTTTTGACCTCGGGTGCCGAAGGAAACTATGTCAAAAATTGAAAAAAAATTAATAAAATTTAGTATCTTTTCAGGACGTTTTTAAAATAGATATATTCCCTGGTGCAGTCTAATAAGGGCCGCGGAATTAAGGCCCGCGGGTCTTAATTTCCTTTTCGGAAGGAAACAACGCCCACGGGCATTAATTCCTTCCCAAAATGGCAATTAAATTCGCAGGTGCTATTTCCCAACAGTTCAGATTGCAACCCCCCTGTCTTGCTCACTATAGGATTTGGGGTGGGTGCAAGTACCACGGGTCTTAATGCCTTTTTGTGATGGCGGATCCAATTATTGGGAGGGACTTTATACCATGGCCCTTATTTGACTGAACCATATTGGCTAAAATATATGACAATAATTGTCTCTGTAGACCCAATAGTTACCGAAATAAAGCTCTTCAAAGTTTGCAAAAAAATGTGAATTTCGATAAAAATTATCATTTTTGCAAACTTTGAAGAATTCTTGAATTATTCATCAGGCTAACTTCATATAAACAAGTCCGCAAAAAATAAGAAACATCGGATCCCACGCACATTACCCCATACCCACATTTACCACTACCACAATTCTTGGTGCAGTGGCAATATAGGTACCTATTGATTGCAGTAGGACCTCTGGTGCTGGTGGATCCTTTGTTGCAATTGGCACCAGAGTTTCTCCCACATGTTTACACTCCGATTATTCAGTATGCAGCTCATTACCGAGCCATTGCTGCACTTGGTGGTAGGTACGTTGGTGGAAAAGAGCTTATTTCAGGCTTAATATTTGCTACTGACATGACCCATATCATTTCAGGAAGCACATCTTATCACCCTCTTCAACTTCGCTTTTGTGTAGACGATGGGTCGTAAAATATCACTGCAGCTTCCTTAATTATTTTAGACTTAAGGTAGTGTTTTAGGAAGTCTTCCGGGCTTCTCCTGAAAGTTGAAGATATTGTGTCGCAGCCGGTAAATGAATTTAAGAATAAGATGTGTTCAAATCCATGCTGGTGCATTTCTTGGGGACATTATTATTGTTTTGGCTTTCGCCTTTTCCCTCTCTCGGGTGTCAGCATGTGGATGTCTTTAATATAGGAGAAGTTGAATTTATCAAGAGGATAGTAAGATAAACATCCTTATAAATGATAACCACTGAACTGTGAGTAGATTGGGGAATGGTACGAAATCTCGAATATCAAAAATATCGAATTTTTGAATTTTTTTTTATTATCAAAGGTGATCTATATATGGATCATCTTATGATAATAAAACAACTTTGGATAATGGGTTTTTGTTTTTCTGTTATGGTAGCATTGACTTTATAATGTGTATGCCAAAAAATGACGTTTGGTAATTGAACAAAATGAAAAAGTAAGAAAAGCATTTGCCTCCTCAACAGAAGTTCAAAATAGGTTAGAGTAGGATTTCTGCGCTTGCTTTTGAGGAATGCAGGCAGATTGTTGTTGTGATATTTTTGTCTGTGATATTTTTGCATCGTGTTAAATCATTTTAAGAAAATATTTTTAAAAATACTTAAAAATAATTTAAATTAGCTAGTAAAATTATAATTTAATGTTAAAGAAATACAAAAAGGTGGTCTATCTCGCCCCGTTTAGTAGGTAGGGGCTATTTTCGATAAAAACGACTTAAATGGAAAAACAAATATTAAAAGCAACAACAATACTTAAAATGCAAAACAGTTAAGGTTTTAAAAGTCAAAAGTCTGATATCTAATCCTACACTTAAATAAAATTATTTGTGTCAACAGTTTTCAAAAAATTTGCATTCAAACTCAAAATTTTGATAAAAAAATCGCAAAGAGAAATTATTGGATTAATTTTGCTCAAAATTGTGAAATGGAAAACTAAATTTTCTTTTTGTGGTCAATGCTCATATCAATTTTTAATCCGAAAGCTTTTTTGTCCTCTAGTTTTGGAGAAAGTTGAAAATTACTGGAAGTACTTTTTTTTTATATTTAGGGCCGGTCTTTTCAAGTCTGGTTAACTATAATCATGGGTTATTTCAGTTAACCATAGATTCTGTCTTTTCAACTTAAATCTGAAGAAGATAACCTATGGTTACAATAGATTACATCAAACAGATGAATTTCAATGATTAGTGTCATTATTCCCAGTCGGTTAATAACGATTTGGTCTTTTCAGCAAAATGTTAATCAATGAATCTATGGTTAACAGGGATTTTATTAACCAGTCAATTTTGGTTGGTTAACCACAAAAACTCCATGGTTAAAGAATATATTTTTTGACATTTGTGGAATTATAATTAATATAATAGATATTTGATCATCGCCAAACGTAAATAACAACATGCGATGCGATGGTCAAAGTCATAAGTCGATATATTACATTTTGCAGCAAACACCATCGAGTTCAAACTGACCGTGTGCGAACAGCGTTAAAATTTTATCCATTGGCTAAATTATGACACTAGTGTGGTGAATATAAACTTCAAAAATTTAGCCTGCTTTAGCCAGTGGATAATTTTCTATGTCTATGAAGGAGTGAGAGAGACAGTCGGCGTAATTAACTTAATCACTATGATTGTAACAAGTGTGATAAAGAAATAAGTAATAATTTTATTGTTTGTGGCGGTATATGTGGACAAAAATTCCATGATAAATGTGCCATTTTATCGGATAGTGCCTTGAACTTTTTAAAGTCAAGCATAAATTTCTCTTGGAAATGTAATGCATGTTCAAGTGTGCCTATACTTGGCTTAATGTGTAAGATTGCTGAACTAAGTAAAACTGTTCAAAATCTATGTAATGAAATTAAATTGCTTAAAAACAACAATAACATCAGTGCATGCGAACAAATTTCACCAATGCCCATGTCAACAAAACAAAAAAATCATAAAAACAATAAAAAAAATATAGTGCAAAACAATACCACTGCCCCTGAAAAACCATCTGTTAGTCCTGTTAATGTGTCTCAACTTCTTTGTGAACCAAATCAACAGCAAAACAAAATCACTGCTCATGACAATCCATCCGTTAATGTCAATGACCCTCTATCAAGTGCCAATACTAATGTGCATACAGATACTGATCAAGTTAATGTGCAATGGAATAATGTAATCAAGAAGAAGAGGACATTGAACAACCGAAAAACAATCATTGGTAAAGATCCCGCTAGCTCTGATGTTGAAGTCATATCGGCAATAAAATGGCTCCATCTCTCTCGCTTTTCTACATCTACGAAAGTAGAATCAATAGTGGCCTATGTGTCAAAAAAGCTAAGTATTCCAACGAACCTTCTGTCTTGCTTCCCCCTTTACAAAAAAGATGCTGACTTGTCTACATTCAAGTACGTTAATTTTCGTCTTGGCGTCCCTGCATGTCTCATCAACGATGCCCTAAATGCTGATAACTGGCCTTTCAATGTGCATGTGAGAAATTTTCGTTTTATCCCAAGAAACGAGAGCGAGGGAAATGCACAAATGTAAACAATAAATCGAATTCTCATTCCTCTTCGTTGTTTTCTTCTGTGTCCAATGTAATAACTGTTTATTACCAAAATGCTGGAGGTATGAGAACCAAAACAAATGATGTTTATCTCGCCATCTCTCTACATGAATATGATATTCTCATACTCACGGAAACGTGGCTGAATGACAATTTCTCTGTTGCCGAATTTTTTGATGGATATTATACTGTTCATCGTATTGATCGTAGCTGTTTGACTGGCAAGAAACGTGGCGGGGGTGTAATCATTGCTGTGCGATCAACTTTGAAAATGAAACCAGTCTCCCTCCCGAATGATGACTTCATGGTTGAACAGCTGTGTGTTTCTGTGGTTCTTGATGAAGGTACTGCAAATTGCCAAGAACACTTTTTCATCGCAAGCTACATACCTCCAAGAAGTCAACTATGTGTATATGAAGGTCATCTTGTAAATATTGAATACATCTCTAATCAGCTGAGTGAAGATCAACATTTATTTGTATTAGGTGATTTTAATTTAGGAGACATAGATTGGTCTTATTCTAATGATGATAAATGTTTAATTCCATTTAATATGAAATCTGTTTGTGAACACACTTTTGTTGATTCCATGTTTGCGTTAGGGTTATTTCAAAAAAATTACTGTCATAATTCTTTAAATAGACTTCTTGATCTTGTGTTTGTAAACAATAATGTAAATTGCACTGTTGGTAGAGTGATATGCCCAATAATGCAAAATTCTATAAATCATGATGCTCTTTGTTTATATTTACAATATAGTTCTTTTGTGTCAACGGATTTAATCCACTGCATCAACAATGAAATTAAATATAATTATTCCAAAGCAAATTACAGTGCCCTAAATCAATATCTTTCCTCATTTGATTGGTCAAGTATTTTTTCAGGATTGCAACTTGCTGAAGTAAATCAAAGATTTTTAAATATATTACAAAATGGTTTTGCTCTGTATGTTCCCAAATGTAGGAATAGACAAACTTTTAAACTGCCATGGCAAAATCATCGTTTGACTAATTTGAAGACAGCTAAAAACAAGTCTTTCAAACAATTTAAAAAGTCAAACCTTGAAGTAGACAAAAAACGTTTCTCTCAGTTGCGCCGCGAATATGAATTTTTAAACAAATTTCTATATAGACAATACATAATGAACATTGAGTCAAAAATAACTAAAGATCCAAGAGGTTTTTGGACATTTTTGAAAAGTAAAAAAAAAGAATATGTCACTCTCCAAAACATGGAATTCGAAGGTGAAGTTTCTAGTAGCATCGATTCAACATGTGAGCTTTTTGCAAAGTTTTTCCAATCGGTATATGTCGATCACTCTAATGTTTGTTGGCCTCAAGTAGATCCAATTTATGAAGGTAACTCTTATTTGGGAACACTACATTTTTCCACTGATGATGTTTTGCAAGGCATACAATCATTAGACTCATGTCAAAGTGCTGGTCCTGACAAGATTCCTTTTGAGGTATTAAAGAACTGCAAATCGTCATTAGCCCTTCCATTGAAATTTCTTTATAATTTATCTCTGTCGTCTGGTACGTTCTTGGATGAATGGAAAACATCATTTATAGCCCCCATATTCAAAGCTGGCTCAAAACAGAAAGTAAAAAATTATCGTGGAATATCAAAACTATCTGCCATTCCAAAACTTTTTGAGTCAATTGTGACAACCAAACTCAATTTCTCATTGAAAGAACAAATCTCCCCACACCAGCATGGCTTTGTATCTGGTAGATCTACAGTGACTAACTTGATGCTTTTCAGTAAATACCTTTTCGATTCTGTTGAATTAGGTTATCAGGTTGATGTTGTGTTTACAGATTTTGTGAAGGCCTTCGACACTGTGTGTCACAGTATTCTCATCGAAAAATTAAGATCATTTGGCATTCATTCGTGCCTCCTTAAATGGATTTTTAGTTACCTAACAAATAGGAAGCAAATTGTTAAAATTGGTTCTTCTCAATCGAGGCCTATTGACGTTTTATCGGGTGTTCCTCAAGGCAGTCACTTAGGACCTTTGCTATTTAATATTTTTATCAATGATATTCCAACCATGCTTCAGCATGCTCATTGTCTTATGTATGCTGATGATTTGAAAATATTTTTGCGTGTTAAAAGCATTTTAGATTGCAATAGGCTTCAATCTGATTTGAACTCAATCGTCAATTGGTGCAAGCTAAATCGGCTTTCCTTGAATATTACTAAATGTCATTCCTTATCTGTTTATCGTATTCTCACTCCAGTTATTTATCAATATAAGATTTCAGAAATTTTACTTTCTAATGTAACTGAAGTTAAAGATCTTGGTGTGATTTTTGACACCAAACTTTCATTTTCACTCCACATTGACTACGTTGTGGCTAAGGCTAATTCTATGCTTGGGTTCCTCAAACGATCTTGCGCCGTATTTTCTAGTCCTTATGCTCTTAAATCTGTTTATATGTCCCTTGTTCGTCCTTTTCTTGAATATTGTTCCATTATTTGGTGCCCTAACTATATCACTTCCATAAATCGGTTGGAAAGAGTGCAAAAGTCATTTACAAGATTTGTCATTGCTCAATTGAAATGGAACCTTGATGAAAGACCCTCTTATTCTACTAGATGTGCATTAATAGGGTTAGATACCCTTGAGAAAAGACGTAATGTTCATTGTATATTGTTTGTTCATGATGTGTTTTCTTATCGTATAAAGTGTCCTGACATTCTTAAGAATTTTTTGATTTACGCACCTGAAAGAATACTCAGATCAAGAAATTTATTATTCAATCCTTCGCATATTTATAACTATGGGTTAAATGAGCCTACTACTAAATGTATTAATTTATTTAATTCAGTTTGTACAGAAATTGATTTGTGTGATGACAGAGAGAAAGTTAAATCCTTAATTTTAAATATTCATGTATCATAATATAACTTTGCTTCTTGTTTAATTAAATAATTCTTATAGTTACTTACATTTTATTGTACTACTTTATATACTTTTAATTATTAATTTTATTTAATTACTATATATTATATCTGAAATCTGTTAGAGTTAAGCTCGGTAGATGAAATAAATAATAATAATAATAATAATGTGTTTGTTTGCATTTATTTTTGTTTAATCGACTAATATCGAACTTTTCGTTTGTGTTTTTGTGAATTGTGTTTTATATAACTCTAATATTTAACGGACAAGCAATAATTAACCGATTTTTTACATTTCTATTCTGTGAAATAGATTTTTTATATTTTATTTTGGAAGTTCAGCTGCCAAAAACCAGTGTGACGTGTGTTTTGTTGGATTCATTTCATTTGCATTTATTTTCGTTTGATTTTATGTTGACGTCGAATTTTCCATTTGTGTTGGTGTTAATTCCGCTTAATTAAACTGTGTTATGAACGAACAATTACTTAAATTAACCGATAACACTTTTTTACATTCCTATTTATTGTGAAACAAATTTGTTATTTTTTTTTTTAAGTTCAGTTCTGTACAGCGTTAAAACTTCCCAAAACTTTAATTATTTTACAGAGTAGTTCTATTTATTTCTTTAATAAAACACAATTTAGAATAGCCACAATTATGAAATTGCAAATCATTAATAAATAATTTTTTGAAATTTCAAATTTGCGTTTTAAATTTTTTTTTTGTAGGGAATTTTATAGTACAGCAAATAAAATTTAATTCTCTAACCTACAAAAGGTCGGGTAGTTCTAAATTGTTGATATGTTGTAACAATAGGATGTTTGGTAATAAAAAAAACAATTTCCACACCACACCCCTCCGTCCCCTTTGCCATCAGGAAAAAACTGCAAAAATTGGCTTATTCCGACTATAACTTCTTTCTGGTACATTTTATCGAAAAAAAAATAATTACTAAACCCAAAAAAAATAGAGCCACTTCATTATTATGTTTTATATAAATTTTTTTTAATCAATCCTCATTCCATTGTATCGTTTCCGTAATGAAAAGTTTCCCACTAAAATCAACCATCACGAACTTATTGCGCTTTAAAAGTCAAAGAAACTCAATATTTTAAAAAATACCAACTTTTGGGTTCTTTTGGATGAATCATAGATCGTACAAATAAACTTTCTATATCACACTTGTAGGAAATTTTGTTTGCTACAAGTTTTGTTATTAGTTTTTTTTTTTTTTTTTGATAAAATGCACAAGAACGAAATTATAGTCGAAATAAGCAAAAAAGTGACGATTTTTTGCAGTTTTTTCGTAATAGCGAAGGGGCGGAAAGGTTGTGGTTGTGGAAATTGTATTTTTACATCAGCCAAACATCCTATAAAACATATCAAACATTTAGAAATACCCGATCATTTTGTAGGGTAAACAAATTTTTTCTCTCTTTATTTACTGTAACTTCTATTAGCTAGTTTCAACAACGAAGAATTAAATTGTATAAAGATATCGAGAAAATAAAATGTTTAAACGCGCGCCGATTGTTCGAGTTGCAGAATTTTTTTATAAATTGACCTGAAAACAATCTTACCTATTCATTTCTCCGTAACAAAGTAATAAGAAAGGGACATTTTTTTTTTCTTGTTGGGAAATTAAAAAAAAAAAAAGCATATGTTAAAAAATCCCATTTAATCCAGTTCGCACACCAAAAAGCTAAACATTTATTCACCTCAACTCAAATGTCAAAAATTAGCCAGAGGATAAAATTTTAACGCTGTTCGCACACGGCCTAGCAATCAAATAATTGTAATCCGATGGATTTTTTCTCTTTGGTAATTCAAAATACTTTCTTGGGACGTTTCAGGATAATAATTGCTTTTCTTTTTTTTGTTTAAAGTTTTTAAGCATTTTTTATTGTTAATGATTGACAGAACGAACTATTGGTTAGGAAAAATTGAATACCAAAGTATTGAAACTTTGCATATACCCAAACTCGAACCCACCCCAAATCCTATCACAGGCCCAGGCAGGAGGGTTGCAGACCCCGAACATATTTCACTGATTATACGCCGCCGCAACGCTGGGTGTTGAAAATTATGATAATTTAGAGTAAATTTGTGTAAGAATTTGTCCATATTCTATTTTTACCATAGAAATACGACCACGTAAAATACTCAAGCAAAAAATAAATTAATTGAATTAAAATAGTAGTTTTTGTAATTTTTAATTTTCTCGAAAACAAGAAGACATAAAATCATTTTGTTTTCGGTTTCTGATTAAGAATTAATATGAACAACGATTTCTCAGAGAAAAAATGTAATATACAATCTCAAAGTTTTGAAAAATTACATTTAAACATTTGTTTTATGTTTTTTTCCCAAATTTTAAGTTTGAAAATAGTTTTTTTCAAAAAAATTTGGATACTTGATTTAAAAACTGGCTAATAAAACAGAGTAATGGCTTTCGAAAAAGATATAAAACTCAATAGTAGGTATAACCGTTATTTTGAAATAATTTTTTTTTTAAATTTTTGGTGCTTTTTGCATTAAATTGCCCCTTTTGCCCAAACGGGAGGGACAAATGGGTGCCAATGAAGTCAGAAAACTACCAAATATTAATTTAATCCAACATTTAGTTATCACTAAACAAACCTAATGACTGACACCCAAAAGTCAATTTCCAACGTTAATGAAAGAAAAACAAAAACATAGTGCCTCACGTGGAAACTAGCAGAACTTATTTTTGGATTATGAAACGTGATCTTGATAAATATCTTATATTCATTTGTGTTGAGATTGAGATTGATTATCCATATGGATCATCTTTGAAATAAAAAACGGCTAATGTCGAATGAAGAAACCTCGAATGACAAAATCTCGAATGAAAAAACCTGGAATGATAAAATCCCGAATGACAAAATCTCAAATAGTTCAACATGAAAATCTCGAATTTTTAGTACTTTTTATAATACTTTAAATACTTCCTTTTCAGTATCGTTTTACAAGGAATTTTTACGAGAAAATTTATTTTGTTCCTTCTTGTTGATTCTCATCTTTTAGAGGGATTTACCTTAATGAACGTCTGTGATTGTTTGGAAAAAATAACTTGAACTTTTTGATTGGTTAATTTTGAACTTTCGGGATTTTGCGTTCGGGATTTCGTACCCAATTCGCAAATACATACCTCACTGTTTATACGCCGTATACTGAAACTACGTTTTTAAGAACAATAATAGTTTTGATATAGAAGTTTTGAATTCGATATTTTTTATTCGTGATTTCGTCATTCGAGATTTTATCATTTTTTGATATTTCGTCAATCGAGATTTTGTCATTTGAGATTTTGTCATTCGAGATTTTGAATTCGAGATTTCGTACCCCCAACCCAGTATAGATTGTTCCTCAGTAGTCTTCACAGTAAGAACGTCAGCATCATTGGTGGCCTGAAGAGTCTTTATCTCATTCTCCTGAAGTTTCTGTCCGCAGTAAGGAGATAACCTGACTTTTGATGATATAATTGGACAACAAATCTTCCTGGTTCACAGATGTGGCTGACAAATTTATGTCAGCCGACTTCCTTAAACTGTATCATCACCTCTGTTCTTGTGACTTCGTACTATTGGCTGAATTTGCGTACTCATTAAATATGACAGTTCAACTCATTCTACGATAAAGGTGATTAACGAAATGGTGGGATGACATCGGGTCCACGGACATAATGGCTGCTTCAAATTGAACACAATGTCCTGTTCATACGGACATTATGACCGAATAGAAAACAGCCAAAAGGTGCATGGAGATATGGGAGAATGCCGCTCTTTGCATCTCCCTGCCAGAGGGTCACCAAGTTATCATTTTGAAATTTAATTTCGCCATTTTCATTATAGCTTTTTGAAGTTTAGCTATTTTCATTTGGCTTCATTTTGTTTCGCATTTTTACTTGCTCGATAGGGCAAGTTTTGGTTTCGTGTAGAAAAAAAAATCGAGGTTTTGATCAGACCTGACATTACGATGATAAAGAAGCCTTAAAAAGTGGGATGCGTCATGCCGTCCGTCGATCTGTCTGTGCGGATGTGCGGGTGTGCGTTTGTGCGTATGTGCGGTTGTCTGTTCACCGATCTACAGCCTAAACGGTTGGAGTGTTGGATGAATTTACTTCAAACTTCGTGTATAGCTATTTTTGGTGATTGCCTAGAGCACATTTGAATTTTTGTATTATCCCGGCTATAACGGGTACGACTCATATAACGATTTTAGTTTTTTTTTTCAATTTCATCGAAAGGGGCTCTAACGATTTTGATAAAACTTTGTGAACGTTATTAATGCAATGCATTTAATATGTCTGCATTTGAGGTTTTTGGTTAAAAATGCAAATAACTGAGATTTTGTGTTAACAGTTTCTTACAAATTTAACCATAACTTGATAACGGCTGAATCAATTTAAATACAACTAATTCCAACTTGGCATGGCACTTATAAACATTAAGCCGGCCGCCTAAGAACATCACATATAAATGATTTTTTTGTTCACTGAAGAATTTTTTATAAGTATATATCTACCAGAAGTCGAAGTGCAATGTAAATGAAATGGCCAATTAGTAAATAATTAAATTTTAACTTCGTGTTTCTAACCTTGTCATTTCTTGAAGCCGTAAGAATGAGATCTAAAAAACATTTCGCAAACTTCCTGATAGGCTTATGAGAAATGCTCTTCCTTTGATTGTCTGTTCTGTTGGCCAATAAAATTTAATTAACAGCTTGTTTCGTTCTTATATTTGCGTAATCCAATAAAAAGTACATATAAATGTCCAATATTGCAATCCCATTTGCCCACAACTCGTAGATTCTGAATGAAAAACTATGCGTTTGCAAACAACCGACTCCAACACCAACCCCATATGGAAACACCAACAGGATTCGAAGCAATATACCGCAGAGGGAATAGAATCATCACCGCAGGCTATAATTTAGGATGCACATACAAAGTCATGTGACGATGATGACGAAGACGACGAAGAAGCTAATGGCTTCTTCTCTTCTTATATTGCAAATGCAACATATTTTGCCGCACAACTACTCTAAAGCGTGACTAATTAGAGTTGAATCGCACACATATCCCGATCCACCTTTTCTGGTATGGTGGGACACAAGAAGAAGTGCTGCACAAATGGGACTCTCACAGTCAGTAATTGCCTGAAAGGAAACACTTGAAGTACACTCAAGATCACCTTATTGAAACTATCCTGCGTCATCTCCAGCTGAGCGAATTAAAAAGATGCAAGTAATAATCGGGCGCGCACTGCACCCAAAGTGGCCTCTGTACTATGTGCTGGGTGCTCTCCTTTCTTTGATGCGCTCCAGAGGATTAAACTATTAACTTCTAATTTTTTGAATAAACCTCCAATTGAAACATGAGCTACGGTATTAGAGCAGCAAAGTCAAGTCAAGCCAAGTGTTTTGTTGGCTAACGCTAATACTTTTGTGTTAAAATGGAACAGTTTTTGTGCAATTAGCGCGGCTTAATATTTATGTCTTTTGATTGCTCTTTTTCAATTGGGATCAGATAATCGCAGTACAAGACTCAGCTTTAATGCAGGTGTTTTGTTTGGAAGGAAGCAACATTGTATCTTGAAGTTGAGACTATTTAATATAAAGATTGTCAAAGAAATGTTGCAATTGCCTTTTAGAAAAGCAAGTTCCAAAATAAAATCGATCTACAGTAGTGGCGATTCCTTTCAGCTGGTTTAGCACCGCTAAACCAAGAATTTAAATAAATAAATTCTTGTAATTAATGTAATTATGAAGATTAATTACAATAATTAATTACTTTAAAAACAAAACTACGTGTTTTTAAATCAATTTTTCCTTTACACAAACAAAACTCCATTACAAAAAGTTTAATTTAAAAAATTGTTTAGCATTAAAATTTGCGATAATTAATTCCCTACAATTTATATAATTGTGTTTGACTTACATACATATGTCGTAAGCATAGCCCAGCAAAATAAAAAAGATGGAAGTAAATTGCTATCAAAAATACGATAAATTCGTTGAAATTTGAAAGTAGATGGTGATAGGCTGATAGCAACTTCGTTCCTTATTGAGTCAGAGCTTTCATTGTTTATTATCTTATGATTTTGTGCATGCATTTATTCTAATTCTGTTCCTGATTGAGGTATAGAGCCTTGAAATTTGGTACGTATACAACTCTAGGGATACTAATATTGCGATGTCAAAATTGATTAGCCGATTGAAGCGTTTCTACAAACCTCTTTTCTATATGTTGTTATCCACTTGTTCGCTCGAGGGTGCGAATTTTCTTTAAGGCATAATTCGAAATCACATTTGGCATGCTTGATAATGACTTATTAGCTCGTCGGTGGGTGGGGTTTTTGTGATCGAATGGACTCTCGGGAACAACAAATAAATTCATGCCAAAACTAACATAGACACCCTAAGGATCTTCTGATTGAACAGACAAAGAAAACTAACGGACATTGCAAGACCTTAATGTTAATTTACCCGAAGTACATTTTCCCACCCTGTTAAAAAAACACCTTGGCAACACGCGTACTCTTAAACAATGTGCTACCCCCTCATTAACTCGCTAGAGACTTACCTTGCTTGACCTACAAACATCCTAAACAATTCCCAATGTAATATTTAAAATCCTTTCATTTTGAAAACTCTTAATTGATTTTATTTACATAATCTTTAAAATAATAATTCATTTAAAAAGAGCAACGTTATTTTATAAAGATATTCATACTAAAGTACCATTATTATAATATGCTTTAAGAGTAAAATTATAAAAAAATAAAATGCACAACTGGGTCGCACAAACTTGCTCTTGTAGCAAACTCACATGACATATGACATATGACATATGACATATGACATATGACATATGACATATGACATATGACATATGACATATGACATATGACATATGACATATGACATATGACATATGACATATGAAATATGACATATGACATATGACATATGACATATGACATATGACATATGACATATGACATATGACATATGACATATGACATATGACATATGACATATGACATATGACATATGACATATGACATATGACACATGACATATGACGGGACTGCAAACATTTTAATAATGGCCTAAACGCGAGATCAAGTTGTGTGGTATAGCTATCATTAAACGGTTGTTTAGCGAAGAATTGTGAATGTTTTTTTTATGTTAAATGGATATTTTTAATTCCACACCGAATTTGAATATATACGAAAATCTCGGTTATCTGCATTTTTAGCCAAAAACTTGAAATGCAGTAATATTTATAATACTACATATATAACATACACTAAGTTTCATCAAAATCGTTTTAGCCGTTTTCGAGAAAATTTGTAAAAACTAAAACCGTTATACAAGAGGTACCCGTTACAGCCGGGCTAAAACGAAAATTCGAATTTGTCCTTTAGGGACAAAAAAGTACTATAAACAATTGCCCTCTATTGAGCAAGTAAAAAAGAAAGAATATTAGTCAAAACGCAAATTCTTATGGTTAGTTAAACTAATAAAGGTAATATTACAAATGTATCTAAGTTATTAACAGGACAAGATGAGAAATAATTAAGCAATTTATTGATAAGAATGAAAATTATATGTTGATTAAAGTTATTATGAAAAGATAGGTTCAGATTAAACAATGAATGAAGTAATTTAAATGAAAATATCGTCTGGTGTGAATATTTTCTTGTATTAAATAACTAAAGGAAGAACAAATTTACTTGAATCCTTAGCGATTATGTGCACATTGGGCCGTTATCCTTACAAATGTACATATATGGTTCGATATAAATTTCTTCTTTTCTTCACGTGTCAGTCGATAAAAACGTTAAAATGTTTGATAAAATGGCAACACCAATTGTTCGATGGAATTTGGATCGAAACGAAATTAAGAGTCACAAGGAAAACACAAGCACATTAACACCACACTTAATTTTATCACGAGTCTGTGCTACTCGAACGAGAGCTTTTATGTCCATGTGTGGCTAACCACGCTTTAATATCCTGTACTGTTCTCGTCGATTTAAAACGCAGCAACTTTTCATCCTTGAATAACTTCCAGGTACATACGTCTTGAAGTGGACGTTTTTGGGGATAGTATATCAAAAGATAAAATATATGATCTTATTTGTCAATTATTGAAAATAAGGTTGACTATGTATTTCCCAACGTGAAATAAAAATTGAACAATTTTCCTGATTTTAACCGTTAATAGAGATGAAAATTGTTTTCTTACATATACATACATACATATATTTTCTTGTTAAAAGGAAATTATCTTCTTCGATATTGTTTTTTGAATGAAAACTATCTTTAAAATATATTTTGATGATTCAATGCTTGATCGATTGATTCGTTTTCGCTTTTACCAAAGTTATTTTCGATTAATTTGTTTGGTATGAAATTTGTATTTTTGTTCGCATTTAATTTGCGAATGCATTTGAATTACTGAGTTGGGAAGCTGGATTTTTCAAAAATTATATATCCCTTTCATAACAATGTTGTTACTTATTGAAGTAAATGCCTGAAATTTGAACATGGTCTTTTACTGTTACGTTGTTTCTTATTTTTATTTGCAACATGGTTTTCATCTATAAGATTGTCATTAACTGTTTATTTAGCGGTTTAATTATTTGAAACAACCCCAGAGCACGTAGCTAAACCTAATGTAAAGAATCGCAACTGATCTACAGATATCAATAGGTACCTACAAACGAAAACGCTCAAACTAAAAAAACATCAATATTGAACCAAAATTATATTGAATTAACCAATATAAAATTGAAGCAAGCTTAAACGCGAGATCAAGGCCTAAACGCGAGATCAAGTTGTGTGGTATAGCTATCATTAAACGGTTGTTTAGCGAAGAATTGTGAATGTTTTTTTTATGTTAAATGGATATTTTTAATTCCACACCGAATTTGAATATATACGAAAATCTCGGTTATCTGCATTTTTAGCCAAAAACTTGAAATGCAGTAATATTTATAATACTACATATATAACATACACTAAGTTTCATCAAAATCGTTTTAGCCGTTTTCGAGAAAATTTGTAAAAACTAAAACCGTTATACAAGAGGTACCCGTTACAGCCGGGCTAAAACGAAAATTCGAATTTGTCCTTTAGGGACAAAAAAGTACTATAAACAATTGCCCTCTATTGAGCAAGTAAAAAAGAAAGAATATTAGTCAAAACGCAAATTCTTATGGTTAGTTAAACTAATAAAGGTAATATTACAAATGTATCTAAGTTATTAACAGGACAAGATGAGAAATAATTAAGCAATTTATTGATAAGAATGAAAATTATATGTTGATTAAAGTTATTATGAAAAGATAGGTTCAGATTAAACAATGAATGAAGTAATTTAAATGAAAATATCGTCTGGTGTGAATATTTTCTTGTATTAAATAACTAAAGGAAGAACAAATTTACTTGAATCCTTAGCGATTATGTGCACATTGGGCCGTTATCCTTACAAATGTACATATATGGTTCGATATAAATTTCTTCTTTTCTTCACGTGTCAGTCGATAAAAACGTTAAAATGTTTGATAAAATGGCAACACCAATTGTTCGATGGAATTTGGATCGAAACGAAATTAAGAGTCACAAGGAAAACACAAGCACATTAACACCACACTTAATTATATCACGAGTCTGTGCTACTCGAACGAGAGCTTTTATGTCCATGTGTGGCTAACCACGCTTTAATATCCTGTACTGTTCTCGTCGATTTAAAACGCAGCAACTTTTCATCCTTGAATAACTTCCAGGTACATACGTCTTGAAGTGGACGTTTTTGGGGATAGTATATCAAAAGATAAAATATATGATCTTATTTGTCAATTATTGAAAATAAGGTTGACTATGTATTTCCCAACGTGAAATAAAAATTGAACAATTTTCCTGATTTTAACCGTTAATAGAGATGAAAATTGTTTTCTTACATATACATACATACATATATTTTCTTGTTAAAAGGAAATTATCTTCTTCGATATTGTTTTTTGAATGAAAACTATCTTTAAAATATATTTTGATGATTCAATGCTTGATCGATTGATTCGTTTTCGCTTTTACCAAAGTTATTTTCGATTAATTTGTTTGGTATGAAATTTGTATTTTTGTTCGCATTTAATTTGCGAATGCATTTGAATTACTGAGTTGGGAAGCTGGATTTTTCAAAAATTATATATCCCTTTCATAACAATGTTGTTACTTATTGAAGTAAATGCCTGAAATTTGAACATGGTCTTTTACTGTTACGTTGTTTCTTATTTTTATTTGCAACATGGTTTTCATCTATAAGATTGTCATTAACTGTTTATTTAGCGGTTTAATTATTTGAAACAACCCCAGAGCACGTAGCTAAACCTAATGTAAAGAATCGCAACTGATCTACAGATATCAATAGGTACCTACAAACGAAAACGCTCAAACTAAAAAAACATCAATATTGAACCAAAATTATATTGAATTAACCAATATAAAATTGAAGCAAGCTTTTTTTCAAAATGTTGACAATGATGACTTTTATTTGAATTGTAATTTTTTCATACTTATTTAATCCTAAATGAAATGGTAAAAGGTTAGTCTGGACTCTGGGTGGTATGCAAAATTTTAGTCTCAAAACTCATTTTTCTGAAAGAAAAACTTTCAAAAATTACTTTTTTTGGATTTTTTTTTTGCAGTATTATTTTGGTTAAGCATTTGTTTGATAACATCAAATTTCTTCAAAATCGGTGTAGCCGTTCAAAAGTTAGTCAGTGTAATAAAAAAATATTCCTATATAAGACATCACCTTGAGCAAAAAATCACTTACATAAAATTTTAGGGAAATTGATCGTATTTTTTTCAAGAAAATTGGAATTATCGGTTTTTGCCAAAAAAAAAAAACATTTTCAAAATTTTTTTAAGAATTTTATTTCAGTTTAGCAGTAGTTTTTGAATATTAAATTTTGTTAAAATCGGTTTAGCCGTTCAGAAGATAGTCGGAATAATAAAAAACGGTTCTATGGCAGGTGCCGTTTAATAAGCTGATACTGAAAAAAAATTTAAACAAAGGACATCACCATTGGTAACAAATGACTCATGTAAAATTTTATCAAAATTGATCTTATTTTTTTCGAAAAAATTGGAATTATTGTTTTATAGTTAGTTTTCGAATATTAAATTTTTAAAATCGGTTAAGCCGTTCAAAAGATAGTCGAAGTAATAAAAAAAACGGTTCTATGGCAGGTACCTTTAAAAAGCTGATTCTGAAAAAAAGTTTAAGACAATGGACATCACGATTAACAATTAATCACTCATATAAAATTTTATCGAAATTGATCGTATTTTTTTCGATAAAAATATAATTATAGCTTACGCTTATATGGTAGGTACCGTTATTTTTATGCTTAGGTCAAAAATAAATAAAATATCCGGGCATATTTCACTAAGAATAGTTTATGCCAAGTTTGAAGTAAATCGGCCCACCGTTTAGATATCAGGTGTCGATACATCCAGACAGACAGACAGAATTGTCGGACCTACTTTTTTCGTCTTCTCTATCATCTTAATGTCATGTTTGATTGTTATCTCAAAAGTTTTTTTTACGAATGCATAACTTGCCTTATAGTACTTATAAAGCAAGTAAAATCTATAAAGTCTTTTCCACTTCATGTTTTATTTAAGTTCAGATTTGTATTTTATAATTTAGTTAAATCTAATTCAATCAAATTGAAATCAACCGTTTATCCAACAAAGACTCAGATCAGTGATCTGCACCGTCAATTGTAAACCAGATCAACTACCTGTTGTGCCTGGCCTGCCACTGCATCTGATTCAACTTTTTCTAAAAAAAAACAAATGCCAACCCATATGTGTCTTCTTATATGGAATCCTGAAAGCAGCTTCCTCGATCTAAATCTCATCTTACGCGACCGCACATTACATCATCACTCACGATCTGTACGATTGATCACGTCAAACCTATTGACACATTCATTGCACATTGCACAATCATAATCACAGAAACTGCCGCCACATTTCTGCAGTTCCTTCCGCGATTCCATTTTAACCACGGACTCACCTCCAAGATGTCCATATGCGCCATTCCTTCCTCAATCCACAAAAAGAAACTAACTGCTTCTCTGCTTCGTTGCCGCGAACAAAGGCTACTAACTGCTCTGGACAAATCAAGTTATGTATGTGTGTTGCAAATGGACTATCAAAGTTGGCATTGTGTGAGACAAGCCTAGAATCAAGATGTGGCTATCTCTAGGGGATTGACATTAGCTCCTGGATTACATATTCAATCAGATTATATGGCAGTAACTTTTCTGAAATTTGCGTTCTAATAACTGCGACTGAAGTCTAAGATAGAAAAGCGACGAAGAGTTTTCGCATCAAGATTACCAAAGATGATTCAACTTCTGATTGATGTGCAATACAAAACCGCACATGATCATAGCTCTGGGAAGTGCATTATGGCAGCATAATTGTGGCAATATAAAATGCCAAAGTGCCGATGAAGGACCAAAGGCAGAGAATATCTTAGCCGCGCCGACATAAATTTCTATCAGAATTATCCGGAAGAAGGACGTTTGAACGCTGATGGATATAAAAATGAATATAAAACTTGATCGAAATAGGATAAACTTTTTCGAATAATCTACGTTGCGTGTGTTGCAGTTTGTAGATAGAGAGACGATCTAAATTGATGACTTATACATGAAACCTGATTGTCGGTATAAATTTTAACAGCAGGTGAAAGGTTATGGGAAAATTGGTTCGGTATATCGGATTGGCATGATTGACCTCACAAGAAGATACATATATTGTATTGAAAAATGGTGACTTAATGGTGGGAGAGCTTTTATGGAATTTGCCTTAATAAATGTGGCTCTAAAGTATAACAGCCGTATTTATAATGAAATCTTAAAGAGTACTTAACTTTATATCACATTTAAGTGATCTTGATTGGAAATCGGTATTTATAATCATTTTCGATATTTAAATAACGTCCATTAAATAGAACTTAACTTAAATGACAATAAACAAATTCTCGTCATTCTCTATCCCACACCACTGTAACCAATAAACGGAAACTTGTTAGAATATTATTTCAAATAAAAAGCCGTCCATACTATCATTTTTCCAGATTTCAAACTTTGTAGGCAAATGGGAGGAGTCTCATTCTGATTCACGAAAATAAAACCGCATTTTTTTATTTTGATTGATGTCATTCAAATTAATGATGTAAAGCGATCTGATGCTAAAAAAATAAAGGGCACGACTAGGCCGAACAAATTTGCTCTTGTATCAAGTTACTTTTGTGTTGACAACTGAAAAAAAAATCAGCATTTTATATTTTAAAATATTTTTTTTTCAAAATATTCTTTTGAAAAAAAATATATTTATAAAAAAAAAAGATTAATGTGAGAGACATTGTATTTTTGCTTTCGGGAATAATAGAGTTGTCTGTTTTTGGTATTTTTATTTTTTTTAATATTTAACTTTTTTTTAGTTGAAGCATCTGAAATTTTGTCATCACACACTGGTTCAAAAGACGGTTCTTATGCATACAAAAAAATTTATCGAAATTAATCCAATTTTTTTTGCAGTTAAATAGAAATGGTAACCCATTTGTTTTTAATTTTTTTTTTAGAAAAGTATAGGTTAAGGAAGGATATTAAATTTCGTCAAACTTGGTGCATTCGTTCAAAAGACAGTCGGTTTAATAAAAAACATTTCATCGAAATCGATCGTATTTTTTTAATTAGAAATACTTACGTTTTTTTTTTGAAAAAAAAAAACTTTTTCAAAAATGACTTTATTATTTTTTGTTTTCAGTAAGGTTTAGCAGGAGTTAAAGAATATAAAATTTCGTCAAAATCGGTGCAGCCGTTCAAAAGATATTTTTTTTTTTTTTTTTTGATTTTTTCACCAGCGCATAAGAAGTATGAGATCATTGAGTTTATACACATAGAGGAATCAAAATGGTTTTAAACTCGCCGAAGTAGATGTCGCTAAATGAGCACATCGAGTAATTTATTATTGCCCTTTTTCCCTGTAACGAAAATCACTCAAACCGAACCGAACAAGATTCTTCTGCATGCATTTGTTATCGTTTTCCTTTATTTCTCTTGCCTTTCAACTCAAGAATAATTGCTACAAGAGTAAAAATAACACAAGTCGAAAATAACGACATCCTACGAGCAGTATTTGAAACTTACACATGATTTCTCTATGTGTATAAACTCAATAATGAGATCAAAACGACGACAACTGAGATGAAGATGATTTGAATGACAGCAGAGAGACAAGGCTAGATCGAATCAGAAGTAAAAAGATCCGAAGAGGCCTGAATGTCAAAAATATTATCGTAGCTGCAACTTTCATGTACTAAGGGCACACGCTGAGAACCCCGTATATAAAACGCACTTTCCGACAACGTTCCGGTACAATCGCAAAAGATATTCAGATGCAGACCCAAAAATTCCTACAAAAAAAAATTGCCGCGACACCAGCATTCAGTTGGCCACAGATCAGGCATGAATTAAACTTTAACCGACGTTTTCTGAGGTCAACCCGAGGAACCCTACAAGGCTAAAACCAGATCAGTAGGTGAAGTGAAGAATAAGTGACCAAGTTATGGTCCCATCCGAGATTATAGCATCTTCGGGAAAGGAGAAAAAGAAGAATAAGAAAAAGATTTAAAATTCTTTTGATGATGCGAAAGAAGATTTCAATAAAATTTATTAAAGTTGGTGAAATTTCGGGAAACCTCTGACATCTGAAAGGAAGTTTTTGAATTTACCAGTCCGGGACTTAAAGTTTCCAATGAGATGAAGTTTCCTATATGAAAGTAAATATACAGAGCAGCTTAAGTCATCGTATGACTGCTGAATTAATAAAGCTTGGTCGAATTAAAAGTAGAAAGTTCTGAGGAAGATTAACGTCTAAAATACAATCATGAAAAATATCAACATGACCATCGGGTATTGCCATGTACCTTAAAAAAAAAATAAACCATGAGCATTAGATTCTTGTTCAAAATGCAAATGCAAATATCTTACAGTAGACGTTCCGATACAAATGTGAAGATGGAAGGGCAAGACTGTAACAAATATATATAAATACACTATGATTTTCTTAATCTGAAACATGGCACAATACAAAACCAGCAGATCGTTTTTAGGGGTAAACCTGATAATCTCCACATGCAGATTCTTAAAGTAGTAAGGGCACTGCTTTGAAAAAGCAAGGCAGAGTGGAATACGTTAGTTTAGGTCACAGTCTAGATCATTACCATCATCGAAAAAATTGAAAACTATTAGAAACTTAATTCTTTATCTTGATTACTAGTCAACAATTTTTGTGAAGAAGGAACTCTTAAAAGTAATCGTGATTTTTTTAAACGACATAACACTTTTCCCCCTAAACTAGGATTTCACCCAATTAACCTATTTTTCAGAAAGTCTCCACAATATTTGAATCAAATACACAAAATACCCACAACTAACCTATTAAATCCCAATTACATACACGATTTAACACTTTTTACCGTTTTAACCATAATGTGCATCTGCAACAATTTATTTCTACATAACTATGACAATCTCTGAGTATCTAAAAGATATGGACCAACATATTGGACCGATTGCATCGCTTTTTGCAACTCCTCCAAAAATCACTGTACTTTCTCTAAATAGATAAAAATTACCAAAGTCGCTGATAGCCCATCATTATTTGCTCACTTTAAGAATGTTCTCGGGCTCTGCCTACTCTTCTCGCACAACTATCTTCTCGAATAATATACCAAACAGAAAAAAAACACCGCTGCCGCCCGTCACCGAAACGAACTTGAATATATGAGGAAGTGAAGAAGTGCAGTCGCATTGCCATTTCGCTGATGCATGGTGATGCCACATCGGAGGAACGTTAATATCGTGCTGCTAAATGATGTAAGCGTAGAAGTACATGTACATCCATCTCATCCAAGAACCGCCAAACTGCTTGCAACTGCTGCAACTTCTATAGTTTATAAAGGCGGAAACCTGTATCTCTAGTTTTTCGGTGAAGAGCTATCTGTGGGTTCGTTTTCTATTAGATACGTCTATGGATGAAAGTAACATATAATTGTTAGATAAATATAAGTTATGCGCCGCAAACGAAAAGGAAAAGAACAACAAATCTAACTACCACACACGAGACACGACATCAGATGCATGGGGATATAGAAGTTAGTTGCCCCCAAATACCGAACCCATCCACGCTCCAGAGTTAGAACTCCAAAGTGAAACAATTGGCATTGCTGATTCTTAGAACGTTAATTGTGCAGCTAAAATGCAATGCAATCGGCGCATAACGCTTTTGTGTGTTGAGCTTTGTTTAGGTCTTTGTCTTTTCGGTGAATTGCCATATGAAGAACACTTTTTGATTGAGATGATAAAGTGTTTAAGATTTCAAAAGTTCTGCTCAAAAGAAAATTAAGTTGTTGCTGTGCTGCTTTGTGTAATGCATTTAATTATTTGAGATGCATTGTGTGCTAAGGTCAATTAAATCTATTTCGTTGCAGTCTTTCTAAGAATACACAGGTACTTTTCGACAAACTAACGATGAAATGTTTCCCACTTATAGAAAACATGGATTGTAATGATAACATTGTTCTTAATTTTGTTTCCTGATTACATGTTTGCAGTCCATCAAACAGTGAGGGATTTAGAGATTTTGACATAAAATTGGTTTTCAGAATTATGTAACAGAAATTTTCTTGGCAGCCACCTCGAAGAAGTGGTAAATGTTCTAGAAACGTCTCTTTTGTCATCATAATGTGTTTTCCAGTGCAGCAAAAAATAAGATGTTTCCTCCGTTCTTAGGCAAACAATGTGCACAAAATATTTAGTTAAGTAAGCAAGTCATACATAAGGTCCTGATTATGCATGAGTCATTACTCATGACTGACATGAGTCATGACTAACGCTCGTATCTTTTTTTGGACGAAAAACAGTACTTTTTCCTCAAAAATTTGAAAATAGCAGTATGTCGATAAAAAAAAAAACAGTATTTTTCGCAGTACATTTCTTTTAATATTTATTTATTTTATTTTTATAGCTTGCACTTAATCTACCTACTTTTCGATGCCCTATTTGGCCACAAAATAAAAAATAAATCTACTAGAACAAAATGACTCGCGACAAAAAAGGACCTAATTAGCGTCGCCGACGGATCGCGGGAAAGACCCAAAACAAAAAGTGTTCATCTACTTTTGCATCAGAAAATTTTTATTCAGGTCAAATATAAATTTTGCCAAGCAAACGGAGTGCTTGAAAAGGTACATTGCTTTTCATAAGCGATATCAGCACTGTTTTGCCGAAGTAAGGAAAGGGTTGTTTTGTGAGTCAAGACTAGAAAAAGAATTCCAAATACCGCTGACAAAGTGCAAGAAAAATTTATTGCGTTCATTATTGAATTCCTTTGAGTTTTAGATGCCAATGACGAACCGCTGACTGTTTGCATTACTTTTAATGAGTGAAATCAGAACACTTCATCTTATATATAAAAGTGGCATAAATTTCACCAAGAAATTTTTCATTGAGGAGGAAATTTCCTACTCGGAGATTAACAATGTAAAGATGGAAATATCCCACTGTCATTCACGTTTGCTTACAAGCTCAAAAAACTGCTGATTTGAAGTTCTGTATATCTCAAAATAAAAGCAGTATTTTTGAAAAAAAAAAAAACAGTACGCAGTTTTACGCAGTTTTTGAGAGCAAAAAACAATAAAATACTGCGAAAAACAGTACGAGCGTTACATGACGTAACGTTCCCATAATATTTTTGGTGAAATACGGGATAAAATTCGAAAATATGCATTTATCAAGATTTTTTTATTCAAAATGCAGAATTTCGGCTTATTAATATTTTTGCGATTAATTTATATTAATTTTCAATGTCTTATGAATACTTTTTTTTAAAAAAAGCTTTTATAGTTTCTGCTAACCACTTTTTTAAATCCATCATGAAAGTTGATTTGTATGTGTTTCAATACGATTGAATTACTCATTTTGTGAATTGAAATTTGTTCAGCATTTTAATTAAACACATTTTTTATGTTTTCATATCTATTTGTTTTTGCTTTGGGAATTTGAAATAAGTCGCGAAATTGATGCTGTTACATTTGGTTTGGTTGTATCTTTGTTTTAAATTTCTTCCCAACTTATAAAAGGCCATTTTCGAAAACGTCAAATCAAAGTCATTTTGATCGGCAAATGATCCTCATTTTATGACGCAGTAGTTGCAATCGTCAGAATAATGCGTTCGTCCATCACTTACTTCTTGATCAGCATCAATAAATTTTATTGCAAACGCATTTGACGTTTTTGTACAAGACTATAAACAAAATGGATCTGGGGCCTTTAACACAACGTAACAAGTTGATAAGTCTA
The DNA here is from genome assembly GCA_951217065.1 of Baccha elongata. NCBI lineage: Eukaryota > Metazoa > Arthropoda > Insecta > Diptera > Syrphidae > Baccha > Baccha elongata. The sequence continues at coordinate 53,703,249 of OX578272.1, read as the reverse complement.
AATTCACTAGTCCAGCTTTCCTTGTCCGACAAGGACCATTGTATTCTGTAACACAACGCATATCGTTAAACTTGTCAGAATAGTAAATTTCCCTCAACTTGTCCACACTGTTTGACAAGTGTTCAGTGAAGAGAGAATGAGACTAATTGCGAGCGAAGGTAAAGAAGATCACCTTATTAACAAAACAAGAGAGTACATAAATGTTTCTTCGGAGGGTTAGTTTATTTTTATATTTTTAGTTAAATATTATTTGAATTCTATAATTACTCGGTCCTTTTTGTAAGAAAAAGTGCACTTGTAAGCGAATGAAAATACTCAATTTACTTGTCCAAAATCATCTGTAGTTGGGCAAGTATTTCTTGATACTTGTCACGTTCTGTTACAGAAATGAGGAAATTAAACAATTTCCCACTTGTCATATTGCATCGTTACACTTGTCGATGTGTGCACAGACTTGTCATTTTGTGTTACACGATTTTTTACAAGCTGTCGTATTTTAATTGTACTACAAATACTTGTCACGTTCTGTTATAGGCCCCTGGTTAAACAATTATTCGAGAAAAATGTGGTTACAAATATTTTTGTGACGTCTAACAACAAATATAAAAGAAACAAAAAATGTATTTTGTTTAAACTGAGAAATACAAGAAGAAACATTATTAAAAAGGACGAAACTACATACAAAAATAAGAAGCTCTCAATGGAGTCATGTCACGGAATATGAAACAATAAATAACGATTTTAGGGGCAAGAGGGGCGACCGACTGCTTTCTCCTGTTTTGAGTTTTTGTTGTCAACTCAATTTTTAGACTGCAAAGCCGCACCGCAGATTATGTTAACGAACATGTAAATTGAGCAAACTGCATGAAAACATTTCTGACCTCGCTCTGCGTTTTACAGGATTCAATTCAATTCAATTCTTTATTGGAAAAAATACAGTAAGACATATAGTCTTTTATAGTATACTAGCTGACCCGGTGAACTTCGTATCACCTAGTTCGTTACTTACAACTTTTTATTTGTGATTACTGGTTGCACTATGTACGTTTAAGATGTTTCGTTATTTACTCAAATTTATTCATAACTAAAAAAAAAATTCGAAAACAGTCGATTTGACTGTTCAACTTCCTGCAACTTCCCACTATTTTTGGACATTAAGTGCAAACAAATATTGCGAATTTTAGTGCTTCTGACTTCGCAAAGCTTTTAATTAAAAAAAAACATTATTTTTTGAAATTTTAAATTAAAATAAGCTGACTCGGCAAACATTGTTTCGTCATTTATATTATTCCTAGGAAACATTTTTTTAGTTCAATAAATATAACTATCTAACTACTATAAGTGTGTGAGGATGTACTTATAATCGAAAACGTTCTAAGCAATAAACGTATGCTTTATTTAGGTAAATGAATTAATATTTATTAAAATAACGACTATATATTGAATTATAATTTCTGATAGCTATCTAAACATCAAAAATAATTATTTACATTGTTACTATCAATTATGGCAGTTGAAAAAAAAATTAATCTCTCAGTGCAATAGAGTGTACAATATTCTTGGTTAGTCCGTCTTTAGCCAACACAAACAAACTGGATGGTTTCCCCACGCGAGAACATGCCACATATAGTTGTCCGTGGTAAAAGCATGGTGTTCCCAAATCTAAGCCACATACAGAGGACAAACTTTTTTCATAAACGCACAAAAAATTAAGAGCGAATACCTAATTTTAATAAAAACACTTGTAGTTCTTTTTACATTATTTTCATAGTAAGCTAACATAGTACCTACTGATTTAAGGCAAAATAAGGAGTCACCCTGGAAACTCGTATACAGCTTCATATTGGCGTACTAAAAGTTGTGTGCAAAGGATAATGGCACTGACGGCTCCGAAGAACCACGGCCTAGTGACACACACAAAATCCTTTTGTGTGCGTTGTTAGTTCTACAAATATTGAAGGGGAAGTACAATATTTCGTCGAAACGAACGACTAAGATGAGATGCACTTTTCATGACAATTATAGTTTTGGAAAATTTGTCACTTCCTCGCAAGCGGCCAGAGCAGGACCCCTGAAAAAACTTTAGATGTACTCAGGGCTCGGACCCAGAACTACGAAAAGTTAGTTATTCAATGTCAAAAGTAACAATAACCGCGTGTTTCGCGATTATATCGGTTTCTCTCAAATAAGTGATGCTGACATCTATTATCAAAATTGTAGAGCATACAATTTGCGACAAATTTCGTAAAAAATATTTTTTTTCATGCCCTCAACTGTTTTGAGATAGACGATGGAAACCGTATCGCGCCTCTCAGCTATACATACTGTAATGAAAGGTCCTGAGTTTGAAAAAAGTTGTTCCTTCGAAATATTGTCCAGGCTGCTGAAGGAGTTAACATACTAAAAGTCCCGACGTCTAGAAGGTGAGCCGTGAAAAGGGAAGGGTCATAAGGGCCCTTTTCTTTATCTTTCGCTTATAGCTTATATTAAATTACAGCTCATAAAATTTACTACAACATTTTGTTATTTGATTTTTTTTTTTTTTGAAGTCTCAACCGTTTGCGAGCTATGCATCGCTTAAGAGAAAATTCTTACTCAGTGTTTATTTACATGAGATCAATTAATTAACTGAGAGTTAAAACTATTTTTTGTCAGATTAATAAATTGTAGATAAATAATTATTGCACTGGAAATTAATGATAAATTTACGATGATAGTAAAATTAACATCAGAGTTGCACAGAAAAATTACACTGCTACGATAGATACACAAATAAAACCAAAAGAAATTGCCGAAAAATGTATAGTGAGTGGGAGAGTAGACCGACTTCGTCCTTATCCCTACTCCGTGATGTTTGCTGAATGAGTGGTGACACCTGACGGGGATAACTGATCGATTGATAATTGATCAGTTGTCGACCGGTGAGGGCGGTAAATCAAATTAAATTGGGTTGATCAGAGCAATATGAATTTTTTTCATTCTAAGTCATGACAAAATAAAAAAAAAATCCCTGCAAAATAAATTAAAGTTTTTAATTGACAAATAAAAAATAGGGGTTGATCGTAGAGGGGTAAAAATTAAGGGTTGTATGTATTTTTTTATGCTGTATCATAAAAAAATTAAAAAAAAAATGTGTCCAAAAAAATAAAAAAAAAATTTAGGGGTGGACCACCCTTAACATTTAGGGGGATGAAAAATAGATGTTGTCCGATTCTCCACCCTGGCCGATATGCATGCTTCGGATGACGAAAATCGGTGCAAATTTAAAATTTGTTGTCTCTCTTATTTGTTTGATACTAACTGGCAAAGAATTCCAAAGGCGAATGCTATTTACAAAGAACAACCGTGATGAATTAAGATACTTATGATAGGGAATAACTATATTTACTGTTCTAGAAGAAAGGCAAAACCGAATTTTTTTCATACAGATAATGAGGAGATTTGGTTGGAATTGTTTTATAAAAAAAAAATACAGTTTCGATAGTTTAAATAGTCAAGGAGACCATAGTGCAGAATGCTGGTGTTATATGGAGATATATGATCCTATCTTCGGAGGCCGTAAACATATCTAGTCATGTCATTAAACGCAACACGGAGCTTATGTTCGGACATAGAATCTAGCTTAGGATATACCACATCCGAAAAGGATATTATTGGAACTAGCAAAGTTCCCATCAAACGAAGTCGCGTTTCCTTGGGTGTAAAATCATTTGCAATCCAGAGTTTTCTAAGCGTTCCGTATATCCGCCCAACAACATAGTTTATGTGTTCTCTGCAAGACAGGTCATATGTTATTTTGTAACCAAGACTTGTCACAGAATTCACATAAGATATTTAAAGTAATTATGGGGAGGTCGTCAATACAGAGCGCTTTCTTATATAATATCATTATTCCTTGTGTTTTACCGGGATTAAGTGTGATACCATTTACATCAGCCCATTTACAAATACTGACAAGATTATCATTGACATGATAATGAGATCTTCTATGAGACCAGATCTACGTGAAAGATACATTTGGATATCATCCGCATACAAGTGAAAATTCACATTTTTACAAAGATTGGGTAGATCATTAATAAATATGCAGAAAAGAATCGGCCCTAAAATAGAGCCTTGCGGTACACCCATCTTCAAAAGAGCGAGATAAGATAGTTCATTATCGATAGCAACACGTTGTGATCTGCAGCATAGGTAACTCTTGATAAGATGAACAGCTAAATTCGAGAAACCAAAGTAATATTTAAGTTTTTGACAAAGAACACTATGGTTGACCTTATCAAAAGCCTTGGAAAAATCTAATAATTTAAGGGATTCCCACTCCGTATAAAAAAACATTTTTTGGGATCAAGGATCGTTTTTGGAGAATTGTTTGTTTTTCATTTAAGATAAAAAGATCTTTTGTTAAGTAAATATTTAAGATAAGTTAGAGCGTGTAGAAGAGTAGATTGTAAAACATTTTCATGTTATTTTTATAATAACTATTATTATTGCATTATATTTTATTTTAAAGTTAAAAAATTAAGCAGTCTTTGTTAAGATCGGATTCATATTAATTGCAGCAAAGGATATGCAGACTGCAAAACAATAAAATAATAATAATTATAATACAAACAACAATAAAATATTGCATGATCTCCTCTTCTACACGCTCTAACTAATCTTAAATATTAACTTATCAAAAAACTAAAAGCAAAAATGTTTACTTTGTGAGATCGTCTATAAATTTGCATTCAAGATCTTTTTATCTTAAATGAAAAACAAAAAAATTCTTCGACTCCAAAAACATAACAAGTAAATTTTGATTTGTATTTGTTTATAACTTTTGAAATATTAAAGATACATTAAATAACTGTAGATAAAAAAGATAAATAATTGAATTTTTCACAAATTTATATTTGGTTGATTTTTTGCAGGTTGATTTTTTCAAGATAATTAGCTTTAAGACTATCAAGACTATTTCCAAATGGGGGCCTAAGTATATAACGATCCTTAATCCCAAAAAATGTTTTTTTATACTGAAGGGCTCTACAATTCAGGAGTACCATTAGCCCGTTAGAGCTCGTTGAAATTTCAACATAATTTCCCATTTCTGTAAAAAAACAATTTGTTTTTACATATGAATTTTTAACATATACATATGAATTTTTAGCGGATATCTCAAAACGCACCAGGAAATTTTATTGGATTTCTTCAGATTCAAATTCAGTGACCCAAAAAATATAGAATTAAAAAATAAATCCATTTGTATATGTTTTGTAGGTTAGGTTAGGTTAGGTTTATGTGGCTGTCAGGAAGACTACTGACGCACTTAGACCAAAGATAGGTCCGTTGTGATACCACGAAATGAGCGAGGGAGTATTTCTTTAATTAAACCAGTTGGAGCTTCTTATGAAGCGATGTAAAGATAGAATATCAACGTTCGACATATCGCTTGGATCGTCGAAAAAGAAATTACCCAGGTGTAATTTACGTCTTTGGGAGAGAGCTGGGCTGGAACAGAGAAGATGGGTGATAGTCTCCTCCTCCTCCTCGTCCATGCAGCTTCTGCAAAAGTCATTAGAGAATACGCCAAGTCTTATGGCGTGTCTTTCTATGAGGCAGTGTCCGGTTATGACACCAATTACGGAGCTAAGATGTAATCTGCTCATAGATAACAAACATTTAGTACGTTTCTGATCTAATTTTGGCCAGATTTGCTTTGTCGCTACGCAGGTAGTAGTGTTTGTCCATCTTAAATTTGTTTTCTCTATGGCATTTAGTTTTAGCATGAGTTTGCTTGTAGCGATAGGTATACCAATATTCACCTTTAGGTAAAACCGGCAATAGGGTTCCATTTCTGGCGAGTTCATCGGCTTTGCAGTTTCCCTCAATGTCTCTGTGTCTCGGCACCCAGAAAAGGTGAATGTTGAACTGTTCTGCCATCTCCATGAGAGATGATCGACAGTCGCGGGCAGTTATTGAGTTTGTGGAAACAGCACTGATTGATTTAAGGGCTGCCTGACTGTCTGAAAATATACGGATATCCGATGCAGATATCACGTTTTCCCTTAACCAGGATAATACCTCTTTAATCGCCAGAATTTCCGCTTGGAACACACTACAATGGTCAGGGAGACGGAAGGAGAGACTTAAATTTAGTCTGTCTGAGTACACGCCTCCACCAACCCCATCTTTAGTTTTTGAGCCATCAGTATAAAAATGAACTGATTCATCTTTCAAGATAATCTCTCATTTTCCCAAGTGGATCTTGGTGGGATGGTGACTTGAAAATTCTTGTCAAAAACTAGCTGGGGTATAGAGTAGTCGGAGTGACTTAATTTTGGTCCGAATGCTTTCAGAATAATGGAGTGATCAATTGAGTTATCGGTCCATTGAGAGATGGCTTTGAGACGAACGGCTGTGCTTGCGGCCGTTTGTTTGCTAAAAATATCAAGGGGTATGAGATTAAGTAGAATATCAAGAGCAGCTGAAGGTGTCGAACGGAGAGCTCCGCTAATACTCATACAGGCTGACCGTTGGACTTTACTTAACTTGTCACGATATGTAACTTTGTCTAGGGCAGTCCACCATACTGCTACCCCGTAAGTTAGTATCGGACTGATGACCGCTGTGTAGAGCCAGTGAGTTATGTATGGGGATAAGCCCCATTTATTTCCGATAGCTTTTTTGCAAGAGAAGAGTGCTACTGTGGCATATGTTTTGTAACATGAGGCTGATTTTAACGACGCTTTGTCTGAACTGTGATGGCAATATAAAAAAAAACAACGATCTAAGATGCAATTGAATCTTTTGTTTTTTTACTACAAAACTAAGATAGATGAACTGTTTCAAAACGCTTGCCAAAGTTAATTGACGATTCAACCGTTCTTAATTGATGAAGCTTCAGGTCTTTTTTTTATAAATTTAAATATTATTATAATTTCTTAATCTGCTGGGTTTAATTCTGATTGAAATTTATTTTTTTTTAATTGTATTGAAAAAAGTAAATAATACACATTAAATAGTTAGAATTTTTTTTATCAAGAGTAAATTTTCCTTTCAGCTTATGAAGATATTAGAAATAAGATTACTGGCTGTTTCAAAAAGTAAATATGCTAGACAAAATGTTTTCCCATTTCAGTTCGAAGTAAAAAATTATAATTTGAATTTGGAAGCACAAGTTTGAATGGGGTTTTCAAAGTTCACCTTTTAAATTTTAAAGAAAATAAATTTTAAAATATATTAAAAAGTGAGAGCTTTAAAATCAATATTTTTAAGTGAGCATTTTCGAAAGTGGTTTAAAAGTGAATTATTTCAATTCAAAAGAAAACACTTTAAATTTAATAGTGAGCGTTTTAAAATGGCGTTTGCGGTTTTTAACCGTAACGATTTAAATTTAATATTAAATACTTCAAAATAGTTTTTAAAAACGTAATTTTTAAATTTAAAATATTTGCTTTTGAGTTTAAAATAATTTGCTTTGAAATAATAAAAAAATTAAATTGTAACTTTTAATTTAAGTATACCTACGTTCCATAACGGTTGGCTTTCATACTTATTAGCTTTTATTAGACTTTTCAGTGGTTTAAACTGTTTTTCGCTCAGTGTATCTGCTATTGAGCGCGGTACTTTTTTGATGCTTTATATCTCCTTAACGGCGGCTCCGAATTCGACATTAAGTTCTGCAAGGCTTAATTAATACATGCAATAAAAATTTTTGGAAAAAAGTATTTTTTTAAGTTTAAGTTAATTTGTCCGAGAGCATGTTCGTGCGACCCAGTGGTTACCTTTATTTTTAATACTTAATATTTTTTGTTTTGAAATAGGCAAAGCATTACTCTCCGTATTCAACTTGTTGGATGAAATACCAAAAATGTTACAGTCGTACCTATATGCATATGCACTCTCCCCTACCTGGAAATAAAAGTAAGAAGAACTCTTTAAAATAAAAAATAATTTAAAAACTTCAAACACTTAAACCTATTTTTAACATCCATTACACTTATTTCTATAAATTTTGTCTGTTGTTCAATATTGATTTTGCATACCAATTTACATACCTATACATCGAAGGTCAAACTAATTAAAAAAAAAAACTAATGAAATTAACATAATTTATTTTATACAAAGACGAAAACCTTGAGATCTTCATTCTTCATACATTTGTATTTATTTCTTTTCACTTGCGACATAAACCGGCCCTCCTATAAAGTAGGTACCTATAACTATATGCACTTAACAACTTAAAATACGTAACGCCAATTAAATTATTTGAGCATATAGGTGTATACAGTGTTTATTTCCTGTTAATCTCCGTTTTTTTCACTAAAGTAGGTACCTCGTTCTGCTAAAACAAAAAAAAACTTTAATAAATCAGCAGCTCACTTTAGTGCCATAACCATCTGAAAGCGCGGTATCTTTTAATACTTTAGCTGTGTACTGCATTTTTCCACTTGGATTCACACGAGAAGCGCAAATGAGCTCGAATTCCTCAGAAGAGTAGCCACCGCAGCCATTCCGATCCATAAAACCCCATCACAGTATGGGCTTAAAGGAAGATCATAAATCTCTCGATTCTCTGGTTCTCAAAATCCATTGGATGTCATGAAAGAGATACTTTATACACACACACACATCGACCGGCCCGGCTGGGCTAGCAATAATATGTTCTAATCAACTTATAACGGTAATTCTAGTAGGTGTTTGAATCGCTTAATAGCGTCACCGCAAATTCAAACTTCCATCTTCATTTGCTTTTGCTATGAAAACTTCTTTTTTTTTTGACATCAGGCGCATTAATTCTTCAGGTGCGCTCTGAGCTACTGATTTAATTAAATGCTATAGCGGTTAATGCAAACGTCAATAAATTGAAGTTACTGGATGTGGATCTATAAAACAGGCTGAAAGAAAAAAAAAAACACAGCTTAACTCGTAAAAGTATATTTTTCTTTGCCTCTCTTTTCGCTAGGCGATTGTAATCAATTAAAACGAAACCTTCTTAAATGTATGACGACGATGACGAGGCTCTTGTTTGGCGTAAAAGACCTAAAAGACAGGGCAGAGCAAGAGCGGTGAGAAATGAGAATTCGCGGATCAACATTAACAGGTGCGTCGTCGTGCTGAGTGAGGCACGAATCCACCATCTATTCGAACCACTCACCTGTTCATTGATAATATTCATGATCATGTGGCGCTCGAAATGAGAGAGCCGTTAACTTGTTTTGTTAAAGCTTAAAATTAAACAACCTAAACAGCAGATAAGTGAAAAATTCATTGAGAGATTGCTGGAGAAAGATACTCGTTTTCGACTCGAATTCTCGTACTCGTATATTGAGAGAGGAAAAGTTGAAGAAGAGATTTTGAGTGAAGATGAAAACTCATTGAATATTGAATAGGTCACTTTGAGTGGGAAGACTATACAATACAGTCGAAGCCATTGAAATTGAACAAGCTTTTTAGACAAAATTAATTAATAAAGTCAAATTAGAGTTGAACATATAAAATAGTAAATAAACGACTGCTTTAATCGCACGTTCAATTGTACCAAAATAAATAGTTGAAAATGCATTTATTTATTTAAATGAAGTTAGAGGGTAAATAATTGTGTGGTGTCTAAAATAAGGCCCACTTGCACGAAACTTTTTTGACATTAGTAAGCACTGATTTATCCATGCATAGGCACTACCCATCGATAAAAATATAAACTCGTTGCAAAATCTTAAATATTTATCCACTCCTTTTTCTCTGGATAACTTTTTACATCCGTCAAATAAAATTTAACAAGAAGTTGCTATCGGTGAGGTTCGCATTAGTGTGTGTAGCAAATGTTATTGTTGTTTTGTGGAGGTTTTCTGTTTCGTTCTTGTTTTTATTTTTTTATCTTTGGTTAGCTGTGTTTTCATTCGTGCAACGTAAAATCGAAAAATAAACATTTATCTATTTAATCCTGGATAGCTAACTGCGATTTTATAAATTTATCCTTTTTTGTTTTCGAGCAAGTGGCCCTAAGACTTGTATTTAAAAATGTACAAAATACCAAAATATTCAAGGGATTGTATCTGAGGTAAGTCCTTAGTTGCTTGGGTTAGAACATGGAAATTCATATATAGTTATCCACAATTCTCTTAATTAGCAGTTCTTATTTATAGCTGTTGTTGATGAAGTCCAAGGGATTTATTGCAAAATAAAGTAAAATATTTTTGTTTCAACTTAATTGTATTAGATTTTTTGTTTTCTTAGTATTGCTTCAGTAAGGCTGAGTTCAGTCCGTTACATGTCAACAGTTTAAATATTGAAAATTTCAGAATCATGGATTACCAAGAATTTCGGAGTACAGAATTTTGCGTTTATATAACTATAAAAACACAGAAGTTTGTTAATAAAGAGTTCTGTTTTCAAATTCAGAATTTATAACTACATAACTAATTGTCCACACTTAATGAATACCAAGAAAATGTGTACCAAAATATGGTGGTGTTATTATGTCATTATGTTATTAATGTCTTCTTTTTTTTCACGCTCCTCTACTGATTGAGACAGTTCTAATGTTCCAAATAATGAAATTCTAACTTTTTTTTTAAGATGTTGCAGGAGGTTTTATTATGTTTCAATTGAAAGCTATAGTGTATATATACCATCTTTATAAATCTTAAATAATGTCGCTGTTTCCAGTTTTAATCTCAGTAAAATATTAGATAATGTGATTTCACGAACCCACCCTTTTATATATTTCTTTCATTTTTTTTAACAAATTACGGAAGTTCCAACTTCTGTGTAAAAAAAAGACAAAGAAATCAATTAGTTATTTATGTACAACGGGAAATAATTTTTTCTTCATTAATTTTATAGCAATCATATGAAAATTCACGCATTCTTTCCATTTTTGTGAATTTCTTGGAATATTTTACATTTTTAGCATTCTTTTGCATTGTTTGCAATTTTGTTTTTATTATTTGCAATTCTTTGCATTCTTTTGTATTCTTTCCATTCTTAAAACTCTCGTGCATTTTTAGAATTTTTTTCCATTCTCTTACATTATTAGCATTAGCTTACATTCTTTGCAATGTTACTCAAAAAATTACGAAGAACACATATTAATGGAAAGTAAAATGCACGACCAGTTGTATGGCAGCTATCATTAGATGGTTATTTTGCAAAAAAAATCTGTGAATGACATCTTGTGTTAAATGTTTAATTTGAAATCTGTACCGAATTTCAAAAGAATTGGATCAGCCGATATCGAAGTTATGGCCAAATTTGTAAGAACCGTTAAAAGCAAATCTCCGTTATGTACATTCTTAGCCAAAAACCTGAAATTCAGTTATATTAAGAGCACTCCAAATATAAGGTTCACAAAGTTTTATCAAAATTGTTAGAGCCGTCTTCCACAAAATTTGGAAAAACTAAAACCGTTATATGGGAGGTACCCGTTATAGCCGGACTAAAACAAAAATTGAAATTTGTGCACATCCGCACAGACAGACCTACGTACGGCATGACGAAGCCTACTTTTTTCGTCTTCTCTATCATCGTTATGTCAGGTTTAAATAAAACCTCTATTTTTTTTACACGAAACCAACACTTACCCTATTGAACAAGTAAAAATGCAAAGAATACAAATGAAATGAATTTATATTGAATTCAATGAATGATTTTTAAGGACTGCATTCGCAAAAGATTGCATTCTTTCACTATTTGTTAGCGCAAACCTATTAACTTTTCATAATAGTGTGCATGCTACCAACAAATATTTATTTTGTAGCGATATTCCGTCGCCCTAGTATTGAAGTGCCTTAAACGCCAATTTTACATTTTTGGGAAATCGCTTTTAAAGGTTTGGCAGTCTAATGTGGAAAAACTGACTGAAGGATTTTTTTAATTTTTTTACACAGTATCTGTTTGTAAATCCTCTTTTAATAGTTGTTATCAGAAACCTTCCGCTAGTTTTAGTTTTAAAAATATTTACATTTTTATTCAAAATGAGTTTGCCGTATACGCCACCAAAATCAACAGTTTCTTTTTGGTCCATACACGTACGTCAAAAAATCGAAAACATACGGACTTTTCAATACTAAAAACGTAATATAAACTCCTTGGGAAATTTGACGTATGTGCCAACCATTTTTCGCTAACGTCAAATAACTTACCAATTAGAAGTGATAAGAAAAAACAGATAACAGATTTGAAAAAAACGCACCCGAAAACATAAGACTGCATACCCAGTTCAAAAAACGCAATTTGGCGTTTACGGCACTTCAATACTAGGGCGACGAATTTCGTATAGTAAACTATGAAGATGAAAAATATCTAAGTATTAAAAATAATAGTACCACAAAAAACAAAACCAAAATTAGTATTGTCCACCATCAACTGGTTAATAACGAAACAAAAATAGTTAAGTCGTGTTTTAAAAAAAAAAATCATGATTTATGATTTTTTTTTTTTTTTTTTTGAAACACGACTTAAATATTTTTGTTTATAGCAAATATTATATATCAACTAACGTCATATCTTAAAGATACCTTTTAAAATTAATTTGAATATTTCTTTCACACAAGTTTACAATAATTAAGATCACACAATCAATTCTTCATTTAATATCTTTAACTTAAAAAATCGAGTGAAAACTCTATGAATGAGTGAGTACAAGCATACTCAGGTGCTTCCCGTCAGCAACTACTTGCGAGAGTTTACAACTCCACATTTCCACAACAACATGCACGATGCACCTGACTCTATCAGATACTTTCAACAACTTTACTCAGTTGCCTCTTTTTATATATTTTTATATTTATATTTCTTCATTTATTTTCCTGCTATCTTCGTCGATGGTTGTGGTAAAACTTTATAGGTGAAGCAGATGATATTCATTCCTCGGATCGGTTAGTATGAATCAGTAAGCCGCATTGAACGGACTACAAGATACAAAAATATTTATATTCGAAAAAAGAAACTTTTTTATCGCGTACATTATTTGTTAATTATTTACGGTTTATTGTTGTTTTTGTGTTTACCTATTCGAAAGTGAAAATATACAGTATTTAACTGTATTAAAGAGTGGTTTCCTTTGATTTTTAAAATGTTTTTAAGTGATTACAAGTGAAAATCTTATGCTTTAGAAAAATCCAAGTGAAAACAGTTATATCCCCTGTAAACTTCTAAAGCCCCTTTTTTGTTTAAAAGAAAAACTAACATTTTTTGTTTACTTTAAAATGGATACAAAACATACGGAACATCATTCGAAACCCATTCTCAGTCCAACTCGATCCCTCGACGAAGGTTTTGAAAGCGATCCGGATCGCATATCAACTGACTCTGAACAAATTCTACCACCCCATCATAATAATCAGTTATCATCGCCTTCGTCGTCGCCTAAAAATGACACCCGAATCGGATCAATGTCCTTGGCACAACTGTCATCTGCCTCCACTTCTATGTCGTCGTATGAGGCATCAAATCGAGTTGACAAACTTCAACAACATCAACATTCTTCATCTGCAGCTACACATCATCATCATGATGGCCCACAACTGCGTGCTCAGATTTCACGACGCGGCCGCCAAGGTGATATGGAATCCGAGAAATACTTCAAAGACAACATCAGGCCAACTTCATCGACGTCGTTGGATAGCAAATTGGCAGCATTACAGCGTGCCACCAGCAACAGCAGCAATTTCAATCCTGTCCCAATGACAGCCTCTCCTTCTTCATCATCATCATCATCATCACATCAGCCACCACCCACCATCTCCACCACAATGACCAACTCGAACACTCCTGGCAATCGCCTGCAGTACCAATATCAGAAGAATCGCCAAGGAACGCACAGCACGAATAATCGATTTAACGCCAGTAACGTGGGCTATCGACGTTCGCGGACACGCGCCCTAGCACCGGCCATCATTAAGACATCTTCATTTCCATCATCAGCGCCAGCTCCGTCATTATCGTCGGCATCTGCGACTGGGGCTGGGGGTGCGGCGTTATCGTCATCGTCGGCAGTCAGTAATATTGCCCCCTCGGGCAGTAATGGCCCAACAAGTCTGCCTACGTCGATTAACGCGGTTACTCCTGTGAGCGCCAGCGCTGTGGGTGGTGGTGGTGGTCCAGCCATGATGATGATTCCAGTCGGTGCAAGTTCTCGATCGCATTCCATGGACGCAATTAGGCAACGCGATGGGCTATTGCTAAAGCATGAACCGGTTGTGGCTCTCTACAAAGGCACCACTGACCGGCTATTGAGCTACAACAAATTCACAAAGTTCACCCCAAGTTCAGGGGGTGGATCAATCACAACCGGAGGAAACCAAAGTCAAAATATGCCATTAGCCCAAACAATCTTGCTGCAACCCTTGTCCAGCTCATCTCTTCTGGCACCATCTTCGTCGACTTCGAATCTAATCGAACTTCGATCGAATCACTTGATGGCTTCGACCAACAGTTTATACACTTTCTATCCAGCCGAAGGGAATCTGCAAGTTTGGAAATCCGAATGTGGAGACCTGACATACAAGTCCAGTCGCAATCAGCAGTCACACAAAGCTCCGGTCTGTTGGACACAATCTATACCAAGGCAGGCAAGACGGTAAGTCACTCATAGATACATAAATGTGAGTATGGTCGTTGATGGGACTCCTCAGGTGTGAAAAATTGGTCACTCTTCAGGTTTTGTTGTACTTTTCTTTGCAAGCGAGATAGGGTTTGATGATTAATTAGCAAAGTGAAGGTAGGTCTTTATAACAAGTGTATCTATGATAAGTTGGGGTGTGGCCTTTTTTTTTTTTTTTTTTTTTTTTTTCTAGAATCGTGAAGTGATGATTTCTCCGGTGTGCGTTACGCGTATATGATTTTATGGAATGTCGTTGGGTGGGCATTGAACAATAACTTTGATGAAAAAAGGGTGATATGATAAAAAAAAAAGAATTGCGTATGAGCGTTCTAGAAAAATTGAGATCAGGTTTCAAATTGCAACAGCAAATGAAATTTATATTGATTTATATTTCAATAAATGTCGTTGTTATGGAGCAAACACTATAGTGTAGTTATGAAATGTGGTAAAAGTGTTAGCACGAGTGTTTTGAATTTTTTGATTGGCAGGTTTCATCATTTAAAATTCTTAATGAAGTTAAATATAAGGAAAAACCGAGTTTCTTTAGAATTATTCTTAAATGAAAATTATCATGCTATCGGAAACATTAGATTAACAATTAACCCCATCGCAGTCGGTTACGAAAATAACCATCCTGTACACTTATGTTGTTTTTTTTTTTTTCAAAACATTATCTGCCCTACCTGTGGAGCAATTAAAAAAATACAAAAGACATGTCTGCGGTTTTTTACAAAATGTTTGTAAGCCGAATAGTCTGTCTTTTTTTAAGATTCAACGCTGAAAATCATATCATCATTTTTTTACGAACAATATGAACACTCGCCACATCAAATTTTGATCTAAGACTGTGGTTTCGGTTTCATATTCTACTCCATCAATAGATATGCAACCTCACTGCGTCCAAAAATTTCATACTCCATTTAATCAACAATTTGTATTTTGTTTAAATAAGGGATTATGGAAAGATCATATCATATTGCACTATTGCACCTATATACATATATATGTAGGAAAGAAAAAACGTCTGCATAAAACGTTATATTAATTAGAAAAATAATTTATTTATTTAGATTAACAACCAATTTTTTGAACAAGTTCTAGTCAAGTTTGCTTTAATGTCATAGACCGACAAAATCTCTGTCGGCACAAAAAGTAAAGCAATAATAATTGCAAAACACATTTTTGAAACGGTCGATATTGAATGACCCGATTCAACGAGTCAAACCATTTGGACAATCCTGCGGGAAGGTTGAATTTGCCCCCTCCTTTTTGAACCTTTATTTTTAGCTACCTTCTTGATTTTGCCTGGTGACTGATTATATGTGTAGATGACTGACGTCCGCTGACTGACCGTGTAAAGGTCGCTTAAGAAATATTTCGAAGTGAAGAAATGCTCAAGTTCTAATTAAGTTTAAAGTTCTTAAATTTGTATCAGGTTAATAGCGGGTCACGGCTGAACAGCTAAACGGCATAACAGATAATTTAAGTAAGTTGTTGGTATAATAAGGTGATGAAATCATAAAAGTGCGGTGAGTCAATGCTGATTTGATGCAATCTGCTATCCTACATACATACTATGTAGTTAAATCAGGTTTCCAAAAAAATCATAGCAGTTTTAAGGTTGCAGATTTTATTCGTTTGATTTTGGATAAAAATAGAGTTACAATAATATTTTCCTTTTCAATTCGCAACATTGACGTATGTTAGATTTATATTTATGAAAACTTTAAAAAACGTGTGTGCGTTTTTTCATACTACATCTTTGGAATGTCCCTTTATGCCCAAAACTGCAGAAATATGTAAATTTGGTTTTAAACTAGTTCGTTTCCAAGTTCGATAAATTTCAGGTTGGATTATGCTCACATACAAAATAGCTTTAGCATTGCAGACGTGAATGGCTTCTGACGAACGTTTTTCAGCAAAAAAAAAAAACACTTGTAAAGTTGATTCCAGAGACTCAGTTGTTTCAACTTCAAGAAGTTTATATGTATATAGAAACTTTTTAACCATGCGTTGCTAAAGAGTATTCAAATAATTTCGTCGATTGAAAGTATAGCTTTTAAGAGTTGCGTTTTTTTTTTCTTCGGATTAAGCAATTCAAACATCAATTGAATCATCATCAAACGTTGTTCATTTAGCACATTTCACTTTATGGTATTTGAATTTAAAATACATCAGACACATCTTTTCACCTGCCACACCAATATCTATTACTTCACCCACAATTAAATTCTCTTAGCTTGATCATTGAATTTAATCATTATAATAGCCTACAGCAGTTCCAATATAAACTGTCTAAACGATGATATTGATTTTAATAACTTTCTCAATGAAAAAAAAAAAAAACATTCCCATAAAACCTTGATTGAATGAAAATTTTGCAATAATGTTACAGCTTATCTAAATTTTCAAAATAATTTTTAAATTCAATGCAAAAATTGCATCCCACGCAAACAATGACATAATAAAGCAGCTTAAGTGCTCACCATCAAAAAACTTAAAACTTAATTAATTCATCAAAAGTGTTTAAAAATTAGCCAACAATGTCGAAGTGTCGATCGAAATGTATATTTCCTAATGGTTCCGAAAAAAATTACGGAAGATATACAAAACGAAAATGTGAAGTACATTATTGTTGTAGTGAACGAGTGTAAGCAAACAGATATGACCTTGTAGCTATAAACTCTCCTCTTTCAGGTGAGAATTTCCGACATTATTTTGAAATCTGTATCAGATGTGACAAATACAGTGTTAAAGGTAAACGTAATGACTTTACATATTTACATATTAATTTTGTTACTTTGTATTAAATGCGACACAAAATAGAATTTTTCTGTGTGTATTACTATCTGTTAGTAGCCTAAACACCAATACGATTTAAAAACAATATCTAGTACTCAGAAAAGAACAGTGACCAAATTATCTAATATCATAAAGAATAATTGATTCTTACATTATACAATTAATAAAACAAAGGTAGGAGTTCAAAACCTTATTTTTATCTAAGGGTTGAAAGACCAACTCCTATTTCATCATGCGAAATAGTATCATAGTACTCGCAGTACTATGCAATTTTACAGATCTACAGCCTGAACGGTTTGTCGGATTTTCTTTAAACTTCGGGTGTAGTGCTTTTTGGTGATTCCCTGAAGGAGAAATTTGAATAACCCATATAACGGTTTAGTTTTTCCCAATATTTTCGACATCGGCTCTACTAACGATCTTGGTGAAACTTGGTGTACGTGATAGTTTTAGTAGTCCTAATATAACTATTCAAAATTAATGCGTTTAGCGGCCTATAGTCCAAGAAAACATTGCCTTTCGACCGGTGCTAGCTTTGTGGGCTCGTCAGATGACGTCCAGCAAACAGCACCTTGTCATTATGCAGTTTAAAGATTTTTCTAGCTCAGCTTACATAACTTTTTTGACAAAAAGCTAATGTGAACTATACCAGCAAGATCACGGTTGCAATCATTTTCAACTGGGGGTGGTGTTTTTGTTTTGCCTCGTGGCCAAGGCTAGATATAACAAAGAAATAAAATAAATAATGATACAAATTCTATATACTAATATGAAAATTAATTTAAAAAAATTTATATTTTATATTAAGAATATTCAACCAAGTAGAAGACTTAGCATCAGTTTATTTTAAGTGAACTTTTCTGAATTATTATTCAAAACTAATGCGTTTAGCGGCCTATAGTCCAAGAAAACAATGCGTTTCGCCCGGTGCTAGCTTTGTGGGCTCGTCAGATGACGTCCAGCAATAAGCACCTTGTCATTAAGCAGTTTAAAGATTTTTCTAGCTCAGCTTAATTTTGAATAATAATTCAGAAAAGTCCGCTTAAAATAAACTGATGCTAAGTCTTCTACTTGGTTGAATATTCTTAATATAAAAAATAAAATTTTTTAAATTAATTTTCATATCTTATATATAAAATTCTCCTGTCACGGTGTTTGTAATCTATCTCCTCCGAAACGGCTCGACCGATTTTCGTCATCCGAAGCATGCATATCGGCCAGGGTGGAGAATCGGACAACATCTATTTTTCATCCCCCTAAATGTTAAGGGTGGTCCACCCCTAAATTTTTTTTAAATTTTTTTGGAAACATTTTTTTTTAAATTTTTTTATGATACAGCATACAAAAATACATACAACCCTTAATTTTCACCCCTTTACGATCAAGCCCTATTTTTTATTTGTCAATTAAAAACTTTAATTTATTTTGCAAGGATTTTTTTTTATTTTGTCATGACTTATAGAATGAAAAAAATTATATTACTCTGATCAACCCAATTTAATTTGATCTCCCGCCCTCACCGGTCGACAACTGATCAATTATCAATCGATCAGTTATCCCCGTCAGGTGTCACCACTCATTCAGCAAACATCACGGAGTAGGGATGAGGACGAAGTCGGTCTACTCTCTCACTCACTATACATTTTTCAGCCATTTCTTTTGGTTTTATTTGTGTATCTATCGTAGCAGTGACTGTTATACGTATTATTTTAATTTTTCTGTGCAACTCTGATGTTAATTTTACTATCATCGTAAATTTATCATTAATTTCCAGTGCAATAATTATTTATCTACAATTTATTAATCTGACAAAAAATAGTTTTAACTCTCAGTTAATTAATTGATCTCATGTAAATAAACTCTGAGTAATAATTTTCTCTTAAGCGATGCATAGCTCGCAAACGGTTGAGACTTCAAAAAAAAAAATCAAATAACAAAATGTTGTAGTAAATTTTATGAGCTGTAATTTAATATAAGCTATAAGCGAAAGATAAAAAAAGGGCCCTTATGACCCTTCCCTTTTCACGGCTCACCTTCTAGACGTCGGGACCGAGATAATCGCGAAACACGCGGTTATTGTTACTTTTGACATTGAATAACTAATTTTTCGTAGTTCTGGGTCCGAGCCCTGAGTACATCTAATGTTTTTTCAGGGGTCCTGCTCCGGCCTCTTGCGGGGAAGTGACAAATTTTCCAAAACTATAATTGTCATGAAAAGTGCATCTCATCTTAGTCGTTCGTTTCGACGAAATATTGTACTTCCCCTTCAATATTTGTAGAACTAACAACGCACACAAAAGGATTTTGTGTGTGTCACTAGGCCGTGGTTCTTCGGAGCCGTCAGTGCCATTATCCTTTGCACACAACTTTTAGTACGCTAATATGAAGCTGTATACGAGTTTCCAGGGTGACTCCTTATTTTGCCTTAAATCAGTAGGTACTATGTTAGCTTACTATGAAAATAATGTAAAAAGAACTACAAGTGTTTTTATTAAAATTAGGTATTCGCTCTTAATTTTTTGTGCGTTTATGAAAAAAGTTTGTCCTCTGTATGTGGCTTAGATTTGGGAACACCATGCTTTTACCACGGACAACTATATGTGGCATGTTCTCGCGTGGGGAAACCATCCAGTTTGTTTGTGTTGGCTAAAGACACTAACCAAGAATATTGTACACTCTATTGCACTGAGAGATTAATTTTTTTTTCAACTGCCATAATTGATAGTAACAATGTAAATAATTATTATTGATGTTTAGATAGCTATCAGAAATTATAATTCAAAATATAGTCGTTATTTTAATAAATATTAATTCATTAACCGAATTAAAGCATACTTTTATTGCGTGCTTATAACGCTTTCGATTATAAGTACATCCTCACACACTTATAGTAGATAGTTATTTTTATTGAACTAAAAAAATGTTTCCTAGGAATAATATAAATGACGAAACAATGTTTGCCGAGTCAGCTTATTTTTATTTAAAATTTCAAAAAATAATGTTTTTTTTTAATTAAAAGCTTTGCGAAGTCAGAAGCACTAAAATTCACAAAATTTTATGCACTTAATGTCCCAAAAAAATAGTGGGAAGTTGCCGGGATGGCCCGTCAAGTCGACTGTTTTCCAATTTTTTTTTAGTTATGAATAAATTTGAGTAAATAACGAAACATCTTAAACGTACATAGTGCAACCAGTAATCACAAATTAAAATAATATAACTGCATTTCAGATTTTTGCCTAAAAATGCATATAACGGTGTTGACAGTTTTTCACAAATTTGGCCATAAGTTGATAACGGTCAAACCGATTTCATTCAAATTTAGTACGGTGTTTAATATAAGCATTCAACATAAGATATGGCATTTGAAGTTTTTCAATAAACAGCCATTTAATGATGAACATACAACTTTTCTCATATTTAGGATACTTTTCCACCTTCCAACATAATTCAATAAATTAAATTGTTTGCAACAAGAGCAAGGTTGTGCGACCCAGTCGTGCATTTTATTTTCCTTGCAATTCTAAGAATCCAAGAATTAATGATGATTGGCATTCCTTGCGTTTACGGTGGAATTGTTAAACTAATAAATGGTCGTTCCATAAAAATTGGTAAGTGACGCACAAACATAGAATGGAAAATTGTTGTGAATCTAGAAACAATTATGAAAATCTGTGTGTGCTGTCGTTCATTATAGCAAAAAAAATTTAGTGGATTAAATCAAATAGTTATAAATAATATAAAGCCAAAACTGTCGATTTTGAAAAAATAGGTGAGTCTTTCTAAAGTATCAGCAATTTTCGTTGTAACGAATGTTTTATTTCAATTTCTGTCTTTATTAATCTAATAGCCAGATTATCCTCCGTTATTATCCAGAAATGTTTGTAACCGGCGCTTGGCATTGGCTCTACCAATTTTTGACACGATTTCTGAGGTATGGAAAAACATTTCTCATTAATTGCCTCCCACAACTGGTTTCTATTCATTTAATATTCGCATTCTAATCTTCGATTGAGCACTCCACAAGTATTCAATTAAAAAAAGATCCGGGTATTGGCTTGGACATGAGACAACAAACGTTTCTTTCTCTCGAAACGAATCTTTAACTATACCCCTGCCGTATTTTTCGGATCGTTGCCCTGTTGAACGTGACATCCAAAGTCCCTATACCCATATATTGTCAAAATGTTTGATGAAACGCAATATTGAGATGACGCCAAATCAGGAAAAACAACCCTATACACTACATTTCGTCCTAGGTGTTTGATTATTTGCTCTGCATATTGAGGGTTGTAGTTAGAACATTCCTTTTGGTATCCTGACATTATCCCCAGAATCAAAGGACTACAAATTTGGTTTTGACTTATCACTCCACGCTACCACAGGGTATTACGCCTTTTCAAGGTCCGTTCCAACTTGTATTGCTAAAGGCAAATTCTTCTCGGAGCCGTATGTTGTTAGGCCTCAACAATGGTTCTTTCCTGGCGGCTCTTAATGGAAGAGTAACGTTCTGGTTCCATCTGCTGAATGTGGGTGCACTGATTTCATTACCAATTTGTGGGCCTATAATTCTGGAAGAAGCAAAAAGGTTTGATTTCGTATAAAGTAGTAAGCGGCGATCAATGGTAACTTGTATCTTTTTCGTCCCTCCTCTATTTTCGCACACTAATCTGAAGTGAAAAGCATTTGTTACAAAATGTTGGGATCTTTCTCCGGTCTTCGCTATAAATTTGTATTTTTGGGCTAATTTCTAAGTCTCAAAACCAACATTTTTTCTTCGGGCGGGCAGTGGACTTTTTGAACCATATTAAAAGAGTAATAAATAAAAAAACTATTGGTTGAAGATAGTAAAATGACAAAATACAACCCACCTAAATAGTTAGTACCATCAACAAAATAATTTTAAAAGGAACTGCGATATTATTTAGAGCACACCTATTTTTATGACCAACATAAATTTGGTGTCATTGTCAAGAAGATAACGCGGTTTTCCACAAAAAAATGTTTTGAGTCAGTACTTGCAGGAAAATCAACCGTTATTTTAGCAACAGAACAACATCATGCAGCAAAAAATCTTTCACACCTAATATTTTGCCCAGCTGTGATATATGAGATAGTTTCTTACCGGCAGAGCTGTAAAAGACTGAAATCAATTGCGAATGCATTCACGTCAAGTCTGAATTATTCAATTTGATATAAATGAATCAAAATCAGTTAATTCAAAATGACTTCAGAGTTTACTTTTTCATTCCCCATTCACTTTGAATTCAGTGATTTAAATCACTGAATTATTTTGCATTCACTGACTTAAATCACTGAATTCAAAATGAATTCAGAATCCAGAGTTTTTAAATCCCATTCAATAAAATCAATCAACTTAAATGGTCTTCAGGATTAAGGATATTTAGTTGCCATTCTCTTTAAAATGAACAAAAAACCACACAATCGCATTGGAAAATATGCAATTTTATACAAAAAAAATGCAAAATTGAGAGACTGAATTCAAAACGAATGGAATTTAAATCCCTGAATGCAAATTAATTAATTAATTCAGTGATTTAAAAAAATGAATTCAAAATGAATGGGATTTGAACAGGCTTGCATTCTCAATTCATTTTTGAAGTCAGTTATTTAAATCACGAATTTAAAATGAATTGGGAATTCATATTGTTGTAGTCTTCATTCAAATGAATGCAATCACCAAATGATTTAACTCTTTTACAGCTCTGCCTATCTCTGTTATGTAATATTCAATTCACTGGACCAAAATCTTCTATTTTTTTTCTTAACTAGTTTTCCAAAACTAATCATTTCATTAGAAAAACCAGTGTGCCTTACAAATATTATTATTATAATAAATCTATATGTATATCGAAGAGCACATTCATGAACAATTGAACACTGAATGCATTCGTTTTCGATAAAAAAAAAAAATTTGATGACAAACTGAATTGTTGGCGGCCGTTTGGGAACCTTGGGAACGTTCTCCAAGATATTCCCTAACCTAATTAGTAAGCAATGTTTCCTTACCTTGGAAAGAAGGTCGAACGAGTTTTGAACATGCGGTATATATATGTATGTAAGTCTTGTCGTAGTTTTTTGTTCATGAAGGAATTTGGTTCGTCGATTATGACCGTAACAGGCCTTCGCGTCTTTCGGTTTTCCTATTTTCCCGTTTTAAAGGTAATGCATAGCATTTTTGAATGAGCTTATGCAGACATTTATTTTGTGAATTTTAATCAAACATTTTGAAAAATTAACAGTCCATTAACATAAAGAGCCTCACTAATAATGAAATACTAATGTCGGTTATTAGTTAAGATTATTAGTTAAGTTAGATTAGATTTTTTTTAATTTATTTATTTATTTATTATTATTACAAAAATAAAATATAATAAAATATGTGGGCAATGGCGTTGCCGTCTGCCTGTTTTTTTTAAGTTAAGTTAGATATGAAATAAAATGTACATATATGTAAATACATATATATAGCTTATTATACTTCTACATATATCAGAATGTTACCAGTAAACAATTTTACTATTTCACTAACAAATCTCCACTCTTTCCTTGCATGTAAAATTGTGTACATCTACTACAATTTCCATCAAAGTTGCTGTCAAAAAAATGACAATCGTATTTCTGTTTTTGTTTTTGAATATAAACAAATAAAATAAATTGAAAGAATTTCTCTTATTTCTCTTATTTAAAATGTTCAGATAAATTTTTATTTTTCAAAAAGTTTATGAAATAAATGTTGAATATTGCGACGTTTTATACAGTTTCTCGGTGGAGATTTGTTAATAATTTGTTTTTTTTTTTTTAATTAAGTGGGTATAGGTACAGATTTTTTTGTTTTGTTTTTGATGTTTGGCTTTATTAATGTATGTTTGACTATACAATATACAAAAAGCACAGCTCATCGAAAATCTAATTCAGTGCAAAAAAAGAAGCATGTACAAGGGTTAGAGCCTCAGTAGCATATTTGTTAAAAAAAGTGGAGTAAATTAAAAATTTCCGAAGTAGATTTTAAAATGAAAGGAAAATTCAAATTTTTTAAAAACTGTATTATAAAAAAAAAAATTAACGTGTATAGTAAATAAATCAAATTTTGTTTGTTTCAGACTTTTAAATCTTAAAACCTACCTACATGAATTCAAATTATAAAGATATCGAAAATAACAAATTCTTAAGAATTTTCAGTGCGGACCTTAAAAAAAGTGGAGTAGCGGAGTCGACATTCATTCTGTCTTAAACGTGGAGTAGATTAACTCCGATTGGAGTAGATTTTAACCCTAAAATTAGCTCACCGGCCGGCGCGGCTGATTATTCCACATTAAATAATGCTAAAGTGGGCCTGCTTTTCGCTAACCCGTTTAAATAATAAATATTCATACCAAAACCAAATAACGTAAATAATATTCCAAATACCAAAATAGGTAGGTACCTAAATTCCTAAAAATATAATTTAATTTTTTTTGCATTTCGTTCTAAAATTTGCACCAGGGAAGAACACACAACTATTGTGTACTTAATACAAAATAATTTATCAAGAAGTAGCACTCGGGCAACAGTTATACCTACATACCTATGCGTTCATCCCTCACTAGTTTAGTGTTGGATTTTAAAAACATGTGTTTCCGAAAATTACATAGCTATTGACTTCTTGCTAGTAGGTAGGTAGGTAGGTACATACTTACTTAATCTGGATACTAAATTCATTATTCTTTTATTGTTTTCTAAAACATGGAGACTTATGTATCTAAGCTGTTATTAAATTACATTGTTCGTAGGGCCCAAAATCTCTCATTGATCTGGTGTCTGGTCAATAATTATTAGCAGGGACTTCGGTTTGTGGTATTTAAACTGTTCTTTAATAGGTACCCACGAACATAAAAAACAAAGTCATCTGCTCATCGCAAGCGCAACACACTTATTCTTAACATACTTCTCGACATACCTATGCTTTATGCAAAAAAAAGGCATATGCTATAAGATCTGACATCTGCGAAAACGAAAAAAAAAAAATCAGCACAAGTCATATCCCATCCAACAAAATGTTCCCCTAATTGAAATTTTGTAACTAACTTCAAACATACTCTCCGAATTTTAACTAAAATAAGTATCTTCTTCTCCAAATGACTGAACAACAAACGTCACTACACTATTCCCACCGTATGGTTCTTAAAATAACAATGAACGACAATGACTCACTCCCTCGTTTCCTTTCAAACGAGAAATGTGGGTAGTCTTACATAAAGTTAAAAAAAATATATATTCTGTCGACAATAATGAAACACAATGCACTTCCTTTGCAGCAGAACGAAATTATTCTAAAAATACTTAGCCCGTAAAAAAATATTGTATCTCAACCGCAAATTTAAACAGTGTCATGCATTGTTTTAGTTATAGGCGGTGACAGCATATGGCCCCCCACATTCCGGTGGTCTACCTATAGTAGTAAAGTAACTATAACGTTTCACTAAAAAAATGACAGAATTAAAACACAGCACCTGTTGTATGTCTCACTCGTTTTTGGATATTGAACTTGAATTTATAACAAAATATCCCTGAAATTTGATGTCCCAAACGAAAACCCTTCTGGTTTGAAGCCATTTCATTAAACACGAACTACGGTGCGGTGTGTGAGGTGATCTATTGAACCCTTTTGTGATCGTGTTTCATTGTGGGAAAAGAAATAATTATTTTACCACAAAAGTCACAGTCATTCTAGGTGCACGGTGAATAAATTACGCGAAATATCACCAAAGTATGTATCTATTCGAATAAAAATAAAAGATAGCTACAAATGATGCAAATATAAAAAAAAAATAGTAATTATTACTCACACGCACTTTCTCTTCTTGCGACGAGAGGTTAATAATCTATTTTTTTGTTCCCTCTGTGCCCCTGCATAATTATGTATAGGTATGTATTTGTATCTTTATCTTACCATCATCATCTTACCCATGAGATCTTCACGTTGCAAAAAATGGGAATGGGAGCTACCATCAGCTCAACTTAGCAAACCGTAGTAATCAAAGATCAATATACCCTCATGATGATGCATAATCAACGGCAAAGTCGCGAAGTAAAAGTGAAAAAGTATCTTATGGATGAAAAAATCAATGAACGGGGAAAAAAGGTCGCGTGTACCTTCAGCGTAATAGTAGAAGCAATATAATACCCCGTTAAACAATAAGACCTATCGATGGAGTATATCTTAAAGCTATTGACACCTTTTTTGTAAAATAAAAGATACATTTTGTATTTTTTTTTTTTTTTATTTAATCGTCGCACCTTTCGGATTTAGATTGGAACCTGTGCGAGTGTCATTTTCGCATTAAAAAAAGCTAAGACTGTCATTAATCATCGGACAGTGAGCATCAAGACAATTTGCCACCGTCTCCTCTGGATGGCTAGATAGCAGTCATTTCGATGGATTAATGAATATAAATACCTATACGAAAACTATGAAACATTGATTGTTTTTTAAAATTGTTGTTTTGTCCTTTTTTGTTGTAACTTTTTGTAGATTTTTATTGGCTTTGCCTTTTTGTCGGATTTATCTGGCGGAACATTAAACATAAAAGTTAATTGAGGGTAATTTAGTGTTTATTGGTGCTACAGGGGAGTCGGCAATTAATAAAACCAGGCTTATTTCTGATGCTCAGATCAATGGGAATGTGAAGATTTAAGACAAAGGTATTTGGTGAAAGGTGTTTCTAATCGTTATGTATTGTAGGTATTTGGCATTATAATATATTTAAGTCATAAACTGAAAACGGGTACTGGGTTGAAGTTATTGCAAGTTTTGTGTACTTATATACGGACAAACTGATGTTGTATATGCATAAATAAATAAATAAATATGTGGCAAGACAGCTTATGAAGAACCAAGGCTTATTAACACTCACACCAATCTTTTGCGCGAGTAATTTGTTCTAGAATGGAGGTGACATAATGTGGCCTGTCAAATCTAAAATACAAAATGCCCGTCTTCCGTCGTCATGATAAACGATAAAGTCATTTTAAGGACGAATGTGGGAACAATATAATAATAACGCATATTGTTTTTTTTTTCTAACGCAGCAGGTCTTGAACGACACTATTTAGAGGAAGAAATAGAAATGATTTATTTACTACAAAAGTCGAATTTCAGCTGAAAGTGGGCGGTTTGTTAAAGAGAAAAATTTGATGCCCGTTCCTGGGATGAATATAATGAACCTATTGATATAGCAGAGGTTTTACTGTCCAATTTATCACAAATGACCAAAGCATTCAATGTCTACCAATAATTTTTAGACTCCATGCATCATATATGATCAAATCATATTTGTCCCAAAACTAAATTGATTTTTTACACACGCTTAAGTCATTTGAAAAATGAAAGCTTCACCGTCAAGGCCCCACACACGATCGGATATGTTGGGCGAGCATCCTCAAAAATGTAGTTGGCAACTGACTGGGCCAGCATGTTGGAACGTGTGTGGGTGCTGCAAACATAGTTGGTGGTTGGCGTGCTGGGTTTGTTGCTTAGCTTGGAAATACCCTCCAATACGATGTATATGTAGCGAGCATTTTGCTGCGGGTGAGAAAATTTCGAGAATCGGAGCAATGAAAGTGAAGAAATGATTTCTATTACGATTTGATTGCCGCAACGTTTGTATTTTGACTGATGTTGGCCATATGGTTGGAAATGGAGAATCGAGAGCATGTTGGGCTTACGGTTAGGATAGTTGTAAGCCAAGCATATTCGATCGTATATGGGGCCTTTAGTATATCGTATATGACTCACATCATTCAATTTATAAAATGGTTTTCAGCGTCCATGAAATAATAAATCTATTTTTTTATATATTCATATGAACACATGAGCACAACTTAATTATTTAAAGGCATTATGTATTTAAATTTCATTTTGCTGGGATTTCACCTTGGGTGAACTGTGAAAAATGGTTTTTGTGATGAATTTTGGGTTTAAGAGAACCAATTTATTCAGTAAAACGTTGTTCAGATAAGCGTAGTTGACTGTATTATATGACACACATAATACATGTGAGCAAAAAATTAAACACTTCTTTTATCCACAAAACCCAATTTTAAACTAAAATAACCTTTAGCATTGAATATTCATGATTTTTCGTATAACAATTGGAAACTAAATAATTGAAATCTTTTATCTGAAATAAAACAAATCTTTATTGCGTGAACCATTGTTTTTAACCTCCTAACCCAAAACTTTGTTATCTAAAAAAAAACTTCCATTTTAGGTGTTACCATTGTTTAAAACCTCCAAAAGTTACCACAGGGTTCTCGAGGTCGAAAACTTAGGGGGGTCTTCAGGGGCGGACTAATACATTTTGCCGCCCAAGGCAGATAGTAAATTGCAGCCCCTCTCTCATCTTTTTTACTTACCTAATTTTGTTAAAGTATCTGTAATGTGTATATAAGAAAAGGTATAAGATTCCAGGTTAGTTATGCTTATGATTATAATTAATAAAAAAATAATAATATGAATTTTCAGCCAAAAATTGTCCAAACAAGATTGTAGTCATCTTGAAAATGTTATATCCAACTAAATAAAAAGCTTTTTTTTTTTACACTATCAGATCCTGTTCATAAGGAGCTTAGAGCAAGCTTCAGCTTATGAACAAAGATTTGCCAACACATTATATGTGTTCCACTGGCTCATCACTTAGTGCTGGTGTTAGTTGTTAGTAATGTAAAACAAATAACTACAATAACACAAGCACTATAATACAATAAAACATATATTTTAACAATACAAAATACATAAAACATGAACTAAAAGCGTGGAGCACTGGTTTTAAGTACATTTTTAAGATTTATTTTATTGTCATTAAAATCAATAATTTTAGAATTTAAATTGAAAAGCCTGCACATGCGGGTAAGCGGCTCATTCATACCGTAATTAGTCCGATGGTGTGGACAATGTAGGAGCTCAAGGCTACGCAGATGGTGATCACCCCCACGATAATTGAGTCCAACACAAGTAAGTAGATCAGGTGCATCTAATGCGCCCGAAAGAAGTTGGTGGATAAAAACTATATCGTTATTTACACGCCTCTGTAACAAGGACTGAATGTGTAGAAGCTGAATTCGGTGTTCATAAGGTGGAAGGTTATAAGGATCTGTCCAGGGAAGACCTTTTAAAGCAAAACGAACAAAATTATGCTGAACTGCCTCTATCCTAGATCTATGAACATCATAGAACGGAGTCCATACCTGCGATGCGTATTCCAGATGCGGACGAACAAAACAATTGTATAAAGATAGGGTAACATAAGGGTCTTGAAACTCTTTGGACCATCTTTTTACAAAACCTAACATTGAGTTAGCCTTTTTAACAAGAGAGTTGATGTGCTCTGTGAAATCTAGACTTGGATTGAAGACGATTCCAAGATCTTTAAAACTAACAACACGGCACAATGTATGTTGTGAAATATTATAGTCAAATATGATTGGTACTCGTTTCTTTGAAAAAGTCATAGTTTGACATTTCGCTGGGTTAAGGTTTAATCCATTCTTGCTGCACCAAGTACAAAAGCTATCAATGTCGGCTTGCAGATTCACACGATCACCGCTTGAGCATATAGATTTAAAAATCTTCATATCGTCAGCAAAAACCAGAATTTCACTATTGCGAATGCATGATGTTACATCATTAATAGCAAGAATAAAAAGAATGGGACCTAAATGACTTCCTTGTGGTACTCCAGAGTTGGCAGTAAAAGGGTTTGAAAATGTTTTTCTGAATTTCACCTGGTAGGATCTATTTCGAAGATAAGAATATATCCAATCAATAAATCCAGCAGGAAATCCAAAGGCCTTAAGTTTAAAAATTATAATGTCGTGGGAAAGTTGGTCAAAAGCTTTTGAAAAGTCGGTATAAATGCAATCTAGTTCCTGTCCGTTTTCCAAAGCATTGGAGCACTTGTGTAAAAACGTTAGAAGGTTCGTTACCGTTGACCGCCTCTGCATAAATCCATGTTGTTGATTACAGATAATATTTTTGCAGAAAAACGTCATACTATTACAAACCACTTGCTCAAATAGCTTTGGAATACAAGAGAGTTTGGCAATCGGTCTGTAGTTCTTTATGTCAGACTTACTACCCTTTTTAAAAACGGGTGTAATAAATGATTTTTTCCATACACTGGGAAATTTCCCCGACTTAAGGGATAGCTCGAAAAGAAGTTGAAGAGGAAAAGCTATAATGGAGCTACATTTTTTTAGTATAATTGGAGGAATGCCATCTGGGCCTGGAGAGTAGTCATCTTTTAGCAATGAAAGAAAATGTAAAATTTTGTCATGTTCCATCGGAACGTTGTTAAAAGTAACTTGAGGACAGTCACGCAAATATTCAAAGAACTCGACATCAATATCAACACGAGTGTCAATAAAAGAGTTACTAAAATTTTTTGAAAATGCATTACAGATATCAGAAGAGCTCGTTAACGAAGAATCATTATAAACAAAGTTTATTGGATATCCGTCAGACTTCTTTTTTGAATTTACAAAATTCCAAAACTTCTTTGGATCAAGTTTCAATGAAACCTCCATTTCCTTTAAGTAGTCAGAGTATAATTTTTTAGAAAGGTTATTAAACTGCTCAAAAAGCGAAATATACACATTATGATCCAAACTAGAAAGACTTTTGATATAAGTTTTCCAAGCCTTATTTCTTTTGTTACGAAGAGATGTGAGCTCCTTTGTAAAAAATGGATGTGAAACTTGGGAAGTTTTAGAGAGTTTAGTAGGAACAGATTTTGCTAAGCAGTTATTGAAAATAGTATAAAATTCAGTAACTGCAACGTTAATATTAGTTAAAGAAATATCTGAAATACCAGAGGAACTTAATTCATCATAAAGTAATTGAAAATTAGCTTTACGAAAATCAAGAGAATATGAACAGTCATGAGACTGAGTGTTATTGAGCAAATGGCAGCTCAAATCCAAAAATATATCAAGGGGAGGATGGTAGCTGTCTATATTAGATAAGGCTGTGGCAGATTCTACCACAACAACACTAGCAGCGTCAGATGAAAAGACTAAATCGAGAATTCGATTTTTTAAGTTTGTAATACAGCTTACTTGCTGTAAGTCAGTACAAATAATATTATCCAAAAGAAGAAGCTCCTGTTGAGAGGAAGTAGAGGATGCTTCAAAATAGGACTCGTCTTCTGAGGGGATCCAATTAACGTTAGGCAAATTGAAGTCACCCACCAGTAAAATATTACTATTAAAGCCAGCTGTAACAATTACATGATCCAAAGCTAAGGAGACCTCAGAATAAATTGCTGCTGGACTTTTAGGAGGAATATAAACATTCAGAATGTACAAATCTTTGTATTCAATTGAAATTCTAAGGCAAATAAGTTCAATTGATACATTAAAAGGGAATGAGACAAGATTAGATGTGAGGTGATTACGAACAGCTATCAAAACACCACCACCAACTTCTTTGGGCTTATCTACATGACGGTCTCTTCTGAAAACATTGAACTCTTCGTCAAAAATTTCCTTGTCTAAAAAGGTGTCATTGAGCCATGTTTCAGTAAGAACAATGATATCATGCGGAAATGCCTGAGATTTTTTGAATATTTCAGCAGTTTTGCTGCGAATCCCTCTAACGTTCTGGTAGAAGAGGGATAACCTATTTAGTTTTTTGAAGCAGGGATTTCCGAAGATTTTCGATTAACTCTTTGTTTAGAACGCACCAAAAATTCCTTAACAAGAGTATCGGTAGGCCAATACTTGCTATTACAAAGAGCATCAAATAATGATGGGGGAGCTGTTATTTTGAAAGAGGATACGAAGCTATCAGGTTTACTGATTTTAATGCATTTAATGCATGAAGAAGAAGAGATACATTTGATGTCCACCAGATGTTGGAGTATATCACTGGATTGAAGGTTGGGGTCCAGTCGGGACACAAATATTAATTTTGGCCTAGGTACTGCTTCAATTTTTTTCGGTGCTACAGAGGTTATCACGGAAAGAGAACTAATGGTAGGATTTTCAATGTCAACTGTTTGGATGGGCGTATCAACGGAAGCTATTGGTTGATCTAAGTCAGCATTTAAAATGATGGCGGGTGAAATGTTCATATCCTGGACAGGAACTGAAGCGTTTTCAACAGTTTTATTATTATTGCTCCTAAGGTTCGTACGTTTAGGAGCAGGGTAAGGGTTTTTCGATGACGATGAACCCTCACGGCCTCTTTTCTTGCTCTTAGAAGAACTAGAAATTTTTTGATTTATTATTTCAGTTGAAACTAAGTTTTCATCATCTGTTGAAGTTGATTTAACAGATGTTTCAGTTGCTAACGGAAACGAGTTGACATTTGAAATTATAGAATTGAAATGCACTAAGAGATCTTCAAATGTCTTCGAAATTTTCAAGACATCTGTTTTCAAAGCCGACATTTTGAAAGAAAGTTGGGAAAGAGACAGTTGCCTACAATTAGCACAATACCAAAAAGCAATTTTTGAAGAAATTATCTTTTCAATAAAAGCACTAGTTGAGCCAAGGCACTTGGCGTGGAAAGATTGACCACAAGAACCAAAGCATTCGAAAAGCATTTCAATTGTCTCTTACTAGAAACTATGCGGAGTTATAAGGTCCCAAAAGTTGAAATTTTCATTTCTTAGATACTTTTTTGGAGGAACTCTTTCACAATCTGATAAAGTCATCCGAGATAATATCAGTTTTCCTTTCTTTCAAGATTACCTTAAAAGCTCTTCATAAAGTCAAACTAACAAATCTATAAGCAAATTAAAAAATTCATAAATAGTATATGTAGCTTATTGAAAGGCTCTTAAAGAATTTGTACCAATTTACCTTCTATTCCATAACACAAAACTGTATGAATCTAAAAACTTGATTTGTATTTGATAGTAAAACTGAATCAAATTGACATTTCGTATGATAAATATGTATGTTATTCCATTGAGATCTTTTTTGTATACCTAACTTTATTTTTATGCTGATGTCAGTTTTAAGCATACATTTCCATTAATTATATTTTTTTTCTCGCCAATGGCGTAACATGTTTGTGTTAATAGTTATATTTTCTACGATTAAGTTAATAAATATAGATTGATATTTTAAATCGCGTTTCTTACACAAATTCCGGCCGGTTAGTTTATTTTTATAAGCTTTTCGACATGTGGCATTTTTCTTAAAATAATTGATTTATATTTTAATGAATATTGTATAAGTACAACTATATAATTCAAGGATCAGGAAATTGTATTTGAACTGAATATATATTTTGAGTCTCTGATGAGAAAAATTTAATGTTTGAAATGAACTTGCTGAATTTTAAATATGACAACATACGATATAATATAAAATTGATCTTGAATAAGAAATTCACCTAAATGAGTTTAGTTTGATAATTGTCAAAAGATCTTCATTATAGAAGAAGGTTAGGTTAAATTAGCTTAGGGGGCTTCCGCTTGCTCCCGCCATCATACTTAGATCAATAAAGTTTCGTTCTGGATACCCTGATGCGTTTTATAACTCCCTTATTGTATGACCTATGCCTATGATGAATAGCCTTTACATGTTTACCTCCATCCGGCAGGGTTGTTAAAGAATGTAATCTTTTGTGAACGCAGGTCTTTAAAATAATTCGTCGAGTTCAATCAAAAAAAATGCATTCATTTACTTCACTTTGAGACTTCGACTTTAAAATTTGCAAACTTTTTATTAAAATCATGACAAATTGCACTCACAAAAGATCACATTCTTTAACAACCATGACATTCTAATAGAGAATAATAATTTTCAGCAAACTTTTGCCTGAAATATTCGAGAGTTTTTCTAATTCCTGAAAGGAATATCTTTCCGGGTGTTACTTTTTAAAGTGAAAGAAGACCTTCTATTAGGCATTGATAGAGAAAGTGTGTACCCTTTCCGCCATCGTCTGTGCTTAGTTATATATTTAATGTACATAGTATGGTATAAACAAGTACTTTATGTGGAACACTTAAGATAGTTTATACGGCATTTCTACCATTGGATGTCATTCCTATTGTAGACTTTTGCTTATACCATTGTATATAAATTTCTATAGTACAACCATGGAGCAGCGCCATCTAAAGAAAGTACAAACTTAAAGTTAAAAAGATATACAAGCATGGCCCTAAGCCGTCTGCCGGTTAATTAAATATATATCTATATAATCTGAGAGAAAATGTATACAAAAAGATTTATGACAAAAAAATAGAAATTAAGAAGCAGAAAAAAAACAAATTAAACATAATCTAGAACAAAAAAGGACTTAAATTAATATGCTTTTAGTTTAGCGAAAACGAAATTAATAAAGTAAATAACAATATTGATTCATATTTTTAAGACAAAAGTTTGGCTTTATTTTACATTTAATAAATTAGGTTCACCTAAAACAAAACAGAATATGGAAGCAGTTCAAGACTTAACATATCAACTGGTATCGCGGGCTTTTAGTTTAGCTAAAACGAAATTAAATTGAAACAGGCTTTTAGTTTAGCTAAAACAAAATTAGATTAAGTTTTATCCTCAAAAATCAGGCTTTTAGTTTAGCTAAAACAAAATTAAATCAGATTCTATCTTCATAGGTATGTACCTAAAATAGATTCACATATGTATTTCTATACTCAACTGAATGTGAGATAAACCGAATAAGCAGCTTCCAACCACTCTCTCCGTTCAGAACACTTAAACATTCCTCTAGCGATAGATAACTCTTGTTGAAGTATAGTCGCCGAATTTCTTGTAAGATGGGACAAATTGCCAAAAAGTGGAAGATGTTTTCAATACATTTACTAAGTGTCTATTATGTTATACCCTAACCAATAGTCTTCAACAAAACAAATTAATAATATAGGTATAATTATGCTGACTACCTGTTCCGGAATGACCGGGACTGTACCGAAGTTTAAAGCTGTGTACCGGTATACCGAAGAAAAGCTTCGGTACACTTAAATATACCGAAATCATAGTAAAGCAAGTTGGCATACCGCAAATAAAAAAAAAATCAGAAAGTGGAAGCGTGGGCTAATTAATGGTCCCTATATTTCTTTAGTTTTCGTTGTGTTCGTGATGCACGTTAATGCACCTATTTCTACATCTACTAAGTTTACATGAACGGATTCAAAGACCAGATTCAATCTGAATCGATCCAGAAATATGGCGACACCGAATCGAAAGATTGAATTTAAATGGGATCGAATTGTCTATGTGAGTGCAGTATGTGTTCTAAGAATTTATTTACAAATTGTCATTAACTTTAAGTACAGCGACACCAAGTGAAAATAAGCATTGCAAAATTATTCCGAGAATTATTGACAAAAACCAACATGCAAAACAAAACAAGCCAAATATACCGCAAACGGTCTGAAAACAAAACTGCACACACTCACACCAACAAAACTCGATTTATCAATTATTCGATCTAGCTATACATGAATGTTTGGATTCGATCCAGCTCACAAAGTTGAATCGGATCGTAATCCTATTTCGATTCAATGGATGAAAGAAACATTCCGTACAATTATTTGGTTAAAATCGTTGGGTATATTTTTTGTTTGCCAGGCACTTAAGCTACCGTTGAAAGTGTTCTCTTTAATAAATGAAATATGGAACACTGATGAGAGCCGATTGAATATTGTAACGTTGAAGGACCTTCTGTACATCAGGTACAATATAAAAATGTCATGCCTTGATTTCCTCGAATTCTTAAAAGACCAGCCAAAAATGCTCGAAGAAATAGGGTCTGATCTTTGATGAAAAATATACATTTGAAAATTGCGACTATTACAATGATGCAAACATATCTACATACATATAATATATTAAAATAATGTATGTACAATGTACATACATATTTAATCATTTTTTAAAATTGTTGTTTTGTGTACCGGAATCGGTTTTTAAAAAGGTGGTCTCCCTAGGTATAATGTATTTTATTGGCTCTAAAATCCATATTTCTTTAACAAGAGTCGTAAACAAAACAAAAATCATATATGTTTACGACTGTTGTCAGGGTTAGAGAATAGACAACTAGTAAATGCACGAACCTAAAAATGTGTTATTCACAAGTTTCTTAAAATGGCCAGGCGGTGATTATTCAGCATGAAAATACTATGGAAATGTATACATAATGAATTTTCCAAGATCTCGTCGGACTCGTTGTATCTCTTTCATATGTGGAGGCATGTGCGCATCACAGGCTTGCAAACTATCAATAACTATACAGGGTATGGATATAGGCAAATACATTCTCACTAACATAGATTCTTATCCGGCTCTTGATCTTTTAAGGATCTTTTCCTTATACAATGCAGCCTTTTATCCTCCCCGATCTTTACCACGCTGGTGCTAGAGATCTAGATCAAGTGCTGTGTCATCATCGACGGATGAAAAATTATAATCAATATAACAAACAAAAAAAAAACCTTGAACAATGCATTTAAATTTGTACAAACTTTGGTATTTTAAAAATATCGTTTCGCTATAAATCTTTAAATAATATAATATTTATTTTATTTCTGATATTGCTACAATTTTTTTTCAAGTCACGTATTTACTTGGGGTTCTATATTAACTGCGTTTACATTACTTAACACCTTCAAAATAACGAAAAACATTATAAAAATATACGTGATCAGTTTATTATTATCAATGAAGATCATTTAAAACAGGCTACCTGATTCATTAATTGGAGGAAGATTTCCCAGGCTTCATTTAATGGCTGAAACAATGAAAATGTCTCCGAATTATAATTTTTTTTTCGTGATTTTGCTGTCAAGGATTTATAATATGATATCAATTTGGTGATTTAGTTATATTTTAATTTATTTTGTGTGGGAAGAATTTTAATAAGTTTTTATTTGAATACGAAAAAAAATAATAAGTTAAAAATGGTTCTTTACATACTATGGACAAACTTTAGTCGTGAGAACAACAAACTGTCAACTTAATGTGTCTATTTATAATTTAACTCTTTTGACTTTTTTCTCATGTGTTTTTAATCAGGATGTTTATTTGTATATTGTTTTTTTATTTTTAATAAAATAAATTGGTTTAATGTTGGTAACATGATTATGGAAGCAGCAAGTGGCAAGTGTTGAATTATTTTGAAAACTTGACAAAATGGGCCAATTTTTTAAACAACTTGCCGTGGGTAGTGTGCTACATATTTTTGAAAATATGATGTGTTAAAGTTTGCTTACAAAATTTGTTTGCAAAATGACTCAGTCAAACTTCATTTTTCTTGCGAAACTTACAATATTTATTTTGGATTTTGAGATTGCATTCAGTAGCATAGTTATTAAGGATTACATAGAAAAAAAATCGCTGAAAAATATCAAAATTTGTGACCACAGTACATAAAAATGTGGCCCTGGGTATCGAGTAAGCAATTCAATAAATCAACAACTAAAAGCAAAGTTAACAATAAATTAATAAATAATTTTTAATAACTTAACAAGGAAAAAAAATATACAATATGAATACCAAAAATATTACAGAATCCAAGTTAATAATATTTACCGACAAGTTTTTTGAACCAACATATTTTTAGAATCTCTGCATTTTACAATAAACTTTTCATTGAGAGTTTAAATTTTGCTTTTTTATTTGTGCTACACCACTTTTAACATGCAAGCGTTGGTTGAGTAATGCCAAGGCAGGTTCAGCATCATTTTATGTGTTTTCTTCCGTGGTGTTTGAAGTTTTTTATATGAGATTTTGCACAGTTACCCCAAACCGGACATGCATACAAAATAACTGCTTGAAAAATGAATTTACATATAGTAATTTTCTTAGAGTTACTTAAGGTGGAGTTTCGACTAATTAAAGGATATAAAATCCTTGTTGCTACACTTATTTTAAGTAGAGTGTTATTTACACTAAGAACCCACTAAGATACTTGACAGAATTAACCCATGGAACCTCACAGTTGTTTATAGTTAGTTAACTTAACAGCACAAGCTTTTCGTTTTCTTGTAAAAAAGATTGCTTGAGTATTATCTGCGTTGATATTAATTTTCCAAACATGCAACAATAGTATTTATAGCGTTTTGCAATGAATTTTCTATAATATGCCCCAATTCGTTGGAACTAAAGATTGCAGTGTCATCTGCAAACATAGCTTTTTTATAGTTTATGAGGTCTGGAAAATCAGTCACATAAATAATATACAGCAAGGGTGCTAAGACTGATCCTTGTTATTTAAATAAATTTTAAATTCTCTATCTTGCAGAAAACTTTGTATAATCTCTGTAAGATAAGTTGAAAAATCAAAACATTTAAGTTTTGGAATAAGGCCTACATGCCATATCCTATATTGCCTGTCATCAGGTTAGAAATATTAACGTAATTAAGGATTCTGTTTTACCAGAAATAGTATCTTTAAGAAATCGTTAACACACCTTCTTAAAACAACTCTATAAAATCCCGAACTTCCCTAATTCTTTAGACAACACGCAGTTACTGTTAGTTTTATAATTTCCTCAATCGTTCACTACGAACGGATAAGCATATTCCTTCCTTAACAAACAGACAAAAAAATCCATATAATAGCGCTGATATAATTTTACGAAATACCTAACGGTAACTGAACCAATACATCGTGTGCCAGCGACACCGACCTGCTAGGTATTTCATTGAGGAACGTGCAAAAATGCTGTCCGATCGAACTCATCACTAAATTGCATCAAAAAATTAGCTCACCAAGAGGTGAGTTTTGTTTTCCTTCTATTTTTTTTTTTTTCAATTTCTGTGTTAATCGAAAAAATTGTAAAAAAAGAAAATCAAACAACAAACAGCCACGATGAATAAAAAATAAAATAGTAACAGAATCCGAAAATACGAACCACGGTTCGATAAGCCTACATGCAAACCTCTATGACTATCCATCATTGTATGTGTGCGTGTGTTTTAGCAACATAATCACAAAGTTGAATCTCATATAGTAGAAAAGAAGGTTCCACTGTGATATAGTCTAACGATGATGATGGCCGGCCAACAGCAGTGCACTGGGGCAAGCTTGAACGCTTTCGGGCGCACTCTACCAACCATTCGTCTCTAACTCCACCATTAGACGAGGCAAAGAAGTAAAAATTATGTAACACGCTAATAATTGCATTAAAGCGACCAACCGACTCTTTAAAGACAATCCACTCCAGATACACCATATAGATGGAAAGATACTCTATATGCGATGAGGTAACGTGCCAAACTGGCTACTCGCTACTTGTGGTGGCAAGCAGCATCAGAGCAAAGGCACCAGCAACAGCAGGTAGGTAAGCAGGCTTAGCCTATAGCCTGGGTAATGCATAATATGATGACGGAACTAGAACAACGAGCTGGAGTAGAAAAATTAGAAAGAACTCTCAAGAAGGAATTACATTATAATTGCCAATTGAAAGAGGATACCCCAGGTTCTTATGGTGGGTATAGGTTGCTTCTGGTTGCCGTTGTTTGAAAATTAAGAAATAAAAAAAGTTGTTTATAATGAAAATCTTAAAAGAAAATGTATAAACATGTGTCCAGACCACAGAAACTTTTCTGATTTTTACATTCTCAAATCTTTCTTAAATGTTTTTATATCTAGTGCTTATTTTATGATAAAAAAAACTAATTGTCGATGGGAAACTTTCAATGTTTTTAAAATGACACAAGAAGAAAATTAACTGTAACGTGGATGACAAAAGAAGAAACACAAAACTTTTCAAAAATGTTCCTTTAAGCGTTCACAGCAAAAGAAACATTTCTGTAATGTTTTCGAAACAAATAAGGAAAACATTTCAGAATCGTTTTTTTTAACAATATTTCTTTGATCTAGACACACCATCAGAGTGACATAAGATTCAACAAGTAATAACATATCGTTCGAAACATTAATTGATCATCTTGTCCCTATAAATTTTAATCGATTTCCTAAACTTAAGAAATGGAGTTCGAAATACTGCTTTGGATATTCGAACAAAATTTGTATACTAACAAAACGGCAACCCTGTCTTATAGCAGACATCTCGAGCTTCTTTTTTAAATAGCTCATCTTTTACTGCCCCAAACTCAATTCCATTATGCCCATCATACTGTTGTGTGGGGTGTAAAATTATGTTGCATGTGACCTCATCTATAGTGTGAGAAGTAATTTTGTTAATTTTTAAGAATTATTAGTGCAACGATTGATGAATTTCAATTGATAGTTTACTCGCTATGAGCCTTGATACGGGTCTTCAGATATTATGGGATTCGCTTCTTCGGGCAACACACGAAATGCCCATTAGAATGTGGAAACGTTCCTATTTTCTTTCTTTTTACTTGCAATTATAGGTACTATATGCATTCGTGCAAAAAAAAAATTGGAGTCTGTCTGTCTGTGTGTCTGTATGTCAGTCTATCTCATTAACGGGTTAATCGGTT
The DNA here is from genome assembly GCA_951217065.1 of Baccha elongata. NCBI lineage: Eukaryota > Metazoa > Arthropoda > Insecta > Diptera > Syrphidae > Baccha > Baccha elongata. Next base: position 53,662,412 of record OX578272.1, on the reverse strand, counting down.
TTAAACTATTTTTTTTTTTAGAAAGGTCTAGGTGACTTGAACAAATTTCGAAACCAACATTTTGCAAATAAAAGCTTAATTTTAGTACTAATTAATGTTTTAATTTATTTTTTTGTAAATTCAATATTTGGAAAACGGCTTGACAATTTTTTTTTATTTTTTGTGCATAAAATGCAAACAATTAAGCACTTAAAAATGGCGTTCTTCAAATTTGCAAAAAAAAAAAATTTATAAAAAATATTAAGTAAACATCGATTTATTTAAAAACCGCTGTAACGATTTTGGAATAACTTTTTGGTTATACTTATGTTCAAGAAACAAAATTTTCTGCATACTTTGATTTTGGCTTGAATCTTTGAAAAAGAAGTTTTAGCACTTTTGTGAAAAATTCATATGATTTATTTGTATTAAAAAAAAATTATTAAATTTAATTTTATTTTCGTGGCAACTTGCCACAAGAACAAGTACGTGCGTCACAGTAGTGCACCATAAGAGCAAGTTCGTGCGACCCAGTCGTGTACTTTATTTTTTATCGCAACAGTAATATTATTGCTGGTGCGGTGGAAGTGTTAAGTGTTGCTTATGGTTTGCTGTGGCATCTGGGCAAATAGCCAAATAGGTATTGAGTTTGTTTTACAGTTATAAAAATTAATAGATACAATTTGTTTTACATTTGTTGCTGTTGCTGTTTTTTTTTTCTGGTAATAGGTTATCGCATTTTTGTTTAACGTGCGAACTTTGGGGGTAATCACGTTAGAAGATTGGATATTGCATGATGTATTTTTTTGAATGTTTATTTTTTCGAGTCAAACAGGAGCTAGAGGAATCATTAATCATTGTGTATGGAATAATTTACATAAGGACCACATGCAGCGTAGGTTTCTTTGGAGTTATAGACTTATGAAATTAAACTTTAATCAATTTTACGGTTCATTTTACTTGGTTTGTTTTCCGCAAAAATTATTAATTTTGAATAAAACTCTTTTAACAGTGAGTAAATTTCTGGCGGCTAAGAGGAAAAATAACCTACTTTTGAATCAGTGGTAGATAATGAGATTTTTAAAAATTAAGAAAATCACAAAGATGCTTTTGAATGTTTATAAATATCACTATGGATCACTGACCTGAACAGGAAATGATATCGTTTCTTATTATGTGGCTTAAACACAATGCTTGTTTACATTAGTGATTTGCTTGTAGCGTTCAATAGTTTTAACTTGGAAACTATTGGCTAACCGTCGCACATAAGAGTTTTTGACACAAAAACCTGGCCAAAATTAATTTTGCCTTCTAATGATTTTTCATACGAAACGTACAATTTTATCCGCAAAAATCCACAAACTTTCATTGGTCTACAATACACAAGACCACTTCTGCTTTCTGGTCACACAAATTAAATTTCTCAATTATACCTACAAATATAAAAATTTTACTAGAAACTGTTTAAATTAACAAGAGAAGGCAGACATTTTTATATAAACTTGTGCCACACAGTGTTGAACACAAATTATAATTATTTTAATTATGCAAACCTTCTCCTAAGATCTCCATTAACATTGAAAACGATCTCATCACACAACGTTCAGGGAAAGGTATATTTTTCGCGTTATTTTTAAACATTCGCTTTCAAATTGACATTATAACGCTTTGTTCATTCTTAATTAAATTATTAATACAATCCAATATTTTATTTATTTCTTTGGGTATCGTATGGTACCTTATTTATTATTCACTTAAGTGCATTTTCGAAAATTGACTTTTGGCCATGTTTTAGTATCAAAAACTCTTATGTACATCGCGACGCTTTGAGTAATTCTTAAGTCTTATGCACTCAATATCCTGATTTCAAAAACTAATTCTTTAAGAGAAGGATATTTTTGCATAAAACTTGAATGACTCAGGTTCCTGCTCACGCACTCTACAACCCCTTGATTGATTACTACCTCTTATGTGAATTTATTTTTCACTTGTAAAATTATGACTCCATTTTTCAAATTTCTTGATTTTTGTCTTATGTATTCAACAATCCAATTTCAAGAGTTAGTTTCTTAAAGGAAACTTAATTCTCTATATTTTCCTTTGGGGAATGCTTTTTGTCAGATTAACAGTTAGACGATATGACGGAATGGTTGATCAAAAATATGGGAAAAACAAATATTTTTGTAATTCGTACCCTTTGCCATACCTTTTAACTAGAAAACGGCTGAGAATTGCAAAACCCTGATTATAACACAAATTGTAGGAAATTTAATGTAGTTTAATTTAGTCTCATAAAATTTGTCCCTAGATGTCGAGATTCAGTAGGTTGACTACTTAAGCAGCCTGAACAATATTTCGAAGGAATGGATAAGGTCCCTGCTCACGCACTCTAAAACATCTTTATTTTATACGTCTGGCAGGTCGACTGCCGCGTCTAAATCGCCTTGTACCTTCATATTTGTTATGAGTGGAGGTACACATTGCAGCAGAATGTATTTAATTATGTCAAAAAGAAATGAACCTTTTTTTTGCCATTTTTTTAAAATGTCTGGCAGGCATTACCACACTTGAAACGTCATAGACCAGCATTTTTGCTATGAGCTGAGAGCACTTAATATAATAAATCTAAGTTTGATCGGTTATACTAATCATCTTATTTTAAAAAAAATAAAAATATTTTTTAAGCTGCTATAAATCACAAAAGCCGCAATCTTGAACTGCAAGACTTGCGTTTTTATCATTACCTTCACCCCTGCTATCAACTCATATAGGTACTTTTTTTTGATTACTTTTCCGACCCAAAAATTTGCTGTGGACTCTTGGTCTATTAGGTTGGTATCGATTGGGTAAAAGTTATTTTTAATTTTCTTCATAAAATCTTACGGAGAAAATGTCATAATAAATCAAATCTTTGCTAATTTTATAGTGTAAAATATGTAAATAATATTGGATTTTCCTTGAAAATATTAAACAACGTTTTATAAAAAAAAACTCTTATGTAACAATCAAAGTGAATGGGCCATTCAACCATATCCCAAATTTTATTTAAATTTTATTAAATAATTAAAACTGATTTATTGTTTTCTTTTGTTTCTTTTTAGGTATGTAAACCTTTATGATATACAAACAATAATTACTTACCAAAAATATGCAACAAAAAAACAGTGAGTCTTCTTTAACATATTTTCAAACCCTTTAATCAAATAATCTATACGATCTTGACCCTGAAACAAATCTTTTAATAAAAACAAAACAATAAATGTGTCAAAAATTAATTTAATAAAAAATATTTTAATGATTAATAACTTCTCTAAATAAACAAAAATATTGCAATTCACCAAAAATTCCATTGAACTTTAATAGATGGACTTTCGAAGATCATCTCACAATCACCTAATTTATTAAAACAAGTTTTCTTTTAATTAAAAATAAAAATCATGTTGACCAAAATCATCTGATACAGCGGATTAAATTTATAGTTTTGCATCATTTAAAAGATCATGGTTTTTTATTTGTTTTCCTTCAAGAAATATTCGCAAAGATTTTAAATGCTTATAAAGAATGCGCCTCTAGCTATATTGTTGTATGTATATTTTCATTGGAAGAAAGAAGCTTCATGTTATGTAACCTTTTAGTCCAATAGATCAAGCGATCAAGGCTCATCATTCATAAATATTGAATTGCCTCCGAAAATAATAATAGAAAATATTCAAGTAGTGATACGAGGTCTCTTAATATGCAGCATTGATATGATAGATCGTGAGAAATAAATTATTGCATCAAGTTTTTGAATCTCTCTTCAATTTGTGTATAATGTACAGTACAGTGGTTTTTTAGTTTGGAAATATTTTCCGATGAATGGAATCGTTTTAGATATGTAGGTATGTAACTGTGGTATCCTTAAACATACCTATTACATAATTTATTTGGGTCAAGCGCTTAGCTACAGATCCTATTGCAGAGGGTTTTCCAATACGGACGGGTCGTTCTTGACAGTCTGTTGCACAGGATTACGATTTTATAGATTGACACAAAAAATGTTAAGCCTTACAATTTCTTTCTTAATTGCGATTTTAAAAAGATTTAATTCACGAGCTCTTGTGGCTTGTGAGTTGTGATTCACAAAATATTTTATGGATTAACGAATTGAAACAGCTTTCAATTTTGTTGGTGAATTGAAAAATATTAGATTCATATGCTGATATATAATTGCGAATTTTATACAATTTAAGTCATTTATTGAATTTTAAAAATGTTAAAAGCTTCAATGTTCCCCTTACAAAATTTATTTTCTACACCTCTACATTCAAAATGAAAAAACAAATATAGCTTCACTGTATAATATATTAAATATTCAACCTTATTGTGAAGTTCACCCGGAATTCATTTCGTCTGGCGAAAATCTGTTCCCCCGGAATTTTAAAAGCTGTTGGGAATTCCACCCGAACGATTTTTCACTTCGAATCAACAGTGACATTTCGGATAAGCGAGGCGTGTTTATGCACTTCTTAAAAGTAACATGAATTTACTCCGGAACAAATTGTGACAGTTTTGTTTTTCATTTCTAACAAAAAAACATCATTAATCTTGATTTTGAAATATTTTCGGTTTGAATTTTACATTTTTATAATTAAATAGCTGCTAAGTACAACTTTCTAAAATTTTTTCTATTATTTTTTTTTTTTTTTTGTAATAAATGCATTCTCTGTGAGAATATATTTACTCCTTCAAGTTCAAGAATTTACTTGAAAAAATATATGAACACACCTAGTTTCTGATTTGACAGATCTAAAGAAGAGCGATAATTGTGTTGTGTTGTTTTTTTAAAGGGATTGCAAAATTAAATTGTTTAAACAATCTTTTAAATAATCACATCCTTGTATGTAGGTACCTACAATAAACCACAAAAAGAACTAGGTACTTCGTTGATCCATTAAATGAAAAAAGTAAACTCTTCCGATCAATCCTGACAAAATCAAAGGAATACCTACGATATTTAAATATAAATACATATGTGTTTAGTAGCAAATTATATTTATTTAAAAGAAATATTGTTTTGTTTTCAAAAGTGCAGTCACAACGAAGAGTTCTAAAAAGTAACAGTTCGGAGACAATTTTGAGGGATGATTTGGTGTAAATGTTTTGAAACATTTCATGTGTTTGTGAAAATATTTCAACACATTTATGCTTTACAGATTTAAATAATAATACAAATTAGAGTTTTGTTATACTTGAGCTGACGAAAAATAAACAAATGTCTTGCAATTCACAACTTTTTCACTCATTCGCCTTCAAAATATAAGTGAACATTTTACCTGTCGATCGCATCGCATTTCGCCCGGAATAATTGATGACAATTAGGGGAATTTTTCGAACATTAATTGATTTCACCCGGAAATTCACAATTTTCGCCCGAACATTCACAATAGGCGAAAAGTGAAATGTCAATTATTTCGGGGGTAATGTAGTTCGGGCGAACTTCACAATAAGGCTGATTAGCACTTAATGCATCAAATTTTAACACCTCACGCTTTAACTTGTAGGTCTGTAGGAACCTTGTTTTCAGCATCCCATGTACAATGTACATATGATAAAGACACTTCACTTCATAATTCTGCAAAACAACTTCACGAAGAGTTTAAAGTTTTAATTCATTTATGAGAATCAATTTTTTTTACAACGAGTTTTTGATCTGGACTAAATATCAAAGTACAATTTGTGCAAAAATTAACACCGAAAAAATAACCTCATTTAAAAACGTTTCTTGCAAAAAATCTGATTAAAGTCGGAAAACCGTTGCAGATACTAGTACAAGGTTGCATAAAAGTCATCACTCAATCGGAAGATGGTATAATTTTTGGAAAAAATGTTAAATTAAAATTTACATTGGCTGCCATTTGGAAAAATTATATCATCTTTTAACAGAGTAATGAGCCGAAGAAGAAAAATTCTTTTTCAACAACGTTTTTGAAATTCGCCTTAGAATCTTTTAGTATTCCTTTTTGCTTCAAAGTTCATCAACTCACGTTGTATAGACACGGTTGGATTTTATTTTTTTTTATTCAACATGACAAATCCAATCTGCACGACCATTATAAAATCCTAGATGAGAATTTATTTTATGATAAAAAATAAAAAGATTCACAATAAACTATTAAATAAAAAAAAAACATTCCGACAAGGCATAACTCATAGTTAGGTTGAGTTCAAATCATTTATTGAACATTATTACATTTTTTTGTGAAATTACTTCCAAACACGAATTAAACTTCATTAGAAACGGAAGTTCAACAAAATTTCAGTTAGAACCCTCACAAATTTGTATCTTCTATATATGTACATATGTTCGCCGGAGAGGATTCATTAAACTTCTTCACTCAGAAAAAGAAATGAAACTCATCGCTCGTTACTTTATTTTGCTTAGTGTCTGCGGTTCTAAAACTTTTATATGATACGAGCATTAGAAGCTTCTCGACCCCGACTTTATTGGTGGCATGCAAGTTTAATGAATTTTAACTGAGATGAGGGACCGATGAAGATGCTGATATAGTCAGACTACAACATCAAGCTAATTTGGAGAGCACTTGTTAGCAATAAAATGTTTTATAATCATTATTATGAGGTCCGATTGATGTTGTTGTTAACATTCCAACATGCATGTTAGTACTTAATTTCAAATGGGATTGGGCTGTTGTTGCGGCTTGTCTCTCGATCATTTAGAAAAGGAGTATATTTTTGGTACATAAGGCGACGGCTATATGATGGAAAAAAATTAATTACATTTCATCTGGAGCGAATTGAAACATAAAAAAAAACGTAACTTTCCCCATCAGAATGGTCATGGGCAGTATTTTTAATTGCTGAATGTGATTTAAGTGGATCCTCTGATAAAGTTAGCTAATTTATTGTACAGGAAATAGCTGTTACAACCAAATGTAATGTGCAGCATAGATATTGTTCATTAAAAATGTATTTTTCTAATTAAAATCTATTTCTTACTGGACGGAAGAAATCTGCTTGCATGTGTACCGTTTTTAATATTGTTAACACACATTTACAGATAAATGCATATAGCTGTACATACAAAAAGGAGACTTCCTAGTTAGAAGTGCACTTTAAGTACAGATATTACAAGAGATCTACTTGCAAAACAGCAGCGCATATCGAGCGCAGTTGGTAATTTTCCTTTCTATACTCGCTTACATTGATGAATATCAACAAAATATGATATTTTTTTCATACCAAAATGGTTATGAAGGATACGAAAAGGGGCTATCATTAAAAATCATCATTGAATATTTTCTTTTGATTGTTATTAAAATTAAGCTAATGAATTATAGATTTTTTCTATTAAAAAGAATAACGCAAAGCTTAATTCACAATATATGAACACTTTTGTTGTTTCAAATAATATTTCGCGAATTAAGCTCAAATTAAGTTATTTTTTTTTATTAAAAAATTCATAATTCACTACCTTTATTTTAATACCCAATAACACCAAAAGTTTTAAATAAATTGCAATAAAATTAAAAAAAGTAAAATTTGCAATGATTGTTATAACTAACCCCTTATAGCTATTTCACGAATTTATAGTTAATACCCAAAATTCACTTTTTTCAATTTCACAAAAAAACTCAAACGAAAGTTCTATCGATAAAAGCTCAATTGTTCACAGATTCACTAATCGTACCACCCTTGTTTAGTTCAAATTATATTTCAAATATCTGTCTTATGGTTTTGCAAGAATCACACACTTTATTTACTTTTGTCTATTAAAACGAAGTCTCAATCTCGCAATTTATTCATCAAAAGTAAGAATATTCTTTCCAAGTCTCTAAAACCCTACATTGAAAGAAATGTCATAATAACATCAAAACTTATGTAATCATCAACCTATAATATATGCAAATTACCGTAAAAGAAAAAAAAAGAATAGTGGTCAAGAATGAAACTTGTCCCACCTACGCAAACCGTCCATACAACTTGACAACTTAAACGCTTCAAACTGAAAGTAAAAACAAAAATTCCCCCTCAAGATCGATTCTGTTCTCTTCTTCTTTATTTTCTTTGTGTTGCGCAGCAAAAAAAAATATATAAACACGATAAACACGAGTGAACGCAAGAATAAAGAATATAAAATCAAGTTCTGACATAAGCTCTTTTGTTTACACTAGATATTTATGGTTATTTTATAGAAAAATCTATTTTTAAACAACTGATTTGGAGAAATATAGGAAAATAATACATCTTTATATCACTGGTGTAGAAGAAGACCATTAATTAGATTCTTTTTTTTTACTTGATCGAGGTGGTTCAGGGTGAAGAACAAATTTTATAAATATAACCCTGCCCCTACATTTTTCAATCTCAGCCAATGGCAAAAAATTGCAACAATGTTATAAATTTGCGTGCACGCGACTCCTCTGACCAAAGGAGCAGATTATTATCTCCAGGTTGCGGGAAGACGCCCTTTTCAATCGCGCGTAAAAAGTAAAAACCCATATTATAGTTTATTGCTGATGAATGAAAAAATTCAGTGGATCGAATATACAGTAAACTAGTGCAATATCTGTTATTTCGATTTCTGGTTCTAAAAAAAATTGAGAACTAGTTAATGGCATTGTTTATATTTAGTAAAACTTATAAACAAGATAAGTTGTGAAACGACCTGTTGAAAAAGACTCTGGAATGGTGCACAATAAAATTTTTTCCATGGTAATAAAAAAACTAATAAAAATCCTAGTAATACTATTGTTATATCGTTCTTATATATTACCAGGTCTTGAACTTAGTTTTTCGGGGATATCTATTAATTTTTATATCAAAGACTTAAAGTTGCCAACCTTTTTCCCATATTAAACATAACTGTGAAGATTTCACTCTCATGATGCATGCACTTCCTTGCGAAATAAATTCCCAAATCAGCTTGTTGGACTTGTTGTGGTCATAAAAGTCATTCGTAACGATGAAGAAAACCAAAAAAATATACATGATTTTGCAACAAAAAAAAGGCACCGTGTGTGTCCGGCACTTTCTCAAAAAGAATATATTCGATAATATTATCATCTTCTTCAGTCAGATCTGAGAGAGCACCACCAAGTCGTCCAAGTAGGCCAGAGATCCCAAATAAAAAATAAACAAATAAAAAGCACAACATTGCATGAAATCCAAGAAATATGACAAACGCGACAACAAGTCTTCTTGCAAAAGCAACTTGCTAAAGGAGGGAATAATCATCATCATCAGATGCACCATCAATAGTATCATCATCTTCATTACCATCATCTTCATATTGCCGTGTAATCAGTTTCTTTTTTGTTTTCTGATTTTGTCGAAGAAGTGATTATTTCTTCTTTTTTTTGTATTTATTTTTTAAATCTTACCAAGGAAGTACCGCCACCGGCCACTGCCACCATGATGTAGATGAAATATGGCCAAGAAGAAAAAACTTCAGTCCCCCTCTACTGGGCGCGCGTTGAAATCTTGTCGATCTTGATAGAAATTGAAAGAGAAATTTTTCGCCCGCTTCAACCATAACCGCACTTACTGAAAAGGAAAAAGAAAAACAAATTGTAAGAGATAAAAAAAGATACAGGCCCATGCCAAGACTCTTGCTTGGATTCATTAAAATAGTAAAAAGAAATAAAATTGTACTTCTAATGCATTGCGTGTAAGCCTGTTGATTTGGAATTTATTCTTTAGCACAGAGCGGGTGTGAGTTTGGAAAATCTTTAATGAGTTTGATTAATGGTTGAGATACATTTCAAGAAAAACTAAACAAACTTAAGGCAAATAATCTTAATCAGCCCTTTTGCAAAGTTTTTTTTTTTTTTCTTTCCTTTGGTTTCATAATTTTATGAAAAAAAGTACATTGAACTTCTTCCTCTGAGATACATTAACTACACTTATTCCTTCAACTTACAATTGCGGAACAAAAATCATAAGTGTCACAGTTGAATGATTTGTCTTCATAACTTTACAACTACAACTGAATTTAAATTAATTTTTCCCAGTTGTTGTAAGTTTGTTCGAGTGGAAAGTTATTTTACACTGAATCGTTAATAAATATCGCGGTAAAAGATTTAATTAGGTTTTTTTTTTCCTAAATTATTTTATTTGTGTCTTTGAAATTGAATTAATTATCATCCAAGTGTGAGCATTAGAAGCGCGCATGATTTTTCGTGGAAAGACGAAGATGAATGATTTCAAGTAATTATGACTTTTAGTGTGTGATCTTTTTTTTTTTTTTTTTGTTGGAAATGGAATGAGGTTGAAAACAGGTGGAGTTAGTAAATTGAGGATGGGGCGTTGGCATATTTGTTTTCTTTCAAATTTGCATTTATAAACTATCAACAAAAAAAAAAAAAAACAATGACTATACTATGATTAAATTTTAACTTTTTTTATAATTTTTACTTTCAATTTTACACTGCTTTTGTATATCTCTATAATCACTATTGTTAATCTTATGATAGATCAAAAATTTCTTGAGAAATGTTTTGTTTCAAAAAAATAATTTTAGAGAGCATGTTCTTTGACCTTTGATGGGAAGGGAGTTTGACTTGGGTTTATATTATAGATACTAATGTAGGAGATATGGAGTTCTAAAATAATAAAAAGCAAGACACAACTAGTTTTAGCTAAAATGTATTGCAAAGAGTTTTCATATACATTACATACATTCGATGATGATGTTTGATTCAGTTTGTTTTAGTTTGAAATTAAAAGTGATATTTAAAGTTTTTCAGCTGATGGAGATATTTTAATTGTTATGTATATCTTTTCAGATATAATAAGTTAAATAAGCAAGCATTCATATGCTTGGTAAATTCATAATTTTGGTCTGGCGCTGAAATTTATTCTCTGAGAACTTTGGAACTAAAGTTCATTCTGCTTCTACCATGACCAAATATCCGTTGAAGAACTTAGAAAGAAAGAAATATACATATACATGGACGAAACGTCGTGACAAACAAAATATTTGTTTCATTTGACCTAAAGCCCATTCAACAATAGCTTACATATAGTAACAAAAAAGGTCACCAACATCTTAAGAAAGAAAGTTATAATCTGCCACCATATGAACATCGGATACACCTTTTGCAGATTCAATCTTTATATCAACGAAGGGTAAATAATGATTTAATTTTTCTTCATAAACTTGTCAGCGGACAAATTTATGCTTCGGACCTGTTAGCTTCTATTGGCTTAAACTACCGCGGAGGATCTTACCACCTGCAAAGATCTGAACTTTTGAATTTGAACTCCACACAACTAATTATGGCATGCATGAGCCTCTCACACGGATGAGTAAGTTTTATAACTTGAGCCTGATAGACTTTAATTTGAATATAAATAATTTAAAAACTCTATTTAGATCTAGTGCTCCACGATCATAATTGTTTTTGTGTTGTATTGTAATATTATATGTGCATGTGTTTTTGTTTATTTGTAGCATTGTGCCAGTGTGATGAGCCAGTGGGACACATTATATGTGTTGGCAATTTTTTTCTTTCATATGTTGATTCTTACTTTAAGCTTCATTTGAAAATAGATCTGATAGTGTAAAAAAAAAAAACTTTCCCTTTCTGTGTTTTGCAAAACCGTTTAGTTTAGATTATAGTTAAGCTAATATTCTTTATCAGATCTTCATTAAGTTGTCGCTCGTGGAGTTAATAGTTACTCCGAAGTAGATAAAACTCATTAAGTAACTCGATGTTTCTGCTATCAATAGTGACATTTTATCCCAGGTGATATCTAGATCCTTGTTTGATAAAAGCTACTTAAAGACCAAAAGGTTTCGCCTGTTCTTCAATCATCGTGAAGCACCTTGGCGAAGGCCATTTTCATCGAGCCAAATTCGCAGAAACTTATTTATTTCATTACTTATATTATAGCCTTTGCATTTGCTTACATTCTTCCCCGTTCGTTTACATTCTTCCCCGTTCGAGCCCAACAAAAACATGACGTCTGTATTTAAATAGTGACGTCATGCTTCTATGCCGTTATCCTATATCTAATCCAGCCCTTTATCTATTGGTTGCTGTTAACTGTTTCGTCATTGATTGGAAGTGGTTAGTCTTTTTCTTCTATTCTGCAAACATCGCAGTCTTAAGCAAAAAAAAAAATGCCTGAATACTTCCTTGTCGGTGGTAGCGGTAAGGTATATTGCACCCGCTACTTAACTGCCGTTTATAATGGACTCTTGAACTGGAGTAGACAATCGAGAGATGTCTTTTAATATAATTTTCCCAACTTGATTTGATTCTAGTGGGTTGCAAGATACTTATAACAGCTTCCTTTAATATTTAAACATTTTTCTCAGAATATGAAGTATACTAAGTTTATTTTACTCAATGCTACTGTTGCGTTTTTGTAGCCTAATAAAACTTTGTGTAATTAAAGACACTGGGCCTCCACATACGAGACTAATATATTCATCCGGGTGAAAACCAGTTTTCTAGAAGATTTTAGTCTGTTTCATACTGCCCACTTCACTTCCCTCTCCTAGAAAACCGGTTTTTACCCCGGATGAATTAGTATGGTGTGTGGAAGCCCACTGTCATATTGCTTTTGCTTCTGTTCACAAGTGATTTCAAATTTTCACAAAACTAAAGTGTGTCCATTCTCAGACACTAAAAGCCGCAAATAAAAAATCAAACAAATAAAAAATCGTTGTGTTTTATTAGTTTATGATTTAGGTAACCTTTGACGTTCAATATCAACACCATTATCAACTCATACGAAATCGTCAAAACCCATACAAATATTCGAAAACTACAAATGTGTCAAACTTAATGTTTCTCACCCTAAAAATGATCATCATCATAGAACATCATCATAACCAAACCGGAAAGATTTAAAAAAAAATTTATTCAAGAACAAAAAACAATAAAACAAGTATGCAAAAACAGCTTTTTTTTATAAAAAAAAAATTGTAAAATATCAAATGCAAATTTGGCAAACAAAAATTAATAAACACTTAAAAATTATTCAAATTTGAATATACTATAAAAAAAGTGTTTTTCAACCTGTTTAAGTGAGTTCCCTTATTTACATTTTTGTTGGTGAATCATTTAATATTTAAGTAACGATTTTATATATGTACTTATTGTTGAACAAAAAAACATTTGCAATAACTCCCACATGTCATCATAAATTACAAAACTATTAACACTTTTGCGAAAGCAAACGAAACGAAATGCGACCTTCACTAAAGTGCGCCATTTCTTGTATGGAATCCACACATCATGTGTCAGTCTCGTGTCAGTTTGAAAAAAAATATACAAAAACAAATTGAATACAAATCAATTTCAGCCACAATATTCAGGTTATAGAAAGATCCTAATAGCCTTTGATTGATCGAACTGGCAAAAATAATGTGCCTCGTCTGTCTGGCCGACTTGATGGGATCACATTTGCGTGTCAAAATGACTTCTGCACAGTAATAATTATAACTCATTATTTAGGTCGATTAAAAATACATAATATTGACTGAAATGAATCGTAAAGCTAAATTTTGGGAATTTAGTTGTTTGCATCTTCATATTAGCGAATCCTGTTTGATTGATCGAAAGCTTCAGTTATTAGAAAACAAACATATAGGTGCTGCAGCATGGCACAACACTGTTTTGTTCTGAAAACACTCTAAAGACCGCCGAATTATTCGAACTAGATTTGTTTTGATATTTGTGAAGTTTAAAGATGCATGATAAAAAACCACTAATCAAATCAAACGATAATAGAGAAGACAAAAAGCTGTGCCTGCTGTGGGGATTCATTCTGGATTTTCCTATGTTGGTTTCGTCACTTAAATATTAAACGGCTGAGCCAATTTTGTTCAAACTTGGGACTAGTGTGTATTTTTACGAGTTGGGTACGAAATCTCGAATGACAAAATCTCGAATTCAAAATTTTTAATCACAAAATCTCGAATGACAAAATCTCGATTGAAAAAATCTTGAATGACAAAATCTTGAATGACGAAATCTGGGAATGGCAAAATATCGAATGCAAAATCTGGAAAGTATAAAATCCACCAATCAAAAACTTCAAGTTATTTTTTTCAAAAAATCACAAACGTTCATTAAGTTATATCCCTTTAAAAGATGAGAATCAACATGAACGAACAGTATTTTAAAGTATTAAAAAATCGAGATTTTCATTTTGTACTATTCGAGATTTTTGCCATTCGAGATTTCGTCATTCGAGATTTTTTCATTCGTGGTATTGTAATTTGAGATTTTGTCATTCGAGATTTCGTCATTCGAGATTTCGTACCGTTATTTTTACCGAACACGTTATTTAGGATTCTAAGTCCTTGTACAAGCCGTTGTAGTTCGTAATGAATTTGTCTGGATTAAATAATATATCACAAACAAATGGATTAAATAATATATCACAAACAAAAATTAATGTTAAATGGTGTTATATCAAATATCTCATTTAAAAAAAATATGTATATTTTTTCAGCTAAATAACTCACAAAAGCCGCGACCATAAACTGAAGGCTTGCATTTATTTCATGAGCTTCACTCCTGCTGTCGACTTATCTCCTCTTTTTTCAGTTGCCTTTTCGAAATAAAAAAGTTTTAACGTTAGCAAACAAGAAGTTTTATCGGTATCTTGTAAGACCATTCATTGCTCGTTAAATTTGCATTTATTTATTTATTTGCATTTATGATTTAGAAATATAAATTATGCAGAACTTATTAGATGTCAATCTGGTTAAAACAACAAGGAGAGCCCCTCAGAGACGCAGAAATTGAATCTGTAAAATATGTCATCGGAACTCTTCATAACACTCCTTTAACTTTTGGCCTTGGTGACAATTATGTAGATTTACTTAAAATAAGTGTGACAACAATTTTATTCCGAAAAAAAAAGTTTATGCAACCAACCACCTTCTTAAAAAAAATCTGTGGCAGCATTTCACTTATTTTATTTTGTTGCAACTATAATAATAATTATTGTATTACAAGGGAAGCACGCCTGGCAATTAATACTCATAGCTGTCTGTTCATGCATGAATCTTGAAACTGTTACGGCGACCTGCCTATTTTAAGTCTTAACTCTTTGTGGACTATATATAACATGCCCCAAGGGGAGCTCTATATCTATAATTTTGTTTATTTCAATTGTAGTCCGTGGAAGATAATTTTATTTTGCTATTTTGATACAATGAATGGATATAGTAGAGTATCTAGACTTTCTTAAACGTGCTTCAACTCCTCCTCTTCCATCTTTTATTAGACTATAAACCTTTTTTCGTATGCTTTTTTTGTGAAACAAAAATATGGCATCTATCAGCCATTTATCAAGTACAAGAGTTAAGATGCTTTGGACGAAAAAAAAACTTTTACTTTTACTTTGAACAAATAATAGAGTATAGGTATGTCGACGATCGGAATGGCGGGCGGAAACGGGTCAGAATACGTTTACTTGAAAGTAAACGAAAACAAAATAGAAATCAATCAACGAAAGATAAGATGATGATGCTATAATAGTAGGCTGTGAAGTTACCAGACTGTGAATCGGTTTTCGTTTGATCGTTTGTTTTATTATTTTTTTGTTTTGTATTTATCTTTTTGTTGTTTTTTGTTTAGATTCCATCTTCAATTGAAGTGAATGGTAAATGATGTTAAGACGCCAACACAATTATTTTGTCGTTAAAAGAAAACAAGAAGTCAACAAGATGCATCATTTGTCTTTAAGGGGACAGACAGAGACAGGCAGGTATTTACGTTGAAAATAAATTTTATGAGCAAACTAATGAGCTATAGTTTTTAAATATATAATATATACCTAGCTAATGGATAGTGATCATATTTTTGCATAAATGAAAAATGTACGAATTTCATTATCTTGCAGTGAAGAAGTAAGCGTTTTGTGGTGCCCTAAGGCCATAGTTCTCTTGACGCCCTCGGATCATCTATTCATGTGTTTCCTCAATTTTTAACGAAAACAAAAACAAACGTTTTCAGCTATCGGTATAGCTTAATAATATAGTAAGTACCGTTAATAAGGTAGTTCTTAAAAAAAATTGAAGAGAAACGTTGTCAACAAATCAGCCAAACAAAATTTTATCAAAATCTTTTTTATTTCGAGAAAAATGGAACTATGGTATGTAACGCTTGTATGGATGGTACCGTTATTTTTAGACATAAGGATAAAAATCAAAAATACGATTGGGCATATTACCCTAAAAATACAAAGCATATCAAATTTGAAGAATATCGACCCAACTGTTTAGGCTGTAGTTGTCGATACATCCAGACTGACAGATAGACAGGAAGACAGACAGACAGAGTCGCTGAGACTACTTTTTTCGACTTCGCTGTCATCGTTATTTCATGTTTGACTGTTTAGGTGTTTTTTTACGAATAACTTGTCTTCTCTTAGAGTATCTATCTTATATATAAAATTCTCCTACGGTGTTTGTAATCTGTGCGTTGTTAGTTCTACAAAGATTGAAGGGGAAGTACAATATTTCGTCGAAACGAACGACTAAGATGAGATGCACTTTTCATGACAATTATAGTTTTGGAAAATTTGTCACTTCCCCGCAAGAGACCGGAGCAGGACCCCCGAAAAAACATTAGATGTACTCAGGGATCGGACCCAAAACTACGAAAAGTTAGTTATTCAATGTCAAAAGTAACAATAACCGCGTGTTTCGCGATTATCTCGGTTTCTCTCAAATAAGTGATGCTGACATCTATTATCAAAATTGTAGAGCATACAATTTGCGACAAATTTCGTAAAAAAATATTTTTTGTCATGCCCTCAACTGTTTTGAGATATTGATCGCGGAAACCGTATCGCGCCACTCAGCTATACATACTGTAATGAAAGCTCGTGAGTTAGAAAAAAAGTTGTTCCTTCGAAATATTGTCCAGGCTGCTGAAGGAGTTATAACATACTAAAAGTCCCGACGTCTAGAAGGTGAGCCGTGAAAAGGGAAGGGTCATAAGGGCCCTTTTTTTTCTTTCGCTTATAGCTTATATTAAATTACAGCTCATTAAATTTACTACATCATTTTGTTATTTGATTTTTTTTTGAAGTCTCAACCGTTTGCGAGCTATGCATCGCTTAAGAGAAAATTCTTACTCAGGGTTTATTTACATGAGATCAATTAATTAACTGAGAGTTAAAACTATTTTTTGTCAGATTAATAAATTGTAGATAAATAATTATTGCACTGGAAATTAATGATAAATTTACGATGATAGTAAAATTAACATCAGAGTTGCACAGAAAAATTAAAATAATACGTATAACGGTCACTGCTACGATAGATACACAAATAAAACCAAAAGAAATGGCTGAAAAATGTATAGTGAGTGAGAGAGTAGACCGACTTCGTCCTCATCCCTACTCCGTGATGTTTGTTGAATGAGTGGTGACACCTGACGGGGATAACTGATCGATTGATAATTGATCAGTTGTCGACCGGTGAGGGCGGGAGATCAAATTAAATTGGGTTGATCAGAGTAATATGAATTTTTTCATTCTAAGTCATGACAAAATAAAAAAAAAATCCTTGCAAAATAAATTAAAGTTTTTAATTGACAAATTAAAAATAGGGCTTGATCATAGAGGGGTGAAAATTAAGGGTTGTATGTATTTTTGTATACTGTATCATAAAAAAATTAAAAAAAAAAATTTGTCCAAAAAAATAAAAAAAAAATTTATTTGTCCGATTCTCCACCCTGGCCGATATGCATGCTTCGGATGACGAAAATCGGTCGAGCCGTTTCGGAGGAGATAGATTACAAACACCGTGACAGGAGAATTTTATATATAGATTTAGCTTTACGGTTTTTGCAAATAAAAAATAAACATTCCTCATGATATGTTCCCGAAAGTCAACGCTACAAAATTTACAGACAAGTGTAGAGATTACTCTTGAATATATTAATTAATAAGGATCCTTAAAATATTGATTTATTTTTTTTTTACCACTGAAACAAAATTTTGTTAGCATAAACTAGTTAAAAATATATTTAATATTTAATATATTTAACTCAGTTAAACCTTGAAAGCAATAAGAGACACCTTTCAATTAATGTAGATATATTTTTATGAGTAAAAACATGTTTCTATCAATAAAAACAAAAATAATAATAGGAAAAAAGTTTACCTCTTAATCTATTCCAATCAAATCTATAAAACTTGTAACTGCAATCCAATATATCACTTCGATTTCGCATAACCAATTAAACAATACTCAAAATAAACATAATTTTGTGGAGGGCCCTATAATACAGATAACAGAGAGTAATACAAATACACCCTGAGGTCAAAATCCAACAAAAGTTCGGGATACAAATCTAATTTCTTTGAGTTCAGATACCTTGCATCCAAATTCAACCTATGGGATATCTATTATTATTATTTTTGTTTGTAAGGTACTTACTTCAAGTTTTGATTTCACTTTCTTTTTTATCATCTTTGATCCTTCAGATAAATACAAAATTGAAGTAAAAAAAAGGTTTTGATTGGAATTCAACACAAATGGATAAAGTATTTCTTATAAAAGCTCCACGCTATTGAATATTTCATTCAAAAACATGCCTCCTTGAAGAGATTTATTGTTGTTGTTGTTGGTTAACTTCAATGACTGCATTATAAAGAGCGAAAACCCATCTGACCACATTACAACAGACCATTGATTTGCCATCAAAATACGCCATAATCGACAACGACTCACCATACAAACTATAAACGATGAAGGAGAAAGTAAGAGTAGTGTAGTGTGTACCCACTCGGGTATAATATCAAATTGATCACGTTTTGCCGGTGGCCGGTTTGAAGATGGCCATTTGGGTTTAATGTTGTTGTTGGTTGATTTGACAGGGCTGGATTTCATTTAAAAGGTCTAACAAATGCAAAAGTCAGTAAGAATCACAGATTCTCTAAAGAGGAAAAAAGGAAAATTATCCCAGATTGCACTCTGTGCGTGGGATATATTCATTAATATTTACAATAAAACATATGAGAATTATATTTCTGTATGTATCATTTCAGCAGTTAAATATGCAAACCTCAATGGTTTATCAGCTTTATGATGATTATCAGTTATATTGATAAATAAATTTTGAAATTCGGTAGAAATTGAAAAGCTATTGCCTTGATAAAATATCACTTTTGTTGCAATTTTCAACGATCAGTATTATTTTTAATGAACGAAAATTTGATAAGTTAAATTATAAAAATATCAGTTTCTATTTTTTATCAATTATTGATAGTTGACAATCGTATTGAAAATGTAGCTTGAATTTTTTTTGATTCAAAATTCATGACTCGTGTAAAAAAATTAAAATATTAGGGCGTCCTAAAAAATTTGCTCCAAGGCTATCACAATGCATAAATCTAGACCTGACAAAAAAAATACTGATTGCGCTGCATTTATGCTTTTATGCTGGTGGTGGTCATAATGATACAGCTCTTAACTGTAGATTTTATGTACGTTATAGCTTTTTTTTTCTTGTATATGTCTACAACAACAACAACAATCACATCAGCATCGGCAACAACTTCTTTCACTTCATTGCCATATCGGAAGCGTGAATACTCTTTGGTGGATGGAATGCTATTTTGTAAATCTTTTTTTTTTTCATTTTTACAAGAAAATATAAAAAAAATTACTAAAATTCGTTACTTCGATGATCAGAGACAGAGAAACAATGAGAAAATGAGATGAAAGGAGACACTGGAACTCAGAGTTCATCAACACGAAGATCGGTCATCTGTTGTTTCTATTAAAGCTGCGCGCGCAAGAAAAATGGGAAGCTATTTCTTTCATTTAAAACGGAAATCAATCTCTTTATGAGGAAGTCTCAAATGAAAAAAAAAAACAAAGAAAATAATAATTGTATCCATTTTTTTCTTATTTTCATTTTATCTTTATTCATTGTGTTTGTTTTATTAAATTTTCACTCGAACAAGTTCGTTGCTCAGCTCTTTTGTTTTGTATAAATATAATCTATGCAGTTTGTATGACATGTCAGTTAACATCTATATTATAATAAGAAGTGACATTAGCTTAGGCTTAACACGATGTGGTTGGTTGCATGATGGTATAATGGAATATGGAATTTGTTTAGTTTTGTATCCAGATACGAGAGCGATTAGATAATAAATTTGTTGTTCGTAAGTTTTGTGAATATTTAATTTATTTATTATGTCATAAGATGACCTTATGTTTTTGTGGTGCTAATAGGTCATGATTGTTGACTTCCGCTCTTCAGTGTTTAATACTAGTTGAATGATTGAGGTCAGAAATAATGTATTATTGTTAAAAATATTCAAATAAAAGTATGTATAAGATACTCAGCTATAATAAATAGCTCCATTGACAGCAAAGAATAACTATGCAATTTCTACTCTAATAGAGTTCTCATGGTCTTATATGCTTTTTTTACATAAAACAAAATATTTAAAATCAATGAAAAGCAGATGAAGTTCAAATATGTAGTGAAGATGCTCAATGCACTCTGCTCGATGATGACCCACCAGGTAAAAGAAACAATCATTTAACATTTCTTTTTGTAATAGAAAAACACGACTTCATGACTGAGAATTAAAACTGAATTTCGTTGTTCTTAGAACAAATCCGTTCCAAACATTAAAGTTATAAAAAAAAATCATTTTTTCACTGATTTAAAATAACTAATTCGTTCAAAATGTGCAGCTTAATTTCTATAGAGAACCAAATTGGCTAAAGCCTTGTCTATATTCGAATAAAAGTCAAAATTGCACGATTTCAATCTTGTAAATTATGCAGCATTGAACCTCGTCCAAGACCTCATAACCAAACCACCATCAACCTACTGCATATATGCAATCGTGAACTCGCTTGCAAATTCAAACCTTCATTACAATTACCAAAAGATAAAAAAAAAGTAATTTGAATTGTATTTGCTAATAAATTTAAAAACCAACAACACAAACTAACCTAGTTTACATACATACCCATATGTGGTTTATGTGAACCGCTGTATATCTGCAGATGCAAGGAAACCCCTTCTTTTTTGGATTCTTCTTATTTGTTTCATATTAGGTACGTATCATTTTATTTTTATATGAAAGCCGTGTGCACCATGTTTACCTCGTCATACTGCGCCAACTTTGATTTCAACCTCCAAACAGTATATTGACACCACACGCAATGTGCTTTATCAGAACAACTTGATTTACTTTCAAGGCTCTTCAAGGTATTCAAGAACTCAAAAATAAAAATTCTCTTCGCTCTGTCAACATTAACATAAATAAAAAAAATATCTTAAACGTATAATTGCATTCGGAATCTATATTCGGTACTGACAATGAACTTTAAATGCTGAAAACAGGTAAAACAACAACAAATAAGATTCTCTTAACTCCGTCACATGAGCCAGAAAGACATAAAAATTAAAAATCGTCTACCTATATTAAAAAAAATAAATAAATAAAAACTGAACTTGTATGTGGCTTAGAGATTTATTGCATCAGGTTTTGTAATTTGGCTTGCAAAATAAAAATAAATCAAGTTTACATGCAACATCTCAATTTGCGTTTCTTAAATGCAACATTGCCCTCGCGCGTTCATCAATTAGGCCAGGCTAGCGTCAGTCGCGTCACTATGTCTGCATAGAAACATTGTTGTCATATACATTCGACCATGGCCGGTAATATAATACCCAAATTAATAAGCGATTGCCTCTCAATTAACATAAATGTAAATCAAAAGAAAACAACTAATGTAAACCACATATCATTAAACAAAAGAGTTGAGGTACAAACGTTATTCACAGCGTCACTCTTGTTTTCGGTAGAAATTGGGTAATCTTTGTTTTACTTTTAATGTTGAATAATATCAAAGTGTGGATATTTTATAATTATTTAATAACGTATATTCCAGACATATGGCCACCGGCCGACATCATAATAATATATGCGAATGCATATAATAATTTGGAAATGTGACGGAGTTTGTGTTGTATTTTTCCTCCGCAAGGTAGAAATTGAGCAAGTTTGGTATTAAAATAACCTCAAAAGAAGTAGACTGACCAAAAGACTATCATTTGGTCAAAATATTTTCAAAATGAAAATAAATAGAAAGAGTTATTATTTTTGTGGTGTTGGGAGTTTTATTAATGTAACCGGCACAATCTAGTAATCATGTTGTTGTAAATTGCAAGAAACTAAAGCGTAGAATGGAATCATAGCTATTTTGTTGTGCTTGTTTGACAATGCTTTTTTCCCTTTTCAATTTTGTTTCACACTATTAGTTAGGATTACAAACTTGATGATGGATCATGGTTAATAAATATGAATGTGAAAAGAATTAATGTTATTCATCAGGAAATATTAATATTTGAAGGTGATATATGTAATTCAATAATAAAATTGGCAGTATGTCATTTGTATTTGATAAAATCAATGAAAAACCATGAATTAACCATTAATCAAATATATTTATGATGTGCCTTGAGTACTGACGTTAACACTAAGACAAGGCCTTTAAATTAAATCTGAGTCTATTTTTTAATATTTTTTTTATAGGTAAAAAAAGGCTTACCTTCTTTTATAAAATTATCCCGTTTCATTTACCAAAGAGACGTTGGTTTTTTATTTGGAGAAATTCATAGATCTTGATTCTATATCGCATTTGCAGTTTGGGGTACCTTTTTTGCACATGACACATCTCAACCACACGGCGGTATGGATATAATGTTGGCGAACCTGAAGACTTACGATTATTTGCCAATGTGCTTCGGATCCTCACGTGAAACATTAGATATCTAGAAATCATATAGGAAATGCGATGAAATGGAACGGAAAGAAAAAGAGTATAGTAAACTTCAATATCTTTTATGGGGCTTGTTACAAGAAGAAAGGAAACCGAATGTTTAGGTGTGATTTTGGAAGAGAACACAGGAACACCTTTGAAGCTACGATTAGGTATAAGAGAACGTCTGTTGAAAATTCGCATCAGGACTAAATTTTCCAACATCATCCTGATTTGCACACGCTCTCACACAGTAGAAAAGCTTGACACTGGCTAAAAAAGCTCCTTAGATATACTCAAAAAAAAAAAACATACCACAAGTGTCCAAAAGAATTCAACGCCAAAATTTGTATGTGTTCCCCCGATTCTCCGATAACTGAAAAAAAATTATGTAGATTTAGAAGCATCTTAATACCAAACACTTGACTTCCTTATTCCCATAAGGTCATTAGAGTTGCTGGAACTGATGCCTTGTCGAATTCCTTGGAAATAAAAAATTATTTTTTTTTTTTCTAAATAAAAATCATGATAATTGGACAAATACAAAAAATGTTTTACTCTTAGATCTTTCAACATCCATGAAAAGCAAAAAAATCAATTTTTCCGAGAAATCTGACAAAATCTAACAGAGTTTTTCATTTCAACCTCAAAAATTTGCCCTCAAAATCAAGAAGTGTTCTTTAAATGAAACAAGTTGGGCTGCTTTTTTCGTAGTGTGAATACAGAGATTAAACACGCATGCCTGCGTTCCAAATAATCATCATACAATCACTAGGATAGCTTTGTTTTTTGTATGCTTGAAGAAATAATAAGCCGTCATTTATATTTTACACTTCCATTAATTACAAGTATCATTGTATCATTATTCATTACCATCGTTTGTTTTAATGGAAAATTTGTACTAATTCGTAAATTGCAAAAAGATCAAATCTTATGAAGGAAAGAGCAAATCTTTTCGTAAATCAAAAACGCTATAAGGAACTCGACATAAGTTAATTTGGTAGGGAGGAATATTCTCGGAGTCAACCATCGGAACCTAATTATCATGGTCGATCGATCTAACCGTCGATGGACAACCTGCAGAATGACGTTGGATAATGCCCACAACATTCAAGCAGAAGCAGCTTCAGTGGGTTTCGTTGTAAATGAGGATAAGAAAGCAATTGAATAACAAAACACTCGATAAATCAAACTATCTATGTTTTGCAAAGATGAATTAAAAATTACCACAGATCATTCCCACACGGACACAAAACAACAGTTAACCACCCTTATTATATCAACTTTTGGTATGATAAAATATAATAAACTATGTAAGGTGAGTTATCTTGTATGTAGTGGTGAATGAGTGAAAAATAGAATCCTTAGTAAATTAACACGATCTTCACCACCTAAAAAAGGGAGGGGACGAGTTAGTCGTCAAGTGTAAATGCAGATGCCCTTTATTACGGTTTATTAGGCAATTTAGAAGCTACGCATGGGTCACGTCACATGAGTAGTGGTTTTAAATGTTAAATTATGATTTAACGTATAATTCTCATGTTATATTTTTATCCGCCACACTTAGATCAATGTAGATCTATTGTTATGCCCTGAACCTGATGTGTATAACTCCATCGCCAGGGGTGAAGAATCAAATCTGTCCTCAACGTAGACTGCCACCGTATATCATTGGTTAAATTTATTCTTGAAGTTTTCACATTTACGTAGTAAAATAAAAACAAATTCAGTCGATCAGGGCAGCTTGACCAGATCAGACGTCTGAAGTTTTAACAATGAAAATCCAAAAGGCTGCAGCTTCACCAGTGCGATAGCTTGTAGTTTCGCCAACCAGTGCGAAAGCCCTAAGAACCATACCTACAGATACCAATGTGCTAACCGAAATGACTGTTGTGAGCTTCGATATTTTATACCAAGGAAAGACAAAACCGGGCATATCCGGGGGCAAAACCATACATACAAAGAGACAAGCAGACGGAATTTCTATTACCAGTTTTTAGCACATATAATTATGTATTGTACTATAAATTAACGATATTAAGTAAACATTCTGTGATGACGGCGAGCAAAACCTCATCTGGAAAGTAAAGAATTAATGTATTAGACGCTGACCATTCCAGACCTTTTAGCAATAAGTCCTCCAAGGCTCCGTCTCATCAAGCGTAGAAGGTTCAACGATCAGCTTTAAAGCTTGAACATAGCCAGAAGAATCTGTATCGATGGATGGGTTATATGTAAAGCAATGACAATTCTCCCGCCCGGGAGGATCTCCGAAGCCTAAAGACTTCACTTGAGGAAGGACATACCAACTGAAGCGTGACTGGCACTGAATGCAAATTAGAACTAATTGTAGAGACATGTTGATGAGGTACAAGTTCACCTCAGACTATATGTCAAACGAACAAGAGTTATCCGGCCGTTTATGATTACAAGGTCATCGATAGTCACTTGCTGCTTTTTCATTAACATGTTCGGAAACAATTTTTAGTTACAAAACTATTGATAAAAGCATCTTCTTTAAGGAAGATAACATTTATTTTATCTTGATAGACCAACAAAATAAGCCATGACTTTCAAAATATTTTTTAATAACAGATAGGTTCCTACTATTTTCATAGCAAAATATTATTAAATTATTATTAGTAATTAGTAATTAAATGAGCAACAAAAAAATCATTCTTGTTTTGATATTTCTTTCAGGAAGAACAATTGTTTGGCTTTTCATATTTATCATTAAAAAAAAATGTTTTACAGACCAAAAAAGATTTTATTAAGAATTTCTATAAATTTATATAAATTTCATTAACTCTTGGCTTCCGGACTTCTTCGTACTTTACTTAGTTTGATTTCTTCCAATTGTTTACTTCTTCTAATAACATTAACCATTTACCATTCACCAATCACCAGTCCTATTTACATCATCCCTTATTGTGCTTTATCATCTCTGGTCTGGTGGGTAGCACTTTCCACCCTTTAGTACACAAAAATGATGTTGTTGTTAAACATAGTACTGTGTACTACATCCTTGTGTTATCCTTGTATGTCCTTATTTTAAGTATTCAGTTCACATTCAATCTTTGCAGAATATGTTACAAGTATTTCTAATATAGCCCATTTTAAAACATAAGTATGAAGTTATAATAGGTTATAGTATTGTATTATAATTTTTTATTTCATATTTCTATTTTTTTACTATATTTTGCATGGAACACAATTTGTCAGGTTGATAATCATTGTTCATCAAGAATGGCGGATTTTCAAATATACTATTTTTAATACTGTACTATTTTGTATGGTCTGTGACATTTATTATATTTGGATAAATACATAAAATTCTTGTATGTACATTTGATATCGCAGACACGGCATTTTGATTGCATAATTAATATTTGGAATGGCTTATCAAAAGAGAATTTAATTTCCTCGATGGCCAATTATATTTTTCAACACAACCAATTTATGAAACTACCCAGATCCAAGATATATAACTGCGACACCTTTAACTTACCCTTTTATGTATTTCTGCGTAAATTATCATATTTAATAAAAAAAAGTATAACACGTTAGGTATAACTTTAAGAACAGATTTTATTTAATTTTCTTTTAAGTTGATCTTTTTTCTTCCAAACATTGTTTATTATGTTTTGATTTTGAATTCTGATTCTAAAATACATTTTACACCTAAAGAAAGTTCTTATCATTTCAGGATCCAAAGAGCAGTCGGCTGCCAAAGAAAACAAATTTTGTATGTAGCCTTCAGATGGTTCGAGAGCGTATTCTTCTTCCTGGATATTGTTAAATTTGTTGAAAATTAAATCTAACTTCTTCAATTCCATGATGAATAATTCGTTTGGCTTCTGAAGACCCCCTTCATTGATGACATTTGTCCATGTTAATTATGTGGTATCTTCCTTATCAGCAAGAATCTCTATGTTTGGTATTTTCGATTTAAAACGCTTTAAAAGGTAGCCAGCAAGGTACTCCAAGGCATCGTACTTTAATTCGGACATTTCTTTGTCATTGCTTGGAACAGTTATGCTTTTTTCGTCTTCTTGTACTGTCTCGCAATCAGAAAAACAGGAAAATGCTTTGAGCAAATGTAGGCCGTTTGCACATTAATTTTATCTTTTCTGCCACATTTATTCTGCCAAACTTTTGCCAATTCCAAATCTTTCGGAAAACGAAATAGTTTCACAGGCACATTATTTACTTTATTTTTATATTGTTTACTTTTTTTATTATTATTGGTATCACAACCGAAAACTGAACAAACCGCCATAGTTTTTATTTCACAATTTTTTTTCTTTTTCAAAACACAACACACGCGATATTATTCATAAGCGTAATGAAAGAAAGGAAGCGCAGCTGTCAAACGACAATAATTCAGATGACGTACATGCGCAGAACATACACAAAACAATGTGCGGGAATATATTACCTTTCTATTCTGTATATCTTGACCCAGATCATAATTCATAAACTGCCAGTGCCAAACCAACTACCCGACATCCGAGCTCATGCAGAGAGGCCTAGGGATGTGCTTTTTGTATAAAAGAAAATTTCGAGTTTGATTTGAATTAGGTGTATGTATGACGTATGAGTCATACCACCAAATAAAAAAAATTATGCACAGTCGCAGAAAGGATTTATTTTCATTATGTGTAATATGAATTGATGACTACCTATAAAAGTAGGTGTCGTGTAGGTAAGGTACTTAACTTACTGTTAAAAGTAATGGTGGTTCTATTCTAACATGTCTCTCGGTCTTTACTTGAAGTACTTCAAGTGTAGTATTTGTACTGATTTTGATTGTACCGATTTTCAATATCTATACTACTGCAGTGTCAAATTGTAAGATCTAGCGGGAAATTTAACGAGGTCTATGAAGAATGCCATGGAGGCCTGGGATGCGGCAATAGGGATTCTGATGGTGAAAACATCCTAAGCATGTGAAGGTCATATGGTCTTATAGTCTTACACACTATATGTTCATAAAACATTCGACACCTGATCACCTACAACAGTGGAGGGAATGAAACTCAGATTTTATACTATTTTGTAAACTGCAGTTTCATGAAACCACATGTGAAGGACAGTAAACTTTGGGAGTGATGATATTACTAAAATGTACATACACGTGTAGAATGTAGATATACGCGATGTTACATCGAATTTAGGTTTGGAAGCCGCAGTCGGGGGTGGGCGTATTAAAAAGGAAATTTTTCCGATTTTGAAGTGATTAATATAACCACTTGAACAAATAATTCAGTCGAAGAAGATAACCTTTCAGCCAAAAGGCTGCTAGATGCCCCCAAAACAACTTTTGATATATAATGTAACCAAATGAAATTAATGTTACAGACGAAAAAACTAATTCTTTTAATAATACAGGGAGAAGCGATTCGCAAGCAGCACCACCTCCTAAAAGGGCAGATTTTTTTATGTAGACGAAGAAAAGCGAACAAACAGAGACCTCTTTAAGAATCAAGTAGAACAATCTGGACAAAGATAAGTGGGGAAATTTTATATCTATCACGGAAAATGCTAGAAGAGTATGATGCACAAAATGGGAATCACCCATAATCCCAATAAAAAAAATCCCCATTGGACGAAACCCCCAAAGACTTATGATTTTGAAAGACTAAATCACAATGGAGAGAAGTCCACTGGACAAAATGCCCAATAAAAATTTTGTTTGGTCAAAATCTCCACAATCTTCAAAATCTTAAAAACTCCCCAACAAGTTTTAACTTAAGTTTATAGGTACAATAAGTCAAGTTATGCATTCGTAAAAAAGAAAAAGTTTTGAGATAATAATCAAACATGTATTTTCTCAGATAACTTGCCAACAGAGCATGTTTGTGCGATGCAGTCGTGCCAATTAATTTGTGTAGCTTAAGTTGATTTAGTTAATAAATTAAAGTTATTATTTGACACATTTTAGTTCAGTATTTGCTACAGATTCATTCAGTTTTAGTTTCCCCTTCCGTTCCGACTAAAAGAGTAAAATGGAATTTTTTAAATCGAACAAATGCGGTAAAAACCCTTTTAAGATGGCTACTGCTATCATTTTCATTCAAAGAACAATATCGACAATTAAAGGTGGTGTTGTGTTAAAAAAAAAAAGTATTTTTTGTACAGCATTATTTTTTTTTGAGAAAAGTGTTTTTTTTTGTAGAAGTTTTTTTCTTATTTTTTGTTTCATACTTTTTTTTAATAAAAGAAAAAAAAAATATTGAAAAACATACTGCGAGCGATTTTATTGCTTGATTCACTATACTTGATGCACTCTATATTTTGGGATTTTCTCTTGGGAGTTTCGTTCCTTTGGGGATTTTCTCTTGGGAATTTCGATTTTGCTCCATTTTCTCTTAAGGATTTTGTCTTGGGGATTTTTTTTTTGGGATTATGTCTTTGGGGCAAGCATCACAATCACAAACCCGCACAAAATGAGTGGAATTCTCTGCGACAAACTTGCCTAGGACACTACCATCAACGGTGAAACGATGAACCCAAAGCAGTGATGACCATGGAAAAATGAAAAAAAAAACAGCTTAAAGCAGAGAGTTTGAAGAACCATGTACATATCGGGAATCGGAAAAAAATCTACCTACACCGGCTGCTGATGCCATCCAGGCTTTTCAGGAACTGCGACATGCTAATATTAACAAAGGTGGAACGATTTTTAAAATTGCAGTGCTATAGAAGGAAAAATCCCCAGGAGATTTGTTTACCAAAGTTCATAACAATTCTCAACACCAACTCATTGTGAATGACGACAAATTCTTCACAGTACTTCGAAGTACTATTAAATGAACATTGTTTCCCAGACGATACATTCCAACAACAACCAAACTACGAAGAAGTGCACGACATCACAGTCAAAGAAGCCAGTGTGGATGCCGATGAAAAAATCCAAAAAGGGAAAAGCGATTGGGTCAGACGGGATACGCTGGATGTAGTGATAAAACATACGTGCATGCTGTGTTTGAATTCGACAAACATAAGATTTGATATGACAAGGCAACGATGAATGACGAAAATCTACGTGCCGATAATCGTGGATATGTACGAACAAGTCAAAACAAAGGTTAAATGCACTCACCGAAAATTTCCCAATAGAAGTTGGTGTACACAAAGGAAGTTGAATACTTTGCTCTTTATTACAGTTCTTGGTTATCTTCTTGAAAACTCGAAAGTAAATCAGTAGTTTTTTGCTGACGGAGGAGCATTGAGCTTAGAGGAATGAAGATGGTAGATGTCACCGAGATAGATGTCGCTATATGAGCACATCGAGTTAATATTATTGCCCTAATTCCCTGTAACGAAAAACACTCAACCCGAACCGAACAACAGGACTAACAACAGGAGTAACAAAGCTAGAGTAACAAAGCTACAGGAGGAGACACAACAGGAGTAACAAAGCTAGATTGGATTCACGTCAGAAAACCCCGTTCAAAAGGCACTTCTATACAACGTGTCGCCGTAAATAAACAAATTCCTGGAAATAATAAACGAAGTGCCACCAGTATTCAGTTGGCCTCAGATATGAAATACCTAATCCATAACCGGGAAGCTCGCCGATAGTTTCTGTGATGAAGAAGAAATTGTATAAGATCTAGCAAATATCTTGTATACCTACTTACGATTTAAGTACAATACTTATACTACATTTAAAAGCTAAATAGCAAAATTATTAAAACGATTGAAGTTTAAAAAAATCCTGAATCCATACATAGAAGATAGAAGAGCAATGTCAAACATATAACAGATTGTAATAGGGGTAAAATAAGAAATCTAGGTATAGTTAGGTATGTACATCATCATCATCGGCTCGACAACCGGGGTCCGGTCCTGGCCTCCTTCAACAAGTCTCTCCACCTATCCCGGTCTCGAGCCGACGCCATCCAGTTGCGCACCCCAAGGCTCCGGGCGTCCTGGTCTACGCCATCTCTCCAGAGCAAGCATAGTCTACCACGCTGGCGTCTACCACAAATAACTTTCCGAGTAGGTTCCTCTTCACTCATGCGAGCTAGGTGCCCTGCCCACCGAAGTCTACCGAGCCTAATTTTTGTCACGATATCTGCTTCAAGGTAGATTGCGTACAATTCATGACTGTACCGTCTCCGGAATCGCCCTTCCTCACATATGGGGCCAACAATTCTCCTTAAGACTTTTCTCTCGAACGCGGATAAGAGGTCGGAGTGCCTTTTGCTAAGCACCCAAGTCTCGGATCCATATGTGAGTACTGGCAGGACCAGCAGCAGTTTTGCAGTTATGGTGAGATTTCTGGATTTGAAGAGCTTTGACAGACTGTAGTAGGCTCTGTTGGATTTGAAAAGCCGCCCGCGTATTTCTTCTTCTATATTGTTATCAGCTGCAACTATTGACCCAAGGTATTTAAAGGATTGCACCACTTCAAATTCGTGCTCCACTACCTTGATTGTTTGACCATACTCTCGCATTCGAAGCCACCATGTACTTTGTTTTACCTTCACTAATGTGCAGCCCCAGATTTTGTAGGTAGGTACATTGCATAGAATAATAAATGTCTAAAACATCATATAGGTTATTTTCTTTCATTTGGACATTGCAGCACAGTCATGTCTTTCTGGATTGTTTAAACTTATTTATACGATTTCATCAGTGAAGTTGGCCTTGCTATATATGTACATTAAAAACTCACGTCTTTCAATCTTTTATTCCATTTCGTTTATTTTCATTAAAAGATTAAAAATTGCTGATTACATTTAATATTCATATTATGCATAGAGTAGATATATTAAAATAAAAGTGTATATGTAAATTCGTTTTGTACATTTTGTTTAGGAATTAGAAAAATTAACTAAACAACTGTATCATATCTTGTTGAAGTATGTTTCTATTCAATTTAATGTTGACCTTATTGAAGTCAGGTTAGAAAAATATGTGGGTACTAGGTATGTACTTTATTGATCTGCACTTTGTCTCGGTATAGGTACTGATTGCTCAGAAGAAGTCAATAATTTACTGTCCCCATACATTAGATATTTACATTTAGATATTTCATCAAGTAGGTATAGTGTTAATTTTATCCGTTTTCCTTTTGAATCCATTTTGTTTGTCCTGAATTAGTCTACAAATCTCTCAGATTATTTATTTATTTGAGTCTGTTGTTTTCCCTTTTGGATTTTTTTAGTTCTTTTATTTCTTCATTCAACAGCAACATGTCCAAAAATACTAAAATGAAGTTACATTGTGTCATGAGTGTAATGACTATTCAATAAAAAAATAATTGTTTTTAAATTCTTACAAAGCTATGTTGATTCTTTCTGTTCGTCATCTTCACAAATCTGTTTTGGATAACTTAAAATCTTGCATATCTTTAAAGTTATTGCCCACATTTGATATTGGTTTGGAACTTGGAACCATAACCGGAAGATTCTTTAGATTGAAGAATCGTCTTGTAGTTTTGTCTTTTGGGATTGTCTTTACTTTACATAGATAACCTTCATATTTTGTTCTTTATGGATTAAAAAAATACTATTTTTCCAGCAATGTTTATATTGTGATTGTAAAAAAAAATACGACTTGATAAGAAAATTGGCCGGGAAATTAAGTTTTTGCAAAACAAATCACCTACTATGGGATGAAAAAAAAACTTTTTGCGAAATTATAGCAATGCTAGTTTTAATTTATTTAAGAGCCAGAAGAAAATTGACAAAACAACTATTTCGATTACGATACAATTTAAATTTATTTCAATATTTATGAAACGAGATTTGCGGGACGAATTTCGTTCAAATGACCGGTACCCATTACTCGTCGTCGTCATTGTGAAATTTTAAGATCAAATGAAATGCGCATATTTATTTTTTTCTTCGTACCGCACTTTTTGTTCAGATCCGATTCCAACTTCTAAACTTAAGGAGAATGCAACTACCTACAAACTAAGTACCTATTATGTTGGCATTTCTTTTGATTTTTGCCATTTTATTTAATGTTTTAAGAATTGCAATATTGTAACTAAACAATTCGACATGTAGATGTACAACCGAAATCGTCAACAATTTTCTGCTTGCACTGATTTGACAGGTTTAACAAGAAGTACCTATCTATATCTTTTATAGTCACGAGCACAACAAGCAGGATGCACAAAACACATACACAATACACATGACGTACATGCGCAGTATAGGTTAGGTAGGAGGTGGTAGTATTTTTTCAACCCTTATTTATTTGAAAAGTATTGTTTCCTTCGTGGTGTGTTGTATTGTTGTATATACAATCCTTATTGTTACTTTTTAAGGATTTAATTCACATTCAGTCCTAGCAGATTATTTTATAAGTAAACCTACAATCCCGTCAAAATTTACTCAAAATCGCTTGCTTTTAGCAGCGTCAGTGCATTATATCCAATCTTTTGGATAGTAATCACAAATTGTTTGGAACGGCTTATCAAAAGTGAATTAAATTTCCTCGATGGCCAATAAAAGTTGATAAAAGTAGATACATAAATTATAATCTTTACTTTAGGAGTAGGACGAACTGCAACAAGTTGCGATTAGATTTAATATTGAACTTGTGGTTGTGGACTTGGAGTAATAAACGTAACAAGTGTGGTGGATTACACCCATGCCAGCCTTTTTAGGCAAATTTTATTCATTCATTTATGAAAGTGAAAATTTATATTTATAAATTTGAATTTTAATAAAACGAGAACGGCAGACAAGGTTGCCACAATGTTACATGTTACATAACCCACTTTCTCTAATTTTTTTTTTTCTTAATATGTACTTTTTTCTTATTTTGTTACACTTTTTCTAACGAATGTTTTTCGTTAGAAAAAAACACTATGGATTTAGTAAATGCTAAACTAATGACATTCGAATAGAATACTTTCGAAATTACTAGAAGGGGAAGAGAACACCTTGCTCGCGGGAAATATTAATTACACCTGGATAAGTTTTAAACTATAATTTCCCGTAACAAATATGTTTAAGACGATTTCTACGTTGCGTTCTCCCTACCAGACATTTTCGAAAACAAAAAACTGATTTTAGAATAATATAAAATGAAAAACCTGCAGGTCGAAAAATTGAAAATAGAGTTTTCTTGTTTAAATTTCTCAACTACTTCGTGTGAAGTACTTTTTTGTGATTCCCGAGAGGATTTTGATATGTTTGTATCATTGTATATAAATTTAATTTCTATAGTACAACCATGGAGCAGCGCCATCTAAAGAAAGTTGTGAACCGCACATTTGGGGGTTCTTACATTTACTAAGTGTCTATTATGTTACCCTAACCAATAATGGTCAACAAAACAAATTAATAATATAGGTATAATGTATTTTATTGGCTCTAAAATCCATATTTCTTTAACAAGAGTCGTAAACAAAACAAAAATCATATATGTTTACGACTGTTGTCAGGGTTACAGAATAGACAACTAGTAAATGCACGAACCTAAAAATGTGATATTCACAAGTTTCTTAAGATGGCCAGGCGGTGATTATTCAGCATGAAAATACTATAGAAATGTAAATGATAAGATACAGTGGTAGTCTGAATATAATTACTGCATTTCAGATTTTTTGATAAAAATGCAGTTAACAGAGATTTAACGAGTGATAAAAATGGCCGTTATACTTAAGCTATGTTTGTGAATGAAGGAAGGTAGGCATCTACCAGTTGCAGTTTATAATATTTACATAAAATGATAATAGTTACAATTATTTTTAAATAAGTTATTACTTAATATTCTTTTCTATGAAGAAAACCTACCAAATCGCATTAAAAATCGAAAGAGACGTCAATCTTTATAAAATTTTAGATTTTTCCCCCCTACACGATTTCCACACGGGACGGGACAATAAAAAGTCGTCAAAAATGGTGCTTTTCCCTTTCCCCGCAATAATGTGGTGGGGGACACTGTGACACAACCCAATGTCCTGTCCTTCTCTAAAACCATTATTTTATTTGGCCATCGAGGAAATTTAATTCACTTTTGATAACCATTCCAAAATATATGACTCGCTACATGAGTCGTTGTTAACATTATTCAATGTAACAGGTGATTTTGTGAAGATTAATCGCAATGATACGTATACTTGTAATATAATCAGCTAAGACTGAATGGTAATTGAATGCTGAGATAAACCTCAATAGGACAAACAAGAAAAAGAATTTTTCAACAGGAAGGATGGGAATTGAAAAAAATTCTACTCACAACCAATGTTGCCACAATGTTACAAGTGTAACAAAACTGTTACACTTTCTCTTAATTTTATTTTTTTGTTACTAGGTATGTTACTTTTTTCCCACTTTGTTACAATTTTTCCAACAAATGTTTTTTCTTCGTTTTGTTAGAAAAAAACTATGGAATTGGTAAAAGCTAAACTAATATGACATTCATATTAGAATATGAATACTTTCGAATTTACGCAAAATTCTTCTTTAGTAAGTTTTTGACTAAAAATTAATAAAAGCATTGAATTTTGAAAATATAAATAACAGTTAATTACATAAAATTTTGAAAAAAATTAGTTCTAAATTTTTTTTTTTTTAATTTTTTTCTTCAAAATTTTGAGTTTGAAAATTAATTTTTTCAAAACAGTTCACTTAAACAACCTAATTTGAAACTAAAATAAAAGAGTAGTTTTCTGGCAAAAAGATATAACAAGGCTTTGTATCATTCACCGTTGTTTTTAAATAATTTTTTATCTGATTTAAGTCAATTTTTAGAAAATTGCACCTCCCTCCTAAAGGGGGGAAAATAGACCTCCCCCTCCTATACGATTTTTTTTCTTGTCTTAGCTCTACCTACATGCTCAAGCTTTTTGGTGCACCTTAAACCAATCACCCTGTATAATTTCCATTTTAGATCTTGTAGACTATTCGACAAAATTTGGGGACAGAATTACCTTCCCTCAAGTTTTGAAGCAGACAGCGCTTTTATATATGAAATTTTCATTTTAGATTTTTGTTAGGTTAGGTTAGGTTTGCGGGTTGCTGTAGGAGAGCCGATAGCTCAGCCCCAGCGCACTTAGGTCAATGTAGACCCATTGTGATGCCCATTTGAGGGTTTACCAATTCCTCCTCTTACCATACTCGTAGTCCATATTTAGTTCCTTAGTATCATCCCGGGGTGTTCAACCATCCGTTTTCTCTTGCGAATCGATATAAATTTGATTGGGCACTCTGATAGTTCTTTGATGCTTTCGAAGAAGTATTTCCTCAGAGTTTTATTTCTTAGATGGCAGAGACTGGGCAGTGACAGAGGTAGTGGGTTATATCCTCATGTTCTTCCTCGTCACTGCAACCTCTACATAGATCGTTTTCAGTTAGACGTAGTTTTTTGGCGTGATATCTTAGCATGTTATGGCCAGTTAAAACACCTACCATACCAACGTCGATACTGACTTCCTGTCTTTTTGAATGATTGCATTCGTTCTATTTTTATCGTAATGCGGCCACAGTTTCCTAGCTACCTCACAAGTGTGTAGATTTTTGTTACAGTTTTATTGCTTTTATTACGATTTTTTTAAAAATCTTGTTACACTTTCGGCCTTTCGCGACGACCTGCGGCAACACTATTAACTCTATTCGCAACAATTTGTTACCATTCGTTCTACACTCCTACTTTACGATAAAATTTATTTTTATAAATCTCAAAACTTTATAATTTAATAAGCCATCGAGGAAATTTAATTCACTTTTGATAAGCTGTTCAAAAACTTTTTCACCCAAAAATATTGGGTATTTAATTTGCATGCACTGCAACAGTGCCAATAGAGGTCGCCGTATATAACATTTGATGCAACTGTAGGTTTTCTTATGAAATAATCTGCTAGGACTGAATGTGAATTCAATCTTTGAGAAGTAAAAGAGATGACAGATGAAAAAATAATTCTATTGAAAAGAATAAAAGGAAATTTTTTTTATTTTTTTTATTTTAGATAATAAAATAACTGTAATGAAAAATATAAGGTACATTTACCAAGCAAATCTTACGAATATGAAATAAATGTGTACTGCGGGGCGGCGGGGTTATTTAATAAGTTTTTCTGCGCATGTACATCATGCGTTATGTGGGATTGTGTATTGTGTTTGTGTATCCTGTCCAGGGTTAGAACCTCAGCAGAATTAACAATTCGGAGTAGATTCGTAAAAAAAGTGTAGTAAATGAAAAATTTCCGGAGTAAATTTGAAAGCAAAATTCATCTTTTCAAAAACTGTATTGTAAAACAAATTATTTTAACAAAGAAATAAATAAATAAATCAAATAAAATTTCATTTGTTCCAGACTATTAAAAATTAAATTTCATATTTAGACCTTAAAGTCTTAAAATTATCTTTTTTTACAAGAATTTAAATTATAAAGATAACAAAGGCGTAAACATTTTTCAGTTAGCAAAAAAGGAGCAGATCTTAAAGAAGTGGAAAGGTGGAGTAGACATTTTTCTTAAATTGGAGTAGATTTACTCCGATCGGAATAAGGTTCTAACCCTGATCCTGTAGTGTAGGTAGGTACGAGTTATTAGGGTTGAATTTTTTCAGGGGAGGAAGACTATTTTGGCGGAGCACTCTTTATAAAAAAAAGCGATAAAATAAGGAGAAGCAAGAAACATTACGTCGGTGTTCAAGTGACACAATCGTTTCCGATTCCGTTATATATCTCCTATATCATTTTTAAGACATTTTTCTGAAGAATTCAAATTAGTTATAGACGCTCCTGCCCAGACATAAGAATTGTACCTACTTTAGTTTTGGACGAATATATGTCAAATATGTGTTCATTCCACCAGAAGTTAGTAACACACATATAAGGAGAATGGAAAGCTTTTCGGTTTTCTTTATACAAGTGCCACTCATAGCATGTAGTAGGTAGCTCTCCCAAGATAAGCAAAAAGTGCATTGTTTTGAGTTGTATGATTTTAGTTGAATAAAACTTCGCCACATTTTAACATAGAACACTATTGTTGTTCGAAGAGTGAAACAAATTAATGTTGATTTAATTTGAATTGAGCCAGTTTAATCGACCGAGTTTAAAATAAAACTTTGTTTTATTTTGAGTTTATACACTTTTTAAGAATGATCAATTGACATTTAGAGTTGTTTCAGCTTTGATGATTTATAAGAGATTTTCGTTTTTCATGTCTGAATAAAGACATTTAGGACTTAATTTTTGAATAAGTATTTTAGCTAACCTGTGGGAATATTTTCTTGTACATACATTATTTTTAAATAAATGTTGATGCCTTTTAGCTATGAATTCAATGAGTCGTGCAAGATTTATGTTGCTAACGGCAACCAACAGCCTACAACTACAACAATCAAAATCAAAAAAATAGCAAACTACTTCTATAAGCACATCAATAGATCTAGCATTCATCAAATCGTAGGTATTACGATTCGTTTTATTAAGTATAAATGCTGCATCACTTATGCCAAATTTTATCAAATCTTTTGAGCCGTTTTCGAGAAAAACAAGCTTTTTCATAACAGTTAAATGGCAGCTACCTTTAGTTTTAAGCCTAAGACAAAAATTCCAAAAAATAAACCCCTTACGGTCACGCTAAGAACCCTATATACCAATTTTAAGGAATCGGCCCGACCCACTAGGCTGCATGTTATAACGACAGACGGACAGAATGACTGTGACACAGACATGATTTCGAGGGGAGACTGACATAATACCGAAATCCAAAAGACCGAAAACCCAAAAGACCGAAAGGCCAAAGGACCGAAATTAAGATTGAATTTTTTTTTCAAAATTTTCATTTTTTTTTTTAAATAGGTAATTTCATTGAAAAAAAACAAAATATTTTTTTTTTAAATCATTAACAAAATTCTCTCTCACCTCAATTCAGAAAAAATGTTGTTATAAATACCAAAACAATAGCCCTACTCTGCTTTATTTCCCGGTAGGATTACCCAATCTTAACTGTTGGGGTGCATACCCTAAGCGGAGCAACGAAGTTGCTTGAGCGGGGCTGACTACAGAAAGAGAGTTAAAATCCCTTGAACCCGCAAAGCGGGCCACCCAGGTATTGTTGAATTAGGAAACTTTGGACTCAGGCGCCCGCCAGACACATACCTTAAGCGGAGCAACGAAGTTGTGTGAATGGGACTGACTACAGAAAGAGAGTTAAAATCCTTTGAACCTGCGAAGCGGGCCATCCAGGTGTTGTTCAACATGGAAACTTTGGACTCAGGCGAATAATATTTATCTGTGGTTCATATTCATATAGTCTCTTTCCGTCAGTCACCAATCCTTTATTGAAAGTTTAATTGCTCCTTTGCTAAAATTATTTTTATCTATTTTAGAAAACTAAGATTTTCGAGTTGTGACACTTTTGTACTACATGTGCGATATTATATTGTTGACGATTTCAGTTGTATCACCTACCGACCTTACCTACAAAAAAATTGTTATTCAATAATGTAAAATTAAATTGGTAGTTGTATGGTTTGGTTTGGTCGAATAGTCAAAAGAGACAGCTACTTCAAACAAATGCAACATTTTGAGTTGGCCGAATGAGTTTTGTAATCTAATTTAGAATCGAATGGAATTGGTATAGCTTTGTAAGAATTTTAAAACAGCTTTATTTGAATAGACATTAATCTAACTTCATTTTATTATTTTAAGAAATTGGAGACATATTGAATAAAGAGATAATTGAACGAAACAATCCAACAGGGAAAATAACATACCTTACCTTAACCCACCTAGGTTCTAGGTACTTCATGAAATATGGTTCAAGTTTAAACCAATCCAGGGACACATTTTGAGTAAACAAACAAATATTTGGAAGAATTTACTTAAGCAAAAAAAAATAATAAATTGGTATGCCAACTTATTTCTAATAATTTCAGTAAAGCGACCTTTACACGGTCAGTCATTTGATATCAATCTGTATTTGTAATAATAGTGTTCGTAAAAATAAGTCTGCATGCGTCCATTTGTTTGACGAAAAACCAAACCCAAAATTTTTGATAAACTGTGAGTGCCACTCAGATTTGAGAGCTATTGTGAATAGTTTTATTGAGTTACTTGGTATTATCGTTGTTAAAATGTTGGTGTTTATCAAATGTTCAGTCAAATTCAAATTCGCTGCTGATAAATTATTTTGCAAGAACCAATTCATTTTTTTGTAACACACTGGCTCCACTGGGCATGAACGCTGCTCTAATTTTGAACACGCCATGAGAACAACCAATTGAGTTTGAAAAATCCAAGCCCAATCAGGCGACATGTCGTAGAAATCCATTTTTTCGACAAGACATGAGCGCTGTTGAAAATTTGGACATGAATTTTGACGTTTACAACTCCTAGGTTCATTGTGTACACCCCCTGGTACACACTGAGCCATTTTTAGTTCACTTTCGGATGCTTAAATCGAACTGTTTTACATGATCTGTTTTTACATTTGTATGGTGAAATATATAGTCAATAAACATTAAGTTCGTTTGAACTTTCAGGCAGAACAACGTCTGCCGGGACAGCTAGTAAATAAATAAATATTTTTAATAAAAAATAAAATAAAAGCAACATAAAAAAGCATACATAAATAAATAAATAAATAAATCAATCAATAAGAAAATAAATGAATTAATATGTAAATCAATACATAATTATATAAAAGAATATTAACAAATAAATAAATAATAAAATAAATGAATAAATAGTTTTATAAATTGCAGATAAACAAACGGTAATAGTAATAATAATTATTAAAATAAATAAGGATACATATTTTGATCACAGGTTTTTAACATAGGAATATTATTTGGTAAGTGAAGGAAAACATTTTTTTAGAAGTGTTTTGTATATGATTTCATACGTTCAATTAATGTTCGTTGGGAAGTTTTGAAAAATCTATTTTTGTGTTCATTAGGTATTGTATTTTGACTGAAAAAGTAAAATACTTTTTGTTTGATGTTTTTTCGGCGGAAATAAGAGAGACACAAATTCAGTCAATATCACATTTGGCTGCATTTGAAAATGCCAAATATGGCAACTCTAGTCAAGGTCCAAGTCCAACCAGTCTTGACAAGCTTTTAAACCTATTGAGAAAAAACTAACAACACACATTTTTTGTGCATATTCAATCTCCCCTTCTCAAAACAAAGTGTTTGCATGCATTTCGTCAATTAAGACAGAAACAAAATTTTTTTTGTCATCTCACTCATAAATTGACTGACTCTTCGCAAGATCAAAATTTCTTTCTTAAAAATTAATTACAAAATTAAAATTAATTTCCAAGCCAGACTTGCATGTCACACTTTAAAACTAAAATAATAAAAAAAAAAATTACAGAGACGAGGGCTTGTTTTCGAGTCATAGCTGTTGTGCATCATTCAAATAGCTGCTTACTTAGTATAAATAGAGGATGGGGCCCACTTCAACCGCACCAAAGTCTTCCAAGTTCTAATGCATGCTATGTTGATCTTGCTAAACAAAAAAAAAAACTTCACATTTATCTCATCTAACTGTTCCTTTTTTCAAAGCTATACAAACTCCAGGAGAAAGAAAAGAGGAAATGAAATTACCTCACCCAAAAGGCCGAAGGTAGTCACATCATCCTCCTCCTTATTTTTCTGCGCCATAAGCCCACACAACTATGTATACATATATGCATGTATTTATATATTAGTAATTTCTGCCTCTATAAGAACCCAAATGCAGTGCAGACAGAATCTTAAGAATGATGCAAATCTGTGCCTGAGTCGCTGAACGTTCTTATCTCTGTTCAAGTAGGCGAGAATCAAAACGTATAGTCTTTGGTATCTCAAACTGCAATTACTCAATAGCGCCCCTAAATAGGTCATTTACGTTTCGGATGAGATTAGAAATGGGGCTTAACTATCACAACTATAAAGACAAGATTTCATCATGGATGGTCGGGACCGCACCGTGTTGATGGATATCTTCAAAATAAATTCTACTCACGTCAGCTTTATAAGGGAAAACAAAAGTATGGCGGCAGCAACGGAGCTCTATTCGCGTGGAGAATCTCAAGCAAGTGTTTCAAGAGTGCGCCAATTTGCATGCTGAATGTGGCGCACTTTTGTTCGGCTATTTGATGGTACGGTGTGTCCAAATTGGCCCACTGACCAGATGATCCACTTATAATGATCGTTAAAGTACGTCAAGAGAGGTGCGCGCAGTGGAAGAGTGACCTTCTATTTTGTAGTTCTTAAAGGTTTACATTGTTTTCTTTTCTATTCCGGACTGAAGTGATGTCCGATAGATAGTGAAGGTGAATATAAAAGAAAAGCAAGTGTAGGTATATAAATATAAATAAAAGATGCAGATGTATGAGTATAAAAGGTACTTGAGATTTTGTATGCGATGAGCTAGAGAAATTTTTCTTTGAATAGAGGAAGAATTAGTTATACGGAATCTTAACAAAATCGCTACTTAAAGATTATAGCGAAACTTTTGAGAAAATTAATTATGGATCTAAACGGTTTTATGATTCTGTGTTCTTAGCACGAGTCACATGTTTAAAGCAAACCGCAATTTTCTGTTTGTCAAGATCCGACGGTTGTCTACTTTCGATATACGTGAACGTGCATTTGACCGTGAGAAAAGGATTTATTTTCTAGATTCCGACCACAAACACTCAAGAATTTGTATTTTTGATTTAAATTTAACTCGTATAAACTGGAATGGCATATCGGTTGGGATCATCGAAATTTTCAAAATGACAACTTCTTCACATTTGAATTTTTTCTTCGTCGCGTGAACCACATTGTCGATGGTTGTCGATATTGTATTAAAAATTGGTAGTTTTATTTCATTCATTGTTATAGGAATTTATTCAGTAGGACTTATAACGTTAGGAGTTAGTACGGTTATGAGCTGCTATTGTATGGAGCCGATTTTTATGAAACTCCTCGGGATATAAGTCCTAAATTTTTTTTTTTTTTTTTTTTGACTTAGGTATGTCCCTTTTTGATGGGAAAAAGTCCAAAATCGAATTTTGAAATTATGTCTCACCAAAGTATTTTAAAAAAATCGTTTTAAAAAAATTCTTTGATTTCGCATTGAAACTATGTGAGATATGTATGTATGTACATATATATTTAACGTTTTAAGTTTCATATAATTTTTTTTGTTTATTTTTCTTTTGATTAAATATTTTTTTTTTGTGATAAGCCCTCAGGCAACTTGCCACAAGAGATAGTTTGTGCTACCCAGTCGTGTCTTTTATTTTTAGTACTTACGTGACTAGACTTTTATGTAATTTAATGAATATTAAAGGATTTACATTCCCTGCATTATTTTTAAAATTGTCAGAATTTAACTGTATGCGTATATACGATAGAATGAAAAATTACAGGAAAATAGTTTTTCTTAAAAGAAGTGTTTTTTTGTTAGTTTTAATTTTCTTAAAAAGTACAAGAGATTGAGATTGAGAGACTCCTCCTTTTTAAACAATTCCTGTGTTAACTTTACCTCGCTCTTTAGTTCTTTCTTTCACCGTATACCAATCACCCTGTATTTCGCATGTAAAAATTGTTCTTCCCCTTGCATTCGAAATCATAAATACTGTTCCTAATTTCCCTTTATAAAACACCAAGAAAATCTATCTCATGATTTAATAAAATACATCGTAATTTATATTGTTTTCTGTTTGCGACTGAACATAAGCTGTGCATGCGCATCTGCACACGTACCTTTCCACTCCCCTACCTTACCATTTAGTCTATTATTTTGGCGGGAAATGTGGAAATAAAAAGCAACCGAAAATTCAGAAGCTACCATTAATTTAATAGGCTTGGTTTTGTTTTTGTGTGAAGAAATAGGTTACTATTAATCGCTGAAATAACTGATAAGCCAAAGTTTTATTTTCCCTTTATGTTTTGTCATAATTTTAAGACTTATTAATTTAAAATGATTTAAGATGCAAATAAGGCGGAATGTTGTAAGTAAAGCTTTTTGGTTGATAATTAAATAGGGAATGAATAATTTTGTTGGTAATTAAATTTCTATCATTATCACACCTTTCTTGGAGCAGGGCAACTTTGCATATTTATATCTTCTTTTTGAAACTAAACAAAAAATAGCTGCCCAAATGAAGAAGTTGGTTTTATAGCATCACAGCTTTGTTAAAACAAATCTCATCGTTATACAAAAATATTATTTTCCCAGGAAGTGAAAGTAAGTTTGGTTTTTGTTTTGAGAAAACGTACAAGGAACCAAAACTGATTGTTACATTAAATTGTTGATATTAAAATGTGATTCCTGAAAGAAAGACGAGACATCTTATAAAATGGAGTAATAAAATCAGAAAACGGGTCAATCTTACACAATGTGTTCGTTTGATTCGATATATTAAGCCGTGCTGAATCTACTAGAACTTGCTAGACTCATAGTTGACGTAGAACTTAAGGCATAGGTAGGTACTCTATTTAACAAAATGTACAGGCAAGATAAGACGCTTTGTTCTTAGTTTAGGCTATTATAAGCTGTTAGGCTACAGTCCCGCAGGAAATTTTGCATCAACCAATATCCAACAAGTCCTAATATGGACTAACCTGACACATGCTTTAGTTTTCAGACCTCGTTTTGAGGTATGGCCCTCTTCTCCTGTTAACTGCCACTGGGCATTCACCCTAGATAACACAACAATAAACATATCATTTTGCCACGCTTAAGATTGATGATTCTCAAACAGATGCTTCCATAACACGTGGTATGTCGTCTAAATCAAGACTCACAATTTCGAATTTTCCAAGAATTCAAGTCCCGCAATATTGCTTTGTGAATCGTGAGTGCCATTGGATGTTTGTTCGTTACTTCTGCTCTTACTCGATATGCTTTAAGCTTAGCTTCTTTCGTTTTTGATTGCTTCGTTAATAAAACAAAACGTCATAAAAAAATGTTTTATTTGCGGACAGAAATTGATATAAGAGGTATAGGTGGATCAATTGAATTCACGTTGGAAGCCAGTTTGAAAATTTTTTTTCATTTATTATTAAGTAGGTAATCCAAAAGAAATCGATATAAAATGAAATGTTCGATAACGAAAATATCTAGAAACTAATAGCAACAATTGGCTTCTCTTTAATTTAAATAATTTATGAAAAAAAATTATAACTGTTCCTCTTATTAATAGGTTTTGATAACATAAAGTTATGTAGGTCAGTAATGTCACTGCCAATGACACCCTTATATATTTTTTATAGTCAAT
The DNA here is from genome assembly GCA_951217065.1 of Baccha elongata. Lineage (NCBI taxonomy): Eukaryota > Metazoa > Arthropoda > Insecta > Diptera > Syrphidae > Baccha > Baccha elongata. Next base: position 53,617,473 of record OX578272.1, on the reverse strand, counting down.
TTTAATTTACTTTTTCAAGTTGGTATCCTTGACATTATATGTATGTATCTCAAAATCGTAATGTTGTAATCATCATACCTATACAATTTTAATTAAAACATGAAAATTCTGCTGTTTATATGTTTTTTTTTTTTTTATTAACTTTTTGCCATTTGCCGGCACTTGTTTATAACCTCAATTGTTGGTTAAAATTTATAAAACAAAAAGTGCAGATGCAAATTGATTTATTGAACACTTTAACAGATGCATTGCAAGGTTTTCATCAATTAACAATCGGCCCTCGAATCATTTGTTTTCTTTTCCGTGAATACGTGCGAAGAGATGCTATGCAAATGTAACTGCACTTACCTTCAAAACTCGCTTGTAAAATTTTATTTCAAGTATAGTGTATTTCAACTAAGTGTTTTCTGCTGATTTACCAAATATTTTTTGAAATATGTACTTCGTGGAATAAAAAACTAATTATTCAGAATCCAAGGCAAATTAATGACATATAAAATGTTCTTCTATGCCAAGTAGTTTTAAAAATATTATATTCAGCCCTATTATGCCAAACGGGGAATCGAACGTTCGATTCCCGTTCATTCGTCGTTTTTATTCTGTTAAACGCCGTTGGAACTTCTTTATCAATTTTAATTTCGAATCTTTCGAATATCAATTTTAATTTAAATGTTACATTAATAAATCAAAAAAAAAATTGAAAATAAAAACTAACTTAATAAACAAGCAAAATTAAACAATTTTTTTCGAGGTTTCCAATAAATTTTTGGAACAATTGATGTGAGAAACGCAAAATAACATAAACATAAGAAATTTTTTATTTAAGTGTGTAGGTTTTTGAAAAGTATGTGTACATTGTGTTTCGAACTGAGTTACCGACGGGGAATGTTTCCCTTCGAACGTTTATTTTCATCGAAACGTTCCCCCTGCCGTTTAACAGAACAGAGCTCAACTGATTTTCTGGAAACGTTGCCCCCGCCGTTTAAGGGTGGGTCTTCCTCGTAAATGTAGGGTACTACGTGCACAAAACTTAATATATCTCCTACATTTGAAAAGATATTTTGATGAAATAAAATTTATTATTTAGTCCATGAACATATCTTAAAACATATGTCCTCAATTTTATGTTTTACAAAAGTTTGTGCTTTTTAGGGAAGGAATTACACATTTTGTCCCCTTTATTTTGGCTGATTTATGCATTCCCTCAAAGGGCTCTCGTGTGATTTGTTTTTTTATTTTGTTGTTAATGTTTTTCAACTGTCAATGAATGTATGCTTTATGTAGGATAAAAAAAAAAAAAAAAAAAAAATTATTTGAGCTACAAAGTGGACGTAAGTTCACACTAATTTAAAGCTCGTTTATTGGCGCAGTTTCTTAAATTTTCAACGGAGCCAAACAATATTTTTTTTTATAACAGAAAGTAGATACTTTATTTGAAACAAAACAAAAAATTATTTTTTTCCACTTTATACGTCTGAAAAACTTATATATACACAAACAATACTACTTTTTTCTTTCCCCCGTTGGGGCTGGCATGTTTTATTCTTAATATTTTTTGTTTTTAATTTATTCGAATCTCTTATTATTTTTGTAAAATGTGCTGTAAATTTTTTTGCAATTTTATATTGTTTAGACGATGATTGACATCTGTCATTTAATCTGAGAAGTTTGTCTTTATATTGGTCTGATTTTTAAGCGAGTTTTACTAAGTAAAAAACATTAAATTAATTATTTAAACCTTCTAAAGTGAAGCCTAAGATTCATAAACGCTTCAGCACATAAAATACAAGTGAGTTGTAGAGAATTAAGATAATTCTATAAGTTATTCAAAAATATACGGAACATAACCTCACTGCACCAACAACCTATGCACAATAATAAGAGAAAAGTCCACATAATTTCTCCAGAGAATCCTGAATCTAAAAGGACACAATCTCCCTTCAAAATGGCCACAGATTCAGTTGGATCAATGTCTAAAATTGAATTATTAAATATGATAGAGGTGCTCCTTGATTCTAAAATGGCGGAGTTGGCAAAAAAAAGTGACGTCGAGGTGGTCACCGCAGCCTATCAAAATATTATAGAAACAAACACTTTGTTATCTTCTAAACTTACTGCTTTGGAAAATAAGTATGAAAGATTAGAACAACAAATCGAAAATATGCAAAAAAAAAGCACAGAAAATAATCTTATGATAAGGGTAGCAATCATTGAGGGCCGCGACGAAAAGGATCACGCAAAAAACGTTTGTAGAAACATAATTCATCCCCCTCCATCTCTTGAACATTTACAAATCCACGAAATTAAGTCAACAAATCCAAAAGCTAAGAATTTTGTGGTCAAACTCGATTCTAAACATCAGGTTATTGATGCACTCAAATCATCCAACACAATGCGAAACACAGGAATTACATTTTCAAAAGATCTTCCAGCTTCAATTCGTCAAAAGAGATACAAACTAATGTGCATAAAAAGACGATTAAATGAAATTAAGCCCGAAATAAAAGTCCTAGTAAGGGAAGACAAAATGTTTGTCGAAAAAAACACTTTTCATTGGAACTCAACGCTAGGATTTGTGCATGACAACGCGGTGGCGATTCAAGTTTTAAATGACATTTACCAGGTCGATCTTAATCAACACCACCTGTCTTCTCTTTTTGAGGTTGACAGTACGCCAACAACAGCTGCTGCAAGTCGATCAAAATTGTATGTGCCACCTAGCCGTCAGCGAAGAAGTAGTTTAGCGGATACCGAAACCAATACTTCTGATAATGTATAGGGTAGAGGCGCCGCCGTTTGCCACAATATAATAAATAAAAGTATAGAATTAAGAAATTTAAAAATAATAAGCTATAATATATCAGGGTTAAAAAATAAATCTTTATATATAAACTTTTTTAATTTAATTAATGATTATGATTTCGTTTTTCTATATGAAACATTTTTAGTAGAAGATGAAAGTCATTTATATAAAAATAATTTTAAGAATTTTGAGTTTATTTGGATTTCTGCAACACGACAACACACTAGAGGAAGAGCAAGTGGAGGGTGCTTCTTTGGCTACAAAAAATCGCTTAAAAATATTACATGCGAGTTCAAACTTGATGACGAAATCAATCTCATTAACATTAAAATACAAAATAAAAAATACATCATCATTCCATCGTACATAAATTGCAACCACTGGGAGCACGACTTTAACAAACTCTACAGTTTCTTGGAACATTTTGAAAGTGATGACGTCATGATAATCGGTGATATTAATGCGAGAATTGGAACAGAGGAAGGAAAAGAAAACTGTTTTGCGGGCAAGGTTCGAAGTTCAAAAGATAAAACAATGAACGCAAGAGGTCTAAAACTGCTGGATTTGTGTAACTCCTTCGGATTTCAGGTGATGAACGGCGTTTCTGAATCAGATAAGGATGGAGAGTATACATTTGTAGGCACACAAGGATATTCAGTCGTTGATTACTGCCTAGTAAGAGGTAACTGGATCTCTATAGCAGCAGATTTTGAGGTTTTAAGCGTACCATATTCTGACCATATGCCAATAATAGTGCAGTTTGGTTTTAATCACCTAGTGCAAGAAGAAATGGCAGTCTCAAGATTCCCGCCAAAACTTAGGTGGAAAGAAAACAAAGCGGAAGAGTATAGACGGAATCTGGATCAAAACATACAGTTAGAAGGCCAAATTACTATAGGCGACATCGAAGTCATAATCAAATCATCTTTTCCTATGACTATTAACGCTGGAAAAGTATTTAGGCAAAAAGAGAAATGGTTTGATGTTGACTGTGAAAAAGCACGTCAAAAATCTTTTGGCTGGCTTAAGGCTTTTAGAAAACATAGCTGCAATTACTTCAAAAGGATGTATATTGAAGCGAATTCCATGTTCAAACGACTATGCAAAAAGAAAAAAGCAATGTTTTGGGAAAACGAAGCTCTCAAATTAACGACTTGTAAGGATGCAAAAGCATTTTGGAAAACCATCAACCAATTAAATGGTAAAAAGTTGCAAATAAGCACAAGACTCAATATTGATTTATTGCATGACCATTTTAAAATACTTTTAAATCCTGATGCACTCGCGCCACCTATTCATTTTGCTAAACCGGCATATTCAAACGAAATTTTGGACTCTGCTATAAGTCAAGAGGAGCTGCGTAATGTGTTGGATAAGATGAAGGATGGGAAAGCTGCTGGAGCTGATAAAATACCAACAGAATTTATCAAATATGGGACAGAAACGTTGATTGAAAAATTAACTTTTGTGTATAATACAATTTTAGAAACTGGAGAAATACCAAATAATTTCAAAGAATCCCTTATATTTCCTATCCATAAAAAGGGTAGTATATCCGATCCAGCCAATTATAGAGGAATATCCTTTCTTAGTGCCTTTTACAAGATATTCACAACACTTTTAAATTGTCGTTTAACAATGTGGATACAGGAAAACAATTTGTTGGGAGAATTTCAAGCTGGATTTAGGAGTGGTTATTCGACTATCGACAACATTTTTGTTCTGCACACCATAGCGAACAACTGCATCGAACAAAATAGGAAGCTGTACGTCTTTTTTGTGGACTTCAAAGCAGCCTTCGATACCGTGGATCGCGCTGCTTTATTCTTTAAACTCTACAACGTTGGTATGACAGCTAAATTTGGGAGAGTTCTGGAAAATATTTACAATGGTAGTCTATCAGCGGTTTGGGACGGGTCAGAAATCTCACAGTGGTTCGACACAAAAATGGGGGTGAAACAAGGGTGCGCTTTAAGCCCAAGTCTTTTTGCTCTATTTATTAATGACTTAATAGACTTTTTGCCTGGTGGAATAGAAGTCTCAAGGATAAGGATTAAAGCACTTTTATTTGCCGACGACGTGGTTCTGTTTGCGTATTCCCCCCAAACTCTGCAGCTGATGATAAACAAACTTGAAGCGTACTGCGGATTGTGGAATTTGAGGGTCAATTTGAACAAATCGAAGGTTATGAAATTTCGAAAAGGATCCGGTAGAACTGCTAGAGGCGAGAATTGGTACTTCAACAGGGAACCAATTGAAGTTGTAAAAACTTACAAGTATTTGGGAATAACCATAGCCAACAATCTTAGTATGGAACACCACCTCAAAGAAAAACTAGTTGCAGCAAAAAGTGCAATCAATGCCACTTGGAAGAAATGTTTTAATAATAATTCTATCTCACACGCTGTTAAATATAAAGTATTTGTAGCAGTTGCTGAATCTGTAATGCTATATGCAGCGCAAATATGGGGATGTGAAAAATATGAAACAGTTGAAAAACTGCTAAGGTATTTTGTAAAAAGATGTTTTCACTTGCCTAAAACCACCCCCAATTACATGGTCACAATAGAGACAGGTTTATCACCCCTCTTCATCAAGACTCTAAAGTTCCATGCAGACTACATCATAAAAGTGCTTGGTATGCCGGATGGAAGGCTACCCAAAATTTTAGCTTTGGAGACGATTGCTAAAAAGAATTCATGGTATAAGAAACTCGATGAACTGGGGAGTTACTGCGGAACCAATTTCAGATTGCTGGGAGAAAATGTAAACCTTTCTAAGGACAACCTTTTCGAACTTGTTGCGAAGGTGGACGAACAGTATAGAACTGACTGCATAAACGAGGCTGCATCTTCAACCCACAGATCAATTTACAGCCGGCTTAACCACAATTTATGCGAACTTAACTACTTTCGCAGTGAAAACAGCCAGCCACTTATATCAGCAATATTTAAAATGAGAGGGGAGCTTATAAGTCTGTTCTATATACCGCATCGGGAGGATCTTCCTATTTACTGCAGCTTATGTAACCTGAGAGAACGAGAGGATGTCGTCCATTTTATTGGGAAATGCCCCGTGTTAAGCAAAATACGAAGATGCTTTTTGAACAGCAATATTATATCAGAAGAAGAAGTAATGGCATTGCTCAATTGCCAAAGTAACATTAACAACCTCTACAGATTTTACCAAACCGCTATGTCATATCGAATCCAAATTTTAAACGAAGCTTTCTAAAACAAAAGCAAAACAAATATCTATTTGTATATTATATTATATTATATCATCAAAATTTATTAAATTATTTAAAGATAACTTTAGTACAATTTACTATTTTTAAAACAATGTCAATCGGGCAGACGGCAAAGCCATGCCTAAACGATTTGTGAAAATGCATTATGTAAAATATTGTAAACTTTTAAATGTAAAAATAAATCGAACCTATCTATCTATCTATCTATCATCTATCTATCTATTGTTTAGACGTAAAAATTTACAATTCAAAGTATCTATACACATGGTAGTTTTCCCAGGTTGAAATGCCATGTACAACTTTATTATTATTTTTGTATTTTATTTCAATATTTTTTGCTAAAGTTCCAAGTGAAGAAAACAATATCACACGCATAAACAATTTTATATTTAATTTTGAAAAAGCATCTTTTTAACGATTTTGTTAATCAAAATACGCACACAACGTTATTTAGTTCACGAAACTTCCGTCGAAAGAGAATATTATATTTTCGCTGTTCGCACTCTCTTTAGAATCAACTTTTTTTTTTTGTGGTGATACACAAAACACAAATGGTATGATGAATGGTGTACATCAGCGTTGCCGCCGAGAAAAGAAAATGCCGTGTCACATTTTAAAAACTGCTTGCCATGAAAAAACTATAAATCTTCTGTTAAAAAAATAAAACTTTATTTCTGTAATTTATTATATAATTTTCCATCAATATTAAAGTAAGATATAGGCAATGATAAAGTGTGCGATATTGAAATGTTTCGTGCCACTGTGCCACAAGAAAAAATTGTCGTGTCAAAAAAGCACGATTGGTTAACTTCGGCAACGCTGGTGTACGTACGATTCGTAGGTATCGTCGTCGTCGCTGTCGTCCAAGTAGGTATATGATATTTTTGTTTTTTTTTCTACTTGGTTTTGGAAGGAAACTTATGGATGTGGGAATAATGCTGAAAAAGATTTTATTCGTTAATTATATAGAAATAGAGTCTCAGGGAATCGTCTATAAAATGAGTTAATCTTATCGAATCTTCAAGGTTGAGGTGTCAAAAGGAAGAAGAAATTGAGATCTATCTTTCTGTATCAGAATAATTGACGTAGGCACTTGGGCTTGGGCACTTCAATTTTTGTTTGCGATTAAACCTAAATTGGAGATACCTCCTCTTCTGTTATCCTACAACGGAAAGAAACAAAAATATTGAAGATGACCTCCTTTTTGGTGGTGTGGTTGGACACGATTAGTAAATTGTGAGATAGTGGGAAGAAGGAATGTGTAAGTTAACTTCACACGCGCTGAACAACAAAAGCCAAAAGTGCAAACACCGCAACAACAGGTGCTAGCATTGACATATGATGACATCGGTCAGTGCACTCATCATCCGGTGCAATATTAAAAGAATGTCGTATTGCAAAATAATTCAGTGGAATTGCATGCGACGGAAAATGGTTCGGTGGACTTTGATGCGAAGTCATCAAATTTTGCAGACGACGGAAAGGTGTCTTTATAATTAAGTATTTTAAGTTAGTTTAGTCTTAATTCGATTATCAACAAATAAAGTAGAAAATGAAGAAGAAAAAAAGAAATATCTTTTTTTTAATGTAAATAAATAAAGATAAAAATAATTGGCGCCCAACGTGTTTAAGCTAAGTTAACGTGTTATAAGTCGACCTTAAGTAGCTCGCCACGCGTAATTACACAAACGTAAGACGACCTAAAATAGTTCGCCGCGAGTGGAACTTAGCAAAAACCCCAACGATTTTAGCTAAAGAAAAAGTGTTATAAGACGACCTTAAGCAGTTCGCTACGCGTTAATTCACGAACGTAAGCCGTCCTTAAATAGTTCGCCGCTAGTGAAACTTAGCTAGAAAAAATAAAAAGTGTTATAAGACGACCTTAAGCAGTTCGCTACGCGTTAATTCACGAACGTAAGCCGTCCTTAAATAGTTCGCCGATAGTGAAACTTAACTAGAAAAACCTAACGTTTTAACTAAAAAAGTGTTGTAAGTCGTCCTAAAATAGTTCGCCGCAAGTGAAAATTAAATAGTCAATCAATTGAAAGACTTAACCACGAGAAAGTGTAAGCGTGTTTTCCTTAGTAGTTAACACAAACCGGACCAAAAACCCTTACCAGCGTGGGATGAAAACTAACATTTTTATGTAAGAATTAAATTAAGAGTATTTAATTAAGTAATGTTTGATAAATAAATACAAAAATATAAATTTCTATTCATGAATAATTAAATAAGTAATTTTAACTTAATAGTGATCAAATAATTCATTTTATAAAAAAAATATATCCATGTAAGTTAATTGTTGATTTAAAAGTGAAAAAAAAAAAATAATAATAATTTTGATTTAATTGTGATTAAATCACTTGTTTTGATTAAAAGTGATAACATTTTAATTTTAAATTTTTCATTTTTCCATACAATTATTGCAATTTTTTTTTTTCTCTCTCTCTCTCTACACATACAATTACCATTTTATACATTTTTATTTAAAAAAATTTATTTAAATATATAAAAAATAAACAGCTATTTCAATATCCCAAATTATTTAATCCTTCCAAAATTCCCAAGACCGAGAAAGACAACAAATATAGAAAAAGAACCATGACGGAAAATCCGAATCCTAACCTTGATACTAATCCTTTACAAAATATTCAACTACCAAATTTCAACCTACCTCCTCCAAATCCAATCGGACCTCCCTTAAACCAAGGTGCAGCAGTTGCCACACCTGAACTTGAACAAGTCGTTTCACGTATTGTTTCAAGAGTCTGTAACGAACAATGCAAAAATATTGTCCAATCAATAATAAACCCTCATGCAAACTTTTACAAGGGCATAGAACAGAGTATTGATTTGGAATTTTTCGGAAATCTTAATGAACTCGACAAAGTACCTGATGTGGTACGAACACTAAGAGAATTCTCGGGAAACCCTGGTGAATACAGCTCTTGGCGAAAGAGCATCGAAAGAATTTTAAATATTTACAACCATCTTAAAGGCACACCAAAATACTTTGGTATCCTTAATACTATAAGAAATAAAATTGTAGGTAATGCAGATGCAGTTCTAGAATCGTACAATACGCCTTTAAATTGGGAGTGCATTTCCAAATGTCTCACTACCCACTACGCTGACAAACGCGATTTAGGTACTCTTGAGTACCAAATGACAACCCTTTCACAGAATAATAACAGCGTTGAGCAATATTATCAAATGGTATACCAACATTTGACATTGATATTAAACAAAATCTCTAGCATGGACATTTCTACAGATGCTATGCATTTGTTAACTGAAACCTATCGAGACAAAGCTCTCGATACGTTCATAAGAGGCCTAAGAGGTGATCTGCCTAGACTTTTAGGTATTAGAGAACCGGCAGACCTTCCCCAAGCTTTATACTTATGCCAAAAGCTTGAGAATCAAAGCTTCCGCGCACAGCATGCTAACTTTTCTAACAATCATAACAAAAAATCAATCACTGAACTTCATTCTCGCAAGCCAGCTCATATTTCACAGCAACAACAATTTTTCCCACATTTAGCACATGTTCCTCAACTACCCCCACAACGGTCCCATCATCAGCAATACCCCCAATACACTCAATATCCCCAACAATCTCAACAACGTTATCAATACCCTCAACAAAATCCCTTCCTACAACAAAGACAATACGTCCCACCTCGCCCAACTGCCCCTAAACCATTTCCTAGGCCAACACCAATGGATATTGACCAAAGCATACGTTCAAGAGGAGTAAATTATATTAATAGGCCAAAACCTCACAACCCATTATTCGGTAAAAGGCCAAACGAGACAAACATTCCATCCTCATCCATGCAAGCACACCCACCTAAAATCCAAAGAAATTTTCACGTTTCAACGTCACCAGCCATTTCTACTCCCTATACTGAACCAATAAACAATCCTAATTTTGAACACACTACTGAACCATATGATTACCCCTACCAATCCGAAACCAATGATTATAATTCACTTATCAATTCTATGAATACAATGCACGTTGGAGACGAATCATTAGAGGACTATATTGCAAGCCAAAACGACTGCAATGAACAACTTAACGATTATGCAGATATTCATTTTTTAGGCTAACGAGCTCGTCCTTGCCATACTTTGAATGTAAGACGAGCGACGGTAAAATCTTAAAATTTTTAGTCGATACAGGGTCAAATAAAAACTACATTCAGCCAAGCTTAGTAAAGACTCCAACACCCAATAACCATAACTTTTTTGCAAATTCAGTTGGCGGTAAAGTCGAAATAAGCCAACATACTATGATAAACCTTTCCGGCATAAATACCATTCAAATACAATTTTTCATTCTTCCTACGGAATCCTGGGCAACGATAGCCTTAAAGACTTGTCAGCCGTCATTTTCACGAAAGATAGTTATATGCTTATTAAAAATAAACTTAAAATTCGACTAAAACAACAAATTTCTGAGTCAATAAACTCCGTTACCATAAGAGACAGTCACATGTCACAAAAACATAAAACCGAGCTTCATAAACTTACAGAATCATATTCTAATCTATTTGTCGAACCAGACGAAAAATTAACCTACACTACAACAGTGAAAGGTAGAATTAGAACAATAAATAATGAACCAGTCTACACAAGATCTTACCCGTATCCAATGTCTTTGAAAGAAGAAGTTGAAAAACAAATAACACAACTTCTAAAAGATGGCATCATTAGACCTTCACGGTCCCCGTACAATGCACCAATATGGGTAGTACCAAAAAAAGTTGATGCATCTGGTGAAAAGAAATATCGATTAGTAATCGATTACAGAAAGCTCAATACTATTACAATCCCCGATCGCTATCCGATACCCGAAATAAATGAAGTTTTATCCCAACTCGGAAAGAACAAAATTTTTTCGGTACTAGATTTAAAAAGTGGTTTCCACCAAATTAAACTTCACGAAGAAGACATTGAGAAGACAGCCTTCTCTGTCAGCAATGGAAAGTACGAATTCGTTCGACTTCCATTCGGATTGAAAAACGCACCATCCATTTTTCAACGAGCTTTGGATGACATTCTTCGAGAACATATAGGCAAGATATGTTTCGTCTATATAGACGATATAGTTGTATTCAGCAAAGACGAAGAATCCCACTTTCAAAATCTATCAACAATTTTTAGAACACTTCAAGACGCAAATCTTAAAGTTCAAATGGACAAATGTGAGTTCTTGAAAGACAGCGTAGAATTCTTAGGATTCATTATATCTTCAAAAGGAATTAAGACAAACCCAACAAAAGTAGAAGCAATAGCCCAGTTCCCATTACCAAAAACACTCAAAGACCTACGATCTTTCCTAGGCCTATCAGGGTTTTACAGAAGATTTATTAAAGACTATGCCAAATTGGCAAAACCCCTGACAGTCCTTCTCAGAGGGGAAGATGGACGAACGTCCAAACAATCCTCCAGTAAAAAAATCATAAACCTTGACAACGAAGCCCTCGAAGCTTTTCAAAAAATTAAAAATTCCCTCATCTCCGAAGATGTTGTTCTCAAATTTCCAGACTTTAAAAAAGAGTTCCATCTCACAACAGATGCTTCTAACTATGCTATAGGAGCAGTACTAGAACAAGATGGCAAACCTATAACATTTATCTCCCGGACTCTTTCAAAATCAGAAGAAAACTTCGCAACAAATGAGAAAGAGATGCTGGCCATCATATGGTCACTCAATACACTCAGAAACTACCTTTACGGTTCAGCAATTGTTAAAATATTTACCGATCATCAGCCGTTGACATACGCGCTAAGCAATAAAAATACCAACAACAAACTTAAGCGTTGGAAAGCCATACTCGAAGAGTATAATTACGAACTGAAATATAAACCCGGTAAAACTAACGTTGTGGCTGATGCTCTATCAAGACCACCGTTAAATAGCAATGTAAACTCTTTAACTGTCACACAACATAGTAACAAAAGATTAGGAAATAAACTATCACCCAAGTACAGAAAGGAAATTGTAAAAGAAAATAAAAATTCAACTATCTTAACAAAATCAGGAAGAACCATACATAAAAGCCTTATTAAAAACTAACTTCCCTCTCCCTTTAGGTTGTTGGTACACCTTTGTACCATGAATGCAAATGTTCAAATATTGGATTACACTAATTCCCAACTTATTAAAATAAGGACAGGAAACGCAAAAATACAAAATGGCAATTTCAAAATAATTCATATCATCGATATCGAAATTTACGAGGATTTCATCAAGCAACTAGAAATAATCGTTTCCACAACCATCAAACCTCATCATCCCTTATTTCCTATCCTTCCCTTTGAAATTGAGAGAATAAAAAATTATTTAAAAAGATTAAAAATTAATGTAAGATCAAAAAGATCATTAGACTTTATAGGAAGCGCATGGAAATGGATCGCTGGGAATCCAGACCATAGCGACTTTGAAATATTAACAAACAAAATGAATAATGTGTTAGTAAACAACAACAACCAAGTTGTAATCAATAGAGTTACTCTAAAAAAAATAAATGAAATTACAAATGTTACAAATAACATAATTAAGACTTTTAAAGAAAATATAGATATTGATATTGTCATGAAAATTAAATACAAACTAGAATTAATAAAAGAAGAAATAATAAATATAGCTTACGCAATACATTGGGCAAAGGCCAACATTGTAAACTCATATATCTTAAGTAATAATGAAATAAATATAACAGAAACAATTATGGATAACGAAAATATTCCATACATAAATATTGACGAAGCTCTTGAATTCGCAAATGTAAAAATAGCATCAAATAATAAAAATATTATCTATATTGTAACTTTACCTACAAGCGAAAGTAAATCTTGTAGCGTTTTCCTTTTAAAAACTATTAAAAAGAATAATATTGTTAATAAAATTCCTTATGAAAAAATACTACAATGTAACGAAAATATTTTTGGAATTACTAAAGAATGTAAGAAATATAACGAATTAGAAATTTGTAATAGAGATAGCATTACAGATATAAGTACTTCTAAATGTATTCCTAACCTACTCAAAAGCATGACACCATCCTGCAAAACAATTAATAACGATCATATCCCGTCCATAGAAGAAATTTCAACAGGTATACTTCTACTTAACCAATTCAATGGTACCGCAGTCATCAATAAAGAAAAGATAGAACTAAATGGAACCTTTATCATACGTCACGTGAACACTTCAATATCCATAGAAGACAAGGAAATAATCAACACAGAAACAATCCAGTATCAACCCATGCCAGCAATCCTACAACCAACATCATTGCTAAATGCAAACGAGGAATTTCTTTCACTGAAGAGGCTAAAGAATCTGTATTCCAACGGTACCTCAAAAATAGAGCAACTGGAAAAAGAGAATTTCATTCACATTACCACTAGCTCAATTGCAAGTATTTGCCTAATAACAATCACATCAATAATTGCCTACAAGATAGTTCGTAAATTAAGAGGCAAAATCAGAAAGAAGAAAGATGAATTCATAGCAGCACCAAAACCAGCTGACAGAGCAAAACCCATCATAATTGGAGTTGAAAATATTGCGAACCATTTAAAGCTGTCGAACGAGGACGTTCGAATCTAAGGATGGAGGAGTTAACTTCACACGCGCTGAACAACAAAAGCCAAAAGTGCAAACACCGCAACAACAGGTGCTAGCATTGACATATGATGACATCGGTCAGTGCACTCATCATCCGGTGCAATATTAAAAGAATGTCGTATTGCAAAATAATTCAGTGGAATTGCATGCGACGGAAAATGGTTCGGTGGACTTTGATGCGAAGTCATCAAATTTTGCAGACGACGGAAAGGTGTCTTTATAATTAAGTATTTTAAGTTAGTTTAGTCTTAATTCGATTATCAACAAATAAAGTAGAAAATGAAGAAGAAAAAAAGAAATATCTTTTTTTTAATGTAAATAAATAAAGATAAAAATAATTTGTATATTGCAATTGTATATCTATGTTCCTATTTTTATTTAGAAGCGATTTTTTTTTTCATTTCGCGTGTTGACGGACATGGAGTGGTAGGTAATTGCAAATAAGAATGTGTGTGACTGAAATGTCTTTGCGGGGCCTTTGGCATGTGCCGAGAGAAAGGGTATCATGATGACGATCTACGTAGGTACCTAGCCTGCAATGAAAATACTCATTTTTCTTCACTGGCACCTAAATAAAAGCATTAGGTAAAAATAAATCAGAAATGAAAATTATCAGATTTTACCCATTATTTTCCAAATTATTTGGGGTTGATTTTGTTGAAAAAATAAATGGAAAATAATTAAAAAAAATGCAATTTGAATGATTGAATTGTTGTTTGCCAAATAACTAATATACTTCAATCAAAATCTGTGAATGTTAAAAAGTAACTTGTTCACAAAGAGCCTCAGAAAAAAAATTTACAGGAAAATAACTGTGACCGCCGGCGGGTCAGATGCCATGTAACGGTTTTGTCAGGTGCTATGTGACCCATATGACATATTTTTTTTCGAAACAAAACTTTGGAACAATTTAGAAGAGTCCTAGCACAATCTAGCACTGGTTTTTAAATTTGAAAATTCGAAAAAGTGAGCTCCCAGGAAGGCAAAATTGCTAAATTAGTGCAAAAGTTTTCGCTGTCTAAAACCTTCAATTTTTAAGTAAAAAAAAAAAAAGATCAACACAAACCAGCACAAATGTAGCACAACCTGGTTCATTTGTCAAAAATTCAAATTTGAAAAAAGGGAGGCTAACTTCACACTTTCGTGAACATGTTTTTTGAGCTTTTTATCCACAGTTTCGATTTTTTTTTCAAAATAAAAAGAGAAAAAACTTCGTATTAGGGTACCACAACCTTGTAGAGTTTTTAAAAAATTTAAATTTGGAAAAATGGGGGGAAGCACCTAATTTCTGAAAATCACATTTTTGGATCTAGTTTTCGCAATTTTAAAAGTTTTCAAAATTCACCCCTTTGCAATAAACCCTAAAGTAATTTTCAAACAGGTCAAATAGTTATATTGACCTACTTTACACTTATCTTACATAAAGCTTCCTAAAAAAAACTATTTCAATGTACCTACCTACATGTGTAACGTAAAAATAAAAATAAATGTTTTTCTTAGAAAAAGGTGGTTTTGGTTTTTTTTTAATTTCTTGAGAACGACATAAAATGTTTGCATCCGGTTTTCTTATTTAGACTTAAAATTAATAACAGCATTGAATTTTGAAATTAAAATTAGCACTTAACTACGTAAAATTTTGAAAAAAATTAATTTGAAATTTTTTTTTCAATTTTTTTTTTTCAAAATTTTGACTTTGAAAATTAATATTTCAAAAACTATTTCTTAGAATAGATTTATTTAAACACAGAATGAAAGAAAAAGTTATTGGCTTTTCAAAAACGTATCGCACAGCATTGTGAATGAAGCCGTTGATTTTAAATAATTTTCTTCCCATTTTAAGTCAGTTTTTTCGAAAATTGCCCCTCCCGGCTAAACGGAGGGGAATAGACCCCCCCTCCCATACGATTTTTTTCTTGCCTCAACGCAACCTACACGCCCTAGCATTTTGTCGCATTGCTCATGACTCACAATGTATATAAAACTAGCTGTTTTGGTGAACTTCTTTCCGCAATTTTGGGTTTTTAAGATTTTTTCAATTTTCCAAAATTTAAAACTTTCGGCTCCATTGTGTGAACCTGGTTCAATAAAAATCCAACAAAGAACTCCCAAGCAAGTCGGATAATTATTCAGCCGAGTTATCCGCGTACAAACAGACACCAATTAATTTGTATTTATATAGGTACCTATCTACATAGGTATATAGATTAGGTTATATTACACCTAGAGGTAGGTACCTACATCCAAGATGATACAAGTTCTAAAAACTCAGAGTTGGGCGATTTCGCATGTTTATTAACATACCTATGCCTCCCTGATTCCAAACATCAAAAAATGATCATAGGGCATACCTACATATATACATAGCTAGGAATGTAAATGCTGCACGACTTTTCTGTTTGGTCATTTTTATTTTTATTCTGAAAACAAAATGTACATAGGTAGGTAGGTTTTCCCACGTGACAATGAAGTGACAATGTTTCAATTGCAAAACAAAAATATACAGTGTTGTGCTGTTGTTTGAAATCTGACAACAACAAAAATCGAAAGGAAATCTCAAATTTCGCACATTACAAATGAACAAGTTACCTTATTCTTCCAACATCCTTACTTGTAAACTCCAAAATTCACCCCTTTGCAATAAACCCTAAAGTAATTTTCAAACAGGTCAAATAGTTATATTGACCTACCTCACACTTATCTTACATAAAGCTTCCTAAAAAAAAACTATTTCAATGTACCTACCTACCTACATGTGTAACGTATATTTATGCATGTTCATTTGATGTGTCCTGACCTTCATCAAGATCTCGATCGAATTACAAACGAGTTCACATTTTTTTGTTACTGTTTTTCCAGTTCCAGCAACAGCAAGTGAAAGTGAAGAAAAAACAACTAAACGAAAAGAGAAAAACAATGACTCACATTTTAGCTATACCTACTCATGTGTTTTGAAAACAAAATTGAAAAATATCCCTTCACCCTTCCATAAACAGAAAGCATAGAACTCATCATTCCCATTCAAATCGAAAGGATGACAAAAGAACAAACCCATTTTGAAAAGAGAACAAGAGTAGTTGAGCGTATCAAAAACAATAATGAAGAGAAAAGAATATCGCACTACCACATTGAAATACGTTTACATGAATTTTAAATTCTATTGTCATGAAGACCCACCCTTAACAGAATAGGGTTGATTAGGTCGGATCCCTTACTTTTTTTGTAGCAAAAGTTTCGCTGTCAATTTTTTTAATAGTGGGGATGATATTTCTCTTTGGAGAACTACTGCGAAAAACTAAGGGAACGCTTGAAACACAATTTTTGGTGCGCACTTAATTGTCAAAAATATTTTAAAAACTATCGAAATTAAAAAAAAAAAAAATTGTATTAGTGATTTTGTTTGCGTTAATTGCCAATAAAATTCCAAATTTAGTTGTTTTCTGACTCCTCTTTTTTTTATTTTTTTTGACAAATATCAAATCGATTTGTGACAGCTACATTTTGCTGCCCGAAGAAATTTAAGAGACTGAAACTCGCAGTGTGGGCAGATTATTTACTCTCACTTGAGCTCTCTCTTCTGCGAATTTCTGTGAAATTTTTACTACGGGAACGCTTTTTCACAGAAATCGGTGTGAATTATCATGAAATTTCATTTTGGGAACAGACTTATTTTTATTAATATCTAGTGAATTTTTCGATTTTTCCAATTTTTCACAAAAATTTAAAATTGACATTGAATGGACCAACTGCTAATCAAATAACTTCTTACCCTAGAAACAAAATTTATGTGTCCACCTTAATATTTTAGTCATTCAATTGTCTTGAATATTTTGTTTCATTTGTTTTTGTATCAACAAAGTATTTCGAAAAACCATTTTGGAAACCATTATACGTTTTGAAAACTTGCAAGAGGTGTTTCTAAGTTTTTTTTTTATACCAAATGTTCCACGCATTCTTATACTCTATCTCAACTTTAATGTTCATTTTGTCTGACATATTTATCTTCACTTTTGGTTTCCCACTAAAAACGCACTTAACATGAATTTCCAATTTATATAAGAAATAATTTCCTGTGTGTCTGTTCTTGTACTCTACACTGTTCCCAATTGATGATTGTGTATGCCATGACAACCCACATTTCGAGGAATTTTGTCCGTAGGAAATTTCCTTTTTTTGATTCAGCGGGATATTTTACTTAATAAAAATTTGCACACAAATTGTTTCCATTCCCTGTCAACCTTTCCACACCCCTTTCATTCCTTGTATTCCTCTTTGAGATTAAGATTCAATTCCTGATTAGATAAGACCAACCACAGTGCTTGGCGGCACTCGTTGTTATATTCAATTTAATGAAATCAAAATGCACAAGTCAATGTTGCATTGCGCGCATCCCAGGAATAAAATATATAAAGATGCTATACAAGCTAAGTACTCGTTACCCAAAATGGCCACCTAATAACTTAAATTCATTTATTGACCAAACCCAGAGTCAATAATAATGATGATGATGGGACGACCAAGACCACGATGGACCATCGATACTGATATATATGCACTGCACCAGCATCACCCAGCATCGGAGAAGAGTTAGTATTTCATGCTTCAAGACTTCAAGGAGATGTAATGGGATCACCGTATAGAACTACAGAAGACACACCACAAGCTCTGGTTTTGTTATTGCTATGGATTGGGTCTCGTGCTGCATATTATTTATTAGCTTGGCCTAAGAAAAACTATTTCCGGTTCTCAAATGAAGCAATGCTAGAACTCGAGAGAAGGTTAATGGGTGCTATATGTGTGATAATTTCAACTCGTGGCTTGATTCTTCCTGTTTAAAGTAATTTTTTCTTGTTGTTGTTTTTGTTGCTTTGAAACATACGAGACTTAGAACTTGTAGATTGTGATTTGCAAAATGTTGAGGTGGTTTGCTGCCAACGGCGACGGCGACGGTGATCTGGAGCTAGATGATCTTGAGATAAAATCTGTGGAGCTCACTGTATATGAGTTAATTGAAGACGAGGGGAACTTTGGAAATCTATTTCCTCAAATAGGTGGGGCTATCGTATTGGATATGAAATGAATTCGAATGGAGTGTGAATATCAGCAAAAAGTTTACACAGCATGTGGGATTTGAAATTGTAACAGAATAAAAACCATCATGGTAATCTGCAACTGAAGCTAGTTTCTTAGACATTTATTATGACGTTGGCCCACCTAGCCAACTAAGAATTTATAACAAAATACATTTCCGTTTTGTGGATGAATCATAATAGTGAGTTCTCGAATTTATAGTGAATCTCAAAGTATTTTTCCAATGCAGTGCAAATTTTTAATAGGAAATCGGAACAAAATTAAGTTCTCATGAGACTTACCTGCATTGAACATTTAAAACTACTTACAAGTAGAAGCTCTAAAGAGAATTATTTTTTTTGACTAATAAGTTAAAAACTAAATGAACGGTTCGCACCGAATTGAAATATAGTTTCGCATACGCATATGACGTAGAGTAAGGGTGGCGAATATGGACCACCATGTCGAGCATCCATATTTTTGCAATAATAACGAAGGTTATTTAACATGGCAGTTTAGTTTTTATTAATTCCTTAATACAAAAACATTAATCCAATATAAATACAAAAATAAAATACTAGGATAACTCGAAAAAACGATTTTAAAAAATTGGAGAGGGTAATATGGACCCATAGAAAAAATTACTTGATCATCTGAGGAGGGTAATTTGGACTAACAGTTCATATTACCCGACATAAAATTTTCATTACAATATACCCCTAACCAAGTGGTTATTTGCCATTATTACATGGTTTAGGATAAATTTTAATTTTATAGAAAACTAGGCTCGTCAGTAAATTCTTTTACCTGGAAATAATATATTCAACATTTGATGTTAGTGTTCCAAAAATCATTTACCCAAAATAACTGCATTACACCAACAAAACAAACTGATGGTTGATAAATAATTGGCAAACATTAACTTTAATAAATTGGACAGAACTCATATACGCATGAAATTTAATGAGTTTAGTTAAAGAAGTGCGCGGATATATGTAAGCACTTTTCATTTCGATTCTATTTGTATTTGACAAGAAAGGAGGGTGATCCATATTACCCGATTGGTCCATATTCGTCGCCCTTACTCTACCTATCAACAAAGAAATGTAACTCATCACCGAAGAATTGTTTTTTTTTTCGGTAACAGTGAAATTTTTTCAAGTCTTACAAATAACAAAATAGTATTTTGCAGATACGGTGAAGTTGTTTCATGATCATGATGTAATGTCAAACATTTATTTACTTACTTAAGATGGCGCTTATAGTCTAGGATGGACTACGGCCTCAACCAAAATGTCTTTCCAGCCAGCTCTGTTCTTAGCTAGCCGCTTCCAATTTTGCACCGCAAGTTGGCTTAGGTCGTTTTCCACTTGTGTACGCCATCTATTAGGGTGTCTTCCAATGCTGCGTACACCATCCGGATTGGACTCGAAGACTCGTGGGGCTGGTGCGTTGGTGTCCATACGATCCACGTGACCCAGCCATCTCAGCCGCTGTTGGAATGGTTTTCATTACAGAGGTAGGTAGGTAAATTCGTTGTCCTTGTCAACATTAAAATTATCCGTTATCGAGGCTTGTTGTTTTTTTCGGAACCGCAAAATTTTTCCGTGGTAGGGAAGTTACCCCGACGCACAATCCCCATCCTGCACGGGAGCCGGATAAAACGCTCCTTATAGGCCTGAGCTACGAATATGTCGTAGTAGTCCGTATAAGGTGTTCACTAAGTAGTTCAACCTGACTGGAACTGAATTCCTCCGCCGCACACCATCCTTCTGATGGGCTCGTCTAAGACTTCAGCCGACTTATTCAGACAGTCATTTCCGACAGAGCATTATATTGTTTTTAGTTCAGCAAGACAATTCCGGATGGACGAGACCAGTACCCGATGGTTACCACTTGGAGGTAAAATAAGCACAATTGATAAGTTGTATTCGTTACATCATCACTGGACATCGCTATGTGACGCCACTCAGTGACTTCCCGCGTCCTACAACACTCAAACACTACTGAATTAAAATATCATGAAAGGTTAACACGACTGACGTTTTATATGTCAAAGAATAAATAGCACATCAAAAGAAGTTGGAAACACACAACAATCCACGACAAGATATTCGATTTTTTATATAAATTTCTTACTTGTAGAAAGGTAACTGAAATTGATGCCATAAATGGCTTTTCCGAAAACTTACGCTTTTAACTTTTGTATTTCTTATACACAACAAAAAAAGTAGTATGAAGCCAAAAATGGCTTCCATATGAAATTAAAAGAAATGATAAATTCACCCAATACGTACAAATTTATCACAGAACTCAAAGTAGGTTTGATTGTAGATACTTACGTAGGTATATTTTTATTGAGTTATTAACACACTTCATTAATTTCGTATTCATAAACATACATTTCAGCAAAATAACGAAGGAACATGCAACTTAACTCAAATCAAAATACTTAGTTGATTTCCAACAAGAGTAAGGTGGTAAACAAAAATATTTAAGATTAAAAGCCACTTTTGGTTTCGCTTGTCGTAAAGGTTAATTAAAATAATTTAAGTTCAATCTTAGGCCCTTCTTCCACTTGAGCAACGCAACGCAACTCACAAGCAATTCCGATATAAAAAATATAAAAAATACGTTGGACTATTGAGTTTACACATAGAGGATTCAAGATGGTTTTAAACTCACCTGAGTAGATGTCGCTACATAAGCATATCGAGTAATTATTATTGCCCTAAGTAACGAAAAACAGTCAAACCAAACCGCACAAAATTCTTCAGCATACAATTGTATTTGTTTTTCTTTATTTCTCTGGCGTTAATAATTGCTACAAGAGGCCTCTGAATAATTGCTACAAGAGTAAGAAAAAAAAAGAAAAACAAAAAAGTCGATAGTAATGCCTTCCTACAAGCAATATTGTATAAACTCAATGGTTGTATGAAAGTGGCGTGTATTTTTTTATATTGTTTCCTTGTGACTTGTGGTTGCGTTGCTCAAGTGGAGAAGGGCCTTAAAGTTCACATATACGTCAAAATTAAGTTGACACACAACTGATAAGACACAAATAACGAGGGGTTTGTCACGAATGATATCACCTGACCACTTATACTTGCAATCATTTGAAATCACGTTGAAATCAGATGCAAGAAAATTGTTGTTTGTCGATTTCAAATGATTTTTTGCAATCGTTAAAAATATTTGAAATCACTAAATTTCTTGGAATCATGCAATAAAAAGTGCAATAATGAAATCACGAATTGAAATCATAATGAAGTTACTTGAATTAATGTGCAATCATTTGAAATCAGTAAATTTATTTGAAATCAATGCAATCACAAAATTTTTAAATCAATTTAAATACTGCTTGAAACCACCTGAAATCATATGAAGTCATATGAAATATTGCAATCATTGAACCAATAAACTGGCTAGTGACAAACCCCCCATGCCTTCGGATGACATCAGTTTGTAAAAAATATTTTATTTTTTATGTCCATCTAGAAATTTATTTTTTCACATTTTGAACTTGTTAAGGCAGAACCATAATAGAAGAATTAGTACGTACGGTGCCGTACGAATTAGCGAGAACAAGGAATTTGTATAGTGCGCACATAATGTCAGATTGCTCAGTTTCGGCAAGTTTTCGTTCACTTTTGCCTCCGTAGACCGTACGTAAAGAGCGCTCCAGAGCGCAGTTTACGTACGTAAATCTGACAGCCAGCCAAATACATGTGAAATTGGTTTGCGTGTGCGTTCGACCATTATGGGCGAATGATGGTAATGGCGGCACTTAAGGAAACTTGACGTAGAACTATGACATTAGCTTTCGTTTGCTTACGACTATTATGGTTGGCCCTTTACTTGTTTCCGATTCTCAGCAGGGTATAACTTGATTAATTTTGTGAACAAAAAAGCACTATCGTTGAAAAATTCCATATATTTTTTTTTAACTGTAACACATTAAACTTCAAGCAGGTATTTTCGTTCTATATGAAATGTAAAAAAATGTTAAATGTAGAATTTTATGAAGAAATACATATGTACACATTTTTTATAGATTAGTTAATTTTTGTCAAACTTTGTCTTACTTGTTCTAAGCTTATTTTATGTAAATATTTTTTTCTGAATCTAGTTCAATACACTTCTTGCCATCAGTTTGACCTTCTGTATATTTATACCATTTTATACTCACGATCTAATTTAATGTTTGTTTCTTTTATCTTTACAGGTAAGTTGCAGTCAAGAATATCTTATCACTTGAAATAAATCCAAAGCTGTAAGTATTTTTCTCACATCCCACTTTTACATTTCTATCCACCTTGCCTAGTGCACCCTTCCCACATATTATTCACTGATCACATGAGTCCCGTTTTATTTAATACATATTACCCTTCCGAAATAAAAGTATAAGAAACTAATACCTCTTCTCGCTCCACCGCCCCTCCCTCCCTCTAAAGATTTGTTCGAAGATGTCGATAATTGAATGTTCTCCGTTACGCCTTCCAAATTGAATTCGACTTGTAACCGAATAGATTTCCCGAACAACCAAATCTTAAACTCCTTTTTGCATTTTTGTTTATACATATATACGAGTATTTATTCCTATCACCCGCCGCTGGCTGGCTAAAATAAACCTTAAACGACCGACAAAACCCAAAGCAACCATCAGCAATAAACCAAAAGATATCCATTGGGGTTCGACCACTGCTCTAGATTTCATTCAACGATTTTATGCCTTGTAATGTTTGTGGAATGGCAGAAAGACTATGAGACCCACCCCACGACTGCTGCTGCGCTCACCTCCTGCTGTTGCTAGATGACCCAATATTATAGGCACAATAGAGGAGCCTTAGTCAAACCACAAAATGAATCCGCATTCGATTTGGCAAAGAGAGCATCATAGTGCAGTGCAATAGCGTTTGTCGAGCGATCTCGTGCCGATTGGACATGATAAACACACACACAGAGAGATTTCTAGTGTGTTCTTGGTTGGATTAATCATCCTGACTTCTTCCATGGATTGGGTATAATTACACTTAAAAAAAAAAATTGTAGGTACTTACAAAATTGGTCATAAACTTCGAAAATAATATTCTTCTTTCCACAAACAAATCTCAGACTCAAAGTCGAAGCATCAATATGGAGAATATCACAGAAACAATTCCTGGTAATATCTCGCATCATTAATATTAATGTTTATGAATTGATAAATCCAATGTTAGTATATAATTTCTGTTCTCACAAAACCGTCATTTTCTCACAGGATCAATAGAACTAGAACTATATATCAGACAACTACTCTGTGATATTGCCAGGATTTAGTTCCGTGATATTGGGTGGTGTGAATAAAAATTGAGTAAAGTACATTCTTTAATTCGGTGTGAATAAAGTTTCCCCCTAAAAAAGATTCGTTCAATTTTTAGTAATTCAAAACACTTCAAAGCGGAGAAAACACCAACATGGCTAACACAATTTGTTCGTGTCCGTGGTACAATGAATAGCGAGTCGGACGAAAAAATTGTACAGAATCGTACTGCGGTTCTGGAGATACTGCAACACAAATACAAAAATTAAATTTCAATCATAGAAACTCAAGTAAAAAGAAACTTATTAGTCATGTTGAAAAGTGAAAAATTATTGCTGTAGAAAGTACCTATACACAGTACACATATCTACCTGTATTTTAAAAAAGATAAAGAAGGCTTTTGCTACTGTTCAAGTTAAATAAGTTCGTAATGATAAAAGTATACCTATACTAATACTATAAATAAAAAAAAAACTTTTATTTATTACAAAAAATCCATTTTTATCTGCCTTACAAATTTTTCAAGGGTGTTTTTGGAGTGTTCCCTCAGAAATAAATAAGAGAACCCTCAAACTTTAAGGAAACACTTCAATTTTCAAGTTAAGTGTTTTCTTCAAAAGTTTCGTCAAATCTTTTTATTCACACCAAATGGAGTGTTTGCTATAAAAAGTAGAGTGAACTTGCGCACTCAGTGTCTATTCACACCACCCATTGTCTGTCATATACCAGATATTAGTTTTGAGATTTTGCCAGAATTTGGTTCCGTAATGTTGACTGTCATTAGTTTTATACCAATTTTTTTTTTAAATTTTAGCTATTGACGCATACTTAAGGCTCTTCCAAATACTTTTTTGTATTCTGCCAAAGGTAACGAATAGTTCACTTTGAATCAATATCACGGATCCAATGTCTGGTACTGTCACAGAAAATATAGTGTTATAATATTACTGAATCAATATCCGTTATATCACGCATTATATTATGAACAAGTTCCGCAAATATCATTAAACCAGCTTCTGGTATCTAACGTGACTAGCAATATCACGACACCAATACTTAACATAAACCCTTACTTCCTAAATAGAATCCACTTCATTTCGTTAAACATTTTATTCAGTGTGAGCTAGGAAATGCATCCACAATTATTGGCCATTGGTCTATCACAACCAAGAATCTTCACCTTGACTTTGGTCTCTGCCCAGTGTACGGACTACGGATGCTCTGATGCTGATGCTTTCGCGTTGCTAAATGTGTGATTAAAGCGGTGATTTTTTTCGGTCGGCTCCTCAATGGATCTCTAATTATTCACTGGGCACACTAATGTACCTATACAGTTTGTGGAGCTTGGAATTATAACATTTTTGTTGTACCCCTCTTCCCGGCTCTATCTTTATTGCATAGATACCCTGTGTACATTCTTTGGCCGGTCATGAATTTGATTTGGACGTGTCGATGCGATGGGATCGGTATACATACAGCAAGGTGTATCTTCAGGAGGTTGGGTTTACAACAGTTAACAGGAAATCTAATTTAAAGAGATTAGTAAGCGTTTGTATGGTGCGGCTGGCATTTGTGTGGTGGAAGAAAGTTCTTTCCACGCTCCATTGGGTATATAGGGCATCGATTAGGGTGATACGATTCCGTTTTTTTGTTTTTCTTTTAACTATAAAATCAATCAGCTTCTTTTATAACATTATTATTGTGAGACCAGAATAAGTTACAGATTGATTGGATTGATAGGTAATGCGAGGTTTTGCTCAATCAACCTTCAACCTATAAAAATGTCGATAAAAAAATAAGTCAATAAAAAAAATTTAGGTTAACTAGAGTTATATCATTTTGCATTTGGCATCACTTGAATGATGAATTGTTGACAGTTAACTGATGTGTGATTGTGAATGGCTCACACTTATTGTTAATAATAATGATGATGAGACAAGAGTATCACCTTGGAATACATCAATGTGTCACGCTCGATTGCAAGATTACATAAGTAGCAGATACTATTTGCATATCATTGGAAATTTATGATTATTATTTTTTTGTGATTGTGAATGTATGATAAGTGTTTGTTTAGTTAAAGTAGGTCACATCATATAAAGATGTCATACATATATAAATAAGCCATTTTATGAAACTAAAATGGAGACATAATTTTCGGTGGTATTTCGAATGCGAGCTGACGCATTTTACAGCGAAAGATCTAGTTTAGTAGTTTGTATGATAATCCGAAGTTTGTGGGTATCTGATATGAAAGAGCGTAATTTAACTTGAAATTTATTACACAAGATCTTGCTTTGAATAGACGCACCTCTTTTTTATTTTAAAGTTACCTACTTAAGAAGTCATCGTAAAATTGTTTTTATATTCAAAAAATTGATGCCCAGTTTCTCCAAACACTTTTATATATTTATTCGGTTGTTAAATCATAAAATAGTATTTTTCAACTGCACCTAAAAGGACCAATAAACTAAATCCTCAGTTTGTTCCCAATAAATTTTTAAAATCCTCTTTTAAATGAAAGGAAAGCTGTCATTCAAATACCAAAATAAAAGTCAGAGATAATGTCAAAAGTCTTCGATTGATTATGTTCTCCATTGACGTATTAGATATGGACCGCCAGTAGTCAACTTTACGCCTTTATAAATAGGGGCGCCATCATCTTATATGAATTTGTCATCGTTTCATTTAAATTTTAATGGCGAGATAAGTACACGTATTTAACACTACTAGATGATGGCACTTTTAGGCCGCGACTTTTTTTGGTCGTTTGTATAAAAATTTCAACCGACTGGTGGTTCATATCTAGTACGTCAATGATGTTCTCTAATGAAAGGTGACAAAAATAACACACCATAAATTTAATTTTTCATAGAGAGCTATGTGAGATTGGTTAAAGTTATACCAACTTTGCTCGTAGGATGTCATTACTATCGACTTGTAGGAATTATTCTTGAGTAAAAAGGCAAACAAAAATAAAGAAAAACAAATACAAATGTAAGCAGAAGAATTTAGTTCGGTTCGGTTTGAGTGTTTTTGGTTACAGGGAATTATTGCAATTATAATTATTCTATATGTTCATTTAGCGACATCTACTTTGTTGAGTTTAAAACCATCTTGATTCCTCTATGTGTATAAACTCAATGGTTAATACACATAGAGGAATCGATGATTGTTTCAAATACACCGAAGTAGATGGCGCTAAATGAGCATTTCGAGTAATTATTACTGCAATAATGCCCCTGTAAGCAGCATTCCAGCATCCAGATCATTTGTCCATCTTTTTTCTTTTGTACATTTGTATTTGTTTTTTCTTTATTTCTCTTTGGTTTTAACTCAAGAATAATTGCCAGTAAAATGAAGCCACGTCGATAGTAACGACATCCTACAAATTTTGAAACTTACACATGATTTCTCTGGGATAGGGACAAAATCCAGACTGGACAGATTGAAAAATTTGAAATAGGAATTGAAAAGGAAGAAAATAAGAAGCGAAACAGGCCACCCAGGTACTGAGGAATTAGGAATATTTGGACTCAAGCGCCCGCCAGACGCCCTAAGCGGAGCAACGAAGTTGCGTGAGCGGGACTGGCTACAGAAAGGGAGTTAAAATCCCTTGAACCGGCGAAGCGGGCCACTCAGTTACCTGCAAGAAATAATGAAACATTTTTACAATTAGTTTTTATTGAAAAATTCAGTTTTAAATTGCCTTTACAAAAAAAAAGTAGTTGTTCAGGCGGGATTTTGGCAGTCGGGATTTCGAACCCAACCTGATTTTTTCTATGTGTATAATCTCATTGCTATACTACCTACATACATATAATATACCAAGTTAAATGTTTGGCAGAAGTCCCATTTATTTCATTTATTCTAATGAAAGATTTCACAAATAACATCCACCAATCAAAATCTACATCCATCAGGATTGGCACACATTTTTATTTAAAACTTCCACCCGCCTAATTTTGGTGCAACAGATATGAAATTCAAATGCCGATAATTTATATTACTCTTTTAACTAAAATATATTTAAATGCTTTTTGACAAGTGTTTTTTAGTGTTAAAATAAAAATCGGAGTTTTCATCGAACCTGACGTAACTATGATAAGAGAAGTTTACACAAAGTTCATATGTGTCGTTATTCGTCAACCGTCATGCTGTATACGTTACAATTTTGGTGCATATGTACATCTGCTGCAGCCTAAAACGTTTTGATGGATTTTCATCTCATCTACAAAATATAGGAACGCACAAACACGATCACAATAACAGTATGTTATGTCACCTGCCATGCTGTTGGTTTGGTCTTTGGGGGTGTCTGTCAAATATGTTGGTTATTATGCATACGACCGATCAAACTTATCTGCAGGCGGACTTAAGAGAATTCTTGTTATTCCGTCAAACTTGCGAGATAATCTTTGGAATCGATCAACGCACCCAGGGAACTGATACAAGGCGATGCACTTTCAAGTAGCTGCTTTAAAATTGTACAATTGCGATACCCTCGTTCAGCACATAAGGCACTATCCTCAACAAATCTACACAACAGAGCAAACAGTTACTGGTTGCTTCGCAGATTTTGAGGATGAAGAGAGTTAAATGGATCTTATAAGATAGAACGAAGCATAGAGATATCCTATCTTTAAGAAAAGTCGTATCACATCACGTAGAGAAATAGAGACCAATGAAAGTATGGAAATGATTTCTATTACGATTTGATTGCAGTTTGTTTTTTGACTGATTTTGGCCATATGATTGGAAGGTGAATGGACATTCAAGAACATGTTCAGCTTACTGTTTGGATCGTATAGTAAGCCAAGTATATTCGATCGTGTATGGGGCCTTTAACATAACGTTCCATCCCATCAAATTTGTGACGTCAGACCTATTGGGAAAAGCAGCCGGCTCTAATAACTTGTTATACTCAACTTGTCATCAGGCTAAATACCGAGCCCGCTAGAGGAACTAAATGCGTGTAACGTTAGAGATACTATAATTCTAAGTACTGTACAGTGCAAAGCAAGAAAACCGTTTTTTATCAAACTGTGAATGTTCACTTTTTTTGCTAGCTCCTTTTTCATTAAACGGTGTAGTATTTAGCTCATAAGGTGATTATTAATTATATATTTTTCTTGACTTATATAATTTATATAAGTTTAAAATGGTTGAAACATGTATGTAGATCAATTGAACATCGATGCTGCGTCCATAAAGTATCGATGCTGCAGCCCGTAAAGTATTTTACCCGAAGCCTGAGGCACCCAGAAATGTAGGGAGGCCCCATATCCGATGGAGTCACCACGTTATAGAAAATCTACTTCAACTTGAAGAACGAAATTGAAGACAGCAAAGCTTGGGATCGAGCCAGCTGGAAAAGCGTATTACGTAAGGATCTGGAGCAACCCGCTCCCCGTGGCTCCAACTAAGTATGTTAAGTGTAACCGCCTTATTATTCACTCGTTAAATCCAGATGTAAAATTAAATCCAACAATTAAAATTAATTATTTACTTAATTATTTATTTAAAATATGTTAAATTGTTACAAAGGCTGTTTGACGACAAAGTTATACTTTTTCACTAGTATTTGGCGCTTTTTGCTTTATCTATGTGTGGTTTTCCCATTGAGCTTAGTCCACAGAAAAAAAAATAAAATGCATGACTGGGTCGCTCGATCTTGCTCTTGTTGCAAACTATTTGGTACCGAACATAATTTAAATATGAAGCACAAATGGCATTTCAAGTTTTTAGCTAAACAACATAAAACCAAACATATGATGGTACATAATTTCAGGATTAAAAATCTGTCACCTAGTTTACAACAAGAGAAAGTGCATTTTTTTTTCTGGGGACTAAGCTCAATAGGAAAACCACACAAAAATAAATAAAAACGCGAAAAAGTGCAACTTTGTCTAAAAACAGACTTTGTAACAATTAACATTTTTTTCGAAATTGGTTGATGGTACGATGAAAAGTCCAAAGACATTTTTGTAGAAAATCATATAAGCTACAATGTTTATCTTAACATTTTTTTGCATAAAGTTCATTGTTTTCGAGAAACAATTTAGCTCCTGGCTAAATCATGGGTACTTTTGAGGATTTGCTCAAGACATAAACACGAAGGTCTCCAGCTTTGTCCGAATTTTTTCGAAGTAAAATTCTAATTTTCCTGGGCTAATATAAAAGGAAGCAACAGTTAAAAAAAATGGATTTTATATGGATATAAACGAAAACAAAGATTAATTTACATCTGGATTTAAGTTTTAAACTACTGAATAATATGGCCGTAAGTCTTTCGTAATACACGATACAATCATCGTACCAGTTATCGTATATAAGTTGGGTGGAGTATCCGCTGTACCCAAAAACCATTATGCGATATCGCATGCGATATCGAATGCTGTCCATGCCAAACAAGCTGTCGTTTTAATGGAATTGTATGCTAATCGTATAATACGTGTGCTCTCTTGCGATATCGCTAACGATTTCTGTACGATTCGTGTCGATACGATGATTGTATGGTGTATTCTATGCTTAATACATTATACTATATGAATCTATGCGACATCATAAGTGAAGATCCTTCATTATTTAAACGAGCATGGTGTATGGGTGAACGCTTTGGAGCGAAATGGGTATCCAGTAAGCGTACAAAAAGACAGAGTATGCTGCCAATTTCTGATCCACTTAGGACGCAGGGCTCTGACATCTATTTGAACGGAACGGTGCTTCCCAAATGCAAAAATCTAAATACCTTAGGAGCTGTAACAATTGTTTCAGTAGCTTATAAATAGACGTTTATATACAACTCCCTGATATGATATAGTAAATTTGTGAAAGGAAAACGCTCTACTAAAAGTTAGTATAAATGACAAATCAAACTTAGGAAAATAGTAAAAATTGACAAAAAATATCTTCTATTGCATTTCTTGCTTTATTCAGCAGCTTTCGCAAATGAATAACAACCCCCAACATAGTCATTTCGATCTTGAAATTCGACTCATTCAGCATGTCGCTTTTATGTTTTTTTTTTAAGAAGATTCCCAAAGAATCTTGAAGACCTCACTTGATAATTAATGATGACATTCGATTGAGGTTAAATGGCATACATTAACATAAGACCCCATTAAAATATTAAATTAAAAAAAACGCACTCAACACCTATTTGATTAACCTTCATGTTCACGTGCTGCCACTCATTAATGATCACGCATTGCCAATTACCAATGTTCATTGTGATTAAGAATTGTATGATAATTTAACCCATATGCTGATTCACCAAATGGACTTCAACTTCAACACTTCTTTCAATAAAGAACTCACACCCCTTTATCCATTTAAATGAGCTCGGAATCAATGAACCATCAGAAAATCACACACACACACAGAGCTAACACTAAATGCCCATTTAGCCCCCATCATAAACGTCGACGACTTTATGCCAATTTAATGTCTCTTCAGCCATGGCACTGTATTACAGTCATCTTAGCATGCTGATGCTACCATGCCACACGGCCTCCTCATTTTTTTTTTTTTCAATGTCGGAAATCGTTTTCGTTTATTGGTGTCGCATTTTGCAGCGATTTCCTTAAATCCCCACAAAACATGAAAACTCTATCTGCGCCTCCACGTCGATTCAGTTGCGCCGGGCGCGCGCAATGGGTGCTGCGTAATCATGGGAACCTATCTACCTTTACCTCTGATCAGAGCCTCACCGTCACAAGTAACCAACATCGCATTGGCGGCCGCTGTCGACCTTAGCATTGTATGGTGAACTTAGAGGCTTTACGTTTCTATTAAGCGAATAAGTTTTTACGATAATTAGATGCGGATAGACGTTTTCGCGATCTCATTGTGTTTTTCTACAACTTTTTTTTTTGTATTGTGAAAAAGAAGCGACTTTCTTTTTCGCTTAAACGTTTTACGACACAAGGAAGTCGGTGACCGTTTAAAGCAAAAGACGATGTGCCCAGAACTCCCCTTGCATTAATTGTGATTTTATCTATTCAAATTGATATTTTTCCATTTTTTTTTTATTTCTTGTCTTCATTTTGATGTTGGAAAACAATGGCGATGCATGATGAGGATGATGATCATGGCATAATGGGTGGTTGGCTATAAAGCCATATAATCTTGCACATTGCACTTGACTTCTATTTTGGCTTTTATAGGTATGATAAAGATTCTTATGAGCAGATCACATCGTGGAAAAGGGTTTGGTAATTTTTTCTGCTTGTTAAAATCAGTTGGGGAAGTCTTCTCGAGGAGACCTTTTGCTTTGGGATTTGAGAGGAGTAACTTCGCATGTGAGTGATTTCGGAAAACTTTATGGGTGGTCTACCTTTGACCATTTAAAAAAAAAAAAACTGTGATCCATCCATGTGAATTATAACATCAGCTGTTATTTTCTATCGATTTTGACTACTAACTTTTAATCGAAAAAAAAAACAAAGTTTTCTTCTTATGAGAGTTGGTGGCACTTTTCAAGGACACTTACGGACACTTTTTTTCTTCCTTTTTTCCGACGATGTTATGATCTTGAATGGGATCATAACTTTTCCACTTCACCAATTCACTATACAGATCCGCGTGTAGGGTTCGTTTGTTTGACCTCAAAAAACGTCTGCAAGCTTTCCGGTTATAGATTATACCATTTCTGAGGCCAACTGGTTGCTGGTGTCTATGCATTTGTTTTTTCCCGGAGTTCTTAAGGCATGCCTTTCTTTCGCGGTTGTATATCAAAAGGATGTATGATAGTGCCTTTTGAACGGGTAAGTCAGCGTCTTTTCTTATTACATGACAGTATACCAGATGAGTTTGTCGTGCTGAATTTTATTCACGATAGTATATTCGATGTGATAGGTTTTTCGGATCTTCTTCCTTCTGATTAGATCAAAAGTGGTCAATTCCAATATTGTGGAACAAGCTGCAAGCGCTGGACGAACAACTGTAATGAATAGCTTCCCTTCCAGATTTAAAGGGCATTTTTCGGTCACAGTGAAAAAAATGGACTCTCATCTTGTACTTTTATCGAACAAGAACAATTAACATATCGATCATCACGAATATTTATATAATTTAAAGGTTTAAGCCATGTGTGTGGTCTTCTAAAGTCCTTGGCTTTTATTATTTTTGTTCCACGAATATCATGCTTAAAAGCTTACCCCTTCTTCAATTTGCAAATAATTTAGTTCCGATTTCACAGAATTTCATTTTCTCGTTTAAGAGCCAAATGTGTTCATAAAAGTATCTTCAGTTTGTTTTTTTTTTTATTTATTTTAAACAAAAAATCATTCAGCAAAACCGGGCCACTAAAAAGAAACTAAATCATTTAAGTTCCTCATTTTTTTTTTCTTTCCTAATTATGAGATTTTTTCTTTGTATCTTGTTATTTATCACAAAATTCTATGAGTAGGTAAGATGGGTAATTAAAATCCAGTATCAACAAACAAACGAAAGGAAAAGCCAATTAAAAGATTTTTTCATGACAATTATGACAATAAATTTTTAATGTTTGTTATGTTTTGTATGACAGTGATAACACTTTAGTACAAAAGCAGTTATATACCTTCTACTTTACTTTATTATGTGTTTGCTTATAAAACAAAGTTACCTAAATATATTTGTATCTATCAGCCCTATTAGGGAATCCACGAATGAGTTGCGGAGGGAGTCTTATTCACTTTTGGTAGATTTGCTATTAGCGAATCCGCAAGCCATACGCGGGAATAAATTTTGGTAACGTTGTTCGTAAAATTGCTATTACTGAAAACAAAAGGCATCCGCACCACATCCGCGTTCCATACAAATGTTGGAAAAGCGAATCCGCAGTAAAATTGGTGCGGATGAAAGAGATTTTTATGCTAAAAAATTCAAGAAAAGCAGATAGTTAACAAATCTGATTTTTTTAAAACAGAAATAAAAATTTTTGGATCGCCGAAACGCATAAATTTTTTTTTACAGATGTCTAATAATTAATCCACAATAATGGTCGTTCTCGAAAACATCACATGCGTTTTTTTTAGGAAGTGCAACTTTGGTGTCGTTTTTTGGCTAAATCATGGAAATCTGTCCAGAAATATAGTCTCCATGACCAAATTTGACATTTACTTTATCCAAGAGCATATTTACCTTGTAAATCGGTCCAGTGATTACTGAAACACTGACGGATTAAGATTGGTCGTTAAAATCATTAAAAAAAGGTTTAATTTGCGATATTAGATATTTTACAATACTTAAGTATCTTAGATTGCTTTTCTTGTGTGCACTTGAACGCGCCCAATGTCAACTTTTGACATCCACGATAATGCAGTTTCAAAAATGGAAAAGTAGTTCGCGGATCGCAGCTCATTCATCGGATTCAATAGTAGAATTTTATGCGAATGCGGATCTACAGCGGATCCAACCGACTCCCGGGGAGTGAAATTTTGCGAATTCAGTAATAGGTATGTATATTAAGATTAATTTGTTGAAAATTGCTCTAATTTAGACAACTTATTAGGTGTGCGAGCCATGTTTCCTCAAGACAACGTTATCTTCTATTTGTCATTTTATAAGAAGATTATGAAATACTAAGGTATTACTTAAATACTAAATCATATAAACATCACATTATCATTGATTTTATTAACCTTTAATATTTAATCTTAATTTTCTTTAAATTTTAAATTTCACTTTCTTAAACTTTTTCTTAAACAGTGTCAACCCTGTTTATATTTCAATCTTATAAACAACAACACGTTTCCATGTGCGAGATTGACTTTCTCTGAATGCGCAATTAATTTGATGTGATCTTTTCGGAATCTTAGTTTTGCTCTGAAAAAATGTCACTCTTGATCTTTCTTCATAGCTGTGCGTACAAATAAGTCGTCTAGAATCTAGATACCGCATACAAAGAATCTAGACCAAGACAATTGACCGTAATTGCTTGCTTAGGGTGTTTCTCGTTTTCTGCTTGCTTTTTATTTTATATTTTTATTTTATTTTTTTAAGAATCATGGGTAATTAAGAATTCTTAGGGCAAGTTACTTTGTAAATGTTGATCTTCGTTTTGATTGTTTTAAACCTAATTGTGTGTACATGGATCACATGGAGAATTTTGTGATAAATATGCCATGAAAGAACACTGCAAATGACTTATACCTAATGTTAATGAAGAAACTGGATTCAAATTCAAAATCAATATTAGTTGAAACTATATCTATAGATATACACATAAATAAAAATGAAATGTCTGTTTGTAATGTCAAAATAACATTTTTTTAAATTATTATTGTCTATCTGTTTGTCCCGGCTGGACCGATTTTAACGGGACTTTCTCTGACAGATTTCTTCACATATTCGTATATAGTTATGAACCTATCATCAGAAACTAATGGACCAATTTAAATGGGACTTTCACTGGCAGTAGCTGATATTGTAGGAAGCAGAGCTGTAAAAGAATGCAGTATTTTGGTATTGCATGACGTGAAGTTCCAGTCTTTTAACTTATTTTTCGGAATGCATTCCCATTCTTTACACCAGTGCTTTAACTTACAAAAAAAAAGTCCCAGTTAATTTTGAAATCTTTTATAAGATAATTCTTTAGAGCAGTCAAAAGACTTGAAGTTAAAAGAATGCAGTACTTTTAACTGCTTGAATTCTTTGGAGTCTTTTAAAAGTCTTTTACATTCTTTTGACTGCGTGAAGTCTTTTTACTGCTTGAATTCAATTTACTGTATACTAAGAACTTGAATTTAATGTGCGGGTTTACTCTCAGTTTATTTTAGTTAGATTTTGCTAAATTGATTTGTTTTAAGAGACAATATATTAAAATATTGTTTGTATAATAATTACACACGGTGATTGGTATGAGTTGCGTCAAAAAGTTGGAGCGAGTAGATTAGTTTAAGGGAAGAAAAAATCGCACCCCGTTAGGCGGGAGGTGCAATTATGCGCCCTTTGTAAATAATTTTCTATAGATAAGTAAAACTATTGATTAGAAACTTTTTTTTTATCATTTTCATACTCATTTGAGTGTTTTTGAAACATGTTCTCTTGTTTAAACTTTAAATGTGTTTGGATCAATAGTTTTTTTTTTAATAAATAGGTAAGTACATTATAGATGGAATTAATGTACTGAGTATTAATTAAAGGCCCAAGAGTTAATTACGTGATACATGCCTGACTTGAATTAACTTTAAGAGAATGTTGTATTACTTAAACTTAGCTTAAGCTATTGATTCATCGTAAGTTTATTTTGTATTTAGTCGGGTACAGTCGCAATGTACACTCAAATGAGTATGACAATGATTTAAAAAAAAAAATGTTTCTAATCGAAAGTTTTACTTAAATAAAAAAATATAAATTTAGTGGCACTGACAGCTCCGAAGAACCACGGCCTAGTGACTTTCAACTCTCAACTCATTAGTTCTAAAGGATTGGAAGGGACCTATAATTTTACGTCGAATCCTAACGACTAAGGTGAGATGCACTTTTCATGACAATGATACTCTTGGAGAATTTGTCACTTCCTCGCAAGAGGCAGTGCTTCTAAAAAAAAGGTGTTCTCGAAGATGGGCTCGAACCCAGACCTATTATTATATAAACATACATGTACAATTGCGGAAAGATAAGAGAAGCTTACAAAAAGATTTTATAAAAGATAATACTGATCGATACCTTCGCAGTTCAACGGCTGTGATGGGTTTGATGCATGCCATTGCCATATAGAAACTGCACATTATACTTTAGCTATGTATGTATTGTAGCATATTTGTGTATATAATTTTGATAAGTAATCTTCTTATATGAGCAGCGATTGGCACGCTTGCGGGCTCGGCTAAGCGGTAGTGGTGTGGGAACTTTGCTGCTCTTCACAATGCTATCAAATTTATCGTGCCAGGTTTCTGGATAGAAATTTCAAGGAATAAATTGAAGAAAATATTTTGTTCTCCAAGCATACTATGGAGAATTGTTTTACCACGATAAATATAACTATATATCTATGAAACGAACCTTCATTAAACGAAGACAAAATATAATAAAAGGTATATGAATCCTTCTGTCATCTGTAATATGAGCGAGCGCCATGATGTTATTGGCACTCAATATTACCCTCCCATTCGCAAACCGCAAAGCTCATTGCGCCATGACTACTCCGGCTCAACTTGTTATACAAGGAGTAGTCCCTGTCTCCTTTAGTCTCACATAAATCAACACACGATCAACTATTGGTTAAATTTTCAGTACATGATTAATATTTATTCAATCTAATCCAGAAACAAATGAAAACTTAAAATACATAATACTTCATTGATAAATATTTCCTCGTGGTATATATTTGTAATTAGCTTATTTAATTAAAATCATATTGAAATAGTATTAAATTACGATGGCCGATTATATTTTCTTTTTCCATAATGACCATAAGAAACGTATTTATATATATATATGTTAAATGGAAGCAAAAGATTTAAGATTAAGATTTAATTGTTGAAAATATATGAATTAGGGATAGCAAGATATTATATATATAAGCTCATGCCAAAGAAAAAAAAATAAATTTAACGAGATTGTTAACATTAATGTGTGTACTCACTTTTATCCAGATTAATATTATAAATTTTGTCGACGCACTTTCCGCTGGTGAAGTTTGAGCTCAAATTTCAGGCTGTTGAAAGTTTGTCGTATCCTATACGCGTTTTGACAGAATTTTAATTATTAGATATTTGTATAATTTTTTTTTTTCAGTGGCTAAAAACCTTTTTTTTTCTCACTTCTAAACGGTAAAACTGTATCTTATTATTCTACTTTTCATGTATATATATATTCTTTAGTTAAGCACGTAATTCTCGTGTGTTAAGTTTAATCTAAGTTCTATTTAAGCATCTAGGTTTAAGCTACTTTAGTTTTCTTTTACATATATATTTTTCTGTGAACACTTAATTAGAGCACGTTTTTTTTAGTTTTTTTATTCCTTTTTTTTTTTTGTAGGGTCCTATACGCTATATTTTTTTTGTACGACCACGCGATCTTGATGCTAGGGAAAAAGTTACTGCTGTATCACAAACTTAAATTTCTCTATGCAATTGCTTATTGGAATGAAACTCCGGTACTATATTGCTTTACACTTTCTGGCGGTTCTCAGTCTCATGTATGATAGCTAAAAGAGCATTTGCCAAGTAGTACTTTGAATTAATAGGTATACAGTAATTTTTTTTGTTCTAAGGTCAGTCCGAGGGTGCCATTGGTTTAAACTGTATAGGTGGACTTAACTTAATGATTTTTTTCTCTTCGCAGCACAAGCTATAATATTATTGCCGGTTCACTTTGGGAATAAAAAAAAATATTGTTAATTCGAGCTAAATATATTGAGAGAATTAAACACCGATTTCTCACCTTTATTTTTGTTCATTCTATATTTAGGTAGCATTAATTATTAATTTCTTGTTCCAAAATGGCTTATTCGACCTCTCGGTTTTTAAAGGAATATATTCTATTAGATCATAAAGTTCCAGATCCAGTAAAAATGATCCATCAACATCTGGTGATCCAGTTGTGTGTCACAAAAATTGCCTAAGCAATTAATAATCTTTTCTTCACAAGAAAGAGATTTCCACCAGCTAAGCGAACTTATTTGAGCGAGATCCAAATTATAAAAGGCCGCCTTTTAATCGGAAGTATGCCGTCACACCTAAGTTGCTCTTTATATCATGGATCTGTTTGTTTTATTCAAGCTTATTGGAAAACGACAAGCGGCTAACTGAGCTATACTTAAGTGTTGTTCACACTAGTTTAGCTGAATCATTTATTTTAGCTTAAAACTATTGTCTATTAATCGGCAACGTTT
Organism: Baccha elongata; assembly: GCA_951217065.1. Taxonomy (NCBI): domain Eukaryota; kingdom Metazoa; phylum Arthropoda; class Insecta; order Diptera; family Syrphidae; genus Baccha; species Baccha elongata. The sequence continues at coordinate 53,578,579 of OX578272.1, read as the reverse complement.
TATTTTTGTTTACTTTCGCAACAGACGACACTACACATTCTTGACTTTTCTGAATTCCAAGTATTTATGAAAAGACAAGAACACGTCTTTCGTTAGTACCATAAGTTCCGAATACACGAATCGACCCACACCCTGAGCTTATCCCGACAGACTAATTTCATTTGCGTAAATCCTTGGCATGATAAGTTCCTATTTTTTTACCCTCCATGTTCTCAATTTCATATAAGGAGTTACCTATTCGTTTCACTACTCTACATTTCACAAATTTCGCACACAATTTTGCATTTTGATTTTTAGCAGCGTCACTTAATACAAAATTTCTCCTCAAAACTTCTTCCCCAGGAATAAAGGATCTGCTTGTACTTCTCAAATTATATGATTTTTCGTTTCTGTTGTACGCTAACTTAATATTTTCCTTTATTTTCTGGCGGATTAAATTAAGTTTACAATTTGGGTGTATGTACTGTACTTCCCCATCCTCTAACGCTTTAAGATTTCTGAGCACTGGATACATGCTGGAATGTGTACTCATATGCTGCCCGAACAAGGTAAAATATGGAGTCATACCCGTTGACTGATGAACAGAAGTACAAAGGGCCATTTGAATTTCAGAAAGATATTTATCCCATTCCTTTTGATCATTTGACAAATAACTTCTAATTGCCGACAAGACAGACTGATTAACTCGCTCTGACGCGTTCGCCTGAGGCGAATAAACAGCGTTTCTTATTGTTTTACAACCATATTTACCGAGGAATTGTCGAAAGTCTTTAGAAATAAACTGTTTTCCATTGTCGCTGTGGACAAATTCTGGTACACCAAACTGATGGAATATGTTGTGCTCGAGATACTCAACCACTGCTTCCGTACATGCTCTTCGTAACGCTTTTAGATGAACAAACTTTGAAAAGGCATCGAGCACAATAAATATGAAGCAGTTTCCTCTCTTGGTTCTGGGATATGGTCCCATAAAATCGATATATATTTTCTGATACGGACGGCTAATTTCGTGAAACGCTCCCATTGGTGGTCGCAAAGTCAAATTGGTAGGCTTATTTTCCTTGCACACTGAGCAATTACGTACAAAGTCATGAATCTGCTTTGTCATATTCGGCCAATAAAACAACTCCCTTATTCTAAACAAGGTTTTTTGCATTCCACCATGGGCACAGTTAGGAGGATTGTGTAATTTTTCGATAATTGATGGCGTCAGATCCGTTGGAACCCATATTTTCCACTCACTGATCGTATCACAAAATTGATCCCTTTCATGATTAGACTTTTGATAAATGATACCATCAGAAATTTTAATATCAGGAAAGTTATTGACATTTTCCGATAGAGTGCTAATTAAATTTAAATAGTCTACAGATTTAAATGCAGGTGACGTAAGGTCTATAATTTCGCTTGTCATATGAGGCTGTAACAAAATTTCTTCGTTAAATGCTCGTGACAAGGCGTCGGGGACAAGATTGTCAGATCCTTTTTTATGTTTTATATCAAACGTAAAACCTTGCAGTTTAAGTGACCATCGGGCCAACCTACCACTTAAGTCCTTCTGATTCATGAGCCATTTAAGGCTGGCGTGATCAGTCACGACTGTAAATGGCAAGCCCTCGACATATGGTCGAAATCTTTTAACAGCTTCAACTGCCGCCAAGCATTCCTGCTCTGTCACACTATACTTGCGTTGTGTGGGATTTAGCTTCTGTGAAAAAAAAGCTATTGGTCTATCATTGTTTTCATTGTCCTTTTGGCATAACACCGCACCAATTCCATAACTCGAGGCATCACATTGTATAGTAAAAGATTTTGTATAATCCGGATTGGCTAAAAGAGGCGCAGATATTAATGCCATCTTCAGAGAATTAAATGAATCTATCGCTTCAGGTGTCATTGCAAACAGTTTGTTTTTCTTCAAAGTTTCTGTCAATGGAGAGGCTATGGCAGAAAAATTAAGAATGAAACGTCGGTACCACCCACACATGCCTAGAAACCTACGCACTTGTTTCTGTGTGGTGGGAACCGGAAAATCGACCACTGCTGATACCTTACTTGGATCTGGTTTAATACTACCACCGCCTACGATGTATCCCAAATATTTAACTTCTTCAAAACAAAAGTGAGATTTCTCAATATTTATAGTTAAATTTGCTTTGCTTAAGCTTTCAGCTACCTCCGTTAAATGTTTGAGATGCGTCTCAAAATCCTTTGAAATTATCAACAAATCGTCAACATACGGAAAAACATATTCCCTAAGCGGTCCGTGGATCACTTTATCTACTACACGACACATTCTCTGAGCTGCGTTCTTCAACCCAAATGGCATGGCGGTGAATTGGTAAAGGGGTCGACCAGGCACTGTAAATGCCGTTTTTTTTCTCGACTCTTCCTCTAATGGCACTTGCCAAAAGGCATCCTTTAGATCCACACTACTAATGTAATGCGCATCTGGAAGCCGGCTTAACATGCCTTCTACTTGATGTAGAGGATAGCCATCACCTTTGGTAAGCGAGTTCACCTTCCGGAAGTCCAAAACAAGTCGATTCTTGCCTTGCTTCTGAATGAGAACAATGGGTGAGCTCCAGGCACTATAACTCTCTTCAATCACCCCTAAAGCGAGCATTCTGTCTAATTCTTTGTAAATCATTTCTTGGACTACCGGCGAGACAGGATAATGCCGTTGTTTGACGGGTTCGGCATTACCGGTGTCAATCACGTGCATATCGATGTTTGTTCTACCTAATCCAAGTTTCGAAAATGATGGAAATTTTTCCACTACCTCCTGAAGTTTCATGGATTCTGAATCTGTCAGTTCAATCATTTGTTTCTTTTCATTGTCTTTTCTGAATTCTAAATCATCTAATTCTTCCATCTCAAAAGCTGTCTTATCACCGATGATATTTGGTGCAATTCGAAAAGTCTGCCAAAAATCGATGCCTAAGTACAATGGTTGCGTAAGTGAGGGTATTAAATACAAATCTATCGTCTCAGTTTTACCATTAAATGTCATTTCTACTGCGACTCGCCCTACGATGACTTGTGCCTTACCGTCTGCAGTCTTTATATAAGAAGAGAAATTGAGAATAGGAATTTTAAGTTCACCTACTACCTGCAAGCAATCTTTTCCTAAACATGAGACACTGGCACCACTATCTAAAAGACCGTTAATAGATTTGCCACAAATGTTTACTACTGCATACGGTCTGGGATCAGGCAAATTGGTAATAAAACTACTACATATCAATTGCTTAAAATATTTCCTTTTCTGGTATCTTAGTCGTGCTTTTCGGAATAGGTGGCTGCCTTCTCCAAGATTAAGATTATCTAAATTAAAAATTTTAGCTCGGATTTCATCATAATGTTTTTGTCTTATCTGGTAAGGAAGTTTTCTAAAATTTGATCTATTTATTTCATTAGGTATAATTTCTACAGCCGGTGGGGTTTTAGTTAATTCATTATCTGTCGTTATACCAAATGAGTTAGAGTCTGTGTTTGTGGATGCGTCATGTTTTAATGTTCCGGAAGTGTTTGCGTCGAACGAGACTCTCCGGATCTTCTCTCGTTCGGTTTCTGGTTTTTTGAAACATTTTTACAATTAATGCAATCAAGAACTGTATACCGATCTGATCCACATTTATAGCAAAAAAGATGGTCAACAGGGGCAGGGCAATTTATGAACACATGTCCTACGCGTTTACAATTGTAACACATTGTTGGTGATCTTGATGGAAATGATTTACTGTGAGATTCTAAATTCACATTGTTACGCATTGCCAATGCTGATACACTGTGCATATCCTCACAAGAAGTTCCCTGAACATCAATAAAATCACCGATTTCATGAACGTTTCGGTACGGAAAGTTCCTGCTTTGAGCTGGAAATCGACTTTGGAGCATTCTCTCTGCTCTTTTACATTCATCTTTAAAATGCTCCAAAGAGTAAAACTTCATTGGATAAATATAGTTTATCAGCTTTGAATTAATATTTGTTTTCAGTATATTGATGAGGTCCTGTTCTCTAATTGATTGGTTTAACTGACTTCTCAAATGCATGATTGAATTGAAATAATCTTCAAAAGTCTCTTGATTAATTTGCTTCCGGTCCATAATTTGTCTAATAATTTCAAAATCATTTTCATGATTTCGAAACTGTTTTATAAGAGCCGATTTTAAAACCGACCAATCACTTCTAGGACTACTCCTTAAAAATAGCCAAAACCAATCTTGTGCTACACCTGTTAATAATAGATGAAAGTTCATCAAAACATCAGACCATGAGCAGTTATAATTGCTTTTGAGCATCTCAACTCTAAACACGAAATCTTGAACTGACATGCCTTTAGAGGAGCCATCAAATTTTAGACCCCATCGATCCAAACGAAAAGATAATCCTTCATTCGTTCTTGGATCTCTATTAGGTGGATCATTATAATACCTATCAGAGCTTATATTATTAGATGGAATAAAATTTGAGTTAAACTCATTATTTTGGCACTGATTTGTTATGTCAAGGTTATTTTGCTGGACATTTCCAATATTTGGTACACCCATATTGGTAGAAGATGCCAACTGACTGATAAATGGATTCATAATATTTTCAACATTATCTTTAATTAAAGATGGCATTTTACCTAGAACGTCATTTACCACTCTCTGGATATGCTTGTCTATCCTACTCATATCAAAATTGTGTGCCATATTAGTGACGTTCACTGGCAGGTCATTGACTCGATCAGCTGGTGGAATGCTGTAAATAGAATTTGTCAAATTTGCATGAGCGATGTTGAGAAAATTATCAACCTGTTCATTTCCCGTTGGTAAATGTTTCGCAACATTATTTGTTCTCATCGGTAATGATGATACCATGGGATTTGAAACGCAGGTGATCGTTTTTGTTGTTGTCGAAAGAGTTACAGCTGGTAACGAAATTGGAAGAGAGTTCAATATATTGCTCGCATGAGAATCGTTGAAACTACGATTAAATTGGTCCATTGCCGTAGGATTGGCGGGTAATGCTAATGTAGTTGCAATAGGTGAATGTTGTACTTTCTTACTGTTGCGATCGAAGCGGGGAGACATTTCACCGCCAACGAGATTATTATTTTGTGAACGCGTTACTCTATTATTGGCTTCTTTTTGATTATCTTTTATGTTCCTTTTGGGATCGTTCCTGAACTATTTTTATTCATTTTGTTGTTTTTATAACCAAAAATTGTTTTTGTTTTTTTTTTTTTTTTTTATGTTTATTTCAAAAAAAAATTGAAATGTATATACATACATATGAAAACAATATAAACAAAATAGATTTTATATTTTTGATATTGTATGTGTTTGTAAGCAGGTTTATCATTTTTAGTTGATCGTTGTGTTAAATTTAATGTGAGACATTATACAGAGTGACAGAAGTTCATGTTTATAGGAAATAGAAATTGAAATAAAATGTATGCAAAATAATTAATTGGTATTTCGGGACTGTCTAGAATATCTAACATAAAACGACTCCGAATAAATGTAAGATAATGTCTATGGAGACTATAGCTCAAAATTTCGCTACGACGCATCGACTTTATCTTTACCTAAAACATTGATAAAAACTGAAAAAAAATATTTATAAAATAAACTATGTTATTTGTAGATTAACTCAAGACTCCGCAAAAGTCTTGGAGTGGTAAAGTACAGAGTACAGTGATGTTATTCGTAAGTACCTGAAATTATTTCGTAATTAGGTAGGTTTTTGTACTTGGGGAATGCCTCTTGAACACTTTGCTCTGGACTGTTAAACGATATTCCTTAACGACTCAGATGTGTTGTTAAACGGACATTTTTGGCCCCACGTTGGGCGCCATTGTAGCATATTTGTGTATATAATTTTGATAAGTAATCTTCTTATATGAGCAGCGATTGGCACGCTTGCGGGCTCGGCTAAGCGGTAGTGGTGTGGGAACTTTGCTGCTCTTCACAATGCTATCAAATTTATCGTGCCAGGTTTCTGGATAGAAATTTCAAGGAATAAATTGAAGAAAATATTTTGTTCTCCAAGCATACTATGGAGAATTGTTTTACCACGATAAATATAACTATATATCTATGAAACGAACCTTCATTAAACGAAGACAAAATATAATAAAAGGTATATGAATCCTTCTGTCATCTGTAATATGAGCGAGCGCCATGATGTTATTGGCACTCAATATTACCCTCCCATTCGCAAACCGCAAAGCTCATTGCGCCATGACTACTCCGGCTCAACTTGTTATACAAGGAGTAGTCCCTGTCTCCTTTAGTCTCACATAAATCAACACACGATCAACTATTGGTTAAATTTTCAGTACATGATTAATATTTATTCAATCTAATCCAGAAACAAATGAAAACTTAAAATACATAATACTTCATTGATAAATATTTCCTCGTGGTATATATTTGTAATTAGCTTATTTAATTAAAATCATATTGAAATAGTATTAAATTACGATGGCCGATTATATTTTCTTTTTCCATAATGACCATAAGAAACGTATTTATATATATATATGTTAAATGGAAGCAAAAGATTTAAGATTAAGATTTAATTGTTGAAAATATATGAATTAGGGATAGCAAGATATTATATATATAAGCTCATGCCAAAGAAAAAAAAATAAATTTAACGAGATTGTTAACATTAATGTGTGTACTCACTTTTATCCAGATTAATATTATAAATTTTGTCGACGCACTTTCCGCTGGTGAAGTTTGAGCTCAAATTTCAGGCTGTTGAAAGTTTGTCGTATCCTATACGCGTTTTGACAGAATTTTAATTATTAGATATTTGTATAATTTTTTTTTTTTCAGTGGCTAAAAACCTTTTTTTTTCTCACTTCTAAACGGTAAAACTGTATCTTATTATTCTACTTTTCATGTATATATATATTCTTTAGTTAAGCACGTAATTCTCGTGTGTTAAGTTTAATCTAAGTTCTATTTAAGCATCTAGGTTTAAGCTACTTTAGTTTTCTTTTACATATATATTTTTCTGTGAACACTTAATTAGAGCACGTTTTTTTAGTTTTTTTATTCCTTTTTTTTTTTTGTAGGGTCCTATACGCTATTTTTTTTTTGTACGACCACGCGATCTTGATGCTAGGGAAAAAGTTACTGCTGTATCACAAACTTAAATTTCTCTATGCAATTGCTTATTGGAATGAAACTCCGGTACTATATTGCTTTACACTTTCTGGCGGTTCTCAGTCTCATGTATGATAGCTAAAAGAGCATTTGCCAAGTAGTACTTTGAATTAATAGGTATACAGTATTTTTTTTTGTTCTAAGGTCAGTCCGAGGGTGCCATTGGTTTAAACTGTATAGGTGGACTTAACTTAATGATTTTTTTCTCTTCGCAGCACAAGCTATAATATTATTGCCGGTTCACTTTGGGAATAAAAAAAAATATTGTTAATTCGAGCTAAATATATTGAGAGAATTAAACACCGATTTCTCACCTTTATTTTTGTTCATTCTATATTTAGGTAGCATTAATTATTAATTTCTTGTTCCAAAATGGCTTATTCGACCTCTCGGTTTTTAAAGGAATATATTCTATTAGATCATAAAGTTCCAGATCCAGTAAAAATGATCCATCAACATCTGGTGATCCAGTTGTGTGTCACAAAAATTGCCTAAGCAATTAATAATCTTTTCTTCACAAGAAAGAGATTTCCACCAGCTAAGCGAACTTATTTGAGCGAGATCCAAATTATAAAAGGCCGCCTTTTAATCGGAAGTATGCCGTCACACCTAAGTTGCTCTTTATATCATGGATCTGTTTGTTTTATTCAAGCTTATTGGAAAACGACAAGCGGCTAACTGAGCTATACTTAAGTGTTGTTCACACTAGTTTAGCTGAATCATTTATTTTAGCTTAAAACTATTGTCTATTAATCGGCAACGTTTTATTTTTGTTTACTTTCGCAACAGACGACACTACAGTATATTAAGATTTTTGTTTTATTTTTATGCTGAAATTTGATGGTTTTAAAAATTTAATAAGCAAAGTCTTTAGGTATTATATAATCTGTTCATTTCCAGCTAAAATTTTAAATAATCATGCTATGTAATTTTTTTAGAAAATTGCACCTCCCACCTAAACGGGGTGCAGTTTTCTTCCCTTATTATTAAAAATCTTATTTAATATATTGTCTCTTAAAACAAATCAATTTTACAAAATCTAGGTAGGAATGGCGGCTATTCAACTAGAATAAAACCCAATTAGCGCCTGGTGCGCCGTTTTGATACCATAAACTCATTAGACCTATCATTATGTGGAGGTTGGGATATCATTTTGGTGATTGTGGTGTATTGAGGTTTGGAATTGTGTTGGGAGGTGATCCCTTTATTACCATTTACCATAGAGAAAAAAGAGATCCTCGGGTACCTCATCCAAGGGAACTGGCCCATACCCCCCACCAGGCTTTATGCCAGGCTGTTAGCTCCGATATGTATGTCTTCGCCAAAAACCTAAACAGGCAGAGTGCTGGGTGGCTTAGGGTAGAACCAGTTTCCTCGTGAGATCGATTCGGTTTAGGGAAAGACATGATGTCCGCCGTGGACACAACCCGCCTACACGGCTAAAGACGTGGTTCCTGCGGGAATCATGTAGCTCTCTTGATCCGTTTTTTGGCCCATGGAAAAGGTGAGATATTGGTACGGTGATTTATGTTATAAGGTTTGAAAATTGTTTTGGTTGGGAGTAAATCCCCTTAGTTACCAACTTCCATATAGGAAGGCAAGGAGATCCTCGGATACCTCACTCAAGGGAAGTGGCCCATTCCTCCACCAGGCTTTATGCCAGGCTGTTAGCTCCGATATGTCTGTCTTCGCTAAAAAACTAAACAGGCAGGGTGCTGAATGGCTCAGGGTAGGACCGAATTTCCGTTGAGATCAGTTCAATTTAGGGAAAAACATGATGCCCGCAATAGGCTTAGCCCGCCTACACGGCTAGAGAAAAGGTTCCTGCAAAAATCATGTGGTTCTCTTGATCCATCTTATCTACCCATAGAATAGGTGAGGTATTGATATGGTTTGTTACGTTTATAGCCATTTGGTTGCACTCAAAAAGCCAATGAGGTTACTTATGCTCACAACAGTAAGTTCGTTAAGGTTGTCAATAAAGTACTGACCAAAGAATTGGCATCTTGACTTTGCCAAGGTGGGGCAGCAGCAGAGATAATCTAACTACCTACACAAACTGAGAGTAAATCCGCACTTTCAAATACAAATTTAAATTTATTATTAAATTCCAGTTCTTAGGCCCGTTTGGTCATACTCTTCATAAATCTACAACATAACTAGGATAAACTTAATTCTTATGTTCGTCATAAACTATTCTACTTTGTTACAAAAAAAATATGTTCTACTTAGCTATGATTTAGTTTCATGATAGAAATCTCAATCAAAATGTCAATTTTGCACAAACAGTCAAAGTTATTTTATTATTTTTTATTTTTTGCTCTATTATTTGAAGTTTAACAATATTTTTGGTGTTTTTTTTTTCTTTGGTTTTTTAGTAAAATTTAACTGCCGGGCGTGATAAAACCAATTTTTTCTTCTGAATTCGAAAGCTTAATTCATCCAAAAAGTGACATTTTATTGTTTTGTTTTTGTGTCTCCGATTATTATTGTGTGTGTTTAGTTTCGTTTAGTGTGAATAAAATGGCTACGTACTACAAAATAATTTTATATTTGTTTTTGGTCATCGAAATGAACAAAATATACTTATTTTTGGCTTTGTTCGATGCAAAAATAAAAATTTTATGTAGTTTGTAGTTTATTTTCTGAAGTTAAACTTTTTTTAAGGAATAAATTTACCTCAAAAAATTCTTAAGTACAACATAAGTCTTTATGAGCTACTTTTTCTTCCCCTTAAATTAAGTTCAACCTAAGCACATTTATGATTTACTTTGAAATTCGTGCAAACCGTTAAGTGGAACTTAAAAATTTAAGTTGTATTTAAGGCCTTATGTCGAGTATGAGCAATCGGGCCTTAGTATAGTAAATTGAATTCAAGCAGAAAAAAGACTTTAGGCAGTAAAAAGATTTTAAGCAGTCAAAAGACTTCAAGCAGTCTAAAGACTTCAAGCAGTCAAAAGACTTCACGCAGTCAAAAGAATGTAAAAGACTTTTAAAAGACTTCAAAGAATTCAAGCAGTTAAAAGTACTGCATTCTTTTAACTGCAAGTCTTTTGACTGCTCTAAAGAATTATACAGGGTGAGTCATGAGCAATGCGACAAAATGCTAGGGCGTGTAGGTTGCATTGAGACAAGAAAAAAATCGTATGCGAGGGGGGGTCTATTCCCCTCCATTTAGCCGGGAGGGGCAATTTTCGAAAAAACTGACTTAAAATGGGAAAAAAATTATTTAAAATCAACGGCTTCATTCATAATGCTGTGCGATACGTTTTTGAAAAGCCAATAACTTTTTCTTTCATTCTGTGTTTAAATAAATCTATTCTAAGAAATAGTTTTTGAAATATTAATTTTCAAAGTCAAAATTTTGAAAAAAAAAATTGAAAAAAAAATTTCAAATTCATTTTTTTCAAAATTTTACGTAATTAAGTGCTGATTTTAATTTCAAAATTCAATGCTGTTATTAATTTTAGGTCTAAATAAGAAAACCGGATGCAAAAATTTTATGTCGTTCTCAAGAAATTAAAAAAAAACCAAAACCACCTTTTTCTAAGAAAAACATTTATTTTTATTGTAACGAAGCAATTTAAGAAGCATTAATCTTAGTTTTTTTAGTTTTTTTATTCCTTTTATTTTTACTATGTTTTTTATTGGAAGTACTTATAAAAAATTCTCGATATGATCTCCATTGTTTAGAAGGCATAGATTATATCTCCTTGTAATGGCTTCACATAAGTTTATGCTTGACAAATTTTCCTGCAATTTGACTCCAGCGACTTCAATTCGTTCCTTCAGTTGTTCCAATGATACTATTTCCACTTCGTAAACATAATTCTTCATAAATCCCCATGCATAGAAATCTAGGGGAGTTAAATCTGGTGACCTAGGCGGCCATTCCGTGGGGCCCCTTCTTCCGATCCAACGGTCACTAAAATGATCATCCAGCCAGTTTCTCACCTGTAAGCTGTAGTGTGCTGGAGCACCATCTTGTTGGTAGATTAAAGTATCTGCTATAACCAATGGAGCGCTGTCTAATAAATCGGGTAAAAGGTCTCGTAGGAATTGCAGGTATGATTCTCCATTAATAATGGAATTCAAAAACCGGGGCCCGATCACAGTGTGTCCAACAATACCAAGCCAAACATTACAACTAAAGCGGTGTTGTGATTTGTTTTGTTTTTTTTGTGTGGATTGGCGCTACTCCAATAATGTAAATTGTGGAAGTTAGTAACCCCATCCCTAGTAAACTGTGCTTCATCCGTCCAGAATATTCTTCTAAAATAGTTTTGTTCGGTTTCATTTCTAAGTAGTAATGTTCTACAAAATTCGGTTCTCAATAACTTGTCGTTTGAGGTGAGTTCCTGAACAGGCGTAAAGTGGTACGGGTGTAAATTTTCCGCCCGAAGTACTCGACATGCTCTAGATTGGGACACTCCAAGCATAGTGGATATCCTTCTTGTACTGACGGAGGGATTATTTCGGACTAAATCCAGAATTCTTTCATCTAAGATTCTTGACTCATCAGAAACTGGCCTTTCACTTCTTCGATGCTCCAGCACTCCATGATCTCTTAGACGTCGGTGGATTCTTGGAAACGTGCTATGATGGGGACATCTCCTATCGGGATATCTTTCAGCGTACAGTCTTTCGGCTTCACGACTTCGACCATTAGCTAAACCGTAGCAGAAATGCATGTCCGTTAATTCTTCTCGGGTGTATATGAGCTTGACATCGTTACGTGTTAATGAGTTAATATTCAAATTGGAAATAATTACTAAGCAAAACTGCAATGCCTTTTATTTATCTTGCGTTGCAATTTTCTTTTTTTTTTCATTAAAAAAAAATGCGGTTTTATTGTCCCTATTGTCCCCATAACAGGTAGAACCCATGGGCTGCGGGCAGGCCAAGGCAAAAATATTGACAGGTCAGTTTTCAGAAGTTATCAATGAAAATAATATTAATCCAGGGTTATTCCAATACTGTTTAATTTTATTACGTTCTCATAAAACTCCAATTAAAAAAAAAGTAAACAAACTAAGATTAATGCTAAATAAATAAATAAATTGCTTCGTCACAATAAAAATAAATGTTTTTCTTAGAAAAAGGTGGTTTTGGTTTTTTTTTTATTTCTTGAGAACGACATAAAATGTTTGCATCCGGTTTTCTTATTTAGACTTAAAATTAATAACAGCATTGAATTTTGAAATTAAAATTAGCACTTAATTACGTTAAATTTTGAAAAAAATGAATTTGAAATTTTTTTTTCAATTTTTTTTTTTTCAAAATTTTGACTTTGAAAATTAATATTTCAAAAACTATTTCTTAGAATAGATTTATTTAAACATAGAATGAAAGAAAAAGTTATTGGCTTTTCAAAAACGTATCGCAGAGCATTGTGAATGAAGCCGTTGATTTTAAATAATTTTTTTCCCATTTTAAATCAGTTTTTTTCGAAAATTGCCCCTCCCGGCTAAACGGAGGGGAATAGACCCCCCCTCCCATACGATTTTTTTCTTGTCTCAACGCAACCTACACGCCCTAGCATTTTGTCGCATTGCTCATGACTCACCCTGTATTAGTAAGGACTTCAAAATTTACTACAACTTTTTCGATTAAGTCGAGGTACTCAAGTGAAGTCAAAGTACTAAAAAATAAGTCTTTTTATTCAATTAACTGCAATACCAAAATGATTGCATTCTTTTACAGCTCTGGTAGGAAGTAACTTACTAAGAAAATTATCCCAAAGATAACGCTGGGGTAGCTTTTCCGAAACAAGCGACGACGGGAAACGGATGGACCGATTTTGACGGGACTTTCTCTAGTGGATAGCTGATGTTGTAAGAAATTACTGCAGTTATTTTAATTACCCCCATCTAGGTCGTTTTTTTTCGAAAACTCTTATACATAGGAGCTTAAAAGCTTTTGGCAAAATATTGGACCAATAGGATTATAATAACTCTTTCAAAATCAATGCAGCAGCGCACCGCACCGGGTCAGAACTAGTTTGTAATAGTTGAAGATGAAAGAAAAGTAAGTATTTTTATGCAAGAATGTCAAATGTGAAAGTCTAGAGACCACGGAAAACATACGATTAAACTGCATTGACGGAATCTTAGTTCCACAATTAAAACAATATCAATAAGTCAATAAAATATAACCACGTATTTAAGCTGTGTTTAGCTATAAGCACCAGCTAATTCGAAAAAAGCAATAATATAAATACAATCAAAAATATACAATATATACTCATTCAGCTAATAAGGAAAATTAACTCCTCAGTCGTGCATTTTCTTTAAAGAGCGCCTCATGTTACTACACACAAAAATTTACTAGTTATTTACAGCTTACACAATCCGAAATGAAAAATCATTCAATTGAGGTATTTTAATAGCTTCCTACTAAATTGTTAACCAATTAGTTGGACGGTAGTTATTTTTTTAACCATCAGCGAACCTCATTCATAATGGTCCACTGGAGACATCATCATAACCTACACACAATTGAGCAAATTATATTTTTTGCCAAATTGGTGACGACAATAATTTAAAAAAATGTGAGAAAAAATATATTAGCTATTTAGTAGCAGACTTAATCGGTTTTTGCGAGAGAACATTGTCATCACAAGTTGTTAAGTCATATTAATGATTTTCAATTTAACTTTTACTGTTTGTTTCTGACGATAGTGCATCTTTCCCACTGACTGATTGTGGGTTGACTGTTTAGCTGAGAAATATAAGGGGAGAGTATGCCATTTTTCCTATGTTTTTTTTTTCTTTTGTATATCGTATTACTTAGGGCTTCGCGAAAAATCTTTGGAGACATTTTTCGTATCTTAGTCATTTAGTAAAAAATTAAATTACAAAAGTGACAAGTGCGGTTTGACTACAGAATGTAAAATAAAATAGGTGGAAGCAGTGAATAAGATTTTCCCAGTTGGAAGTTGGAACAGTGCAAATTTACTAGACCGGAAAATCAGACATTCGCAAAGGAAGAAAAAGCATCACACCGCACAATTAAATTGCCATGGCCATATATTTCAATCGTGCTTTGTGCGCCGCAAGGTGAAAGTACACTTGTGAATGTCGACTGAACGCATTCAGATAAAAATCGTACAAAAAATACAAACTGAAAGAATGAATCAAAAGTCCATGGCGGCTCGGCGCAGCAGCGATGACACTATGATGGAGACAATCTGATTTCCGTCAACAACGTTTGTCAATCATGTGGAAAAAGCGAAATTCTTTTCTTATTGCCAAGTATATTTAATCACTTGACTGTACTCATAAAGAAAGTGTTTGTAGGGACTATGTGCGATGTTAACAACTTTGGTGGTCCGATTTTTGACGAGTGATGCATATCGAGTTTGGAAAATCCATGATGTGTTTTAGCTTCACCTTATAAAGAACTTAAGTATGACAAATCTTTGATGTCATATATCTTTGATGCTGGTTTATAAACAAATACAAAGCATAATCCAAATGGAACTTTCTAACATTGAGACATTGTTAATTTGCAAACAAAAATTGGATGTGTTTGTTTTCAACGCCAAATGTTAGTTTGGTATGGATTACTTGACCCTATCTCAAGTTCAATAGAAGATGATCATCCTTTTTGACAACAAACTTGAAAGGAACTGCAAGTGTTGAGAGAGAGAGAGCCTCGATATGCTGCGAACGTTCACTCGAAAACATTGGTGCTGTTCATTATGGTAATATTGGTAATTTCGTTTCATTTCAACTTGTGATTATATGTATAGGTATACAATATACCTAAAGACAAAATAAACTTAAAAATGATTGAGTACAAAATCCCGATTCACAAAATCCCGAATTATTTAGCATTTAGTTTTTTGTTTAGAAGATAGATAAACTGTCGATTATTGTTTTTATTTCTCACCCTTGCAAACTTTATGAAAGCAAACTATAACCTTCAAAATACAATAGTCCATCAGAAGCCAATAAACGCATCAAACTTACTATAGTCTGTCCACTAAAAATTGGCAGTACAGGAAAGATAGGGATGTTTGTCTCTCATTCGCACTTCTTTGCTTTCCATAAGGTTATCTTCTTTCAAAAGCTCTAACAGGGTTGCCGTAGTAAGCATTTTGAATTGGAAAAAACTGAAAAAATATGATGTAGGGTTACCTTTCTTCTTTTTTAATTAAAATTATTTTCTTAATTTTTATTTATAAAAATGAAATGAAATTTATCTTTTTCCACACTACCAAGAGATAAGATGGTAGGCGCGTTTTTGAATTGTATCCCCAGTAGGCCTAATCCCTTTTAAATAAAAAACAAACAAAAAATAAAGAATTTATTCATAAAGATTAATATAACAAGCAAAATAAATAAACAAACATAACAAAAATAAATATAAATTCATCTATTAAATCAAAATATGTACATTTATATATAAGTAAAGGTATTTTTATCACTCGAGAAGTTACTGCTGCTGTTGCTGCTCTCTTCATCTAGATTTATTATAAGGCTTTCTACAGCGTTTTCCGAAAAAACGTCCATTTCCCACATTTTCGGCTCAATTACCTGCTCGACGTGTTGGACACACCGGTGCCATTTCTCACTAATCACAAAAATAGGTACACGAAACATCAATACCGACCGCCCGCGCGCTTTAAAAATCTACGCAAATTAGAAAAAATATACACGAAATATCAACCGACCGACCGGCACGAGAATCTAGGCAAATAAATTCTTTAAAGACAACAGCTTACCTACATTTTTGTAAGTGCATTTTAAGATTTTCCCCACATAAAAAAACACAAACATGATCAACAAAAACACTGCACGATAACACTTTTGTACTAGTAATATGCTCATCTCAATATCTCATTATCATTTCATCAATAAAAGGTATTTTTTAGGCTCTAAAATCAAAAGTTCCTCAACAGAAACTCAATATAAAAAAATACGAACCGAGTTACCAAATTGACAAAGGTATCTCTGTTCGAATGGATGTTAAAAGAGGGTTGAAATGCATTAGCCAATCTGTGCGTATTCAACTGTACGCTAGGCAGGTCGTTGTGGGATCTATGTCGGATGCGATCGAAAAATCATTGGCGGGTAAACATTTTTTAAATGGGGTTTCTTTCAAATCAGTATGGTGCACGATTAAGGTGCGCTACTGATTTTGAAAAAGCTTCCCCATAAGGCCTGTACTGCCAATTTATAGAGGACAAACTATAAAGACTAAATTCTTCAAGAAACTTCGAAAATTTAAAAAAGCTTCTTAATTTTGCTTGTAATGTTTACATTACAAGCAAAAACACAAAAATCACCGTGTGTACTGTACTGTACACCTCTAAAGAAAAATCGATGATAGATGCCCTTATTCCTCTCTTCAGTGACTTCATTAGAATAACTTTAAAGATTTCTTTTAATTTTCAAGAAACCAATTAAGTTATAACTAGTCCATTAAATAGTTCAAACCATACAACAATTTTTAAAAACACTTACAAAGTTTCCAAAGTGCCCATATAGCATACCATCACGCTAACCACAGACTTATGAACCTTACTGGCCACTTTCTGCGCACTTAATTCTCAGTTTTACAGTTTTATGGTCGAAGGGTTGTTAACAAAAAGAAAAATTGGAAACCCTAAGTGATGTGGCGTTGACTGCGCCATTTCGTCACTCTTATGGGCATAACAAAGAAAATTGTGTGGTAGCTGCCTGAAGTCATACTGATGATAATGGCGTATCCAAGTATAGTATCGTATCTATTACCAAAAGAAACATAAACTTTCTATGTTTTTCCATTTTTTTCACAAAATGTGAGTTGGCCAGTTGTGACGGTCGGTTGCGTAGTTTGCACCACTTCGGCACTTCGAGCATCGTCGGTTGCAGTATGAAATTAAAACTTAGAGTGAGGTGACAGCTCGAATATGAGCTTTGAGCTGTGATTTCGAGTGTGCATGCATTGCATATGACCGCAGGCAATAACAATATGCAGTAGCAATGGTATTTAATTACGCTTTCCGGCGACAAATCGCGGAATGGAGAATAAACAGACGAACGATCATTGTAATGGATTCCTCGACTCTGTGGCAATGTGGGTGGAGGTCAATTTTTTTGTATTTCATATGTATGACTCGTGGATAAGAACGCTTATTGGGTATCCGAGGTGGTCAAAGCTGTTTGCATTGCAATACGTCAAGTCAAGAGATGATCTGGTTGTAAATTAGATTTTTCATTGCAAAATACGCCTGGCTTTTTATAGATATCTACGTCAGAGAAAATAGCTAAACTTAAAGCTGTTACAATAATGTTGCTTTTTATTTGCACTACTAATGAAGGCACATGTTGGAAAACATAATAAATCCATTACTATAGTTATTGCGAGCTTAAAACCTATTTAATGTGTCTTCTGTTGTAAAGAAGTCAATCTATTCACGTTAATGTCCATTTATGATTTACCTATAATAAGGCCTTCTTGGAGGCAATTTTATGGTTCCGAAGTCGGCTTTAATTTTGTTTGATGTTTTTTTTGCTCACATCAAATGAGATATTTAATAAAGATTCTCGAATTGAAATTCCATAAGTAAAGGGTACTTATTTGTTAGTGGGCGGGATGAATTAAGGGCAATACAAACTTTTATTATTTTCGTTTTTTATTGATTGAGGCATATTTAGTATTTGAGTGTTGATGGATATTTATATGGAATACAAAACGTTGAACTTGTCGAATAGAAGACTTAAGAGTCAATTAGGTTCTAATGGTATTTTAATTGTATCTTATGGCTTGAGGGTATTATAAAGATTTGATGGTTGGGTTTTTTAGGAAGCGGGTAGTCACTGAGTGGCATCAATATGTCGATGTCCAGTGATGTAACGAATACTACACAGCAATTGTGCTTATTTTACCTCCAAGTGGTAACCATCGGGTACTGGTCTCATTCATTCGGACTTGGCTTGCTAAAATAATAACACTATAATGCTCTGTCGGAAATGACTGTCTGAATAAGTCGGCTGAAGTCTTAGACAAGCCCATCAGAAGGATGGTGTGCGGCGGATGAATTCATCAGAATCAACGGTGTCACCAACAGTTTAGGACGACAGAGACCTTACGGTATATTTAGAGCTGAGGTTAGTAAGGATTTTGAGTACAAGCCAGGGTACTGGAAAAGAGATGGTGGCGGATGAACCCTTTCAGGGTCAACGGCAGCTCTTATATTCCCGTAGTGGGCTACTGGTATCGGATTATCCGGCCTGCTGTCCTAAGGCTATACAAGGATCCGGCCCTCCGGGTCTGGGGGTCGTGTGACGGGTTGGCAATCACCACATGTAAAGAAATTAATCGCTTCGAATTGGCAACTACAGCCTCGGACAAGGACTGATTTAACGACGACGACTTTTGGCTATCGAACAAGGACAAAGATTGGATTCTGGAATGTTAAAACAACAAAGCCAGATTCCTCCAACTTGAGAGAGAATTTTTACGGTGCAATATCGACATCTTGAGAGTGTGCGAAGTGAGGTGGTTGAGCTCAGGGCAGGTGGAATCACCTTCGAAAAGCTCTTTCTTCATTTACCTACTCTGGAAAACCGATCGGAAGCACCCGGTACTCCGGTGTAGGACTGATGATGTCTCCGAAGGCGGTTCAAAGTCTTATTGTATGAAACCTATCAACGAAAGGATACTGACGGATAGATTCCAGAGTAGATTAAGAAAGACCACTATCATCCTGTGCTATGCCCCGACTGAGGTTGTGACTGACGCCGCACAGGACGAATTTTACAGTCAAATTAGCGCGGTTTTTCTCCACTAGGCGGAGACATTACTATCGTGATGGGGGATCTAAACGCTACGGTTGGACAGCACAACACTTCACTTAAGCATGTGCTTAGAAACCACAGCATTGGAAAACGGAACGACAATGAAGAGCGGTTTGTTGACTTTTGCAATGGAAATGGGCTAGTCACTGGAGGCACTCTGTTTGAACATAAGATCTGCCACAAGGTAAGCTGGTTATTCACTGACCGTTAATACACGGCGAATCTCATTGATCACTTTGCGATAAGTAAGCGCTTCAAAAATTGTCTTCTTGACGTACGTAACAGACGTGGTGCTGATGTTGGGCTAGCGCGGGATCACCATCTCATGCTCGCCTATCTTCGTCTTCGAACTGCAACTGTACATGTAATCTACAGAATTTCCTTCGTACACCCAGGTAAATACCGACAGACTTCGGGATCCTACAGTTCGTCAAAGATACAAGGACCGCCTCGACACAGAAGCAGAAGCAATCAGCAGTACAACTCCAGAAAACACTGACCAACGCTGGAGCACTGTGAAAAATGCATTTGCAACTGCGGCGCTGGATTGCGTTAGGTATAAAGCAGAGAAGCCACAGCACATGGCTCGCGGCAGATACCTGGAGGAAGATTGAAGAAAGAAATGCTATCAGATCCCAACTCGCAGCAGCATCGGAAGGTGAGAGAATGGCCATCGACTCTCAGTATTGTAGGAAACGGAAGAAAGTGCAGCGTAGTGTCAGGCGAGACAAATGACAGCGCATTAACACCCTCGCCGAACAGGCCCAGGATGCAGCTTCCAGGTGCGACAGCAGCACCGGCTACAAAATACCCAAAGAATTGGTTGGAAATAAATCCAGAAAACAACACCTTGTCAAGGATTTAGATGATACCCTGCTGGTAACGGATGAGGATCAGCTTAGAAGGTGGAAGGAACACTTTTCCACGGTGCGTAACCATCTGGGCAGTTGGCCCCTAACCCAAATGAGCGTTTCGCTGAAACAAATTTCCGTATTCGCACCTGCCCACCCAGTGTAGCCGAGATAACATCTGCAATCAAATCCCTAAAAAACAACAAAGCGGTAGGCTAAGACGGCATTCCAGCGGAGCTCTACCAATCAGTGCCACAAACATCAGCGATAATGCTATATCCCTTAATCGCACAGACATGGGAAGATGAAAGTTTCCCCGTTGAGTGGAAAAAATGGATGATCGTCAAATTACCAAAACAGGGAAATCTTATGGATTGCGGCAACTGGAGAGGGATCTGTGTCCTACCTGTAGTAGCTAAAATAATGGCGGAAATAATCTTGGAACGAATCAAGGAACATCTGGATTTAACTCTTGATAAAGAACAAGCGGGATTCCGGGCAGGTTCTTCCTGCATAGATCATATAAACACCTTAAGGATCATGATCGAACAAAGCGTGGAGCTCCGTTCCCCTCTTCATCTTCTCTTTATCGATTTTGGAAAGGCTTTTGATAGTCTGAACCGAGATTTTATTTGGTAAGCCTTGCGCAGGAGGGGCATTCCCGAGAAGCTGATCGCCATTATCAAGGCTACCTACGCGGGTGCAACCTGTAAAGTCTTGCACAATGGAAAAGTATCTGAAAACTTCGAAATCAATAGTGGAGTTCGACTAGGAGTGCTTACTATCACCTTTGTTATTCCTGGTGGTTATTGGTAATGTCCTCCATGCAGCCCTAGCCTAACAAACACGAGGTATTCGATGGACGATGTTTTCTTTTCTACAACATCTGGGCTACGCGGACGATATTTGAACAATCTGGAAATCGAAGCGAACAAAGTCGGACTGAGGATCAACAACGGGAAAACAAAGATCCTCAACATTTCTGGAAACTCTGCTCATGTTGACGTTGCAGGGACAACAGGTTGAAGCGGTGGACAACTTTCTGTGCCTAGGTAGTGTGGTTTCAAAAGACAGTGTGGATAAAGAGGAGATAAGTAAGTAAGTAAAAAGTATTAAAAAGATAGTTTAAGTGAATTTTCATCTGTCCAGGTTTTCATTACAAACACAAAACAAACGCTAAAATATGAACGTCTACTTTGAAGACATCGTAAGTCAATGATTGAATAAAAAACCTAATGAAAAGAATTAAAGCATAAATAAGATAATTTGAATAGGTAATTTAAAACGGACGGTATATCATATACAAATGACTATACCTTGTGGTATTCTGAAACATCTAAATAAAGGATTTAGATCTTATAATAGATTAACTGTTTAAATCTAACGTGAAACCTTTCTTGCTATTGCTATATATATTTTACATGTGGAACTGCTATTTTAATCTTTGTCTGTGTTAAAGTGTAATCATAATTCATACAATTACTATGCTACTTTGACAAAGGCTGCTGATCGTCGTCAATAGTTCTCAACAAAACTCAAAATGTTTGAGGAAATTAGATTTATAGCAAAGTGCTTCATGTGAAAACTTTCAAAATATGGGTGCAAAAAGCGAAAAAATAATAAATAAAAAATGTCAGAATAGCGAATGTCAAAATGCATCCATGACAATTTTAAAAAATCTAAAAATCTGGACGCAAAACCCCGTCTCTTTCTTACAACGAAGTGGGAAGGAGACAAAACATATAGACGTCAAAATGAGTCGGAATTATTTTTTTGACAACAAAATGTTTTGCATACTTTGATTTTAACTTGAATCTTTATAAAAAGTAGTTTTAGCACTTTTAAAACAATTCATATATGATTTTATTCGTAATTCTCATTTACCTATATTAAAAAAAAATTATAAAAATTATATTTTTAAAATTTAATTTTATTGAATTTAATTTTAACTTGCTACAAGAGCAAGTTCGTGGTTACCAGTCGTGCACTTTATTTAAAATGAGGTACTAATTTGGAATTTCGTGTCGTTTTCAATTTTTTCGGATGGAATTCCGGGTTTGTTTTGCGGATTGGAAATCGCATAATTTAAGGAATTTATTTATTTAATGTGAGATTTCTTCATTAAGACATTGTTTAATTTCTAGCCAAGTCAATTCGTTTACGAACCCGATACCAAAAGAAAATCCGAACAGGGATGATTATCTCGATTATTTTTTAAACGAATTCATACCTTGCCTTATAGAACATTATAAACACAAGCAAACATTTAATTCAAAAGATCCCTAAGGTCCTCTTTACGGTCATCTAGTGTGAACCTACGCACTATAATTCATTAGCACAAAATCCGGTTGCCAATGTTTACAAACTCCTTGCACCTATAAAGAGCTAAAAGAAGCCTTTAAGGTAGAAAAGCAATAACTTTGCCATCCATTTAAGTTCAATTAAACAACATTGTGTTTTTATGTATACAAGAAGTATGTAAATGGCGGGTTGTTTCCCTATAACACAACCAACTATCGTTTTATTTTAATTTATCAATCCCACCACATCGGCAACCACAAAGTTGCGTGATTAAATTAAAATTAGAATATCAAATTAAGTTATTTCCCTCTTTACATCTTCATCATGCCAATATGGATGGCATAACGCTAGCATAGGCAAACAACAAATCATAGTCGAGACGACCGACGCACGTATAGGAATATTAGGTGTACACATGCAAATAAGTCTAAAGCAGTTATATCCTTGGTATTAAGTTAGGTACAGAAAATATATAGAATTGTCATGTCAGATAATTTATCTTTGGAACGATTGCGCGCAAAAATTTAATCAGAAAAGAAGGCTTCGAGGGATTGCTCTTCCTAGATGTGATATTGCTTCGCTATAATAAGGAGTGTTACACGTGCAAGTACAGAATCAATTGGAAAGAAATTGTCGCATGGTTAGGAAATTATTTTTTAAACAAAAAAACAATAATTAGCATTCTCCTGGTCATGATGCTGCTGAGGTGAAAAAACAAAATCCAATTACATTTAATAAAACCAGTTTTTTTGTTTACATTAGTGTTTCGGATTCCAATGGAATCAGTGTTCCATTCCTTTGGAATGTCTCGGTATGATGTAATATAAGCCTAAGGCCGTACCAAACACACTACCCTTCGTTGCTGGTCGGTCCGAGTTGTTTACTTTATACTCTTCAAACTGGTAATCAATTCGTGGGGAAAATAACTTCTTTCATGTGAGTACCTGATGCTAATTGGTGAAAGGAATTGATTGTTTTATTATACATAATATAATTAAAATAGAAAACTTTATTTGTTTTGTGGGAAAGTGTGATGTTGGGTCAATTCATTGTGCGGACATGACATTCACAGATCAGTGACAAAATTAGCACTTATTTTCTTGATAAATGGCTTTAAGCGATTTTTATTTTGAGGTTAAATGCATTTCACAATGTGGTAAATGAACCCATATTAGTCTTAAGTGTTTCTATGATGGTATATTCCCAAAAATACTGACATCAGTCATTCAATCTGGATGACGAACAAGAGTTCCTTTAGTAATACCCAACCAAAATGATTCAAAGCATAGAAGCCAAGTGCTGATAGGCTTTGAGTTTTTCAATTATGCTATCAGAGATTTTTAGGTTAAAAGCATGTTTTTTGTTAAATAAAGTATTTCCGACCAACGACGATTGCCCAATCCACAAAAGAGAAGATCAAAGAATCTCAACAATTTAATTTCAGAAGCAATATAGACTTTTTATAGACTTTCAAGCCGCGTATGATATTTTGATTTTTTCTCAATCAATAATAATTATAAAGAGATCAGAATAAGACTTATTGTGAACGAGGATCATGCGCAATGTACATGTTCTCATCAACGACAGCCAAATCCTTGGTCAGAACGTGACAATTAATCTTGCTAAATAAATGTGAATGTTTGGATGTAAGTTTGTTACTCAATAACACCGCAACGGCAGAACGGATCTGGATGAAATTTATTACAGCGATAGATTATAGTGTGGAATAGCACACAGGCTACTTTTTATCTCGAAAAAAAGTACGGTTTCTGTGGGAAAGATTTTTTCTGTTTTTCACAGAGCAAAGGCTCGGCATGATTTTATGCATAGGTAGTGGTATTTTTTTGGGTCAGAAAATGAAATAGGCTCCTTTTCATAACTAAAAAATGTGCATCCTTTATGGGAACAGTGTGTTAAACATGTGACTGTGTAATAAGAACACAGTTAAAAAAGGCGCCTGTCAGACCACTCGACATAGTGCATACAGAATGTTCAGGAACGGTAGAGAATTTTGTTGCGTTCGCGAAATTAGGTGCCTTTAGACAGACTCATTTTTGTATCCCGAAAAAATGCACGGTTCCTTTAGGAGAGGCTTTAATGTAAAATGTTTAATGACTGAACTGTATGTTCGTCTTTTACACCCTAACGACACATGCGAATTGATGGAAAGTAGATGGATTTGGCACTGGATAAAACAAAGTGTATTTTTATTCTGGAAAAGTTACGGTTCCTGTGGAAGAGTATTAATGTGAAAAAAAAGACCACTCACTTAAGTTTATTCCGACGCGCCGTAGCAACGCACGGGTACCTACTAGTAGATATATAACCAAGACGTAGGCAGTGAAGTTCGCCTATCTCTTGCTTATATCTATTAATTATACAACGATGTCAAACAATAGCGGAAAATTCCATACTTTCCAGAGGTTTCGGATATGATACGAAAACCACTTTAAACCACGCTAATGTTACACCAGGGTTCTTCAATAACTTCACGCTAAAAAACGCTTTGTCTAACAACAAGTTCAAACAAAATGTGAATATCCGTAAAAAAAAATTTAGTTTACAAAGTCATCTGTAAGGAATGTAAAGGAGTTTACATAGGAAAGATCCGGAGAAAAATAGGAAAAAGAATCTCTGAACATGTTAACACTGCGAATCTTTCCTAGCTTATTGAAGCATCTAGTCATGGTTGTTCTCTTGATGACGTCACCCTCCTCTACTACCTTCCTGCAGGTCGTATTTTAAATAAATATGAAATATTGGAAATAAATGAACACATTGCTTTAAATATATTAAATTGCCAAATTGATTTAACTATATTAAAAGTCCCTAACAACCAGGAAATGACTTGCGGTAGGTAATTGAATAGTTTCTCAAACTATATGAATATTAATCCATCATATCGATGGAAAAAATGGGGCTAAATTTTTTCAGTTTTTGGCTTACCTATTTCTTAAACTAAGGACATTTTGTGCACCATATTGCGTAACAAACAAATTTAAAAACCATTACATTCAGTAAAAATCTGTGGGCGCAATATTGACGGAGATACAGCTAATTTATTTTAAGCGTCTTCTTATTATGTGCAGTAATTCTATATGCAGGGTTATTAATATAATTTGTAAAAAAAAAAACAAAGTTAAACCAGTAAATTGGGTCATGATAAGAAAAAAGTCGCAACGGACTGAGGTTTATTCCCCCATCTCAACCGAAAGGGGTAATTTTAGAAAAAAAAATTAAAAAATTAAAAAAAACTATAAGGTAGACCCTGCTACCCATACGTTTTTTCTTTGCCTTAACCGAAGCTACTTTTTCAAACCGAACTTCTAGATTTTTTGACAACTTATGCGGCAAATAAGTATTTGGTTTTAAGCTTTTCTTATGACCCTTTAAAATACGAAGTTGAGGAATTCGACTCACCTCAAAAATCTATAGTTAACTTCCTACTGACTGGACTATTATTTGTACTATTGAACTGTCATCATGCATTAGGGCCTCGGACATATATAAATCAGAAATAAATGTAAGTATTCTATAAAAAAAACTTATCAAGCTGCATGACAATTTGATGAATGAATTCAGCACTAGCGTCTAGCTACATCCTGAACACTGAACACCCTGATGTTTAATGGCTTCTTCGTTATTTATACAATTTATAATTGGGGACGCGACGGTTCGATGTTGACTGTTGTTAATTGTTTAGTCACTGATGTCAAATCACCATGGCTATAGTCACGCGATTGAGTAGCGATGGCCGCAGCATTATTTCCAAGGACTGCTCATATTGACCGTACCTATTGGAAACCCATTTATATTAAAAGAAAAAAGTAGCGAAAGATGCTGAAAAAAATAAAAATTCCTGGAACACATTTGAAATGGCAATCCTGATTAATTAACAAAATAATACATTATGCAATCTTCCTAATGTCAAATGGTCTGTTAAAGAATGTTATTTACTTCAATGAATATGTTACCTACCTCTTCTCTTCAAGGTAACACAAAACTGCGCACGAATAAATTATTGTATTCAATCAACTTTTTAAAGAATGATGATGAAGAATTATATTATGTAATTATTAAATACTGTTTCATTATATCAGATGTAATAGAGTAGACATGTAGGTACTTAAAAAACAAAAGAAACTTGTTTATAAATAGTTAATTTAATAATAATAATCTGAAGCCATCGCTCGCAACATCTTCGATCATATACCATCGCCGCCGTCAAAGAACAACTTTCTGTATTACAATTTTAAATTTAATATAGGCATAATGTAGGTACAACTTCAAACGCATTATTTGTTACTGCTTTTTTATACCTACCAGTTTTCAATGTCTGTCTTGAAAAAAAAACAAGGTAAGTAAAAAATAAAAGTGAATCTTGTTTTTAAACTTGATTGTAAAACATCATAAGAAAATTATTAATTCAGATGGGATGTTCAACAGGAAGGTAGTTTAGTTGAGGTGAGAAATAATTATCACCGAGAGTGTGTGCATAAATAACCTTGTCTTGTGCTATTAAAATATATGATTTTTTGGTTTAGATGGGACAAAAGACAAATTATTGTTCAATGAATCCGGTTTAATGATAAGGTCGTTATACATTCATTTTGTGTTTTATTCATTTATTGAATTACTTGCATTCAGCATTTGAAAAAATAGATGAAAATTTACCACAATTAATTTAACTATACCATTATATATTGATTGATTTATAACCGTGATATAATAGGAACTGCTAATACAATCATTTAATTACTCCATACAGGTATAATGACCTTCGATTAAATGTGATGAATCAGTCTTAAGTATTAAATTTTGAAAATCTTGAGACATTCCTACTTTTTACTTCCAATTCGAAATACTATAAGCATTCGTAAAGGAAACGAACTCGAGATAACAACCGAACATATCAACATCACGGAGATAAAAAGTGCGAAAGTTACAACTGTAACTTTACATACAGATATACAGTCTAAAAATCTAAACTTAACGGTTCTCTGAAAGTATCAAATTATAAATTTGGTGTTTTAAGCTTAAGAAATAAGTATTATTGACATAAATGTTCATAACTGGCCGACTCCACGAGCTATAATTTCTCTCAGAATGTGTATCCTGCAATGAAATATTCAATGGAGTCGCGTTGTTTCTCGTTATGTTGGGATATCAGATATCTCTCTCTAAGATTTCGTCTTGACGAACATGTCTGATATAAATTTGACATATGAGTTTCTTTTTTCCTTTTTCTAGGTAGATGACAATTTTATTTCATTATTTTTTGTCTCTCATGCTGGTCGTTGCTCTTCGTTCTCTTGCGTTTCGGTTGTATTTTTTGTTGTTTTGTACATTTCAAGTAAAAAAGTTGATTGACATAGAAATATATATTTATGGAAATGCATTTAATAATAATTTCATTAAGTAGGAAAATGTACATTGTACACACCTAGCTGAAAAAAAATTAAAATTACATAAACATCATTTCTTTAAAAATAAAATATACTATATGAGTGTGTAGTAACTAAAACATTAATTTATCTATCTAAATTATTAACTAACAAAGTAAAAACCATTATTTCTAAGGAAAGCAAAAAAAATATCTAAAGAAATTTGTCGTTTATCCGCAATGTTGACACGTCAACTTCTCTTTCATCAATGAAATGTCAAGACATGAATTGCCCAGCAAAGAAAAAAGAAATGATCTGGTATAGATATCAGAGATTTAGCTATGCGATACAGATATCAAGTGGAGTCGGTGTGTAATGAACCCTCAACTGGCAATAACTATGCATTACAAGAAATACTACGAGCTAAGAGCTCCAGAAATATTTAAGAGAAAAATTAATAACTTTCTCTTTTTTATCGCTTCATGCAGGAGTTGCCTCTTCTTCTTTGCCATTGTTATTTGTAATACGTCGCTCGTGTCTTATAATAGTTGGGCCTATTTGGCGAGATCTTTTATTCTGTTGTTATGTTATTAATTTCCATACTAAACTTTGAGCTGTCAAAATATCTTTTATGAATAACAGATTTAGTAAATTTGTTATGAAATCTGTTAAGATATCGTTATGAACTGTCAACAAATTCGAACTCTCAAAAAATCTTTTATGAATTGCAGTTATGGTTTTCAGCAGGCTAAAACGTGTTATGAAATCTGTTAAAAATTATAAAAAAATAAAAGAAAGATTTTTCTAACTTTTATCATAAAAGATTTCAATAAACATGTATATAGGTATTTGGAGTAAAACTTGATATTTAGCCTTTATTTCGTCAACAAAATGATTTAAAAGACACAAATTTAAAAGAATATATTTAAAAATAAATAAATTTAAACTAAAACCTTTAATAAAGAAAGTAGTTTTTTTAGATGAAAACAGTTCAGACTGCACTTGTTTTTTTTCCTCCAAAGTCTGAAGAAGCTTAATAAAGTCATCTGCTATTTTTATTAAATTTTCATAGAATAAATTGTAGTTTTTTTGTATACTTTATGTTACTTATGAAATCAAACCGTGGTATAAGCTTTGCATATAGAAACTTCTATATGCAAAGATTCGATTCACTTTGTACAAAAAGCGATTCTCCTTCAGTGAATGAAAATATAGTAGTTATTTGAATTTTATTCACTGTGGTGAATAATTTTTGTTGTTTTTTTGTGTATTTCCTTAGTTATTGAGGCTGCTAGGGGCCGATATTGGTTCTATGAAAAAGTCAATCGAATAAATTTATACAAATTTTGAATTTCTTTCACTAAAATATTTATTTAAATGAAAATTTTTGTAGTTTGGTTTCACTTGTTCAAAAAACGGGAGTCGAAATAAGGGTGGAAGGGTGAAAATATTTTCATTTAATGTTTTCTTCAAGTTTCATCAGTAGCATAAAGCACACATATTTCCACGTCATCCTTCTTCAAGATCACTGTCGAATGTATTTTTAAGTTCGAGAGAGTATATTGAAGGTTACTTTCGTAGAAAATTTCAACAACGAATTAACTTTATAAAATATCTTCAGCTCTTCGAACACAACTCTTATTAAATCTTGCTCTCTTTGTCGATATTCAGCCAAGATTTTGACATTTTTCTATTTACCGGAGACGCTGTTGTTGAAGATGATTGGTGGTAAGAGCATCATACTGACTGAGAAAATCTTTTCCACATTAGTTGAAGATCATTCGATCCTGTCGACTGCTGTAGCTGTGCACAATTTCGGTGTTGAGTTCTTCGCTTTTGAAAAACTTAAAGAGTTGCTGTTAAATCGCACTGTCTTCTAAATATGTAGACTAAGCACATAGATATATCCATGAAAACGGGGTCTGAAGGAGATAATAGTCTCTTCTGAAACTGAATGTCATCAAAATATTGCAACGAGTTCTTGTTTTCTCATTAATTTTATCTTACTCAAAAAAGTGTGTCAAAAATGTTGAACTTCAATAAATTAAACTTGTTGAAATGTTCTCCGTTTTATCTCTCCTTCTCTGTCATCGATTTAGTATCTTAACTGCACTTAAATGTCTGCGTTGTTTATATATACCAAATTAGAGTACATGTTAAACGAACTATTTATAACCCAACAGAAAACAATTGACCAGCAGAAATATCTCCTATACCACCTTGAACCTTGACTTTAAAATTCCTTCTTTTTTATTATTAAATTATATGCAATCAATTATACAAATCTTTTTTTCAAATAAAAGTAAAAAAAAAAAATAACCATTAATTTCCACCTATAATTAACATGAATTTCCCATTTCTCTTTTCAGTTACATTACTCCATCCAACCAGCATCACATCACAACAACTGGTGGCAACAGCCTAGTCTACCCAACAGCGACAGGCCAAGTGTTTCGCCTTCATCCTGCGTCAGCAACGATTTCCGGTACCGGAATAACACCACACCAATCGAATTTCAATTCCAATGGATCGTCGGCATTATTGTCTGCAACAAATGGCAATGGCAATGGAGTTAACAGCAGTGGCATCATCAGCAACAACAACAGCAGCATTGGAAGCGGTGGCAGTGGCGGAGGAGGTTTCTCACAGAAGCTGCGTGTCTTAGCTGCTTCGGCTGGCTTAATGTCTCTCAAGCCACGACAACCATTGAAACCGGTGATTAAGACACGAGGATCACCGGGACCAGAGTTTCCCAAGAAAGTTACTTTCAGTGCGTTTGCAACTGTGCAAGTTGTTTAGGGGAGAAACAGACAACCGTCGTCTTTTTGCTTTTTTTTTGAAAAATTGATTAAAATGGGTGTTTCGCGATTTTGTTAGGTTTGTTTTGTTTGTTTTATCCCGAAATGCCACACACATTGACTTTTGTTGTTGTTGTAATAAATAACTTTATGTCATATATTAATTTTTGACCATTGGGTTAACAGTAGTCCCATTACTTGAAAAAAAAAGCAAAAATAGAATGCCAATTGCTCGGAAGCAATTAAATGCCATTACTTGAAGGAGTTCCAATATTACTCCCTCAACCCAAACCAACTTAGACTAGAAAAAGCAAACTTTATCCTTAAAAAGAAACAAGACATTTACTCAAGACTTGCTTTCTATATTCGGAGCAAAATATAAAAAGCAATATGTCGTCATGTGGCCGCACATTCTGATTATTTTAATATTTTCGAATGTTTTTTTTTTTTTTTTAGAAAAAAGGGAACGAAGTTTGAAAGTAATACGAAAAAAGTTATACCTAAATTATAAGAGAACTTAAATGTTTTTATTGTATTGTATTTTGCTTGTATAGTCATTAGATTAGTTTATGTTTTCCTTAATATTATGTATAAAAAATTCCAATAAAAATTTATATTTTTTTGTCAAAATTTTTCATTCATAATAATGTACCTAGTAAAAGTCTGCCTTAATTTAGTCGCTAAATGTAATTATTAAAAAAAAATAATGTACTTATACTTTATCTGTAAGTTAATTTTCTTTTTTGTTTTGTTGATTTTTTTTTTTGTAAATAGCCAAACTAGTACCTATCTTATAAAGGTTCTTATCAGCAACAGAAGTTATGAAACTATAATAAAATGTAACTGACAGATAGATATATTTATGTATTATTGTATATTAAATGTTACAGATATAATATGCCTTTGTGCAATAAATACACACACAAATATATTTACGGATAAAATGAGTTTTTGTTTTTAATGGTTTTTAAATAGTGCCGATTACAGGTAAGCTGTATCTAAACAGGAAAAGCCATTTAACCTGGATCGGACCAGAAGTATACTTTATAAGGCTAGGCACCCACTTGGTACGAAATAGTTTGGTTTATAAAGTGATTCCCATGGTCTTTAATGAGAGTGTGCTAAACATAACCCATTTATTCATTCAAACAACTTTCCAGTTGTGTTTTGACACAACTATCTGCGCCTACAAACGCCAAAAAATTGAAAATGAGTTATGGACATAAAAATGTTTGGCTTCAACAGTCGCTTAAGATGGCAAAATCAAATGGAGCAGAAAATATTAGAAAAACCCTCCCGCCCAAACGGGGAGACATAGGAACACCGTCTCGAATGATTTTTTTTTTTTCTTGACTTAAGCTACACGTTTAAGCTTTTTGCTGCATCTCAAGCAAATCACCCTGAATAATATTGCAAGTAAAAAGCAACATAAATAATATGAATTTCATTCTGTTCCAGCCGTTTTTGCGAAAAGATTACCTATCTTAAAAAAATAGTTAAATTTTTTTTTTATCTAAAATTTACCGAGCAATTCGAAAATTAATGTGATTAAGGGCTTGTTTCACAGTCTCCGAGTAAGTTTCAAGTTAAATACTCAGCAGTTGAAGTCTTTGTTTGATGTGTACTTATTGTTTTGTTGTTTTCTGTCAAATAACAGTTCTGAATAGCTTTATTGAAACTTACTTAGATATTGTGAAACAAGCCTTATTTTTTACTGGTTTTTTCCTTATAACTTCTAAGATATAACCACTGCAAATATAATTTTGATACCGTTTTGTAGATAATACAAATTGTAATAATAGTTTTTCCACAAAAACGCACACAAACGTAGAAAAACGAAAGAACCCGAAAAAACTTAAATTCAAGATGGTGGCTGCTGCCAAATTTCGAATTTCGCGGAAACTCAGTTTTATACTCAGAATCAACCGTCCTTTAAAACAGCATTCAAACTTGGAGACCTTCCAAACTTTTGTCATATCATTCCCCATTGACTGATTACTAGATCACCAAAGCCCAAAATACAGGCAGCATAAGTACTTTCTGTTAATTTCACTCCAAAAAGTTTCCCCATACATCGCAGCATAGTTCCAAGGGTGTAAGATATTATTGGTCGTTTATCAGTTAAGATTTCCTGTCGGGTCTTTCGCCTTATCTTCAAGTAGATAACCAGGAACTGAAGTAAAGAGCAATAAAGAATTAAAGACATTTTTTAGGAGACTCTTACGTGACATCCTTACTTGGTGGCTATTTTGTTGTGCATATCCATGACCATCCGCACGTAGATTTTCGGAGCTTTCCGTTGCCTAAGCCCACGTACATCAGATCTCGTGGATGTCTATTGAATGCTTTTTCAAAATTAACCAACCCCAAATGCATAGCGTCCTTTCAAAAAAATTTATTACAGGATAATTTTTTTTTTTTTTTTTTAAGTGAACAAATAAAAAACGAATAAATATATAGAACTTTAATCATTTTTCTGAAACACTCGAGATACCCAACGCCATCATTGTCGTCATCATCACAAGATTTGTATAATTTAAGTTGTGAGTTTCGCATCTGCTACCTGTCGAATCTCTGCATATATGCATCGCTTCACCCTCCTTGTAATCTTTTTTCAGAGCACGCCGTTTTCATCCAATCTTACAAAGTGGCGACATGCCCTTCTTTTTTTCTGGCGCAATCCTCCCTACGCATCT
Organism: Baccha elongata; assembly: GCA_951217065.1. NCBI lineage: Eukaryota > Metazoa > Arthropoda > Insecta > Diptera > Syrphidae > Baccha > Baccha elongata. The sequence continues at coordinate 53,545,590 of OX578272.1, read as the reverse complement.
GTTTTGGCCAAATCGGAATCGAACCTGAGGCTTTTTGAAGATGATGTTTGTGAGAGGTCTTATGGCTCTGTTGCTGCGTTTCTGATGTTTTGAATTGGCATTACTTTCAAAATAGGAATTCAGTTTTAAAACGTCAAATTTTTTTCCTGACAGTTAGATCTCTTTATTTCTCTCTTGGATTTCGTCAATAGGGCTTTTTAGGTAACAACGATATATCTCTTTCTCGTTCTCACAGAATTGTCAAAAACAGCAGTATGCCGAACAGCTGATTTTTTTTTTATCATTGTTGACAAATTGATTGAAAACAAAAGCGGGAATTTTAAAGATTTGTGCGCGAAAATTGTGAAAATTGTTGGTTTTGCTAGTTAAAATAAATTTTTAAGCCACGGAAATCACAAATTTCACACAAAAAAGAATACCGCATTTAAAAATTATTTCCAAATTGTTTTCTTCAAGATCTTGAGTTTGACAGTTTGAAAAAAGCGCGATACATATTTCAATCTGTCTTCATCATAGTGTGAGCTTTGACAAGATGGTAAAACTCCCTATTGCAGCATGATTGGTTTGGAGGCAAGTTCGATCATCTGGTGAGCGCTATGTGTATTTGTGGTGGAAATGGGGAACTATTGTGCTGCTCATATTTTCTTGAATTAAATTAAATGAGCAACAATTATTCAAGAAATACCTTAATATTTTTTCCTTTTAGTTTCTCCATTACTTTATGGAAATTCGCAATAAATTAATAATTGTTAAATGGAGTTTTTGCAAATTAATAAATTAATTAGGTACTCCAGTGATGAATTTACATAAAAAAGGTCTGTTCTTTAGCTATCGATTTCGGAGTCAAGCGCCAATCAACATTAAAGGCGTATAAGTATTGACGGCCATTAATTTTCATACAGGAAAAAGTATATAAGTGATCACGCCCAGTCAAAGTATCATTTAAACTAAGTAGTATTTTACATTGTATTAAAGCACCTGCAGGGCAATGTGATACGACGGACCCCTTCATTGCTGAAGCCTCTCAGCTCCCACTCAAGGTAACAAATGGTTTGTTTGGATTTCCAATTTAACCTTGTTTGACTTATTTTGGACTCAGAGTGAACTGCCTCAATGTCTTCCTTTCCAATTTTCATTTCGCTAAGTATTTTCTTTCCATTTTGATTTTGTCAGTAATTGGCCAGGGGGAACAAAAAAAACGTTTGGCCATATCGCCCGAACGTATCGACTATTTGACTCGGGCAGACGGGAGACATCGTCCATGCCAAAACCTCATTTATTTAATGAATCCAGAGATAAGGCTCTTATACCAAATGCTCAAGGCTTGTGCGTCGGTGGTGGCATCAGCAGCGCAGACTCAATGCGGTGGCGATACTTCGAGCAAAATCGAGTGGTTGGGGTGTGGAGGTGATTTTTTTAAATGGAAAATCCATTTCACTTTTTATATTAATCTTCACCTGCCAGAAGGATGACTTTTCGTTTTCCATGGCGCGGTACCACCATCATCATAGTGCTGGCTAGTATTATCCGGTCTGGTATTTGCCGGTTCTTTTTTTTTCAAGAAGGAGAAGGTTGGGCTGTCTGTCGCTGGCAGAAACATATATTATCGACGAGTCGATGTCTTCTCATATGTGTTGACTCTAATCTTATTGGAACCGGTATGTGGGGAATAGATGGGACATGTGCGTGAGGAATTTACACCGCTTCAAGCTAAAATCGCGCGATGATGGCGAGAGATGATGAGGAAAAGTGCACTTTCGGTTTTATGCGGAGAAAATTTGCGGCATCGCGATAATAACTTTTGGATTTGCCAGCAGCTTTTCGTTTCGATTTTCAGGCCAAGTGCTTGGCTGTTGTTGCATCGAGATAGAAATGAAAAGTGGTGACATTTTTGCGAAGAAATTCATCAAACGGGGGAAGAAGCTATTATATTTGTGTATATACTATTGGCTAGTGAAAGAGAATGTTTGGAATAAACGGAAGGAAACTGATTTTTGACTGTTATTTGTTGGTTTCAAAGTTAAGGGGAAGCAATGCTTTGAATGGTGGAGTTTAAAAAATGTCCATAGACATTTTGGCTGCTTCAAATAGACACAATGTCCATATATACATTATGACCGATTAGGAATAAGTCATAAGGTTCATGGACACAATGTCTGCATTGAAATTTTCGCGTTAGTGAATATGGGAGAATGTTACCCTTTGCAGCTAGGTTCACTAAATAATCATTTCGCATTTTTAATTTCGCTATTTTAATTCAGTTTCTTAAATAAAACACCTTTATACCAAAGGTTTTTATGATTTGCAAATATTTCAAACGAAAAACAATGTTATATCAAAGACGAAACAACTTTAATTTAGAGTACATTTTTTTTATTTTTTATTCAAACAACCTAAATTTAAAGTATATACATAGTAGGTGACTTTTGATCAAATTGTGTTTAAAGTTACTTTGATTTAGGGCCAGTCTTTTCAGCTCTGGTTAAATTTAACCATTAGCTGGTAACCATAGAAACACATACAAAATATATGGTTAACATCTGAAATAACCAATGGTTACACATAACCAGAGATGAAAAGACTGGCCCTTAAAGTTGTTTTATTTGATTTAACATTATTGTTTTTTTGGTTCAGTGATGATAATGATCTTGCTTTCAACGATTATTGTACATTGTTTATTGAATCCGAAAATATAACAGAACCGAATGTATTGACATTTTTTCTAACCAATTTTCGTCATTTTTTATCAAATTTATTAAATTTTTTTTTCGGACTGGTTCGATTGCATCGATTCGATTGATCTTGAATCGATTCGAATTCAGTGATTTAGGTAAGTCACTGAATCTATTATGAATTCAGTAATTTAAGACCCATTCACTTATACTCTTCATATAAATCTACATCATTACTTAATTCTTTTTTTCAACAGTTCAACATAACTCATTCTACGTTACGTTAATACAAAAAAATTATGTTTAACTAAGCTATGATTTTATTTCACGAGAGAAATCTCAGGCAAAACGTCAGTTTTGCTAGAACAATAAAATTTATTTTTAATGATTTGCATTTCGCGTGTGTTCAATATAACATAATATTTTGTGTTTTAGTAAAATTTACTTCTTAGACATACATAACATAAACCTTCTTTTTCTTATAATTTCGTATGCAAAAAAGTGAATGTTGCTGTGTGTGTTTAATTTTTATTGTGTGAATTACATAAAAAACGACAAAATCTTGTTTTATTTATTTTTGACACGGTCATTTACAAAACATAATTTTGTTGGTTTAATTTGATGGAATAACATCACATTTGTGTATTAATAATACCTACATAATTTTCAGAAATTGTACCATAAAATATACTTAAGTAGAACTTTATTCCTTAAGTTCGACTTAGTGACATTTGTGACATATTTTGAAGTTCCTGCAAGCCATTAATAGTCCGAAAGGTGACCATAAAAAAAACTAAAAACCGTTTGGAAAACTAAACACTAGCCGATTAGTTTAGAACTAACGTTTACAAAACTGGTCGAACAAGTCTTTCAGGAACGTTTGGTCAGAAAATTGCCGGAAAAACAGATCGGATTTTTTTATGACATTATCTCGTGATTCCTCATTTCAAATTACGTATAACAATTTTTATTGTTAAAAATCAGTTTTTAAATAAACTGGAATTATTGAAAAGTTATTTCCCAAAAAGTTTAACTATTTTTCGTCTTGTGTGGAAAATGACAGGGTAAGTTATTTCCCGTAAAATTATCTCCCTGTAGCTATGAGATAAAATTCTTGGTAAAAAAAGAGAGTCGTCGTCACATTATGCAGGCACTGTCTTTTATTTTGTTATTATTTTACTAGCTGCCCGACCCGGCTTCGCACGGCTATAGATATCTTTCTGCTAATTTAAAAATTAAATCTACAACTTTCAGTAACAATAAATGAAATATGGCATTTAAATCAAAATAACAGTTAAACTTATTGTAATGCTTTGTTATTTATAATATTGTTTGCCTTTATATCAGGAGAGAAACCGAATAACACCGATATGGTTTCCCGACCTTCGAGCACGCAACGTAAAAAAAATCAGAAACACGTACATTACCCCCAGGTGACAATTTTACTGGACTAAGAGTTTTTGGCGGAGAGTTACGTGATTAAATAACAAACCGATGGTTTTATTTGTTTAATTTAGTTTTATTTAAGTTTTAATAATTCTGTTAGGCCTGCTGTCGCAATGCATATATGGCTTCGACCTAATCAGAATGACTCTTAATGTAACTCTGAATCTTAATCACATTTGGTTCCATATTTAAATTATTTTACTGTTCTTGAGTCTATGTATGTTCAAAACTAGGAAACATTTTCAAATCTGACCCACTGACACTTCTGGAAAACAACTGAATTTTCAACATCTTAAGGCCATTTTACAAGATAATAAAAGTCATATGACATGTCATTATGTCATATGTTTTCCAAATGAAGTGTCATTCCACGACAAGTTATACCGTTTAAAGATTGTCTATGTTAACACAATATGAATTTATTTATTATTTCTTTGAGTGATATGAGCTCGGATATGAGTGCAATTACCTGATTAGATTTGATTTTATTGGCAGATCAGCCTTTTCTTTTCGTGTAACAGTGTCGAGGTCATAAATTGTACAAGGCGAGGGAGATTCATGATTAAATAGTTAATTTAAAATAAGACAAGAAACTATTGATTCAGTTTGATTTGCTTCTAATAAAATTAGAAAAAAGAATGGGTGTGTTCATAAACGTCAGACTAACTAAGATCTGCAATCAAAAAATTATAGAAAACACATATTTTCTTAAAATTAACATTCATGCCTATTACTGAATTCGCAAAATTTCACTCCCCGGGAGTCGGTTGGATCCGCAGTGGATTCGCACTCGCATAAAATTCTATTACTGAATCCGATGAATGACCTGCATTATCGATCCGCGAACTACTTTTCCATTTTTGAAACTGTATTATCATGGATGTCAAAAGTTGACATTGGGCACGTTCAAGTGCACACGAGAAAAGCAATCTAAGATACTCTTTAGTATCGTAAAATATCTAAATCGAAAATTATACCTTTTTTAATAATTTTAACGACCAATCCTAATCCGTCTGTGTTTCTGCAATCACTGGACCGATTTAAAAGGTAAATATGCTGTTGTATAGAAGAAATGTCAAACTTAGTGATGGGGACTATATTTCTGTACAGATTTCTACCAAAATTGTACTTCCGGAACTCGAAATAATAGGGCATAATTATTATGAGTAAAATAATTTTTTTACCGCAAAATAAGCCTTTTTAATAATTTTAACGACCAATTTTAATCCGTATGTGTTTCAGCAATCACTGGACCTATTTTCAAGGTTCATTTGCTGTTAGATAGAGGAAATGTCAAACTAGGTCGTGGGGACTATATTTCTGGACAGATGTCCACGGTTTGGCTAAAAAAAGACACCAAAGTTCCATTTCCTAAAAAAAAAACAGATGACGTTTTCGAAAGCGGCCATTGTCAATAAATCATTAGAAATACTGCAAAAAAAACTTTATACGTTTTGGCGATCCAAAAATGTTTATTTCTGCTTTTTCTTCATTTTTTTTTTGCATAAAAATCACCCTCATCCGCACCAATTTTACTGCGGATTTGATTTTCCAACATTTGTATGGAGTGCGGATGTGGTGCAGATGCGTTTTGTTTTCAGTAATACCAATTTCACGAACAACGTTACCGACATTTATTCCCGCGTATGGCTTGCGGATTCGCTAATAGCAAATCTAATCAAAAGTGAGTAAGACTCCCTCCGCAACTCATTATCGTCGGGTTCCCTAATAGGGCTGATTATTTTTCTTATTATTTTAATAGCTATGTCAAAAATACTTACAAAAAAAACACTTGTTTTTGTCTAAAAAGTGTGTTTTTATTCATTTTTGTTATTGCAGGTCTTAGTTAGTCTGACGTTTATGAAAACACCCAATACCTACATATATTTTGGGCAACATATGTTTGTTACATGCTTTTCAGTGCCTTTCTATATATGTACATTTAATTCCACTTTAGCAGACAACATTGTCTCATGGGTCCTCATTTATTTTATATGCAAAAGATTTAGCACTTTTCATTTTTATAAGTTGCAGTTTCTGTATGAATGCACCATCGAATGCCCAATGCAAAGATAAAAAATGTGTCCTTAACGTACTCGAAATTATTTATACCCTTTATATATGCAGAAACTCAATCCCTGAATTGCAGTTATATATACCAATTCACCAGCTTATAAGTTTTATCTTAAAAAAAAAAAAAAAAACAACAGCATGGTATTCCTAAGGCTATCCTGTCTGGTAGGAGGTTAGTAGGTATTTTATAAACGTGTTCCTGCAATTTGTTTTCGCAATGACAAACGAGGGCTTAGACATCGGCACCAAAACAATTATGGTTTTGGTTTACCTCTTATACAGAAAATGTTCAGCAAAAATTCATCGCCATTCAACGAAAGGGAAATTATGCACTTTAGACTAAGCCATTGGTCAGGCAAAGGCATTCTTTAGGTGCATTTTGGTGTTGGCACACAAATATGCACGATGGCGGCATTTTATTTTGGAGTCAAGTAATTAGCCGTGCCAGAGTATAAAGAGTGGTCAGTGGAGTAGGAGACAATGTCTAAGGATGATAATGCATAATGACAGCTTTAACTCTTTTCAATCGGATTGGCGAAAAAGGATTTAAATGTTCTTCTCGACTGAGATAGGTATTTTCCCTTAAATTGATTATGTTAAGTATGTTCGTAGCTTTTTTTTAAGGGATAAATAAAATGGAAATACCAACCAGAAGATGGTTTAAATGAAGAAAACTATACGTATCGTCATAATGAATGTCGGTTTGACTGCAAATAGTAAAGTAACTTTTTTAAGACATTGGATTACACGACGTTCGCACTGTATATTTAAGGTTAAGGATGATTGACCCTTGTAGAGCAAATGGACATGGCGACTCCCTTCTTTTGAATTTTAAACGCTAAAATATACCAAGACATACTTAAAATTCGGTCGCGTAATAAAGACGAAAGGGCTAGTCAACTAGAAATCGGACCAGCCAGAGTGGTTGGTGAAACCCATACCTCAAAATTGTTTAAGGAAGCTATCAATGTCAATTAATAATCTTATATTTTTTTAACAAATCAGAAACGGTAATTTATTTGTTTAATGTATTCATCAAATATATTTCGAAAGTGCAATTAATTTACAAAAATCGCTTTGAAAGCTAATCATGAAAAAACTATCCTAAATGAAATTAATCATAATGTTTTACTTACTTATGCTGTCTATTTTCTAATCCATCAACCAGGCCTATTTTGAGATATGTATCTATTTCAACGGAACAGTGCGAAAAGTTGAAATATTTGGATCAATGATCAATACCGAACGTTCTTGTGATCGCGTAAGGTTGAATGAAGTAACATAAGAACTCTGCCTTCTTCTGTGATCAAAAAATTGCTCCTAAGCTTAGAGCGAAAGCTCTACACTGCAGTTGTTCTTCAACCGCTGACATAGGGTTCACATATGTTGGACAATATACAATTGTACAACTGAGATGCCGATGCTTAGCTATAGATCGTATTAGGAAAGAAAAAATTCCGTAGAAGCTTTCAGGTCAAAAATACCATCGTTGGTAAAATAGAATACAACAAATTTAGTTGGTACTGTCATGTACTAAAGGAGAGACGCTGAAAATTCCTCTAAAAGTCACTATCATATACAACGTTTCGCTAAAATCAAGAAAGAATGGAAGGCCTAAGAAATCCTGGAAATACAAATGCAATGACAACGAAAAGCAAATAAAACACGGCGCGCGGTGGCCTTTCATCATCCTCGATGCAGAGCACGCTTCCTCGATCCAGAGAGCACGCTTCCATTTATCCATACCAAGAGCTGTGTTACCCGCGATAGCTTTATGATCTTGAAACCAGAGGTTTGAACTTCGTTTGTTTTGTCGCTTCGAACACTTTCTTTTGTCTCTTCGCTAAGTAGCCGAGCAAATTTAGTCGACTTGTGCTTTCTGTATTATAATCACATCTTGGTACGTTGGTACAACTCAAGAGATCATGGTTCTAAATTCTCCTCAATTCGACCTCATTATGTGCATGTTTGTAATCATTTCGGTCACGCGACACAGGCGGCATTCTCAATTCGTCCATCGCTATATATGTATGTAGAGCTCCTGACACATCATATTGACTTGAAATATGTTATTTCCTTCTAGGATTTGTCTTAGTGCGAACAAATAGTCTATGGTCGAAAGGTTGGGTCGAAATTGGAAGCTGATTAATGTGTTACAGGTACGACTTATGACTTTTATTCGCTTCGGTTTAACGCCAGAGAAGCCAATTGCTAAGTTTTATTTTTTTTAATTCCGGATGTTTTTCAAAAGCGATCCTCTTCGATCTTCTTGGTTGAAAATTTCGCAGATAAAATTTTTACTCATATCATATGAGGTATGAGTAAAAGTGCATGAAAAGCATTGCTTAAATTTGTACAATTTTGTCTTACAATAACAATTATAAGATCGAAATTATTTTGTATAACAACATTATCACCACCCGATCTGACGTTTCGTCTTCCAATTGGAGAATTCACCGCACAAAACAAAATAAGAGTTAAAACGTAATGGTCACTTATTCTTATGCTATTCAGCCAGACTACAACTCTCTAGCATCACTTTCCATTGGTTCATGTTGTAAAAGAATGTAGGATATGCTTTATGTGAGATATGTTCCCTCTGACGTCTCTGTCAAATGCATATGGCTGCGCAGTACAGCAACAGAAGATAAGTAAAATAATACCAACTAGCTATATATACAAAACTAAAACTACACACATTTCATCACACAAGACTAATAAAAGAAACAGATAATCAATAAAGTTGATATTTTTGCATAATCCACATGAAGCAAGTTCGTTCAAGCGTTTATACACTCATTCTAAGAGGGGACTACTACTGGCCTGAAGAAGTGGTATCAATTTCAACTTGTTCAATGGCTAAACTCTTTCCTTTGAGCTGAATGCTTTCGTTTCGTTTGCCTAGGCAGGGTGGCAAAACGGTATTTGCAGCATCTCCTATAGTAATGGCAGACACCTAGTGCACTAATGGCGATTAATCACTTTTACTGAAAAGATTAGCTGCCTACATTAATTGGTTGTAAGCTGTACGCATGATTCCACTTACTCGTCGAACGGGGTTAAATAGTTCAGATTTTCCAGACAGGTTGAGTGTAAAAACATGTGGATTGTAACTTGAAAGGTTTAATGGAATGTTGCGTGGGAAATTAAATTATGTTAAATACACATTTTTCGGTTCACAGAAAATATGTTCTTAGGGCCAGTTTCAGTTAGAGAGTGAGTTAGATATGAGAAGAAAAAAGTTATTAGCTGGCTCTTTAACAATGTGATAATAATAAAGAATAACATAGGTAATTATTAATTAAAATAAAGAAACTAAACTTTCAGAAAAATTTAAATTTCGACTATCTCTATAATTATGCTCAAGCAATTTCAACGAAATTCAATACTGAAATTGTCGTAGCCATTGAAAATACCAGGGCTTGTGTAAATTTTTTTTTGTTAAGTTTTAATTTATTTAATGCTAAAAAAATATTTTGGGGAGAGTACGACAACTGTGGCGCCAAAACTTTATAACTGTTTTTTGTAGAGAGTTTAAGCATTTTTTATTATGGGAGGTATGGTGGACTACCTCGACCCTTTTAGAACGTAGGTACAGTTTAAGAAAAAAAAAATGAAAAAAAAATTATTGAAAGACAACGGCAACACTTACAGTAAAGTACTATACCGGTTTGGAAAGTTAGAAATCTGTTCTTTATTCCTTTTTGAAAAATTTGTATACAAACTCAAAATTTTGATAAGAAAAAAATTTACAAAATAAAGCTTGAACCATTTTTTTTTTAATTGAGAAACGAAGTGCTAAATTTTCTCGACGGACAGCATGACGAAACCTACTTTTTTGGGCTCTCTATCATCGTATTGTCATGTTTGATTTAATTCCCGAATTTTGTTTTTACACGAAACCAATACTTGCGTTATTGAGCAAGTAAACATAAACCTGTAGGTTAGGGTAACAAGTAAAAATAAATATAAAAAGAACAACGAACTGAAAAAAAGTCCACAACTAACTCGACATCAAAAAAACTAAAAACAAAGCTCCAACGAATTATATAAACGAAAACCTTAAGACTTGTAAGCGATTCTCCATGATAACGTCTCACGTCCACGTACCTATATCGATGAATCTTCCTACATACATCGATATGTGGGGCTTCATATAGATGTTTAATTTTCTAGTAGCTAAATTCCTAAAATGGCATACGACGACGATTTAATTAAACTTATTTGAATAAAAACTATCATCAACATTGTGAGACTATGTTCAACAAGCAAATACCATTTCATTCATTCCAGTGAACCACACTTTCAATCCTTATTGTGCAGCATCAAGTTATTCCCCAGGCTCACGTTTTTCTATATTCTTTTTATCTCACGGTCATGCTGCATCGGAAAAAAATTATGGGAAACTCAGTTGAAAAACAAGAAAAAGGCGCACAATTGCCTCTTCAAATGGCGCGGGAGTTACAAAAAAAGAACGCAAATAAACAATTTGAAGCATTCATCAAAATCGGAGTGCAAATTCTACATTGGCACGAAAGATAACAACCCACTGGTGTAACACTCACAACTTCAGTACTGGGTCACTTGAAACATTAAGTACCTGCTACACATAATATCGAGGCACGGCCGTACTTATTAGAAAGTGCTTAAGGTAAAAAATGAAGGAGATCTTCAAGAACTTTTCTTTAGAAGACCATCTAATTTGGCAGATTTTTTAAAGTGACACCTGTATAGTGTATATTTATTCATCTTTTATCTATTTATTTTATTTCTGTATGCCTTTATCCAGTCAATAAAGACATCGAAGGTCGCAAAAAACCGCAGATCGCTGATTTTTTTGGGAAGTTGTTAGGATAGATACCAATTGTGTAAAACCAAGTTTGCAGCTTCGAAAGGCTTGTGCTAACTTGGTCAAAAAACCTCAATTTTTGTTAGCTTTTTTCAGTTTTTGCCTTATAACTTCATAATAGTGCATCCGGGGAAAAGTTCTTTTAAAGTAGACACAATTTGCTAACATTTAAGCCTAACAACAGTTCTGTAGGACTAATAAGTTTGGAAATACAGCACATCAAAGATTGACTATTTTTCCTAAAAAGTTTTATGAAAATCTTGTAGTTTTTCCTCCCTTGCTGTTGGTATTAGACCATTTTCTCATGAAGTATCACACCCACAGATGTCTTTATGACTCAAATGAGAGGGGCTTAAATTAGCTACAAGCTGATATGTTGCATAATGGGGTCAGAACAGTGCATCTTTGCTATATTAGGGTGCAAACATTGTTGAAGCATGAACATATACTTTTTGTTAAAAATTGCATGTTTTTGAACTATTATATCTCGACTCATATTTTAACTGTTTCTACTTTAAAAGTGTATACAACTATTTATCTTCGGATGCACTTTTATGAAGTTCTAAGGCAAAAACTGAAAAAAAGTTTGTTTGACCACCAAGTTAGCACAAGCTTTTCGAAGCTGCAAACCTAGTTTTACATTGTTGGTATCTATCCTAACAACTTCCTAAGAAATTCAGCGATCTGTTTGCGACCTAAAGCGATTTTTTGTCTTTATTGACTGTCCTACTTGGCAATAGAAAGAGGTGACTTTTCATCATCATTCTATCTAGAAAATTTCCAAGACTATATAGACTAAGATTAGACCCTTTTTAAAGCTTTTTCGTTAAGGCGAATACAAACTTTAAGATAATAATTAATTATCTTTTACGAGGGGTTTGTCACAAATGAAATCACCTGACCACATTTTTTTTACCACTTATACTTGCAATCATTTGAAATCAGGTGCAATCACTATTTCAAGTGATGAAATTAAAAAAAATTTTGGTGATCGATTTCAAATGATTTCTTTCTTTCATTAAAAATATTTGAAATCACTAAATTGAAATCTTTTGAATTAATGTAAAATCATTTGAAATCAGTTAATTTATTTGAAATCAATGCAATCACAAGATTTTTAAATCAATTTAAATACTGCTTCAAATCACCTGAAATCATATGAAGGATAGATACCAACTGTGTAAAACCAAGTTTGCAGCTTCGAAAAGCTTGTGCTAACTTGGTGGTGATCAAAAAACCTCAATTTTCTTAGCTTCAAATCACCTGAAATCATATAAAGTCATTTGAAATATTGCAATCATTGAACCACCAAACTGGCAAGTGACAAACCCCTCGATCTTTTATTCAAAACATATATGCATTTTTGTGTTAATTTCACAAAAAACATATTAAGATTCATTCTTGTGGCATCATAACTATATTTAAGGCTCAAAGCTCTCAAATGCGGGCATGAAAACCAATCTAATTTTATCACGGAAGGTGAATAACTTCCATCATCTCTCTTCTAACACCTTTCTCTTCTTCTCGTGTCAAGCCAATGTATCTTCTGATGGTTCGTGTGTCGGCTGTGGCATGAATTGTATTCTTTTTATTAATCACTTCATAATGGTGATAGAGAAAAGAAAGCATGAGAAATTATTGTCATGTTTATTAACAAATAATAAATTGTACCCCTTTACCTTACCCTAGCTCGTCTATACTATAAGCGGAATACAACTTTAAAACCTTGCGGGGGTCTATGCAGATACTTTATTGACATACAAGAAATTGGCTTGAGTGCAACTCTGGAGCACAAGTGCTAACACTGAAGTACAGCCAAACTAAAACAGCGGCGGCTTCAAGCTTGGAGCAACTATTGTGTGTGATTTATGTGATTGCGCGCTCAACATCGATCGGAGGAAACGTGCCGCGCAGACATATTGAATTGATGATTTATTATGTTTGCGCGTTTGATCTTCATCTTTTATGGTGTCGTCGTCATCGATGTTCATATAGACGTCGACGTATTTTTCTGGTCTCTGATTGGCGTCGTTGTTTATCGTGAGGTTTCTATTATCGTCGATGTCATTGCATATAGTGTGGACAGATTTGATTATGCACATTTGTTCTCCTCAGTTGGATGCAAATGGTTTTATAAGAATGCAGAACGAATAAATTGGTTAGGGTTCTTAATTGATCATGTACATAATTTGATTAAACATTTGTAATTTAATTGGTGATGCATCAATAGGCATGACAATTTGGTTTATTGGCGTTTAACTTGCGGAAATAATTTTACTAATTTAATGATTATTTTAAACTCAATGGTTAATTCAATTGAAGGTTGCATATCTGTGACCTTTAACACTTGTGTTTTTAATATTTGTTTATATCTATAATCTGAATGGCTGTAAAAGAGTTTAATCATTTATGGTGATTGGATTCATTTGAATGAAGACTGCAACGAGATGAATTCCCAATTCATTTGGAATTCAGTGATTTAATTCAGTGAATGTAAAATAATTCAGTGACTAAAAATACTGAATTCAAAATTATTGGGATTTGAACATGCTTAGTTCTGAAATCATTTTGAATTCATTGATTTAAATCACTAAATGAATGGGAAATGAAAAAAAGTGAATTCTGAAGTCATTTTGAATTCAGTGATTTTAATTCAGACTTCACGTGAATGCATTCGCAATTGATTTCATTCTCTTACAGCTCTGACTACATATGTATACAATTTAATCAAATATTAAAATGAGAAAAGCTTGAAATTTTTGATAATAGTCGACCGCAGTAAAATGTCTACAGTGAACTATTTTTTTAGCTAGGCTGCTTTGTAAATCATTTAACATTGCAGATGAAATGCACTTAATGTAGACGTAAAAGAAAACGAATTAGTATCTTTAGAAATGTTATTAAAATTAAATGCAGTATGACATTTTACGACGGAGTTACGTTCCAAAATGATGGAGTAGTATATAAAACCACAGTTTTACAACAAAATTTGATAGGCAGATTTACAGGCATTTTGTGCATTTCTCGCTAAAAATGGTTGTTACCAAATATAAAAAAAATTAAATTTTCTACCATTTTTACAAAGACAACTTTTTTGTAAAATAGTTATTTATTGCTATTAATATAAGCAAACAATTTGTAAAAATGTACGTTATTTTCAGAACATATTAGTTAAAAAAAATATCTATATTAGAAGATTTTTCACACATTTTTTACTTATTATTATTTAATTGAGAATTTAATTCTTTATACATTAAATTATAACCACTAACACATAATACAAAATCCATGGCGGGCATATGCCATATCAAATTTTGTTCTAAGACTGTGATTTCATATTTACTCTATCATTGGAATCTAACTGCGTCAAACAAATGTATACTTCATTTAACTTTGATATTATGTATAGTAAAATATATGTATATATGTATATTTAAAACTGTATAGGCACATATATGTACATTGGAAAACCTACCAGCATAACCTCATCAATTTTGTTGTTGGCATCAAATTTAAACATGACGTTTCTATTATGTAAATATCCATGATTCAGCACCATGATTGAATGATCTCCTCTATCACTGGCGTTAAAAAATATCATTACACTTCGATATTAGAGTAGGTTCAATTCTTTTCAATCTTTCGATATATTGTTCAAATTCTTCAATATCGGAAATGGCTTCTAATTGTAATATTAGGCCTTCTGTAATAAGTTCTGGTTGGTCAGCTTTCGGTACTCAGTAGACCTTCCTTATATTTTTTAGCAGAAATATCACCCTCAGATAATAGTTTATAACTTACTGCATGCCATTTGTCGATTTTTGACAGACAGAGTCCTAATTCTTCGACATTGAGATATGTATCACGAATGCAAGTGTATCCCTCTACGACAAGATCTTCGAAAATAATAACTTTGTGGGGTTGAAGAGAGTGATAGAGAATTCTATAGTTAAAAATTTGATTTATAAAATTTCATTTAAGGTTTTTCCTTCCAACTTACTTCGAACATAGTTTTGTATAATCTCCATGATTTCAAAGAATATTTTCGAATTTCAGAACTTCTTCTGAGTACATGCCAATTTCTGTTTCAAAATATAACGTTTGTTCTAAGACTTCTTTCTTAAAACTTAACTTAGCAAAACTAGCAAAATAATCCTTTTTTTCAGTGCCAGGGGAAATATTCAAGTTCTTCACCTAAAATTTTTTTGCATTGCGTTATTTTTGCCATAGCGGTGACGGTAAATATTTGTTCAGTAAATCTTAACAAAGTTTTGTTATTATTCTCATAATTTCTTAAAACAATTTCAATGAAATTCTTATAATCTAGCCATTTTGGAGGTACAAGATCATCTGCTTTATATTGTTCCATTTTCACTTGCAACTTTAATAAATTTGTATCTTTTAAAATGATTGGTTCTAAATTAGATACCAAGATTAAGTACAGACTCAGGAGTATTTGAATTACTTGATTTAGCTAAAGATATGTGTCTATACTAAATTTGTTTGACTCTGAAAATCGAGAAAAATAAGACTTAACAAATTCAATCGGACCACTGATTAATTTGGTGGGTATTTGTTTTTTAATGGCAGCCAAACGACCATGATTCTGACCATGTGACCAATTTTTTTGTATATCTTTATTGGTGTTTAACAAAGCAAAATACATATACCATATAACGTAACACGTAAAATTGGCAAAATTTACTAGATACAAATTTGGAAAGAAAAAATTTGAAAGCTTTTAGTTTTAATTCCTACTCGCTATGTGGAAAGAGACAGAGAAAAAAGATTTTCAGTACACATACAATCACAACAAATTCTGCTATTATTTCCTAGATAGCGTTAATTTCAATGTGTTTCTATGGTAATTTGTTGTTATTTGTTCACAATATATTTTATTTTTGAACACTGAAAGTGCTGGCAGTAAGTGTGTCTATACTAGAGGAGCAATGCGCACATAACGAGTAGCAGGGAATTCTTTTCTGACCATTTTGATAAACAAGTCAAAATATTAAAATAAAAAATACACGAATAAGCCGAATGCCGAGTTTTGAGTTAGAATTAGAATACAAAATAAAGAGCACTTGCTCTTGTGGCAAGTTAACTTCTTTCTAACGACTTAGAAATGAATTTATCCAGTTTTTAATAAAACAAAATGTTTGCATTTTCAAAAAACTTTTTTTTTTTTAAATACTTTTTTTCAAAATACTTTTTTCGTTGGCATTGGACTATCTAAATATCAAATTTCATCAAAAACGATGAATAAATTTAAAAGATAGTCGGTATAAAAAAAAACGTATCTATGTGAGTTTTTTCCGAAATTTGTTTGCTGATGAAAGGTCTTTGGCAACAAATCACTCATGCGAAATTTTATTAAAATGGATCATACTTTTTCGAGAAAAATTGGATTTTCGTTTACGGTTACATGGCAGGTACCGTTGTTTTTAAGGCTAGAAATAAAAAAATTAGTTTTTCATCTAGGGAATGGTCAATGAACTGTACATATAGTCCGTTTTTTTTTCATTGTCCAAGATGCGTAGTCTTGAATTATTTTTGTAGGTGCTGTATGTGGGGTAAAGTAGGGCAATGAGGGGCAAATATTAATTAAAAAATGTTAAAGTTTAAAAAAAAAATGAGGTCAAATGTCCTAGATGCGTAGTGATAAAACCTGGCCAAAATGTCAGTCGGCATTGCACTGAGAAAAAAAAACATGCCTGCCACCTGTACAGTGGGCCGTTGGCCTAAAGTTGTAAAAAAATAACAAAAATTGTCAAAGATACGTAGTGCTGAAATTTGTTTTATTCGATAGCTTGACATTCGAAATAGTAGAAAAACTATACCTGCCCACTGCATCGTGTGGATAAGTCGTCGGCAGGATAAAAAATAGTGTATTATAATACAATTACAATAAGTTACGGGATTAAAATCTCGAATGACAAAAATAAGAACTTTTCAATAAATAAGATTTCTACTAGTGTTAGGTCTTGGTAGCAATTTATATATATCATATGCAATTTAAAAGACTACCCAAACTGTGTGGTATTTGCAAAAGATTTGATCGAAGACGGATCTGCAAGAACGCAGCCATCAGCCTATATTCAAAGTAACCTTAGCCTTCAGTTGACCTAGAAGCAAATATTTTTGAAAACTTACAGAAAAGGGGTCATTTAAAATAAGTAATTTTTTTTAAACAGGAGGTATCAAAAAATATATCCCACTTTGGATTTAAGGATGCGCGAAAGACGAAATTCTTGAGATTAAAAAAAAATAAAGAATAAATTTAAAAGGGGAAGGGAAAAATGTTTAAGTGTTTTTGCTTTTAAATGACTTGAAAAGTCAATACACTGAAAAACTAAAACAAACTGTACATACATATAATAAAAGGCAGCAAATACTGTATTTTTGAGATGTGGAGAAATCTCTTAGGTCCGTTTGCTCAAATTCTACATAAATCTACATCATAACTAAGTCAAACTTAATGTCTATGTTCAACATAAATTATTCTACGTTGTTAGAAAAAAAATATGTTACTTAGCTATGATTTAATTTCATGAAAGAAATCTCAATCAAAATGTCAATTTGCCCGAAAAGTCAAATTAATTTTTATTATTTTGCAGTTCACGTTCTTTTATTATAAGTTTATCTTCATATTTCATATCTTTCCATGTTTTTTTTAGTAAATTATACCTCGTTGGTATAAATAAAACAAATTTTTCTCTTTAAATACCAATGCGAAAAAGTGACATGTGTTATTTTGTTTTTTGTGATTCCGATTGTGATTGTGTGTGTATAGTTTTTTGTAGTGTAAATAAAATGAATTTAAATAGCTGAAGTATGTTCTTATATTATACATATGTACCATTGGTTTTTGGTTTAGTTTAATGCCAAAATATAATGTTTATTTAGTAACAAGCCAAATTTTCCGTGCAAAACTGTACCTTAAAACAATCTTAAGTGAAACTTCCTTAAGATCTACTTTTTCCTTCTCTTAAATTAAGTTCAACTTAGTGATATTTATGATGTAGTTGGAAGTTGGAACTTAGTGATTTGAGTTTTACTTAAGGCCTTATGTTAAGTATCAGCAAAATGGCCTAAGGCCCGTTTGCTCATTCTCTTCATAAATCTACAACATAACTAGGTTAAACTTAATTCTTATGTACAACATAAATTGTTCTGCGTTGTTAGTTATGATTTGGTTTCATGATAGAAATCTCAGTTGAAATGTCAATTTTGTACGAACAGTCAAATTTGTTATATTATTTTTAATTATTTGCTCTATTATTTAAAGTTTAACAAATATTTTTGGTGTTCTTTTTTTTATATTAAAATGTACCTTCTGGATGTGATAAATCCAATTGATTCTTCTAAATTCCAATTCTAAATTCATCGAAAAAGTGACGTTATATTATTTTGTGTTTGTGTCTTCGAATATTATTGTGTGTGTTATTTTCTTAAAATTGCAAAATATTTTTATATTTTTTCAACATGGACATTAACAAAATATGGTAATTTTTGGCTTTATTCAATGCTAAATATGTGATTATGTAGTACTGATAAAACAAAAATTGGAATTAAACTTTTTTTGAGGGAAAAAATGTACCTCAACAAATTCTTAAGTAGAACATATGACCTACTTAAGGAGAAGTTCGTACAAACCATTAAGTGGAACTTAATAAATTATGTTGTACTTAAGGCCTTATGTTAAGTATGAGCAAACGGGCCTAAAAGTTGTAATTTTTTGCAATAATTCACAGTATCTTAATGTTTTATATAAAAAAAACATAATCATTAAATGCTCGTATGTAGTAAGTTTTTATTAAATTCAATATTTAAATCTGAAAAAGTCTGTACCCGGGCCTGTCGCCTTCACGTTATTAGTTAAAAACAATAAAAACTCAGTCAATTCACACCTCTTTTATTGCAGTTGCAAAATAAAAGTACATTTAGCATAACTCAATTAAATATACTTTAGCTTATGTAGTTAAGAGAAATTAAATAAATATTTGTTAGTTTTCAATAATTTCCTAACTTTATTTTTGTCCCCACCTTTTGAGTGTATCTACCCTGGCGAGATTGATTTTGTCAATAGAAATAAAAATATTAGGCGGCCATATTTAAAACATCGCTCAAAGACTCGTATCATCGTAAAGTTTGTAATACTTTCGACACGATATGTTATATCGCTCTCATTTGTTAGTTGGTGCAATGCGAAAGTGCATTTCAGTGGATTGGTCAGGTGAATGTAGCTCTCCCCTGAAACCTGGAAGGTTAAAACATCTTAAATTTATTTTTGCATTTACTTGATAATCTTAACAATCCCGTAGGTATGTATGATAAGTGTGATATAATTTTTGACAAAATGTTAAATTGTTTTGTTCAAATTTTTAAATTAGTCAAAAAAACGTATCTCTCCTACCGTATTTCCCCTGGCAGGATAACTTCAAGGGAGATACTCACTGACCAGGGGAGCACGCAAAAAGTTGACACGTGAAAAGCGATAAGTTAATAAGCATCCACCAAAAAATTCAAATTTGTCGAAAAAAGTATGAGTTGCTAAAATAAAAGGATACTGACAAATATTTAGAAAAAGGAATAGTAAAAACTGTTGAATCTTTTTATGTCACAGAAAAATAAGCCTATTTATATCGTTTATATGGCAATGTATCTAAATATCTAGCTAAACCGGCGGTTTATGTCTCTACCCTGCCCGATGTATTTACTCTGGGCTTCTAAAAAGTAATTAAATGTGCATAAATTGGCTTCCCCTTATACGAATATAAACAGAGAGGGACTAGATTAACAATTATGAATTTGTTCAAGAAACTACAATTTTTGCCCTTGGCCGCATCTTCATAGGAAACCAAACCTCATATAATAGAATGACCCACAAATGCCTTTTTTGCCTATTTTGATGTTTTGTTTAGCCTTTTTTTTAATTTTTGGGTCCACAAAATCCCATCCCTGGATGTATATGTTTTTAATTCCAGTCAAATTAAATTTGCAACGAGTTTTTAAGAAATCTGGGTTGTCGAGACACTGGGCTCCATAAGAACAAAGTTTTTAATGTTGCTGATTTGGTTTTCGTTACAACCGTGGTTGAGATTGGTTAATTTACAACCAGTTTATATACGCGATAATCGTATAGGTATATGTATAACTTTTGTCACTAATACCTGTCACGTCAAAAAACTCAATTAAACTGAGTTCGTTTTTGAGTGACAAAAATATTATATACCAGTAGTGCCGACTGTTTTGTCAAAATACTTAAATAATTAAACTTTTTGGGTTCTTTTTTAATCATAGATTCAAATGATAAATAGCTCTTACTAACTAACTGTAAGTATCATCACTATTTTCAACCATCATGATGGACTCATTACTTTCGTTGTACATCACAGTTTCAAGAACAGTCTCAAAATGCACTCACAACATGCGGTTTTACTAATTTTGGCCATTATATTGACAACTCTAGTCAACCAATCAGTTTTGTTTTGCGGTTTAGTTAAGATTAAATCAATTCCAACGCGGGCGGTGCACGATGGCTAAGCAAGTATGGTTTAAGTTGATGAAGAATTCAACATTGGATCAGAAACTTAAAGATATTCGATCGAACACACAATATTTAATGGCGGCGGCGTTCAAACTCTTTATGGATCCGAATGCCATTGCATTGCGTATGATCTATGTTGTTGTACTTCATTCAATTCCATTCGAAGAATTCAAGTGACTACGATTCTTATGGTTGTCCTGATGTACACATGAGAGGTAAAGCTAAGTACAAAAACAAGATCTCATTCTTCAACTTATCAAGTACAACTTGGGAGCTTTCGCTGCAAACAGCAGTCGTGATGTATTTATATGAACATATAAACTTTCAATTTATAAATATATTTTTTATTATGAAAGGAAAGAAATCATTTAAGGGGCTTGTTTTCATCAATAAGTTGACGTTTCGATGAAAGAAAGTTAAAAGTTGTTATTATGATTTTGTTGTTTTTGTTTTTCATGGAATGCAATTAACTAAAGAAAAAGTTTGTCTATACTTTGTTGAGACTTACATTGTTACCGTTTGCAAAGAAATCTTAAGAAAAAAATTATAGCCAATGTGTTTGATTGTACCATCAAACAACAGTGCACTTTTTCACTAGTATAAGTGACTTTTTGTGTTATATTTTTGTGGTTTTCCCACTAAGCCTTAATAGTCCAATCACCTTAGTATTTAAATAGGGACTTTTGTAGACGTTTTCTAATCCATTGACATTATAGGCATACTTCAATAGGTTTCGACACTTTTAGACATGACAGATAGTAAACAAGCTACATTTAGACGTTTGTATAGAGTATTTTGTTCAAAATGTTACGCAAAATACGAGAATAAATTTGTTCGCAAAAGAAAACAAAAAAGTTTAAAATTTTTAGATGTTATTTAATCCATTGACATCCTTGGCATCCTTCAAAATGTTTCGACACATTAAGGCTTGACAGATAGAAAAAAAAACTATATTTTGACGAAAGTATAGTATTTAGTTCAATATGTTACCGCAAAGCACGAAAATCAACTTTTTCCCAAAAGACAACAAAAAGTTGAAAAATTACGAATCTTGAAGAGGTTTTTGAATCCATTGTTTCATCCTAAGGATCTTTCAAAAGATTTAACAATTTAATTTCTATGTGTGAAGATATAGAAAACAAAATATATTTTAAAGTATATAGTGTATTTAAATTAACTTTTTCCCAAAAGAAAAAAAAATATACAAAATTTACGGTTTAACAGAGGTTACTTACATTTTAGGAGCTTTTTTTAAACTCTGAGTTGAGGCTGAGGCATGTCGAGCACGCTCCGAGAGTACTCCAAACGCTATTACTTCACCGATGCATTAAGTCGTTTTTCATCGGTTTCATGAAAGAATACATAAATCAAATTCTGAAAAGAACTGTTGAATAAGCTTTCTGCTGAATTGTGACAACTACTCCGACTTAAGAAAATAAGTAAATAAAGAAAAACATTTTGTTCTTCTGCAAAAGTTTAAGTTACTGAAATTAATTGTGAAATTAAAGCTATATAGTCTAAGAGCTAGCGACATTTGATACGAAAATATTTAGTCTTTATTATTATCTCCCAGCACGTGTGATAATTAATCCAGAAGTCTGACAAGCCAGTGGTGGCTGTGGCCACTATGGGGGTGTATCCCTTTATTCAGCCAGAAAGTGCAATTTTCTTAGCATAAAATATATTTAATTTTTAATTACGCGGGCGGCTTCTCAAATCCAACAGAGCCTACTACAGTCTGTCAAAGCTCTTCAAATCCAGAAACCTCACCATAACTTCAAAACTACTGCTGTACAGGACCATGGTCCTGCCAATACTCACATATGGATCCGAGACTTGGGTGCTTAGCAAAAGGCACTCTGACCTCTTAGCCGCGTTCGAGAGAAAAGTCTTAAGGAGAATTGTTGGCCCCATATGTGAGGAAGGACGATTCCGAAAACGGTACAATCATGAATTGTACGCAATCTACCTTGAAGCAGATATCGTGACAAAAATTAGGCTCGGTACACTTCGGTGGGCAGGGCACCGCAGGGCTCGCATGAGCGAAGAGGAACCTGCTCGGAAAGTTCTTTGTGGTACATTCTATGGCAGACGACAGCGTGGTAGACCATGCTTGCGCTGGAGAGATGGCGTAGACCAGGACGCCCGGAGCCTTGGGGTGCGCAACTGGATGGCGTCGGCTCGAGACCGGGATAGGTGGAGAGACTTGTTGAAGGAGGCCAGGACCGGACCCCGGTTGTCGAGCCGATGATGATGATGATGAGTCAAGTTTACGAATGATTCTAGGTGGAAAATTAAGGGCAGAAAAACTAAGTATGCAGCTTTGTTTGTACTAAACATACAAAATTGTTTTTAAAACGATGAACAAAATAATTTTAAATCATATAATATTAATTAAACAAGTGGGGGCTGATTATGTTTGATACAAAACTTGTGTTGTTTTCCTTCAATCAAGCTCGCGACTGGATTTACTGAATATATGCATAAAGAATTAAAATCTTAAAAACTAAACATAACAAATTGGGAGGAGGGTGGCAAAAATTGGTTTTGCCCCGGGCAGCAAAAACCCTTGCTACGCCACTGTCTTGGTTACCACACGGGCTGTTCCGTGTTACGTTTTAAAATGTTTCCGGTAAAAAAACACATTGTTACATCGCTTTCATTATTGCTCAGTATGTTTTCTCAATGTCTTCAATTCATTGCATTGCATTCGTTACAAACAATAATCCCCTTAGGACACATAACATCGATCATAATATAATGAGTATCAACTATCAACTACACCACAACATCATGCCAAACGTATTTAAACATTTCAAAATTCACTGATCCGTACACTCTTCTTGTTTATGTGACGTTACCACCATTTCTTACCACATTTGGTAAAATTCCACGCTAACTAATTGAAATCGATTTTGGGAATTGAGATCAAGCAATCTGTCGCCAACAGTCGTCGCGTCGTCTCAGATTTGCCATCGACAACGCGATGGACTTTTGATAAAGAAGAAACGTCGGATTTTAGCTAATTAAAAGAAAGTTTAGAGTGACAATAACATGACAGCAGTTGTTGTGTGGTGAATAACACGCAACAGGCGTTTTATTGAATGTTGATTGTTGCTGGTGATGTATTTACCAGCTTCAATAGCTCGTGGCTTGATTTCAGTATTTGTTCTGTACAAATGGCAATTTAGTAATTTAATTGGCATGGTTGTTCTTCCATCATGCCATTAATTTAGTTTTTGGTTTACTTAACGGAGTGAGGTGATTGACATTAGTACATGACATTATGTCGGTTTAATTAGTCAAAATGACAAAAGACACATGCTGTCTTATGAAAATTCCTTATCAGTGGTGCTTTGAACAGGAATGAACTGTGAATTTTATTATTTTCATGTTGACGTCAAGCTGGGTCTGCCGTTGATATTCCTGGTAAGGACTCGAGTACTTAATTCGCGGTACTAAATTAGCACCTAATTATTGCATAATTACTATTACGAAAATCCAAAATGGCGGAACCAGCTTGACGGACCTAGTTTTAAGCATTTATAGAGATATCCGAATCTTACCCTAGTTGTGTATGTTGAATTTCACCCATGGTCTACCGTCTACCTGCATTTTATTCACAGCCCCAAGAGTTGTCAAAAATAAATGGGTTTTTCTGTTTTCAAAACGTTCAAGGGCTCATTTTTGTGTTGTTAGCAAAAATAAAAAAACAAAAGTATTTGCATACCGAACTAGTTAAGGTTTATCTTGACTTACTTTTTAATGAAAATTACCTAAATTGAAAGTCACTTTTTGACATTTCTGACCAATCGGAGACCAAAAAATTACGTAGATACCTATGGTAAACAAATTTTTACATTACACTGCAATAGCCCAGGACGTTACTTATTAAGCTTATACAAATTGCAGTTAGTATGCAGAGTGAAATATTTCTTTGCTTAGCTCAAAATTCTTACTTGCTCAACAGGGCAAGTATTGGTTTCGTGTAAAAAAAAGTCGAGGTTTTAATCAAACCTGAAATTACGATGATAGAGAAGACCGAAAAAGTAGGTTTCGTCATGCCGTCCATCGGTCTGTCTGTGCGGATGTGCGGATGTGCGGACGTGCATATGTGCGGATGTTCGGTTGTATGTTCACCGAGCTACACAAAAGTATCTTTGCGCGTTCATTTGGTGTCCGGATTCGGACAGTTCTGCTTATCGATTCCGGAATACACATAGAGGAATCAAGATGGTTTCAAACTCACCGAAGTAGATGTTGCTAAATGAACATATCAAGTAATTATTATTGCAATAATTCCCTGAAACCAAAAACACTCAAACCGAAAGGAACTTAATTCTTCTGCATACATTTGTATTTGTATTTCTTTTTTTTTCCTTTTAATTCAAGATTAATTGCTACAAGAGTAAACAAAAAACAAGTCGATAGTAACGACATCCTACGAGCAAAGTTTGAAACATACACATGATTTCTCTATGTTTATAAACTCAATGGTATAAGGCAAGTCTTGGATTCGTGCAAAAAAAAAGTTTTGAGATAATAATCAAAAATGACATTACGATGATAGAGAAGACGAAAAAAGTGGGTCTGGCAATTCTGTCTGTCTGTCTGTCGGCACCTACAGCACAAACGGATGGATTTACTTTAAATTTGGTAGGTATGGTTTTTAGGGCAATATGCCCAGGTCTTTTTTTGTAGGTCACTGTAAGTATAAAAATAACGGTACCTGCCATATAACGGTTATCGAAAATTGTATTTTTCTCCAAAACGGCTCTAACCGCGATTTTATCCAAATTTCGCATGTGTAATGAAGTATAGAAATGCGAATGCAGAGAATGTGATGTGCAAATAACTTTTGATAAATTTCAACCAAAGCCGAAATGGGAAATTAATTTATACCGGAGTACATCAGCAGTTAGTTTTTTTTTTTTTTTTTGAGAAAAGAAAAGGTACACATGGTTTCTTATTTTGTTGACTGTTGAACACTTACGACCATATTATTCATTAGTTTAAAGCAGATTTAAAACTATATTTTGGTGTAAATTGAATTAAATCCGTAAATTGAACCCAAGTCTATATTATTCAATCGTAAAATTAAACCCGCACTTTAGTCCAATTTTTTGACCCATGTTCTAAAACTTAGTCGACAAGTTTTGCATTCGATTCATGGTGGAACACAATATTCCACCGTTTCTCTATCTTGAAAATGAACTGTGTCTATACATATATATATGATGCGAAAACATGATTGTATGAAAATTGTAGTTTCCAATGGAAGGAATGTTTTCTTTCCACTCACAAGTAACAGTTTAAATTCATATTTAAATTTAAATCAGAAACGACCAGTGATCGATTTTTAAGAGAAGCTGAAAGAATTCGAAATTCCATCAACTTAAATTTATCTCACACAAACGAAGAAAATATCTGATGCTTAATTGCTCTTTAAAGAAATAAAAAAGTTAATAGGAAAACATCGCCATTTCCCCAATTTAATTAATTTTAATAGTGTCCTAAACGAGAGATCAAGTTGTATGGTAGCTATCATTAAACGGTTGTTTAGCGAAAAATGGACTTGGACCGTGTTTAGACTGGGAAATTTGAGACCAGACTCACGAGAGTTCCATGGCGAGAGGGGTGAGAGGTTAGTACTCTCGTGAGTTAGCTTCAAATTATAAACATCGTAAGCTTGAGTACTGTTCGAATTCAAAATTCAAGTTTTTTCCCATTTTGTTCATTATCTGCTTGACTGCTGAAGTGTTAACATCGCAGAGTGACAAAAAATTAACTTTTGGAAAAGGAAACAAACAAAAGCATTAACAATAATTTATGGATGTTATCTTTCTTTTTTAAATGCAAAAAATTCGCGTCGTACAACTGTCTCACTTCACAAAAAGTCCTCACATGAGGACCAGTGTAATCACGAGAGTACTCACCACGCCAGACTCAAATTTCCAAGTCTAAACACGGCCTTGTGGTATGGACGTTATCTTGAATTCTATCATTCATGCTGAACTCATTCAATTTTCTGTACACTCATAACCGAATCCTTTGATCCACGAGCTGACATTTCTCTTTTTAGAAGTGACAGCCAACGTTTTTTCAGCAGTGAGCAGAAAACTGGGCAGTGGAAAAATAAAAATTAATTAAAATCTTAATAGTTAAAAAACATGACTGAACTTCTAATCGATCCAAATATTCGAGTTTGGGTATTTTTACCCATAATTGTGATAACTTTTCTTGTTGGAATCATTCGACATTACATATCAATTTTAATATCCAGCCAGAAACAAGTGGAACTGAGTCAAATCCAAGACAGTCAGGCGATGATAAGGGCTCGTCTGCTGCGAGAAAATGGCAAATACTTAACCGAGTATTCTTATGCTATGCGTAAAAGTTTCTTCAATCATGAGGAATATGGTTACTTTAAGGCTCCCAAACCTGTGGCAGCAAATCCAACGAACCCAACAGCAATGCTATCGGAAATGGTAAAAGGTAATTTCACAAACGTCCTACCAATGGTCATTATTGGTGGTTGGATCAACTGGATGTTTTCTGGCTTCGTCACGACAAAGGTGCCATTTCCTTTGACTTTGCGCTTCAAACCTATGTTACAACGTGGTGTTGAGCTAGCTTCTCTGGATGCTGCATGGGTGTCATCTGCTTCGTGGTATTTCCTAAATGTTTTTGGGCTGCGAAGTATTTATTCGCTGGTCTTAGGTGAAAATAATCAAGCTGATCAGACGCAATTTACACAAAATCAAATGTCTGGAGCCGCCATGGCTATGCCACCAGATCCAAAGAATGCGTTCAAAGCCGAATGGGAGGCTCTAGAGATTTGCGAATATAAAAATGCTCTGAAAGACGTTGATGCAGAACTGATGGCTCGAATTGCAGGCGAACAAAATCCGGAATAGATTAATTTTGTTGGCTAGAAATTTATTTATTTAAATTACTGAAGCATTTACCTATTTTGTGTGCGTTTGTTTTTTTTTTTTTTTTTTTTATTAAAATAAAATAAATAAATTATTTAAATACACAAATTTGTTTTATTCATTTTTGGCTGTAATCAAATTTAGCAGGATATTTTTGGCTACTTGAATAATGCTGCTGGACTCTTGCATGCAGGGAAATGTCAGATTTTACATCACAAGTTTATAATATTAAAGGACGTGAATCATCTTGAAACGTATTGCAACCCTTTAAAACTTTGTATTTGATATCAATATTTTAATTCATCTTGATTCATGATCCTCTTACTTAGATTGGAGAATCATGGGTATCGGGTCCCATCAATTTGGTCAAGTGTTTATTTATAACCAGCGCGTTATTGTCCATTCCAGCAAGGATTTGTTGCTGTTTCCATTTATCTCATCCTTTGTTTTGTACATATCACTAAATCAATAGTTCATTAGTACGGATTTTGCATCCCTGATCATTATAATCCCCTTCCCTGATCTTGGTTTAGAAATAGCTCCAGTTGTGTAGATCGTTATTAATAATTCTATCTATGGAAGTTAAACTTTTTTTTGTCAAAAAAAGATTAAATCTATCATTCAGTCGTTTTCTGACATAAATTGTGGGTGAGTTTTTGTAATCTTGTCTGTTAATTTGTTTGGCTTTTTCGAAGCTTTTAAGCAGAAAAATGTTTACTTTATATTTTGTCTCTGTAATTTTTTGATCTAGTGGTTCGAAAAATATCATCGATTATCGCTTTTTCCTACAATGTAAAACATTTTTTTCTAAACAAACAACTTTTCTAATCTTAAATTCGTTAACTGTTTTTTTTTACATTATTTCACGTTTATTTCTGATTCTTATAAACTTAAATAATATTTAAAAAAAAAAGGACAAACATCTTTTTATATGTTAACAAACATTCCAGGTAGCTAACACTATTAATTTTTAATATATGTAGTTTACTTTTTGTTTTAATTATTAAAAAAGCCCGAAGGAAGAATCAAGCGTAAAATTAATATAAAACAATCTATATTAATCTAGAACTGAATCATCTGTCCCTTCCTCTTCTTGTCGCCTCCCAATTAGAAATGCTTGCAACGTTTTAAAGGAGTTTGTTTCCTGTACTTGCATTCAGTGCATTCCATACGCAGCACAATCTTTTTTGTTGTCTTTGCCTTCTTCCTGAAGATGGGCTTAGTCTGACCATCAAAACCTTGTTGTTTCCTGTCGTAACGTCTTCTGCCCTGGGCGCCTTTACGTTCCTTGGAATTCTTGTATTGGGTTACGTTGTGCAACTTATGAACCTTGCACTTTTTGCAGAAAGTACGTCTTTGTTTTGGTACGTTCACCATCTAAGATGTCAAAGAACGAAAAAGAAAAAAGGATACTTACTGATAGAATACGCAGTTTATCCTAGAAAAAAGAAATTAGTCCCAGTAATAAGAAACACGTTTTTACTTTGTAAAGTACGAACAGGAAGTGGTTAGAAACCATAGATTTTGTAAAAAGAAGTTTAAAAAACAAGTGATGCCAATCAAAATTATGTTTTTACTTCACACTTACGTTTCCAATATATATTATTGTTTTATAAAATGTACACATTTCTCTCGGTTTTAATAATTGCGAAGCAAACATAAATAGTATGTACATATGTATCATGTTTTATAAAAAGAAAATAGCACGTTCGCATGTACACAAGAAAATATTATGTATATGTATTTTGTCGTGAAATCTCCTTATAAAAAATAGCACGATTGCATCATGTACACAGCAAAAATTATGTATATGTTTTTTTATATTGTTTGCTTTGTTGTTAAATCTCATTATAATTACTTCAATTATATTTTGTTAAATATATACAATTTTTTTTTTTAAATAAATAATTTTGAAGTCATAAAATCAAAAGTATTTTCTGTCTTCACTTCAATAATTCAAAAATAACGGTCGCTTTCAAATTTAAAACAAAACCTACAAATGCAATATTTTCATTATTTTTTTATAATTCACAGATTTTTTTTCCCGTAACTGCAAATTACTTCAAATTGCAATGAGAACTAAAGCGTGTAGTTTGAAAGGAGAGCCAGTTAGCACTCCCCTAGACAAGGATGGACACATAAATGGCCGGGCAGGCACAGACAATGCTCGGTCGCCAAATTTTTTGTGAAGAAAATCTTTGGGTAAATGAATTGTATTTGTATTTCTGATTCTGAAAAAGAAATTAGAATGTGTGTTTACTTAAAAATTATATAACAATAATACTTGAATAAAATAAATTAATTTAGAATTAAGAAATACATTTGTGACATTTTATATTTTAATAAAAGAAAAATAGAGTTAAATGTCACTTCAATTATGTATGTATGTACTTTGCAATGATTTTTTATCTTTGTAAAAAAACCATTGTATGAAATGTATATACAATTATTGTAAAACCATTAACATCAATGGTGGCAATTGTGCATCCACAAAAATACATAAAAATGCAAATATTTGAGAGCCATGTGAAATGTCCAGAAATACATCAAGTCCGAGCTAGCTAATTGAGGTCATACATTATATTATTATCACGGTGAATCAAAATTGATGAAATTTGTTTTTCTGGTTTCATATTACTGCATATTTTAATCAGTTGAAATACTTTTTCGCTTGGTATGTACCTCAAAACCATACATACCTGTCAATAAATATACAATTAAGAAACTGAGGGCCAGTTGTTCAAATATTTAAACCGTAGTTCACCTATTATCTTCCAAAATCAGATACTTAACTAAGATCTTTAACCGAAAGGTTAAAGTTAATTTATGTGATAATAAGCGTTTGCATGCCTTTACATAAGTTGAAACACACTTAACCTGCCGAAATCGGTAAGTAATAGAATTGAACCACCCTGGAAAACGATAATACAACTGGCCCTTGAATTTCAACTACATTTTTTTGTTCCTTTCCAACCAATGTGACCACAACTCCTACAACTCACTTTCTCTCAGTCAAACCGAAGCTTGTTTATCTTTAAGTTGACCTAAGAACGTTATATGATTGCCTTACTGTCAATCCGTATTATTTCAAATGGAACAGGTACCGATGCTTATTGTTTTTAATTTTTAATTATCAAAATGGGGATTTCAATCGGGTACAGTTTCTTACATTTGTTTAAAGTAATTTAAGAAAGAATTTGTATATTATGTATTATTTAACACCATATCACCTGGAAGAAATTAACAAAAGAGAACAGTTTGGAGTTTTGAATATGCGTGTGTTTACTTTTTTATTCTTATTATCGAAATAAAAAATATACCTACATAATTAAACTTTTGTTATTAACTGGACTCAAATTTCATATAAACTTTTGTTATAAATACTATGTATATATGTATATATATATCTATATTTTGAATTAAAAAAAACACAACAATATAATGAAATTAATATTAAAGTTACAAAATCATACCAAATGTATTTTATAAAAACAAAAAATAATACGAAATCGTTATTCTTCTTCAAGCTGTTCTAACGCCTTAGCTTGTGCAAAAACATCCGGAATTTCTGCATCATCGGACTTTTCAATAATTTTATACTTCTCAGCAGCTATCAGACACTGTGCAGCGATTTCTCTCGCTTTCGCTCGAGTGTCATCAGGTAGTTGTGCTAAACCATTCAACAACTCCATGATATCGGTATCAAACAATTTAGATGCAATATCTTCTCCAGCATTGATCATATTCAAAATCACCACAACACCTCTGTGTTGTACTTCTGGACTGGGATTCGCAATTAATGTGTGCATGTTGTCCAGCCATTTGGGATTCTGTAGAATTTTCTCACAACATTTTTTGCTAACCGAAGTGAGCATTGCTAAGGCACCTGCGGTAGCTTTTGCTGTATCTTCATCTTCCTCTTCGCAGAGAAGACACAAGAACTTTACTCTGTCGTTTTCAGCTTCGTGCATCTTCACTATGTCTTCCGACATTATTAGATTACAGACACACTGTGCAGCTGCTCGAACTAAATAGACATGATCTTCCATAAGGTAAAATTCGATTTTGGAAAGACCATGTTCCTTGATAATTCGCTGTCGGACGCTCTCATTCATCGCAGCTAAATTTGTCAATGCCATGAGAGCCTCAAAATTCTCCAAAGCAGTATAGTCCTGATGTAGGAGGTTTAGCAAAGGACGAATGACATCATGAGATCGTTGGCCAGCAAATGCCACTTCCGGATTGATTGTGATTCCGATACGAGCTAATGCTTGGGATGCTTGTCTTTTCCCCTTTTCAGTTCCTTCCAAAGCTAGTTTAAGCAATGTTTTCACTCCGCCATCCTGTACGACTTTACCGCGGACGTCCTGCAGACTGCAAAGAGAATTCAAAACTCTGGCGATGAGCTCCTGTGAGTTGTGGCTTTCAGTCTTAGCCAGGGCACACAGAGCAATCGTGATTCCCTGATTTGCTAATGTAATGATACGTTTGTTAATGAAGTCTGGATCATCTAGTTCATGGTCTTCAGGGATGTGATGCTTGGCGAACTTAGCCAGTTCTACCATCTCAGGGACCAGTTCTTGCTTGTCGTAGGCGTTACATAAATTGACAAATGTCGTAACCACTCCATACAAACAAGATTGATCGCCCCCTTTTGCTATTTCAATTAGAGCCTGAATGGCAGCTTGGTCTTCAATGAGCTTTTCCTTTACCTCGGCGTCCAAAGTTAAATAAGCTAGACCATCGGCAGCCCATTTGCGAACATCCTTATCTTTACCTGGTTTGACCAAAAAACGTCGGCAAGCTTCTGCGAGCTTTTTTGTTGCTCCATCGGCAAACGGGCGAATACTAGCGTCTTGACCACCATAGCTGCCTAGTTTACATAGACCAACCAAGGCGCGAACTCTAATTCCATCGTCCTTTGAGTGGTAGAGCTTCTTAAGGATATCGACACCTTGAGTACAAAGTGCTTTGGCCTTATCCTTTTTTGATGAAGCGGCTACAATGCACTCGCAAGCAACTTTCTGCTGTAGAATGTCATCAGTTGTGGCCATTACAAGGATCATTTGTAGAATGCCTAAAAAGATATTTAAATTAATATTTTTCTCATATTTTCGTCATTACAAATTGTATCTTTCAATTAAATACAATTTCAGAAGATGATTCCAACGTACCTTCTCGTCCAATGATTGCATTCCCAACATCTAGAGGTCCAGTAAGTAAAGAAGTTATAGCTACTGTGACTCTAACTTTCGACTCCAAATCTGGAGCCAGCAATTTATCCTTTACATACTCGTCAATCTGCGCGGCAAACTTAGCTTTTAATTCATCGTAGTACATATTCTCGTATACTCTCGCCAAGCACACTGCGGCAATTGTTCTTGACGATGGTGTAATAGCCATTGCACTTTCATACTTATACTCTTCCAGTTCTGAACAAACATCCAGTAATCTGTGCAATCCTCGAATCTCAACCAATCTTTCAGCCCAAGATAAAGCTGTGTAGTGAATATTTCGAGTAACAAGCTCCATAACAGCATCTCTTGCCTGTCCAGAGATTGTCCGTTCTGTTATGGTGTATACCAAGCAGGTCAACAACGTATCGATTTCTTTTTGATGTTTTGTGCAGAGTTCCTTGTCTGGTCTGCTGTCCACTTTGTTATCCATTCCCGACAGCGAGTTCAAAATCGTCTGCAGACAATACTGGGTTGCAGACACTCGATCCGCATCTATGCTGTCTATCACTTGCAAGAACCATGGGACTCCCAATTCTGTAACTACTATCTTTGTTCGATCCACACTCTTGTTGCAGAGCTCCGCAATGACTCTGATTATATTCACGTATATTTCTTGATCTTTCTCTGTCTTTGCCAAACTGGCGATCTTTGTTATAACTTCTCCTTTTGTTATCAGATCGGCTCCGACCTCTTCCTTGGCCAAAACTAGCAAATTATTAACTGCGCTTCGACGTTTGTCCAATGGAGCAGCAATATCAAAGGTTAAATCACACATTTGTTTCACTTTTGTCGATGTTTTAGCGTTTTGTTGTACCCTTTCCTGAACTATGAGGTGCAACCTAGCTAAAGCCGGCTGTACAGCTTTATTGCCAGGATCAGCTTTGAACAGGTCGGTAGCATCTTTGTATGCCTCCTCGAACTTTTGCAACCCCTCGTAAGCCTGAACACGACGGAAAAGTGCCTTGGGATCATTTGGCGCTAGTCGCAACGATTCAGTGCAATCGTCGATGGCTTTTAAAAATTCGTTCTTCTTCAAATAAGCAGCAGCTCGATTTTTGTAGAAGACACTTAAATCCTTATGTTTCTCGCCAGTTTTGATTGCTTCTGAATAGTGTTTGATAGCATCTTCCCACAGTTCATTTTTAAAAGCATCATTGCCTTTATCTTTGTAGGTTATTGCAAGATCTGCCTCGGAATTTGTCATTTTTTCTATGAAAACCTAATATTGTTACGATTTTTCTTTTACAAAACACTTATATTACAATGAATTAATATATTTTCTTACTTTTAATTTGTTTAACTACACTAATCTTGTTGAAAAATTATTAAATAATGAATCACCGCTAGTGAAATCGTTTTAATTTATAAAATTTTGTACGTTTCCCCACACAAGGTAAATAAATTGAGCCAGAATCTTCTGGATTTAGGTAGAAAAGAATTTTCTTTTAATCTTCACGTGGATGTATAAAAATATTTTTCTTTTCCGAGAGAAATTCTATTTTGGGAAAATAAAAAAGGAACAAAAACAATACGTAAATAAAAAAGTATACGACTTTTTTTATAGGTGCAAAGCAAAATCTAGAAAATGTTCGGTTTGTTATTGTGCGCTGAATGCGTTCTTTATTTGCATTGTCAACAAAATAGAGCGAAGTATAATGTGGTTTAATTAAAATAGGAGAAAAGTGGATATCAAAGAATCAATGGAAGAATACAAGATTACGACACTTTGGCATTTTCACTTTGTTGTTGTTTCACTTGTGACGTAATTTTGACTTGTGACGTAAGCACCTTGCACTCTTTTCCCTTTGGTTGGGGTAAATTCAAAACAAGATTCCACCATTTAACTGTTTTTCTGTTTGTGCTTACGTCACAAGTAAAAACAACAACAACAAAAAGCTGAAAAAAAACAAGTGTCGTAATCTTGTATTCTTTCATTCATGATATCAAAGATTAAAAATATATATTTTTAAGCCTAGTAAGTGAAACGAAATTTTCCGTCGTCTCCAAAAACACAGACTAAATGATAACGAAACGGTACCGGACAAATTGTTATGTAGAGTTTCACCATTATTTTTCAAAACACACAAAAAAAACAAATAAAAAGAACAGAAATCCATTTTATAAGAATAATAAACACAAAAAACACGAACAAAAAACAAACGTCAAAATTTAGCGAGCAATTAATTTCCCGGTCATTTAAATTGTGTGCGAAAAGAGTCTAGAGAGTAGTGGAGACGTGAACCGGTTATCAACCGTTTCACCGTGGAGCTGCGTACCACAAAACGAAAAGAAGGACGGAAAATTTCGTTTATGATGTCTTTTTGTATGGGATTTTTCGTTTCACTTCAGCTGCATACTAGACTTTAATCTTTGGTGGATATCTTTCAAAACCATGTGCAAATTGTTTTTTCATCAATAATTTTGTTTTTCATCAGTTTTCTCATAGTAGTAACTTTGCATATAGAAACTATAGTAGCTTCGTCGTCGACGATTTATTCTTTCTAACAATTTGCGTAAATTAGCGCTGTTCGCACAAAGGAATTAATATAGACATATATTGTGCGAAAGAGTTGACTATATTATTTTGGCTCTGACAACAATAACGAGGGTGAGCAGTTTGAAAAATTTCCGTTTCTTGACAGATTAAAAACAAGGGGAGAAGCATTTGTCATTGGCTGCTTGGTTGCTGCCACGACCTTGAAGACGAAATGAAATAATAAAAAAGTAAGTGGGTAGGTATGTAATTTATATTTTATAACCGAAAAAAAAATCGTAAATAGATAAGCACATATAGGTATATTATTGGTATACCTATATGTACTTATATATATTTTATGCCAAGACTCGGGCACAGATAAGTTTATTTCAGATTAGTTTCCTCAAAAAAATTATATTTTGTTTTTGTTGCAGATGAATGAAAATGAAAAAGGGATTTATCAAAAAATGGTTACCATATTGACAAATTTGTATCAATTTTTTTTTTCTTAATAAGTTTTGCATACTATGTTAAGAATTTGTGTTTTGTATTAAACAATAATAAGAGCTGTTTAATAAAGTTTAAAACTTAATCAAAACAAACAAAAATTACTTTTAGTAAAATTTTAAGCTAGCCGTATATACAGGATAGAGTTATGAGACAAATTCATCATCGTGTACATACGTATGGCTTGAAGTGGCCCCGCAGGCTCCGTTGTATTTTCGGAAAATTGAAAATAGAACCGAAACGATGCCAAACAATTCTCGCATTATACCTACTTAAGTGAGGAAAATAAATATAGGTACGTGCATTTTTCCATATGGCAACCATGGTTACATAACTAAATTTTGTATACAAAATCATCTTATGTTTAGTTATTAAAAGATACCATTCAGTTATATGTTGCCACATTTCAGTAAGGTAGGTAGGTACCTATAAGAAATTATTTCTTATTGGATTTTTTGTGAGTTGAAACAAAATCAAAGGAATAGGTTAAATTAAGTTATACAGCGATTGAAAGGTGGCCCTCCCTAGATCCCGAATATGCATTTTTTTGTTTACCTTACTAAATTATTAACAATCATTTCTTATGTGCTTGTTTATACTTTGAAGTTTTGAATTGAAGAATATACAAAGTATCTAAATATACTTAGCCTAGTTGATCTATAAAAACAAGGCAAAGTTAGAAAAAAATAAGGCATTAAGTTTGACTTTGGTATATTGTTTTCAGTAGTATGTACTTGATTATGCAGTTTCGAACGAACGTCGCTAACTGAGGGAGGGGTGAAAACTTCAAAATTTTGGAATTTTTTTCGAAATCCGGGTTATAATTCTTTAACTATGCATCCTTGTGGAACAGCTACTTCAGTCGTCTTTAACTACATTCAATTTGTGACAATTTGAGTCATAATTGAGCTCTCTAGGTGTAATAGGAACCGATATAATACCGTTCAAATATATGTCATTTTTAACAAAAAAAATTATATGTTTAATATTCCAAAAAGAACTGTTCTGAACACATAAACAATTAGATCAACGATCAAATTTGATTTATATGCAGTCTTCATATGCTTACTTAACAATTATATGGTTTTCTGTGGTACATAGAACCGTCATCGAAGTATTAACTACATGCAATTGATTAAAAGGAAATTGCTTCATAATAAAGGAATAAATTGTTTTCTACACAATTATTATCAAAAAGCTATTTTTCTTATCATCCAAACTTAAATAAATAGTCATATAATACAAAACCTAAGCATCAAAAATTTAAAAGTTGAATAACTCAAAACGGGGACCGATCGACATAGAACCTTGTAATTCTCAACCGACGAAATGCCATTTGCTAGTCGAAACACTAATCCTACCGACAAAAAAGCTATGTGATGTGGCTATTTTGTCGCACATCGTGTAAAATTGTACAACTAAACAAAATAATTAGCTACTTTTGTACAGAACTTACGTGAAAACTTTTATAATATACAAGCAGTCCTGGGGGCCTATTAAGGAATACAAGGCAGTCGTTTTTAATTCGATATGTATATCTTTCGACCCGCCTCACTTTGTTTATTGAATACGAATCGAATCTTTCCAATCATTCGAGTCAATTGACAGCTCGTATATAACGAATATATTTTTAGTTTAAATCATCGTGGCCTAGAGTATAGGTACAATTAGTTGCCATTTATTTTTTAAATAAATTCAAAATATTAGCTTTGTTCGTGTACTTTTTGCGTAAAAAAATGAAAACTGTCAAAATTTCTCAAATGGGAGAAAAACCTCTCTCACAAACCGAAAAGTAGGCGAACACTTTTTGTGTAAATTCTTGAGAAACGTCAAATTTGAATTTTTGTGCGAATCAATTTCAAACGTTAATTGTTTACTTTGAATTGTGTTTTAAAAATAAAAAAGCTTAAAAATGAATCAAAATATATTGAAAACTGTTTTATTTGAAGAATTATGTTTCGACACCGACGATGAAAATGAATACCTTTGCAGTTCTAGTGATGAAGAAGAAATAGGCACCTATATATCCAGGATTTTTCTTCAAAAAAACCGTAGGAACTGCATAAAAAATTATTTTGAAATGGTTGTTTTCCGCTATGCCATTTTGTCCACTTGTGCCACTTGTGGTTAAAA
This sequence comes from Baccha elongata, assembly GCA_951217065.1. Classification (NCBI taxonomy): domain Eukaryota; kingdom Metazoa; phylum Arthropoda; class Insecta; order Diptera; family Syrphidae; genus Baccha; species Baccha elongata. The sequence continues at coordinate 53,507,712 of OX578272.1, read as the reverse complement.
GAAATGCGTATTATGCATTAAATATTTGTTTGATTATCTGCACTTTAAAAGAAAAACAGCTTCACTATTAGTTTTATTGGTTCTTTCGGGTTGTGCCTATGTTCCCATTGTTGCTGTTGCCGTGTGTTGCTGTTTTTGTGCCCTACACATTCTATTTGAAATTCTTTATGAAATTATTTATTGTTTATCTCTTCAGTTTTAGATCCAAAAAATATATTTAACAAATCAAACTCACACTTTTATTTGTTCTAATGCAACAAAACATTAACCAAATGATATTCGCCGTCGATACACTAATCAGCCAAAAAAAGTTATCAAAAATATAAAACGAAAAAGACGAAAGCGAAAACAGTATTACCAAATATAATTTTCGCCACCAAAATCGATTCGCTTCGTATTCCCTAATCAGGCCACAGTAATACCAAACTTCATTTTCGACACCACGACTCGCTTCGTATTCCCTAATCAGGCTACTGTAGATATAAAACTTGCGATTTTTTACCTTTTTTAATAGTGCCGTCTGTAGCGTTTAATAATTTATTGTTTTTTTGATAATAATTATAATACAAAATTTTAATTTAATAGAATAAATTTAGCTTTATTTGTAAAAAGTCAAATACATATTTCCGAAAATCAAACAAAACATCTCAAAAATTATTCAATTGATAATTATTAAAATTTAACAAACTACATAATTTAAAATTCTAAAGATTTAAATAATTTGGTTTACTTTCAAAAAAAAAAATCAATCAATCAGAATGTAAATCACAACAAAATATTTTTAACAAAGGAAGACGCGATAATATAAAAGAGGTACGTAAAGCATTAAAAACAAATCATTTAGATTGTATAGATAGACTATTAAAATAACAGTCTTTGATGTTTCACAAAATTACACCTTCAGTTACTTCTTCTCATATAAAACGTGGTAATCAAAAATACCATAATATTATTCCAGAGCTTTAATTACGGCGAAGCCTTTTAATTCATTTTGATTTTTTGTAGATCATTTCGAATATGAGCTTAAACATTGTGCATATAGGAAATTAAATTGTCTATTATATTAGAAGGAATATGCGAGAAAAACATAAACAATAGCTGTAAGTTTGACTCCTTACCAAAACTTTGTAAAAATAATCAACTATTCAATGTGGTTTAAATTCAAATCATTTTAGACAAACGACTAAACAAAGTACGTCTTGTAAGGAATATTTTTTATGAAATGACAATAATAGTGAATTTCCATACGGTTTTAAACAAGCCATAGTTTAACGTAGGGATACATTTTATAATCAATAGTGATTGATTGAATGTTTTGAACAACAAAAACAACTTAAAGGTGCTACCACCAATTTTTACTTGTTGCTCATTGACCATACTCATTGACCATACAAACATATAAACATATTAGATCGTACCATGTGTTTTTCTGTATATCTAAGAATCGGGACCAAGTTTCAAGGCAAGAAAAGACGTCGTAATAAACAAACCCATACGAAATGTGTTTCTGTCAGAAAATCATCGTTATATGCTAATATTTTAGAATTATGTCTTTAGATAAAAAGCAATCAAAGATTAAATTTATTTTATGAAATATCAAATACAGAAGAAAATAATATGTTTATTTATTTATTTAGTTTATTTATGTAGTTTATTTATGTCAAAACAAAACTTTTTAATTTTTTTATATTATTAAAAAACAAAATACGTAAAAGTAAACAAAACAAGCAAAAGCCAATAAAATAGATAACATTTTTAAAATGTTCTATAAAATTTGCGTTTCATTTTCAAAAAAAGAACGAAATAAGCCTAACAAATAAAAGAAATTGCAACTGCTGCATTAAGGCGATAGAATAGATAGTTTTTTTTTAATTTTATATCATTAAACTTATATATATATATGAATATTTTTCAAGCTTAAACCAGTTTTTTCATTGTTTGGGTTTGTCAATCTAAATAAGTAATTTTTATTTTAATCGATTTAACGAATATTTTTGTTTTTTGTTAGAACTTAACGAGTATGTAGCAAAAATATTTCATTCAGCTCACTTTGTTCAATTTACATTCAATTGTAGATTGAAAGAAGGAAGTCAATCAATAAATAGAGAGTGTATTTTTTCATTTGTTTCATGTGAGTGTATGAGATGTATCGGATTTACGAAATCGCTCGGGGGCCATCGATAGGCATTGCATGCAAAACTTCATCGAGTAGTTGAAGGGCGCGATGTAAATGCACTTCCACCCAGCAAGGAGTCTCTTTAATAGATTGTCTTGGATAGTCAGGTCCCCAGCCTTTCACAAAACTTAAACGTAGAATACATAAGCGGCGCAGATCATCGACACCAATGCCTGCGGCCGCTGTTATACCTGCCAACAGCAGGGAATGAAATTAGCAAGTGAAAAGCAACAGTTTTATAGAAAACATATAATTAATATACGGCACTAACCTCGTGGTGCGCCACCAAGCTGTGTATTAGGTAAGCCAGCTACGGCCGCCGCTTGAGCTGCAGCAGCTGCCTGAGCATTTGTTGCAAGTGAATGCATTTGTTGATGGCACTGTCTCAGGTCGAATACCTTTTAAAGATAAATAGAAAAAAAAATAAGGAAACCAAGTTTAGCTCAATTAAAATAATAACTAACTTTTATATAAGCTGCAGGATAGATTTTATGGACTGCATCGCCAGGAGTTCGTCCGGCTTCTCTGTCCAAATAGTAGCTTTGAACAAATACCGAATTATCACTCAAACATCTCAGCCAAACGTCACCTTCGCCACGAAGATCAAGTTGTACTCCTTTGCCGATGTGTAATCTAAGGGACATTAAAACAGAATCAAAGCTTTCTCTCTCATTCTACAAAATGTTTAGTAGCTTACCTTGCTCGTTCACTTTGTTCTGTTCGATGAACATTACTAAGGGCTCCTAAGCAGAACCTATTTCCTCCAGAAGGATCTACATAGCCATCGATAATAACATTTGGCTTCGATGAGGGCACTTTGAATGTCTCTCCCACCTGTGTGTCTAGCTCAAAGTAAGCAATGGAACACCAGTACTCAGGAGCAGGTTGACGAGACAGAAGTCTCGGCTGCCCAGCCATATCACCTGAAATGGGTGCATTCCCTGAATGCAAATAAAACCGAATTTAATCAAATTCAAACGTCTATTAAATGTTCACTAACAGTAGCCTCCATGGTGTGATCGAACATCTGGAGGTTGCATTGACTGTGTGTACGTTAGTGTACTTGACCCCGTCCAAGTTCCCTGCGCACCAGCAACCGCAGCCACCCCACCCACGCCCTGCGGTGGAGGCTGCGTATATGTCTGTGTTTGTAGTGTGTTCGGCTGTTGACTTGCCATTGTCACATAACCATTTTGTTGCATATGAGGTGAGGCCGAAGAGGCGCCAACGTTGTTTAACGTCGTACCAAACTTGCTTTCAGCATTTGGCATTTGTGAGGAGCCCGTCTGCCCATAGTAGGATCCCTGTCCGGAGCCATGAGAAGAACTGTTGCCTCCACCAGCACCACTGCCTCCACCGCTTTGAGATTGTTGGCTCGATTCTGTGGGTGATGTTTGTCCTAGATGGCTGGAGCCGTCTGATGAAACACCACCCCCACCTCCGCCGCCTCCCCCACCAGACAAACTCACCTGCAGAGATTGTGTTGATTGCGTTGATTGCGCTTGAGGCGGCGGTGGAGGCATCACAGAGGCAGGGTTCATTGACCCTTGACCTTGCAAAGGCATAACGTGTGAAACCGCTGAAAAAAAGGCTCATTAAAGCAACTCTGACTGAACAAAATTTCATTTTCGCAAACAACACCAATACAAAACTAAAAGAAACAATAAATAGAGCAAAATGCAAAACAACAAAATTAAATCATAAATCTTACAGAGCGGATGCGGTGCCAACCGAGGAGGGGGAGCCATCCACGGACTCCGCGGAGCCTCAGTCGGTTCAATTTTTGGTATAGTTCGTCCCGAGAACATTGCACTCATTTGACTTGGATCAGGCACTAAATAACGGCAGCGAAAAAGTTAACAGATAAAATGAAAACAAAACCAAAATGAAATAAAAAAAAAGAGAATAGAATACGAAAAAACATCTACTACGGTTAGCAACTCAAAGTAGAATCAAAAAAATACATACAATAAAATTGCTAAGATACAAAATATGATTTCATTCTTACCAGATCCTTGAGGATAGCCATAGCCTTGGGGGCCCAGAGGATTAGGGTGATGTTGTATTGTGCCGATGTCATTGCCATCAATATCCATTCCACCACCGCCCACAACTGAGCCTGCTGAGTATTCGTCTTTAACAATGCGACTTGGGCCCGATTGCAAACTCAAACCGGATAAATCGATTCCCGGTGATACAACACGCTCATAATGGTATGGATTCACACAAACTGAATCACATTTGAGATCGAACGCATACGAGCAGTATTTGACGTGTTTCAGTTCGTTTTTATGCAAATCTGGCCAACGCCAGATCCGCGCATAAATGACATGAGGGAAACCCTTGCGGCCTGCTACCTGTGAAATAGAAATTATGTACATATGAACAAAGGTACATTTCTTAAATAAAGACATTTAAGAGGTAATACTCAAGGATCTAGAAGAAATATATAATTAATGCACATTGTAGATAAATGAGGGCTTGTTTAGTTAGACAAGGAGAAAGCCATGGCTATTTTTGTCTTCATGTGGTGGAACTAAGCAAAAGACCTTTACAATATGATTTCAATGACAGGTCATTTTCAATGATAGCTATAACCGATGTTTCAAAGAAATTCACCGTTCCACTGATTCGTGTTTCAATGCGCACGTTCGGGTGCACACCAAAAGAGCTATCTGGATACTTCTGTATCGTATGAGTTTGCGAACGACCGAAACCGGATAGGTGTCAAAAGACACACAAACACATATTCGTAGTCAGCTGTTTGCCAATCCTCCCTTGGCTTCGTGAGTATACTGCAAATTTTAGGATACTTTCAGATTTATTTCCCCACCGCAGCTATATGGTCGATCAGTTGTGTTTTAACATGGAATTACAACAACAGTAAAGTATGCGACCACAATAGTTGTGCACGCGAACGTAAGCAATGATGAGTTTCAATGATAGCTATAACTAAAAAAAAATCAGACCAGAAGTAATGTTAGTGGCCGGCTAAAGCGATTAGAAAAAAACATCAAGAAAAGTTGAAACAAATGAACACAGGAATTATTTCCTGATGTGCTATAAACGATCAGGGAAAATATAACAGTGGACAAGCTGTTTTCCTGAGGGGCCGGTTATAGCGATCAGAAAACCCATCAGGAAAAGTAGAAACGAATGAGAACAGGAATTTTTTCTTGATGTACGTTTATAGCGATCAGGAAAAATGTGTCAGTAAAGGGCCGGTTATAGCGATCAGGAAAATACATCAGGAAAAAATTTCAAGTCGATAATTAGCCATAAATTCATATGAATAAAAACAAAAATGTTATACTTATCGATTACAAATAACTCAGAGAATTTTTGTGTGCCAACAAATGTTCAATTTAACAAATATTTGTTGTAAAAAATGCATTTATTTATTTTCCTGATTGAATCTCAATTTTCGCATCAGCTGACTGCCATTTTAAAAAATATGAAATAAATCGTTCCAATTATTTGAGCTCAATTTTCACTTGTCCCACTGACAAATTTCTGTCAGGAAAAGTTTTTCGTGTGCATTTGAATCATGAAAACAGCCGATGTAAACATTATAATGTGGTGGTTCTCGCTCGAATTGCGGGCATGACAAGCGCGACATGATGAATGCTTGACATTTTGTGTTCACACTAGTCAAGCATGCCGTCGAACATCATAATCGTCTGCAGAATAGGGTATTTTAAACAAATACAGGCTATAACTGTGTCGCTGAATTGACTTTTAATTTATATTCTTTTGTCATACATATGTATATAAATATGTAGCTTTTTGGAGAATATCTCGAAAGAGACAGTTTTTCCTTCAAAAAAGTTAACACTTTCTGTTTAAATATGGTTGAAACAGAACCATAATTTTATTGGGATGATGCTTCTTTTGTCTTCTTAAGAACTGAAGACTTCGTTAGAAAAGCAAAATATAAAGTCACAGATTCCAGTTTGCATCTTGACTACAACAAAAAAACACCAATATGACTCGGTTTATCAACTTACTTTACTTTAGATGGCGCTCACAGTCCAGGATGGACTTCGGCCTCAAGCACCCAAGTAACTTTTCATCCGAGCTTTTTAACGCCCATGCTTCCGCTCCATACAGCAGGACTGGGATGATCAAGATTTTTTACAGCTTCCCCTTGGTTCTATGAGAGAGGGCCTTACTACTTAAATGCGCTTATTTCGGCCGATTATGTCTATGTCATCTGCACAAGCGAGTACTTGAACGGACTTTTGATAAATTGTACCAGTGGTGTTAACTTGCAATTTTCGTACAATTGCTTCAAACTCGATGTTAAATAGGTTGCATGATAGCGCGTCGCCTTGTCTTAGACCTTTCTTAACATCAAACGGTTCGGTGGTGTTCTTACCGACTTTGACGTAGCAGCGAGATTTTTTCATCGTCATCCTGCACATGCGGACGAGCTTGGCAGGTATGCCGAGATACGACATGGAATTGCTGTTTTTTTTTTTTAAATAGGTCGGAGTGTGAACATTTGATCGACGGTTGACTTGCCTGGCCTAAAACCACACTGATAGGGGCCAATCAGATCCTTTACAAGGGGTTTTAAGCGATCACACAGGATAGCCGACAAGATTTTATAAGCGACGTTTAGGAGACTAATTCCTCTGTAGTTAGCGCATGTCAGAGCGTCTCCTTTTTTGTGGATGGGGCAAACTATGAGTTGGTGCATGCTCCCTACCAACACATCTCCTGCTGCTTAAAACAATTCAGCTGGTAAGCCGTCTGCAGCAGCAACTTTATTTGATTTGAGAACGAAAATGATGTCCTTGGGGTGGTCGTTAAAACACAAACTGGAAAGTTTCTCGAATCGATAAATGGGTAGTTTCTGTATGTGAGCGCGTGCTCATAAAAGACCATGTGAGTCATTTTGGTAACCAAAATGATTCATGACTAAAAGTATCGATTGGGCGCCTAGCCTTAAGATTGATAGACATTTTTCGTAACCCTTTCAAGTACCATCTGGAGTTCCACAGGGTAGCCACATTGAACCATTGCTATTCACTTATTCATTAATGATATACCTGATATTTTCAATCACAATCACCTGATATTTTCAATCACTTCTGTATGCCGATGATTTGAAGATTTATAAAAATATTGACTCAACTGAAGACTACTTACTTTTTTAAAATGATCTTTTAAGGCTTTCTCATTAGTGTGAGCTTAACTTTCTTTACTTAAATGCGTCTAAATGCCAAGTACTTAATTGTACAAGAAAACACAATTTTATTAACTAGAATTATAACTTATCCAATATTAATTTAGAAAGAGTCACTGAAAATAAAGATCTTGAGGTTATTCTAGATCAAAAATTGACCTTTTATACTCATAATATAGATTTTATTGTTAATAAAGCTAATTCATTGTTGGGATTCGTTAAAAGAAATACTCATAAGTTCTCAGATATTTTAACTTTTAAATCGCTTTACTTCTTGATGGTAAGGCCTGTCTTGGAGTATTGTTTTGTAATATGGAACCCTTACTATACTACAGCTGCTGATACAATTGAAAGAGCGCAAAGAAGATTCTCAAGGTATGTTGAAATAGTGGAAACCATTGTATATACTATACATTTCTATAGTATTTTCATGCTGAATAATCACCGCCTGACCATCTTAAGAAACTTGTGAATAACACATTTTTAGGTTAGTGCATTTACTAGGTGTCTATTCTGTTACCCTAACAACAGTCGTAAACATACATGATTTTTGTTTTGTTTACGACTCTTGTCAAGAAAATATGGATTTTAGAGATAATAAAATACATTAAATATTGTTAATTTGTTTTGTTGACGACTATTGTTAGGGTAACAGAATATACACTTAGTAACAACTTTCTTTAGATTGCGCTGCTCCATGATTGTACTATAGAAATTTACATTCAATGGTGGAAACGAAGAAAAAGGTCATCAGCATCTTTTTCAATGGATCTTGGATATTTCTTTGCCAAGAAAACGCAAGACTTCCTCTAGCTTACGCGTGCGAATTGAAAATTTTGCAAGTAAGACTTGCTCGACAGTTTGCAGTACCGCCATAAAGGTACAATGACAGTAATATGATATGCACTTACATAAATATATTTAAAAGCAAATAGTAGCTATTAGCTAACAACAAACTTTCACTTCCTTTCATGGCAATCCAATTTCCAATGGGTTTGATTTTTGATATCTACACTCGTATATACATATCTCTCAGCCTTCGCGTTTTTATTATTTCTTATCTATAATATTTATATTTCTTAGTATGCATTAAGGCAGCAATTAATACAGCACTTATTATAAAGAACAATAATATTTACAAATTAGTTAAAACAGAATGTATTATCAAAACAATTTCTCAAAGATAAAAATTATTTATGACATATATCAGCTGTTTTCAATTTCACGAAAAGTGATTTAGGAATACATTCGGAGTTTCCCAAACGATCGAAATGTGGAACACTTAAATTAAATTCACTCGTTTTGCAATTTCGATTTCGGTTTACTTTCACTCGATTTCTAGAACCTAGCTGTTAAATTCAATATTTAAACCTGAAAAAGCCTCTACCCAGGCAGGTCCCCTTCACGTTTTTAGTTAAAAACAGAAGTCATTGTTATACCAAAGCAAGGTATAACAATGTTGAAGCCTCCAACAGAAGTAACATATTACAAGCCAATATCGCTTATAATAATTATGGTAAAAGTTTCCAAAAAACTGCTTCTAAATAAGCTAAGCAAAATAATAGAAGAGCGAAGACTAATACCAAATCATCAGTTTGGATTTAGAAATAAACATTCCACAATAGACAAAGTACATCGAATTACGATTGTTGTTGAAAAAGCACCTGAAGAAAAACAACTATGTTCCGCCTTTGACAAGGTTTGGCATTTGGGACTTGAGTACAAACTGCACAGGGACCTATTCAGGCAGTACCGACCGACTCTTTAGAGTAAGGTACGAACAAGAGTATTAAGAAAATCGAAGCCGGTGTACCAGTACCACAAGGAAGTGTCTTAGGACCAACCCTATATTTGTTATATACAAGGGATATTCCAGTGGACAACAATGCTGTCATGGCCACTTTTGCAGATGATACTGCGATATTAGTGTCTGATAAATGCGTTGTGAAGGCAACAGAAAGACTGCAATATGCAGTCGACAAAGCAAGAGACTGGACGCAACAATGGCGTATCAGATTAAATGAAACAAAATCAACGCATATAAACTTTACTAATAAAAAGATTAAAAATGTTCTACTTTTTATTTATAGTGAAGTAGTACCTTAAAATGGAAAGGGCACATCAAGAAAAAAAGAGAACTAAACTTGAAATATAGAAAAATGTACTGATTACTGGGAAAAACCTCTACCTTATCCATTAAAAACAAATTAATGTTGTATAAACAAGTAATAAAATCTGTTTGGACGTATGGCATCCAACTCTGGGGTTGTACAAAGAAAACAAATGCTGACACCATCCAAACATTCCAAAACAAAGTCCTTCGTGAAATAGTAAACACCCCATGGTATATAAGAAATAGCGATTTACATCGTGACCTCCAAATAGAAATGGTTACAGAAGTGGTTAGAAAACACGCTGTATCACACAATCAGCGACTGCTTAGTCACACCAACTCCGAAATGAAGACCGTCTTAATTGTACGTCGCAGTGTTCGCAGACTAAGAAGAACCAAGCCTCATGAGCTGATTGTCTAAAAGAGATGGGAAAGTATTAAAACTTTAAACTTTCTCCAATGCGATTTTAAATTCAGAAAAAAATCATTTGTCGATCTTTCATAGATTGGCCATGGTAGTTTTAGTGCGGTAAAAGTCTCACACTACTTGATACTGAATATTATCAAGTGTATTTTGACGATTCCCACCTGTCGAAAAAAAAAACTACTCAGTCAGTACACACCAATAAAAGTATAGTTAGCGTAACCTCAAATAAGTATACTTTAGCATACTTTAGCATTGTAAAGAGAAATCAAAAAAATGTTTGTTAATTTTCAGTAATTTTCTAACTTTATTTTTGTCATCGCCTTTTGAGTGTATATACCCTGGCGAATTTGATTTTGTCAATACAAATACAAATATTAGGCGGCCATATTTAAAACAGCGCTCAAAGACACGTTTCATTTGGAATACTTTTCTCACGATAAGTTACATCGCTCTCATTTCTTAGTTGGTGCGACGCGAAACTGCTTTTCAGTGGTTTGGTCCGGTGAATGTGTCTCCTCGGAAGGTTAAAACATTTTTAATTCATTTTACTTGTTCGCATTTACTAAATAATTTGAACAATTTCGTAGGTATGTATGAAGTGTGATATAATTTTTGACAAAATATTAACTCGTTTTGTTAAAAATTTTAAATGTGTCACAAAAACGTCTTCCCCTGTCAATATAACTTCCAGGGAGCACGCAAAAAGTTAATAAGCGTCCACGAGAGAGATTACCCTACTAAAAAAATCAAATTTATCGAAAAAAGTATGAGTTGCTAAAATAAAAGGATACGGAAAAATATTTAAAAAAAAGGAATAATAAAAACTGTTGAATAATTGTACCCGATTTCGCTTCTGGCCATACCTTATGTATGTCGAGTCTTCTGGGAACGAATTTTTCAACAGTTTTCTTATTAAACAGTACTTTGGTGGGCGCTTCGCGGCTTCACGGGTTCAAGGGGTTTTAACTTCTTTTCTGTAGTCCAGTCCCGCTCAAGCAATTTTGTTGCTCCCCTTAGGGTATTCCAGTCATCTGGCAGGCGCCTTTGTTAACAGTTTTCTCATTATTCAACGATTGAATTGATATATTTCAGACATGTTCAAGTTAGAAAAAGACATTCATTTTGGTTAGATTTGCAACAATGAATTGTGTACCACAGTGAATTGTGCCCAGTTAATTGTCCATGCAGTGAATGGAGCACAGTGAAATGTGTAGCCGGCTTCGATTAAATTGGAATGAACAAAAATAAGTACCTACTAAAAAAATTATATCGAATGAATAATAATAAAACGATTAATTGATTTCAACATGTTGCCCTCAGGCAAGACTGCCGAAGTTTTTTGCAGTGAACCCTAAGAACCCCACAAGCAGATCAGTAGGTGAAGTGTTGAAGTTATCAAGTTGTGATTCTATTCGAGATCATAATATTGTCGGAAAATAATATATATGTATATATAATAATATACAATAGAACAAAAAGTAACTCAACAATCGTTTATAATTGAATGGAATGTTTATAATGAATGGAGCACAGTGAAATGTGTAGCCGGCTTCGATTAAATTGGAATGAACAAAAATAAGTACCTACTAAAAAAATTATATCGAATGAATAATAATAAAACGATTAATTGATTTCAACATGTTGCCCTCAGGCATGGAGCAATCTATAAACGGGAAGACTGCCGAAGTTTTTTGCAGTGAACCCTAAGAACCCCACAAGCAGATCAGTAGGTGAAGTGTTGAAGTTATCAAGTTGTGATTCTATTCGAGATCATAATATTGTCGGAAAATAATATATATGTATATATAATAATATACAATAGAACAAAAAGTAACTCAACAATCGTTTATAATTTGCTATCAGCTAAAGAAAAATATTTATTCAAATTTCTGCTACGGTTGAAATGATTGGAGCGCTTCCTCATTTATGTTCCTTTTTAAAAACGTACCTATAATCCCAACTTTTTCAATAACTAAATTGCGTTTATCAACAGAGAAAACTTTTGAAACATACCTGCAACCTTCCATCCAGAGTCCTTTGAATAGTGACACATTTGCTGGGATGTGCCCCATTTGTTGTTATTGCTGTTATTAATGAATCCAATTCGTCCCGCTTCTCCTTTAGCTTCTTCACCAACGACTCAATTGCGCGTTTGGCGAATCCTTCACTCTCACCACCTTGTCGATGACACATAAGCGAATGCACAATACTCAAGCATGCGTCAGCGGATGTTGGCGCCGATGTTGGGGGAGGAGGCATTGAATTAATTTCACGAACAATGATCGCTTCAAAATGGAAATATCAATAATTTTGTTCCTGTTTTTTATTACTGGATTAACGGATATTATCACTTACTATCTTGTGGTGATACGTTGGCATACAAATGCCCACCACCAGCAAGGCCCACCATTCCTGAATAATCCTGGGGAACACCCAGGCTACTCCGGGCATCCACTTTGGAGTGATGTGATTACAACCACACGCCGCAAATTTATTTGTAATCACAATTGGAAAAATCTTAAACCTAACACTATATTTCACAACATTTAAATTCAATTATTTTTAGGATTTGTTTGAACTTGTTTTGTTGAACCACAAATTTCACCCTTTATCGGTAGTTTAATTTTTTTATTATTTTTGTTTTGCTTTTATCTAGTAGTTCGAAATCTTTTTCATCAAATTTTATGAGAAAACTATGTGAAATCTAAACTAAAGATAGCTAAAGACAGTTCAATTAAACTTTATAATAATAATTAAGTTGTTTTGATATAAAATATTCAATAATAAATCAAAAATCTATTTGAAGTACTTTGTCGGTCATGAAAAATTCTTCCAAGTCAAATAAATTGAAATAAATATGGCGACAGGCGATAGTGCATTTTTTTTGCCAATATTGGATTTGGATGTGTTCGTGTGGTACAAATAGTATAGGATGCGCATTGACGTACTAGATATGGACCGCCAGTCGGTTGAAATTTTCATACAAACCGCCAAAAAAAGTTGTTCCAGCTAAAAACAGCCTAAAAACGCCATCATCTTTTAGTGTTAAATACGTGTACTAATTTCGCTCATTAGAATTTAAATGAAAACGATAATATATTCATCTGTAAGTAACTCATGGCATAAGGAGTGGATGTGTTTTGTAAAATAAAAGTCGTTTGATAATAATTTCCACCAAAATATTTCAATAGTAAATAATGAATTAAAAAAATCATATCACTGCTACGCAGACTCCCTGCTAGTAGTTGATGGCGCCCCTAGTTATGTTGGAACACGCGTGAAGTTGGCTACTGGCGGTCCATACCTAATACGTCAATGAGGATGCGTTTCCCAATACACTTTTCGGAAAATGTTGTTTCACTTCAGCTGCATACTTGGCTTACAGAGTTAAGTCTCTGCTTGATGTTCTTTTTATTAACTATTCTATGTTCGGAAAGATGTTTGAGCCTGTTTAGAGTGGGAAACTTGAGGCTGGTAAGTACTCTCGTGATTACACAGAAATTATTTGAGGACACCTCACTTGCAGCGGGTGGAATTTTTGTGAAGTGAAGCCCAAAATGATAACGAAACGGTACCGGACAAATTGTTATGTAGAGTTTCGCCATTTGCAAAAAAATATTTTTCAAACACACAAAAAAAAACAAATAAAAAGAACAGAAATCCATTTTGTAATAAGAGTATTAATCTAACGTAAAATTTAAATTTACATTTAATTTAAAAAATAACTTGCCCTCATACGTTTTCATGAACGCCCCATGAAAACTGTTGACGTAAATTGGCATAAATTGTACTGCCAAGCTTTGACGGGGAAGAGTTCAAAATTCTAAAAGGAAATGTACCTTTAATTTGACACCAAATTCATCCTTTAACTCGATGAGTAAACACCACTGATCTCAATATATAACTGGATAGCGTATTTCATACAATGTATAACAGTTTTTTTTAAGCAAATTGAAGGTGACAGATGGTGGATTTTATAATAATTTGACGTCTACTTTGGAAAAAAAATATTTCAATTTTTTTGAACTAAAGGGCGGTAAATAAAGTTAAACAAAAAAAAATATAATAAAAAAAGGAAAATAATGGACCAATACATAAATAAAATAAGTAAAACATACAGATAATTATCTGTTTTATTTTGCAGGTGTTCAAGGGTATCTAAAACTGAGAAACCCGTCTTAAATGAAATGCATTATGTACATCCGATTCGATAAACAAATATTCTGTGCAGATGGTTCATCAGATCCGTAGTCTTTTGAATTTACTAACATCTTTTTTTGAAGAACTTCTTAAGAACCCAATTAAAAGAATAGACAATTTATTTTTGTTGTAAGTCAAATTTTGTAAAAACTAGAACAAAATGAATCAAAAATCTTACCCTGTTTTTTTAAAATTTTTCGAAAAAAGTTGAAAAGTCCATGCACATACTTTGGGGTAATTGGGGTAATAAATGTTAATACTTTCTTGCTTTAAATTGTTCTGTACTTCTTAATACATCATTACATACTGATTTACGTTCATATTTAAAAAAAAAGTATTGCAAAAGTTTCCTACTATTACAGTATCTCGTACTGAATATGAAATGCTTTTCGGGTACCTTTTTTTTAATTTGACCTTAAATCAAAATCTATTGATGCAGTAAGTAGCACAGAACAATTTAGAGCCAGGAATTAACATTTTTATTGTATGTCAAATTTTGTAAAAACTAGAACAAAAAGAATCAAAAATCTTACCTTGTTTTTTTAATTTTTTCGAAAAAAGTTGAAAAGTCATGCACATACTTTCGGGAACATTTTTTGGCTTGCTCACCGAAGTAGATGTCGCTTAATAAGAATATCGAGTATCGAGTACTTCCCTATAATGAAAAACACTTAAACCAAACCAAACAAAATTCTTCTGCATACATTTATATTTGTATTTCTTTAACTTATAACTGTTAAGAAAAATCAAGTCGATAGTAACGAGATCCTTCGAGCAGTATTTAAAACTTACACATGATCTCTCTATTTGTATAAACTCAGGCATGAATAAATCATTATTACACTTTTATTTTAAACTGAGTCCAAAAACTCAGTGAAATGACTTCGATTCGAGCCAAATGGTTCTATCGTGTATGGCCAGCTTAAAAATGGACCGATTTTAAATATTTTTCATGCAATTCTTATGCAAATAAATTGGCTCGACAAAGATTTTGCCACCCGTCTACGAACGACGAAGATGGAATAAAACAAATACGCAACATAAAGAAAAACACAAAGCGTACAGACCGATAGAGTGTGCAACACAAATTGACCGAGCAACTCCGTCTTCCCCAGCCTCCACATACGATTCTCTCCATCAAGCTCAAATCAACGAGAGAAAAAGTAACGAGTTGCACACAGGAGTTGCTTTATTTAAAAGCAGTCTATCAGAACGGCCGACCTATATCTTCACTAAAAAATCCGTACCTTTTCCATACGTGAAAGCCATTGACGTACTAGATATGGACCGCCAGTCGGTTGAAATTTTCATACAAACAGCCAAGAAAAGTTGTTCCAGCTAAAAACATCCTAAAAACGCCATCATCTTTTAGTGTTAAATACGTGTACTAATTTCGCCATTAGAATTTAAATGAAAACGAAAATATATTCATCTGTAAGTAACTCATGGCATAAGGAGTGGATGTGTTTTGTAAAATAAAAGTAGTTTGATAATAATTTCCACCAAAATATTTCAATAGTAAATAATTAAAAAAAAATCATATCACTGCTACGCAGATAGGGAGTTTTACCATCTTGTCAAAGCTCACACTATGGAGAAGACAGATTGAAATATGTATCGCGCTTTTTTCAAACTGTCAAACTCAAGATCTTGGAGAAAACAATTTGGAAATAATTTTTAAATGCGGTATTCTTTTTTGTGTGAAATTTGTGATTTCCGTGGCTTAAAAATTTATTTTAATTAGCAAAACCAACAATTTTCACAATTTTCGCGCACAAATCTTTAAAATTCCCGCTTTTGTTTTCAATCAATTTTTCAACAATGATAAAAAAATCAGCTGTTCACCATACTACTGTTTTTGACAATTCTGTGAGAGATATCGTTGTTACCTAAAAAGCCCTATTCCCTGCTAGTAGTTGATGGCACCCCTAGTTATGTTGGAACACGCGTGAAGTTGGCTACTGGCGGTCCATACCTAATACGTCAATGGTGTCAAATCACTGATCTCTATATATATATTGAGATCAGTGTGTCAAATGCTTTCACCGTGTTTCAACTTCACGCGTGTTCCAACATAACTAGGGGCGCCATCAACTACTAGCAGGGAATCTGCGTAGCAATGATATGATTTCTTTAATTAATTATTTACTATTGAAATATTTCGGTGGAAATTATTATCAAACTACTTTTATTTTACAAAAAACATCAACTCCTTATGCCATGAGTTACTTACAGATGAATATATTATCGTTTTCATTTAAATTCTGATGGCGAAATTAGTACACGTATTTAACACTAAAAGATGATGGCGTTTTTAGACTGTTTTTAGCTGGAACAACTTTTCTTGGCTGTTTGTATGAAAATTTCAACCGACTGGCGGTCCATATCTAGTACGTCAATGTTTGACACTTTGACAGAATGTAACGTCAAGTGATGTGTCAAAAATAAAAGGAAAGAAAATACTATTCAACGAAAACAAAATAAATAAGAAATGATAAATTCGACTTTAATATATTCCAAAAATATATAACTTTTTAAATTTAATTAAACCATAGGAAAAGTAAGTAATTTAAAATGAAATATACAACCTCTCCCACTCCCTCACTGGCTCCATCATATGCAAGTGGCACGGGGAGCTATTATTCCCGTGGAACATCTCCTCTACCGCCGCCCATTAATCATAGTCGTGATTGTCTCTCTGCCACCACAAAGAGTTACAAATATCTCCGAAGATTATTAAAATTCAATCAAATGGACTTTGAATTTGCTATTTGGCAAATGATATACTTGCTCATTGCACCACAGAAAGTATATAGAAATTTCAATTATAGAAAACGTAAGAAAGAACCTTATTAATTTCGATAATTTTATAAATGAATGTACATTTCAGAAACGAAGTCCCAATTTGCAAGAGATGATCCAGCTTTCCTTGTCCTTTTGCTTATTTGTGTGTGTGGTAAGTATCTATTAAAATTTAATAAAAACTATTCATAAACTGTAAAATTTCAGTTACTTCTCTTGGATTTGCCTATGTACTAGGCTTAAGCTTCTGGCAAAGCATTTCATTCATATTCTATGTTGTATTCGTGGATTGTATATTTGCTGGAGTCTTGGTTGCAACATTTTATTGGATTGTGACCAATCGTTACCTACGAGCCAGCAACCTGGAGCCAGACATTGAGTGGGGTTATGCATTCGATGTCCATTTGAATGCTTTCTTTCCTCCACTCATGCTATTGCACTTTATTCAGTTGTTCTTTTACAATTGGCTCATCAGTCAGACATGGTTCATCTCGAGATTTATTGGGAACACTTTTTGGCTTTTGGCTTTCTGTTATTATGTCTATATTACTTTCTTGGGGTACAATTGTAAGGAGGATCTCTTATTCTATTTTAATCTTTCTAATCGATTGATTTCGTTATTTTTTTAGGTATTCCTCATCTAAAAAACACTCGGCTGTTGTTGATTCCTCTTCCTATCGTATTTTTGTTCTATTTGATGACAATGATTATTGGATGGAATGTGACGGTTTCGTTTATAATGTTCTATAAGTATAGGTTGTATTGATCGAAAGGAGTGTCTTGTAAATAGAAAATACGTTTTCTCAAAAAGTAATTAAACTAAAATAAATAAAAACAAATTAATTAAACTAACATTATTGTTTTTATAACTTACGCCCTTATTATCGTTTGCGAAGCGAATAAAAAAGTTGGCGAATGCTTTGAATTGGTATTGAAAAATTGCGAAAATTCGAAAAGTTATTCGCTCTAAACGTCAATATAGTAGCGAAAGTAAGCCAAACAAATGTGTCGGCATTGTATATACATACATTTCTATAGTATTTTCATGCTGAATAATCACCGCCTGGCCATCTTGAGAAACGTGTGATAAATACATTTTTAGGTTCGTGCATTTAATAGTTGTCTATTCTGTAACCCTGACAACAGTCGTAAACATATATTATTTTTGTTTTGTTTACGACTCTTGTCAAGGAAATATGGATTTTAGAGCCAATAAAATACATTTTATATTATTAGTTTGTTTTGTTGACGACTAATGTTAGGGTAACAGAATAGACGCTTAGTAAATGTAAGAACCTCCAAATGTGCAGTTAACAACTTTGTTTAGATGGCGCTGCTCCATGGTTTTACTATAGAAATTTATATACAATGGTGTCGGTCATTATAATAGTGGTCTAACTCCATTTTTTTAAAAAATGTTTTTTTTGCTGCATTATATCCCTTTCTTTAATACCTTTTAGTGAAATAGCGAATCAACTCCAAATGTTTAGTATTTTTTGCATAGTAAGCGATTTTTGTTATTTTAGTGAACTTTGATGCATAATTTTTCACTATAACAGTGAAGTAAGTCACAAGTCAGTTTAATAGTGAAGTAAATCCGGATTTGATTCACTATTACTCTGACAACTTTGTGCAATCACATAGAAACAGCGAAATCGGCAAACAAAAAAAAAACAATAACAAAACTCAAGATGGATTATAATATTCCGTAAAATTATTATTCCCTTTAAAGGACATGTTATAAATATTTACTATCCTGGAAAAAAACCAAAACCAATTTATCGTTCATAATGTTAACGGTTATGACTTTAGTTGGCTTAACATTAGATGGCTGAGATTTGAAGATGGTCATCTTCTTCAGTTTAAATTTAAAGAAACACTCAATCCAAATACACCGTTTTATGAAGTTGATTTAAGTAAAAAAAAGAAAGGACCAAAAATTACCAATTTAACCAACATTGAACAGGCCCGACTCTATCCATCAAGAAGACCTGTCACTAGTGCAAAGAAGAGAGATATCCTTGATCTCCTACCATACATTCCACCAGTTTACCACCAGTACTATAAAAACCTTCCCTCAGACCTTACGACTCATTCAAGCCGAAATAATGAGGACGTGCGTTCATCTGATGATGAAATCATGTATGATTAAAACGGAAAATGTCAGTCTAACAGTGAAGTAACTCCAAATAAAAATTTTTAAACTGATTTATTTATTTTGTTTTACTTTTATTTTTTTAGCTGTAAGGATTATTAAAATGTTCGACTTTTTACAAAAAATAAAAAAATATTAAATTAAATCAAATTACTTTAGTTTTATTTCTGTACATCAATTTGCAAAAGTCCAATTATCTCGGAATGCAAAAACATGGAGTTAATTCACTATTATATTGACCGACACAAATAGAGGTTCGCGAATGAAACGAATTCCTTCGCTTTAAACCAAAGTTAAACATTCGCCAAACCATTTTCCTCGAGTTGAACGTTCGACTCGCGAACCGTAATAAGGGCCTGAACTAAAGAAATGTCTAGCCACAGATTCCCTGAAATACGGCACGTATCAAGTGCTGACCATCTGTCATTTGAAATTTATTGGAATCCCTGGTGTATTCTATTTTTAACCAGTTCCAAAGGAATCAAAACTGAGTGTATTACTTGGCTGGGGTCCTAAGCTGACCCATTTTTGTAACAGCAAATCACTTATTAATTGTGTCATTGACGCCCAACAAAGTAAATTTATGCCCTGTTCTGACCGAAGGTCGATTTCTAGCCGAAGCCGAATATTCGGCTTAACATCAAACTTCGGCCGAAGCCGAAGCTTCAATAACTTGAAGAATTTTCGTTTCAGATTGACTAAAAATGAAAAAAATATGAATTTTTTGGATTTTTTTCTAGAATCTATGCATGCAGTAACCAAATTAACGGGATAAATTAAAATAACTTTTGAAAAATAATAGCAAATTAAACTAAAAACAATATTAATATTAATATTTTATTGAAATTAAGGAAAAGAAGCGCCTACCCCGACGTACCACAGCCAAAAAATAAACCTTCGGTTCGGCCAAAACTTCGGCCGATTTTGGCCGAAGCCGAAGGTAGTTTTCTTAGCCGAATGTGGCCGAAGCCGAAGCTTCGGTCGGACACTAGTGTCTACGTCACACATGCACTCAAAACTCAAACTATTACAAATGATGTAAGAAAGTGAAAGTGAAGAAAGTGATACAAGTTCATAAAAGATGCAACTTTGCGATCTGAGTATCGTACGGCTTATGTGGGTTATGTCAAAAGGGTGTTCACTTTAATCATGCAAAAGCTACTGGTGAATGGTGAGAATTCCAGGAATGTGATAAACCCGTGTTGCGGTTTACATTTTGTAATCGATTTTGTAGATTACCCCTAAAAAAACTTAATACATCAAAACATCTGTCAAATTTGAAAAAATTACAATATTATGGAAATTTATTCACGATATAGCATTGTTCGTAATGCGTTATGTACCGAACATGAAAACCAATTGAAACTATCGACAAGTTTCATTTCGATTGATAATCACAAGCACAATCGGGGCCTTATTAGTAGTAGCATTGAGTTTATACACAAAGAGAAATCATGTGGAAGTTTAAAATTTTGCTCGTAGGATGTAGTAATTATTCTTGAGTTAAAAGGCAAGAGAAATAAAGTAAAACAAACACAAATGTATGCAGAAGAATCTAGCGACATCTACTTCGGTCAGTTTGAAACCATCTTGATTTCTCTAATAAACTCAATGGTAGTAGTAAGATTTTATTTGGCCTTATATTGCCATAGATAGTTTTGTTTACATATTTTAAAATAGTTAAGTATCAATTTTAATAAAAATTTAAATATAATTATCAAACAAATTAAAAAGTTTATATAACATTTTCTTTTGAATATCTTGATATGTCTTTTAAAAATGCTGCTAGAATTTGTTTTATCAGATGTGGCAGTTGGTTGAATATAAATAAAAGTCATTGTTTATTGCGTTTCAAGATATCCTTTTGGGAACGCGCATTGTCAACTTTTCTTCTGATAACATTTGATTTAGCTTTCGCAAATTTTTTCTTATATATGTTCCGGCAACGTCTAAATTCACACCAGTCAGTATAACTATCTGTATGTGATGCTCTGCGATATAAGTTTATTTTGTATTATTTTTCTTGCTGCAGGTCATAATTAAATCATTGGGCATTAACAAAACGGACAGTTTTAAAACATTTTCTTCAATTTATAATTTATTATTATTTTTTTTTGCATACGTAACGAAACGATAATATATATATATGCTTTTTACCGTTGTGGTTTGTTGTAAAAAACGACAAGACAGAGAAAACGACAGCTGTCGTAAGTGACAAACGATAACGGTGACAGTGGACAAGAATAACAGACATGATTATTCATACCCCTCACCGTTCTAGTTTATCGCCTACGACAGCTGTCGGTTTCTCTGTCGTGTCGATTTTTACGGCAAACGACAGCGGTAATATGCATGATTATTTGACTTCTTAAGCTAAATTGGTAGGTCTGATAAACGTGCGCTTGCGCTTCATCTTTCTCCTTGCCAATTCCAATTGGTGTAACTGTGAGTGGACCTCAGCAAATATTTCCTTTTGTTCCTCTTCTGCAATAGTGCTACGGTATTGTTTCATTAGATCGTATTTTTCGTATGGTTTTTTGACCTTTTCAGCACTTAGAACATGCTTTTCTTTTAGGTACTCATTTATATTAGAAACACCTAATAGATCTTGTCGTTCCCATCGTTCAAGCCATGGACGTGGCTTCAATTTGACTTTGATATCATTGATTGGAATTGGTGTGCCTTCAGGCAGAATATCAGCCTCCATGTTCAAATCAAAGGTACTATATTCAGGGAGTGCATCTCTCAGATAGTAGAGATTGTCATCAAGCCGTTTTTCGAGGCGAAGAACTTCAATTTTGTGAATCGTCGGGTCGTACATTTCGTATACGACTTCAATACCCTGATGATCGATAACATTGCGAAGAATGAAACGAGCTCGAAGCCCACAACGGCTGCGATTAATGCAAATGCCTAAAGATAATTACTATATTCGTGTATTTCAATTCGATTGTGTCAATTCTTGCTTACCAACAAATCGGCTCACTTTGCCAGCCGCATGGGGGTCGGAACTTGTAACTGCAAGGATAGATCCTACGTAAAACTCGGGAATATCGATAAGCTTTCGACGTTCGATCATGTCCATGCGTTCAAGTTTTTCACGAACCGAGTTCCGCCATTCAATTTTTGGGTCAGGAAGGAATTCCGGATAGATAAATCTGTAATTGGTGAGAGTTATAGGTTTTCTTGGTTCTTGTGTATTGGAAGGTGGAGTTGTTGTCGTTGTAGTTGATTGAATAACAGGCGGTGCTTCTTTCAACTGCGATTTTGTAGAGAACGTGACTGGAAATAAACTATTTTTTTTTCTGAGACCAAGTATTGAACGTGCATATTTACCAATTCTCTTATAGTTTTTGTGTTGGGTTAGAGTTTTATTGAATATTCTAAATGGAACGTTCATTTTTAATTAATATTTTTTAACGAGAAATCCAAATAAATTAAGAAAAAATCAAACGTCAGAAAGTAGAAGTGACAGAATGACACTACAATGCCGACTTAAAAAACTAACTAAAATCTATTACAAATTAACTTGCTTGTTTGATTGATTGGGCGCAATCGAGAAAGTGTTATTCGGGTATTGAATACCAAAGTATTACGTCCGTTACCTAGTTTATATGCATAATTGAAGCGAGCTTGAACTTAGGTTCACCCATTTGTAAACGGGGATGAGTTGGAACGAAATGGAATTCGACTCGATCGCACTCGAGCAGTGGTGTTGAGTCGAAAATTAAATGAAATACCTGGGTTGAAATGGTGAATACACAATTTTTTCTGCATATTGTGATCAATTGCATATAAACGAATGAGTATTTGTTGTTGATAAGTATGCGCATAACTTTTAAAGCAATACAAATATTTTTTTCTCGAAAATTCAATCTTTTGGTCTTAATGTCTACAAAGCAACGCAGGTATTCTCCTGTCATTTCAACTTTTTCGCACTTAACTTAACTCCTCAAGCATTCAACTAGTTGGCTGAAATACCTGGGTGGAGAGGGGTGAGCTCTTTTGTGAGGTAGCTTCAAATTATAAACATCGGAAGCGTGAGTACTGTTTCCAATTCCAAATTCAAGTTTTTTTCCCATTTTATTTATTATCTTCTTGACTATGCGGATGTTTTAACAGCGCAGTATTTTCACAATAAAGCCAATAATGCAGAGTGATAGAAAATTAATTTTGGGAAAAGGAAACAAATAGAAGCATTAATAATAATTTATGGATGTTATCCTCTTTCTAAAATGCAAAAAAGTCGGGTCGTACAACTGTCTCACTTCACAAAAATTCCACCCGCTTGAAATGAGGCGTCCTCAATTGAGGCCATGTGTAATCATAAGAGTACTCAAATTTCCAGTCTAAAAACGGTCATAGGGAAAAAAGTTACTGAATATAGCTTGTAGGCAAAAGTGGGTGGAGTATCTCCTGAGATCATATTCTATTTATTTTACTATTCTATGGTGCGGTCTCAAATTTTCAGGCTAAACACGTTCAATGAGCCTTTTTAGATTGGGAAATTTGATTCTGGCGTGGTGATTACTCTCGTGATTACAATCTACTTGTTTTGAGGACATATGTAAATACAAAAACAACATAAGTCCATATATATGGACTATAGATTACGCTACCGACACAATTACATGTGGTTATATGGGAACGTCTGTAATTTTGTGGGCTAAATCCCAATGTCATTTTTTTTCACACATGTATATATGGACTACTTACAAAAAAACACGGTTATAATATAACTGAATTTCAGGTTTTTTGCTAAAACTGCAGATAACGGAGATTTGGTGTTAACGGTTTTTACAAATTCAGCCATAACTTTATAAAGACTGGCACTGATTATAAATTCGGTATAGAATTAAAGTTAGCCATTTTAACACAAAATGGCATTCACCGTTTAATGATAGCTACCATATCAACTTTATCTCGGATCAACAACGCAAGAGCTGCATTTTTTGTATTCCCTCTGATCTGATCCGGATTGATTTTGCATCGCATTTGCATCGGCTAATATGCTTTCCATATACCGTCTAGATTTCGAGCAAAGAACTCAAAATTCCATCCAAATTAAATAAATTTCCCATATATTTTCAGATTTCAAAATCTAGTAGATTACTGCGCGAAATCTCATCAAAATCTACTTGCAGAAGAAGTTTGTGTAAACAAAAATACCTTTTAATTACCTTTTTCCAAACAAAAAGCTTCTAAAAAGTTTTTTAGTTTTTATTTTCGGTTGCTTTCCCAGCGTGTTTTATTTAATTTTAAAAAGAAAAAACATTTATATAATCAGAAACATTGTTTTAACTACAGAAAAGTGAAGAAAAAAGTGAAGTTATTATGAAAATAAATTTTACAAATTTACTGAAACGTCAAACAAAATCTAGTTTGCGTTTGAACGCTCGAAAGAGATTTGTAAATCTTATTTCTCGAAATCTAGATTTCAATTTGTGTGAAAAGAATATAAGGTGCTTTGTTTCTAGAATCTAAATATTGTAAGGGGATAATACGGCTATGAACTTGCATAGACATGTGTGAAAAAAAAACCACTTCAGTTTACAGGGGGTCAATTCCCGATCTGTGAAACTGCAGTGAAGTGATAAAAAAATTATCATTTTACTTTTCACAGCGATTTTTCATTTTATCACTTCATGAACTCGCATAATGCGATTCTCGAACTTATTATGATAAACAGCTGTCAATGTGTGTACTAAAAAGTACTAAATGATACACCCAGAGCAAAAAACAACGCTCAATCAGAGAAAACCACTTTGATTTAAGCCTATTTAAAAAAAAAATTGCTTCGAATACGAATGTTTTAAAATCAAAGTTTTGGGAAAAAAAATTGAGAACGAAGCATAATTAAATCAAATTTACTTGAGCTAAGGTACCATTATAAAACGGAAATCAAATTTAATGTATTAAATTTTAATTTGCCTTTTTGTCTCTCAGTGTAAGATCTGTCAGCGCGTTTTCACTGCTCTTCACAGAACGATTTTACTGTGATAAGATATTTATCATTATGAAAGGTTTTGAAGTTTGTTTTCACAAATCGTGAATCGAATTTAACGCTAAGGCGTGAAAAAGTTTATCATTTCACATTTTCACAGATCGGGAATCGACCCCCAGGTAAATATAACAACATAAGTTTATAAGGACTTAGCTAACTCCAAAAAATTATCTGAACTTAGGTAACTCCCGATAAAAGCTGTATTACCGGCACAATTACATGTTATATAGGAATGTCATGTTTCGTCGAGAATGATTGTTCTATGACTAATCTCTAATGCCACGTTTACTATTTTCTCAATAAAGTTTTACTTTTTTTGTTTCCTAAATACTTTTTAGACAGCCCTGTCTGTAAAATGGAAAATCCAACACCCCACTGGCTGTCGAAATGAAAACTGATTTTGAACTGAAGAAATCTACTACATTCTACTCTGAAATAAATTTATTTATATTCAACCAAATTAAAAAAGTATGACAAATTTTACCGAACTATTAATAAAATTATAAAAATCTTAAACTACAAATCATTTGTATTTGAATAATTAACTTTCTGTTTTGTTGTTTAATGTTAAATTGTTTTTAGGATCTAAAAAAAAAATAATACAGGATCCCAACTTGACTAAAAACTACCTTCATAAAACAGCGACGAATGTATAAAAAGACTTCATTTCGCTTGTGTCTTCGGCTTCGTTGTCAACTCGAAGTCCGTTTCCATTGTGTGAGTGAGGAAGAGGACGCCGATGAAGGAATGTTGTTGTCTCAAATTTAGCTGTCTCATGTCTCATCGGTCATCTTCTTATCGTTTCGTTTTGTCGCCATTCATTGAATTCCACTCGACCTGTAAAGACGTACTAGATTCGTGGGGATTTATAGGGTCTACTGTCATTTCTCTACCACCTTTTTTGTGTCGGATTCGAAGCCGCTGCCTTGATTTTATAAAAAATACAAGTAGAAATATAGCTATTCGGGTTTTGAAACATAAAGTAAAAAAAATTATTTTCACACGAAATTGTGTCATACTTTTTCGCACCATAAGGCTTGTTTCATTTGTACTATCAGTGGTAAAGGCGAAACATAATACAAATATATTTCACCTGTAACCCAGAGATAAACCAAAAAGGCTTCAAAATTGCGGAAAAAAAGGTCCCCATGGCCTTGTGCCAAACTTCAGTGGTAAGTTTATGGATTAAATTTTTTACAATTTAGGAAACCATTTATGTGAAAAAATTATTTTTCCACCAAAACTAAAAAAAAAAATTAGTAATCCGAAAAACGAAACGAAATGCATTCGAAATCCACTGATCTGTAAACTTTATTATAGGTACCTACAGGTAATTTAAACTTTTTATAAGTGATTGGATGCATGGAAACTGCTGATTTCATAATGTTAATCTGGGCAGAGATGTCCAAAAGTGCAACTTAATACCTGTTCGAAACTAAGAGTCAAATATTTTACTTTGTCATTCTAGCAACTCGCAAACCCAACAACATTAATTGCGTAATAACAACGTCAAAAGAGTAGGTAGGAAGTTTCCCATTAAATAACTTGGGTGATCCTCGCTTGGAGAGAAAGTTTTCTGTATAGATGATTTTTCGAAGAGTGTAATCATTACAAAGTGTTAGATTTTTACTACAATCATAATGTGGCTGCTGATGTATCAAATCACAGCTCTAACAGTTTCCATATACCTATGTAGTGTTAATGCTTTAAGTTTGATCTTCCTATTTTAAATCGCTTGCTTCAATTAAGAACGGATATGTTTTTTTGTGATGTCTAGTGTGTGCATTACCATACCCACAATGATGCGGTGGAAATTCACACTTTTACTGTGATTATTGTTATTTTAATTTATAATACTTTGATATTATGAGGGTTTCAATTTGTGTAATGAGTTTTAGTTTACTCTTTCTGGTTAAAAAAATCGTTTTTAAAATAAGGAAGTACCCACATAATCACTGTAAGAAGAAAAGGGTACGAACATTTAAAACTGAATTTGCTTGGGAAATTGCAACTGTCTATCAACCAATCAATTTTGATGCAACACACTTAAATAAATCTTGAATTATTCAAATATCGAAAACAATTAAATCAAATTTCCTTTGACTTTAATAATTAAACACAAATCGATATACAAACATAAGGTAACTTTCTAGTTTTTACTTGGAAAATGTAGAAACTATACCTACCACGTTTGTGAATGCATCACACAAAATCCAATTTAAGATGATAAATATCTAGTATTTAAGGGGACAAAATCGATAATTTGATATGTTAAAAACTTTTTATTTTATATAATAATTTGCATTGTAGGTAGCTAGCAATTTCATTTTTTTTTAAATTAAACTTATTAGATTATGGGTAGCATTACACAAGTTACACAGTTTTTTTTTTACCTAGACGTGATGAATTTATTGATTTATGTACATATGTTTTTAAGTTTACCCTTTTTACTTGGTGTTATAACCAAAATATTATAACTCATTTAATTGACATTACGATGATGAGGTAGACAAAAAAAGGAGGCCACTGTAGGTCTATTAAATAACGGTACCAAATAACGGTCTTCCTTATAAAACGGATTCAACGATTTCAACAAAACTTGGCATGTGTAATAAGGTGTTTAAGCTCTATTCGGTAGGTTATGATAACCAAACTTTGTAAAAAAATCGTAAGTCTTAAATAGTGTTGTTAATTCAATATTTTAAAACCTGTTGACAGTTTTTTATGATATTTTGTTTTAAAGTATAACAAATTAAGTTAAACAAATTTGCGTACCTACTTCCTTTATGTCTGTATATCAAATTTGTGCGATTCAGTCATGCCCTTTATTTTCTTAAACTTTTGTTTTCTTTTTATCTTTTGGTGCGTCTATTTTTTTTTATAATAAGCGCGCGTTCAAGGGGTTATGACTACCCTTATAATGTTGATTATACACAGCACCAGCGTTTAGGAAATATGGAGAGGATTTAAAAGGAGATGTCGATGCACATTGGTTTTGAAAAAGGGGGAAAAATCGTGTGAGGCAAGGCATTTCACAAACGTGTTGTTCGGCTAAAGAAAGAATCTCTATATTTAACAGTACGTCCGAAAATAGGCTCAAGGGTGAACTGATGAGCATTCATTGCTAAGCGAGTATTACGGCGGAATATTTTAAGGAGAGGAATGCAACTGGTTATTTCAATTGAACACTGTTTATAGAAGAAACGATAAAAGTTTCTGTAATGGACATGTCTCCAATCAGTTTTAGGGCTCTTTTTTTAATTCTATCTAATAGATTCAATTGAGTTTTAGGAGCACCTGCCAGATATGAAAGTTGTATTCAAGTTTTGGGCGAATGTATGCCTTATAAACTGTAGCCAGATCAGAAGGAGAAAAAAATTGTTTACATCTTTTGAGGAAACCTAAGCATTTAGCAGCGTTTTTCGCGACTTCGAATATGTGATCATTCCACAAGAGGTGATCGGTACTACACATACCGAGAACGCAGAGCTTTTCGGTTTCTTCGATGCACGTGCCATTCATGGAAAGTGGCAAGGGTGGTATATTTCGCTTGGCCGACAGAAGACAGCATTGTGTTTTTGAAGCATTAAATTCCACACGGTTGCTTACACCCCATTCTATAATGCTGTTAGGATCGGAATTTACTGAGTTTAACATACGATGCCGCTCCAGTTCCACATCCGAAGAGCAGGGATGTGAATCTGGGAACGAATATGAAAAACTGAGCGTGCTGTCGTCAGCGAAACAATTTAATGGATTAGAAGTTTCAGACAAGAGGTCATTGATAAATATCAGGAAGAGAGTCGGAGACAAAACGGAGCCTTTGGGCGGACCAGCATTTATTATTTGTGAATCAGATTTAAAACCATCCAAAACTAGAAACGCTATCAAAGTGAAAGAAACGCTATCAAAGTGAAATATTGTTGTGTTCCACAAATCGATTTTGTCGATTTTTAATTGATTTCAAATCGATCGTATCTACATACTCAATGTGAAATAGTGGAAACGAAGAGACGCTATTGAAAATATGAGTACAAAATTACATGGAAAAGTCATCAGCATCTTTTTAAATCAATCTTTGCATATTTCGTTCACCAAGAAAACGCAAAACTGCGTCTAGCTGACGCGTGCGAATTAAAATTTTGCAAGTAGGTACTTGCTTGACATTTCGCAATACCGCCCGAAAACGTACAAATATTAAGACAGTAATATGACCTATGTATATAAATATATTTACAAGCAAATATCATCTACAACAAACTTTAACTTCCTTTCTTGAGAATTTAATTTGCAATGGGTTCGATTTTTGATCTCAGCGTTCGTATTTTCATTATTTTTTATGCATAATATTTATATTTATTAACCTGCATTATGGCAATAATTGATACAGCACTTATTATAAACAATACTAATATTTAAAAATTAGTTGAAAACTTAACGTATTATCAAGCAAACAATTTCCCAAAGCAAAAATTATTTATGACAGATATCAGCTGTTTTCAATTTCACGAAAAGTGATTTCGGAATATGTACATTCGGAGTTGCCCAAACGGTCGAAATTTGGAATACTGAAATTAAATCTATCGTTTTGCAATTTCGATTTCGGTTTAATTTCACTTGAATTCTGGAACCTAGCTGTAAGTTTGTGTTTAATAATTATTCGTACAAACAATAATTACAGTTCTTTTAAATGGTATTACCTATATTATTTTCAAAATATTGGTTATTGGTTGTGTAATACTAGTATGTATCTAATATGTATCCGAGATCCAAAAAAAGTCGCTCACTACTTAAACAAATTTGTTTTCAAGTTATTAAAAAAGTATAGTAGTCCAGTAGAAATTACATTAAAGTTGCAAAGAGTATGGAAGTTCTGCATTTTGGGTATGTTGTATGTACCAGTTAGGGTAGTCTAAATCCAACTGGCAACTTGAAAAACTTGTGCATACCACGCACCACGTGAAAAATTGCAAGACTTATTCAAAACCCAGCTCTGAATGCTAAATGGACCAATGCAAATGTTGGTAAAATCACACGTCCCATGAGAAAAATCACCTGAATAAATTTGTTGATATTACTTTCATTAAAGTATAAAACGAAGTCTTTGAGACTTATAGAGTCACAATCTTACAAAAACGAAAAGAAGGAAAAAACGAATTTTTGAAAAATTGTAACGGACATTGTAAAAACTATTAAGTTTGACTTTTCCATATTGTTTGGTATGGTTTCAGTGAGTATGAACTTGATTTTCGAACGACCACCGATAACTGAGGGAGGGGAGAAAGGTGCTTAAACTATGCAATATAGTGGTATGTCGACTTCAGAATTCTTTATTTAAATCAAATTTGTGACAATTTGAACGCTAACAGAGGTCAGTAGATATAATCACATCTATTGTGAGTTCCACGGGAGCAAAATTCCACACGAAAAAAATCCCATTTCACTCTGCCCTTATTGTGAGTTTCGTGTGAAAAATTGTTCATGTTCGAAAAAACTCCCTTATTGTAAGTACTTATTTCGTGTGGAATTTGCATATGGTATGTAGGTACATAGGTGGGACAGGTCAAAGAGCTACGTACAACAAAATGAATGAAAAAGGAACAATATAAGCGTGCAACGCTTAATATTTATCAGTTTTATTTTATTTATCTTAACACGATGAATTATTAAAGAATAATAAAGTTCAAACAATCTCGATTCAAACAATTTTAATCAATTTTGTTTGACACTATTTATCAAACTTTGACACTTTAGTCTACTAAACAAAAACACTGAAGCGTTGTTCATTTTATAAACACGAATACACACTTGGTCACTTCGGAGAGGGAAATTATTTGTAACAGCACGTTCTGTTATGTTTTTTTTAGGCATAAATCAATAAAAAATTAATTGAAAGTGTGTCGTCACTGTGTCGCACTTAGTGGAAGGTGTAGATTTTGATATCTGTTTCCATTACAGAGAAAGGGAAATTTATTGAGAACTCAGTTTTCTGAACACAACTTTTTTTCGAGCTGTCAGTTCTGATTCGAAGTGGAATTTCATTTCCTTAAAACTCGCAATAACTTAAAATTCCGGGCGGATAAAAATATTTCGGGTGAAAGGTTTTCTGGGTGAAACTCACAATAGGTGTGAATATGGTACCGCTAAATGTGGGTTTTACGTTATTGGTACCATTACACCCACTGGTGTCTTCATGTGCTCAAAAGAACGATGATTAAATTTGCTTAAAGCTTATACTCTGTATATGGAGTCAAAATATTTCTTATTTGGAATATTGGTGTGTAAACATGGTTGAAGCATTAAAAAATACTTCTTGTTAGAAATTGCATGTCTTTGAAAGGTTGTATCTACATAATATACCTACAGAGTTCAATTAGAACTTAAATATATATTGTATATATTTTATGTTATTAAAGAATGGCGAAGTGGTAAACCACTAAGATGCGTAGTTCAGGAACTATGGGCCAAATTCAAAAAAAAGGAAGAAAATCTTACCATCCTTAATGATATATTTTATTTTGCGACCCTCAATGTATAAATCAAAGGGCTATGCAGTATGCACTACTATAGAAAAATGCAACATCTTTGAAGAGCCATAGCTTCATCGCTATAGCTTTTACTGCGGTTCGGCTTGATTTGTTGCAAATTTTATCCGCTTTAAAAAAGTAATGGATTTTGTTTGTCGAAAACGCATAAAACGCATACTTTGCGATTTTAGCAATATATATATATTAAATAATAGAAAGCGGTTTTTTTTTGAAAAAAATATCGCTTCCTAATTAAATATTTTTTTTATATGAAAATCTTATAAATCTTATAGTAAATCTTATAATATGTAATACATATGAGTTTTTTATTTATTTTCAAATAACGTTTATCTGTGGATTCTGTTGATGCTTTGTTTCACATGAAAAAAATTAAAAAAAAAAATCAATTGCATGTCGTCTTCAATTAATAATTGTGGAAAGATACCAAGTTGTGTTATCGAACCTCTTCATAATAGATAAAAAATAAACCAACTTCTCATTCATTTCATTATTTTGTTTGTCATGCAATTAAGTTTTTGACATTAAAAACATTAGTGTGTTCTAAATTTTTATAGATTTACCTGCGGATAAAAGCTCTTAATTTTCTCAAAACATCTTTAAACGGTTTTCTTTAATAAAAATACAAATAATTTTTGTTTGTCTTGTCAATAAAGTCGTATTAACATTGCAAATCAAATTAAAATTTTTATTTGACATGCATACTTTAAGTGTTGACAAAAAAATATTAAACAAAATCGGTTTGGAAATGTTTTTTTTATTTTTGTATTAATATTGGTGGCGATCGACGTTTATTCATCTTATCCCGACGAAAGCGTTACATGAATTTGCAGGCAGTTTTTACTTCTGATTATAAGTGCTATAAGCAAGTAATGCACTCATAAAAAAAAGGTTTTGAGATAACAATCAAAAATGACATTACGATGAGAGAGAAGGCGGCAGCATCGAACTGCATACGTCTATCGCAAATAAAAGCTCTAGCAGCGATGCCGTAATATGCATAATAAAACGTTTAAAGTTACATTGAAACAGTACCCGCGTTACCATCTGGTGGATAAAATCTAACAAAATGTTTTATTTGACAATATTATATTAGCGCTTCCAAACCCATTTTTCACAAAACATTAAACATTTCACCTATCAGTTATAATTTCACTCTTTTGTTATCACGTTTTGCACTTCATTCTTTTTTAGCACATCCCTATGAACGATTTTTTTTTTTTCAAACCAACTGTTCTACCGACAAAACCATAAAATACCAACCAGTTTGAAACCACGACATCACTCACTCTTGTTTTAGTATTGGAAAAGTATTTATTCTGAAAGCTCTTGCACACAATCTATAGAAAAAGGGGTAGTTAATGTTGGGTAGCATAGAAAAGGTAAATCTTACATTGTCAACGAACAAAACAACAAATGATCCTGATTGGATGATCATTCCGCACTCGGCAGTGTGGCAAGTAGGTTATGGGGGATGTACGACTTTTATTCAAGCATTAAGTAAGGAATTACAAAAACAATGCCGTGGTGGCCATGATACAACAAATAAAGATAGCGCCGATGAAGGTTTATTTTTGTCTCGTTCTGCGCATCTACGTAATATGAGCGTAGAGAGCTTGACGTTTTCATTTTGCAATGAGAAAACATATACAAATGTGAGAGTTTCGTCAATACTTTTTCATATAATATTTTCATTTTAATATATTATTTTATAATTATTGAAAAGTGTAAATAATGTATTCATTTTTGTTTGTGTACCTACTTTATTATATTTAATAGGTATTTCACTTTAAATTGCGTCGTGGAATGTTATCACTAGAATGTTTTTATTAGGAAGAAAATAAAGTGAAAAGTTTGTTTACCTCTTTGTGTTTTATTATTTTGGAATAGAAACAAGTGCAGTAAAAGTTAATTAATAATCTTTTTATATTTTCTTTTTCTTGAATTTTTGTATTCAATACTTTCGCAAATTTCAAATGCAAATTAAGAAAATGTCTGATAAAATGCCACAGTATCTAGTTTTTCCATCTAGATTATTTTATTGCACAGTTATATATCCTCATCTGCGTGAATTATATACCTATATTCTGCTGAAATTTGTCTTATTGTAGATAGGTAGATATGTGAAAATATTATTATTAATGTATATTAATATTATATAGAAAATTTGTCTTATTGTAGGTAGGTAGATAGGTAGAAATATTACTATCTAGTTATGTATTTGTTTATTTTTTTTGTTCGTAAAGTGGTACATAATAACATTTTATTTGCAAGAATGAAAATCACTCGCGACCCTTAACAAATTATTTCATTTGTGTACCTATTGCTGACGTATATCAGAGTTAAATACAACTTAAACATGGGTTCGGTCCAGTTCAAAGTTAGACTCGAGTTTTTCGTTTAGACTTGGGTTTAAATTTTCTATGCATAGCAAAAACTCGAGTTTAGCTTAAAAACAGCTTAATAAGAACTTGTCAAACATCTATGAATGTGGCCCATTATGATCAAAGCCTTATTTAAAATTCTTAGCGATCAGGTTTTTCCAATACATCCGAAAAAGTTTTCCAATACATATTGGTTCAACCGGTTAGGTCATGATGAATTTGACACCAAACTGTTCTTGCATGTCCTGGTACAATAATCGTAAGGCGCTATTAGACTGCACGATTAATTGGATTCGTTTTAAGCGGTCTGATTTCGATTTTGCTTCTTCGCACTCTAGGAGGACTGAAGGATCTGCACCTTCTTTTTGAAAGCCTGCAAAACCTGAATGAATAATTATAAACGTTTTCATTCTCCAAAATTTTTAATCAAATTAGTACTTACCCATTTCAAATTGTACATTATTTTCAAAATCATCCTTTAAAAAATGCAAACTGCAAATCGTTGCAATTTGAATATTAATTTTAGCTTTTCTCTTACAAAAAATAATCCACTGCTTCGCAAGATTTTCATTTTTTTTCGGAAATTGGTTAAAACTTGTTTCAGGCGTAATTATTTTGTGGGTCATTATTCCAATCAAACACAGAACATACACCCATTTTGAAAATTATATTCAACACATAAACAATCAATTTTAATCAAAATAATAATTTGAATTCGGAAATTAACATCTATTCAATAAGGGAATAGGAAACAGTAAGTAAAATAAATAGCGCCAAAAATATCCATACAGATGTACGCTCATATTACGTCACATCATTTTGACAGCCAAACCTAAACATGCGCAAAGCCATATCTTTAGTAGTTGTATCATGCGTGGTGGCTGTGTGTTTTGTTATGGATTGAAGAGGCTTTTTTTGATGTTTGCGTTACCCTGGAAAATAGGAAGGACTTAAAAAAGCTCACCTATAAGACATGTACTGACAATCTTTTCTGGACGAACTATAGCGAAGTCGAAAAAAGTGGGTCGGGAAATTCTGTCTGTCTTTCAGTCTGTCAAATTAATATTGTCGAAATCTTTAACATTTAAATAAATTTAAAAGAAGTTTTTCCTTCTATTCGTTAGTAAAAACATTTCTAAAAATCTGTGTAATTATTAATTATGTAGGTACTCAATGTAAACTTCGAGGGCCCTGATTCTGTAAAAATAAAACGATATGATAGAGACAGTATCTATGAAACGATTATCGTTTGATCGTTTTAATTTTACGGAATCAGGCCCCAGTTTACATTTAGTTAGATTCTACAATCGTCCTATAACATTTAAACTATGTACTCCAATTTAAAATGTTTAAGTTAAATTGTTCTATTAAAAATTAATTGTTATCTAATAGATAACATTTCCTCGTTAAAAACATTCTTGTGTAACTCAACTTGACGCTTTATTTGGTTTCAGCAAAATACATACATTGTAAACCGATGTTATTAATCACATATACATTCAATTAATATTTATGCAACCCTACGTTAAATTACTATAATTATATTTTTGTGAATTTTATTAAACGATTTGAAAACCTTTTTATTTATATCACAAGAAGAATGATTTGATAACCTTAATCTGCATATCAAACTTGGCATTGAACGTAAAAAATATGCTTTGAGCTTGTTAAAAAATAATAATAGTGTTTTATAATTATGTGCTTGTAAATATTTATTACCATCTCTCTTCTTATCAATTTGTATGGTTTTTCACTTCTATTGGTATGCTTCTTTCTTTCAATCTTCAAATTGAATGAAAAGGTCACAAAACAAATAAGATGACATAATCAATGAACTTGTTCATTTGCAAAGGACTTCGAGGGCTTCATTGTTGTTGGGTGTTAAAGTGAAAGTTGCCATAAATTGCATTTTTATGGCCCATTACTTTCTCTTCGTTTGTTTATTTAAAGCGAATCTCATCTAATCGTTCCACAGATACGGCATATTTTTTTTATAGTTGAAATCATCGTGGCCGGGAATAGGTGCAATTTTTTGTCATTTACTGCGAAATAAAATCAAAATATTATTGAAAAGAAATGTGTATTGTGTTAATTGTTGATTTGTTTAATTTTCAACACTATTTACAAGAAAAGTAGCTTCAGTATTAGTTTAACTGGCTGTTTCGCGGTGGGTTCATGTTCTCATCATTGCTGCTGTCGTGTGTTACTGTTTTTGTGGCCTACACATTGTTTATGAAATAATTTATTGTTTATCTCTTTAGTTTTAGATCAAAAAAATATATTTAACTAATCAAATTCACATTTATATTTATCTTAATGCAACTAAACATTAACTAAAAAACTTTTGCCGTCAATACACTAATCCCCCCAAAAAAAAGTATCGAAAATATAAAACGAAAGAGACGAAAGCAAAAACAACAATACCAAACTTCATTTTCGCCACCAAATACGACTCGCTTCGTATTCCCTAATGAGGCCACTGAGTTAACAAGCAAGCACTCCATCCATTGTACCATTGCCGCCCAATGACTACCCTGTAGCATTATTTTTAAATTGTCTCTAGATCAAAGTAAATGATATAAAATCAACAGGTTTAATAACAACACCTATTATTACATGCTTTTACTTTTTAACACAAACTTATTTACAAGTCTGTTCTCTTAAAAAACGATATTTTTTATTATAATTTTTAGTTAAAATTATACCACACAGTGATTGAAGATGTCATCTCAAGTGTTCGAGATGCATTCCTCGACGAAGGAGTGGATGAACAGGTCCTCCAAGAGATGAAACAAATATGGCGTACAAAATTGCTGGCAAGTAAAGCGGTCGAATTAAATCCTGAGCCACCAGAGCCACAACCTCCACCGATTATTTCAAATAATCCAAAGGTAAGCAAGGTTTGTGTTCTGTCGATCTGTCAAAAAACAGATCATTGTCTTGTTGAACCCTTAATAGCGTGTTGTTCCCTTTCATATATAAAAAAATAATTGCTGCCTAATACTACTTCGTGTTTTTTTTGTGATTTTGATAATAAACTAAATAAACTACAACTATCGCTTGCTTATATGAAAAACAAAAATAACAATTTCAACAACAATCAATTACTTAATGGCATCAAATAAATCACGCGCGTAACTGTGTCTTCGGATTTGTCGATTTGAATATACATACTACGTTGCAGCCATCAAAGGTACGAATAATTTGTTTTCTTTTAATCAGTAACTTGAAAAAAAAAAAATACTTTTTTAGTTCTTTACTAATATGTAGTTATTTTAAATTAGGCCGCAGCTAATAAATCAAAGAAAGCCGCAGCAGCTGCAGCGGCCGCCGCTGCTGCAGCCGCTGCTGTAGCAGCAGCAGTAGCATCTCAAAACAATACTTCTGCTAATCAAAGTAACGATGTTAAACCAAATCTAACAAACAATTGTGTGTCAACTGTGAATGGAACAATTAAAACAGAGCCAAATATACCTCAGCATCAGCAACAACATCAATTAATGCAACCACAAAATATGGTCCAGCAGCAGCAATTACAACAGCAGATAGTGCAACAAAAACAGCAGCAGCAACAGCCAAATCAAAACAATCAGCCAATTCAGCAACAACAGACAACATCGGCGTCAGCTATTCCAGCAGTAGCAGCATTAGACCCCAACAAGATAATGCCAGTCAATGTGCGTTTGAATTTTTTGCAATTCTATAAGTTAGCTCCAAAAATGTGTATTTTTTTTTTGTTTACAGATTACTTTACCTGCTCAACCCGGTACTATGAATACGGAATCGCGGGTTCTGACAATTCATGTGCCGGCATCGGCGCTGCAAGAGAACCAATTGACACAGATCCTCACGGCCAACTTGATTTCGTCTATAATGTCGTTGCCAACACCATTAGCTTCGTCTGTACTGCAGCAGCATGTTAACGCTGCTCTTCAGAATGCTGCTATGCAAAGTGAGTTTTTGATAAATGCATCAACTTTATCTGTTTCTATAAATTTATTTATTTACAGAAAACTTTACAACAGCCAAACAATTAGATGGTGCTCTTGACACATCGGATGAGGATGAGTCTGAAGAAAGCGACGACAACATTGATAACGAAGATGATGATGATTTAGACAAAGAAGAAGATGAGGATGGCGAAAACGATGGTGGACCCGAAGAGGAACCATTAAACAGCGAAGACGATGTAACCGACGAAGATGCCAGTGACTTATTTGACACCGAAAATGTTATTGTTTGTCAGTACGATAAGGTGAGCATTTAAAAATCGAGTAGTGAACAAATTGGAAAACATTTTGTTTTTTTTTTAGATCACAAGATCGAGAAACAAATGGAAATTCTATCTCAAAGACGGTATCATGAACATTGGCGGGAAGGACTATGTATTTCAAAAGTCCAATGGCGATGCTGAATGGTAGTCTTTTTTTATTTTCTTTGTTTAGATAATCCTTCGTTTTTTTTGTTTATCATAAAAATATACTTTATGTTCTAATAAAAAAAAATTATTTAAAGTTTTACTTTCGACAAACAAATTATATACTGTGAAGACGTAGGGATGATAAGTGTTAAAAATATACTACAAAAGTCAAAAAACAATGGCAATTATTTAATATTTGAATATAATAATAGTTAAACAAAAGAAACTAATAATTATGTGCTATTATGTAGGGAAATTATAAACGCAAACAAATATACTATGATATTCGAATATAAAAGATATTCATATGTATTAATAATAAAAAAGAAATTATTAATAAAAAAAAGTTGTGGGACCCTCGACAGAAGTGGAACTTAATTATTATTTTATTATAAAAAAATTCTATGACGTGTCGTATGTTTTCTGGACCCTTTAGAAGAAGTATAACACGGCAAGCCAATACAATCCAAACTGCCAAATCACAACATTGAAAATCCCGAATAGTAGGTAGGTACATAGGTACGGGTTGGGTAAACTGAATTTTTCAATATAAATTAATTGCAAAAATGTTTCATAATTTGATGTAGGTATCGTTTTTACCGGTTATTTTTCACCTGGGTGGCCTATTTCGCTTCTTATTTTCTTCCTTTTCGATTCCTATTTCAAATAATTAGTGTAAAAGTAAAAAAAAGCTACAAAAACGTGCTAAAAGTGCTGAAAATCAGGATTTTTTATTCGTACCATTCGGATATTGTCAGTCGGGATTTTTCAATATGTCCAGTCGGGATTTTGTCCCTATCCCGGTAGGTACCTACATACGAAATAAAAATCCCGATTTTTGTTTATGTAAAATAATTCTTTCTTTTCCCTCGAAATTATAATTGTTGCTCGGATTTTGTCAATCAGAAAAAGCATAATCAGGGGTGGAATCGACTAAAGTGATTTGTGATAAGTGACAGTCAAAATCTACACTTTCGGTCTGCGTAAAGTGATCATCACAGTGATAGCTACACAAAAATATTGTGATTGTCACCTGCACATGAATTTGACTTTTATTTCTATTTTTGTGGCAATGTGACTAGAGTTACCACACGCATACCATTATAAATTTTTTATCTGTTTTTCAATTTTAGTCACCAAATCAACAAAAACAATATTTCTCATACCATATGAGTATACTAAAATCGAAAATAAATGGTTAAATTAAGGATTATTGCATTTATTCACTAAAAAATAACAATTTCAATGAATTTACATGAGAATGTAACTACGGCAACAATGTAGTCCACAAATGTCCCTGACGAATTGAACAAAATTGAATTGAGTTAATTTGGTGGATGTGATCACCTTACACAGAAGCAAAACTCAATGTGATCACAAATGGTGATCAAAAATGTGACAATAACATATCATCTTACGCGATTCCACCCCAGCATCTCCTATTGCTAGTTAATAATGCAATGATGTGCGTGCTTCACTGCAGTTCTCCTTCTCCAGCTCCAGGTTCCGCTCAAAGAATTTTTTTATGGGAACGTGAAGAAGAAAATCAACCAACGATAACCAAACATCCAGAGAGTTGTTTACGTGAGGTAGTCTAGACTACTACGCAATTAAATTGGCGTAGTCAAAATGGCAAAAATTCTACTTATATGTGAAAACATAATTTTTTAAAATCTGTTATGTAAAGGTGGTAATTATTGTAGTTAACGTAAGTGTAAATAAATGTAGTACATTTTCCGCTCGAAAATTAAATTTGATTTATCGTACCTTTATTGCAGTGGATCAGATTGTTTTCACAATAAAAAAGCATTTTTTCACTTTTTTGGCTATTTAATTTGACAGTAGAACTGAAAA
This sequence comes from Baccha elongata, assembly GCA_951217065.1. Taxonomy (NCBI): domain Eukaryota; kingdom Metazoa; phylum Arthropoda; class Insecta; order Diptera; family Syrphidae; genus Baccha; species Baccha elongata. The sequence continues at coordinate 53,467,441 of OX578272.1, read as the reverse complement.
CCTAATAGAGCTTTTTGGTAACGAAGATATCTATTTCTCGTTCGAAGAGCAGTGTCAAAATCAGCAGTACGCGGATGACAGCTGAAATTGTTTTTTATCATTGTTGACAAATTGATGAAAACAAGAGCGGAAATTTTAATGTTGCGCGCGAAAATTGTGAAAAGTGTATTATTAAACTTTTTTATCACGTAAATCTCAAATTTCACAAGAAAAAAAGAGATAATTTACAAAATACTTTTACTAGATTTTGAGTTTGACAGTTTGATTTTTTTTCAAACGCGATAAATAATTTCAATCTGTCATCCGCGTAGTGTGAGCTGTCATTTATTTTTTGACAACATGGTAAAATTTTCTACCTACATTTTGATAGTTTTTTAACTACCTCTGTTTGATATCAGAAGTAACAAATGTAGTTTATCAAGAAAAGTAGGTTTTTGCCATCTTTGGTATTTCGAATGGTATTTCTGCCATATATGCAGCCATACCATTTTATTTTTTTTTTGTTTTTGCTTATTACTTCACATTTATTATTTTTTATTCTATGTTGCTACTTGCTTCATTGCTTGTGTTTTGTGTTGTACGGAGAACCCGAACGATAACGAAGTCTAAATACAAAAAAGGCGACCGACAAATTGTTGCGCTGTTTTATATTTTAGTCCCCCTAAAGAAGTTTTACTTCAAAAACATAACTTATTAGGTGTGTATTTTTACTTGTGATTATGGGTTAATAAGATAAGCATTGGATTCGTGAAAAAATATTAAGATAACCAAAACAACATTAGGATGATAAAGAAGTGGAAAAGTGGGTCCGGCAATTCTGTCTCTTCACCTACAGCCTAAACAGTCCAGTCCATTGACGTATTAGGTATGGACCGCCAGTAGCCAACTTCACGCGTGTTCCAACATAACTAGGGGCGCCATCAACTACTAGCAGGGAATCTGCGTAGCAGTGATATGATTTTTTTAATTAATTATTTACTATTGAAATATTTTGGTGAAATTATTATCAAACTACTTTTATTTTACAAAACACATCCACTCCTTATGCCATGAGTTACTTACAGATGAATATATTATCGTTTTCATTTAAATTCTAATGGCGAAATTAGAACACGTATTTAGCACTAAAAGATGATGGCGTTTTTAGGCTGTTTTAAGATGGAACAACTTTTCTTGGCTGTTTGTATGAAAATTTGAACCGACTGGCGGTCCATATCTAGTACGTCAATGGTCCAGTCAATAAAGCGAAAAAAAGCAAAACTTGGACAGTCTATTAGACGATTATAATAAGCTTTAAGTTGGTATCGCGAAGTACAATAGAATAGAAAAAGCTCTTCAATTGAGCTTTTGATTCAAATGTCAAAAATTATTCATTTTTATTTGAAATTTCCACTGAGCTGCTTTGTCTATTTTTTAAAAAAGTCGAACAGGAATTTGCGGTAGAATTTGAATTTCTATTGAGTAGAAAAACGAAAGGAAACGACTCCCAATACCGATAATCGGTAATTTTTCTATTCGACTCAAATTCTATTTTAAACAGACTGGCAATAAGGCCCTGTTATTATGGGAAATACCCTTCCGCTGGCTTGGTGTTGTTCTTCCTCTCATATCCTATAGCTACCAAACCTCACAGGATTACTCGACAGATCTAACTGAAGACTGCCTGCAAATCTCATCAAAATCGGTGCAGCCGTTTCGGAATCCATAGTGGAAATCCATACACATCTATTTCTATATACAGGGCGATGCACATAAGGTGTTCCAAAAAAATAGAGCGAGTAGGTTGGGTCGATACAAGAAAAAATCGTATGGAAGGGGTCTATCTCCCCCCGTTTAGGCAGGAGGGGCAATTTTCGAAAAAAATGACTTAAAAAACAACCATAAAACCTAATATGCCAAGCTAAACCTTTTTGAAAAGCCAAAAATATATTTTCTTATGTTCTTTTTAAATGAAATTGTTTTAGTGATTAGTTTTTCAAAAATTAATTTTCTAACTAAATAAAAAAAAAAGTTTAAACCCCTTTTTTTTTAAATTTTACGTTGTAAAAAAGTTTTTATTTTTAAAATCCAATGCTTCTATTAATTTTTAGGAAAAAATAGATAACCAGTTGCCGAAGTTTCTTGTCCTTTTTGAGAAAATTAAAACCACAATATCAAAAAACATTTTTTTTAGTACTTACCTGACTGAATATTGAAGGATAAACCTTTATTTTATAAATTTTTAAATATCCAGAATGTGATTTGCATAAAGATACACAAAGGCGCTTTTTAGACGACTGGACATGCCCTAAGCGGAGTAACGAGACTGGACTACAAAGAGAGTTAAAATCCCTTGAATCTGCAAAGCGGGCGACCCAAGTACAGTTTAATATGAAAACTGTTGAAAAAGGCACCTGCCAGACGACTGGACTTACATAGGGTATGGGTTTTTTCATAGACGTCAGACTAACTAAGGCCTGCAATCACAAAATTGAAGAAAACACATTTGCTTGTAAACATTTTGTTACTTTTTATTTTAATAGATACATGTGTCCAAAATACTTACAAATAAAAAAACAAAACGCTTTTTTTATTTAAGGAGTGTTTTTTTATTCATTTTCGTTATTGCAGATCCTTGTTAGTCTGGCGTTTGTGAAAACAACCTACGTATGTCTAATATTTTTTTTTGTTTTAAGTCAATTTTGTTAGAAAATTGAAACTCCTACCTAAACGTGGGGAGATAGACCCCCCCTTCCATACGATTTTTCTTGTGTCGACCCAACCTGGGGGGTCATTCCGCAACTCGATTATCGCCAGACGATATTTTTTTGACGATAGCTTCGCTTCACGTAACTTTGAAAACGATGATTGTCTGAACGATCTCGTTTTGACGATTGTGAATTTGATTCACGTAAGTCAATAATCGTCCAAACGATATCGACAAAATGACGATTTTTGGACGATAGCTAAAAAGGTATCGTTTCTCAATAATTTGTGTGTTTTAAGTGCAATGAATGCTTAGTGGCTGAGTGATTTTTTTAATTTAACTCTTTAAATAATTGTGTCTCTCAAATAAATAATCAAAATTGTGTATCATCGCTTTCAAACATCTCTAATTACTTCATGAATTGATAAATGAAACAAAAATAATTGTCACTTATCTAAATAAAGTAAACAAATAGATCCTTCAATAATTATCAAAGCAAAAAAAAAACTCATAAAAAACTACCAGAAATAGAGAAAAAAAGATAGAGATAGAAAGAAGAACGATAAAAGAATCTTTGGCTTAAATTTTATGTCTGTGGAAAAAATGCATTTTGAAAAACAGTTTTTAACACATACGTACTTTGACATCTAATCAAACTTTTATACACATACTTTCACATCTTATCTTAGTTTATGACAGTTTTACACAGTTTTAAAGTTTCTGGAATAAATAAAGAAAGATTACAAACAGTTTTGTAAATTGAACGACCGACGAGACGATACTGGTAGTGTTACGTGAAGCAAATTGAAGACGATATCGTTTACTGCTACGTCTGCACGATTATCGTTTTCAAAGTTACGGAATGACCCCCGTAATGAAAGATAGGACGTTTGCATCTCATTTTGGCTGCATCGAACTGCATAAGTCTATCGCAAATGAAAGCTCTAACAGCGACCGTAATATGCATAATAAATCGTTTCAAGTTACATTGAAACAGTACCAGGTTACGATCTGGTGGATAAAATCGAACAAAAAATTTTATTTGCCATTTATTCATAATACATTAAACAGACATTTTTCTCATAATACATTAAACATTTTACCTATCGCGATCACTTATAATTTCACAATTTTGTTATCATTTTTTGCACTTCATTCTATCTAAGCACACCACTATGAACCATTTTTTTTATTAAACCAACTGTTCTACAAACAAACCCATAAAAGATCAACCAGTTTGACACCACGACCTCACTCAATCTTGTTTTGGTATTGAAAAAGCATTTATTCTGCAAGCTCTTGCCACACAATCTATAGAAAAAGTAGTATTTGATGTTGTTTAGCTTAGAAAAGGTAACTCTTACATTATCAACGAATGATCCTGATTGGATGATCCATCCGCACTGGGCAAACATTTTTTGAAGAAAAGAGCAAATATTTTCGTAAATGAAAAACGCTATAAGTAAAACTGCGAAGAAAACTCTCGCCAAATAAAAAAATGTACAATATAACAGAAACATATGTAGAACAAACTAAAAACAACTGCGATCGTTTTCCAGACTGAGATTTTTTAAGATAGCGGATATAAATTTAAATGTTTAAATGTTAAATAACGCAATATGTACCTACCTATATTTAATTTAGTTCTAAGTTTGAGGGTTTTTTGCTCATGACCTACGCGCACTAAACAAATAAAAAATTAATTTGCTTATTTGGATGTCTACACTTCTTATACATTCTTATAAACGTTTATTGAAGACGCTATTATTCGTACTCATCCTTCCAAATACAGCTTTTCCAATTTTTGACGAAAATATCGAGCATGTGACGTGACAGCGTAGCCATTTGAAACCGTTAGCTATAGAACAAAAAACTTCTGTAAAAAACTAAATTAATTTATTGGTTACAATACATTTTATTGAAACAACTATTAGTTAGTCATAGTTTATAAATCTTATTCAATAGTTCAAAAGAAAAAAACAAGTACATACAAATTTAATATAAGTATTTTCTAATTTTTATTTTGTTTTGCTTGTTTTATAATTACGTTTATTTATATATATTTATATTCTTTTAAGTTTTGTTGTGAAAACATCACAAACAATTAATTATATTCTCGCTCCAAGTGTTGATATTGTTTTTTTTTTAATTTACAAAAAAGAATTTATTTGAATGAGTGAGTAAATCAGCTTTTGTTAAAACAAAAATGATTAACACTATTTTTTCCTCTTTAATAATTCATTATAAAAAAAAGCCCAAAAAATATTAATTTGTGCCACGCACCTTATTTTAAGAAAACTATGTATGAAAAATAACAACAACGTTAAATATTTATTTAAAGTCGTTTTTGCATTACTCTTTTATTTTATTCACATTTAAGACAAGAAAAATCATATTATATTTTTGTAGTTTTAAACACCAGTAGAGTGAGGAAGAATTTATGCATGATTTACAGATTTTAGCTCGCAGTTTACAGGGCCTGAATTCGCCATGTCGTCCACATAATATAATAGTTATGTTTATTAAGCCACTTCTTATGACACACAAATTAGCTAGTCAATAGCGCAATGTTTATCTCTTTTACCATCTTCACACGATGCAACATTTTCTGTAGGTTGTCCTCACTAAGTGCCTGCGTTGAATACCACACAGGGGAATCTGGTACACATGATCGTTCTGGTTGTAGGTAAAAGACGTCATTGCGGGTTTTTACGCTTTCAGGGCTGAAAAAATAAAAAGTAAAATTAAATACAAATGTATACAGTAAATAGTGTAGCGGATTTAAATGACTATACTTTGTTCATTGTGGTATTTGCACCACAGGTCTTACACCTTTTTTTTACACGGCAAACAACTTACGAGAATGCCCCTGATTGCCCGGCATCTCATGTTACTAGTTGTGTTCATTGAATTTTACCCAAGGTCGATTCAGGTTTTATTGACACCCCCAACAACTTTCAAAAAACATGCGGTTTTCTATTCTCTAAAAACGCGTAAGTGGTATCTTTTGTGTTTTTGACAACAAGAAATAAAAGTTGTGCTCCTATATTGCTTCTTTTAAATTCCACACAAAACAATTTTATTTTGTTAGTTTTATTTGTGTTTTTTTATTTATTCGCATTAAAATAAATACATATATATTTTCTTCTGTTGGCATTGTAAAATTAAAATAAAATATTCAATACAGCGTACGATTGTATCTAAACATACATAATGTATGAATCATTGACGTACTAGATATGGACCGCCAGTCGGCTGAAATTTTCATACAAACAGCCAAAAAAAATTTGTTCCAGCTAAAAACAGTCTAAAAACGCCATCATCTTTTAGTGTACTAATTGCGCCATTAGAATTTAAATGAAAACGATAATATATTCATCTGTAAGTAACTCATGGCATAAGGAGTGGATGTGTTTTGTAAAATAAAAGTCGTTTGATAATAATTTCCACCAAAGTATTTCAATAGTAAATAATTAATTAAAAAAATCATATCTTTTCTTTGCATTGCAAAAGCAAAATAAAATATTCAATTGTAAACATAATGTTTGACAACACACATGTCAATTTGTTTACCTCAACTCGCCCCAGCAAAATAACTAGATTTACTTCAGTGCGAGTTGAAGGCGACCCCAGTGCCAAGATTCAGCTATTTCCGCGAGTGAGGCGAGTCATCTCACTTTTTTTCATTGCCAAAAGTGATTCAGCTATTTTGGCGTGATGAGAAACTTCGAATATAGTTTCTTACACCGAAGACGCCATCAAACAAAGAATATCAACTATATTCACAACCTCACTTTTTATATGACAAAATATTTGATTTAAAATATTATTTATTATTATTATTATTATTATTATTATTAATTTTATTAAATGGTAAATAAATTACAAATTTAATAATTACTTAAACTAGAAATTAGCTGCCAGGGCTATCTACTAGGGAAGTTAAATTTTTAATTGTAAAAGATAAGAGATATATACATAGGTAGTTATTATTGTTATTATTTTTTATTTTTTTTTTTTTTAAATAGAGTTTTCAATTTTTAAATTTGTCATTATATTGTATACCAAATTTATGTTGTCAAAATTGATATTTTTCAAAAGATGGTGCAAGTTTTGCTTTGATAGTTTTGCGCAGGTTGAAGAGACTTTTGGACAGGAAAGAAGGTGGGTCATTGTAAGAGTGGAGTTATCCTCGCAGAGATGGCAGAGTGGAGGTGCTTCTTTATTGAACAGGTGTTTGTGTGTAATGTATGAGTGGCCCAGTCTGAGCCTGATGTATAGCTTTAGTTTTTTTAAAGATATGTTGCTGGGATAGATTGCTCTGTCCCCGTTTGGATTTAGATTTTTGTATGAGTGGTTGTAGTTTGTCCAAGATTCTTTTCTTTTGAACTTCCAGTTTTCTAGAAGTAAATTGGTAGTATCTTTTTTATTGTGTTGAAAAAAAGCTTTTAATGGTTCTTTTTTCGCTGATTTGGCTTCTGCGTCAGCTGCTTCGTTGCCATTGATTCCAACGTGGCCGGGAATCCAGATGATTTTTAAAGTTTCGGGATTTAGGATGAGATGGTGTCTTATTGTTACTACTATTTCAATCGAGTTCGAAATGTTTTCTATAGCCTTTATAGTTGAAAGGCTATCCGAAAATATGATTGTTTTTCTTTTCTGGGAGTGTGTTATCGCTTGGTATATAGCAAACGCTTCGGCAGTAAAAGTGGATGTGTGAGAGGATAGTAGCCCTTTGGAGACAACGGAACCGTTGGCGTTGTGATAAGACCCAGAGATGATTTGGAGCATTTTCCGTAGATTGGTAAACAATAATCAATTTTTGATAACACTATGGATTTGGTTACATTTATAAGAGTATTAATGTTCGCGAAGCTGTTTTTTGAAGACAAATATTTAATTATATTAACCCTGGCAGTTAAACTTTTCCTTATATAAATACAATGGTTCTTAAAATTAAATTTAGAATCGAATATAATGCCAAGAAATTTCAAAGAATCAACGTTTTTTATACAGCTGTTGTTTAAATTGACTTCAACAACTTTTGTACAGTTGTGTTTTTTACATATATGAAACAATTCGGATTTTGAACATGAAATCATCGAGCCCGAGTAATAACACCATTGAAGAATAGCATTTATAATAGAAGTAAACATATTTCCCAATTCGTGGAGGTCTTTAATTTTAGAAAAAATGATTAAATTGTCGGCATAGAGTGAGTGTTCGACTTTATGAAAGCTGTCTATTATATTGCTTACTTCATTAAAAGCTATGATGAATAGCACCACTGATAGTGGAGATCCTTGGGGGATGCCGTTCTTAAGTTGGTGTAGATTTGAGTAGATGTTGCAATATTTTATTCGGAAATTCCTGTTAGAAAGAAATGATTGTATGTATTTGTATGTTTTTGGTCCGATTTTCCATTTTAATAGTTGATTAAGAACAACATGTGCTCCGATCCTATCAAAGGCTTTTTGGAAATCTAGACTGAGAATGGTGGCATGATTTCGTTCAGACAATGATGTGGAGACAAAATGGTCAATATGGAGAAGGGCGTCTAGAGTAGACTTCCCTTTTTTAAATGCGACTTGTCGGTTGTCAACCAGTTTGTCTTTTTCAAGGAACCAAAATAAACGTTTGGCTATTATTTTTTCTAAAATTTTTCCTGAACACGGAAGGAGGGATATAGGGCGATACCCTGAAATTAATGTGCGGTCCCCGGTGGGCTTAGGCAGTGGTATGATATTAGCAGTTTTCCAGGCATGTGGAATTATTCCTGTGTCGAAGATGTTGTTGTATAGTGCCAGTAGACGATTTTTTAAAGTCAGAGGTGAGTTTTTTAACATGACATATGAAATGCGGTCAAAACCCGGGGTTTTGCCTTTTGCTGTGTGTAGGCAAGAAATAAGTTCAGACATTTTTATTTGCGATTCAATAGAGATAGCTGAAGTGCAGGGGTGGAAAGATATATTTGCGTTGTTCAGGCTTTTTTCTTTTTCGCTGATGAAAGTATAGTCGAAATTAGAATCGTCTGAAAATTGTTCCCATGTTTGAGCAAAGTTTTCGACGATTTTTAAAGGGCAAGTCAACGTTGTTGTGTCTGTTTTTATTGTTTTTATTGTGTATGGAGTGTATGTGCCTGTTAACGTTTTTAAATCGGCCCAAAGTTTTTGAGGTGTTGAATTTGGATTTATATTAGCAGTAAATTTTTCAAAACAATTCTTTTTTTCGGTTTTTACTGTTTTGCGAAATTTGGCATTAAGTTTACGATAGAGAACGAGATTCCAATCAGTAGGGGATTTTTTAAAGTTGTACCATGCTTTTTGTTTTTGCATACGCAGAGCACTTATTTCCTTGTTCCACCAAAAGACGGTTTTCTTGTGGGTCTTGTCGCTAGTTTGAGGAATGGATAAGTTTGCTGCAGTGCGTATTGATTTATGAATCAAAGCGGATTCTCTGTTGATGTTCAAGGAATCTTTTCTCAGGAGCAACTCCCTAGATACAGTGGCTCGGAATAAATCCCAGTTTGCTTTGTCTAGAAGGAATTTTTTGGTTTTTTTTAACTGTTGGTTATATTGTCCGGTAGTGAGGCTAATGAAAATGGGAAAATGATCGCTCCCAGAGAGGTCATCAGATATGTCCCAGGTAGTTTTATTTAGAAGAGAAGGTGTGATGAGTGATAGATCAACGTGTGAAAGCGTACTATGGGTGGAAAAATGGGTTCGTCGACCGTCATTAAGTAAAGCTAACCCAGAGTTAGCGATAAAATGTTCGACTGTTTTGCCGCGTTTATTTAGTTTTTCAGAGCCCCAGGATGGACTCCATGAATTAAAGTCTCCTGTTATTAAGACAGGGTTGTTAATTCCGTTGATAATATCTTCAAGGTCTTGTGTTGAAAATTGTTGATCAGGGTGGATATAGAGAGAAATAATTGTAAATTGAATATTTAACTTGATTTCAACTCCTATTGCTAATATATTTGAGTTAATCGGAATAACTGAATGGGGGATTGAGTTATGGACGAGGATGCCAACACCTTGTTTGGAAGTCGTTATAGAGTCGACATTATGGAAGTATGTGGTATATTGTTTGGGAGAAAATGGATGGCGATCGGAAATTACATGGGTTTCTTGCAAGCAAATGACCTTTGGTTGTATGTCTTTTATTAGTAGTTGCAATTCGTGTAAGTTGTTCAGGTACCCGTTAAGGTTCCATTGTAGGATGGTGAATTGTTGGTGAAGTGACGGTAAAGTATTGTTTTTGCCGGTGTAAAGAGAATTTTGTTGTGGAGAATTGAATGCGGTGAAATTATTGTGGTGTTCATTATGACTCCGCGGCATTGATACAGAAGCGGGAGGGCTTTGTAAAAAGCCCTGTCGATTCGGTATCCCCACCGCGGAGTCGTTGTTTTGGCTAAGAAGTTTAATTTTAGGTTGAATCATCATCTTGTTCCATATGATTTTCAGGTTCGTAGTATAGGTTTTGTGAGAGAAGTGTGTTTGTTAGATTTGTTAGAGGAGATGGGAAGCTAGAAGGTGTAAGAGACTGAGTAGTATCGACAGAGTGTGTGTGGGAGAGAGAGTTAGTATGAGTGTATTTGTTGTTTTCGTTAAACGTTGGTGTGGGTGTGGAGTCAGTTATCGTATTTGGTGGAGAAATAGTAGAAGTAGATTTGTGTAGGGTGCGGGCAGGTATTATTGGCGCGGGTGGGGAAGTATGAGGAAGTTGTTTATTGTTTTTTTGTTTAATAGTGTTTTCGCTATTATTTGTTTGTGGGGGTGAATCAATTATTGTGGTAGATTGGTTGTAAAGATTTTGCTTAGATGTGTTGTTTGCTGAAGTAGAAATAGTAGCTTGGTCGGAAGAAGAATTGCTGGGAAGCAGCTGGCGTGGAGGAGGGGTCGAACCCGTGGTGGTGTTTTGTTTGCTTGACGTTGATGAGTTTTGTAAAACTGAGGAGTATGTTGTTGAAAAGAATTGAACCGGATTTTTTTCTTTGTATATTTTTTTTGCATCGGCCATTGAACATTTGTTGATTGTTTTAATTTTGAGAATTTCTTTGGCCTTGATGTATTCTTTGCACAATTTGGAAGATGATGGGTGTTCTTCGGCACAGTTAGCGCATGAAGTGCGTGTGCAATTTTCTGGTTGATGGGGGGCAAGGTTACAGTTTTGTCAAATTTCTGAAGAAGAACATCTTTTGGTGGTGTGGCCGAGGAGTTGACATTTGCGACAGCGCATGGGGTTAGGAAAATATTCCTCTATTTGTGCTTTGTGCCAGCCAATATCAACGGTGGAGGGAGGGCGGAAGCGATCAAAAGTAAATAGAATTAGTCCGGTAGCCTCTTGTTTATTGTCAGGTGTTGTTTTTTTAAATTTGTATACCTCGGTTACGCCTTGACATTTCATTTCACTAATTATCTCTTCTTCTGGCACATTGATTAGGCATTTAGCGTATGCTGTACCTTTGCAAGAATTAAGGTTGGATTGTAGTTTAACGGAGATTGGACAAAGGTTAGCCAGGTGTTTTTTGGACAGGAAAAGATTAGCTATTTTGGCGGATTTTGCAAGGAGAAGAAGGCTACCGTCACGCAGCTCCGTTATACTTTCGTACGCGGTACTAATACCATCAATGGCTTTTTTAAGTAGAAATACACTTATAGAAGATAGAGGTTTTTTTTGATCACTAGAAGAAATGACTATGAATTTTGGGTCGGGAAGGGTTGAACTTATTTGCACTGTTTTGTCGAGTTCCATGTAGGTAGGGCTATTATTTTTCTTTCTTTTTCTAACATTGGATTCGGGCAAAGACTGAGGTGCTTTTTCAAGCACCGCAAATTTGTTGCCCGAAAGTACAGTTGGCCCAGGGGCCATAGTTTAATTGATAAACCACTAGATCAAATTATATACACAATTCTTTCACGAGGTAAATCGAAGCAACACAATAGGTTGTGTTGAAGATATTAAGTAAGTAACGGTATAGTATTAAACTAAATAGAGCGAGCAAAACTGAGAGACAAGTTGTCGGCTTGAATTAATAATGTGTATAGCTACTGAGTAGACGTGTTTTTATTGGCGGCAGTTTCATTTAAAGTTTAACAATTGTACAGGATCCAAATAGACAATTAATAGGTGTAAAATAAAACAGAACTCTGTCATACATAAAATCCTGAAGTGAAAACCTCGAGAATTAAATAAAACAAGAATAAAATTTTTCAAAACTTTTAAATTATTCACAAACAAGTGGCAAATAATTTCTCGCTCTTTGTGTTAGACTCTCGTTTGCTTTTTTGTTTTAAAAATTCCGTAAATAACGTTTAAATCGTATATATTTAAATAATGTCCGGTAGTGGTAGAACACTCAGAACCCACACATCTACTAATGATGCAAAAAACTCACCTCTTAATTCTACACAAAGTTTAGTTCCCCTCAAAACTGCCCCTCCTCTGGATGACAACAATATGTGGGAGAAAATGGACGAACGTTTAGCAAAACAGAGTGAGTTCATTATTGCCTTACTTTCAACTCAAATTAAGCAGTCGGAGCAAACATTGACCAAAAATATTGAGGAACAAATTGCCGACATTAAAACAAATATAACAAATATAAACAACCGCGTTGACAAGATTGAGGACCAATTTCAAACAACATCACTTGATGTACACAAACTTAAATCTGATGTCAACGACTTAACGTTATCAGTGTCCGAGATCAAAAAAGAACTCACTAAAACAAAAACCGAATTGTTAAGTACCACTTCGCGGTTAAATGATGCCAAAAACGAAATTGCAGGTACTACAAAAAAAATGCAAACCATGGAACTGGCACAAGAAATCCAAAACAACAAAAATATTGCATCCGATGCTGTTTTATATGGCATTCCACAATTACAAGACGAAAACTTGAAAAACTATTTTAATTACTTATGCCACACACTTAAAATCGAACCACCGTCTCTAAACGGTATTTTTCGCACTCACCCAATCAACAAAACAAACAAAAATTCCGCGATACTCATCAAATTTCAATCACCGTATGACAAAAATTATGTCCTAAAATCGATTTCCGTACACCGCAACGACCCAAATAATAAACAACTTTGTTTACGCGATGTTGGATTAAACCAAGATAAGGAAACACCAATCTATCTTCGCGAATGTTTGACAAAAAAAAATTATAATCTGTTGCAGGCTGCACTTCGTCTTAAAAAATCAAAACAATTGTCATCAGTACATACGACTCGTGGTCTTGTTTACATAAAACGTCAAACAGATGAAGGTGCACGTTTGGTCGAAAACATAGAAGACTTGGATGGAGTTGCCATGCCTACACTCACGTCAACTAAATGATACAAAGCTTCTCAAACTTTTTTCTTAAAACTTTTTTATTTTTTTTTCAAACTTTTATTTCAAACTTTTTTTTCCTCTTAAATCTATTTCATTAAAAAAATATTTAAATTTTGTTTCTTTCCTTTTTCTCTCTTAAGTTCGTTAATTAAACTAAACTAAATTTTCAATTTATAACAATAATTAATTTTTTTTTCTTTTTTTTGCTCTGAGTTGAAATAAAACTTTTACTATAATGGTTATTGGTGATGTTATTGATGGTTCCATGTATGAGGTTAGCGACAATGTTCTGCGTTCAATGGTTAACGTTTTAAATAATCAGAGTAACGGTTTTAAAATTTGTCATATAAATGCACAAAGCTTGTTGCCAAAGATCGATGAGTTCAGGGATACATTCAGTGAAGCTAAGGTCGATGTAGTTTGTGTTTCGGAAACTTGGTTTAACAGTAGTTTTAATGATGACTTATGTGGAATGAGGGGTTATAAGCTTATTAATATTTGTACGTGAAGATATAACATGCAAAATTAAATGTCATTCAGGTGTTGGAAGTACAATAGAATACGTGTTTGTGGACCTTATATGCGGTGAAGATAATTTACTTATCGGAACAGTATATAGACCGCACAAGAACATCAGTCTGGCGACATTTTTTCAATTAATGGATGAAATATCTGTTCAATCTTCTAAAATAATTATAAGTGGAGACTTTAATAGTAATCTTTTAGTTGAAAGAAATTTAGTTGACGGAATGAGAACTTTCAACATGTTTCCAGTAAATACTACTGTTCCAACACATTTTTCAGAAGATTCTAGGACACTTTTAGATGTTTTTTTTGTAAGCGATCCGAGTAAGGTACTTTTTAAAGATCAGCTTTCAGCACCAGGCTTCTCAAAGCATGATCTTATATACATGACATTTGACTTTGAAGTTCAGGGTTTAAATGTCTCGTATCAATATCGGGACTTCAATTCTATTGATTACGTGAATTTAGAACAACATGTTCGTAACATCGAATGGAACAGCGTTTATTACCTGGCCTCTCCGAGTGATCAAATTGAATACATAAATTCACAGGTGTTATCACTTTTTAACACTCACGTTCCACTGCGTACAAAAATGCGCAGGCATGACCAACGATCGTGGTTTACGCCTGAAATTCGTGAACTTATGCTTTTGCGAAATCAAGCTTTTGGTAATTGGAAACGGTATAGACTTGATGTATTTCATATAAACTATCGATCTTTACGTAATCTAGTTACCAACAAAATACGATTAGCAAAAAAGAATTTTTATTGTAACCGTCTGAGCTTATCTATGAACGGTAGGAAACTATGGAGTAATTTACGCGAGTTAGGAGTAGCAAGAAAAAAGAGCTCAGTAGTTTCCGACGAGGTAGATGGTAACGAGCTTAATCAAAAATTTGTCAACTTACCGTTTCCTCCGCCTCCTGACATTGTTTCCCTTCGCCATGATAATGATTCAGATGATTTATTTCAATTTTCAAGAATAGATAGTATGGATGTCGTTCAGTGTTTTTTGTCAATTAAATCTAATGCAACTGGAGTAGATGGCATACATCCTAAATTCATCAAAGCCATCTTACCCATCTTATTGCCACACATAACACACATCTTCAATACAATCTTGACAACAAGTATGTTCCCTGATCAGTGGAAAATGGCCAAAATAATACCGATTCCTAAGAATGCCAATGATTTCCGTCCCATTTCAATACTCCCTTTTTTATCAAAGGTATTTGAAAAAATTGTTCAAAACCAGATCAACGGTTACCTTCGGAGTAAAAATTTGCTATCACTTAAACAATCTGGGTTTAGAGAAAAGCATAGTTGTTCTACAGCACTTACCAATGTAATTGAGGATATACGAAAGCCCTTGGATGAAGGAAATATTACTTTCCTTATATTGCTGGACTTTTCGAAAGCATTTGACACGGTTCATCATGTGAATCTTTGCAACAAGCTATGTCAACTTTTCAATTTCTCGAACTCTGCTGTTCATCTAATGAGCTCATATTTAACTGGAAGAAAGCAGGCTGTATATGTAAACGGTAAAATGTCAAATTTCCTTTCTACTGAAAGAGGTGTTCCCCAGGGATCAATTCTTGGTCCCTTATTATTTTCTCTTTACATAAATGAACTTCCTCAAATCGTTTCTCAATCTTTAATTCAAATGTACGCTGATGATGTTCAATTGTACATAAGTTGCCCTCTCGGATTAATCGAAGATTCTGTCTCGATTATTAATGAAGACTTAGAAAAGACCCTATTCTTCGCTCAAAGTAATTGTCTCTTTTTAAATCCGAGTAAGTCCAAGTGCCTCATTATCTCCAAAAAAATTGTAGACCTGTCATACTTTCCACCAATAATTCTTGACGGCGCTGAAGTGGAATATGTAGAGACTGCGAGAAATCTGGGAATGGTATTTAACCGGAAACTAACTTGGGACACGCATATAAACATCGTCATAGGAAAAGTATATGGTGTTCTCCGCACGTTATGGGTCGCGCAAAACTATATTCCTCTTAAAACCAGACTAATGTTAGCCAAAACATTGGTTATACCAATATTGATTTATGGGTGTGAGATATACTGTAACTGCGACTATAACAGTAAAAGAAAACTTAATGTTGCATACAATAGTATTGCTAGATACATATACGGGGTAAAAAGATATGATAGGATATCGTCCTACTCAAAAGCAATATATAACCTCTCATTTGATAACCTCATTCGATACAGAACACTAATGTTCCTCTTTAGAATAATGCAATCACATCAACCATCCTATCTTTATGATAGATTACAAATGACCTCATCGATTAGATCCCAACAAATTTTACCATTTCAATTCACGTGTTTAACCTCTGAACGCCAGTTTTTTATTTACGCTACTCGTTTATGGAATAGTCTACCTCGATGTATAAGATGTATTGGTGACCCACAGGGTTTCAAAAATGAGCTAGTAGCTCATTTAGCTCAAAATTAAACTTAATATTAAATCAAACTGCAAATTTTAAATTAAAACTGCAAATTTTAAATTAAAACAGTTATTCTTTTAACTCGGAACAACAAAAACAAAACAAAACAACAAAAACAAAACAAAATAAAAAAAAAGTGAAATTTACGTGAGAAGAAGAAAATAAATAAATTTAGAACAATAAACTAAGTAATTCTAATAATTAAATATTATTAAAATTAAGAAGAATTTAAAATAATTTAAGCTTTTGAATTTTTAAATTTGTATTGTATAAATGTAGCTTATAACAGTATTTCTTATTGAAACTTGTATTAGATTATAAGATATTGTATCTTAAAATGCAAGTAAGCAAATAAAACCTAATAAATAAAAATAAATAAATAAATAAGGTCAGACGGTGACTGAAATATTATTTAATTACGTATATTAATATGCACTAGTTAAAATTTAATAAATAAATAAAATGTTTACAACAATTTTCTACCATTTTGCGACACGGTACGTTTCCTTAAAGTATCAATAAAGAGAGTCAATTCTTGTTTTTGTACTTTCATTACTTATGCATGAACATGTGTGAAACTATTTGTTGAGAAAATTACACCTACTTTTCCAAACTGATAAATTTACCTACATGTATACCAACTCACGGCCGAAATGGTAGGCGAGTAATTTGACGTTGCATTTCACTCACTTGCATTTGTTACCTGATTCGCTTTTCAATGAAATGCGACTCATCTCACTCACTCCCTGGAAGTTTGAATTAGCTGAATCTCGGCACAGGTCTAAAAAAAAAACAGAGAATTTGTTACCCAGGACGAGTTAAGGTTGTTCAAAAAACGCTTTGGAGCGACTTCAGGGCGACCCCAGGGCAACAACAGGGCTCAACGAACACAACTATTAACTCATCCCAGCAAAAAACCTAGTTCTACTTCGGAACGAGTTAATGGCGACCCCATTTCTCTAAAGACAGAATTTGCTATCCAGGGCGAGTTGAGGTTTTTCAAAAAAAAAAAAAGGTTCGGGGAGACTTCATGTTGTTAATAACTACTATATTTTTTTGTATTATTAGTTTAGTTTTTTCATGTTATTCAAGGACACAATTTATACAGTCAAACTAATAAAAATAAACCAAAAAAATCGTGGTTCCAATTTTTTCCCCGGTGATCGGAGTGTCGCGGGGGCTGGGGGAGTGGTTAAAAGGGATCTCGTTTGCATCAGCATATCTCGAATACAGGATGGAAAATGTAGCTGATAAAATTTCCTACAATTTGCTATCATACATTATTTTGCAAACCAGAACCGTCTTTGAGATATCATCTTTTTAGCATTAATGCTTTTGAAGTGTTGTCGCTTGATGTTTTCCATTTTTCATTTTTTTTTTCAATAGCGCAAGTATTGAAATGTGTCCTTGCAATGACATGCTGACGTCACAAGCAAACGTTTCCTTGCACCGTGTCATTTTACAGTGTCATTGCTAACTAAAGTGACGATCACACTAATGAAACAAGTCTGTAATTTTTGTCCCAAGGACAATATAAATTTGTCATTTGTTGGCATTGCAACGACTTGCAAAACAATGACGATGACACGACAACATGATGGTGATCTGAAACAGCGATGACATAAGTCATTTCTGCCAGGACGATCAAACGACATTCATAAATTGTGTCATTTTGGCCGCAAACGGTGAAACTCGATCCAACAATTTTCGAGTGTCAATATTACTATTAATTTAATATACAACGTCGAAAGTGAAATCGTTCAAAATCAAGAAATTTACTTTGTTTAGTTTTTGTAATATAAAAAAAAATATCTACACACAAACTTCGTTTTCGAAAAATTTCACTTTCACTTTCAATACAGTAGACCCCCAGACGATGAAGACGAAGTCTACCAAAGTCCGAAACGAAGAGTTCGTTCTTTGTGAAATTGCTCCCATGATTGCAAGCAATTAGTGTAGACCACTAATTCAAACTCTTACGGCCATATTATTCAGTCGTTTAAAACTTAAATCCAGATGTAAATTATTCTTTGTTTTCGTTTATTTCCATATAAAATCCGTTTTTCTAATTGTTGCTGCTTTTAGATGTCTTTATTTCTGTATTATTTTCAGTAAACAAACAATATTAAACTTGGATAAGAAATGAGGAAAATGAATAATAAATTTTTGGATTTAATTTTACATCTGGATTAACGAGTGAATAATATGGCCGTTAGGGTTAGATGATAAGGCCCACATTATGATTACCGAATCGAACTACTTCGAATGTTTAAGCGAACTTCAGTTGCGTCGGTATTAGGATTATCGAGCTTGTGTATTCGCTAATCCTAAAGTGCTGCCAAAAGTTATTGAATCGAAAAGACAGATGTTAAGCGTTTGTTTCAATATTTGGAGGTAGGCATTCATATGTTTCTTTTTTAGGTTTATTTTCGATTAAACTACGATGCATTTATGTTCATTCTTAACAAAATAAGTGATTTTTTCCAATCAACATACAGCCTCACTGTTCGGCCTATCATAAAATTAGTTTGTACTCTGCGATTTTTGGGAAGTGGTAGCTACGAAAATTGTGCAACCGCGAAAAAACAAAACAACTCATTGAACACCAAAATCAACAAACAAAACCAGTTTGAGAATGGCAACAGGTCAAGGAAAGAAAGTGTAAAAGAAAAGAAAAGATCAACGAAAAATAACCTGTTTCAGAAAAGTGAGAGTTTTAAGGAAAAAAAGAAAGCAACAAATATTTCATAACCGGAAATCAATAGGAAAGAAACATTTTTGCATCTTTCGTATCTTCTGAAGAACAGTACACAATTCATTTGCATGTTTCTGTTTTTACTCATTGTATGGCAAGTCCATACTTGTGTGTGCTTTATAGGTGGTAGTCAAAACAACTATTTTATTAATAATTTTTTTATTACACAATTTTTGTGTCATTCATTTGTTTTATATCACTAATTTTCCAAATAAACATTAAAAAGTGGTTGAGAAATGCTTTAAAAGTGAGTTAATTTTTGAAGCGAACTTAAACTAAGCGAATCGCTAATCTTAATACAAAATAGTCGAATTCGCAAACTTTATAGTTCGATTC
Organism: Baccha elongata; assembly: GCA_951217065.1. NCBI lineage: Eukaryota > Metazoa > Arthropoda > Insecta > Diptera > Syrphidae > Baccha > Baccha elongata. Next base: position 53,448,317 of record OX578272.1, on the reverse strand, counting down.
GCTAGTCTTAATGTGGGCCTAAATGTTATTTACACTAGGCAATCTTTTACTTCTGCAATCTGAAAAACAAGAAGCATTAATTTTTCTTGAGCAGTTTTTTTTTATTTCTCAGTCACATTTTTTTGCTGTATACGGTGCATTATTGATGTAACTTTTAGTTTTAATTTTGTTTTGAATTTTTCAACACAAAAAAAATTCTTTCGCTTGGTTATGGCTATTAAAACTATGATGTTTGAATGAATGTGGCACGATGAAAAGCATCAATTATATAAAAACAAAATAAAATTGCTTAGATGTATGGTTTAGAGATTCTGAGTTTGGAGAATAAAATGCAAAAATTGATGTTAGAAATTATCAGAAAACGGAGGCAAAAAAAAATACCCTTTTCCTTAATTTTTTTTTTTTTTTTTTTAATTCTCTTTGACAACTTTTTCTGTATTTGGAGCATTAAAAAAAAACGCTAACATCGTCCAAAAATAAGCAAACACGGCAACGATCACGAAAATGGGGTCAACATCGAGCGACCGCAAAATCGACGACTGACTTGATAATCGAAGCTCGCAATACCGCTTGCGATCGCTGATCGCTTGTTATCGATTGTATATCAGCAAGAAATCTCTACAATGAGCGAAGGAAGAATAAGAAACTCTTACTCAGGAGAAAGAAAACAGATAACCAACAACGTCAAGTCGAAGAGATGCAGAGATTTTTTTGCAGGAAAGAGGTACGAAACTTCTATAGGAGAGTGAATCAATCAACATCAGGTTTCACAAGTCGCCCTGGGCCCTGCAAAGATGAGGATAGTGGAAACACAGGCTTAGAAATAGAGCCGGCTGGAGGGACATATTAAGCAAGGCCTAGGAGCACCACGCTCTAGTTGAGCCAACATAAGCAAGTAAAAGTAATCGACAATCACAATAGGGGCCTAAATCAATTTTAAAGGTCAACAAATAAGTAATATAACTTCTATAATTTGTTTTGTCGTAAAGCTATAAATTTGGCTTGCCTCCCATTTGCTGTAAGGTCTTCAATTTTACATGTGATAAATCTTATATATAAAAATCAATTCCTATTTGTGTTACTCTCGCTAAAACTAGAAAACGACTGGACCAATTTGAATATTTTTAGGTTAAGTTCGTTTTAATACATGGAAGGTTTAAGAGAAAACAAAATTTAGAAATCAGATGGTAAAAAATTGCATTTTTCTGCATTTCTTATATTTTTGTCGGTCTTTTGATAGGTAATGCCTTGATTGGTTTTTTTGATTGAAATAAGATGGTTAAGAATTGCATTTGTCTGCATTTATTATGTTTTGTCGCTCTTTTGATATGTAAAGCCTCTTTATTTCTTCAGTTTAAATTAATGAACTACGTAGGTATAAAACATTAATGCAAAGCTTTTACATGGTTAGATCAGATCGTTGGAAAAATAATTGTATTCTTATTTCATTATTTCATACGCTAAGAAAGTGTATCGTTTTTAAAAGTGCTGGGTGTTTTAGAGGGTGGAAAAAATCGTTGGAAGTTCTTTGCTCCAAACAAGTTCATCGAAGAAATCAACATTCCTTTAGTGAAGCACTTCCTTATTATCAGGTTATTTCTGTTAAACATTGCAGTTAATCCCTGTTCACACTTTCTAATACAAAATGATCCATTCCAACATGTTTCTTACAACAATTACCTAAGGTGGGATTTGAAAATGGAAAAATAACAATTAATGCTTACTTTCCAACAGATTTTTTGCAAATTGACTACTTCAAATGATGATTTGACTAAAAAAGTTCTTAAACTCAAAAACGGTTTTATCGTAATGAATAAAATTTTGTGTTTATACCTCAACCTCACACCATAAGAAAAGTTCTTAGCATAGTGTGAACCAAGTCCGATAGTTGGCGGTGTACATTGTTTTATAAAATAGCGCACCTGCAGGGACAATACGGTGTTTGCAAAAATCGATCTTCAAAAATGGGTCGGGGAAACCCCATAAAACAGCGCTTGCAGGGTTTCAGATGGCCAACGTTTTCTGCTCGATTGGATAACTGCAGACAATCGCTCAGTTTCGAAAAAATAAATGTATTATGTTCGAAACATTTCTGAAAAGATTTTATGTATGGTTGAAAAACGCATTTTCTATCTTTGATTTTCGACAAACTCTTCATCCTTCCTATCTAATATACAACGTTCACCATGTCGCCATCGTATGGATGATCTTAATGTACCTATATACATTCCTAATGTTTCAAATCTTCAGGTCTGACTTATAGGGACACATACATATATTGACGTTGAATACAAATATGCGCGTATAATAACGTAAAATAATACATTCGCGGAGTGTTTCACAAAAAAATATGTTGAACATTGGAAGTGGTAAAATGCCAATTGATAAATTCACGCAAATACTGACTATGGAGTACAAGCGGATTGATACAAATTATTTAATCTCTGGAGACTTCGATCAAGTATTGGAAGTTGTAGCAAGGGTAACAAATGCCCAGAGCTGACAATACACAACAGAAGACAGCATATTAATGGCCGAAGATAAAACAAAATTAAACTTAAAACCAATATGCAATATGCTAATGACTTGCTCAAAATAGTAAAAAGTGATGATAGTTTAGACTAAAAGCCCACAGCAATTTTTGGGTGTGATTGATAACCCAATATAGTTGGTATTATTCAAATGCACTATAATTGCCATTTTTAAAAGTCAGCGTCTTGCAGTCCGAAATGAGGGCATTTTCGAGAATACATTTTTTGCAACAATGATTTTTTTTCGAGAGACAAAATAATATTGACCAGCTTTTAAAATTAATTAAGAAACTATGAGCTATGTCCACTGTTAGCAAATATTGGTTTGACAGATGTTTTTCGCTGTGTTTTCTGCAATTTTGCAAGTAGAAAATCCACAGAAAAACGTCATCATAATTCCGATCAGAGCACATAGCACTTAATTTTTAAATTGAATTTAAGTGCTTAACAAAATTATTTTGTCTACAAAAAAAAATGTACTGTTGATGCAGTCTTTCTCACAAATGCCCACTTTGGACTGCAAGATGCTGACTTTTAAAAATGCCAATTATAGTGCTGTCGTATAATACCAACTTTATTTGGTTATTAGTCACTCCTAAAAATTGCTGTGGGCTCTTAGTCTATATATTTCAGAAATGAAAACATTTATTATTTTCATGCAAGAAAACGGTAAAGACAAACTTACTAATAATCTTTAATTCGATACCATTATTGATTGGAATGGATTGAAAAGGTTTAAACGTATATTTAGAACATATCAACCAAGCCAATAACTTGGGTAAATGTAAGGTAGCCACCCACAAATGAGCAAGTCGATTAAGTCAAAGATTTGATTCGTGCACAATTTTAGATGCAGAAGAAGTGCATTACCCTAACGATTTTTTAAATTCATTAACACCGCGCCGTGCTGCTCCAAGTAAATACAGATATTTACAAACATTTTATCAATGACCGCTCCAATCAATTTACCAAAAGTCTATCAGTGCAAGACTGGGGCGGGTTGCTTATATTATCTTATCTTACTTATAATATTATAAATTTGAATGTTTGGATGTATGTTTGTTACTCAATGACGCCAGAACGGCAGAACGGATCTGCATGAAATTTGGCACATATATAGATTATAGTCTAGAATAACACATAGGTTATGTACTTTTTATCCTGAGAATGTACGGTTCCTATGGATACATTTTTTCTTTTTTTCACAGAGCAAATTATATATTTATTTATTTTTTGTAGATCAGAGTTTTATCGCTTGATAAATACGGACTTGGTTTTGTTTATAGGTTTGCTGTTTGGTTTTTTGTTCAGATAACAAATGTTTTTACACTTTAACGGTGTAGTAAACCGAGTAGTAAACCCCACTAACGAATGTGAATGTTTTCATAATTCTTCTATTATGAAAGCCAACTAACACATGTTAGAAAAGTTACGGTTCCTTTGGGAGAGGTTTTAATGTAAAAACCACTTATTTTAATTTATTCCGACGAGCCGTAGCAACGCACGGGTACCTATTAGTAAATTAATAAGGATTAAATTCCGGTGTCAAAGCTCCTGTTCTCTGTTTGTAAGACAAAACATAGCTCAGGATCACACTTCGAATTTGAACCATTAAACATTATTTATATTGACCAAAAATGTTTAATTTCACACATTTACCATACAAGAGATTGTGGACAAACTCTATTGAATGCATTACTTTCTCGAAAACGATGTAAATTTTGGTTCTATTTTCGATCAAATAAATGCACCATCAAATACTTCACTTACCATTTAGAAAGGTAGAACTCATATAATCTCACAGGACATCTAAGAGGATTCTCTTCATTTTCTTGCTGTTCGTAAACTTTCTTTTTTCGGGGATTTGCATCTAGAATTTATCATCAAACTTAATTAATATAATATTTGTATAATTTGAATGAAATAACTTACCAAGTCCAGCTTGTGGTGGATAAAACCGTAACAACACATTTCTAGTACCAGGTGATTTGGTATTTTGTGCGGAACGTTTCCAATGCTTCATTATATGTGAGAATGATAATTGCATGTGTTCTTCAACATTCTAAAAAGGATAACGCAATACAATATATAACATAGATCGGTTATAAAATAAAAATTCTAAAATGAACGAATATTTAAAGCACAATCTAAGAAACCTTTGAATTTCATTTCGTCATTTCATGCGAACGGATTCCGCCAAACGTTTGAATATTATTATATTTGTTTTAAAGATATAGAAATAATTTTAATCTGGCAATTTTAACTTACCGTCAAATTAAAATGTTTCGTATTAAAAAACATTAACGTACTCAGCAGCACATGGGGCGAATGTGCGCCCAATTGTTTGCATTCCCATAGATGCTCTTCTTCCACGCGTGTAACAATATATTCTAGAAAGAAAACATGATAACTTTAAAGATCATCTACCTTAAAGATTCATTCTGAAACTTACGTGAATCGTTGTAAAGTACTGAAAACTTGCGAGCCACTTCATCCAAACAATCAGTGAAACGTTCATAATAGGGATCAGTAAAAATGTTGTCTATTCTACCGTTTTCATAAAGATATTGTTGGATACCTACAAATCAAAAGTAGGCATCAATTTAATTTTAAAAATGTAGTAATTTTTTTCGTTTACCTAAGACTAAGTAGTAAATTGTATCAGGTGCATATTCCGTTCCATTTGGTTTACGCACTTCTTTGACAAACAAGCACAGCGAATAGTTCAACTCATCGGCTGTCATTTGTAGTAATTCAGTTTTGAAGAGACGCCGCCTAATCGAACTCTTTTCAATGTCAGCGTTTTTCGTCATGACCCATTGCTTCCAGGCATTTACACCAAAAGTAAACTTGAGACACATATTTGCATCGGGCTTTTCCACTGGCATCACTGGCTGCTGTGGGGGTGTACTATCCACAGATAAACGCTGTCGCTTGATGGGCGATCGATTATTGCGTTGTGTGACGGGAGAGGTTATTGCACCACGTTTGCGACCACGACCACCCCTAAAATGAAAAAAATCAATTATTTAATTATTTCTCAGTAAAAAAAAAAACAACACACCTCTGCGGCTGTTCCATCATCATATGATGACCCATTTGCATCCCAGAGTCGTCTTGCACATGTGATGAATGAATCATTCCTGGAGGTGGGTTCGTTATTGTGTTAGCCGTCATTGCTGATTCCAGATCAACGCCAGGCTCTTCATATTCCCCACTAGCCATTTTCAACGCCATCTGTAGAACGTCCTCACCATATGAATTATTTTGTGGCTCCATGTTTACTACTATATTGTTTGTTTGTGCAACCGTAGGTGTCGGTGTCTGGTAATCTTCTTCAATCATTCTTGGTTCGGGTTTCATGTCCTCCTCTGAATCTGAATCTGATTCATTTTTCTCGTCGGCTACCATCTCGGCCATCATAAGCAGTTCAGCTTCGAACGGGTCGGCCGGCATTTTGTCTTGAATCTTCTTGATTTCTTTTAAAATACCATTCGATGAGTTGCGTGTCGTTGGTATGAAAATTGGCACCGGAATTGGTAGTGGAATTGGAATAGGCATTGGAAATGGTGCTGAATACATGTACATTGGCTGTGGAACAAATATCGGTACCGGAACAGGGATGAGAATTTTTGAACTGAAGTCCTCCTCGGTTTGAATTCCAATTTCTGCCGTCTCAGGTCTGCAATCGATTGAAGCGTCTTCGGTTTTCGGATGACAGCTAGTTTGAACATTTCTAACAAGTGGGGGATACGGCGGCACCGTGACAATTTTCGTTTCTACTTGTTTCTGTATTATCGGAGATGGCGGACGGGGCAATTCAGCAGGAGTATGGGTACCTGTCGATCGGGTAGAGGTCCTACCCCCGCGCGTACTTTTGCTGGCACTTGTTGCAGCAGCTGGCGCTAGTGCTGGTGCTGGAGATGTAGTCGTACGAGCTCTTGTTGTTGGCGCCGGACCTGGGGCAGGCGGAGGGCTAGGTGTCGGTAAGGGGCGTTCAATGTTGACTTTTCTAGCCCGCCCACGACCCCGGGAAGAACCTCGCCGCATCGAACTTGTTGTGCTGGTCATCCGATCACTTTGTCCTGAAGCCAATGAAGCAACATTTGATATTACTGGCATTACAGGAATATGCGACTGATTGTTTGGAATTTGTTGCCCTTTGGGCGGGGATCCCACAGTTGTTGCTCCTGCTTTTGACTGAGTAGCATTAAGTTTTACTCTTTTTGGTAGTCCAGTCGGAAAAGGTGCCGTAGTCGGTGCAGCTGCAGCTGTCGATGCTGCCGCAGTTTTAGGCTTCGGACTTACATGATGGGTGGCTGTAGTCACTGCCTCTGAATCAAGAGTCAGAGGAACTCGAGCGAATTGACTCTGGAACTGCATTACGCACTGGTAAGTACAGAAATTTCTCATCGAGCCGTCTGACATAGTTAAATGATACTGTGGGGTTGTGCAAGAATTGCAGTTGTCACATTTAATTGACGCACGACTAAAGGCATTCACTGACACCCCATAAAGTGTTAAACAGTTTAGCGAACACATCATCAAAGAATGCTGCGGATCGCCGACCTTCATGATCATGTCGAAGTCGTATTTCTTAACCTTACACCACTGGCACGACGTAATCTGGCGGTTAACAATGATGAACACATTGAAGCAAATGCGAGAACAGAACACCTTTGGTCGCTGTTTTTCCCCATAGATCGTGTAGCATTCAGCCGATTTGCGTTCAAAGTATTTGCTACACATGCCGCATTGGTCCGGAACAATATTGCTAACAAATTTAAAAGCGGAAAAGCAAGGATTCGAACAAAAATTGTGTTCATTTCCATCGATAGTCATTTCGACACGCATCTGTTTTTCAAAGTTGCAAACTCCACAACGATCGGTGCGCAGTTTCTTTTTGGCATTGACCATCGAATCGTAGTGGCGCATACAAGCTTGGCTACAGAAGTCCTTAAACTGCTCCTTGTCACCAACCGGGGCGAGAAAACCTTCACCACTACCAGATATGTCCTTTTGGCAACACGAGCATGTCTTTAGACCTTTCTTGAAATTGTTCAAGCATGCCGCACAGCAAAACTGACGCACTTCGAAGCCAAAGCGAACGCAGTATTTACCCAAACTCTGGTGGGGCACTTCTCCTAAACATGTCTGGCAATTTGAACCAATGTGTCGTTGATATTTTCCCAAACACTGCTCATCGCAGAAGTCCATTGTTTGCCAGGTGAGATTTTTACCATTCGGGCGCAATTGAATTTCCGTTCGGCAATCAGTGCAAAGACGAAGAAAACTCTTTGTACGCTCTAATTTTGCTGCTTCTGCTTCTTGAGCAGATCGAGATACTATGCGAGAGTCGGAGCTAGATCCCTTAGAAGAAATCGTAGTGTGGCCTATGTTACGTACTCGAATTGAGTCCCGTTTGAGATTGAACTTTTCTGGTTCATCGGAGCTGAGGGTCTTATAACAATCTTCAGAGCAAACATAAAATGTTTCATCTTCTTGTTTGAAGAAATATTTGCTCTTCAATATATTTTTCTTACATTGAAGGCATTCGTGTTCTGTTGTCTTTTCTGAATCGGGAACTTCTTCGACTAGGAATTTTTTTCGGCGAACAAAATACCTACCTGGATTTGTTAACACAAGCTCATCGATACAACCAGTTTTACAGAGAAAATTAAGTTTGCCGCTTTCGGCATCTTTGAATCGATAACCGCAAATTTTTTCCTCTTTACATTGAAAGCAGTTCTTTGGAGCGGAAACAGCTAAGAACACAATGGTTTTTTGTATAGTTCCTCCTTCAACAGGACCTGGTGGCACCATCTCTTCCAGAAGCGGTTCCTGTTCTTGTGGAATTTCTAAGATATAATGAAAATTTTATTTAATCTGGTTCAAAATATACAATAATTATTACCTTCTTGTGTAGATTCCGGTTCTTTTTCCTTAGAAATTGCCTCGGCTTCTGCTGCTGCCTTGGCTGCAGCTTCCGCTACGGCTACAGCCTCAGCTTCTTCATTTTCTTTTTCGGCATTTTCTCGAGCTTGAATAGCCTGTTCTTTTTCGGCATCAGTTACTTCCGTTTCAGTATCGGGAATAAGGCAAACATCTGATTCTTCTGGTTCTTGTACATTTTCAACATGGGAACCTTCGGCTAAAATTGTGAACATTTTTATTACAGAAATATATATTATTTAAAACAAAAAGTTAACTGTATTTGTTTGTTAGACATTAAATATGGTTTTTTTTTTTATACTAAAATCATATGGAAGGGGATCTTACCCCCGTTTACGAGCGAGGGACAGTTTTGTATTTCCAAAAATACCTCTATTTTTTTTTTTTGATTTGACTACAAATTAATAAAAGTGTTTAATATTGGAACAAAGTGGTACTAATATAACATTTTGTAAAAGATCAATTTAAAAATAACATTGATATGATAGATAAGACGGCAGTTCCGTCTGTCTGTCGGTCTCGTCCCTACAGCCTAAATGGGTGGGACGATTGACAGAGATTTCTCCCTTAAACAAACATTGAAGGTGACAAGAAATTCTTCCGCTTAAGGGAAAAAAGAAGAAATTTACCACTTTAAAAAATATGTAAACACAAAAGACATATATGCTTATTTAATTTTATTTATTAATATATGTGATTAATTTTATGTGATGCATAAATAAGATAAATAACAAAATACTAATTAGAATTTTTCTGTGACATTCAGAATACAATTTAAATTTTGTTGTGGCCTGATGATGATTTGATAACAAATCGAAACGCGTTGTCAATAAAATAGAAAATACGGGAGTGGTCCACCATAACGAACGATATAATGTCCAGAGTCAATTTGTTATATCGAAAATTCGTTACATCGAAACGTTTTTTTCTTAGAAATCTTTAGGTAAATAGAAAGTACAATTGTATTTTTCATTATTTTATTCCACTGTTTGTGTTTTATCCACTGTTTGTATTTCTCAGATTTTTGAAAACCTTGCACTCATTTTTCTTGATAGTGCATATGCTAGACTTTGGAATTCCAAACTTCTTCGAAATGTCCGAAAGCGAAATTCCTCTTTTATATTCGTCAATGATTTTAATTTTTGCTTCTAATGTAAGACGTATGCGCGACAACATCTTGCAGATGTAAAATATTATAAATAATAAATATTCCAGACGCCAAAAAACGTAAAACAATAAAAATGAGACTAAAAATCCATTACAGTTTTGTGCATAGCGAACGGAACAACTGTTTACATACACGAAGACGAATACGTAAGACATAACTAAGCAAGCAAAAAAAATAACACTTGTGTAATGGGAAATTGTGTATGTATCTTCCAATATTATCATAAACATACACATGTTAGTAGATATTAAAACATTTACAGTAATTTGTTTTTTTTTTTCATTTTCTGAAATTCATTATTTGTTTGTTATATAGAATACCTAATGGACTTGAAAAAAGTGTTCGTAATATCGATCATTCGTTATATCGGCATTCGTTACACGGGTCCACCACTGTATAAGTTAAATTATTTTATTAAAAAGAACAAAGATTTATAATTTTATTATTTTTAAATTTAGAATACAATATGTACATATTGTACATACATAGTACACACAAAGATCCTAATTCCATTTCCAATTGAAAACGGAACGGGATTTATGAACGGATAGTCGCCAGCTGTATGTAGTCTACTGTTTTTACTTGCGATCAGGTACTATAAGGCAAGTTATGCATTCGTGCAAAAAAAATTGAGATAACAATCAAACATGACATTACTATGATAGAGAATATGAAAAAAGTGGGTCCGGAAATTATGTCTGTCTGCATGTCAGTCCGTGTGTATCAGCACCTACAGCCTAAACGGCTGTACTGATTTCCTTAAAATTTGGTATGTTGGGTTTTTTGTCCATTCTTTAGAGGAGAAATTGATAAAAATAACGGTACAAGCCATATAACGGATTTGGAAAAGCTTAATTTTCTCGAAAACGGCTCCAACGATTTTCTTCAAAAAAATTAGAGATTTTTTTATCTGATTGTCTTTTGTTGTGTTGCAACATTTTTTTTCAAGCCTTTTAACGGTATCTCGTGAACGGGTTCTGCTCTAACGATTTTGGAATTGTGTAGACACAATGTCAAAAGCGTTATACAGATGTTTTTTGTCCGCTTAAGATAGAGTATTTTATAGGGATAGGCGGTTATAAAAATTCGTGTCCGCATCCGGTTTTGGGAGAGGCCGCTTATTTGAGAGATAATTATATGAAAAATCAGGTATTTATGTTCGTTATTTAAATCTTTCCGGTTGTTAGAGGTGTCCGGCTATAAGAGATTTCCTTAAGTAGAGAGTACTCTGTACTTCAAATTATGTAGGTAAGGTTTTTAGGCTAATACACCCCACATATAACCGTTTTCGAAAACGGCTCTAACGATTTCAATGAAATTTCGCACGTATAATGAGGTATCAATGGTCTATTTAAACATTAATACCCAGAGTTTTAAATTTGGTCAAGATCCGTTGAGTCGTTAACGAGAAAATTAAATTTAACACCGTGTTACTCATTTAAAATGTAATCAAAATCGTTAGAGCCGTTTTCGAGAAATCAAAATTGTTCATAACCGTTATATGGCAGGTACCGTTATTTTTCGACCTAGAATTCCAATTCAAAAAGACCCTCTGTAAATTACCCTACAGACCCTAGATACCAAGTTTAAAAGAAATCGGTCAAACCTTTTAGGCTGCAATTGCTTATGCAAACAGATAGACTGACAGACTGACAAACAAACACACAGAATGTCCAGACCCACTTTTTTCGACTTGCTTCGCTATCATCGTAATGTCATGTTTGATTGGTATCTCAATTTTTTTTGCACGTATTCATTACATACTTGCCTTATAGTTATAGTACCTATAATCGCAAATAAAAATAACGAAGATAATGTTGCATTTTATGCTCTTTTTAAAAAAAGTTTATTGATAGAAACGACATTATTCTTGTGCAAGTGATGGTCACACAAAATTAATTCAGTACCTTAAATAATATATAATTGCAACATGAAAGAAACATTTTAAAACAATACTCACGGTCAACATCATCATCTCTTGCCGATGATATATCAGCCTCTCCAGACAAATTATTGGATGTAGGGTCTACTTCTGCCATTTCCGTATCATTAACTGTTGTAACTACATCGTTTTCAGCTTCTTTATCTTCAATAGTTTCATCTACAACCTTTTCAACTTCTTCGTTCCCATCTGAAGAAGCTTTTCTTTCCACTGTAGAAGTTTTGGCTTCTTCTTGATCGAGGACTTCCTTCTCAGTCATATCTTCAATGTCTTTTTCGATAGCTTCTTCTTCATTAACGATAATATCATCTATCTCAGGAGGTTCTTCGGTTTCCTTATCATCTTTGCCTTCATCAACAACATCTTTTCCTTCCACAGGCGTTGTCCTTGTTTCACTAGTTTCTTCCGATTCATCTTCCATTTTTTCATCTTCAACATCTTTGGTAGGTGATTCGCTTGTTTCTGTTTCCGTTGCTGTTTCTTTGCTGTGCTCTTCGCCTTTGTCATCTTTTTCTTTGTCGTCTGGCATTGTGTCTCCGTGTTCGTCGCTTTTGTCGTCTTTTTCTTTGTCATCTGGCATTGGGTCATTCTCAACTGATGTCATCTCAATGTCATCATTACTCAAACTATCTACTTCCATTGGTGTTGCTTTATCTAAAACATCATCCAATTCATCCTTTTCGTCTTCTTTTTCGGGAACTGTCATATCAGATTCTTCTAACATAATAGATTCGTCGGTATTCGCAACCTTTTCAGATGAAATGTCTTCCTTTTCGGGAACTGTCATATCAGATTCTCCCAGCATATCAGACTCATCTGCATTCGCAACTTTTTCAGATGAAATGTTTGTATCCACTTCCTCGAAAACTGTTTCGTTAGGGTCTTCCATATTTCCAGACTTGTCACTGTCGGGTTTTGTTATACCTGTATCATCATCTTCAATTGGTTCTTCAACTTCTGGTATTTCTTCCTGACCGGTACTGCTCTCTTCTACTTCTTGTTCAGTTGGTTCAGATTCAGGTTCGTCACTCGCCTTTTCTTCGTTATCATTTGCTTTTATTTCCGATTGGTCTTGGCTTACTTCATCAGCTGGGAGTTCTTTTTCTGTGTTTTCAATTGTATCTTTTTCGTTTTGTTCACAGTCTTCAGGTGGATCAGGTGATTTGTCTATAGATTCATCATTTTCTTTTTCCTTGGGCTCATCTAATGGAGAATTTTCTAACTCATTCCCGGTTGAATCTATTTCCCCTCCTTCCGGCACCTCCTCCTCCGCCACAGGTGTTTTTTCTTCTTCCAATGAAGGATTTAAGATCGATTCAGATTGTGATACTTCTTCCATTTTCGTTTGTTAATGAAATAAATTTCTTTAAGCATTAACTGCAAGAAAAAAATATAACTTAATTTGATTATAAATAAATAACATGTAACACTTTTTCATTTAATTTATTAATAACTTTTAACTATTTTTAATCCTATATTTATTTTATTTTATGATAATAAAACTGTATGTATTCGACTTCCCGAAATTCGAAAAATTAAAAATACAAGAGCGAACCAAAGATATTGAACCTATTCAAATGAACCAAAAATGTTGCTTGTTTTTGTCAATGAATTCAATAAAGAAAATTTTTAAGAATAACAGTTAGTTTTCAGGGCAAAATTTTTGTTCCACAACTAAGCGTATGTTTATACTCTTTTTTTTTTTTGAAGCTTTAGTACATATGAAACAAAATTGGGATATTGTATTAGATATGAAGATAGGTTAATGGTAAGTTGCGATAAAAGTTGAACATATTCGAGTGACCAGCAGCGTATATAATAATCTCCCTAATGAAATCAAATAATTGAATAATATTAGAATCTTTAAAAAGAAGTAATTAAATATTTGAAAGCCGATAATTAATAAGAATCATAAATATCCTAATGAACAAAATGGCTTTTTAGTCAAATCAATTGCTCTTACAATCTTTAACGTTTATTTTTTTTATTAATGGAAAAATTAGTATAATTTAACACAAGAAATAAATAAAAGATACAAATAATAAAAATGTCGGAATTATAACATAAAAAATAGTTGAATGATAAGGGGGAAGTGGGCGGGGCATTATAATGATAACTAGTACCGGCCTGTGGTAGAAATTCGACCTTCAACCTTTTTTGCTAATAAATATTTTTGTTACAATTTATTTGTTATTAAACATTAATAAGTTATTTTATGTTATTAAACATATTAAATACATAGGATATTAATAAACGCAATTTTTAGTCACCCTTTTTCACTAACTTAACGGCATTATTTTTATATAATTTTTGGTTTTTCGAAAGGTATTTACGTTCCCAAAACCGATATCAAATGCTTATATTAATATGTTGCTATTAATGGCCAGTTTCTCCAAACTTTTAAATATTTATTGGGTTTTTAAATCTTAAAATGGCATTTTTCAATTTCACCAACCAATTTCAGTTTTAAAAGAGCCAATAAACTAAAGTCCCATTTGGTTCCAAATAAATTTTAAAGGCGTCTTAAAAATGCAAGACAAAGAAAACGTTGAAATTTTTCGATTGATATGCTCTCCTCTCGCTTGTTCTAATGAAAGAGATCCATGTGTGGTGAATAAAAATCCGGGGTTGGCATCAAGTTTCCTCATTTTTAAAAATTGACCTCCTAATGTTGGTGCAATCCATTTTAAGTTAAAATGCCAATAAATGTTATTACTCCGTTAACTAAAATGCTTTTAGGTGTATTTTGGTGAAACTGGGCATAAGTCAAGTAAATTAAATTTTAATTTTTTGCAAAAGAAAACAAAACACTAATGCCCAGTTTCACCAAAATACACCTAAACGCATTTTAGTTAACGGAGTAATAAAATTTATTGGCATTTTAGCTTAAAATGGTTTGCACCAATATAAGAAGGTGAATTTTTAAAAATGAGGAAACTTGATGCCAACCCCGGATTTTTATTCACCACTCATGGCTCTCTTTCATTTGAACAAGCGAGAGGAGAGCATATATCAATCGAAAAATTTCAACGATATCTTTGTCTTGCATTTTTAAGACGCCTTTAAAATTTATTTGGATCAAAATGGGACTTTAGTTTATTGGCCCTTTTAAAAATGAAAATGGTTGGTGAAATCGAAAAATGCCATTTTAAGATTTAACAACCCAATAAATATTAAGTGTTTGGAGAAACTGGCCATAAAGGAATAAAAACACAACTCGAAACGTCAAAACAAAAGACGCGATGGCAAGCGTTCAACGGACACAATGTTCAACGGACACGGTGTTCAGTGCCGCTTCCACAGTTTTGACAAAAAAAAAAATCATAATAAAGGTATTCATCTAACGACGTAAGTCCACATTTGATGTAAAAAAATATCTTTCCCTCATACGTTTTCTTGAACACCCCATTAAAAATGTTGACGTAAATAGACATGAACCATATTATGACGTGACTATCATCTTAAAACAGAAAAAAGGGGGATTAGAGTATATTGAGTGAGCTACTTTGAATTTTTGTTTATAATTTGTTTTTATTCTCACTTTCTTAATTTTTGGAAAATTGTTCAAACTAAATGTTTCCTACTGCAAAACGCTCTTAAAGGGTAATATTTGGAATTTAATTTTCCCGCCTTCATGAAATGTCATCAAACATGGCGTTTGTTGACATTCATCTAACGACGTAAATTCACATTTAATGTAAAAAAATAAGTTTCCCTCATACGTTTTCATGAACGCCCCATGAAAACTGTTGACGTGAATTGGAATAATTCGTATTATGGCGTCACTATCATTTTAAAACTGGACAAAATGGCGATGAGAGATATTGAGTGAGCTACTTTGTATTTTTGTTTATCCTTTGTTTTAATATAATTTTTTTTTCATTCTCACTTTCTTAATGTTTGGAACATTTGTAAAACTATTTCCTACTGCAAAACGCTCTTATAAGGGTAAAGTTTGCAATAAATTTTTTCCGGCTTTGTGAAATGTCAACAAAAATGGCTACTTTACTTCTTTTCATCTTTACATGCGGAAAGTGGCATCGAATTCGTGATGAAAGTTTATATTTTCCAAGGGGAAACTTTCCAATACAAAATTTGACAGCTCGTTACCGACGGCGGAAAAGTATATCGTTTCCGTCGTTTTACGTCGTTAGATGAGTACCTTTTATATGTTCTGAGGGAAAACTTTCCCATACAAAATTTGACAGCTCGTTTACGACGGCGGAAAAGTATGGGTGTTTTCATAATCGTCAGACTAACTAAGATCTGCAATCAAAAAATTGATAAAAAAACACTGAAGGTTAACATTTTGTTTCTTATTATTTTAATAGCTATGTCCAAAATACTTACAAATAAAAAAACAAACCACTTTTTTTGTCTAAGAAGTATGTTTTTATTCATTTTTGTTATTGTATATCTTAGTTAGTCTGACGTTTATGAAAACACCCCAAATCGTTTCCGTCGTTTTACGTCGTTAGATGACTCTTATGTCGAATTTCTTTGAAATAAAAAGTTGACTTTTTTCGGACTAAAGTCGCTTTTTTTCGGACTAAAGTTGCTTTTTTCCGAAAATCATGATCCATATGTCGAATTCCTTATGTCGAATTCCTTTGAAATAAAAAGTTGACTTTTTTCGGACAAAAGTCGCTTTTTTCGGACTAAAGTTGCTTTTTTTCCGAAAATCATGATCCATAGACAAAAAAAAGTTGCTTTTTTTCCCCTCAGATCAACTTTTCTTGAATCTCGATTTGATAGCAAGATTCACACATATTTGCACACATACTTAACAGATTTGATTTCTTCTGTCAGACGAGCTGTTTAATTGTGTAGTTTGGTTTATTTTAATATAGATTTCTCAAATAAAATAATCTATTGGACGTGAACCTTGTTGTTAATAGTGCAATATGTTAATAAATTGAACTTAAGTGAATTGTTTATATCGCGTCTATAAAATATACACCACACAATTACAGAAAAAAAGCAACATTATTGTTTTAACATCTATAGGAAGGAAAAAAGGTCAACTTTTCCGATCAAATCTGAAAAAATCTAAGGAATTCGACATTAATTATTTGTAGTTTTGTTTGTTTATTATTTTTCGACCGATTTCAGTGAAATTGACGTTGACGGCAATCGCCCCTGGTTTCGGCATCCAAAAAAACCTGCCGTGAACTTTGGTTATACCTCCACGCCAAAATAAGCTCTCGGCTCTTATGGCCAGCTTCTCCAAACACTTTTAAATATTTATTGGGTTGATAAATCTTAAAATGACTTTTTCAATTTCACCAACCACTTTCAGTTTTAAAAGAGCCAATAAACTTAAGTCCCATTTTGTTACAAATAAATTTTAAAGGCGTCTTTAAAATGCAAGACAAAGAGAACGTCAGCTGATGAAAACTGTCAACAGAAATTATTCAAATTGAATTAAAAGAAAAAACCAAAGAAGGAAAAGTAAGTTATTTAATATTTATTATTTATAAACAAATGTTTTGATTTTAACCGCTTTCCTTTTACTATAGACTAAATAAATATCGTACCCGCAAGGACACCGCTTACTCTACAGCAAGTTCTCAAAATCTACACTCAACTAGAATTATAGAAGAAAAGTCTGATCACGTTCACGTTCATCGAGTTCGTCATCGACAACCTCTTCGCATTTGTCAGAAACATAGTCCTCATCATTAGCACATATTTCGATGATACATTTTGGGAAGCGCATTTTGTAAAATGGGTAGGATTTATTTTTCACAATGGAAACAACAAATCAGATCAAAGCATTTAATTAGGAATAAAGATTATTAATAATTTGCATTAAATCTAGTTTGTCCTTTCAAATATTAAAGAAACTTGGTGATCATTGACGCTTCACGATACCCGATTTCAATTATTATAAAGATTATAGTAATTTCACTGTATTTTCGATGTGAAGTTGTAAGGTAAATTAACCACTTTCCTGGCAGTGCGACGTGCGAGTATTTTGTGTATAAATTGTTTCAGAGAAATTAAACTGGCTATTTCTTCGGAACATTCATTGCAAAAGTACCAAGCAAATACAAAAAGACAAGAACCATGAAGAAATATGATGAAATTTGACAACTGATGTCAAAATAAGTGAAGTGTCAAACAAAAACAGGTAAATTTTCAGTGTGAACGTATTTACGAGTTTTCATCGAAAACAGGTTTTTTGATGCGGTGTGAAAAGGCTATAAAACGCTTTTAAGTGAATTTTGGTGCAATTGGGCAATAGGGAGATTTTTTCACATGGAAGTTCGAGGGCTAAAGTCCACTCGAATATTACATTACAAAATGTCACACTTTTTAGATCGTGAATACCTCTCAAATGAACTTTTAACTTTATTACCTACCCTTCGAGATTTAATTATAAATACCTACATTTTTAATATCTTTTTCACAACGTCAATTTCACAGAAATAGGCCGAAAAAAAAAATAAACAAAAAACTACCAAATAGTATAATTTTTTTGTCAAAACTGTGGAAGCGGCACTGAACACCGACGGAACGCAACGGATTCATTGTGTCCGTTGAAAGCTTGCCATCGCGTGTTTTGTTTTGACGTTTCACTCGGTGTTGTTTTTATTATTGTAAAAAATAAAAATTTTAAACTATTTTAACTTGCCGTAACGACAACGTATAAAGTTAAAAATATTACATCGGTTTGAAGAACGCTAATACCGTTCAAACAAACTAATAATCATAAAAATATGCTGTCGTTAAGGTAGTTAAAAAGGGTGCCAATTAAAAGTGTTTAGGTATTAATATACAGATAATCTTTTATTATTTTATTTCATTATTTATTTTATTTCTTTGTTATATCTTAGCCTTGGCCAAAAGGCAAAACAAAAACACCACCCCTAGTTGATATAGTTCACATTAGCTTTTTGTCAAAAAAGTTATGTAAGCTGAGCTAGAAAATTTTTTAAATTGCGTAAAGACAACGACAAGGTGCTTTTTGCTGGACGTCATCGGACGAGCCCACAAAGCTAGCACCAGGCGAAACGCACTAATTTGAATAATAATTCAGAAAAGTCCACTTAAAATAAACTCATGCTAAGCCTTCTACTTAGTTGAATAATCTTAATATAAAAAATAAACTTTTTAATTTAATTTTCATATTAGTATATAGAATTTGTATCATTATTTATTTTATTTCTTTGTTATATCTTAGCCTTGGCCACGAGGCAAAACAAAAACACCATCCCCGGTTGAAAATGATTTCAACCGTGATCTTGCTGGTATAGTTCACATTAGCTTTTTGTCCAAAAAGTTATGTAAGCTGTGCTAGAAAAATCTTTTGAGTCTTAGCATAGCATATAACTTGGTGGAAAGCCCGATTCCGATGATTCCAACATAATAGGACATTTTTTATGTTGAAACGAATTCAATTTTAGATTTGTTTGCATTCGCCATGAAGATTAACAAATCAAAAGGCCAATATTTAATAACGTTTGTCATTTAAATCTCAAAGGTTTGTCCTCAAAATCAAGAAGTGCTCTTAAATGAAACATGTTGGGATGCTTGTTTTGTAGTGTTAGGAGAGATTAATCGCGCTGTATAAATAATATGCATGCGTTCCAAAGGATCATCACAAAATTACTAGAATAGCTTTGGTTTTTGTATGCTTCAAGAAATAATAAGCCGTCATTTATGTTTTACACTTCCAATCACAAGTATCATTATTCATTATCATTGCTTGTTTACTTGAACATTTGTACAAATTCGAAAAAATTGTTAGATTTCTGAAAGATATTATGATTTTGTATTTTCTTGAGTGCAATAATATAACGTCCAACAAGAAAAACAACACACAGCTATCCAATAGTTTTAGAATAAAATAGAACGCGCAAACAGTAATCGGCCATTGTCACACCTTGTCACAAAAGTGAAAAGCCAAAGACTAAGGTGGCTCAGTCACATAGAGCGAATGGACACCAATACTCCGGCCCGGATGGCCTTTGAATCCAACTTCGTGGGACGGCGCAGTATAGGAGGACAGCGTAGCAGGTGGCGCACGCAAGTGCAAGAGGACCTCAACCAACTTGGCGTGCGAAAATGAAGACAGTTAGCTAGAAACGAAGAAGCTTGTTGGTTGAGGCCCTGGTCCACCCGGACTGTAGCGCCACCTTAAGTAAGTAATTAAGTAAGTAATCGGCCATTAAATTGTTTCCATGTTTTAGTGTTTGGATTAAATCTCCTAAATTTGCGAGATCGCATCTTTCTTGTTGAGATTTGCTATTTATCCCCTCTTTTCATTTAATGTCATATTCGAGTGGTTTCACTCCGAAGAGGAGGGAAATATGAATCCAATGGATCATTAAAAACACTAACTTTTTCAATTGTGCATGTGGTAGTTGACCAAAGATTGTTTACATCCATTTTGTGTAACCTCAAACGAAGCAAAAACCAGTTAACAAGTGTTTTTTCAATATTTGTTCCTTATTTTTAAGTTCTTGGTATATAAAAAAGAAATTAAAACACAATGCTCGCATTTTGTAGTAGTTGTTAGCAAAAATATGTAATGCAACAACCTTAATTTGAATGTTGTTAGATTAAATATTTTTTGCTCGCATTTTGTAGTAGCTTGTTAGCAAAAATATGTTATGCAAAAACCTCTAAATGTTTAAAGATGGCCCGGGTCACTAGATGGCCAAGGCCCATTTTTCAGCATGGAATTACAATAAAATATAAATACAATGGATTTGACCATATGATCGATGTCAACAATATATATTCGGTAGTAAATTGTGACAGCACTCCCAACACTCCCAATTCAATTCAGGAATCCAAATTAGCACTACGAACAGCCAATCGACCAATTTAGGAAGATTTTTATCACTCGGAGGGCCATCCAAAAGTCCATTCGAATATGACATAAGTTAAACACCAAAAATGCCAAAAGATCAAATCGTTTGAAGGAAAGAGCAAATCTTTTCGCAAATGAAAAACGGTATTACATGTTTATGGTTTCAATCTAAAAAAGTATTTTTTTTACCTGCATAAACTGATATCGTACTCGTCCTGATTGTTCTTTTTGTTGAAGTTCCATTTTGAAGTTATTTATTTATAATATTGACGACTTGCTTAAAATTTGTAGATTTTTGTTCAAACTTAAATTTCTCCAGAATAGAAAATAGACTATTTCATTATTTGACTAACAACTACCACTACACTATCCAAAAAAAATCATGTCGAACCTTTGTTTTCTGAAAAGTAGACATTCATCCAAATTTGTTCAGCAGTTCTTTCGTGGTTGAGTAACAAATATACATCCATCCAAACTTTCAAATTTCTAGCCCGTGCGTTGCTACGGAGATTTTATTCCATAGGAATAGTTATAAAAAGTAATATCTGTTTTTATCCAATGTCAAATCCATCTACTTGCGGGATTTTATACAAATCCGTTCAATGGTTGAGATTGGAAACAAAACAAATACCCAAGTATATAATTTTTCACAATTAAGCTCTCATATAGGAATCTTTCGTTTTTAGTGATAAAAATACCCTATATGTTGATCCAGTGTCCCATTCATCTACCTTCCATTGATTCACATTGTTCTGTGGATGCGACGTGAAAGCCGAACAAACGTATACCCAGTTATTAGACTAGACACTTCAGAAATGAAAGCAAAGTACTAGGTTAGCGTTAGGTTTGAAAGAAAGTTCTTAAGCTAAGTGTACACGATTGGTAGATCTTACAATATTGTCAGATCTGTCAGTGAAAAACATGCTTACAATGTCTAACAACCGTGTAATCTTACAATTAATTGTCAGAAAATGTGACTGACAATTAATTGTAAGATCATTGTCTGACAATTAATTGTAAGGTTTCTGACAATCGTGTGTACGCTACCTGACAATCGTGTACTCTTACAATTAATTGTCAGAAAATTTATCTGACAATTAATTGTAAGACGATAAATTGTAAGATGTTTGACAACCGTGTACACACACAATTTATTGTCAGACCTACCAATATTTTACTTATATGACGTTTCTGACAATTAAAAAATTGTCAGATGCACTTTTTTGAACATCTGCCAATTTTTTCATTGTAAGACAATTTGCAGTTAATTTGAAAGTTGGTTTGTTGTTTATGAGGTGATTATTCTTTAAAATTAATTTTGTCTAGCAGTTAATTGTATAAAACTACTATTTAATAGAAAACAACATGCAAAACCCGGAATTGGAAGTAGCAAATGCAAAAGTTCACCCTTTTTTGCCAAAAAATCCACCTGCATTAAAAGTAAGGAAGCAAAAATGCTACCGAAAGAAGGTTGAAAGATAGTGGTCACATGACACAACCTTAAAACTAATTCAGGAAATTGAAGTGCGACGCATTCTGTGGGATGCTGGATGTCCAGACTACAAATTGCCAAAAGTAATTTTATGGCAAGAAGTCGCAGATTCATTTAATATGACCATACATGAATGCAAGGGCAAATGGGCGAATCTGTGCACTACAGAGCTGACAATTATTCATTGTGTGTACACGATTGGTAGTAGATCTACCAATATCTTACAATATATTGGTAGATATCCAGCCAATTGTACTACAATAAATTGTCAGCCAACTTCTGACAATAAATTGTAAGAGATGGGTAGATTTTCTACCAACCGTGTACACTGGCAATTAATTGTTAGCTCATTGGTAGATAATTGTCAGACATTGTCAGGTCTTACAATATTGTAAGATCTACCAATCGTGTACACTAAGCTTTACAATTTAAGTCTTAACATTATGTATGCTCATTTAACATCAATTAAAACAGAAATCCTCTTAGAGTGCTATTACACTATGATTCTGGAGTCATGATTCTTTTTAAAATTACGTTAGAGCAACAGATCAAAAGATGTTTTGAAAAAGAGCCATGAATCTGGAATCATGGTGTAATAGCACAATTATTGACCACCTAAAACGTTTTTTGTTCGGAATAGTTCAGAACAGGTCAGAATAGCCTAATTTTTTAGATGAACAGCACAATTAGGAATGATGATGATAAATCAAATTTAAAATTACAAAATAAGGAGAAAATGAAAAATTATTAAAAATAACTAATACAGGCTATTCCAAATTTCAATAATATAAATAAAAATTTTAACTTCATAAAATTAATAAATAAAAAAAAAACATTTTAGGTATATTATTTTTTGTCAGCAAAAAGGTTATGGCAACTCTTATAACTAATCAAGTAACATTCCCGCCGAAGCGACGCTCGATTTGCTGCTCTACTCTAAATCCTACAACGAATGTCACTTTTACTATTGCTCTTTCTCGCTCACTCCCCTATCAAGTGCAAGAAGACACAATCAGGGATAAAATTAAATAAATCTTTCATTTACATAAAATTGAATCGATGTATATTTACCTTATTTTAGTAATTTCTATACTTGCTATAACTTTGCAATGAAGTGTCCGTGCATTAAAATATTCCAATTATTGAATTCAATATAAATTGTAATGATTTTAAGCGCAAACACAATTCCACTTTTCCAAAAAAAAAAAACTACAGTCACAGTCGTTGCAACAAAACCTACAACTTAAAAAACGAGCACGCAACACTCGAATGTTTCAAAATATTTTTCAGAAGCACTTTTCACTTGTTTAATGTTAAAATATTCTCGCACTTTTGATTAAAGTTTATTTATCACTCATTAATTTATATATTCGTGATAAATTTAAAATTTGTTTGCGAGTTTTTAATGTGGTAAAATTATTAAAACCTATCGGCTTCGATGGAAACGCCAAAAACAAATGCGAGACATATTTAAAAACTACTACTGTAGATTGCGGTGGTAGATCTATTACAAAAACTTGAAGTGTCATCCCTGTTCGACTGAAAGCGTTCAGCAAAGAAAAAAGTACACGCAATTTTAATTCTATTTTCTGAGAAATCGATGTAAATGGGCAAATTTAAACAAATACTTGTATTTATAAATCAAATATACACTAATAAACCGAATGATTATATGTCTTTTTAGCAAATTAGATGGATTTCTTCATAAAACAGCAGTTTTTATAGGAATGTACTAGATAATATTTGTACCAGAAATGTGACGTATTTTGACATGTGTATAAGTATATATATTTATATAGATTTTTTTAACACCATTTTCTTATCTGCATCAATTTTATTTTAGGGAGCAGAATAGAACATGGATACTGTTTCAGTGACATTTTATTCGAAGTTATTACGACGACGACCATAAATTACGTTAGTACAAAATGGGTACGCTAACCTTACTTTGCATGTAGATACATAAAACACTAAAACGAGGGAGATAGATATAGATTCAATACATAAACAAAATGTCGAACGTAATAAAAACTACTTTGACATAATAAGCAAAAAGTCGAATACTTATTACAAATAATTTTCTTCTACTATTGGTTACTATTTTTAAATACTTTTCATGATTTGGTTAAATAAATAAAATAGGTATAAATTAATTTTCTTACCCCTTTAAATTGCTTACAAAATACGTGTTTAGGTTAGACACGATTTGACGTCGCATGTATACACACGTCACGTCATATGCTACAAGATGATACAAATAAAAATAGCAACTCTTAAATTGTGTAGTAGAACAAGAACACGAACAAGAAGCAAATTTTTTTTTTATCTCCTAATTTGTATGTACATAATATGTAGTCTATATAGTGTATGTAGGTATATAGTAGCTAAATCGGCGTTTGAAGAACAAACAATATGAGAAGCTTATTTTGTGAACACAACCATTTAGACAACCTACCGTTTTTGTTTGAATTATTTTTTTTTTACTAGATAGAACCTATAATGTATAAACCCACCTGAATTTTTGGTTCAAAAGTTAAGTTTTAGTAAAATAGGTACATAATTTAAATTAAAACAATAAATAGACCCCAGCTTTGCTGTTAATGTTAATATGACAAAACAAAAGGCCTCTCTAGTCGATTCGCACAAACACCATATTATTCTAGATAGGGGTAGGGGACCATAGATGATGTCAAGCGATTTAAATATCATTGCAATTTTGTAGCACTACTAGCTTTGATTAAAAGAGCCCGAAATTGTGCTTAGTGATTTCTGGAGGGGTAATGAAACCAATAAAAAAATCCGTCATGTAGGTACTTCGAAAATCACTACGCGCAGTCAAGTTCACCGAATTGAACCTCAAATTCGTGTTGTTATGCCAGCGTATATCAGGAGTTCTTAAGCATGTCTCTTTTGTGATTGTAACGTTGTATGATAAATGCCTTTTGCACGGGGTTGGCCTTGTCACCTTCTCTGATCTTTAGTACACTGACGTGAAAGCTTCTTGGGTTCCTCTTATTTCTAATTTGATCAGGATTTCTCACTCGTGGTACCATGCGAAGCATCATCTCAGTGGATTTCTGTCCGACCACCTTTCAAGTTAATAATCAAGAGAATATAGGTAATAAAGAGCAAGTGTTACATAATATTTTTGCTGCTTCTGGGTTAATCGAGGCAGGTGTTTTGCTTTGTCATCTTACAAATTTTATCGAAGGCCGGAATTGATGTATGTCAATAGATATTGGTTGAGAATTTGATGCTTCATAAATTGAGCTTACAAAGTTTGTTTGTACAACAAACATTTTTTTCTAATTTTTTTTTACATAAAACAAGTTTTTTTCGCGTCCTGAAAAGTTGCTTATATTTTGAAAATATGCTATTCAATTGTATAATAATTGGAAATATAACAATAAGTTATTTCCAGATTCTGTATGAAAAAAAGATCGAACATTTTCGTCTATGCGAACGATTTTCTGACCAGTTGCTATGCAAATCGACGAAAACGTTTGATCGTTTTTTAATACAGAATCTGACCCACGTTTGATCGTTTTTTTTAATACAGAATCTGACCCCTGAATAATTTTTAATTCGTTTTTGTTTCGTTTGAGGTTACAAAAATCAAATCTAAACAATCTTTGGTCAACTACTACATAAACAATTAAAAAAGGGTGTTTTTAATTATCCATTGGATTCATAATTCCCTCCTCTTCGGAGTGAAACCACTCGAATATGACATTATACTCATATTTATATTGTAGCAGTGTGTAAGGGTCCGACAATAATCATGTACCTGAATTGCTTTAAAAATCTTAAAACGTATTATAATGTTTTTTATTTTAAGCATTTAAAGCAAAATAAATAAATGGATCAGTACATGTATCTATTGCTAAACCGGCATAAAAGGCATAAATACCAGTTTTACATTTAGCTAAAAAAAATGTAATGTGTAAATAAAATCTAATATAAGTGCTCTACTTATATATATATATATATATGTTTGTTTGTTATAAACGAATTCGAGTTAAAATGTTAATACTATAGAAAATTATATCCATTTGGATGCTATGGCTATTCGGTCTACTTCTTTTTAGCACTTGGCGATGTTGATTGGAACACAGATGATGCTGACATCAAGTTCTCAATGTACTGGCCAAGAACTTGATTCTCCGAACGAAGTTTCAAGTTTTCCTCCTTGACCGAATCGACTCTTTGTGACAAATCATCCAAGGTGTTTTGCAATTCAAGGACTTGTGTGATGAGACGTGCCTTTTCTTCCTTTTCGTCTGGACTAATATCTGGTTCCAGGGAATTTGATGAATCTGGGGTGGAACTACGATTTGTGTAAGATGAACGTAATGAATCCATCGACCGACCATTTGGAATGTGTGCGACGTCGTCATCATTGATGATAACTATTGGAATATATAAATTGTGCTTGTAGTAAATACGCTTTTCACATAATTTTTATTTATGTAGTAAGAAATACCCTGCGGATCATCATCAGCCAGAGGAATGTTATCATCGGGTTCTTGTAGCTTATCGATTAGTGACATCTTTGTTGGATTTTCTTAAAAATTACTTGCAAACACAATAAGTTAAGTGCAAATCTACTAACATACGCTTCTTGTGATAATATTACTTTGAATTATACAAAGTTTGTTTTAAATAAAATGATTAAATGATTTTCTAGTTTTTGATTTCGTGTGAATAAAAAAAATTTTTTTTGGATTCTGTTTTTCTTTCGCTCTTTTGCAGTTTTGCTGAATTCCCAGGCTGACAACCTTTCGGACAGGAATTGTAGCTCACATAGGGGTACGTCCACACCTAGAAATGTATTCCTTTCCTTCCGCCAGTCGGTTGAAATTTTCATACAAACGCTGCCTAAAACTTGTTCTAACTAAATGCACTGGTATGCGCTTGGTTTTTACAGCGGTAATTTGGTTCACTAATTATCTCATTACCACTGATATAATATTATACGTATTTTTGGCGTTTCTTGTTTTTTTTTCAAACAAAATCGTCATTGATAATTGCTTCCTCATGAGTCATGTTTGTCATCAAAAGCATCAAAAGTTTTGTTTTATTTTCGACTGTTTGTTGTTGAGTTTTTTTCAATTGTGACGTAAGCACAACCAAAAAAAAAACAATTAAATGGTGGAATCTAGTTATGAATTTGCCCCAACCAAAGGGAAAAAGAGTGCAAGGTGCTTACGTCAAAAGTGAAAATTACGTCACAAGTGAAACAACAACAAAGTGAAAATGGCAAAGTGTCGTAATCTTGTGTTCTTTCATTCGTGCATCCCTAGTGCCTGTTACAAATGCACGCATAAATACATATTTTTACAAACACTATTTTACAGATCGATGTCAAATGACTGAACATGTAAAGGTCGCTTAACACTCCTCAGTCCGGTCTCAAATTTCCCAGTCTAAACTCGGTTATGCGACTCATCTCAGTATCTCACTCACACCCTAGATGTTTGAATTAGCTGAATCTCAGCACGGAACCGAAAGTGAGAACTACTGTTCTGATTCAGCTAATTCAAAATTCCAGTAAGTGAGTGAGATGAGTCGCATTTCATTGAAAAGCGATTCAGCTAACAAATGCGAGTGTTCCAGCGAGTGAAATGGAACGTCAGATTACTCGCCTTACATTTCGGCCGTGAGAGCGTGAGTTGGTGTACATGTAGGTAAATTTATCAGTTTGGATAAGTATGTGTAATTTTCTCAACAAATAGTTTCACATATTTTCATGTATTAGTAATGAAAATACAAAAACAAGAATTGACTCTCTTTATTGATACTGTTTTCTTACAAGCTAGTTTAAAATGTCTTATTTCCTTTTAATAAAAACTCAAACTCTATTTTACGTTATAATTGAAACGAATGATTACCTTTTAATTATTGAAGGTTATATAATGACTTACAATTTCAATTTTGTTTTATTCATTAATTCGTTAATTTAACGTTAGTTAAGTTCAATGGAAATTTGTTATTTACAATAGATAATTGTAATAGAATGATTTAAACATTAATGATTCAGTTATTTAAATTTGATAATATTTATTTAAGTAAAGCAAATACAAAAAAAAGAAATAATTTGCTTGTAGTAAACATTCTCCTCCCCGGTGAACGATGTTCGCAATTATTGCAATCACGGCCCTTCTATGCTG
Source organism: Baccha elongata (assembly GCA_951217065.1). NCBI lineage: Eukaryota > Metazoa > Arthropoda > Insecta > Diptera > Syrphidae > Baccha > Baccha elongata. The sequence goes on along the minus strand of OX578272.1, from coordinate 53,420,241 downwards.
GTGCCGGCCATGTTGCTCTTTTCATTCAATGTGCATCAAAATATCCAAGTTGATTTGCTTGCTTGGTGATGGAGAAACAAATAGGTACGATACATGTAAGGAAAAAGAAACATTAGCACATAAAACTGTAACAATAACAAAATCAAATTCAAGTTGGTGATTTTAAGAATCAATCCTATGAAGTGATGTATACATATTGTATATGCATGGTTTATATAAATAAAGCCTAGTATGCAGCTGAAGTGAAACGAAAATCCCATACAAAAATGACACAGTGAAATCATAAACGAAATTTTCCGTCCTTCTTTTCATTTTGTGGTACTCAGCTCCACGGTGAAACGGTTGATAACCGGTTCAAGTCTCCACTACTCTTTACACTCTTTTCGCGCAAAATTTTATTGATCTGGATATTAATTGCTCGCGAAATTTTGACGTTTGTATTTTGTTCGTGTTTTTTAGTGGTTATTATTATAAAATGGATATCTGTTCTTTTTATTTGTTTTTTGCGTGTTTTGAAAAATATTTATTTTTTGCAAATGGTGAAACTCTACATGAAAATTTCACTTCAGCTGCATATACTAGTCTTTAAGTGTTAATATATGCATAGAATGTTGTGTTAATTTTTAAAGATTATTGTGTTGTGAATATTTTGTTGTTGTTGCTGCTGCTGCTGATGATGATGATGCTGATGCTGCATAGCTGCATAATTGGATGGCTGCAAAGTTACATAATTCGCATAAAGCGCGAATTGGATTTACGGGTAAGTTTTGTTTATTATAGGTAATATGTATTTTGTTTTAATTGTTTTTAAATTTATTTTCCCTTTTTTATTATTATTTTGTCTAGTCCGATTATTTATTAAGTTGTGTGTGATTGATTGATTTGTGTGTATGTGTGCGTGTGCATGTTAAACAGTTCGGTCCTCTTATTTTGTTTACGAATCGGTTTACCGGCGAATTACATTTGAACGCGTGACTGCAATCCATTTTGATGGTTATTTTATTTTGTGCATCTTAGGGCCACTTGCACGAAAACAAAGGATACATTAATTAAATCGCAGTTAGCTATCCAGGATTAAATAGATAATTGTTTATTTTTCGATTTTACGTTCCACGAATGAAAACACAACTAACCAAAGATAAAAAAATAAAAACGGGAACAGAACAGAAAACCTCCACAAAGCAACAACAACATTTGCTACACACACTAAAGTGAACCTCACCGATAGCAACTTCTTGTCAAAATCTATTTAACGGATGTAAAAAGTTATCCAGAGAAAAATGAGTGGATAAGTATTTAAGATTTTGTAACAAACTTATATTTTTATCGATGGCTAGTGCCTATGCATGGATAAATCAGTGGTTACTAATATCAAAAAAGTTTCGTGCAAGTGGGAATTAAAATAGATTAAAAATTGCTGATTTGTTTCAGCAACAAGTATATATTTTTTTTGACGTCAAAACGATTATTGCAGTTCAATGTACCAATAAATATTGCCGATTGAAATGCTTCTTTCAGGTATGGCTAGAAGAGGTGTTCTCCAGTTAATAAGTGTTCTGGAGTTAAGACGTCGAGGTCATCTAGCTATATTTTCGGGCAGAGAGCATAGAGTTCTGGAGTTCAAACAAGCTTCAATTTGAGTGAGAAGCGTGCAGAGTTCCTCGAAGGTTAACCTCTCATCTGTCACGGAGCGTTTTAAGTGATGTTTAGTTGATTTCACCCCAGCTTCCCAAAGAACACCAAAATGTGGAAAAGCTGGGGGAATAAAATTCAAGTTTGTTCCCTAATTGTCAAAAGTTCCCGCAATCTCTTTCCAATCATGAGTAGATTGTTTTAGCATTCGGGCTAATTCTCCGTTAGCTCCTACGAAATTTGTGCCGCTATCGCTGTTAAGCTGAGCACAAATGCCACGTCGTGCAGTGAATCGACGAAAAGCTGCCAAAAATGTCAGCGTAGTCAGATCCGTCACAGCTTCTAGGTGTATGACCCTTGTAGCTAGGCAGATAAAAATTGCAAAATATCCTTTTCATCTTGCTTTCCATGCCTTTATTTCAATAGGTCCGGCATAATCCACTCCAGTACTCGTGATTCCGGTAGGCTTCCCATGAGCTGCTGCATAGTTTATTGTTTGTGTCGGAAACATTTAACACATTGATGTATATGTCTTTTGTCATTTTTTTTAATGCCTAAAAGTGTGATAGACGAATACAAGCAACAGTTTGTTGGTTTCCTATGTGTAGTGTTTGATTGTTAGCATCTCGCATCACAAGTTCTGTGAAATGATGTCTGGGTTTCAAAATGATCGGGTTTAGTTGTTTGTATGCATTATATGCATTTTATAGACGACCGCCGACGCGAAGAATCCCATTACCATCAAGAAAGGCGTTAAGTGAAAGTAGAGATTTTGGAATTGTATTCTTATTCTCGTATTCACTTAATTCCTCGGTGAACATAAGTTTTTGTACTGCACTAATATGGATGCATTTTCCAGTTCATAGAGCCTTATTTCTCCTAGCTCCATTAACTTTTGATTTAATTTTGCTAAACAATTTCTTCTGAAGCGGCAACAGAACGCAATTACTCGAATGGCTTTTGAGAGTCATGAACATCTGAGGATGCTTTTATTTATAGAACATTTAATTTTTCCTTTCTTCTTTTTCTTGATTTTTAATTGCAAAACTTCCAGACTGTGTTTTCCAAATTTGTATTTAAAGCAACCAAAACTAAATAGTCTATTTGCGACTTTTCACAATAATTTTATTTACAATGTCAAAAAAAGACACCAGCGGCTGAAAAATGTAAACGCAAGAACATTTTAAATGTATTTTTTTCTTACCTTTTCGCATTGTTTGTGTCTGGTGTTCGCACTTACACAACTTGAAAATTCGTATTGAACATTTTTTGTACTGCTCTAGTTTCATTATTAATGCATTAAAAATGAGAAAAAAAGAAGTATCATACGGGCTTTAAGTTCAATGGAAATTTATTATTCACAAAATAGATAATTGTAATAGAATGATTTTAACATTAATTATTTAGTTATTAAAATTGAGCAATTCATTAAATAATATTTAATTAAATAAAAAAAAGAAATAATTTGCTTGTAGTAAACAGATACTTTAAGGAAATGTGCCGTGCCGCAAAATGGTAGAAAATTGGTGTAAAATTTTTATTTACTTATTTATTTTTAACTAGTGCATATTAATAAACGTAATTTAATACGTATATGCATTATAATGAAACTTATTTTAAATCAAATAGGGGCCGGTTATAGCGATCAGGAAAAGTAGAAACAAATGATAACAGGATTTTTTCCTGATTTGCGTTTATAGCAATCAGGAAAAATGTGTCAGTGAACAGGCTGTTTTCCTGATTGAAATGCACACGAAAAACTTTATCTGACAGAAATCTGTCAGTGGAACAAGTGAAAATTGAACTCAAATAATTGGAACGATTTGTTCCATTTTTTTTTTAAATGTCAATCAGCTGGCACGAAAAATTAGTTTTCGTCAGGAAAATATAGAAATACATTTTAAACAATAAATAATTATTCTATAGTAAAATTTATTAGCAAATAAAATTCTTTGAGTTATTTGTAGTCGATAAGTGTAGTATTTGTGTTTAAAATCGATTTAAAACAACATAAAAGATCCATTCGAACATTTTTCCTGATGCGTTTTCCTGATCGCTATAACCGGCGCCATATTTAGTCATATAAAAAGTGAGGTTATGAATATTCTTGATATTCTTTGTTTGATAGCGTGTTTGGTGTTCGAAACAATATTCGAAACGTTTGATAGATACCCGGAAAAATAATCTTATTTTCAAAGGATTCGAAAAGGATTCGAAAAGGGTTCACTGGATAAAAATGACATATGTGTAAGCGGTCTTATAAAAACAATTTGTATTTCAATTTATATTTTATTATTTTAATAATACAAAATTACACAAATTCCGTGAAGCGGCTTTACTTTTTTTTTACTTTCTTTTCTGGCAATCAAAACTCAACTGAACTCATTTTTGACACCTGCCCTCTTCTTTCATATTTATGGAGTTAACACACTAAATCTTTGTAGTGAGGCCACATTACAATTTATTTTATTCTTTGGGTCCTACCACAGTTCGGCCATCCTGACAAAAGTAATCGTCCCGATTTTACGTTTATTATTTATTCTCCATGGTTTCATATTAGCCACTTCCCATACCCCCTCGTAAAGAATTTGGGTAAGCTGAAACCCTGTCACATCTTTTAAGAGGTATCTATCATTGGACAAAATTTTTATAACTTGATAAGGCCCCTTAAACCTGGGAGCTATTTTCCTGCACGCTCCTGGCTTACTGATGAAATTCTTAACTACTAAATACATATAGTCTCCTATGATAACTCTTTAGAATTCTGCTTCTATCTTTAATTTTTTTATTGTAATCTTGACATTTCTTTATCTTCGCAGCTGCTCTCATTCTTATATCTTCCAAATCCCTATCCTTTTCCTTATTTAAAATTTCCTCTAACCTCTCCCTTAACGGATCTTCCCTCATTCCTCGCTGCCTTACCCCAAAAAGTAACTCACTAGGTGTCATCATCCCAGTACTTCTGTGCACGGCATTATTCATCACGTGCTCTATCTCAGGTAAGACTTTATCCGAAGACATTTCATTACCTGCACTAGTCATCTTTGCCAACATGGGGGCTAAACTTCTGTTTACCCTTTCAACCTGGCCGTTGGCCTGTGGTGAACCAGTTGCAACCAATACATTCTTGGCACCATTTTTCTCCAAAAATGATTTAAACTCATTCGAGGTAAATGCACTGCCTCTGTCGGAAACTATAAGCTTAGGACGACTGTAAGAGTTAAAGTATGACTTTAGAGAACTAATTGCTTCGTTAGTACCAGTACCTCGGACTGTATATAGTCTATTGAACTTTGTAAAACCATCTACGACCAGAAAAACATATTTCTTTTTTGATCTCCTCAAAATCACTGGCCCGAAATGGTCTATATGGACTGTATCGAAAGGGATGTCACCTTTAGGTATACTATGGAGTAAGCCTTCATGTTTTCCAAACTTCGGCGAAAACGTTATGCATTTGATATGAAAAAGATTAGTGGGCTGTAGGTCAAAAGACAGTTCTTATTTTCTTTGTGACGTTTCGAACATGTGTATATGTTCATCATCAGGCAACAATTATTAAGGACATAAAGAATGCAAATTTTCTCACATCTTACACTTATCGAATTTAAATTACAAAAAATTAATTTTTAACTATTGAGTTTGAATGTTAGTTAAAAATTAATTTTTTGTAATTTAAATTCGATAAGTGTAAGATGTGAGAAAATTTGCATTCTTTATGTCCTAAATAGTTGTTGCCTGATGATGAACATATACATGTTCGAAACGTCGCAAAGAAAATAAGAACTGTCTTTTGACCTATAGCCCACTAATCTTTTTCATATTGATGAACACAAAGGTCACTTAAAACAATAATTTATTAATTTGTTATGCATTTGAGACAATTCGAAATGTGTTCTCTAATTCTATTCCTTATTTTCGGAAACCAATACATTCTCGTTAAATTTTCATACACCTTGTCACTTCCTACATGTCCCACGTCGTCATATACAAAACATATACACATATACAAAACATTTTGCTGCATAAACAATAAATTCCCACCACTCTTTCTATAAACTAACCCATTTCTCATTTCATAATACGAACTCTCCTCTTTTTCCAACATTTCCCTTATTTCATTTATATCCCTGTCTCTGTGCTGACAAATAGACAGATTTTGTTCAAAGGTATTCTCTTCTAATACAAGTATACTGATGTTCCTACTTAATGCATCAACATGTTGCATTCTTTCACTTTTACGATGCTCCAAAACGTAGTCATAGTTCTGTAACTCTAACGCCCATCGTGCTATCCTCGGGTTAACTTCTTTTTTTGTTACAATCAGTACCTATTTTAAACCTCTTACCATGTAAATAAATTCGGAATCTCTGTAAAGTATAAATTATTGCTAGAGTTTCCAGCTCAAAGCTATGAAACTTAGCCTCTTGATCAGTAGTCCTTTTTGAAAAATAGAAGATTGGATGAAACTTTCCATTACTCTTCTTTTGTAATAGGATTGCACCA